>CM038142.1:259339888-260687219 GCA_021437245.1 Aegilops speltoides | reverse complement strand
GCGCCACGTAACCCCACCTTGATCAATAAAGCTTTCATCTTATATTCGCAATATCCAGATTGCAATCTCAGTTTCTTGCTGGTTCTTCGTTTGCTCGCAGGAAATAGACCCTCGTGGTCAGGTTGATCGTGCTCGGCGTGGTCAATAACCTCTCGGAGTTGGTTTAGCGATTGCTATAGGCGCGACGTCCTCGCGACGCTTCGTAGTCGGATCGTCAAAGTCGACTTCCACCAAATCGAAATCCACCATCTCATCGAAGACGGGACAACTCTGCCTCTATCAAGTGGTATCGATTTCCGGGTTGCTCGGTGAGATTTTACTGATTTTTCGTAGTTTAGATCGAGTCTGTTCTTCATACCTACAGTCCACTTAAAAAGCCAAAAAAATTAGGGTTAGGTCATCATATCCGAACCAATCTGAGCCTTTGCATAATCTTTTACGTATTTGCGTTGTTGAATTTGCGGTTGCATCGTCGTGTCTAGTTGCTGGTCTTAGAGTCTAGTCTTTTAGAGTTTCGAGTTACGGTCATAAGTTGTCACGCCGCCCGCATCATCATCATCGCCTCGCCATCTACCACCACCGCTTATCCGCCACCGCTTCAATCCGATCCATATACCACCACCGCTGCCATATACTACCACGTTGCCATATACCACCACCATATATCCACCACCAATCCGAGTTCCTTGCATATTCGATTTGTTTTGGGATCCATCTAAATTCGATTCGTGTTTCCTTGTCCGAGTAGGTTTGGATTCAGCAATCTTTTCGATCCATCTAAATTCGATTCGTGTTTCCTTGTCTGAGTAGAGTCCGGAAACCACTCTCCGTTTAGGCCCAAAATTTTCCAAAAACGCACGGGATAAAAAAATTTCTGGCTATCCTATTTTTAGGTGTTTCTAATCGTATTGAGCCAGTCGCCGTTATAGAAAGTTTTTTTTGACCCGTTTCAGTTTTGGGTCCGGCAATCGAAAAAATAAAAAAAATTTGGTCGAAAAAATTTCGTGCCCATCTGTCGATTTGACTGGGAAGAGTTTTGAGACACTCACCATTATAGTGATTTTTCAAAAAAAAAAAAGCAAGCGCAAAAAAAAAGCAGCGCAAAAAAAAATAGCGAAAAAAAAATTCAGTGTGCTTTTCCTTTGTTTACGTGCAGCGTCGTGATTTTGTTAGTGTTCTAGGCTCGCGTCTCTAGCACGGTCTAGCCTAGGACCAGCCTGAGACCGTCGTTGAGCGTTTATTCAACTTTGCATCTCCGATTTGATTATTGTCTGACCCTTTTTGCTACCATATTATAAGCCTTCCCAGCTCCACATACATCTACGTCGTGCGTTTGATTCTCCCCGTAATCGCTATAGCCAAGCTTTGAGAGTTTTGACTACAACGGTTGCCGATCACCACCGCTGCTTTGGGTAGAACTGGTAAGAATTTGAGATTTGCTTCACGGATTTGTGACCGCCCACCACACCACCACCACCACTTCCTAGTAGTCTGAGGATCATATTCTTGTGTGTTTCTATTGTTGCTAACCATGGCAGGAACACAGGCCGATGAGACTGATTGGGAGAAACGACAAACAAACAGCTACATGATAAGTTTCAGCAAATGATGATTGGACAGGTGCAAGATGTGGTAAACAGATTTGACGAGGCCATGGAGAAGATAGATGGCATTGAGAAGGCGTTTGAAACAAAGCTTGATAGCAAGTTTGATGAATTGCTCGCGTTTTCCACAACCACCGCCGGCTGCACCTATCGCACCTCTGCTGCGACAACAACTTCGCCCTTCCGAATCAGTATGGACGAGCTCAGCGTGTTCCTATTGAGCCAGACAAAATTCTGGTGCCGCTGCTCATCGCTGTTGGTGCTTCTTTGGCTCCTGCTACTCGCTGCTGCTGGTACCGACGAGGATGATTATGTGGAAGATTACGAGGATGAGGTTGATCAACATCAGAACTACGTGCAACCACCAGCACCACAACCACCAGGTCGTCCACATGCAAATAATGGCAATGTTAGGGCTCCCCTCAGGTACGAGATCATGACCATCTCCCTAAACTGAAATTGAATATTCCACCATTTGAGGGTAGATATGTTCCGATATATATCTTACTTGGGAGTTAGAAACTGAACAACGATTTACATGTTTACAATATCACGAGGAGAGACGTGTTCTGCTGCTGTTTGTGCTTTCACTAGCTTTGCATGTGTTTGGTGGTCCGAACATTGTAGATTATATCCTGTTCCAGCTACTTGGGCTGCTTTGAAAACTGCTATGCGTACTCGTTGGGTTCCACCATATTATCAACGTGAATTACTTCAAAAATTGCAGCGTTTAAGACAAGGAAAAATTCAGAGAAGAATATTATCGGGAATTGCAAACTGGCTTGATTAGATGTGGTATTGTTGAGGAGAATGAAGCTATGCTTGCACGTTTTTCGGGTGGATTAAATAGAGAGATTGAGACCATTCTAGACTATAAGGATTATAATAATATCACTCGTTTATTCCATCTTGCTTGTAAAGCTGAACGTGAAGTGAGGATCGACAGCATTGGCGCCGCACTAACTTTTTCGCAGGTCAACCTTCATCATGGACACCACGTGCATCATCTACTTCCATCGCACCATCACCTCCTTGGTGCCACCTCCAACCGTGATACAAGAAAGCAGGCACAACCACCACTATCGCCAAGAGCACACCTCTTGGGCCTGCACAGAGCTCTTCTTCCATGGCGTCAACAGGGCACACAAGTGATATTATTTGTCGTCGTTGTAAGGGAAGAGGACATTTTGCGAGAGAATGCAAATCTCAGCGTGTGATGATTGCTAACGAGGATGGTGGGTATGAGTCCGCTAGTGACTATGATGAGGAGACTTTGGCTCTTATTACACATGAGGAACACGGTGGAGATGATTTCGATCATGAGACACAATACATGGCTGCTGAAGATGCCGACAGTATGAATGTTTAGTTGCTCAACGTGTTTTGAGTGTGCAGGTTACACAAGCTGAGCAAAATCAGAGGCATAATTTGTTCCATACAAAGGAGTTGTGAAGGAACGTTCTATTCAAGCGCCATCATAGATGGAGGAGCTGCAACAACTTGGCTAGCATGGAGATGGTGGAGAAGCTATCTCTCACCACAAGACCACATCCACATCCTTACTACATCCAATGGTTCAACAACAGCGGCAAGGTGAAGGTAACACGTCTGTTCGTGTGCATTTTAGTATCTCTACATATGCTGATTATGTTGATTGTGATGTGGTACCTATGCAAGCATGTTCCTTGTTACTTGGTAGACCATGGCAATTTGATAAAAATTCTGTACACCATGGTAGAAACAATCAAGATACTCTTGTTCATAAGGATAAAAATATTACTTTGCTTCCTATGACTCTGAGTCCATTTTGAAAGATGATATTAATAGAGCTAATAAAGCAAAACAGAGAAAAATAAGAGTGAAAATCAGATTATGGCAAAAGAATTTGAGCAACACATGAAGCCTAATAATAAACCATCTCTGTTGCTTCAAATTAAATTGAAAAGTGCATGTTTACTTGCCACCAAATCTGATATTGATGAGCTAGATTTTGGCAAATCTATTTGCTATGCTTTTGTGTGCAAAGAGGCATTATTTTCATTCGAGGACGTGCCTTCCTCTTTGCCCCTGCTGTCACTAACATTTTGCGGGGAGTTCACGACGTCTTTCCACAAGACGTGCCACCGGATTACCACCTATTCGAGGGATTGAGCATCAAATTGACTTAATTCCGGTGCATCATTACCCAACCGTGCACCATACCGCACCAATCCAGAGGAGACGAAGGAGATTATGCGTCAAGTACAGGAGTTGCTCGACAAAGGTTATATACGTGAATCCCTTAGTCCTTGTGCTGTTCCTATTATTCTAGTGCCGAAAAAGGATGGTACGTCCACGTATGTGTGTTGATTGTAGAGGCATCAATAATATTACTATTCGTTATCGTCACCCTATTCCTAGGCTAGATGATATGCTTGATGAATTGAGTGGCTCTACAATATTCTCCAAAGTTGATTTATGTAGTGGATACCATCAAATTCGTATGAAATTGGGAGATGAATGGAAAACAGCATTTAAAACTAAGTTTGGATTATATGAGTGGTTAGTCATGCCTTTTGGGTTAATTAATGCACCTAGTACTTTCATGAGATTAATGAACGAAGTTTTACGTGCTTTCATTGGACGATTTGTGGTAGTTTATTTTGATGATATACTGATTTATAGCAAAACTTTGGAAGAACATTTGGAACATTTACGTGCTGTTTTTAATGCTCTCACGTGATGCACGCTTGTTTGGTAACCTTGGGAAGTGCACCTTTTGCACCGACCGAGTATCTTTTCTTGGCTATGTTGTTACTCCACAGGAATTGAAGTTGATAAAGCCAAGATTGAAGCTATTGAGAGTTGGCGCAGCCCAAAACGGTCACACAAGTGAGGAGTTTCCTTGGCCTCGCTGGTTTCTATAGGCGTTTTGTGAGAGATTTCAGCACCATTGCTGCACCTCTCAACGAGCTTACAAAGAAGGATGTGCCTTTTGTTTGGGGTACCGCACGGAAGAAGCCTTCACGGTATTGAAAGCTAAGTTGACACATGCTCCTTTTACTCCAACTTCCCGATTTTAATAAGACTTTTGAGCTTGAATGTGATGCTAGTGGAATTGGATTAGAGGTGTGTTATTACAAGATGGCAAACCTGTTGCATACTTTTCTCGAAAAATTGAGTGGGCCTAGTCTGAATTATTCTACTTATGATAAAGAATTATATGCTCTTGTTCGGACTTTAGAAACATGGCAACATTATTTATGGCCCAAAGAATTTGTTATACATTCGATCATGAATCTTTGAAACATATTAAAAGTCAAGCTAAACTGAATCGTAGACATGCTAAATGGGTTGAATTCATTGAGACTTTCCTTATGTCATTAAACACAAGAAGGGTAAAGAAAATGTTATTGCCGATGCATTGTCTCGTCAGCTATACTATGCTTTCACAACTTGACTTCAAAATATTTGGTTTGGAGACCATCAAAGATCAATATGTGCATGATGCTGATTTTAAAGATGTATTGCAGAATTGTAAAGAAGGTAGAACATGGAACAAGTTCGTCATTAATGATGGATTTGTTTCGTTCTAACAAGCTATGCATTCCAGCTAGCTCCGCTCGTCTTTTGTTGTTGCAGGAGGCGCATGGAGGAGGACTAATGGGACACTTTGGCGTGAAGAAGACTGAGGATATACTAGCTACACATTTCTTTTGGCCAAAGATGAGACGGGATGTTGAGCGTTTTGTTGCTCGCTGCACTACATGTCAAAAAGCTAAGTCACGACTCAATCATCATGGTTTATATATGCCTTTGCCTGTACCTAGTGTTCCTTGGGAGGATATAGCTATGGACTTTGTTTTAGGTTTACCTCGAACAAAGAAGGGGAGGGATAGCATATTTGTTGTCGTGGATAGATTCTCGAAAATGGCACACTTTATACCATGTCATAAAAGCGATGATCTTTGTTAATGTTGCTGATTTGTTCTTTCGTGAAATTATTCGCTTGCATGGTGTGCCAAATACTATTGTTTCAGATCGTGATACTAAATTTCTTAGCCACTTTTGGAGATGTTTATGGGCTAAGTTGGGGACTAAACTGCTTTTTAGTACTACTTGTCACCCCAAACCGATGGATAAACCAAGTAGTCAATAGAACATTGTCTACTATGCTTAGGGCTGTTTTGAAGAATAATAAGAAAATGTGGGAAGAATGCTTGCCTCATATTGAATTTGCTTATAATCGCTCATTGCATTCTACTACTAAGATGTGCCCTTTTGAAATTGTGTATGGTTTCCTACCTCGTGCACCTATTGATTTATTGCCTCTTCCATCTTCGGAGAAGGTTAATTTTGATGCTAAAGAACGTGCTGAATTGATTTTAAAAATGCATGAGTTAACTAAGGAAAACATTGAGCGTATGAATGCTAAATATAAACTTGCTGGAGATAAGGGTAGAAAACATGTTGTGTTTGCACCGGAGATCTTGTTTGGTTACATTTATGTAAGGATAGATTTCTGATTTGCGCAAATCAAAGCTAATGCCACGTGCTGCTGGTCCCTTTAAAGTGTTGGAGAAAGTAAATGATAATGCATATAAACTTGAGCTGCTGCAGATTTTGGGGTTAGTCCCACTTTTAACATTGCAGATTTGAAGCCATATTTGGGTGAGGAAGATGAGCTGCCGTCGAGGACGACTTCATTTCAAGAAGGGAGGATGATGAGGACATCAATACCATTGTTACACCCACAGCCCCCTGCTATACATCCGGACCAATTACTAGAGCTCACAAGACGCCAACTAAATTACCGTGTACTTTCGTTTCTTGGTAATGATTCTAATGTTCATGAGAATATGATGTCTGCTTAAATTGGATACATTTGTTTTGCTTACAAATGAAGGGCCTAGCTTGGAGAAGGATGAACATTGGAGCAAGAACACACATGGAGTTGATGGCTGCAAGGGATCAAGAACGGAGTTACAAGTGATGATTTCAGGACTTTGAAGCCACCATAAGGAGTGCATGAAGCCTTGGACGACATATACAAGATGCCACTGTAATATTCGTCCATAGGCTATTCTAGGTGCTCGTCACCTTATTATTGGGCCAGGCCCATGTAATTTCGAAATACATTAGTATAGGCTATTTTAGAGTCCGTATGTGTGGGGAAACAAGAGATAGGGTTAGTTTGGACCCCTCCACCAAGGGCCACGAAATTCACCCCTCTTCCTCCATATATACAGCCCTTAGGGCACCGTTTAGACTTGGGTTTTGTTTAGATCAAAAGTTCGCCATAGCTGCAACTTCGCATTTCGCTTGTGTTCAACGACTGCATAAAGGCGCCACGTAACCCCACCTTGATCAATAAAGCTTTCATCTTATATTCGCAATATCCAGATTGCAATCTTAGTTTCTTGCTGGTTCTTCGCTTGCTCGCAGGAAATAGACCCTCGTGGTCGTTGATCGTGCTCGGCGTGGTCAATAACCTCTCGGAGTTGGTTTAGCGATTGCTAGGCGCTGACGTCCTCGCGACTTCGTAGTCGGATCGTCAAAGTCGACTTCCACCAAATCGAATCCACCATCTCATCGAAAGACGGACAACTCTGCCTCTATCGAGATGGATGGGCCCGCTTGCCGCTTCGCATGCATCTTATTGGTGGTGAGTTGATCAGCTTCAACTTCCGAGTAGAAAGACCCAAGCTAGCTGTCATTTATCTCAACCTGGTGGAAGATGATGAAGATGACGAAGATGATGAAGATGATGAAGATGATGAAGATGATGAGGACCCACTTCATGAAGCCATCGTAGCTCAAAGAACAAGGCTGAGTGAGGAGGAGGTGTCCAACCTGTGGGACATAATTCCGCCACGCGTTTGACTTTGTCGGGTGCCATTCTTGACCCACTTGACAAATACCATGGTTGATCGACATGATATGGTATGTGATACTTACAAATGCAAATTAATAGTGTGAATTACTTAGTGTACAGTCCAATGATATGGTATATGTTGTGTGGAATCTAGTCGATGATATATATGTTTTAGTGTAGAGTTCGATCACATGCTTATTAATTGATATGTTTTTCTTATTCAGAAATTGGCAAAGAGGATATCTGTGAGTTATGGTATCGAGCATGATGAAGAAGGCTCAGCTGGACTACGCCTTCATCGCAAGGGGCTCCCACACAACTCTGTACTTACAGCGTGGACACTGACGGTCGCATACACTTAAGCTCGGTTGGGTGGAAGAAATTCCTCGATGGCAAGAATCTTCGTGTTGGACAAAGCTATCCTAATTACTATCAGAACACCAACCGCCTGTGCTTGAGGATGATGATTGTCTTGATATCATCTAGAACTACATGTGTGTGTGGCTATATCATCTAGAACTACATATGTGTGTGTGGCTATATCATCTAGAACTACATATGATGATCGTCGTCGATATCATCTAAAACTACATATGATGATGGTCGTTGATATGACCATGCATGTACTGCTTGAGGATGCATGTTGGCTATGCATGAAATTGTTATCTTAGTACTCCCTTCGTTCCAAATTACTCGTCGTGGTTTGAACTAAAACCACGACGAGTAATTTGAACGGCGAGTACTACCGCATCTAGTAATGGTTTATGAATTTGATGAAAGATAGTACCTAGTTTCTAGCATCCGAAGGAGAGTTGAAATGGAAAATGATGAAAGAGATAGCAGAAGCGTTGATGAGGAAATCGCCATCGCTAGCTAATAGTAGCGCTGCTCCTAAAAAGCTACTGCTGATATCGCTCAACAAGAGTAGCGCTTAGTTGGGGCCGCGCTACTACTATGAGTTAGCTGTAGCGCCTTATTAGTAGCGCGGCCACCCGCGCTGCTGCTAGCCTGAAAACCCGCGTTGCTGCTAGCCTTTTCCTTAGTAGTGTTCCTGCGAGCAAACGAAGAACAAGCAAGAAACTGAGATTGCAATCTGGATATTGCGAATATAAGATGAAAGCTTTATTGATCAAGGTGGGGTTCTGTGACGCCTTTGTCTGGTCGTTGAACACAAACGAAGTACGTGAAGTTGCAGCTATGGCGAACCTTTAATCTAAACAAAACCCAAAGTCTAAATGGTGCCCTAAGGTCTGTATATATGGAGGAAGAGGGGGTGAATTTCGTGGCCCTTGGTGGAGGGGTCCGAAACTAACCCTATCTCTTGTTTCCTAACACATACGGAGTCTAAAAATAGCCTATACTTATGTATTTCGAAATTACATGGGCCTGGCCCAATAATAAGGTGACGCAGCACCTAGAATAGCCTCTGGACGAAATTTATGAAGTGGCATCTTGTATATTTCGTCCAAGGCTTCATGCACTCATTATGGTGGCTTCAAAGTCCTGAAATCATCACTTGTAACTCCGTTCTTGTTCCCCTTGCGCATGCCATCAACTCAATGCTTGTTCTTGCTCCAATGTTCATCCTTCTCCAAGCTAGGCCCTTCATTTGTAAGCAAAACAAATGTATCCAATTTAGGCAGCATCATATTCTCATGAACATTAGAATCATTGCCAAGAAACGAAAGTACCTGGTAATTTAGTTGGCGTGCGCGAGCTCTAGTAATTGGTCCAGTATGTATAGCAGCAGGGGTTGTGGGTGTAACAATGGTATTGATGTCCTCATCAGTTTGTGTCCAACTACCAGACGAAGACCGCTGACGGATCCCCACCTTCATCAATACTTCATATATAGTCGCAATATTCAGATTGATTTTATCATATTCTTGCTTGTTCTTCGGTTGCTTGCAGGAATAAACCTTCGTGGTCAGGTTGATTGTGCTCCGACGTGGTTAATTACCTCTCGGAGTTGGTTTAGCGATTGCTAAGGTGCAATGATAGAGGCAGAGGTGTCCCGTCTTTCGATGAGATGGTGGATTTCGCTTTGGTGGAAGTCAACTTTGACGATCCGACTACGAGCGTGCGAGGACGTCGCGCCTTAGCAATCGCTAAACCAACTCCGAGAGGTTATTGACCACGCCGGAGCACGATCAACCTCGACCACGAGGGTCTATTTTCGCGAGCAAACGAAGAACAAGCAAGAAACTGAGATTGCAATCTGGATATTGCGAATATAAGATAAAAGCTTTATTGATCAAGGTGGGGTTCTGTGACGCCTTTGGCTGGTCGTTGAACACAAACGAAGTACGTGAAGTTGCAGCTATGGCGAACTTTTGATCTAAACAAAACCCAAAGTCTAAACGGTGCCCTAAGGGCTGTATATATGGAGGAAGAGGGGGAGAATTTCGTGGCCCTTGGTGGAGGGGTCCGAAACTAACCCTATCTCTTGTTTCCCACACATACGGACTCTAAAAATAGCCTATACTAATGTATTTCGAAATTACATGGGCCTGGCCCAATAATAAGGTGACGCAGCACCTAGAATAGCCTCTGGACGAAATTTATGAAGTGGCATCTTGTATATTTCGTCCAAGGCTTCATGCACTCATTATGGTGGCTTCAAAGTCCTGAAATCATCACTTGTAACTCCATTCTTGTCCCCCTTGCGCATGCCATCATCTCCATGCTTGTTCTTGCTCCAATGTTCATCCTTCTCCAAGCTAGGCCCTTCATTTGTAAGCAAAACAAATGTATCCAATTTAGGCAGCATCATATTCTCATGAACATTAGAATCATTACCAAGAAACGAAAGTACCTGGTAATTTAGTTGGCGTCTTGTGAGCTCTAGTAATTGGTCCAAGATGTATAGCAGCGGGGCTGTGGGTGTAACAATGGTATTGATGTCCTCATCATCCTCCCTTCTTGAAATGAAGTCGTCCTCGACGGAAGTTCATCTTCCTCACCCAAATATGGCTTCAAATCTGCAATGTTAAAAGTGGGACTAACCCCAAAATCTGCAGCAGCTCAAGTTTATATGCATTATCATTTACTTTCTCCAACACCTTAAAGGGACCAGAAGACGTGGCATTAGCTTTGATTTGCGCAAATCAGAAATCTATCCTTACGCAAATGTAACCAAACAAGATCTCCGGTGCAAACACAACATGTTTTCTACCCTTATCTCCAGAAGTTTATATTTAGCATTCATACGCTCAATGTTTTCCTTAGTTAACTCATGCATTTTTAAAATCAATTCAGCACGTTCTTTAGCATCAAAATTAACCTTCTCCGAAGATGGAAGAGGCAACAAATCAATAGGTGCACGAGGTAGGAAACCATACACAACTTCAAAAGGGCACATCTTAGTAGTAGAATGCAATGAACGATTATAAGCAAATTCAATATGAGGCAAGCATTCCTCCCACATTTTCTTATTTTTCTTTAGAACAACCCTAAGCATAGTAGACAATGTTCTATTGACTACTTCAGTTTGTCCATCAGTTTGGGGGTGACAAGTAGTACTAAAAAGCAGTTTAGTCCCCAACTTAGCCCATAAACATCTCCAAAAGTGGCTAAGAAATTTAGTATCACGATCTGAAACAATAGTATTTGGCACACCATGCAAGTTTAATAATTTCACGAAAGAACAAATCAGCAACATTGACAAAGATCATCGCTTTTATGACATGGTATAAAGTGTGCCATTTTCGAGAATCTATCCACGACAACAAATATGCTATCCTCCCTTCTTTGTTCTAGGTAAACCTAAAACAAAGTCCATCGATATATCCTCCCAAGGAACACTAGGTACAGTGCAAAGGCATATATAAACCATGAGGATTGAGTCGTGACTTAGCTTTTTGACATGTAGTGCAATGAGCAATAAAACGCTCAACATCCCGCCTCATCTTTGGCCAAAAGAAATGTGTAGCAAGTACGTCCTCCGTCTTCTTCACGCCAAAGTGTCCCATTAGTCCTCCTCCATGCGCCTCCGCAACAACAAAAGACGAACGGAGCTAGCTGGAATGCATAGCTTGTTAGCACGAACACAAATCCATCATTAACGACAAACTTGTTCCATGTTCTTCCTTCTTTACAATTCTGCAATACATCTTTAAAATCAGCATCATGCACATATTGATCTTTGATGGTCTCCAAACCAAATATTTTGAAGTCAAGTTGTGAAAGCATAGTATAGCGACGAGACAATGCATCAGCAATAACATTTTCTTTACCCTTCTTGTGTTTAATGACATAAGGGAAAGTCTCAATGAATTCAACCCATTTAGCATGTCTACGATTCAGTTTAGCTTGACTTTTAATATGTTTCAAAGATTCATGATCGAATGTATAACAAATTCTTTGGGCCATAAATAATGTTGCCATGTTTCTAAAGTCCGAACAAGAGCATATAATTCTTTATCATAAGTAGAGTAATTCAGACTAGGCCCACTCAATTTTTCGTAAAAGTATGCAACAGGTTTGCCATCTTGTAATAACACACCTCCTAATCCAATTCCACTAGCATCACATTCAAGCTCAAAAGTCTTATTAAAATCGGAAGTTGGAGTAAAGGAGCATGTGTCAACTTAGCTTTCAATACCGTGAAGGCTTCTTCTGTGCGGTACCCCAAACAAAAGGCACATCCTTCTTTGTAAGCTCGTTGAGAGGTGCAGCAATTGTGCTGAAATCTCTCACAAAACGCCTATAGAAACCAGCGAGGCCAAGGAAACTCCTCACTTGTGTGACCGTTTTGGGCTGCGCCAACTCTCAATAGCTTCAATCTTGGCTTTATCAACTTCAATTCCTCGTGGAGTAACAACATAGCCAAGAAAAGATACTCGGTCGGTGCAAAAGGTGCACTTCCCAAGGTTACCAAACAAACGTGCATCACGAGAGCATTAAAAACAGCACGTAAATGTTCCAAATGTTCTTCCAAAGATTTGCTATAAATCAAGTATATCATCAAAATAGACTACCACAAATCGTCCAATGAAAACACGTAAAACTTCGCTCATTAATCTCATGAAAGTACTAGGTGCATTAGTTAACCCAAAAGGCATGACTAACCACTCATATAATCCAAACTTAGTTTTAAATGCTGTTTTCCATTCATCTCCCAATTTCATACGAATTTGATGGTATCCACTACGCAAATCAACTTTGGAGAATATTGTAGAGCCACTCAATTCATCAAGCATATCATCTAGCCTAGGAATAGGGTGACGATAACGAATAGTAATATTATTGATGCCTCTACAATCAACACACATACGTGACGTACCATCCTTTTTCGCACTAGAATAATAGGAACAAGACAAGGACTAAGGGATTCGCGATATAACCTTTGTCGAGCAGCTCCTGTGACTTGACGATAATCTCCTTCGTCTCCTCCGGATTGGTACGGTATGGTGCACGGTTGGGTAATGATGCACCGGAATTAAGTCAATTTGATGCTCAATCCCTCGAATAGGTGGTAATCCGGTGGCACGCCTTGTGGAAAGACGTCCGAACTCCCGCAAAATGTTAGTGACAGCAGGGGCAAAGAGGAAGGCACGTCCTCGAATGAAAATAATGCCTCTTTGCACACAAAAGCATAGCAAATAGATTTGCTAAAATCTAGCTCATCAATATCAGATTTGGTGGCAAGTAAACATGCACTTTTCAATTTAATTTCAGAAGCAACAGTAGATGGTTTATTATTAGGCTTCATGTGTTGCTCAAATTCTTTTGCCATAATCTGATTTTCACTCTTATTTTTCTCCTGTTTTGCTTTATTAGCTCTATTAATATCATCTTTCAAAATGGACTCAGGAGTCATAGGAAGCAAAGTAATATTTTTATCCTTATGAACAAGAGTATACTGATTGTTTCTACCATGGTGTATGAATTTTATCAAATTGCCATGGTCTACCAAGTAACAAGGAACATGCTTGCATAGGTACCACATCACAATCAACATAATCAGCATATGTAGAGATACTAAAATGCACACTAACAAGACGTGTTACCTTCACCTTGCCGCTGTTGTTGAACCATTGGATGTAGTAAGGATGTGGATGTGGTCTTGTGGTGAGAGATAGCTTCTCCACCATCTCCATGCTAGCCAAGTTGTTGCAGCTCCCTCCATCTATGATGACGCTAATAGAACATTCCTTCACAACTCCCTTTGTATGGAACAAATTATGCCTCTGATTTTGCTCACTTGTGTAACCTGCACACTCAAAACACGTTGAGCAACTAAACATTCATACCACAAGATCTTCAAAGAGCCATGTATTGTGTCTCATGATCGTAATCATCTCCACCGTGTTCCTCATGTGTAATAAGAGCCAAAGTCTCCTCATCATAGTCACTAGCGGACTCATACCCACCATCCTCGTGAGCAATCATCACACGCTGAGATTTGCATTCTCTCATAAAATGTCCTCTTCCCTTACAACGACGACAAATAATATCACTTGTGTGCCCTGCTGACGCCATGGAAGAAGAAGAGCTCTGGCAGGCCCGGCAGTGTGCTCTTGGCACATAGTGGTGGTTGTGCCTGCTTTCTTGTATCACGGTTGGAGGTGGCACCTGAAGGAGGTGATGGTGCGGTGGAAGTAGATGATGCACGTGGTGTCCACGATGAAGGTCGACCTGCGAGAAAAGTTAGTGCGGCGCCAATGCTGCCGATCCCAAGACTTCACGCTCAGCTTTACAAGCAAGATGGAATAAACAAGTGATATTATTATAATCCTTATAGTCTAGAATGGTCTGAATCTCTATTTAATCCACCCGTAAAACGTGCAAGCATAGCTTCATTCTCCTCAACAATACCACATCTAATCAAGCCGGTTTGTAATTCCCGATAATATTCTTCACAGAATTTTTCCTTGTCTTAAACGCTGCAATTTTGAAGTAATTCACGTTGATAATATGGTGGAACCCAACGAGCACGCATAGCAGTTTTCAAAGCAGCCCAAGTAGCTGGAACAGGATATAATCTACAATGTTCAGACCACCAAACACATGCAAAGCTAGTGAAAGCACAAACAAAGCAGCAGAACACGTCTCTCCTCGTGATATTGTAAACATGTAAATCGTTGTTCAGTTTCTAACTCCCAAGTAAGATATATATCAGAACATATCTACCCTCAAATGGTGGAATATTCAATTTCAGTTTAGGGAGATGGTCATGATCTCGCACTGAGGGGAGCCCTAACATTGCCATTATTTGCATGTGGACGACCTGGTGGTTGTGGTGCTGGTGGTTGCACGTAGTTCTGATGTTGATCAACCTCATCCTCGTAATCTTCCACATAATCATCCTCGTCGGTACCAGCAGCAGCAGTAGCAGGAGCCAAAGAAGCACCAACAGCAATAGCAGCGGCACCAGAATTTTTTCCTGGCTCAATAGGAACACGCTGAGCTCGTCCATACTGATTCGGAAGGGGGCGTAGTTGTTGTCGTTGCAGAGGTGCGATAGGTGCAGCCGGCGGTGGTTGTGGAAAACGTGCGAGCAATTCATCAAACTTGCTATCAAGCTTTGTTTCAAACGTCTTCTCAATGCCATCTATCTTCTCCATGGCCTCGTCAAATCTGTTTACCACATCTTGCACCTGTCCAATCATCATTTGCTGAAACTTATCATGTAGCTGTTTGTTTGTCGTTCTCCCAATCAGTCTCATCGGCCTGTGTTCCTGCCATGGTTAGCAGCAATAGAAACACACAAGAATATGATCCACAGACTACTAGGAAGTGGTGGTGGTGGTGTGGTGGACAATCACAAACCGTGAAGCAAATCTCAAATTCTTACCAGTTCTTACCAAAGCAGCGGTGGTGATCGGCAACCGTTGTAGTCAAAACTCTCAAAGCTTGGCTATAGCGATTACTGTGGAGAATCAAACGCACGACGAGATGTATGTGGAGCTGGGAAGGCTTATAATATGGTAGCAAAAGGGTCAAGAATAATCAAATCGAGATGCAAAGTTGAATAAACGCTCAACGACGCAGATCAGGTCTGGTCCTAGGCTAGACCGTGCTAGAGACGCGAGCCTAGAACACTAACAAAATCACGGGCTGCACGTAAACAAAGGAAAAGCACACTCTGAATTTTCTTTTCGCTTTTTTTTCGCTTTTTTTTTGCGCTTTTTTTTGCGAAAAATCACTATAATGCCGAGTGTCTCAAAACTCTTCCCGTGTCAAACCGACGGGATGGGCACGAAATTTTTCGACCAATTTTTTTTTTTTTGACTGCCGGACCCAAAAACTGGAAACGGGTCAAAAAACTTTCTATAACGGCGATCGTCTCAATACGCTTAGAAACACCTAAAATAGGATAGCCGAAAATTTTTATCCCGTATGCTTTTGGAAAATTTTGGGCCTAAACGAGGGTGGTTTCGGACTTTTTTTTTGAAACCAACCTCTTCTACGGACGGCAAAAGATTGCTGAATCAAACCTACTCGCATAAGGAAACACGAATCGAATTTAGATGGATCCGGAAAACAAATCGAATACGCAAGGAACTCGGATTGGTGGTGGATATATGGTGGTGGTATATGGCAACGGTGGTGGTATATGGCAGCGGTGGTGGTATATGGATACGGATTCAAGCGGTGGCGGATAAGCGGTGGTGGTAGATGGCAGGGCGATGATGATGGTGCGCGGCGGCGTGACAACTTATGACCGTAACTCAAACTCTAAAAGACTAGACTCTAAGACCAACAACTAGACACGGCGATGCAACCGCAAATTCAACAACGCAAATACGGAAAAGATTATGCAAAGGCTCAGATTGGTTCGGATATGATGACCTAACCCTAATTTTTTTTTTTGGCTTTTTCGTGGACTGTAGGTATGAAGAACAGACTCGATCTAAACTACGAAAAACTGTAAAATCTCACCGAACAACCTGGAAATCTGATACCACTTGATAGAGGCAGAGGTGTCCCATCTTTCGATGAGATGGTGGATTTCTTTTTGGTGGAAGTCGACTTTGACGATCCGACTACGAGCGTGCGAGGACGTCGCGCCTTAGCAATCGCTAAACCAACTCCGAGAGGTTATTGACCACGCCGAGCACGATCAACCTCGACCACGAGGGTCTATTTTCGCGAGCAAACGAAGAACAAGCAAGAAACCGAGATTGCAATCTGGATATTGCGAATATAAGATGAAAGCTTTATTGATCAAGGTGGGGTTCGTGACGCTTTGTGCGGTTGTTGAACACAAACGGCACGCGAAGTTGCAGCTATGGCGAACTTTTGATCTAAACAAAACCCAAAGTCTAAACGGTGCCCTAAGGGCTGTATATATGAGGAAGAGGGGAGAATTTCGTGGCCCTTGGTGGAGGGGTCCAAACTAACCCTATCTCTTGTTTCCCACACATACGGACTCTAAAAATAGCCTATACTAATGTATTTCGAAATTACATGGGCCTGGCCCAATAATAAGGTGACGAGCACCTAGAATAGCCTCTGGACGAAATTTATGAAGTGGCATCTTGTATATTTCGTCCAAGGCTTCATGCACTCATTATGGTGGCTTCAAAGTCCTGAAATCATCACTTGTAACTCCATTCTTGTCCCTCTTGCGCATGCCATCATCTCCATGCTTGTTCTTGCTCCAATGTTCATCCTTCTCCAAGCTAGGCCCTTCATTTGTAAGCAAAACAAATGTATCCAATTTAGGCAAAGATCATATTCTCATGAACATTAGAATCATTACCAAGAAACGAAAGTACCTGGTAATTTAGTTGGCGTGCGCGAGCTCTAGTAATTGGTCCAGTATGTATAGCAGCAGGGGCTGTGGGTGTAACAATGGTATTGATGTCCTCATCACGCAACGTCGTGCACGTTTGTAGTCGGATCGTCAAAGTCGTCTCCACCAAATCGATAGTTATCATCTCATCGAAAGATCGGGACACCCCGCCTCTATCAAGGGAGGACCGGTGGTGGAGCATGATCTGGACCACATCGACCAGCTTCACGCCCATCTCCATTATGCTGACGATGTGCTTCTGCAAAGCCTTCGTGTGGTCAACACACCCCCAGTCCAGGCTCTTGGTGGTCCACGAGGCCAGTCTGGTAGGGGGTCCGGACCTGAATGTGGGAGCCGCTCCCCAGGCGGCATCCCCTTGCTCGGTGATATAAAACCACTCCTTTTGCCACATTCTGGTGGTGTCGACAATGTGGCCCTCCGGCCACTAGACTCGCGTCAGTTTACTAATCATGGCCCTACCACAGTCCGCATGTTCATCGCTGACCACTCTGGGCTTGACGTTGAAGTCCTTCAGCGATAGACCAAAGTGCGGCCGGACTCGAAGGAGTGCTTCACATAAAACGATGAAAGTCGAGATGTGGAGGAGTGAGTTGGGGGCTAGAATGCTAGATCATGAAAATCTAGCCCGTAAAGGAACATCAACCCGCTTATGGAGGGGTGTAGAGGAAATCCAAACCCCCTAAGGAAATGTGGGAGGAATACGACCCTTTCGCCCGACTTGGGCGTGGGGATGTTCTGGCCCTCTTCTGGGCCCAATGGGTCATGTCGGCCAACAAATAGTAACAATGGAGACCTCCCACTTCCCGTTGGCGCCGGATCCGGCCATGGTTGAAGAAGACGAGGTGGGATTTGCTGTGGAAGCAGAGAAAAGGGGCCCTAGAGATCTGAGGGTCTGCATGAGCAAAAGGTGGAAGAAGGCGCGCGATGTTGACTGTTGTAGCTCCCCCTTTATAGGTTGTTGACAGGTCAGGAGCTCCCTTTTTCATTCCATTGGCTTCTCCTCTTCCCGATACGCTAGCAATGATATGTGCGGGAAGGGGAAATGAAATTATTGATCATATCCCCTGAAAAGCGGGGCACGATCCCCACCGTGATGAGATGTGTCAAACGAGGGTGGGCCTTGAGCCACGCTCTGAGAAATATTAACCGCTTGGCATTATGGCCGGACGTGACTCTTCATTGAAAGAGAAAAAGTCGTCAAATGAAGGCACTATTTATTCTTGAACGGTTTTTTGTTATTGCCTTCATTGTTAAGTAAAAATACCATTCCATATTCTGGATATCACTTGGCTCCGAATATGAACAAAGCACATTAAAGAACTTGCCTCACAAGCCAGATATTGTTGAATGAGCGGATGCCAGATACAAACCTTGGTGTTAGAGGCAAGTTCGGGGGCTACTGAGGGAGTTATGGATTAAGGGGACCTCGGGGCGCCGTCCCATTGAATATGGGCCGGACTGGTGAAGCCGCATAGCAATAGAAAATCTATGAAGCTGTGGTGTGTCTTCCCAGTTATGGATAGATATGATCTTTTATACCTTATTGTAATCTATCTCCTGTAATCCTAACCCTATCGGTGTCTATATAAACCGAGGGTTGTAGTCTTTAGGGGGAGATATATTCATCACCTCATCACCTTAGGTTTAGCTCATGCTGATCTTGAGGTAGACCTACTCTGTAACCCATACTATACATCCAATATAATCAAGCAGGATGTAGGGTATTACCTCTTCGAGAGGGTCCGAACCTTGGTAAACACTATGTTCGTCGTCCCATGTTCCCCATATATCCCAAATCCGTAGTTAGGTACACCCTACCCCAAGGTCTGCCGGTTTTGACACCGACAATAGTGCTTCTTCGGAATTTTTAATAATCTTTCTTCTTCATGTTCTGAAAGGTTAGCATTAATCATAACAGGATATATCTGTTTCTCATCCAGATAAGCATATTTCAAAGTGCCAGGCAGTTGTTTTAATTCAAACACAGGATCATCTTTAGGCCGAGGAGGACCTTCAAGAGTTTCATTAGGCAAATTGTGTTTAATCGCAGGTTGTTGTTCAAAGAATATTTTATCTATTTCGTTTCTTTCATGCAAATGCAAATCATTTTTATGGCCTAGCAAATATTGTTCTAAAGGATCGATAGGAGGCATAGCAATAGAAGAAAGACCAATTATTTCATCCTTACTGGGCAATTCTTTCTTATGAGGTTGTCTATGAAACTAGGAGAAATCAAACTCATGAGACTCATCACCAAAGCTAACACTGACAGTTTGTTTATGGCAATCAGTAGTGGCATTAAGAGTGTTCAAGAAGGGTCTACCATGGATTATGGGACAAATATCATCTTGTGGGGAACCAAGAATTAGAAAATTAGTAGGGTATTTAATTTTCCCACACAAGACTTCAACATCTCTAACAATCCCAAGTGGTGTGATGGTGTCTCTATTAGCAAGTTTAATAGTAACATATATTTCTTCTATTTCAGCGGGTGCTATATCATTCATAATATCTTGGTATAAGGTAAAAGGTATAGTACTCATGTTAGTACCTAAATCACATAAACCATGGTAACAGTGATCTCCTATTTTAACCGAGACAACAGGCATGCCAACAAGAGGTCTATGTTTGTCTTTTTCATCGGGTTTGGCAATTCTAGGAGCTTCATCACAGAAATAAATAACATGCCCATCAATATTTTATACCAAGAGATATTTAACCATAGCAACACTAGGCTCCACTTTGATTTTCTCAAAGGGTTTAGGTGCTTTAATATTACTTTTACGAACCACAGTTGATACCTTAGCATGTTCCTTTATCCTAACATGGAAAGGTGGTTTTTCAATATAAGCAGTAGGCACAACTAGATCAAAATTGTAAATAATACTTTCATCCTCGGCTATGACCAGTTCCTTAATTTCTTCTTTGATTCGGGATGATATTTGAACCACTTCTCCTTAGGGAGATCAACACGAGTAGCAGATGATTCACAAAAAGAGCTACTATCTCAAAGTCAAGTCCATATTTAGTGCTAAACTTGTGAAAAGCATCGGTATTCATAAAAGATTAACACAATAAAACTCAACCTTAACTCTTTTGCTTCGTCGAGTTCCCAATCTTCAGAGTTGATTTTAGTTCTCTCTAAAATATCCCACTGAATTCAATAGTCTTCTTCATGAAAGAACTAGTACAAGAAGTATCGAGCATGGATTGATCATCACGAGAAAGCCGAGCATAAACGTTTTGAATAATAATTTCTCTCGAGAGCTCATGATTGGGGCATGAATATGACATTGACTTAAGCCTCCCCCAAGCTAGAGCGATACTTTCTCCTTCACGAGGCCAAAAATTATATATATAACTCTGATCACGATGAACTAGATGCATATGGTAATTGTTTTTGGTTAAATTCCAATTTCAGTCGATTCTAGTTCCAAGATCCAATATCATCGCATATCCTATACCATGTCAATGCTTTTCCCTTTAAAGATAAAGGAAAACCCTTCTTCTTAGCTTCACCTCCGGGTAAACCTGCAAGCTTAAATAATCCAAAATTTCATTCATATATATCAAGTGCATATCAGGATGTTCAGTTCCATCTCCTGCATAAGGATTATGATGTAGGGCGAAACCCTAGGGGCTGATCTTTCACGTTTGGAGTGGATCCTACGGGAAAACACGAAGAACGCGCGAAAACCACAAAGGGGAAATCACGGGGAGGAACGAGAGAATCACTCAACCGACAAGTATCGATCACACAAGGGCTAGATCACCGAACACATGAGGTAGCACAAGATTCAAAATCAACAAAGGAAAGATACAAAGGTAACCATTCTTCTTCGAGAGGACGTCTTGAATCCACGAGGGGATCTTCCCGTAAAGGGGTCTTGAATCCAAGTGGATCTTCTCCGAAGAGGCCGCGGTCTCTCACGAGGAGGAGATCGGATGATGATCGAGGCTCTATCTCACAAATGAGCTAAATCAACGCTGACCCTAAAACGTAGGTGGAGGGGGAGTATATATAGTCTAAGGGGCAAAGGGGTACATGGGCCTCGGCCCGGATGCACTGCACGCAGGTAGGGGAGGCCGGATGTCCGGGCGACGGGCCGGATGTCCGGGCTTTCCCGAGACGCCGGATGTCCGGGCGCTTGGCCGGATGTCCGGGCTGGCTTGATCCAGCTTCTGGACGTTCTGTGATGGGGCGCCGGATGTCCGGGCTGGCGCCGGATTTCCAGGCTATCGCGGGGCGCCGGATGTCCGGGGACTGGCCGGATGTCCGGGGCCTGTAGCACTTCGATGGCTGGGCTGCTGCTGTTGTTGACATCTTCAGGGGCCGGATGTCCGGGTCCTGTAGCCTTTATCCGGTTCCTCTCGCAGTGCTCCTTCATCCTTGTACTTGGGGGCTTGTCCATCATTCCGAGCATCTCCGAGAGGGTCTCCTTGGTAGCTAGGCATGCGTAGTGTCCTTGCATTAGGTAGCAACCATGTCTCACACGAATGGAAAGGGGAAGCATTTAGGAACGGGTTACCTTGTGTCCAATGGCGCATAGTCGAGGTCTCATCTTATGTATCCTTGGGGCTTGGAGAGTAGTCGGAGTGTACATGGGGATGAACGTGGGATGCTCCGCATCATCTCCCCCCCTTGGGAAAGATCCGACCTCGGATCGTGATCCTCATCACCATGGAAACAGTTGTCATGGACGGACTTGTAGTTGGACGAAGTTGAAGGCATGGCACAATCCAAGTACTCCAAGGTGTCTCCGGAGTGGTATACATGCAAAAGGAGCAAACACAAAGTACACTTGGAAATACAATGGTTAGCGCACACAAAGTGTCCATCATGTAAGAATGAGTCCGTGCGGCAAGATAGTGCGTGGCAAGACACATGATGCTTATCAAGATGATCTAGAATGATATGCAAAGCATTCATGGGGTAATTAGCATGGTGCACATAGAGATAAATTCTACCATTGTGCAAAATGATATCATAATGGGATGGTTCATCAAAAGCATGAACATGGCAATGTGTGCTCAATATGTATACGTTATCATGCAATTGATGGTGGACAATATGATCATGATGTATAAATATGCCATCAAGGTAGATCACAACAAATTTGCTAAGGAAGTGAACAAGCTCATATATCATGGATGACATGGGAATTCAAGATGCAGCAAGGCAATCATAATGTGAGTCAATCCATGCATGGGGTGCGAACTTGTGGTGAGTATGATATGTCCATCGAGCATGACATGTATGAGCACAATCAACAAATATGGATGTGTGAATGCAATGTGCCAAAGGAGTGTTGATGTACCAATGCTCGATGTCGTGGCATGAGTGGAATTCCGAAGGTGCATCCCATAAGTGCGACCGCTCCTCAATGTGAAGGTCCATGTAGCCAATCTCCAATGTCGCTCCTCCGGTCGCGAGATGTATCATGTAGACAACAAGAAGGAAACAACAATGAAAGAGTGACCCATCCAATATGCAAACTTGAGGATGGCTCAAAGGGAAGGAGTTCACCTTTAGTAGATTCTCGCAAATGTTGGTTTGCACATCGTGTATGCCTTCGCATGACCAAGTTGTCGCATAACGGCATCACCTTGTGAAACCTCCAAAATGAAAGAACATGACAAACAATCAGAAAAAAATGAGGTTAGCGGAAATGCAAAACCTATCATTCGAGTGGTAAGATACCCAACAAGTGTATGCATCATTCTCATCATAAGAAAGTACAAGGGAGCGTGTCATAGTATGGAGGCATCTGATGCTAGAACAACCAAGGACAATAGGCTCAAGTAAACAAGCATGCATCACAAGTAAGGTGTCAAAGTCTCCAAGATCAATAAGCATAGTATGGTTGCACTCAATACAAGTGGATATGAAAGAGGCAACTAATGGACACAAGAGACAATGATCAAGATATATCATGTGAGAGGCATGAGCATATATGCCATCAACCCAAGAAAGCAAGTAATAGTGGAACATGGGTGATGCAACATACCAAGCAATCATAGCGATCAAGCAAGCAAGCTAGTAGTGCGAAGATGCAACATACTAGGAGGAATCATGGCAAGCATGTCATTGGTGCAAATAGTGTGCAAGAATAATTCACATGACATATCACAAGCATGAAAGCAAGATAAGAGGAAAATAGCATGAATGTATTGGTGAGAAGCCATATGTAAATATCAATGGGTCATCATGACTCTCCCAACAAAACAAGTATCAATAACATGGGGCACAAAGAAATCATGGCAATATCTACAAGTATCTCCATCAAGCATGCAAATACACATAGAAGTATCATAATGGTGAATCATATGTAAGTGCAAGCAAGGGTCACAATTGCATGGCAAAGGCATAGAAAGAGGCATAACATGCAAAGTGAACACAATAGTATGGGCATAAGGTGACAAGTGGTAAATAGCCCATAGCCGTGTGAGAGCCAAGTAAAAGAGATGCGCGTACTCCTTGCGTGAAGGGAACGGTGGTAAGGATAGTCCACGGGATCCCAAGTCATCGTTGCTCTCAAGAGCTCGTTTCGTCAACTCTTGGGATTGAGAAGTTGACGAGTATACGTGAGTTCCTACACAAAACAAAGACAAACGAAAAATTGTGTGTGCATGGTATATGTACACATCATCCATCATGATGCGCACGTGCATGTGTCGGTTAGCACTAAATATCCAATGCTCAAATAAATGAGATGCGTGATATAGAAACATGTCATCCATCATGATGGGTTTGTTGTTATGTTTTTCATAATGGAGACTCAAAGGATGTAATGCATCATGATAAATATCTAGAGCATTGTTATTCATGGAATGCATATGGTGTACCGTATCATGGGAATCAAGCAAAGTATGAAATGCATCAAGATCTCCTCATATGTATGAGGAAACTATGGGGGTCTCCTCATCAGCAAGAGTAGAAACATCACGTGGAGAATATTGACAACATCCAAAATAATGCATATTTCGAACAATGTGATCATGGCATGACATAGTAGATGAATTGCGCAAATCATGTAAAGGAAGCATGGCAATATCATCACATGAAAAACAAAAGCTAATGACCATCATCTCGTCATCTATGCCATAAGTGCAAATAGGATTTATTTTAACGGGGCATGCATAGTTACTATGTTGAGATTGTAAAGATGCAATATGGGAGATCTCACTCATAGCATATGACAAGTTCAATGGGTTGTCAAACATGATGTGACCAAAAGAATTTTCACATGATATCCTATGTAGCATAGCATCAAAACTAGGCAACTCAACATGTTCATCATCATATTCATCATAAATAGGGAAGTCATGACATGAGGAAGTCGCACTAGCATGAAGCATGGGAATAGGTGGATCAACATCATGCAAGCAATCGATGTCAAGAGAGTCCACTAGTGGGACAAGAGAAGCACCATCACCTATGTTACCGTTGGAGCATCGCTCATGTGTTGTAGGTGAGGTGTTGAAGATCGTCTCGTTGTCATCTTCATCTTGATGGAACCATGTGGGGGGTGCATCATCGTCCACCATGGCCATCGGTTTTCCCTTTGGAGGGATGGACTCGTCGAGGGTAGGCATGTCGTCATGTAGGAGACCTAGCACCAAAGAAGAAAACACAATAGGAGTAGAGGTTAAGTCATTGAAATCATAGTGGCCTCACGTGCCATGTCAACTACCTCACTCTCTAAGTGTTGTGGCTTACTCACTCCCTCAGGGATGCTCTCACTCATATGGTTGGTGGAGTCACTCAACTGGCGCTCAACCTCATATAGGATGTGTGGCATGCTCTCATGTGTGGGGCTAGTGGTGGTCACACTCATCCTCTCATAGGAAATGCTCTCAATGTCACATATGGTGGAGTCACTCATGTCACTCATGTGGAGGTGGCTCTCCTCACATGGCACTTGGGGCATCTCGACATATGTCGGTGTCGGAGAGATGTAGGTGCAAACGTCTCCATGTGCGGTCGCGTAGCTTGACTCGGAGTATGAGTCCAATGTGGGCGCCGTCTTCATGTTGGTGAAGAGGTTCGTGCTCATCGCCGTGGTCGAAGGGGATGGCCCTTGCTCGACCTTCTTGTCACCGTCTTGGTGTTGGAGGCCCATATGATGTGGTACCTCGTGGCTCGTCTCCATGACCAAAGGGAATTTCCCATTCTCGGCCATCTTCCTTGAGGGGCTTCCGAAGATGGAAGTGTCGCCCTCGCTCGTATGTAGTCGCCTTGGACTTGATGCAGTCGATGTAGGCGTACTTGTGGGAAGTAGGCGAAGATGCCATACGTCCAAAGGCGAAGATGCCTTGAGAACACTTGGCGAAGATGGCGAAGTGGTTGATGTAGCCATAACGTCGTCTTGGTGGTGCTCGTCTCGCAGTCTTCTCTTTTGTGCTCATGAAGCGTCGACTTGGCGTGAAGTAGGGCTTGTTGGGACTTGTGCACTTACGCTTGTGGAGCATCTTCATGATGATGATGTTGTTGTCGTGCTTGAGCTCGTAGTAGATGTCGTTCGTCGTCGTCGTGCAAATGATGCTTGGAGGTGACTTGCCCTTCATGACGATGTGGATCACGAACGTGACGGTGGTCGCCATGTAGATGTGTACGAGGACGATTTGCACTTGCATCTTTTTCGCGCTCCGAAGACTTGTGTCTTGAATGTCGCTGCCTTGAGGATGACGAAGGGGAAGAAGACTTGATCAAGGCTCTAATCTCCTTCATCCTTGCATCTTGCTCCTCTTTATGTGCGGAAAGCTTCTTGTCGATGTAGTCCCTTTTCCTTGCTTTGGAGTGACGAATGTCGATGGAGATGTTCTCGATGAGCTCTCGCAATCTTGATTGTGCACCTTGCATTTGTCATTGTAGATTGAAGATGGACGCTTTGTTGATGTAGTTGTTCACGCCGTCGTTGTTGTCGTAGACCGGAGATGAAATGCCTTGCCTATCCATCACAAGACTCGAGCAAATATGAGTGGGAGAAAGAGAAGAACTTATACCAATGTACCTTAACCGATGTTGACAATGAATCAAGTTCACTCAAATGCGGACAATGAAATAGCACTATTGGTACCAATCCTTGTCGGTTCTCACACCTATAGAAGTAAAGCTTATGGAGGAGCTCGGTGAGGATAGTGGCACAAAAATTTAATGCAAAATTTTAGCACGAGTCAATAATGTTGAAAGAGATTCACAAATTTGCAAGCGAAACAAGTAGACCAATAGCATTGAAAGGTACACAGAAACACACACACGGATAGATAAATGGGGTCGTGCAACCAAGGAATGAGAACAAAATGTGGAATCCACGAAAAACGCTAGTGTTGCACAACTCAAGAGAGACGCTATCACGATTGCTCAATAGGCGGATACGACACTTGTGCACAACCTATAGGATGCAAAATGGATAAACTTCTATCCCAAGTATGTTATGTTCCCGGTGTTTCTCTCAAGATGATCCAAGATGATCGGATATGACAATCTTGTATGCAATGTGGTATGATGCTATGGCACTTGCTTACAAGCTTCGTTGCTCTCTTTCTTTTGCTTAAAAGCTTTATTTTCTTTTTTTCTTTTTTTTGTATGGCCACTTTTGCACAATGCACAAACCAAGATAGCAATTGTGTATATGCGGGAACAAACTTGTGACCCAAGGTATGATAGCAATATATGCACCACGATGATATGGTATGTATGCTATGGGAAGTATGATCACTAATGTGCACAAGTAATGTTGCCGGCAATACTTAAATGGCTAGTCTCGATAGGCAAGTAACGCAAAATGGGCTAGGGGTTAAGAATGCAATGGCAAGGGAATATACAACGGAGGGATACCACGATACCAAGATGATATGGTGGTTACCGTCCGGCGATGATGAGTAGTGGTGTTCTCGATGTAGAAACCAATATGATGGAGTCTCGTCCCTAAGTAGCCGAAACACCTTAGGAAACGGAAAAACCGCGAACTCAAAATCTCAAACGTCAAATGTCAAAATGGTGGAAGCTGAAAGCGGTGGTGGTTTGCACTTGGCAATCCGGAAGTGAAATGATTGTCTATACACTTGTCGGAGTTGAAGTTGCCGTCCCTAAGTAGCCGAAACACCTTAGGAGACACAAGCCTCAACTCAAAAACTCAAACAAAATTGGGTTAAGTTGGGGTGTCGGAAGTGTATGGTGGGCAAGGTTATGTGGAAGTGGTGGTGGTGGTTGATGAAGAAGCAACCATCCCTAAGTAGCCGAAACACCTTAGGAGACTCGAATCACTACTCAAGCAACCACTAATGCTATATGGATCAAAATGGATTAGGTTGCGGAAGTCAGTGGTGGTTATGCGGATGTTGTGGTGGAAGCCCTAGACAAAGATGCCGAAATTCACAAAAATTGATGGAGTCAAATGATGTTGGTGGTATTTTTGTGGGATGGGGGATGTCAATAGCTTCAAAACGAGCTAAAGAACGTAAAAAAACGGACTCCGAATGAATTAGTTATGGCCAAAACGGTGAAACGGGAAAATCTGAAATGACAGCGGGCGGACATCCGGGGGTTTGGGCGGATATCCAGGACCTGATGTCCAGAAACTTGTGCGAAAATGCACTCCAGGAGCCGGATGTCCAGGATAATGGGCGGATGTCCGGGCTGACCGGATGTCCGGTGGTCGGGTCGGATGTCCGGGCTCCAAATCCGAGGATGAACTCGAGGAACTCGATTTTGTGGTGGAAATTGATGATTTCGGGGGCAAAATTGGAGAGATTTTGTTGATGGAAAGTGGGGAAACTTGGGGGAAAGCTAGATCCACTTGAAACCAAGCAAATCCATGGATCAAAATCAACAAAACTTCATCAAACCAACAAATCACAAAAAAAATTGGGGGCTATTTTTGGTGGGGATTTTCGGATTTAGGACGAAATCAACAAAATCAAGCTAGAAAAAGAGGGGTAGGGGCTCCAAAAACGTGATCAACGTGGCTCATGATACCAAGATGATGTAGGGTGAAACCCTAGGGGCTGATCTTTAACGTTTGGAGTGGATCCTACGGGAAAACACGAAGAACGCGTGGAAAACACAAAGGGGAAATCACGGGGAGGAACGAGAAAATCACTCAACCGACAAGTATCGATCACACAAGGGATAGATCACCGAACACATGAGGTAGCACAAGATTCAAAATCAACAAAGAAAAGATACAAAGGTAACCGTTCTTCTCTGAGAGGAGGTCTTGAATCCACGAGGGGATCTTCCCGTAAAGGGGTCTTGAATCCAAGTGGATCTTCTCCGAAGAGGCCGCGGTCTCTCATGAGGAGGAGATCCGACGGATGAGCGAGACTCTATCTCACAAATGAGCTAAATCAACGCTAACCCTAAAACGTAGGTGGAGGGGGATTATATATAGTCTAAGGGGCGAAGGGGTACATGGGCCTCGGCCCGGATGCACTGCACGCAGGCAGGGGAGGCCGGATGTCCGGGCGTCGGGCCGGATGTCCGGGCTTTCCCGAGACGCCGGATGTCCGGGTGCTGGGCCAGATGTCCGGGCTGGCTTGATCCAGCTTCTAGATGTTCTGTGATGGGGTGCCGGATGTCCGGGCTGGCGCCGGATTTCCGGGCTGTCGCGGGGCGCCGGATGGATGTCCGGGCCGGGGCTGGATGTCCGGGTCCTGTAGCCTTTCTCCGGTTCCTCTCGTTGTGCTCCTTCATCCTTGTACTTGGGGTATTGTCCATCATTCCGAGCATCTCCGAGAGGGTCTCCTTGGTACCTAGGCATGCGTAGTGTCCTTGCATTAGGTAGCAACCATGTCTCACACGAATGGAAAGGGGAAGCATTTAGGAACAGGTTCACCTTGTGTCCAATGGCGCATAGTCGAGGTCTTATCTTATGTATCCTTGGGGCTTGGAGAGTAGTCAAAGTGTACATGGGGATGAACGTGGGATGCTCCGCATCAGATTGGCTAGCAGTTGTTCTATCATTCCCGAAGTAATTTCATAACCAACATTTTCAGTAGGTGCGGGAGGTTGAGGGGCAACTAATTGTGCTACCAGTCGAGGTGAAGATACCCCTAACAAACCCCTCAAAGGATGGTTTTCCATAGTAGCAAGTGACGATAAATTTCAGCACGTAGTAATAATTTTTCCTTACCAATTTCCACTTACCAAGAGCGCTTCACTCCCCGGCAAAGGCACCAGAAAAGAGTCTTGATGACCCACAAGTATAGCGGATCAATGATAGTCCTTTCGATAAGTAAGAGTGTCGAACCCAATGAGGAGCAGAAGGAAATGACAAGTGATTATCAGCAAGGTATTTTCTGCAAGCACTGAAATAGTCGGTAACAGGTAGTTTGATAGCACGATAATTTGCAATGGACAAGTAACGGTTATGGTAAATAAAGTGCAGCAAGGTAGCCTAATCCTTTTGTGGCAAAGGACATGCCAAAATGGTCTCTTGTAATAAGCAAAGCGTTCTTGAGGGCACACGGGAATTTCCTCTAGTCACTTTCATCAGGTTGGTTTGATTTGCGTTAGCTACTTTGATAATTTGATATGTGGGTGGACCAGTGCTTGGGTGCTATTATTACTTGAATAGACTGCCCACTTATGATTAACCCCCTCGCAAGCATCCGCAACTGCGAGAAAAGTATTAAGATCCAAATCGGTCCCTTACGAAGTAGTGCATAAAGTAGGGTTTAAGATTTTGTCACTCTAGCAACCCATCATCTAATAATTACTCCAGAATGCATTCCCTTAGGCCCAAAGATGGTGAAGTGCCATGTAGTCTACGTTCAGATGACACCACTCAGGGAATCACAACATACATATCATAAAAATATCGAACACATATGAAGCTCACATGATTACTTGCAACATGACTTCTCCCGTGACCTCAAGAACAAAAGTAACTACTCAAAAATGATATTCATCCCCAAGATTAGAGGGGTGAGGGAGTCCTGGACTAGGGGGTGTCCGGACAGCCGGACTATCAATATCCGCCGGACTCCCAGACTACGAAGATAGAAGATTGAAGACTCCGGCTCGTGTCCGGATGGTATTTTCCTTGGCGTGGAAGGCAAGCTTGGCGATACGGATATGTGGATCTCCTACCATTGTAACCGACTCTGTGTAACCCTAGCCCTCTCCGGTGTCTATATAAACCGGAGGGCCTTAGTCCGTAGGAAGAACAGACATCTCAACAATCATACCATAGGCTAGCTTCTAGGGTTTAGCCTCCTTGATCTCGTGGTAGATCTACTCTTGTACTACCCATATCATCAATATTAATCAAGCAGGACGTAGGGTTTTACCTCCATCGAGAGGGCCCGAACCTAGGTAAAAACATTGTGTCCCTCGTCTCTTGTTACCATCCGCCTAGACGCACAGTTCGGGACCCCCTACCCAACATCCGCCGGTTTTGACACCGACATTGGTGCTTTCATTGAGAGTTCCTCTGTGTCGTCACCGATAGGCTTGATGGCATCTTCAACCAGCAACGCTGTCCAGGGTGAGACTTTTCTCCCCGGACAGATCTTCATATTCGGCGGCTTTGCACTACGGGCCAATTCACTTGGCCATCTGGAGCAGATCGAAAGCTACGCCCCTGGCCGTCAGGTCAGATTTGGAAGCTTAAACTTCACGGCCGGTGACCGCGGAGACTTGATCTTCGACGGATTCGAGCCACAGCCAAGCGCCGCCGCGACTTTGTGACGATGGGCACGATCTAGCTCTGCCACGGACAAGTGCCTTGGTGGCCCTGACTCGGATCCGCTCGCCATTAGCCCGAGCCGATCGCCAGATCGAGGGTCGGTGGATAGACGCCGCCGGGGCTTCAACATCCACGGCGATGGAGCCGAACACCGACCTTGTCCCTCGCGAGACTCGTGATTCCGAGGTGCCGGACTCGCGGACTCGAACCTCCCGCGCCCTACCAATCGGTCCGGATTGGGCGCCGTTATGGAATTCACCGCGCGGACATATTCCAACACTTCGCTTTCGGCGATATCCTAAACTCATTAAAGCATCTCTCGTTATCGGAGAGTCTGGCCGGACTATGGCGGGATGGTTGGAGTACGACGACGAAGAAATTTGAGCCCACCCACCACCCACTTTGTAGCCACCGCCGAGGATTTAACCGACATGCTAGACTACGATTCAAGACATCGACGCTATGGACGGCGATATGCCGAGATGAACAGAACCAGCGCCTCTGGCACCTGGAAGGCCACCTCGTCATATGACGATACATGGTGGATACCCCAAAAGAAGGGATGGCGAAGAAGCGCGGAGGCGCACTCTTTAAAGAAGCAGCCCAAACGCCCGGCGCCGAGGCGCCGCCTAAATCCCGCCACAAAGAAGAATGGAGATTCCGCACAGAGACAATAACACTCCGAGAGCGCGAAGACAATCCCCTCCAAAGAAGACTCAGCGCAGAGGATCTGAAGCAAGCCCCACGAGAGGGCGGGCGAAGGGGTTGAGGATGATAACTATATGCCTCCCTCCAAGACGAAGCAAGCCTCAACGATGAATTAATTGCGTGCACGAGGATCCCGTCGAACAAGAGCGCTTCAAGCGCGGGCTTATTGCCACAAACAAACAGCCTAAAGAAAAAGCAGCAGCAGCTTCAAGCTGATCAGACCTGCTGGCGATCGATGGACCGAGGTCCTCGCGTCCGAAGAGTATAAACTCGAACGCCCCTCCAAAAGTTACCCAAGACGCAAGCTGCTCCCCCGATTAGAGGAGGAAGCATACATACCTTCATCACCAACACACGACATGGCTGACCGACCACCCCGTGGTCGTGACAGAGAGGCGTCCAGGCCCCCAGCCAAGGCACTCCCGCATCGCTCCAAAAGTCTGGCCAAGAGGGAACACGCTGGACTTGCGAGACATACCGAGGATAAGGCAAAGTAATCCAGATCCATTTATGGATCACGTGGGCGCCCCACGACCCACGACGAATACCGTCGTGCGGACAAGAAACCTGGCGGGCGAACACGGCAGACAGCGCTCTGTCGAGCTGCGCCGCGATATCGCTCAATACTGGGCGCCAGACACCCGTTATGCTTCATCGATGAAGTAATGGATCATCGATCCCCAAAGGGTTTAAACCCAGAACATCGAATCTTACGATGGCACGACAGACCCCGCGGTGTGGATCGAAGACTACCTTCTCCACATCCATATGGCCCGCAGCGACGATCTCCACGCCATCAAGTACCTACCACTCAAGCTTAAAGGACCAGCTCGGCATTGGCTTAACAGCTTGCCCGCAGAGTCAATTGGGTGTTGGGAAGACCTGGAGGCCGCATTCCTTGATAACTTCCAAGGCACATATGTGCGACCACCAGACGCCGATGACCTAAGCCACACCATTCAGCGGCCAGACGAATCGGCCAGACAATTCTGGACACGGTTCTTGACGAAGAAAAACCAAATCGTCGACTGTCCGGATGCAGAGGCCCTCGCAGACTTCAAACATAACATCCGGGACGAATGGCTAGCCCGGCACCTGGGGCAGGAAAAGCCGAAATCCATGGCAGCCCTCACATCGTTAATGACCCGCTTTTGTGCGGGAGAGGACAGCTGGCTAGCCCGCAGCAACAATCTTCGCAAAAATTCTGGCAGTCCGGATACGAAGGACAACAACAGCAGGTCACGTCGAATCAAAAACAAGCGCCACATTAACGGCGACGATAAGGAGGATACGGCAGTCAATGCCGGATTCCGAGGCTCTAAACCTGGTCAGCGGAAGAAGCCATTTAAAAGAACTACTCCGGGTCCGTCCAATCTGGACTGAATACTCGACCGCTTATGCCAGATACATGGCACCTCTGAAAAGCCAGCTAACCACACCAATAGAGATTGTTGGGTGTTCAAGCAGGCCGGCAAGTTAATTGCCGAAAACAATGACAAGGGGCTAAATAGCGACGACGAGGAAGAGACCCGGCCGCCGAACAATAGAGGACAGAAGGGTTTTCCCCCACAAGTGCGGACGGTGAATGTGATATACGCGACCCATATACCCAAGAGGGAGAGGAAGCGCGCACTACGGGACGTCTATGTGATGGAGCCAGTCGCCCCAAAGTTCAACCCATGGTCCTCTTGCCCGATCACCTTCGATCGAAGAGACCATCTGAACAGCATACGCCACGGCGGATTCGCCGCATTGGTTTTAGACCCAATCGTCGATGGGTTCCACCTCATGAGAGTCCTGATGGACGGCAGTAGCAGCCTGAACCTGCTTTATCAGGATACAATGCGCAAAATGGGCATAGACCCATCAAGGATTAAACCTACAAAGACAACCTTTAAAGGTGTCATCCCAGGAGTAGAAGCCAATCTAGACGGGCTCACCACACCGAAGTGGTCTTGGATCCCGGATAATTTCCGAGCGAAGAGTTAATCTTCGATATAGTCCTTCCGCAGCGGCTATCATGCTCGCTTCGGACGAACGCGTTGTAAAATTCAACGCGTGCCGCATTATGCATACCTAAAGCTCAAGATGCCAGGCCCTCGTGGAGTCATCACGGTCAATGGGAATACGGAACGCTCCCTCCGAACGGAGGAACATACAGCGGCTCTTGCGGCAGAAGTACAGATTAGCCTTCTCAGGCAGTTCTCAAGTCCGGAAGTTAGAAAGCCGGATAAAGAAAAGCGCGCCCGGAGCAATTCCAACCCAGACCACCCGGCGCGATCAGAGCACGCGTAGCAATGCGGCCCCAACCCTCGCCCGCGCATGATCGCAAGAATAACACTCTGCGTACATCATTACGCTTTGGAGATACCATGGGCGCAGGGGAAGGGGCACGATCACAAGGGACCAAGAGTGCGGCTCGACCACACCAGGGGCTCACACGAGCGCCCCCCTTGTTTTAATTTTTATCTTTTCTTCTTTTATGTATATAGGACTCTATTAACCAGAAGCCCTGTTCGAGGGCGAACTTGCCGAACTCATGATGCAAACAGCCAGGGACTAAAGGAGGTCGCGGCGAATATTCAGGTGGTCTCAATTACGAGCATTAAATTCAATTACATACACCAAGTCTGCAGCTCATCCCTGGAGGGGGACATGTTTATTTAGTCCAAATCCCTTGCTTATCAAGACTATTTGTATCATCCGCTCTACTAGCAGACTTTCTTTCATAAATAATGCAGCACCTTTTATTGCAATTGCGTTATCTTTTATATGTTCATTATATGACATCTTGCACCGTATATTTTGGTACGGCCGAATCGCCAGGGCTTCATTCCCAGATTATGGTGTGATAAAGTCCGAACACTTTCACAAGTGCGGCACCCCGAACTTATAGCATTATATGAATCGGCTCCGAATCATGTCTTGGGTCAATAGTTGGGTTTGCCCGGCTCCCATGTTTTGCTGCCTTACGTTCCGTTCCGTCAGCTAAGGTAGCACTGGGAGAACCACTGCGATTGCGCCCCGGTTGAGCCGGGTTAACGCCTCAGTGGAGAAAGCTAAAACTGACTGGCATGATAAGGGGAGAGACTGGTCGCTGTTCGAGAGGTCCTTTCGAGTCCTTAAAGACTCACGCCGCTTCGAGCGAAGTTCCGGATAATGTCCGATGAAGGCGTGGATAGCGCCCCGGATTCGGTCTTCCGAATACCAGGGGCTTCGCCGAAATTTAAAATTATAGAATTCTATGGCTAAGTGAGAGTGTTCAAGCATTATAAGTCTGGTTGCCTTGTTCGTCGTGTTGAGCGCCTCCTAGATGGACCCAAAATGGGAACAAGAGTGCTCAAGTTTATCACCGAACACCCCAAAGACTTGTGGCTTGGGGCTGAAGCCAACGACTTGCCATCTCTCGATTTAACAAACGGCCGCCTGAAGGTAATATTTTAAATTAAACAAGCGTTGCTCATGGCGCATATAAACGAAGTTTTGGCGCCATGTGATAAATACAGCGAAGTTCACTCAAAATTACATTTAGGAGCACTCATACGCAATATCGCAGGCTCCCTTCAGACAACTTTATAATACCGCCGGCGTGCGATGCTCCTTGCCCGGCGGTGGGTCCGTGAGAAGCCTCTCGCATCCGGTTTGCCCCATTGCACCTTTATGCGGGCAAAGGCCCGACGAAGCGCTTTCAAGACAAAGCGGAGCGCTTGACTACATCGAGCCCGGGCATGCATTCACCAGCCGCCGCACTAGGCCAAAGTAGCTTCCAGGCATGGCCTCTCTAGGCCACAGCCGGACTATGAGGCCCTTCATGGCCTCCTCAGCTACCTTGTGGAGTTCGACCAGCTGCTTCACTGGTCGCTTAGCCACCGGATGGCCGGCCTCAACAGATCGAGACCGAAGACCTTCTCCGTCGAGCTCCCTCCTTGCCACGATAGAATGCGGCGGCATCGACGCACTACGCGGCAGATCAGAACGCCTCGAGAGCTCCGAATTCGGGTAAGTATCCGTAATTCACATTAACATGCCCGCTTTGCATGAAAAAGTCCTTACCGCCGCTATCTTCTTTATGTCCTCAACCTCTGAAGGGCCTTGGCCTCGGCCTTGGCGGACTTGGCACTTTCGAGGCGAGGCAAGCTCGGACTCTCGAGTCTTGAGTCACGCTCCAAACTCTCATGCTTTTCCATGAGAGCACGGAGCTCTTGCCGAACTTCCGCCACGGTGCCTCTTGCTTTTCTCGCTCAGCCCGCTCCGTGGCAGATTATGCTCGACGCGGACACGGCATCCTTCGTGGCTGCCACCTCGTTAGTGGCCCCGCAATACACATATTATCCTTGATTTTATTTGCAACCAAAATCCTTTTCTCAGAAGGTACTTATTTAAAGTGGTGTTACTCACCTTCTTTTCCTCGAGCTGCCTCTTGGCATGGCCGAGCTCTTGCTCGGACCGCCGAGATCCTTCTTAACACTCGACCTCCGCCGTTAATGCGGCAGAGGTCAACAAAGGCAGCCTGCAAACCCATATTGACATATTTTTAGCAACCCTGCGATATCTTGTTAGATCCTTAGTCGGCTTTTCCTTCCGAACACCAAACTAAGCATCGAGGCTCTTGTCTATGCGGTATTACATTACATAATTTTAACTTCTTACCTCAAAGCTTGTTAGAAGGCTGCTGCAGAGTTTCGGTCAGCCCGCTCTTGGCGAATGGACCTTTTCAATCACCGCACTCATGAGAGTGCGGTGTTCTTCCTCGATGGAAGCGCCTTTGCGCCTCCGGAAAGTTATCCGGCGCCTCCGGATGGACGGAGGCTGCCGGCGTCACGGTCCTGCCCTTCTTTCGAAGGGGCCGCTTGCCGGACTCTGGAACCACTACGGGTTACGATGTAGAGTCCGGCGCAAAGTCCGGGAGGTCGCCTGACGGCGCCTCCGGAGCCTCCTCCTGATGGGTCCCCTCTTGGGATCCCACCTCGGCGTCCTCGTCGGGCGCTGGGGTAGAGGCGGTCAGACGGAATTTACGTCCGACGAAGCCAACGACCGCTCATTGAGTCGGGAGGTCGTCATCGGCCGGACTACGGACGAATGCGGCGTTAGAAGGATACTACGTGACATGAAAGGTACGGCATATAAATGATCCGAATACTTACGATCCGTAGGGACGCTCGCCCTTGAGGCCACTCATCCTCGCCAACGCTGATGTTGGCGAACTGTCCGGGGATAGTTCTCCCCTCTGACCCTTCGCCGCCCGATTGGGGAGGCCTTCCTCTTTCTCTCCTCCTCCGGAGAGAGTACTCCTCCTCCTCGTCTTCAGGGGAGGAGTCCTCGTCGTCGTCAGACGCCTGATTACGGGAACTCTTTCGAGTCCCCGTGGCCACCTTCTTGGCCTTCTTCTCCGGCACTACGTGCGGTGCCGGAACCAGCAGCCCTGCTAAGCGGGCGTCCGCTAGTTCTTCTGGCATGGGAGCCGGGCTGATGAGCAGCTTGGCCTTCTCCATCCATTCCTGTCAAAGGAAGAGGCAGATTAAAACCTCACTAGAGTCAATCCAATTACCACAAGTGTCCCATAATGGGGTTGAATCACTTACCTCGTCAGTCGGAGACTGCGAGCTGAATCCGCGGTCTTCGGTCACGGATGCGGGGGCTTCGGCGCCCTTGAACATCACCCTCCAGGCACCTTCGTGTGTTGTATCGAAGAGCCCGTTTAGTGTCTGGTGCTGTTCCGGATTGAACTCCCACAAATTGAATGCCCGTTCTTGGCATGGGAGAATCCGCCGGAGGAGCATGACTTGGACCACGTCGACGAGCCGGAGCCTATTGCTCACCATCTTCTTGATGCAGGCTCGGAGTCCCGTCACCTCCACCGGACTGCCCCACTACAAGCCCTTCTCTTTCCAGGAGGTGAGCTGCGTGGGGATTCCAGATCTAAAATCGGGGGCCGCCGCCCATGTGGGCTTGCGCGGCTCGGTGATGTAGAACCACCCAGATTGCCACCCCTTGACGGAGTCCACGAAGGTCCCTTCTAGCCAAGGGACGTTGGGCAATTTGCCCAACATGGCGCCTCCGCATTCCGCTTGCGTCCCCTTCACAACCTTCGGCTTGACGTTGAAGGTCTTGAGCCACAAGCCGAAGTGGGGTTGGATGCAGAGAAAAGCCTCGCACACGACGATAAACGCCGAGATGTTGAGGATGAAGTTCGGCGCCAGATCGTGGAAATCTAGGCCGTAGTAAAACATGAGCCCCCGGACAAATGGATGGAGCGGAAAGCCCAGTCCGCGGAGGAAATGGGGGAGGAAGACGACCCTCTCATGAGGCCCGGGGGTAGGGATGAGCTGCCCCTCGTCGGGCAGCCGATGCGCAATATCGCTGGAAAGATATCCGGCGTCGCGCAGCTTGGTGATGTCCTCCTCCTTGGCGGTGGAGGCTAACCATTTACCTCCCGCTCCGGACATATTCGGAGAAGGTCGAGGCGAGATGCGCGAGCTTGGGCGTTGGAGCTTGAGTTCGCAGGGATGGATGAGCAAAGGAGGAAGAAGGCGTAGGTGAGAAGGTGAATCCTTATCCCTTATATATAGGCGGACAAAACTATGCGTCGCCCGCCAGCCTGGTAAAACTCGCTTATCTCCCAAGCGCCACCATCAACGGCGCGGTTGGGTTACCCACGCACGTATTGATGAGAATCCCGGAATAAGGGGAACACGATCTACGCTCGACGGGGCGTGCCAGGAAACGCGCCGCTAAAGCGTACGAGGTGGTATAGTAATTCAAACAAAGGCTTGGTTGCGGTGTGATGACACGCCACATAATACGTCAGCAGATTGAGCTAAGTGTATATTTTATTCTCTCTACGGTGGAATGTGGAAGTTATTTTTGCGAGCGGACACTATCTGGTGTTCATTATCTTCTCCGGATTATTCAAGGAAGGAACCCGCCTTGCAATGCCGAACATTATGCACGCCGGACTTATCGTCATTGAAGACTGGTTCAGGGCTACTTGAGGAGTCTGGACTAGGGGTGTCCGGACAGCTGGACTATCAATATCCGCCGGACTCCCAGACTACGAAGATAGAAGATTGAAGACTCCGGCTCGTGTCCGGATGGTACTTTCCTTGGCGTGGAAGGCAAGCTTGGCGATACGGATATGTGGATCTCCTACCATTGTAACCGACTCTGTGTAACCCTAGCCCTCTCCGGTGTCTATATAAACCGGAGGGCCTTAGTCCGTAGGAAGAACAGACATCTCAACAATCATACCATAGGCTAGCTTCTAGGGTTTAGCCTCCTTGATCTCGTGGTAGATCTACTCTTGTACTACCCATATCATCAATATTAATCAAGCAGGACGTAGGGTTTTACCTCCATCGAGAGGGCCCGAACCTGGGTAAAAACATTGTGTCCCTCGTCTCTTGTTACCATCCGCCTAGACGCACAGTTCGGGACCCCCTACCCGAGATCCGCCAGTTTTGACACTGACAAGGGGTATTAAATAGCATAATGGATCTGAAGATATAATCTTCCACCAAATAAACCATATAGTAATCAACTACACGATGTAATCAACATTACTAGTCACCCACAGGTACCAATCTGAGGTTCTGGTACAAAGATTGAACACGAGTGATGAACTAGGGTTTGAGAGGAGATGGTGTTGTTGAAGATGTTGATGGATATTGCCCTCCCAAAGATGAGAGGTTTGTTGGGATGACGATGGCTTCAATTTCACCACTTCGGGGGGTAAGTTCCCCAGCTCAATCGCTCCGTCGGAGGGCAAAAGTGCTCCTGCCCAAGTTCCGCCTCGAGACGGCGACGCTCCATCCCAAAAGTCCTCTCCGCATTTTTTTTCTAGGTCAACATGACCTATATACCAAAATATGGGCACCGGAGGTGGGCTGGGCTGACCACAACCCACCAGGGTGTGCCTATGGGGCCTGGCGCGCCCTGGTGTCTTGTGCTCACCACGTGGCCCCCTCCGTTAGTTATTTGCTCTAGTATTTTTCATATATTCCAAAACAATTCTTCTTAAATTTTCAGCTCATTTGGAGATGTGCAGAATAGGTACGTGACATAGCTTTTTCTGGTCCAGAATTCCAGCTACCGGTATTCTCCCTCGTTGTGTAAACCTTGCATATTATGAGAGAAAATGCATTAGAGTTACTCCATAAAGCTTTATTATGCATAAAAACATTATAAATAACAGTAGGAAAACTATCTTTGGCCTTCATCCACGGCGACGATGACGAGATGATCGAGCATGGGATTTTCCCTTCGATCATGGAGGAGAGTGATGATGTGCCATCTTCGGCCTTCATCCACGGCGACGGCGACGAGATGGTTGAGCATGGGATTTTCCGTTCAACCACGGCGACGTATGATGACTTGAGTGACTTTTGCCACCATATTGAGAGTGAGAGTGACTTCACCACTAGCCCCATATATGACGAGTTCCCCCAATTTCCATGTGAGGAGATCCACAAACCCCACCACTTGAGTGAGATGAGTGACTCCACCAATGTGCCTTTGAGTGCACCTATTTTGAGGGAGTGAGTGAACCACCACACAAAGAGAGTGAGATAGTTGATAGGTCTTGTGAGGCCACTTTCAAGACTAACGACTTGACCTCTTCCTCTATCGTGTATTCTCATTTGGTGCTAGGTCCCATCTATGATGACGCGCCGATACCCGACGACTTCGTCCTCCCTTTGGATAAGACGATGGCCATGGTGTAATATGATGCACCCCCACATGGTTCCATCAAGATGACGATGACCACCATTTGGTCTTTCCCACCTCACCTACACCACTTGAGTGGAATGACAACGGTAACATAGGTGACGGTGATGCTCTATTCCCACTAGTGGACATTCTTGACATTGATTGCTTGCATGGTGTTGATCCACCTAGTACCATGCTTCATGCTAGTATGATTTACCCATGCGATGATTTGCCCATTTATGATGAGTATGATAATTCTCATGTGGAGTCTATTAGTTGTGATGCGATGTTACATAGGATTTCTATTGATAATTGTTTAGGTCACATCATGTTTCATAATCCGCTTGACTTGTCATATGCTATGCTTGAGATCAACCATATTTCATATTTGCAATCTCTTCGTAGTGACTATGCATATGCCATTAAAATAAACCCAATTTGCACTTATGGCATAGATGACAAGCCCATGGTTATTTGCATTTGTTTTTCTTGTGATGATATTGATATGGTCCCTTTGCATCATTTATCTCGTATGCCATGCGATGACCACCTACCTACGGCTATGCATTGTTTTAGATGTTGTCCATTGTCTCCATATGATGTTTCCGATATTGCTCATGAGGAGACGCCCATAGTTTCATTACAAAAAAATACACTTCCGTGATGATATGTGTTTGTCACAGTAGGTCACGTTTTCTGTCATGCATGTACATACCTATGCTATCGTAGAAGTGTTCCATGACATTACCAAAGTTATCATCACGGAAGTGTCCACTTCCATGACGATAAATTGCGCGTCATATAAGTGCTTTCGTCAAGGGTGACCGACAGGTGGCATCCACCGTAACGGCTTGCTATTAAGCTATCAGGTCCGGTTTTGGATCCGATAACCCGTTAACAGCCCGGACCAATGGGGATTTTCCACGTGTAAAATTCTCGTTGGCCGGAGGAAACACATGTCTGCTCCTCGGTGGGCTAGATGTCATCCACTCATTGGACAGGAGGCGCCTATGATACGTTGACATGTGGCACGGCCCAACAGAGGCCCATTCCGGTGAAAAGGCCAACCCAACTTGGTCAAAAGGTAACGAGCCAGCCCACGGAAAGCCTGTTAATAGTTTGTTCGTATATCGCCCATTTACGGCCCGCTAACACCCGGCCCGTTACGGCCTATCGAAATTAAGCCCAGTAGCTTCATCTGGGCCGTCCAATATGATTCCAGCCCGTTGTAACTTCCGGCCGATGTATGGCCCATGATGTCTTTCAGCCCATATGAGGCCCTTCGTAACTCAAGGCCCGAGATGAAACTGGCCCATAATGAACAGTGTATCACTTTGTACCCATCAACGGCCCATTATTTTATCCGCTGTTTCCAGCCCACATTAACTTTCGGCCTTCTAAGGGCCCATTTATTCTTGGGCTCATTTCTAGAATTCGGTTAGTTACGGTCCGTTACTGGCCTATTCCGTTTGTGGGCCCAATTCAGCCCGTAGTAACATTCGACCCGTTTGTGGCCCATTAATCCGTTGGGCTATTTTCATGTAAAAAAACCTATTGGGGTGTTTTCATAGAGTTATCAAATACGTCCTAGTAACGGCCCGTTATGGTCCATGAATAGTAAGGCCCATGATTGGCGAAATGATTAGACGCCCCGTAGAAGGCCCATGGGTCCTACGGCCCCTGGAAAACCAATGGATCCTACGGCCCGTAGAAGGCCCATGGATCATACGACCCGTAGAAAGTCCAAGGATCCTATGGACGGTAGAAGGCCCATGGATCCTACGGCATGTATAGAAGACCAATGGATCCTACGGCCCATAGAAGGCCCATGGATCATATGGCCCGCAGGAGGCCCATGGTTACGCAGTCCGTGTGTTGCCATGATTATTGTGGCCTAGTTACCAAAAATAGGTTATTGTGGCCACTAGAAAAACACGAAAAAATAACAGCAGTGACTACAAGAAAACAACTAAACAAGATAATAAGAAAATAAATAAGCAAGCAACTAACGCTGGCCTATTACCGCTATTACACATATTACATCCACTTGGCATCAAAGTTCACCCCCATTGCAAAGGAACAAAGCAGCATATTACATACACTGGCCGTCAAAATTGGCCACCGGTGCAAATAAACGCGGCAGCAAAACAAGAGCATCACTGAAACAACTTCAGAAGAGCTCAAGAAACGTTATCCTGGGTATCCACCATGCTGGCAATAAGCTTAGCAAGCTTATTAGCTTTGTCCTGTTTGGCGCTATAATCCTCCAACACTTGTTGTTGCACAAGAAAGTATGCATCTGAATGCTCCAGGGACTTCCGCAGTCCTTCCCACTACTAGGGAAAAGCCTAGCAGCAGCGCGGGTTTTGGGCCTCTCAGTAGCGCGGGGACCGGCGATACTAATAAGGTGCTATAGCTAACATACAGCAGTAGCGCCTGTTGTCCCACGCTACTGCTATACATGAATAGCTGTAGCGCTCTTTAGAAAAGGGCACTGCTGATATTATCTGCAGCGCTGTTTACAAGGAAGCGCTACTGGTAAGGTAGCACTACTGCTAAATCCCCCCCCCCCTCGCTACTACTAGTTTAAGTAGTTTTTCCCTACATATTTGTTTTGTATTTGAATAGGCTTTATACAATAATCTTTAGCATATCATACACATACAAATGTAATCATAGCATATACATACAATTAGTCTCATCAAATCATGTCATCATCATAATCATCATCCAACACAAAGTGTTCTCTCGTCATCATCTCGAAAATAGCGATACAAGTCTCGATTACTTGGAAATACATCGTCATCCATCTAAATAATGATATACGCGAGAAGAGCTATCACTATGAGTACATGAGTTCATATCCCTCTCTCGCATTAGCGTGAACCTAAACTAACTACTGCCTGTCGCTCGGAAACCGGAAACCGGTACACCTGGGCCTGACACTCCAGCCACTAGTTGTATATATACTCCTTGTGTAGCACTTCTTCGCCATCTATGATCTATGCACCTGCATCGTCACATGAGTCGATGATATGCAACATATATAGTTGAGCAACAGAAAGAGACAGACTTGGCAAAAATAGAAACAACATATCATACGCATAAATAACAAAGTACTCATCTGGATCTTCATTCCCGGGTCCTCATCTGGATCTTCATAATCCTTCTCATTCCGGCCCGGTAACAAGAATATCTGGTGAAACTTCTTTAGGAGGGAGCTCCTTATATTTTCTATCTTCTGTAGTTTCTCATTGTTGATGGTGGCGGTTGTCCGTACGATGCAGCCTATTTGATTGCCATAGCATGAGCACGCTTCGTCGGGAGCCTTTCGCTCAAAATTGCTGTCGTTCACCTCCGTGACCACCAGTCTAGTAGTCTTGAGTTTGTTAGGAAGTCGTTGCCTCTTTACTTTCGGTTCTACACCGGCTCCGCTCCCCGAGGCAGCGCCGGTCTCAGTCTCAGCGCCAGTCTCGATGCCGGTCTGAGTCTCAGCGCCGGTCTCAGTCTCAGCACCGGTCTGCGTGTCGGTCTCAGTCCCCGACGCCACCGATGAGCCCAGCAACAACATTGGTTGATCAACGGCAAGGCTAAAAAATTTGTCTGCCGCCCGGTAGACGTCGTCGCAATAACCAGAACCCTGTCCTTCATCGTTGCTAGCCATGTTTCCTATGATTAAATCTAGTCAATTAATTCTAGACCTAATAAAATGAATAATGACATAAAAAGGCCTATTGTTTTGCCGGAACATTGACTCCTTCCCGGTGCGGCAAATCCTGGGCACTCGATATGTCCCAGTTTTTAGCACAAGTCATGCCGAAATTCACGGAAAATTTTGGCATGACCTTTGCTAAAAAGTGGACAAATCGAGAACCTGAAATTTGCTGGAACAGAAATGAATCAACATTCCGGCAAAACATAGGCCACTCAACTTCATTCCCTGGAAACAACAAAGCCACTTGGGCACAATCGAACCACTTCAATGAAAAGATATAATATGAGCAAACACTATTGAGGAATTTGCATATAACATGGCCACTTCAATGAAAAGATATAATCAACAATAATGGAATATGCAAATGAACATCAATGACATATATCATATAAAAACAATCTTTTTTTTACATGGCAACAATTAGTTTGACCAAGTTTTTGAAAAGAAAAACAATTCTGTTTTTTGTTTATAGCTAAATGCCATAGCTACTATTTTTTATTTATAGCTAAATACTTTTGTTTTTTGTCTAAAGGAAAAAGTCTAGGAACTACATTTTCTCTAACCCTTCTGACCTCACCAAAATTTCCATAACAAGACCTTAGTACCTACACCCAGTTTCTTTAGGTCCATAGTCCATATATTTTTTATAGCTAAGTTTTTTTGTTTATGACCTCTATTAATTTAAATCTAAATGCTACTATTATTTATATACCCTCTATTAGTTTAAAGCTAAATGGAATTACTGTTTAGGCATTTTCATAAAAACTGCCCTAGCTAATTTCCTAAAAAAATTGCTAATCATTTTTCCTAAATACTATAAAATGCCTACTGCCCTAAAAAAATCTAGGGTTCATATGAACACCTAGGGTTCATATGAACATCAACACAGTATCAACATATATATAATTGCCCTAATAGAGAGAGAGAGAGAGAGAGAGAGAGAGGAGGGTAGGGGACAGGAGAGGCAGAGCCTTACGGTCGACGGCGAGGACAGGCCCCGGCTCGGGCGGCGGCGGTGAGGTCGAGGGCTGCGGCGGTGAGCTCGAGCAAGGCGACGGTGAGGTCGACAACGGCCTCGGCGGCGGCTGTGAGGTTGAGGGGGCGGCCTCAGGCGGCGGCGGTGTGGTCGAAGGCGGCGGGCGGCGGTGGTGTGGTCGAAGGCGGCCTCGGGCGGTGGCGGTGTGGTCGAAGGCGGCAGGGCGACGGCGGCCATGGAGCAGTTGGGGAACAGGGGGGACTAGAGAGGGGGGGGAGGACTTAGCGAAATTTTGAGCCCGGGCTGCCGGGATTTGAGTCAAACTAGCAGTAGCGCATTTTGCCGAAACGCGCTATAGCTAAGATAGCTATAGTGTGTTCCAGAGAAACGCGTTACAACTATCCCTTTCTATTTTATTTTTCTTTTTCTTTTGTTTTCTTTATATTTTCTTTTTTTCATTTCTCCTATTTCTATTTCTTTCATTTTCATTTACTTTTCTACTTATTTTTCTATTTATTTTCTTTTTCATAGCAGTAGCGCTCTACAGCAAAAACGCGCTGCTACTATGTTTTTAGCAGTAGCGTGCTTCTAGGAGAACCGCTACTACTATTCCTAGCCTACCGGCACTAGTGAGGGAATTTTAGTAGTAGCGCTTTTTGTGAAGACGCGCTACTGCTAAAACAATGGTTGTAGCGTGGTTTTGCAACAAGCGCTACTACTAAGTAGCGCTAGAGCCGAGTTTTGACCAACACTACTGCTATACCTCTGTGTATAATGTTTTCCCTAGTAGTTTCCACTTCTTGTCGCAGCACAGCTGATCGATGTCTTTTAGCTTGTAGTTGAGACTCAAGAAACCGAACTCATTCAGACAGTGAGTTTGAATAGCTTGTGCAAGTGGTAGTGGCCAGTAACTCGAACACTAAACCAAGACAGGACTTTGGGGTTGTCTCACTGTCTTCAAGACAGTCTTCCTTAGCTGTTTTATAAGCTTTGTTGGAGATCAACAAGGATGTCTCACTATCCTGAACCTTATCTGCATTACTTCCTTCACCATTGCTTAATAAGGCACTCTTCCCCAATATTCCGTCAGCGTTCTAAAAGACTAAGCAAGCAGACACGTAACATGTTTAGCATGTACTAGTATATGAAACTCATTTTGGTGAACCAGTTCATTAGTAAGGTGGACAGGATTAAACTACCAAGTCTTCTATTGCCAAGTACTAGTACATAATAAAAGCATCAAACAAACATATATCTATGTCCTATGGTCACTGCATTGTCTTGCCAAATCAAAATAGAGACATGGTTCAAATCATATCAGTTCAAGACAAAGCAGCAGTGAAAGAATACAAAGCGTGGGAAACTACACGACACAACAAGATTTCAGATGGGTACCACGGGTCTACATGTACAACAACACTATTGGCTCTGTTGTGATGCTAGTAATGTGCATGATATGAGAACTCAACTGTATACACAATTGAAATTGAAATCAACAGAGCTATTGATAAGAGCAAACCTGTTAAAGAAACATGTGTGAACATACATGCTGTGCCATTGGAGTTTCGATTGGATCCTTCAGTTGAAAAATAAGTTTGTATGAGTAAATACAGTGATACAAGAGAAAAGCGGTATGCATGATAGCAATGAAATCTTAAATTAGAACAATTGTTCTTCAGGTTCAAGCACTTGTTCTACATGAATAGAGTACAGTAAGATGCAAGAATATAGTACTTAAAAATAGAAAATGAGCTCATAGACCTTACCACATTCTTGGTTCAGGACCAGAACAGAACAAGGCGTTCCCAGTCATCGTCCAGTAAATGTGTCTCAGGAGAACGTAAGGGAATTTGATGAGTTTCTTTGCCGGTGAAGTATGTTTTCTTCGGGTAATTCCAATACTGCCACCAAGCATTCTTAAAGATAGCAGAGGTATTAGCACAGTTACCTCATCCCGAGTTTCTAAATCGGTCCTTCTCTATAGAGAAAAATAGGAAAATTTGGTATATTATAACCATCATGGAGGTAGGATGTATGGGACAAAGCAAAGTAATTGCCATGAATAACATTACTTACACATAAATCCTGGACAAACACCTGCAACTGGCATTTTCCTTCATCTTCAGTATAATATTTCCAAGATGGGAAGATACGCACATAGGATTTAACAACATCAAATGCGATAGATGCTAAACTACGACTGGCTGTGATGTAGGGTGGAACCCTATGGGGAGATCTTTCACGAATTGGAGGGGGGATCCCCAAGAACAAGATGAACAAAAGAGGGAAAACAAGAGGAACACTCAAGAACAAGTCAAATCACACATCCACTAGACAATCAAACACACAAGATCCACAAGGTACATGAACAATCAAAGGGAAATAAGATACATGGTAGACTTCATCCCAAATCCTATGAAGGAGATGAGGGCTTGAATCCTAAAAGTATCTTCTCACATGGAGGTCTTGAACTCCATGGGAGTGGTCTCTCTCTCAAGAGGAGGAGGTAGGAGCAAAGCTCACCAAAAAATGAGTTATCACTTAGCTAAGTCTAAATGTAGGAGGAAGGGGAGTATATATAGGTCCAAGGGATGAAGGGGTAAGTAGGGACGAGATGGGGATACAAGGGCCAACCCCAACAGCCACGCACAGGGGGCCCCGTGTGCACGGGGTAAGTGGAGCCCGTGTGCATGGGGTATCCAGAGACCCGACGCATGAGCCTGTGTGATGTAGGGAGGAACCCTAGGTGCTGATCTTTCATGTTTGGAGAGGATCCTACGGGGGAAACACGAACAACGTGCGGAAGAACACGAGGAAATCATGGGAATAAACAAGAGAATCACTCAACCGACAAGTATCGATCACACAAGGGCTAGATCACCGAACACATAAGGTAGCACAAGATTCAAAATCAAGAAAGGAAAGATACAAAGGTAGCCGTTCTTCTCCTTGAGGAGGTCTTGATTGTCTTCCCTTGAAGGGGTCTTGAATCCGCTTGGGGGATCTTCTCCGAAGAGGTCGTGAGCTCCGAGGAGAGTTAACCAAGTGGATGAGCAAGGCTCTCACACAAAATATGAGCTAAACTAATGCTAAGTCTCAAAGTGAGGAGGAGGAGTCCTATATATAGGCTAGGGGGCGAAGGGGTACATGGGCTCAGCCCAACACGCGTGCGCAGGCGCTGGCCGGATGATCCGGGGGTGGAGCCGGATCATCCGGGCTGGTCCGGATGATCCGGGTGGAGGCCCGGATGAGCTGGAGACGCGGCCGGCGGCGGTGCAGGTCCGGATGTCCGGCTGGGAGTCCAGATGTCCGGGCAGGGTCCGGATGATCTGGGGCGGGGTGCAGATGATCCGGCTTCAGGTGGGAGCTTTGGGTGTCTTCGGGGCGAGTTACCCGGATCGTCCGGACCGGGGTCCGGATCGTCCGGGCTCTGTCCGGATCGTCCGGGCCGCCGTCCGGATCGTCCGGCCAGTCTGGGACTTGGCATTTTTCCTCTCCGTCTTCATGCATGTCTTCCGCTTCCGGTCCTCCTAGCTTCTTAGCTTCTCCATGGTTAACTCCTTGGTACCTGAGTATGCATAGCATTTCCGTTTGAGGTAGTGACCATGTCTCATGTGAATCGAAAGGGAGTTGTGAGAGGAGTGATGTCACCTCGGTTTCAAGAGCTTTTGCACGTGCTTGAGTCATAGGTCCAAGTGGTGTTGTAGGGGATGTAGATGCATCCATGGGGATGATCGTGGGATGCTCCGCATCATCTCCCTCCCCCCCTTGGGAAAGATCCGACCTCGGATCGAAATCTTCATCACCATGGTAAGGCGAGAGGTCTTTGACGTTGAAGATGTCGCTCACGTTGTACTTGTCGCTTGGTAGGTCGATCTTGTAAGCGTTGTTGCTGTAGCGTGCTAGCACCTTGAAGGGTCCATCGGCTCGAGGGAGAACTTTGGACTTGCGTTCGTTGGGGAAGCGGTCCTTCCGAAGGTGTAGCCACACGAGATCGCCTATATTGAAGATCATGGGTTGCTTGTTGATGTTGAGCTTGGTTGCTAGTCATTGTACTTGGCGCTCGATGGTGTTCCTTGTATCCTCATGCATCTTCTTGATGTAGCTTGCTCGTTCACTCGTGTCCATGTTGGTGCGCTCTTGTAGATGGAGAGGTAGAGTGTCCAATGGTGACAACGGGTTGAAGCCGTAGACGACCTCGAAGGGCGACTTGCCGGTAGTCGTATGTCTTGCGCGGTTGTAGGCGTACTCGGCGATGGGTAGACATGCTTCCCACTCCTTGATGTTCTTCTTGATCAACACGCGAAGTAGAGTGGATAGTGTCCGGTTCGTGATGAGGACATCAATACCATTGTTACACCCACAGCCCCTACTGCAACATATACTGGACCAATTACTAGAGCACGCGCCCGCCAATTAAATTATCAGGTACTTCCGTTTCTTGGTAATGATTCTAATGTTCATGAGAATATGATGCTGGCTAAATTGGATACATTTGTTTTGCTTACAAATGAAGGGCCTAGCTTGGAGAAGGATGGACATTGGAGCACGAACAAGCATGGAGATGATGGCATGCGCAATGGGAACAATAACGGAGTTACAAGTGATGATTTCAGGACTTTGGAGCCACCATAATGGGTGCATGAAGCCTTGGACGAAATATACAAGATGCCACTTCATAAATTTCATCCCGAGGCTATTCTAGGTGCTGCGTCACCTTATTATTGGGCCAGGCCCATGTAATTTTGAAATACATAAGTATAGGCTATTTTTAGAGTCCGTATGTGTGGGGAAACAAGAGATAGGGTTGATTTCGGACCCCTCCACCAAGGGCCACGAAATTCCCCCCCCTCTTCCTCCATATATACAGCCCTTAGGGCACCGTTTAGACTTTGGGGTTTTGTTTAGATGAAAGTTCGCCATAGCTGCAACTTCGCGTACTTCGTTTGTGTTCAACGACCAGACAAAGACGTCTCAGAACCCCACCTTCATCAATAAAGCTTTCATCTTATATTCGCAATATCCAGATTGCAATCTTAGTTTCTTGCTTGTTCTTCGTTTGCTCGCAGGAAACAGACCCTCGTGGTCAGGCTGATCGTGCTCCGGCGTGGTCAATAACCTCTCGGAGTTGGTTTAGCGATTGCTAAGGCGCGACGTCCTCGCACGTTCGTAGTCGGATCGTCAAAGTTGATTTCCACCTAAGCGATATCCATCATCTCATCGAAAGACGGGACACCTTTGCCTCTATCAAGTGGTATCAGATTTCCAGGTTGCTCGGTGAGATTTTATAGTGTTTCGTAGTTTAGATCGTGTCTGTTCTTCATACCTATAGTCCACGAAAAAGCCAAAAAAAATTAGGGTTAGTTCATCCCATCCAAACCAATCTGAGCCTTTGCATAATCTTTTCTGTATTTGCGTTGTTGAATTTGCGGTTGCATCGTCGTTTCAAGTTGCTGGTATTAGCGTCTAGTCTTTTAGAGTTTCGAGTTCTGTTCACAGGTTGTCACGTCGCCGCTGCCATATCACCACCGCATCATCATCGTCGCTGCTGCCATATACCACCACCACATATTCAGCGCCAATCCGAATCCATATACGCCACCGCATATCCGCCGCCATCACGCCAATCCGAGTCCACCTGCAACATATTTCCGCCACCTGTCCGAGTTCCACCAGATTCATCTCCGCCACCAGTCCTATTCCGAGTCCAGTATTTTGTTACTTTGTTTTGGTTTTCCAGATCATGCCATACTCTGAGTCGGGACAAATAAGGACTCCCCAATTTCCGTGCTACCCGCAGTAGAGAAATAGTTCCAAACTAAAAAAACTAAGTCTAGAAAATTCTGGCTAGGCAGTTTTTAGACCATTTGTAGACTTTTTCGAAAAAAAATTGTTGCCGAGCAAAAAAAAGAGGAAAAAAGGGAAAAAAGAGAAAACAAAATTCAGAGTGTGGTCCTCCCTTGTTTACATGCCGCGCCGTGATTTTGTTGGTGTTCTAGGCTCGCGTCTCTAGCACAGTCTAGCCTAGGACCAGCACAGTACCATCGTTGAGCGTTTATTCAACTTTGCATCTCTGAATTGATTATTGGTGACCCTTTTTGCTACCATATTATAAGCCTTCCCAGCTCCACATACATCTACGTCGTGCGTTTGAATCTCCCTGGTAATCGCTCTATCCAAGCTTTTAGAGTTTTGACTACAACGGTTGCCGATCACTTTCTTCTTTGGGTAAGAACGGTAATAATTTGAGATTTGCTTCACGGGTTTGTGATACACCACCACCACTTCTTAGTAGTCTGTAGGATCATATTCTTGTGTGTTTCTATTTGCTGCTAACCATGGTAGGATCATAAGCCGATGAGACTGATTGGGAGAACGACTAACAAACAGCTACATGATAAATTTCAGCAAATGATGAGTGGACGGTGCAAGATGTGCTAAACAGATTTGACGAGGCCATGGAGAAGATAGATGGCATTAAGAAGGCGTTGAAACAAAGCTTGATAGCAAGTTTAATGAATTGCTCGCGTTTTCCACAACCACCGCCGGCTGCACCTATCGCACCTCTGCAACAACAACAACTACAACAACGCCTCTTCCGAATCGGTATGGACGAGCACAGCGTGTTCCTATTGAGCCAGGACAAAATTCTGGGTGTGCTGCCATCTGCTGGTGGTGCTTCAGAGCTCCTGCTGTCCTTTGTAGAGGTGGAGGACTATTATGAGGATGAGGTTGATCAAAATCGAACTACGTGCAGCCACCGGCACCACCACCAGCAGTCGACCTCGGTATATATTCATAGCGGTAGGCTGCACTACCACCTCAGGTACGAGATAATGACCATATTCTGAAACTGAAATTGAATATTCCACCATCTGAGGGTAGATATGTTCCTGATATATATCTTACTTGGGAGTTAGAAATTGAACAACGTTTTACATGTTTACAATATCCCGAGGAGAGACGGGTTGCTGCTGCTGTTTGTGCTTTCACTAGTTTTGCATGTGTATGGTTGTCTGAACATTGTAGATTATATCATATTCCAACTACTTGGGCTGCTTTGAAAACTGGTATGCGTACTCGTTGGGTTCCACCATATTATCAACGTGAATTGCTTAAAAAATTGTAGCATTTAAGACAAGGAAAAAATTCTGTAGAAGAATATTATCAGCAATTACAAACTGGCATGATTAGATGTGGTATTGTTGAGGAGAATGAAGCTATGCTTGCACGTTTTATAGGTGGATTAAATAGAGAGATTCAGACCATTCTAGAGTATAAGGAGTATACTAATATCACTCGTTTATTCCATCTTGCTTGTAAAGCTGAACGTGAAGTGCAGGATCAACAAGCATTGGCGCGAACTAACTTTTCTGCAGGTTGACTTTTATCATGGACACCGCGTGCATCCTCTACTTCCACTACACCAGCACCTCCATCAGCTGCTACCTCCAGCCGTGATTCAAGAAAGCAGGCACACCCACCACTATCTACCAAGAGCGCACCTGTCGGGCCTACACAGAGCTCTTCTTCTTCCAAGGCATCAACAGGGCACACAAGTGATATTATTTGTCGTCGTTGTAAGGGAAGAGGTCATTATGCGAGAGAATGCAAATCTCAGCGTGTGATGATTGCTACTGAGGATGGTGGGTATGAGTCCGCGAGTGACTACGATGAGGAGACTTTGGCTCTTATTACACGTGAAGAACATGGTGGATATGTTTCTGATCATGACACGCAATACATGGCTCCTGAAGATGCTGACAGGTATGAATGTTTAGTTGCTCAACGTGTTTTGAGTGTACAGGTCACACAAGCTGAGCAAAATCAGAGGCACAAATTGTTCCATACAAAGGGAATTGTGAAGGAACGTTCTGTGCGCGTCATCATAGATGGAGGGAGCAACAACAACTTGGCTAGCATGGAGATGGTGGAGAAGCTATCTCTCACCACAAGACCACATCCACATCCTTACTACATCCAATGGTTCAACAACAGCGGCAAGGTTAAGGTAACACGTACTGTTCGTGTGCATTTTAGTATCTCTACATATGCTGATTATGTTGATTGTGATGTGGTACCTATGCAAGCATGTTCCTTATTACTTGGTCGACCATGGCAATTTGATAAAAATTCTGTACACCATGGTAGAAACAATCAGTATACTCTTGTTCATAAGGATAAAAATATTACTTTGCTTCCTATGACTCCTGAGTCCATTTTGAAAGATGATCTTAATAGAGCTAATAAAGCAAAACAGGAGAAAAATAAGACTGAAAATCAGATTGTGGCAAAAGAATTTGAGCAACAAATGAAGCCTAATAGTAAACCATCTAGTGTTGCTTCTGAAATTAAATTGAAAAGTGCATGTTTACTTGCCACTAAATCTGATATTGATAGCTAGATTTTAGCAAATCTGTTTGCTATGCTTTTGTGTGGAAAGAGGCATTATTTTCATTCGAGGACATGCCTTCCTATTTGCCTCCTGCTGTCACTAACATTTTGCAGGAGTTCGCTGACGTCTTTCCACAAGACGTGCCACCGAGATTACCTCCTTTTCGAGGGATTGAGCATCAGATTGACTTAATTCCCGGTGCTTCACTGCCAAACCGTGCGCCATACCGTACCAATCCAGAGGAGACGAAGGAGATTATGCGTCAAGTACAAGAGCTTCTCGACAAAGGTTATATACGCGAATCCCTTAGTCCTTGTGCTGTTCCTATTATTCTAGTGCCGAAAAAGGATGGTACATCGCGTATGTGTGTTGATTGTAGAGGCATTAATAATATTACTATTCGTTATCGTCATCCTATTCCTAGGCTAGATGATATGCTTGATGAATTGAGTGGCTCTACAATATTCTCCAAAGTGGATACCATCAAATTCGTATGAAATTGGGGGATGAATGGAAAACAGCATTTAAAACTAAGTTTGGATTATATGAGTGGTTAGTCATGCCTTTTGGGTTAACTAATGCACCTAGTACTTTCATGAGATTAATGAACGAAGTTTTACGTGCTTTCATTGGACGATTTGTGGTAGTTTACTTTGATGACATATTGATTTATAGCAGATCTTTGGAGGAACATTTGGAACATTTACGTGCTGTTTTTATTGCTCTACGTGATGCACGTTTGTTTGGTAACCTTGGGAAGTGCACCTTTTGCACCGACCGAGTGTCTTTTCTTGGCTATGTTGTTACTCCACCGGGAATTGAAGTTGATAAAGCCAAGATTGAAGCTATTGAGAGTTGGCCGCAGCCCAAAACGGTCACACAAGTGAGGAGTTTTCTTGGCCTCGCTGGATTATATAGGCGTTTAGTGAAAGTTTTCAGCACCATTGCTGCACCTCTCAATGAGCTTACAAAGAAATATGTGCCTTTTGTTTGGGGTCCGCACAGGAAGAAGCCTTCACGGTATTGAAAGATAAGTTGGCACATGCTCCTTTACTCCAACTTCCTGATTTTAATAAGACTTTTGAGCTTGAATGTGATGCTAACGGAATTGGATTAGGAGGTGTGTTATTACAAGATGGCAAACCTGTTGCATACTTCTATGAAAAATTGAGTGGGCCTAGTCTGAATTATTCTACTTATGATAAAGAATTATATGCTCTTGTTAAGACTTTAGAAACATGGCAACATTATTTATGGCCCAAAGAATTTATTATACATTCTGATCATGAGTCTTGAAACATATTAAAAGTCAAACTAAACTGAATCGTAGACATGCTAAATGGGTTGAATTCATTGCGACTTTCCCTTATGTCATTAAACACAAGAAGGGTAAAGAAAATGTTATTGCTGATGCATTGTCTCGTCGCTATACTATGCTTTCACAACTTGACATCAAAATATTTGGTTTGGAGACCATCAAAGATCAATATGTGCATGATGCTGATTTTAAAGATGTATTGCAAAATTGTAAGGAAGGAACAACTTGGAACAAGTTCGTCGTTAATGATGGATTTGTGTTCCGTGCTAACAAGCTATGCATTCCAGCTAGCTCCGTTCGTCTTTTGTTGTTGCAAGAGGCACATGGAGGAGGACTAATGGGACACTTTGGTGTGAAGAAGACGGAGGACGTAATTGCTACACATTTCTTTTGGCCAAAGATGAGACGGGATGTTGAGCGCTTTGTTGCTCGCTGCACTACATGTCAAAAAGCTAAGTCACGACTCAATCCTCATGGTTTATATATGCCTGTGCCTGTACCTAGTGTTCCTTGGGAGGATATATCTATGGACTTTGTTTTAGGTTTACCTCGAACAAAGAAGGGGAGGGATAGCATATTTGTTTTCGTGGATAGATTCTCGAAAATGGCACACTTTATACCATGTCATAAAAGCAATGACGCTGTTAAAGTTGCTGATTTGTTTTTTCGTGAAATTATTCGCTTGCATGGTGTGCCAAATACTATTGTTTCAGATCGTGATACTAAATTTCTTAGCCACTTTTGGAGATGTTTGTGGGCTAAGCTGGGGACTAAACTCCTTTTTAGTACTACTTGTCACCCCCAAACTGATGGACAAACTGAAGTAGTCAATATAACATTGTCTATTATGCTTAGGGCTGTTTTGAAGAATAATAAGAAAATGTGGGGAGAATGCTTGCCTCATATTGAATTTGCTTATAATCGTTCGTTGCATTCTACTACTAAGATGTGCCCTTCTGAAATTGTGTATGGTTTCCTACCTCATGCACCTATTGATTTGTTGCCTCTTCCATCTTCGGAGAAGGTTAATTTTGATGCTAAACAACGTGCTGCATTGATTTTAAAAATGCATGAGTTAACTAAGGAAAACATTGAGTGTATGAATGCTAAATATAAACTTGCTGGAGATAAGGGTAGAAAACATCTTGTGTTTGCACCTGGAGATCTTGTTTGGTTACATTTGCGTAAGGATAGATTTCCTGATTTGCGCAAATCAAAGCTAACGCCACGTGCTGACGGACCTTTTAAGGTGTTAGAGAAAATAAATGATAATGCAAATAAACTTGAGCTGCCTGCAGATTTTGGGGTTAGTCCCACTTTTAACATTGCAGATTTGAAGCCTTATTTGGGTGAGGAAGATGAGCTTCCGTCGAGGAAGACTTCATTTCAAGAAGGGGAGGATGATGAGGACATCAATACCATTGTTACACCCACAGCCCCTACTGCTACATATCTTGGACCAATTACTAGAGCACGCGTCTGCCAATTAAATTATCAGGTACTTTCGTTTCTTGGTAATGATTCTAATGTTCATGAGAATATGATGCTGCCTAAATTGGATACATTTGTTTTGCTTACAAATGAAGGGCCTAGCTTGGAGAAGGATGGACATTGGAGCACGAACAAGCATGGAGATGATGGCATGCGCAAGGGGAACAAGAACGGAGTTACAAGTGATGATTTCAGGACTTTGAAGCCACCATAATGGGTGCATGAAGCCTTGGACGAAATATACAAGATGTAACTTCATAAATTTCGTCCCGAGGCTATTTGTAACGCCCCGGATTCGATGCGCCAGGTGTCTGCCAGTCATTCGCCGTCGTTGCCATGTCATGTGCTTGCGTGTTGCACTTTGCCATGTCATCATCTGCATTCCATATCATGTCATCATGTGCATCGCATTTGCATACGTGTTCGTCTCACGCATCCGAGCTTTTTCCCCGTTGTCCGTTTTGTAATCCGGCACTCCTATGTCATCCGGCGTCCCCTTTTGCCTCTTCTCTTGTGCGGGTGTTAAACGTTCTCGGAATGGCCCGAGGTTTTCCAAGCGGCCTTGGTATAGCACTGGTAGACCGCCTGTCAAGTTTCGTGCCATTTGGAGGTCGTTTGGTACTCCAACGGTGAACCGGGTAACCGCAAGGCCCTCTTTTGTGTGCATCCCAACACCCCTTCCAAAGTGGCCCAAAACCCAGCAAACTCCCCTCCATGCTTTCGGTCGTTCGATCACGATCGCGTGGCCGAAAACCGCTCCTCATTTGGACTCTCCTAGCTCCCTATGCCTATATAAACACCTCCCCCTCCGAATTTTCGGGTCCAAACCCTAGCCTCTTCCCCCGCCGCCACCGGACATGTCCGCCCGTCGCCGGACAAAGTCCGCCGCTGCGCCCGCAGCCAATCCAGATCCGCCACGTGTCACCGCCGCCTCCACCCACCGCCCCGCCCATGAGGCCCATCAGACCAGCTGGGCCCCGCCGCCGCCGCCGCCCGGCCAGCGCAGCCGCGCGCTCCGCCCGCCGTTTTCCGCCCGGCCGGCCCCGCGCTAAGCGCCGCCACTAGCCGCCGCCACATGCTTTGCCCGTCGCCACGCGCCGCCCGAAGCCGCCGGGTCTGAAGCCCAGCCAGCAGCGCGCCGCCACCGGCGCCTTGATACGGAGCATCCTACGGACATCACCATGTCAAGAGTCCATTTGGCAAGTGACACGTGCGACATCTACTTCACATACACAAAGGTGAATCATCTCCTTTACACGTGCTCACTTGACACTCTCGAGGATGGTATACTACTTGACACTTCTCCCGTGTGCATGCATAGGTATTGTCGGAGCTTCACGGATGTCAAGGAGGAGTGCAAGCGCCAAGGAACGACTACACCATCCGCGAGGGAGGCATGGAAGAGAAGACGGAAGAAAGGAGAAGAAGAAGACTGGAGTTGCCCGGATCATCCGGACGCCCAGCCAGACGATCCGGACAGAGCTCGGACGATCCGGACGAACTCCCGGACGATCCGCTAAGCGCTACCAAGACTACAGAACCTACTCGACGGCCGGATCATCCGGACGATCGCCGGATCATCCGGACCCCGACACCGGATCATCCGCCACCGTCCAGATCATCCGGACCCGCTGTCTTGTGCGACTTGGGCCGAAGCCCGTGTACCCCCTTCGCCACTCACTTACCCCTTCGCCCCTTGGGCTATAAATAGACCTCCTCCACCTCCTTTCTAGGGTTAGCAAAGTGATAGCTCATTCTTAGGTGAGCTTTGCTCCTACCTATCTCTTGAGAGAGAGACCACTACTCCATTGGAGGCCAAGACCTCCATCTAGGAGAAGATCCCCTAGCGGATACAAGACCTCCATCTAGGAGAAGATCCCCCTGCGGATTCAAGACCCCTCTTTAGGGAAGATCCATCTAGGATATCATAAAGACCTCCTCTTGGAGATGAACCTTACCTTGTATCTTTCCCTTTGTTGTTCATGTACCTTGTGACCTTGTGTGTTTGATTGTCTAGTGGATGTGTGATTTGGACTTGTTCTTGAGTGTTTCCCCTTGTGATTTCTATCCGTTCTTCCCCGTGTTCATCGTGTTCTTCGAGGGATCCCGCTCCAAACGTGAAAGATCGACGAATTAGGGTTCCACCCTACATCATATGGTATCATGAGCCACGTTGATCACGTTTTTGGAGCCCCTACCCCATGTTTTCTAGCTTGATTTTGTTGATTTCGTCCTAAATCCAAAAATCCCCACCAAAAATAGCCCCCAATTTTTTTTGTGATTTGTTAGTTTTGATGATGTTTTGTTGATTTTGATCCGTGGATTTGCTTGGTTTCAAGTGGATCTAGCATCTCCCCAAGTTTCCCCACCTTCCATCCACGAAATCCCTCAAATTTTGCCCGAAAATCATCCATTTCGCCCAAAAATTCGTCCCGAGAGCAAATCCGGCGGGTTGACTTGGCGGATCATCCGGACCTTCTCCGGATCATCCGGACCAAGCCCGGATCAGCTGGACGCCCCCCGGACGTCCGGATAAATCACGCACCCAGAAAACAGAACCGGCGCTGACGAACCCGGATCATCCGGATTTCCTCCCGGATCATCCGGACCTCCTCCCGGATCATCCGGTTAACCCTGACACTGACTCGGCTGAAATCTTGCTTTGGCCGTAACTAATTCATCCGAACTCTGATTTTGACGTTCTTTAGCTCGTTTTGAAGCTATTGACATCCCCTATCCCGCAAAAATACCACCAACACCATTTGACACCATCAACTTTTCGGAATTTTGGCATCTTTGCCTAGGCCCTCCACCATATCATCCGCATTACCACCACCGACTTCCGCAACCTAACCCATTTTGTTCCCCATAGCATTTGAGGTTGTTTGAGTAGTGACTTGAGTCTCCTAAGGTGTTTCGGCTACTTAGGGACGGTTGCTTCTTCATCAACCACCACCACCACCACTTCCACATAACCGTGCCCACCATACATTTCCAACCCAACTTAACCCAATTGTTGTTTGAGCTTGTTCGAGTTGTGGCTTGTGTCTCCTAAGGTGTTTCAGCTACTTAGGGACGGCAACTTCAGCTCCGACTCGTGTATAGCCCATCATTCCGTCCGCATTGCCTAGTGCAACACCACCACCGCTCTCTGCTACCACCATTTGACATTTGTCATTTGAGATTTTGAGTTTGCGGTTTTTCCGTTTCCTAAGGTGTTTCGGCTACTTAGGGACGAGTCTTCATCATCTTGGTATCTACACCAAGAACACCGCCACTCATCATCGCAAAGGACGGTAACCTCGACGACACCTTTGTATATACCCTTGCAATTGCATTGTTAACCCCTAGCCCATTTTGCGTCACTTACCTATCGAGACTAGCCATTTGAGTATTGCCGGCAACGTTACTTGTGCACATTAGTGATCCACCTTCCATTGCATACATACCATATCATCTTGCTATCATATCATCCATTGTGCCTCAAGTTTGTTCCCGCATATACACAATTGCTATCTTGGTTTGTGCATTGTGCAAAAGTGGCCATAAAAAAAGCTTTTAAGCAAGAAAAAGAGAGCAAAGAGCTCGTGAGCAAGTGCCATAGCATCATACCCCATTGAACATAAGAGCCATAACAAAATCTACATCATATGATATCATGCTTGAGAGAAACACCGGGAACCATACATACATAGCATACATGGGATAGAAAGAATATCCATTTTGCATCTTATAGGTTGTGCACAAGTGTCGTATCCGCCTATTGAGCAATCGTGCTAGCGTCTCTCTTGAGTTGTGCAACACGAGCGTTTTCCGTGGATTCCACATTTTGTGCTCATTCCTTGGTTGCATGACCCCATTTATCTATCCGTGTGTGTGTTTCCGTGTACCTTTCATTGCTATTGGTCTACTTGTTTCACTTGCGAATTTGTGAATCTTTTTCAACATTATTGACTCTTGCTAACAATTTGCATTAAATTTTTGTGCCACTATCCTCACCGAGCTCTACCATAAGCTTTACTTGATAGGTGTGAGTGAAAAAGTCCGGTACCAATTCCACTATTCTTTCATCTCACATTGAGTGAAACGAGATACATCCTCAACTTTGGGAAAAGGTAACTTGGTATTGTTTATCTCATTTCCTACTCACCTCTACTCGAGTCTTGTGATGGATAGGCAAGGCATTTCACTTTCGGTCTACAACAACAACGACGAGTTCGATGCCATGAACAACAACTACGACGCCAAGATGGACAAGCGCATGGAGGAGATCAAGGCCCTCATCAAGTCCTACAAGCGATCTTCCTCATCTTCGAGAAGACGCTCAAGAGCACATCCTTCCGAGCTACCATCTCCGGCAAGATCACATCGGCATCGACACCATCACCAACAAGAACGTGAAGGTCAAGAGCTCAACACCAACAACCGCTCAACGACTTCACCACCTCCCTTGGCATCTTCGCCAAGTGACTACAAGGCATCTTCGCCTTCGGATATTGGGCATCTTTGCCAACAAGCACCTCAAGACTACACTCAAGAGAAGCTACCCAAGCTCAAGTCCGCGACTTCCACGAGCTACTACGACCTCGACAACGACCACAAGATTCCTTTCTATGGGACTCAAGAACCCGAGGAGTACCTCGAGTGGGAGCGTTTGATGGACGACTACCTCAAGCTACATCAAGTTCGTCCCGAAGATCAAGTGAAGTGCGCCACAAGAAACTTCCACGACTACGCATTGGCATGGTGGCTTCACACACCTTCGGAGTACTACGACATGAGTTGGCCCAAGACGAAGAAAGCTTTGCGGCGAGAGTTTGTGCCTCCAACCTACACGGAACAACTTCGACGCCAATTGGAGAACACCACCCAAGGATCCAAGTCCATCGACAAGTACTTCAAGGAGATGATGATTGCCTTGCGACGAGCCAGCGTGGACGACCCAATTTCGATGAAGTTCCACTTCATGATGGGATTGCACAATGACATCTCCAAGACCATCTTCCTCGAGAACTACAAGTCCATCGACGACTACTACATTGGTGCTCTCAAGGCGGAACAAGAACTCATGAAGGCCAAGGCTTCTCCACCCGAAGCAAACTTCGCGGCGACCAAGCTCTACCACAAGCATGAGGCTAGTACCACCATGATGTCCAAGGCCGACAAGCTCCAAGACGATGCTCCCAAGTGTGACTTCACCGCCATCCCTCTTTGTGGCATTGATGATGCCGAGTCTACTTCGACTATTTTTCAAGACGGTGCGGCGAAGAGTACGACTACGGAGACCCTCAAGGACCAAGCTTTGGAGGCGAGCTACAAGGTGGCGAGCAAGGATGATGCTTCCATCTTAGGAGGCAAGAGAGATGATGTGCCATCTTCGGCCTTCATCCACGACGAGAGTGATGATGTGCCATCTTCGGCCTTCATCCACGGTGACCACGATGAGATGGTTGAGCATGGGATTCTCCCTTCGACCACGGTGACGTATGATGACTTGAGTGACTTGTGCCACCATATTGAGAGTGAGAGTGACTTCACCACTAGCCCCATACATGATGAGTTGCCACAATTCCCACGTGAGGAGAGCCACAACCCCCACCACTTGAGTGAGATGAGTGACTCCACCATACGTGAGTTTGAGTGCACCTATTTTGAGGGAGTGAGTGAACCACCACATAGAGAGAGTGAGATAGTTGATCGGTCTCGTGAGGCCATTTGCATTTCTAACAACTTGACCTCTACCTATATTGTGTCTTCTCGTTTGGTGCTAGGTCCCATTGATGATGACGCGCCGATCCTCGACGACTTCGTCCTCCCTTTGGACAAGACGATGGCCATGGTGGAATATGATGCACCGCCCACATGGTTCCATCAAGATGAAGACGACCACCATTTGGTCTTTCCAACCTCACCTACACCACTTGAGTGGAATGACAAAGATAACAAAGGTGACGGTGATGCTCTAGTCCCACTAGTGGACATTCTTAACATTGATTGCTTACATGATGTTGATCCACCTATTGCCATGGTTCATGCTAGTATGATTTCCCCATGCGATGATTTGCCCATTTATGATGAGTACGATGATGCTATTGTGGAGTCTATTAGTTGTGATGCCATGTTACATAGAATTTCTTGTGACAATTCTTTAGGTCACATCATGTTTGATAATCCGCTTGACTTGTCATATGCTATGCATGAGATCAACCATATGTCTTATTTGCAATCTCTTCATAGTGACTATGCATATGCCATTAAAATAAACCCAATTTGCACATATGGCATAGATGACAAGCCCATGGTTATTGGCATTTGTTTCTCTTGTGATGATATTGATATGCTCCCTTTGCATCATTTATCTCATATGCCATGCCATGACCACCTATCTTCGGATATGCATTGTTTTGGATGTTGTCCATTTTCTCCATATGATGTTTCCGATATTGCTCATGAGGAGACCCCCATAGTTTCCTCATACATGTTAGGAGAACTTGATCCATCCCATTCATTGCATGATCCCAATACTTGTGTGCACCATATGCTCCCCATGAACAAACATGCTTTTGATGTGCCATATACTTGTTTGCTCAATTTGTGTCCCCATCGTGTCATACACAATAACTATTCTTTCATGATGGATGACATGTTCTTATACCATGCATCAAATTTCTTTGAGCATTGCTTATCTTGTGCTAACTCACACGTGCACATACACATCATGATGGATGATGTGTACATTTACCACGCGCACAATTTCTTTGGTTTGTGTCTCTTTTGTGTAGGTACCCATGAATACTTGTCAACCTCGCAATCCCACGAGTTGACAAAACGATCTCTTGAGAGCAATGATGATTTGGGATCCCGTGGACTATCCTTACCACCGTTCCCTTCGCGCAAGGACTACGCGCAACTCCTCTACTTGGCTCTCACACGGCTATGGGCCATTTACCACTTCTCACATTATGCTCACTTTACCGTGTTCACTTTGCATGCTATACTTGCTTCTATGACTTTACCATGCAATTGTGACCCTTGCTTGCATCTACCCATGTTTCATCATTATGCTATTTCTATGTGTATTTGCATGCTTGGTAGAGATCCTTGTTGCTATTGCCATGCTTATCATGTGCCCCATGCTATTGTCCTCATATCTTGCTTTCATGCTTGTGCTATGACATGTGAATTGTTCAGGCCCACTATTTGCACCAATGACATGATTGCCATGATTTCCTCTAGTATGTTGCATCTTCGCACTACTAGCTTCCTTGACTTGATTGCTTTGATTGCTTGCTATGTTGCATCACCCATGTTCCACTACTTGCTTTCTTGGGTTGATGACATATATGCTCATGCCTATCACATGATTCATCTTGCTTCGTGTCATATATCTCCATGTGTTGCCTCCCTCATGTTAGATGATTCGCCATGTATTGAGCGCAACAATGATTCTCTTATTGCTCATGAGATTGCCCCCATAGCATTCTCGCATATATTTGGAGATTTTGACATAATTCTTGTGAAGCATGCTTGTCTTACTTCTTTGCACCATATACCTAGTGCCATGAATATTGCCATTGTTGCATCATATTCTTCATGCACTTGTGCTTCTAATGGTTTTGTGCAAAAGATGAGAACCATCATGATGGATGATGTGTTTATCTACCATGCCCATACGTTCTTTGTTTTGTTTTGTGCATGTGTAGGATACTTGGACTTTGTGTCGACTTCCACTTCACGTGAGTTGACCATTCGAGCTCTTGAGAGCGAGCCTCATACATTCTACCACGACCCACTTCTACACCGTATTTGCTTCCACTTCGGCATTGTGAAGAATGCACAAGGACACACTTTCAAGGTGACATCCTTCTTGAACTTGGATATTGTGGATCATACTTCATGTGTTGCTTGCACCATTTGCACGCATATTCGAGATATTGCTTTCTACCATGATTGCCACATTTCCATGCTTCATGACATATATACCTTGTGTGTTGCATCCAATTCTTGGACTACTTGCTACTATCATATGGTTGGTTGCACCAATATCATTTCTTCACATATGCCATGTCCCTTTGCTTGTCACATGCTTGACTTGATTGCCTCACACATGATGAACAATTGCTCTTTCTATTGTGTTGAGTGCCACACTATATTCACTACACCCTATGCACATTATGCTTGGATTGTCTTGCACTTGACCCATGTGTTTAGACACTTCATTTTATTTGGTGTTGTGAATGACTCTTATGCCTACCATAGACCTTTCATTGAGCACTTTATGCATGCTTGTTTTGACCTTGAGGTAGATGCTTGTTCACTTATCACATATATTTGCATCTTGACCTCACATTTGCATGCTTGTTCCCATGATATACTTGATTGTGCTCAATTGATATGCTCAAATGCCATGCCACACTTCTTTGTCAAACCATATGCTATGCTTGACGACAACACTTGTTGGGTGAATCACTTCTTGAATGCTTGGTTTTGCTCTTACGATAACCACATTTGTTTTTCCAAGTGCTTGTTATCTTTGCTACTTTTGAAGGAATTACAAGACGGTGTGACATTGAAGAGTGCCCATTTGGAACTACAAGACGACGAATGCTCGGTGATCGTCCACTTCTACACGACGACATCATCTCTTCCCCATGGTGATTTGGTTTTCGATCCGAGGTCGGATCTTTCCCAAGGGGGAGGGGATGATGCGGAGCATCCTACGGACATCACCATGTCAAGAGTCCATTTGGCAAGTGACACGTGCGACATCTACTTCACATACACAAAGGTGAATCATCTCCTTTACACGTGCTCACTTGACACTCTCGAGGATGGTATCCTACTTGACACTTCTCCCGTGTGCATGCATAGGTATTGTCGGAGCTTCACGGATGTCAAGGAGGAGTGCAAGCGCCAAGGAACGACTACACCATCCGCGAGCGAGGCATGGAAGAGAAGACGAAAGAAAGGAGAAGAAGAAGACTGGAGTTGCCCGGAACATCCGGACGCCCAGCCGGACGATCCGGACCGAGCCCGGACGATCCGGACGAACTCCCAGACGTTCCGGCTAGCGCGCCCGAAGACTACAGAACCTACTCGACAAAGCCGGATCATCCGGACAGTCGCCCGGATCATCCGGACCCCCGACACCCGGATCATCCGGGCCACCGTCCGGATCATCCGGACCCTGCCTGTGCACGCGACTTGGGCCGAAGCCCGTGTACCCCCTTCGCCACTCACTTACCCCTTTGCCCCTTGGGCTATAAATAGACCTCCTCCACCTCCTTTCTAGGGTTAGCAAAGTGATAGCTCATTCTTAGGTGAGCTTTATTCGTACCTATCTCTTGAGAGAGAGACCACTACTCCATTGGAGGCCAAGACCTCCATCTAGGAGAAGATCCCCCTGCGGATACAAGACCTCCATCTGGGAGAAGATCCCCCCTGCGGATTCAAGACCCCTCTTTAGGGAAGATCCATCTAGGATATCATCAAGACCTCCTCTTGGAGATGAACCTTACCTTGTATCTTTCCCTTTGTTGTTCATGTACCTTGTGACCTTGTGTGTTTGATTGTCTAGTGGATGTGTGATTTGGACTTGTTCTTGAGTGTTTCCCCTTGTGATTTCTATCCGTTCTTCCCCGTGTTCATCGTGTTCTTTGAGGGATCCCGCTCCAAACGTGAAAGATCGACGAATTAGGGTTCCACCCTACATCACGCCTCCCGCGCCTGGCGCCCCGCGACGCGCCGCCCGCCTCGGCCCGCCCGCCGGCCGTCTCCCGGCCAGATCCGGCCTGGACGCGGCCGGATCCGCCCCTCCCCGGTCGCCCCCTGCCCTTCTCCGCCGAGCTCCATCACCGGCGCGGCCATGGCCGATCGGGAGGAGCCCCGATCCGCCCTGCCGTTGACCGCCCACGTGGGCCGCACCCCCCCCCCGCTAGCCCATCTCCAAGGCCCAGCCCAGCCGGCCCCTTCCGCGACCTGGGCCGAAGCCCAGTGGTGAGCCGCCTCAATCCCGCGCCCTGTGCGTCGTTTAGCATCATAGCGCTCACTCTGTTTTTTTCCTGAAAAATGACTAAGTCCCGAAATTATTTACATTATCATGCCATGTTCGTCATGCTATATCTCTGCATTCATAGCTCCGTTTCGTGTGTGTAATATGTCAAATTGTTCGCCTCAACGAGTACTTCATTCCATTCCATTGCATCATTTTCATTTGAGCTCATCTTGATGCCCGAAATGCTGTTGGAAGAGTGCATGTTGATGTTAATCTCTTTGGCTGTTATAACATGCTCATTTGTCATTTTTGCCATGATTGATGTGTGCATCCTATGAGGTTGATGTCTACATGTGTTTTAATCTATGCCATGCCATCTTTCCAGAGGTGCAATCCATGTATTTTTGTGAGTTGTGTGCTGAGTGCATCAAGCTTGTTAAGGAGGGTACTTGCTGTTACTGTTTTGCTAGGCTGATTCTGTTATATTTTGTTGTTATGGAAACATGCTTCTACTAATCATTCTATGCATAATCTGGAGATGTTCTATAAACATGTTTTGATCTACATGTTGTGCACTATCCATCCATGCCCCTGGTTGCATTTATAGCTTGTTGTAGATTGTTCATATCTTGCTCCAAAGTTGCTTGATAATGTTGCTATCAGTCTGTTAACATTAAGTTCACTAGTTCCCATGTGTTTTGCTAGTGTTCCATGCACCCTATGACCTTGCTCTTGCCATGTATAGCTTCACAAACATGCCTTCTTACTGTTGGTTGCCTTGCCATGCCATGTATTTCTCTGTGGTGAGTGGTTCAAGCTCACCAACATGCCTACTTATTGTTGTTCCTGCCATGTATGAATCTGTAATATAACTTGCCATGTTTACATGGGTGCCATCATATTTTCTGTGCCCTTTTGGCTCATGGTCAGTAAGGGACTTTTGTTCTATGGGTTTAGTAGATTCATGCCATGCCTTTGTTTGCCATGATAAGTTCCTGTAACATGTTGTTTGATAGCTCTAAACATTGCAACCTTATGTTATTTCTGCTAAAACCTGAAACTGTTATTATTTGCAATCTTTCCATGTCTTTTTGAGCATGTTCTATTTGTTTCTGGAGATAGCTCAGTGTTCATGTTTTGTTATGCTTTACCAGTACTTCATGCCCATGCCTTTTGTTTTTATGTTGGGGTGCTGTAGCTTGTTGTTTTGATGCTGGTAAGATGCCTAGTTGCTGTTATGGACCGATTGTTGTTATGACTTGTATAGAGTGTATGTGTTGCACCGTTGCTCCGTTTTGGGTGTGCTTTATATGAAAACTTGCTTGATTTTGCATGTAGTTTCATATTATCATGTTGCATCCTTATTTTGGTGTGTTTTCTTGATGTTTGGGTACATTTTGCATCAATGCCATGCTTAACTTGTTTTGCTCATATCTTCTAGGCCGTAGCTCCGAATCTAATGAACTTTATATGTAACTTGACTAGAATTTCGTGTAGATCCTCTTGGTGCTCTTTAACTTGCTGTTTAACAACTTGAACATAAGGTTTATTAAGATCTGTACCAATTTCGAAATTTGCATATGAGGATTTACCGGAATTGTTATATGTTGGTTCCGGCCTCATTTAAACTTGCCTTGATGTGTTGTTCTTGTTTGCATCATCTCTTGCCATGAGTAGATTCATCTAGCTTTGTCATGCATCATGCTTGTCATGCATCATGCCTTGTTCATGTGTGGTGTGTTTACTATGTTGTGTGCTTCTTCTCGATAGTTCCCGTTTCGTTGCGATCGTGAGGATTCGTTCGTCTACGTGTGGTTCGTCTTCGTGGCTTCATCTTCTTCATGGACTCGTTCTTCTTCCTTGCGGGATTTCAGGCAAGATGACCGTCACCCTGGATCTCACTACTATCATTGCTATGCTAGTTGCTTCGTTCTATCGCTATGCTGCGTTACCTATCATTTGCTCTTCAAGCCTCCCATATTTCCATGAACTCCTAACCTTTGACACCTTTCCTATGCAAACCGTTGTTTGGCTATGTTACCGCTTTGCTCAGCCCCTCTTATAGCGTTGCTAGTTGCAGGTGAAGTTGAAGATTTCTCCATGGTGGACAGGGTTATGTTGGGATATCACAATATCTCTTATATTATTAATGCATCTATATATGTGGTAAAGGGTGGAAGGCTCGGCCTTATGCCTGGTGTTTTGTTCCACTCTTGCCGCCCTAGTTTTCGTCATACCGGTGTTATGTTCCCGGATTTTTGCGTTCCTAACGCGGTCGGGTGATTTATGGGACTCCGCTGACAGTTCGCTTTGAATAATACTTGTCCAGCAAGGCCCAACCTTGGTTTTACCATTTGCCTCCCCACCACCTATACCCTTCCCTTGGGTCGACCAACCCGAGTGTCATCTTTATTTTTAGCCCCCCCCCCCCCGGGGCCAATGCTTGTCTAAGTGTTGGTCCAAACCGGCGATGTCCGGCGCCCACAGGCAACTGTGGTCTATGCCAACCCGACGTCTGGCTCATCCGGTGTGCCCTGAGAACGAGATATGTGCAGCTCCTATCGAGATTTGTCGGCACAGCGGGAGGTCTTGCTGGTCTTGTATTACCATTGTCGAAATGTCTTGTAAACTGGGATTCCGAGACTGATCGGGTCTTCCTGGGAGAAGGTCTATTCCTTCGTTGATCGCAAGAGCTTGTCATGGGCTAAGTTGGGACACCCTTGCAGGGTTTAAACTTTCGAGAGCCGTGCCAGCGGTTATGTGGCAGATGGGAATTTGTTAATGTCCGGTTGTAGATAACTTGACACCTGATCCGAACTAAAACGCATCGACCGCATGTGTAGCCGTGATGGTATCTTTTCGACGGAGTCCGGGAAGTGAACACGGTTTCTGTGTTATGTTCGACGTAAGTAGGTGTTCAGGATCACCTCTTGATCATTGCTAGCTTCACGACCGTTCCTTTGTTTCTCTTCTCGCTCTCATTTGCGTATGTTAGCCACCATATATGCTTAGTCGCTGCTGCAACCTCACCACTTTACCCCTTCCTTTCCAATTAAGCTTTGCTAGTCTTGATACCCATGGTAATGGGATTGCTGAGTCCTCGTGGCTCACAGATTACTACAACAACAGTTGCAGGTATAGGTTATGCGATGTTCATGACGCGAGAGCGATGTTTGCTTCTTTTGGAGTTATTCTTCTGCTTCTTCTTCGATCAGGGGATAGGTTCCAGGTCGGCAGCCTAGGCTAGCAGGGTGGATGTCGTTAGAGCTTCTGTTTGTGTTTCATCCGTAGTCGGATGTTGATCTTATGTATGTGATGATGTTGTATTCGTGTGGCATTGTATGCCTTATGTATGTATCCCCATCTATTTATGTAATGCTGATGTAATGATATCCACCTTGCAAAAGTGTTTCAATATGTGGGTCTATCCTTGGTGAGACCTTCGAGTTCCTCTTGGATAGGGTCGCATATTGGGCGTGACACTAGTCTAGGTGCTGCGTCACCTTATTATTGGGCCAGGCCCATGTAATTTCGAAATACATAAGTATAGGCTATTTTTAGAGTCCATATGTGTGGGGAAACAAGAGATAGGGTTGATTTCGGACCCCTCCACCAAGGGCCACGAAATTCCCCCCCTCTTCCTCCATATATACAGCCCTTAGAGCACCGTTTAGACTTTGGGGTTTTGTATAGATTAAAGTTTGCCATAGCTGCAACTTCGCGTACTTCGTTTGTGTTCAACAACCAGACAAAGACGTCTCAGAACCCCACCTTGATCAATAAAGCTTTCATCTTATATTCACAATATCCATATTGCAATCTCAGTTTCTTGCTTGTTCTTCGTTTGCTCGTAGGAAACAGACCCTCGTGGTCAGGTTGATCGTGCTCCGGCGTGGTCAATAACCTCTTGGAGTTGGTTTAGCGATTGCTAAGGCGCGACGTCCTCGCACGTTCGTAGTCGGATTGTCAAAGTTGATTTCCACCTAAGCGATATCGATCATCTCATTGAAAGACGGGACACCTTTGCCTCTATCAGTTCGTCACCTCCGTTTGGCTGTCGGTTTGAGGATGGTATGCGGATGAGAACAAGAGCTTGATTCCGAGCTTGGTGCATAGGGTCTTCCAAAAGTAACTCAAGAACTTGACGTCACGAACGGAGACGATTGTCTTTGGTACTCCATGGAGTCGTAAGATTTCCCTACAAAATAGATTTGCAATGTGTGAAGCATCGTCTATCTTGTTGCAAGGAATGAAATGCGCCATCTTAGAAAATCGGTCCACAACAACAAACACGGAATCCTTTCCATTTTGAGTTCTAGGCAAACCAAGTACAAAATCCATGCTAATTTCTTCCCAAGGTTGATAAGGAATAGGAAGAGGCATGTAAAGACCATGGGATTGAGCTTTAGACTTAGCTTTGCGACATGTAGAGCATCGGGTGGTGAAGCGTGAGACGTCGCGGAACATCTTGGGCCAAAAGTAGTTCTTGGAGAGCGTGGCGAAAGTCTTGTCGTGTCCAAACTGTCCCATGAGTCCGCCTCCATGAGCCTCTTGCAAAAGGAGCAAATGAAGAGAAGACTCGGGAATGCATAGTTTGTTAGCTCTCATAAGATAACCATCCTTGATGTAATATTGTTCCCAAGAAGTATGCGTCAAACACTTAGCATAAAGAATAGCAAAAGATGGATCATTACCATACAAGTCTTTTATGTGCTCAAAGCCAATAACATTCAACTCAAGTTTAGTGACAAGCGTGCATATGCGTGAAAGTGCATCGGCAACTACATTTTCCTTACTCTTAATGTACTTGATTATGAGGACATCAATACCATTGTTACACCCACAGCCCCTGCTGCTATACATACTGGACCAATTACTAGAGCTCGCGCACGCCAACTAAATTACCAGGTACTTTCGTTTCTTGGTAATGATTCTAATGTTCATGAGAATATGATGCTGACTAAATTGGATACATTTGTTTTGCTTACAAATGAAGGGCCTAGCTTGGAGAAAGATGAACATTGGAGCAAGAACAAGCATGGAGATAATGGCGTGCGCAAGGGGAACAAGAACGGAGTTACAAGTGTGATTTCAGGACTTTGAAGCCACCATAATGAGTGCATGAAGCCTTGGACGAAATATACAAGATGCCACTTCATAAATTTCGTCCAGAGGCTATTCTAGGTGCTGCGTCACCTTATTATTGGGCTAGGCCCATGTAATTTTGAAATACATAAGTATAGGCTATTTTTAGAGTCCGTATGTGTGGGGAAACAAGAGATAGGGTTAGTTTCGGACCCCTCCACCAAGGGCCACGAAATTCACCCCCTCTTCCTCCATATATACAACCCTTAGGGCACCGTTTAGACTTTGCGTTTTGTTTAGATTAAAGTTCGCCATAGCTGCAACTTCGCGTACTTCGTTTGTGTTTAACGACCAAACAAAGGCGTCTCAAAACCCCACCTTGATCAATAAAGCTTGTTCGTCATTTGCTCGCAGGAAACAGACCCTCATCGTTAGGTTGATCATGCTCCGGCGTGGTCAATAACCTCTCGGAGTTGATTTAGCAATTGCTAAGGCGCGACGTCCTCGCACGTTCGTAGTCGGATTGTCAAAGTCGACTTCCACCAAAGTGACATCCATCATCTCATCAAAATACGGGACACCTTTGCCTCTATCAAGTGGTATCAGAATTCCAGGTTGCTCGGTGAGATTTTACAGTTTTTCGTAGTTTAGATCGAGTCGGTTCTTCATACCTACTATCCACAAAGAAGCCACAAAAAAATTTAGGGTTAGTTCATCATATCCGAACCAATCTGAGCCTTTGCATAATCTTTTTAGGGTTTCGCTTTGTTGAATTTTCGGTTGTATCGTCGTGTCTAATTGCTGGTCTTAGCGCCTAGTCCTTTTGAGTTTCGAGTTCTGTCACAGTTTGTCACGCCGTCGCCGCTCCATCTTCATCGTTGTTGCCATATACACCACCGCTACCATATCCCACCAACGCTGCCATATACCACCTATCCATATCCATATACCACCACCGCTATCATATACCACCACCGCTGCCATATCCTATCACCATATATCCACCACCAATCCGAGTTCCTTGCATATTAGGTTTGTTTTTCGAGATCCATCTAATTTCCGATTCGTGTTTCCTTGCCTGAGTCGGTCTCGGAAAAAAAGAGCAGCGCAAAAAAAAGGAGCGAATTTTTTTCCAGAGTGTGCTTTTCCCTTGTTTAAGTACAGCGTCGTGATTTTGTTAGTGTTCTAGCCTTGCGTCTCTAGCACGGTCTCGCCTAGGACCAGCACAGTACCGTCGTTGAGCGTTTATTCAACTTTGCATCTCTGAATTGATTATTGTTGATCCTTTTTGCTACCATATTATAAGCCTTCCCAGCTCCACATACATCTAAGTCGTGTGTTTGACTCTCCCTGGTAATCGCTCTATCCAAGCTTTGAGAGTTTTGACTACAACGGTTGCCGATCACTTCCTGCTGCTGGGTAAGAACTAGTAAGAATTTGAGATTTGCTTGACGGATTTGTGACACCCCACCACCACCATATTCCAGTAGTCTGTAGGATCATATTCTTGTCTGTTTCTATTGCTGCTAAATATGGCAGGAACTCAAGTCGACGAGATTGACTGGGAGAACATGACGAACAAGGAGCTTCATGATAAGTTTCATCAAATGTTGGGTCAACAGGTGGCAAAGGCAATGGAGAAGATCGATGACATTGAGAAGTCAATTGACACCAAGTTGGACGCCAAGTTTGATGAATTACTCAAATGTCTCCCACAACCAGCTCTACGCCGCGATACGGTAGGGCGAGCACAGCGTGTTCCTATTGAGCCAGGACAAAATTCTGGTGCCGCTGCTACTGCTGTTGGTGCTTCTGTAGCTCCTGCTGTTACTGCAGAGGTGGAGGACTATTATGAGGATGAGGTTGATCAAAATCAGAACTACGGGCAGCCACCAGCACCACCCGACAAGTCGACCTCGGTATATATTACATAGCGGTAGGCTGCACCATCACCTCAGTGCGAGATAATGACCATATTCCGAAACTGAAATTTAATATTCCACCATTTGAGGGTAGATATGTTCCTGATATATATCTTACTTGGGAGTTAGAAACTAAACAACGTTTTACATGTTTACAATGTCCCGAGGAGAGACGGGTTGCTACTGCTGTTTGTGCTTTCACTAGTTTTGCATGTGTATGGTGGTCTGAACATTGTAGATTATATCCTATTCCAACTACTTGGGCTGCTTTGAAAACTGCTATGCATACTCGTTGGGGTCCACCATATTATCAACGTGAATTGCTTCAAAAATTGCAGCGTTTAAGACAAGGAAAAAATTCTGTAGAAGAATATTATCAGGAATTACAAAACTGGCATGATTAGATGTAGTATTGTTGAGGAGAATGAAGCTATGCTTGCACATTTTATGGGTGGATTAAATAGAGAGATTCAGACCATTCTAGAGTATAAGGAGTATAGTAATATCACTCATTTATTCCATCTTGCTTGTAAAGCTGAACGTGAAGTGCAGGATCGACAAGCATTGGCGCGAATTAACTTTTCTGCAGGTCGACTTTCATCATGGACACCACGTGCATCCTCTACTTCCACTGCACCAGCACCTCCATCATTGCTACCTCCGGCCGTGATACAAGAAAGCGAGCACAACCACCACTTTACGCCAAGAGCGCACCTACCGGCCTGCCTGAGCTCTTCTTCGTCCATGGCATCAACAGGGCACACAAGTGATATTATTTGTCGTCGTTGTAAGGGAAGAGGACATTATCTTGCGAATGCAAATCTCAGCGTGTGATGATTGCTCTTGAGGATGGTGGGTATGAGTCGCTAGTGACTATGATGAGGAGACTTTGGCCCTTATTACAAGTGAAGAACACGGTGGAGATGATTACGATCATGAGACGCAATACATGGCTCCTGAAGATGCTGACAGGTATGAATGTTTAGTTGCTCAATGTGTTTTGAGTGTGCAGGTTACACAAGCTCAGCAAAATCAGAGGCATAATCTGTTCCATATAAAGGGAGTTGTGAAGGAACGTTCTGTGTGCGCCATCATAGACAGAGGGAGCTGCAACAACTTGGCTAGCATGGAGATGGTGGAGAATCTCCCTCTGACCACAAGACCACATCCACGTCCTTACTACATCCAATGGTTCAACAACAGCAGCAAGGTTAAGGTAACACGTACTGTTCGTATGCATTTTAGTATCTCTACATATGCTGATTATGTTGATTGTGATGTGGTACCTATGCAAGCATGTTCCTTATTACTTGGTAGACCATGGCAATTTGATAAAAATTCTGTATACCATGGTAGAAATAATCAGTATACTCTTGTTCATAAGTATGAAAATATTACTTTTCTTCCTATGACTCCTGATTCCATTTTGAAAGATGATATTAATAGAGCTAATAAAGCAAAACAGAAGCAAAATAAGAGTGAAAATCAGATTGTGGCAAAATAATTTGAGCAACAAATGAAGCCTAATAATAAACCATCTAGTGTTGCTTCTGAAATTAAATTGAAAAGTGCATGTTTATTTGCCACCAAATCGGATATAGATGAGCTAGATTTCAGCAAATCTGTTTGCTATGCTATTCTGTGCAAAGAGGCATTATTTTCATTCGAGGACGTCCCTTCCTCTTTGCCTCCTGCTGTCACTAACATTTTGCAGGAGTTCGCTGACGTCTTTCCACAAGACGTGCCACCAGGATTACCGCCTATTCGAGGGATTTAGCATCAGATTGACTTAATTCCCGGTGCTTCACTGCCAAACCGTGCGCCATACCGTACCAATCCAGAGGAGACGAAGGAGATTATGTGATGCGGAGCATCCTACGGACATCACCATGTCAAGAGTCCACTTGGCAAGTGACACGTGCGACATCTACTTCACATACACAAAGGTGAATCATCTCCTTTACACGTGCTCACTTGACACTCTCGAGGATGGTATACTACTTGACACTTCTCCCGTGTGCATGCATAGGTATTGTCGGAACATCACGGATGTCGAGGAGGAGGCGGCGCAAGTGTCGTCTACACCATCCGTGAGGAAGCATGGAAGAAAGCGAAAGAAAGGAGAAGAAGACGGAGCAGCGGTGAAGATAGCCCGGACATCCGGACCGCCGTCCGGATCATCCGGACCCAGCCGGATCATCCGGGTCCCCCTCCGGATCATCCAGATATCCGCGCTGAAGACAACAGAAGCTGCCCGACGAAGCCGGATCATCCGAACGGTCGCCCGGATCATCCGGACCCCCGACACCTGGATCATCCGGGCCACCATCCGGATCATCCGGACCCCGCCTGCGCGCGTGACTTGGGCCGCAGCCCGTGTACCCCTTCGCCCCTCACTTACCCCTTCGCCCCTTGGGCTATAAATAGACCTCCTCCACCTCCTTTCTAGGGTTAGCATTGGATTAGCTCATTCTTAAGTGAGCTTTGCTCCTATCTATCTCTACTCTTGGGAGAGAGAGACCACTAATCCATTGGAGGCCAAGACCTCCATCTAGGAGAAGATCCCCTCGTGGATACAAGACCCCCTTTTCGGGAAGATCCCCTCGTGGATTCAAGGCCTCCTCCGGGAGATGAACGGTTCCTTTGTATCCTTACCCTAGTTGACTATGTATCTTGTGGATCTCATGTGTGTATGTTGATCTAGCACTTGTGTGATCGATTCCTTGTTGGCTGAGTGATTCTCTCTCGTTTTCCCCGTGTTTCCCCTCGTGCTTCCGCGTGTTCTTCGTGTTTCCTCCGTAGGATCCCCTCCAAACGTGAAAGATCGACGAATTAGGGTTCCACCCTACATCATTATGCGTCAAGTACAAGAGCTTCCCGACAAAGGTTATATATGCGAATCCCTTAGTCCTTGTGCTGTTCCTATTATTCTAGTGCCGAAAAAGGATGGTACATCGCGTATGTGTGTTGATTGTAGAGGCATTAATAATATTACTATTCGTTATGGTCATCCTATTCCTAGGCTAGATGATATGCTTGATGAATTGAGTGGCTCTACAATATTCTCCGAAGTTGATTTGCGTAGTGGATACCATCAAATTCGTATGAAATTGGGGGATGAATGGAAAACAACATTTAAAACTAAGTTTGGATTACACGAGCAAATCCCGAGCGGATTGACTTGCCCGGATCATCCGGACCTTCTCCCGGATCATCCGGACCAAGCCCGGATCAGCTGGACGCCCCCCCGGACGTCCGGATACCCCACGCACCCAGAGAACAGAAGCGGCGCTGACGAACCCGGATCATCCGGACCTTGCCCGGATCATCCGGACCTCCTCCCAGATGTCCGGTTAACCCTGAAACTGACACGGACAGATTTTTGTTTTGGTCATAACTAATTCATCCGAACTTTGATTTTGACGTTCTTTAGCTCGTTTTGAAGCTCTTGACATCCCCCATCCCACAAAAATACCACCAACACCATTTGACACCATCAACCTTTCGGAATTTTGGCATCTTTGCCTAGGCCCTCCACCATATCATCCGCATTACCTCCACCAACTTCCGCAACCTAACCCATTTTGTTCCCCATAGCATTTGAGGTTGTTTGAGTAGTGACTTGAGTCTCCTAAGGTGTTTCGGCTACTTAGGGACGGTTGCTTCTTCATCAACCACCACCACCACCACTTCCACATAACATTCCCACCATACACTTCCGACAACCCCAACTTAACCCAATTGTTGTTTGAGCTTTTTCGAGTTGTGGCTTGTGTCTCCTAAGGTGTTTCGGCTACTTAGGGACGGCAACTTCAACTCCGACTCGTGTATAGCCCATCATTCCGTCCGCATTGCCTAGTGCAACAACACCACCGCTTTCCGCTATCACCTTATTGACATTTGTCATTTGAGATTTTGAGTTTGCGGTTTTTCCATTTCCTAAGGTGTTTCGGCTACTTAGGGACGAGTCTCCATCATCTTGGTATCTACACCAAGAACACCGCCACTCATCATCGCAAAGGACGGTAACCTCGACGACACCTTTGTATATTCCCTTGCAATTGCATTGTTAACCCCTAGCCCATTTTGCGTTACTTGCCTATCGAGACTAGCCATTTGAGTATTGCCGGCAACGTTACTTGTGCACATTAGTGATCCACCTTCCATTGCATACATACCATATCATCTTGGTATCATATCATCCATTGTGCCTCAAGTTTGTTCCCGCATATACACAATTGCTATCTTGGTTTGTGCATTGTGCAAATTGGCCATAAAAAAAAGAGAAAAAGCTTTTAAGCAAAAGGAGAGCAAAGAGCTCGTGAGCAAGTGCCATAGCATCATACCCCATTGCAAATAAGAGCCATACCAAAATCTACATCATATGATATCATGCTCGAGAGAAACACCGGGAACCATACATACATAGCATACTTGGGATAGAAGTTTATCCATTTTGCATTTTATAGGTTGTGCACAAGTGTCGTATCCGCCTATTGAGCAATCGTGCTAGCGTCTCTCTTGAGTTGTGCAACACGAGCGTTTTCCGTGGATTCCACATTTTGTGCTCATTCCTTGGTTGCACGATCCCATTTACCTATCCATGTGTGTGTTTCCGTGTACCTTTCATTGCTATTGGTCTACTTGTTTCGCTTGCAAATTTGTGAATCTCTTTCAACATTATTGACTCTTGCTAACATTTTGCATCAAATTTTTGTGCCACTATCCTCACCGAGCTCTACATAAGCTTTATTTGTAGGTGTGAGTGAACAAGTCCGGTACCAATTCCACTATTCTTTCATCTCACATTGAGTGAAACGAGATACATCCTCAACGTTGGGAAAAGGTAACTTGGTATTGTTTATCCCATTTCCTACTCACCTCTACTCGAGTCTTGTGATGGATAGGCAAGGCATTTCACCTTCGGTCTACAACAACAACGACGAGTTCGATGCCATGAACAATAACTACGACGCCAAGATGGACAAGCGCATGGAGGAGATCAAGGCCCTCATCAAGTCCTACAAGCGATCTTCCTCATCTTCGAGAAGACGCTCAAGAGCACATGCTTCCGAGCTACCATCTCCGGCAAGATCACATCGGCATCGACACCATCACAAACAAGAACGTGAAGGTCAAGAGTTCTACATCAACAACCGCTCAATGACCTCACCATCTCCCTTGGCATCTTCGCCAAGCGACTTCAAGGCATCTTCGCCTACGGACATACGGCATCTTCGCCAACAAGCACCTCAAGACTACACCCAAGAGAAGCTACCCAAGATCAAGTCCGCGACTTCCACGAGCTACTACGACCTCGACAACGACCACAAGATTCCTTTCTATGGGACTCAAGAACCCGAGGAGTACCTCGAGTGGGAGCGTTTGATGGACGACTACCTCAAGCTACATCAAGTTCCTCCCGAAGATCAAGTGAAGTGCGCCACAAGAAACTTCCACGACTATGCATTGGCATTGTGGCTTCACACACCTTCGGAGTACTACGACATCAGTTGGCCCAAGACGAAGAAAGCTTTGCGGCAAGAGTTTGTGCCTCCAACCTACACGGAACAACTTCGACGCCAATTGGAGAACACCACCCAAGGATCCAAGTCCATCGACAAGTACTTCAAGGAGATGATGATTGCCTTGCGACGAGTCGGCGTGGACGACCCCATTTCGATGAAGTTCCACTTCATGATGGGATTGCACAACGACATCTCCAAAACCATCTTCATCGCGAACTACAAGTCCATCGACGACTACTACATTGGTGCTCTCAAGGCGGAACAAGAACTCATGAAGGCCAAGGCTTCTCCACCCCAAGCACACTTCGCGGCGACCAAGCTCTACAACAAGCATGAGGCTAGTACCACCACGATGTCCAAGGCCGACAAGCTCCAAGACGATGCTCCCAAGTGCGGCTTCACCGCCATCCCTCTTTGTGGCATTGATGATGCCGAGTCTACTTCGACTCTTTTTCAAGACGGTGCGGCGACGAGTTCGACTACGGAGACCTTCAAGGACCAAGCTTTGGAGGCGAGTGACAAGGTGGCGAGCAAGGATGATGCTTCCATCTTAGGAGGCGAGAGTGATGATGTGCCATCTTCGGCCTTCATCCACGACGAGAGTGATGTTGAGCCATCTTCGGCCTTCATCCACGACGAGAGTGATGATGTGCCATCTTCGGCCTTCATCCACGGCGACCACAACGAGATGGTTGAGCATGGGACTTTCCCTTCGACCACGGCGACGTATGATGACTTGAGTGACTTGTGCCACCATATTGAGAGTGAGAGTGACTTCACCACTAACCCCATATATGATGAGTTGCCACAATTCCCATGTGAGGAGAGCCACAACCCCCACCACTTGAGTGAGATGTGTGACTCCACCATACGTGAGTTTGAGTGCACCTATTTTGAGGGAGTGAGTGAACCACCACATAGAGAGAGTGAGATAGTTGATAGGTCATGTGAGGCCACTTTCAACACTAACGACTTGACCTCTACCTCTATTGTGTCTTCTCATTTGGTGCTAGGTCCCATTGATGATGACACGCCGATCCTCGACGACTTCGTCCTCCCTTTGGACAAGACGATGGCCATGGTGGAATATGATGCACCCCCCACATGGTTCCATCAAGATGAAGATGACCACCATTTGGTCTTTCCCACCTCACCTACACCACTTGCGTGGAATGACAAAGGTAACATAGGTGAAGGTGATGCTCTAGTCCCACTAGTGGACATTCTTGACATTGATTGCTTACATGATGTTGATCCACCTATTACCATGCTTCATGCTAGTATGATTTCCCCATGCGATGATTTGCCCATTTATGATGAGTATGATGATTCTATTGTGGAGTCTATTAGTTGTGATGCCATGTTACATAGGATTTCTTGTGACAATTCCTTAGGTCACATCATGTTTGATAATCCGCTTGACTTGTCATATGCTATGCATGAGATCAACCATATGTCTTATTTACAATCTCTTCATAGTGACTATGCATATGCCATTAAAATAAACCCAATTTGCACATATGGCACAGATGACAAGCCCATGGTTATTGGCATTTGTTTTTCTTGTGATGATATTGATATGCTCCCTTTGCATCATTTATCTCATATGCCATGCCATGACCACCTAGCTTCGGATATGCATTGTTTTGGATGTTGTCCATTTTCTCCATATGATGTTTCCGATATTGCTCATGAGGAGACCACCATAGTTTCCTCTTACATTTTAGCAGATTTTGACCCATCCCATCCATTGCATGATCCCAATACTTGTGTGCACCATATGCTCCCCATGAATAAACATGCTTTTGATGTGCCATATACTTGTTTGCTCAATTTGTGTCCCCATCATGTCATACATAACAACTATTCTTTCATGATGGATGACATGTTCATATACCATGCTTCAAATTTCTTTGAGCATTGCTTATCTTGTGCTAACTCACATGTGCACATACACATCATGATGGATGATGTGTACATTTACCACGCGCACAATTTCTTTGGTTTGTGTCTCTTTTGTGTAGGTACCCATGAATACTTGCCAACCTCGCAATCCCACGAGTTGACAAAACGAGCTCTAGATAGCAATGATGATTTGGGATCCCAGGGATTGTCTTTCCCACCGCTCTCTTCGCGCAAATACTACGCGCATTCATTCTACATGGCCCTCACTTGGCTATGGGTTATTGTTCATTACATATCATATGCCCATCTTGCCATGTTCACTTTGCATGATATACTCATTCCTATGCCTTTGACATGCATTTGTGACCCATGCTTTGCATTACACATGATGATTGATTCTAGTACTTGTATGTGTATTTGCAAGCTTGGTGGAGATATGGCTTGTTCTTTCCATGTTCATTTTGTGCACCATTCCTATGACGATACTTTCATCTTGCGTTGTGTTCGTGCTTGCGATATGTCATGTGCATTCCCTATGCCTATTATTTGCTCACATGACATGCTTGCCATGATTCCTCCTAGTATGTTGCATCTTCGCACTAATAGCTTGCTTGATTTGATAGCTATGAATGCTCGCTATATTGCATCACCCATGTTCCACTATTTGCTTTCTTGGGTTGATGACATATATGCCTTGTGTGTTGCATCTAGTTCTTCACACATGCCATGTCCCTTTGCTTATCACATGCTTGACTTAATTGCCTCACACATGATGAACAATTGCTCTTTCCATTGTGTTGAGTGCCACGATATCTTCACTACACCCTATGCACATTATGTTTCGATTGTCTTGCACTTGACCCATGTGTTTAGACATCTTATCTTCTTTGGTGTTGTGAATGATTCCTATGCCTACCATAGACCTTTCATTGAGCGCTTTGCCAATGTTTGCTATGAACTTGAGGTGGATGCTTATGCTCTTGTCACACATATTTGCATCTCTACCTCACATTTACATCTTGTCCCCATGATATCTTTCCTAGTGCTCAATTTATGTGCTTACATGCCATGTCACAATCCTTTGTCACTGTCACGCTATGCTTGATGACAACACTTGTTTGGTGAGTCACCACTTGAATGCTTGGTTTTGCACTAACGCTAACCACATTTGTTTTTCCAAGTGTTTGTTGTCCTTGATCAATTTGAAGGAATCCCAAGATGGTGCGACATTGGAGAGTGCCCATTGCGAGATTGAAGATGACGAGTACTTGGTGAACGTCCACTTCCTCACGGCAAAGCCATCTCTTTCCCATGGTGATTTGGTTTTCGATCCGAGGTCGGATCTTTCCCAAGGGGGAGGGGATGATGCGGAGCATCCTACAGACATCACCATGTCAAGAGTCCACTTGGCAAGTGACACGTGCGACATCTACTTCACATACACAAAGGTGAATCATCTCCTTTACACGTGCTCACTTGACACTCTCGAGGATGGTATACTACTTGAAACTTCTCCCGTGTGCATGCATAGGTATTGTTGGAACATCACGGATGTCGAGGAGGAGTGCGGCGCAAGTGTACGTCTACACCATCCGCGAGGGAAGCATGGAAGAAAAGACGAAAGAAAGGAGAAGAAGGCGGAGCAGCGGTGAAGATAGCCGGACATCCGGACCGCCGTCCGGATCATCCGGACCAGCCGGATCATCCGGTCCCCTCCGGATCATCCGGATATCCGCGCCGAAGACAACAGAAGCTGCCCGACGAAGCCGGATCATCCGGACGGTCGCCGTGATCATCCGGACCCCCGACACCCGGATCATCCGGGCCACCATCCGGATCATCCAGACCCCGCCTGCGCGCGTGACTTGGGCCGGAGCCCGTGTACCCCTTCGCCCCTCACTTACCCCTTCGCCCGTTGGGCTACAAATATACCTCCTCCACCTCCTTTCTAGGGTTAGCATTGGATTAGCTCATTCTTAAGTGAGCTTTGCTCCTATCTATCTCTACTCTTGGGAGAGAGAGACCACTACTCCATTGGAGGCCAAGACCTCCATCTAGGAGAAGATCCCCTCGTGGATACAAGACCCCCTTTCCGGGAAGATCCCCTCGTGGATTCAAGGCCTCCTCCGGGAGATGAACGGTTCCTTTGTATCCTTACCCTAGTTGACTATGTATCTTGTGGATCTCATGTGTGTATGTTGATCTAGCACTTGTGTGATCGCTTTCTTGTTGGTTGAGTGATTCTCTCTCGTTTTCCCCATGTTTCCCCTCGTGCTTCCGCGTGTTCTTCGTGTTTCCTCCGCAGGATCCCCTCCAAACGTGAAAGATTGACGAATTAGGGTTCCACCCTACATCATTATGCGTCAAGTACAAGAGCTTCCCGACAAAGGTTATATATGCGAATCGCTTAGTCCTTGTGTTGTTCCTATTATTCTAGTGGCGAAAAAGGATGGTACATCGCGTATGTGTGTTGATTGTAGAGGCATTAATAATATTACTATTCGTTATGGTCATCCTATTCCTAGGCTAGATGATATGCTTGATGAATTGAGTGGCTCTACAATATTCTCCGAAGTTGATTTGCGTAGTGGATACCATCAAATTCGTATGAAATTGGGGGATGAATGGAAAACAACATTTAAAACTAAGTTTGGATTATATGAGTGGTTAGTCATGCCTTTTGGGTTAACTAATGCACCTAGTACTTTCATGAGATTAATGAACGAAGTTTTACATGCTTTCATAGGACGATTTGTGGTAGTTTACTTTGATGACATATTGATTTATAGCAGATCTTTGGAGGAACATTTGGAACATTTACGTGCTGTTTTTATTGCTCTACGTGATGCACGTTTGTTTGGTAACCTTGGGAAGTGCACCTTTTGCACCGACCGAGTGTCTTTTCTTGGCTATGTTGTTACTCCACAGGGAATTGAAGTTGATAAAGCCAAGAATGAAGCTATTGAGAGTTGGCTGCATCCCAAAACGGTCACACAAGTGAGGAGTTTTCTTGGCCTCGCTGGATTCTATAGGCGTTTTGTGAGAGATTTCATCACCATTGCTGCACCTCTCAATGAGCTTACAAAGAAGGATGTGCCTTTTGTTTGGGGTACCGCACAGGAAGAAGCCTTCACGGTGTTGAAAGATAAGTTGACACATGCTCCCTTACTCCAACTTCCTAATTTTAATAAGACTTTTGAGCTTGAATGTGATGCTAGCGGAATTGGATTAGGAGGTGTGTTATTACAAGATGGCAAACCTGTTGCATACTTTTCTGTAAAATTGAGTGGGCCTAGTCTGAATTATTCTACTTATGATATAGAATTATATGCTCTTGTTCGGAATTTAGAGACATGGCAACATTATTTATGGCCCAAAGAATTTGTTATACATTCTGATCATGAATCTTTGAAACATATTAGAAGTCAAGCTAAACTAAAATGTAGACATGCTAAATGGGTTGAATTCATTTAGACTTTCCCTTATGTTATTAAACACAAGAAGGATAAAGAAAATGTTATAGCTGATGCATTGTCTCGTCGCTATACTATGCTTTCACAACTTGACTTCAAAATATTTGGTTTGGAGACCATCAAAGATCAATATGTGCATGATGCTGATTTTAAAGATGCATTGCAGAATTGTAAAGAAGGGAGAACATGGAACAAGTTCATCGTTAATGATGGATTTGTGTTTCGTGCTAACAAGCTATGCATTCCAGCTAGCTCTATTCATCTTTTGTTGTTGCAGGAGGCGCATGGAGGGGGATTAATGGGACACTTTGGCGTGAAGAAGACAGAGGACATACTTGCTACACATTTCTTTTGGCCAAAGATGAGACGGGATGTTGAGCGTTTTATTGCTCGCTGCACTACATGTCAAAAAGCTAAGTCACGACTCAATCCTCATGGTTTATATATGCCTTTGTCTATACCTAGTGTTCCTTTGGACGATATATCTATGGACTTTGTTTTAGGTTTACCTCGAACAAAGAAGGGGAGGGATAGCATATTTGTTGTCGTGGATAGATTCTCGAAAATGGCACACTTTATACCATGTCATAAAAGCGATGATGCCATTAATGTTGCTGATTTGTTCTTTCGTGAAATTATTCGCTTGCATGGTGTGCCCAATACTATTGTTTCAGATCGTGATACGAAATTTCTTAGCCACTTTTGGAGATGTTTATGGGCTAAATTGGGGAGTAAACTGCTTTTTAATACTACTTGTCACCCCCAAACTAATGGACAAACTGAAGCAGTCAATAGAACATTGTCTACTATGCTTAGGGCTGTTTTAAAGAACAATAAGAAAATGTGGGAAGAATGTTTGCCTCATATTGAATTTGCTTATAATCGTTCATTGCATTCTACTACTAAGATGTGGCCTTTTGAAATTGTGTATGGTTTCCTACCTCGTGCACCTATTGATTTGTTGCCTCTTCCATCTTCAGAGAAGGTTAATTTTGATGCTAAACAACGTGATGAATTGATTTTAAAAATGCATGAGTTAACTAAGGAAAACATTGAGCGTATGAATGCTAAATATAAACTTGCTGGAGGTAAGGGTAGAAAACATCTTGTGTTTACACCTGGAGATCTTGTTTGGTTACATTTGCGTAAGGATAGATTTCCTGATTTGCACAAATCAAAGTTAATGCCACGTGCTGATGGTCCTTTTAAGGTGTTGGAGAAAATAAATGACAATGCATATAAAGTTGAGCTGCCTGCAGATTTTGGGGTTAGTCCCACTTTTAACATTGCAGATTTGAAGCCTTATTTGGGTGAGGAAGATGAGCTTCCATCGAGGACGACTTCATTTCAAGAAGGGGAGGATGATGAGGACATCAATACTATTGTTACACCCACAGCCCCTATTGCTACATATACTGGACCAATTACTAGAGCTTGCGCACGCCAATTAAATTATCAGGTACTTTTGTTTCTTGGTAATGATTCTAATGTTCATGAGAATATGATGCTGCCTAAATTGGATACATTTGTTTTGCTTACAAATGAAGGCCTAGCTTGGAGAAGGATGAACATTGGAGCAAGAGCAAGCATGGAGATGATGGCATGCGCAAGGGGAACAAGAACGGAGTTACAAGTGATGATTTCAGGACTTTGAAGCCACCATAATGAGTGCATGAAGCCTTGGACGAAATATACAAGATGCCACTTCATAAATTTCGTCCAGAGACTATTCTAGGTGCTGCGTCACCTTATTATTGGGCCAGGCCCATGTAATTTCGAAATACATAAGTATAGGCTATTTTTAGAGTCCGTATGTGTGGGGAAACAAGAGATAAGGTTAGTTTCTGACCCCTCTACCAAGGGCCACAAAATTCGCCCCCTCTTCCTCCATATATACAGCCCTTAGGGCACCGTTTAGACTTTGGGTTTTGTTTAGATTAAAGTTCGCCATAGCTGCAACTTCGCGTACTTCATTTGTGTTCAACAACCAGACAAAGACGCCACAGAACCCCACCTTGATCAATAAAGCTTTCATCTTATATTCGCAATATCCAGATTGCAATCTCAGTTTCTTGCTTGTTCTTCATTTGCTCGCAGGAAACAGACCCTCGTGGTCAGGTTGATCGTGCTCCGGCGTGGTCAATAACCTCTCGGAGTTGATTAAGCGATTGCTAAGGCGCGATGTCCTCGCACGTTCGTAGTCGGATCGTCAAAGTCAACTTCCACCAAAGCGATATCTATCATCTCATCGAAAGACGGGACACCTTTGCCTCTATCATGATCGGTATGGATGACAAACTCATCAGGTCTAAGATAATGTTCCCAAACATGTAGCACACGTACTAAAGCATACAATTCTTTGTCATAGATGGGATAGTTAAGTTGAGCACCGGAGAGTTTTTCACTAAAATATGCAACGGCTCGTTTTTCTTGCATCAAAACTCCGCCAACTCCGGTACCACTAGCATCACAATGAACCTCAAAAGTTTTGTTAAAATTGGGCAAAGCAAGAATCGGAGCATGATTAAGCAAAGACTTGAGCTCATCAAAAGCGGTGGATTGCAAAGATCCCCAAACAAAAGGAGCATTCTCTTACTCAAGGCATGCAAAGGAGCTGCGATAGTGCTAAAATCTTTCACAAAGCGACGATAAAAACCTGCTAGATCAAGAAAGCTATGCACTTGTTGCAAATTGGTGGGTTGGGGCCAAGTTTTAATTGCTTCAATTTTAGATTCATCAACATGGACACCCTTGGAAGATACAACAAAACCCAAGAAAACCACTTTGTTAACACCAAATGTGCACTTTTTCACGTTGGCATAAAGACGTTCCTTGCGAAGGGTTTGCAAAACAGCCCTAACATGATTAAGATGCTCTTTCATGGTTTTGCTAAACACAAGAATATCATCGAACTAAACCACAACAAAGACTCCAATATAAGGCCGAAGCACATAATGCATGAGACGCACGAAAGTACCGGGTGCCTCCGATAAACCCATGGGCATGACTAACCACTCATATAAGCCAAATTTGGTTTTGAAAGTAGTTTTCCGTTCATCACCCTCTTGTATGCGGATTTGATAATAGCCACTTTTAAGATCATTTTTTGAGAAAAAGTTGGCTCCACTAAGTTCATCAAGCATATCATCTAAGCGAGGAATAGGATGCCTATAGCGAATGGTAATAGCATTTATAGGTCTACAATCGGAACACAAGCGGAAACTTCCATCGGGTTTAGGCACAAGTATAACCGGAACGGCACAAGGACTTAAGCTTTCATGTACATGACCGTTGTCGATTAGTTTTTGTACTTGCCGTTGAATCTCCTTGGTTTCTTCGGGATTGACACGGTATGGAGCTTTGTTTGGAAGTGGCTCTACGGGGATGAGGTCGATTCGATGCTCAATGCCTCATAGAGGAGGTAGACCCGGAGGTAGCTCATCGGGAAAAATATCTTGGAATTCCTGCAAAAGAGATTGAAACACTAAAGGTAGCTCGTGAGAGGTGTTAGTTTTTGGTTCTCCATCCTTGCACACAAGGACAAAGTACATCACACTCGATGGGTTCTCACACACTTCTCTCATCTCACTTTTTGTGGCAAATAGTATGAGGTTTTTCTCTCTAGGCGAAGAGGCGCTCAAGTTTGGCTTGTGGCCCTCACTCACTTTTTGGTGGATCACTTTCTCACTCTTCTCTCCACGATGGGTGGCTTGCTTGTCGGCTATCACTTGACTAGGAGACATAGGTCGTAGCACATATTCCTTCCCTTTGATCTTGAAGCTATAGTGATTGGTACGCCCATTGTGGATGACACCACGGTCGAATTGCCATGGTCGACCAAGAAGGAGGTGGCAAACGGTCATTGGGACCACATCACACTCCAAAGTGTCTTCATATGCACCAGTTTTGCAGGAAACTTGGAACATATGCTCAACTCGGATAGTGCCAGAGTCACTTAGCCATTGAACCTTGTAGGGGTGCGGGTGCTTCCTCTTGACCAATTGAAGCTTGGAGCATAGTTCTTCACTTGCCAAGTTGTGGCAACTACCTCCATCGATGATGACCTTGACGGACCTTCCATTGATGCTGGCCTTGGTGTGGAAGATATGGCATCGTTGGTCTTCTTCTTGTTGATGTTGAAGAGTCAAGACCTTGGAGACGACAAGAGCGGGGCTCGTATCTTCATCTCAAAAGACTTGATCATCTTCATCCTCGTTCACGTGCCGGTGCATGGCCACTTGCCCAAGAGCTTCTATCTCCTCATCACTCATGGAGTCGTAGGTGCCATCATCGTTGAGGATCACGGTGCGCTTGTTTGTGCATTCATAGGACTTGTGGCCTCGGCCGCCACAAGTGAAACACTTGAAGTAGCTCGTCTTGACGGTCTCATCGGTTGGAGTAGATGAAGAAGCACGCGGCTTGAAGTTTCTTGTAGTAGGAGGAAGACGACTTGAACTTGCCGAAGTTTTCTTGTAACTTGACTTGTCGTCGTTGCTTGGAGAAGGCTTAGTTGATGTCGAAGTTGGAGTAGTTGTTGGGGCTTGGTTATTGGAGAAGCCGTAGGTCTTGGATGAGTACTTTGTGTACTCCAGGTCATCTTGCACTTGACCTTCCGCCTTTGTAGCTTGATGCACGAGCTCAATGAGGTTGGAGTAGGGTTGGAAGTCGGCGATCTTCTTGATGGGATGATTGAGTCCATTCAAGAATCATGCCATTGTTTGCGAATCATCCTCCGTGACATTGGCTCGAATCATGGCAATCTCCATTTCCTTGTATTATTCTTCAACACTCTTTGTTCCTTGCTTGAGGAGTTGTAGCTTCTTGAAGAGATCACGGTTGTAGTATGTGGGCACAAAACATGCTCGCATGACATCCTTCATTTGAGCCCAAGTTGTGATTGGAGGTTCACCTCTTGCTTGTCGGCGCTCAAGGACTTGTTCCCACCATATGAACACATAGTCTTGTAACTCTAGAGATGCCATAGCGATCTTCTTCTCTTCCTCATAGTTGTGCAAACGAAAGATTTTGTCGACCTTCAATGCCCATGAGAGGTACTCTTCCGGATCATTGCTTCCATTGAACTTGGGCGTTGTGAATTTGAGCTTGCCATAGCGTTGCTCTTCATTGTGTTGTTGGTGATGGTGATGATGACGCCCTTGACGGGGAGGGTAATCATCCTCATGTTGCTCTTGGCATGGAGGAAGTCCATGATCAACTTGCTCTTGTTGAACTTGAGGTTGAGGTGGAGCTTGACGAGCTTGTGGAGGAGCTTGTGGAGCTTGACGTTGCATACGCGGTTGGTAGTTCCTCCCTTGGATTTCTTCTCGAAGGGCTTCCTCTTGATTGTGCCGTTCGCAATTGCGGTTGGCGATGGCTTGACTTGATTCTTGAAGGGCACGTTCCGCCTCAAGAGCTTGTGCTTCTCGTTGTTGTTGTTGAAGACGTTGAGCCTCGGCGTCTTGTTCCTCTTGGTGTAGACGCGCTCGTTCTTCCTCTTGGCGTCGTTGTCGTTGTCGTTCTTGAGTTTGAGCAAAAGCGACTTGGTTTGATTGAGGACGATGAACTTGCTCATCGGCTTGCTCTTGTGAATGCTTGACGTGTAGCGGGTTGCGAGATGCATGACGGTCTTGACGTGCGGCTCGGCGAAGAGTGTTCGATGATGGTGTACTTGAGCCGGAGAAGGACTCGTCGGAGTGTCGACTTGACTGGCTCCGTCTTGAGTATGACGATGTAGAAGGAGGACGGTTCACCAACAAAGCGCGGATCTCGTCCATTCTTGCATCATTCTCTTGCTTGTGTGCGTCGAGCTTGTTGTCGAAGTAGTCTCGTGTACGTTGCTCGGAGAGTCGCAAGTCGGTGGCGAGGTTGTCGATGCGGTCGTTCATTGCTTGTTGCTCTTGATGTAACGCTCGTTGTGCACCAAAGAGGTGGCTCTTGGTGACGTATGATGACATGTCGTCGTCTTGCTCGATGAAGAGTGGGTTGGTAGAAGTACTTGGCCTATCCATCATTCCAAGCAAAAATGTGAGTGGTAGAAGGAGAAGAACTTATACCAATGTACCTTTGACCGATGTTGATGATGAATCAAGTTCACTCAAATGCGGACAATGAAATAGCACTATTGGTACCAATTCGTATCGGTCCTCACACCTACACAAGTAAAAGCTTATGGTGGAGCTTGGTTAGGATGGTGGCACAAAATTGATTGCAATCGTTAGTTTGACTCAAAGATGTTGAAAAAGATTCGCAAATGCAACAAGTAGACCAAGCAAGTAGGGGTACACGGAAACACACACGCTAATAGATAAATGGGATTGTGCAAACCAAAAGTGAGCCAAAATGTGGAATCCACGAAAATGCTCTTGTTGCATAATACTAGAGAGACGCTAGCACGATTGCACAATAGGCGGATACGGAGCTTGTGCACAACTTACGAGGCAAAAATGCAACGATCTCTATCCCAAGTATGCTATATGTATGGTATTTCGGTGCTATGATCCAAGATGATCTTATATGACAATCTTAATGTAGTATGATGCTATGGTTCTTGCTTATAAGCTCTTTGCTTATCTTTCCTCTTTGCTTAAAAGCTTGGGTGGCTCTTTGACTTTTGAGCTCTTTTCTCATGCAATACTTCACGAACCAAGATAGCAATTTTGTATGCTATGACAACTTTGTGACACACAAGTTGATTCCAAGATATGCACCACGGTGGTATGGTATGTATGCTATGGAGTATGATCACTAATGTGCACAAGTCACGTTGCCGGCAATACTCAATGGCTTGTCTCGATGGGTAAGCAACGCAAAAGATTGGCTATGATGGTTATCAATGCAATTGCAAGGTATGACAAAGATGTCGTCGAAGTTACCGTCCGTAGCGAAGATGAGTAGTCGACGAAGATGAGCGTTGGTGATGTTTATGTCGCACCGTACCAAGATAGCCGTAACACAATAGGACACGGGAAATCACAACTCAAATTCTCGAACCCAAAGTCGAATGGTGGTACGGAGGTTGTGTCGTGGGGTTTTGGCAGGTGGAAGTGGTGGTGGTTGAAGTGGGGAAGTACATAGACATAGGTGGTGGTGGTGGAGAACTGCAAAAATGCAGTTTCAGCAGAGGAAGCCGGATGATCCGAGTCAGGAGCCGGATGATCCGGGCGTGTCTGGATGATCCGGGTCAGGTTCCGGATGATCCGGGCAGGTCAATCATTGTCGGGAACTGCTCGGGATGAACTCGAAAACGACAAGAATTTCGACGAATCCGCGGATATTGTATGGATTTCGAGGGGCAGAAGGTTTGGAAAAGCAAGATCCACGAGTTACACACCGAATCCACGGATCAAAATCAACAAATCATCATCAAAACCAACAAATCACAAAAAAATTTGAGGCTATTTTTGGTGGGGATTTTCGGATTTAGGACGAAAACAACAAAATCAAGCTAGAAAATACGGGGTAGGGGCTCCAAAAATGTGATCAACGTGGCTCATGATACCAAGATGATGTAGGGCGGAACCCTAGGGGCCGATCTTTCACGTTTGGAGAGGATCCTATGGGGGAAACACGAAGAACGCATGGAAGAACACGAGGAAATCACGGGGATAAACAAGAGAATCACTCAACCGACAAGTATTGATCACACAAGGGCTAGATCACTTAACACATAAGGTAGCACAAGATTCAAAATCAGAAAAGGAAAGATATAAAGGTAGTCATTCTTATCTGTGAGGAGGTCTTGATTGTCTTCCCTTGAAGGGGTCTTGAATCCGCTTGGGGGATCTTCTTCGAAGAGGTCGTGAGCTCCAAGGAGAAGTAACCAAGTGGATGAGCAAGGCTCTCACACAAAATATGAGCTAAACTAATGCTAAGTCTCAAAGTGAGGAGGAGGAGTCCTATATATAGGCTAGGGGGCGAAGGGGTACATGGGCTCAGCCCAACACGCGCGTGCAGGCGCTGGCCGGATGATCGGGGGGTGGAGCCGGACGATCCGGGTTGGTCCGGATGATCCGGGTGGAGCCCCGGATGAGCTGGAGACGCGGCTGGTGGCGGTGCAGGTCCGGATGTCCGAGCAGGGTCCGGATGATCTGGGGCGGGGTCCGGATGATCCGGGTTCAGGTGGTAGCTTCGGGTGTCTTTGGGGCGAGTTAGCCGGATCATCCGGACCGGGGTCCGGATCGTCCGGGCCGCCATCCGGATCGTCCGTCCAGTCTGGGACTTGGCGTTTTTCCTCTCCGTCTTCACGCATGTCTTCCGCTTCCGGTCCTCCTAGCTTCTCCATGGTTAACTCCTTGGTACCTGAGTATGCATAGCGTTTCCGCTTGAGGTAGTAACCATGTCTCATGTGAATCGAAAAGGAGTTGTCGAGATGAGTGATGTCACCTCGGTTTCAAGAGCTCTTGCACGTGCTCGAGTCATAGGTCCAAGTGGTGTTGTAGGGGATGTAGATGCGTCCATGGGGATGATCGTGGGATGCTCCGCATCGCCGTGCGCACGTGGGTCCCGTGGGCACAGTACATGCCAGTGCGCATGGGGTCTTTAGGACCGCCAGCCTGTGAGGCCCGTGGGCACGGGGTCGGAGGGGCCCGTGCGCATGGGGTCGCCTGGGAGCTGCTGCCTTCTTCTTGGCGCTTCCTTCTCCGCTTCCAGGCTTCCCTCTTGGATGGTGTAGATGTTCTCTTCCACATGAACTTGTCCTCGCTATGTTTGAAGCTCCGACAATACCTATGAATGCACACGGAAGGAATGTCAAGTAGTATTGATAGAGGCAAATGTGTCCCGCCTTTCGATGAGATGATGGATATCGCCTTGGTGGAAGTCGACTTTGATGATCCGACTACGAACGTGCGAGGACGTCGCGCCTTAGCAATCGCTAAACCAACTCCGAGAGGTTATTGACCACGCCGGAGCACGATCAACCTGACCACGAGGGTCTGTTTCCTGCGAGCAAACGAAGAACAAGCAAGAAACTGAGATTGCAATCTAGATATTGTGAATATAAGATGAAAGCTCTATTGATCAAGGTGGGGTTCTGTGATGCCTTTGTCTGGTCGTTGAACACAAACGAAGTACGCGAAGTTGTAGCTATTGCGAACTTTTAATCTAAACAAAACCCAAAGTCTAAACAGTGCCCTAAGGGCTGTATATAAGGAGGAAGAGGGGGGAATTTCATGGCCCTTGGTGGAGGGGTCCGAAATCAACCCTATCTCTTGTTTCCCCACACATACGGACTCTAAAAATAGCCTATACTTATGTATTTCGAAATTACATGGGCCTGGCCCAATAATAAGGTGACGCAGCACCTAGAATAGCCTCGGGACGAAATTTATGAAGTGGCATCTTGTATATTTCGTCCAAGGCTTCATGCACTCATTATGGTGGCTTCAAAGTCCTGAAATCATCTCCATGCTTGTTCGTGCTCCAATGTCCATCCTCCAAGCTAGGCCCTTCATTTGTAAGCAAAAAAAATGCATCCAATTTATGCAGCATCATATTCTCATGAACATTAGAATCATTACCAAGAAACAAAAGTACCTGATAATTTAATTGGCGGGCGCGTGCTCTAGTAATGGGTCCAGTATATGTAGCAGTAGGGGCTGTGGGTGTAACAATGGTATTGATGTCCTCATCATCCTCCCCTTCTTGAAATGAAGTCGTCCTCGATGGAAGCTCATCTTCCTCACCCAAATAAGGCTTCAAATTTGCAATGTTAAAAGTGGGACTAACCCCAAAATCTGCAGGCAGCTCAAGTTTATATGCATTATCATTTATTTTATCTAACACCATAAAAGGTCCGTCAGCACGTGGCATTAGCTTTGATTTGCACAAATCAGGAAATCTATCCTTACGCAAATGTAACCAAACAAGATCTCCAGGTGCAAACACAACATGTTTTCTACCCTTATCTCCAGCAAGTTTATTTTTAGCATTCATACGCTCAATGTTTTCCTTACTTAACTCATGCATTTTTAAAATCAATTCAGCACATTGTTTAGCATCAAAATTAACCTTCTCCGAAGATGGAAGAGGCAACAAATCAATAGGTGCACGAGGTAGGAAACCATACACAATTTCAAAAGGGCACATCTTAGTAGTAGAATGCAATTTACGATTATAAGCAAATTCAATATGAGGCAAGCATTCTTCCCACATTTTCTTATTATTCTTCATAACAGCCCTAAGCATAGTAGACAATGTTCTATTGACTACTTCAGTTTGTCCATCAGTTTGGGGGTGACAAGTAGTACTAAAAAGCAGTTTAGTCCCCAACTTAGCCCATAAACATCTCCAAAAGTGGCTAAGAAATTTAGTATCATGAAACAATAGTATTCGGCACACCATGCAATCGAATAATTTCACGAAAGAACAAATCAGGAATATTAACAGCATCATCGCTTTTATGACATGGTATAAAGTGTGCCATTTTCGAGAATCTATCCATGACAACAAATATGCTATCCGTCCCCTTCTTTGTTCGAGGTAAACCTAAAACAAAGTCAATAGATATATCCTCCCAAGGAACACTAGGTACAGGCAAAGGCATATATAAACCATGAGGATTGAGTCGTGACTTAGCTTTTTGACATGTAGTGCAGCGAGCAATAAAACGCTCAACATCCCGTCTCATCTTTGCCAAAAGAAATGTGTAGCAAGTACATCCTCCGTCTTCTTCACGCCAAAGTGTCCCATTAGTCCTCCTCCATGCGCCTCCTGCAACAACAAAAGACGAACGGAGCTAGCTGGAATGCATAGCTTGTTAGCACGGAACACAAATCCATCATTAACGCATTTAACTTGTTCCAAGTTGTTACTTCTTTACAATTCTGCAATACATCTTTAAAATCAGCATCATGCACATATTGATCTTTGATGGTCTCCAAACCAAATATTTTGAAGTCAAGTTGTGAAAGCATAGTATAGCGATGAGACAATGCATCAGCAATAACATTTTCTTTACCCTTCTTGTGTTTAATGACATAAGGGAAAGTCTCAATGAATTCAACCCATTTAGAATGTCTACGATTTAGTTTAGCTTGACTTTTAATATGTTTCAAAGATTCATGATCAGAATGTATAACAAATTCTTTGGGCCATAAATAATGTTGCCATGTTTCTAAAGTCCGAACAAGAACATATAATTCTTCATCATAAGTAGAATAATTCAGACTATGCCCACTCAATTTTTCAGAAAAGTATGCAACAGGTTTGCCATCTTGTAATAACACACCACCTAATCCAATTCCGCTAGCATCACATTCAAGCTCAAAAGTCTTATTAAAATCAGGAAGTTGGAGTAAAGTAGCATGTGTCAACTTATCTTTCAACACCGTGAAGGCTTCTTCCTGTGCGGTACCCCAAACAAAAGGCACATCCTTCTTTGTAAGCTCATTGAGAGGTGCAGCAATGGTGCTGAAATCTCTCACAAAACGCCTATAGAATCCAGTGAGGCCAAGAAAACTCCTCACTTGTGTGACCGTTTTGTGCTGCAGCCAACTCTCAATAGCTTCAATCTTGGCTTTATCAACTTCAATTCCCTGTGGAGTAACAACATAGGCAAGAAAAGACACTCGGTCGGTGCAAAAGGTGCACTTCCCAAGGTTACCGAACAAACCTGCATCACGTAGAGCAATAAAAACAGCACGTAAATGTTCCAAATGTTCCTCCAAAGATCTGCTATAAATCAATATGTCATCAAAGTAAACTACCACAAATCGTCCAATGAAAGCACGTAAAACTTTGTTCATTAATCTCATGAAAGTACTAGGTGCATTAGTTAAGCCAAAAGGCATGACTAACCACTCATATAATCCAAACTTAGTTTTAAATGTTGTTTTCCATTCATCCCCCAATTTCATACGAATTTGATGGTATCCACTATGCAAATCAACTTTGGAGAATATTGTAGATCCACTCAACTCATCAAGCATATCATCTAGCCTAGGAATAGGATGACGATAACGAATAGTAATATTATTAACGCCTCTACAATCAACACACATACGCGATGTACCATCCTTTTTCGGCACTATAATAATAGGAACAGCACAAGGACTAAGGGATTCGCGTATATAACCTTTGTCTAGAAGCTCTTGTACTTGACGCATAATCTCATTCGTCTCCTGTCGATTGGTACGGTATGGCGCACGGTTTGGCAGTGAAGCACCGGGAATAAAGTCAATCTGATGCTCAATCCCTCGAATAGGCGGTAATTCCAGTGGCACGTCTTGTGGAAAGACGTCAGCAAACTCCTGCAAAATGTTAGTGACAGCAGGAGGCAAAGAGGAAGGCACGTCCTCGAATGAAAATAATGCCTCTTTGCAAAGAAAAGCATAGCAAACAGATTTGCTAAAATCTAGCTCATCAATATCAGATTTAGTGGCAACTAAACATGCACTTTTCAATTTAATTTCAGAAGCAACACTAGATGGTTTACTATGAGGCTTCATTTGTTGCTCAAATTCTTTTGCCACAATCTGATTTTCACTTTTATTTTTCTCCAGTTTTGCTTTATTAGCTCTACTAATATCATCTTTCAAAATGGACTCAGGAGTCATAGGAAGCAAAGTAATTTTATCCTTATGAACAAGAGTATACTGATTGTTTCTACCATGGTGTACAGAATTTTTATCAAATTGCCATGGTCGACCAAGTAATAAGGAACATGCTTGCATAGGTACCACATCACAATCAACATAATCAGCATATGTAGAGATACTAAAATGCACACGAACAGTACGTGTTACCTTAACCTTGCCGCTGTTGTTGAACCATTGGATGTAGTAAGGATGTGGGTGTGGTCTTGTGGTGAGAGATGGCTTCTCCACCATCTCCATGCTAGCCAAGTTGTTGCAGCTCCCTCCATCTATGATGACACGCACGGAACGTTCCTTCACAACTCCCTTTGTATGGAACAAATTGTGCCTCTGATTCTGCTCAGCTTGTGTGACCTGCACACTCAAAACACGTTGAGCAACTAAACATTCATACCTGTCAGCGTCTTCAAGAGCCATGTATTGCGTGTTATGATTAGAATCATCTCCACCATGTTCTTCACATGTAATAAGAGCCAAAGTCTCCTCATCATTGTCACTAGCGGACTCATACCCACCATCCTCAGTAGCAATCATCACACGCTGAGATTTGCATTCTCTCACATAATGACCTCTTCCCTTACAACGACGACAAATAATATCACTTGTGTGCCCTGTTGATGCCATGGAAGAAGAAGAGCTCGGTGTAGGCCCAGCAGGTGCGCTCTTGGCAGATAGTGGTGGTTGTGCCTGCTTTCTTGTATCACGGCTGGAGGTAGCGGTGATGGAGGTGCTGGTGTAGTGGAAGTAGAGGATGCACGCGGTGTCCATGATGAAAGTCGACTGCCAGAAAAGTTAGTTCGCGCCAATGCTTGTCGATCATGCACTTCACGTTCAGCTTTACAAGCAAGATGGAATAAACGAGTGATATTAGTATACTCCTTATACTCTAGAATGGTCTGAATTTCTCTATTTAATCCACCTATAAAATGTGCAAGCATAGCTTCATTCTCCTCAACAATACCACATCTAATCATGCCAGTTTGTAATTCCTGATAATATTCTTCTACAGAATTTTTTCCTTGTCTTAAACGCTGCAATTTTTGAAGCAATTCACATTGATAATATGGTGGAACCCAACGAGTACGCATAGCAGTTTTCAAAGCAGACCAAGTAGCTGGGATAGGATATAATCTACAATGTTCGAGACCACCATACACATGCAAAACTAGTGAAAGCACAAACAAAGAAGAACCCGTCTCTCCTCGGGATATTGTAAACATGTAAAACGTTGTTCAGTTTCTAACTCCCAAGTAAGATATATATCAGGAACATATCTACCCTCAAATGGTGGAATATTCAATTTCAGTTTGAATATGGTCATTATCTCGCACTGAGGTGGTGGTGCAGCCTACCGTTGCAAATATATACCGAGGTCGACCTTCTTTGGCGGTGGTGCCTGGTGGCTGCACGTAGTTCTGATTTTGATCAACCTCATCCTCATAATAGTCCTCCACCTCTGCAGAATGCATAGGAGCTACTGAAGCACCAACAGCAGATAGCAGCGGCACCAAAATTTTGTCCCGGCTTAATAGGAACATGCTGTGCTCGTCCATACTTGATTCGGAAGGGGCGAGTTGTTGTTGTTGCAGAGGTGCGATAGGTGCAGCCGGCGGTGGTTGTGGAAAATCATAAGCAATTCATTAAACTTGCTATCAAGCTTTGTTTCAAACGTCTTCTCAATGCCATCTATCTTCTCCATGGCCTCGTCAAATCTGTTTAGCACATCTTGCACTGTCCACTCATCATTTGCTGAAATTTATCATGTAGCTGTTTGTTCGTCAGGTTCTCCCAATCAGTCTCATCGGCTTGTGATCCTACCATGGTTAGCAGCAAATAGAAACACACAAGAATATGATCCTACAGACTAATAAGAAGTGGTGGTGGTGTATCACAAACCCGTCAAGCAAATCTCAAATTCTTACCAGTTCTTACCCAACAGCAGGTGGTGATCGACAACCGTTGTAGTCAAAACTCTCAAAGCTTGGATAGAGGGATTACCAGGGAGAGTCAAACGCACAACGTAGATGTATGTGGAGATGGGAAGGCTTATAATATGGTAGCAAAAAGGATCAGCAATAATCAATTCAGAGATGCAAAGTTGAATAAATGCTCAACGACGGTACTGTGCTGGTCCTAGGCCAGACCATACTAGAGACAAGGGAGGAGCACACTCTGAATTTTTTTTTCTTTTTTTTCACCTTTTTTGTGCCCTTTTTTTTCTCTTTTTTTTGCTCCGCAACAATTTTTTTTCGAAAAAGTCTACCAATGGCCTAAAAACTGCCTAGCCAGATTTTTTTTTGAAACTGGAACTATTTTTCTTCTGCGGATGGCTCGGAAGTTTGGGAGTCCTACTCTATCACGACTCAGAGTATCGCGTGATCTAGAAATCGAGATCAAAGCAACAATTACTAGACTCGGACTAGGACTAGTGGCGGAGATGAATCTGGTGGAAACTCGGACTGGTGGCGGATATTTGCAGGGCGATGGAACACGGACTGGTGGCGAATCCTCAAAGGGGTCAAGTATACCATCCTCAAAGGGGTCAAGTGAACACATGTAAAGGAGATGATTCACCTTTATGTATGTGAAGTAGATGTGGCACGTGTCACTTGCCAAACGAACTCTTGACATGGTGATGTCCATAGGATGCTCCGCATCATCTCCCCCTTGGGAAAGATCCGACCTCGGATCGAAATCCAAATCACCATGGGAAAGAGATGATGTTGCCGTGTAGAAGTTGACGATCACCAAGCATGTATCATCTTGTAGTTGCAAATGGGCACTCTCCAATGTTGCACCGTCTTGTAATTCCTTCAAAAGGAGCAAAGATAACAAGCACTTGGAAAAACAAATGTGGTTGTCGTAAGAGCAAACCAAGCATTCAAGAGGTGATCCACCCAACAAGTGTTGTCATCAAGCATAGCATACGGTTTGACAAAGAAGTGTGGCATGGCATTTGATGTGGAGCATCCCACGTTCATCCCCACGTACACTCCGACTATTCTCCAAGCCCCAAGAGGACATATGACGAGACCTCAAATATACGCCATTGGACACAATGTGAATTCACTCCTCTTCGAACCGTTACTTTCCACATGGGAGACATGGCTACTATCTCATGCATCGACCTTGCATACACTCAGGTACAACCGAGATGACCATGGAGAATCCAAGGATCAAGGCCAAGCATGGAAGAGGAGAAGGAAGAAGAAGAATGGAGCAAGACAGGACTTGCCCGGATCATCCGGAGACCCAGCCGGACGATCCAGACCAAGCCCGGACGATCCGGACGACCACCCGGACGATCCGGCTAACGTGCCTGAAGACACCCGAAGCTGCTCGACGAAGCCAGATCATCCGGACGGTCACTCAGATCATCCGGACCCCCGACACCCGGATCATCTGGTCCACCATCCGGATCATCCGAACCCCGCCTGTGTGTGTGACTTGGACCGAAGCCCGTGTACCCCTTCGCCCCTCAGTTACCCCTTCGTGGATTAGCACTATAAATAGACCTCCTCCGCCCCATTTTGAGGGTTAGCATTGGTTTAGCTCATATTTTGTGTGAGAGCCTTGCACATCCACTTGGTTACTTCTCCTCGGAGCTCACGACCTCTTCGGTGAAGATCCCCCAAGCGGATTCAAGACCCCTTCTAGGGAAGACAATCAAGACCTCCTCACGGAGAAGAACGACTACTCGTGTATCTTTCCTTTGTTGATTTTGAATCTTGTGCTACCTCATGTGTTCGGTGATCTAGCCCTTGTGTGATCGATTACTTGTCGGTTTAGTGATCCTCTCGTTTTCCCCCTTGATTTCCTCGTGTTCTTCCACGCGTTCTTCGTGTTTCCCCCGTAGGATCCTCTCCAAATGTGAAAGATCGGCCCCTAGGGTTCCGCCCTACATCATCTTGGTATCATGAGCCACGTTGATCATGTTTTTGGAGCCCCTACCCTTTGTTTTCTAGCTTGATTTTGTTGATTTCGTCCTAAATCCGAAAATCCCCACCAAAAATAGCCCCCAATTTTTTGTGTGATTTGTTGGTTTGATGAAGTTTTGTTGATTTTGATCCGTGGATTTGCTTGATTTCAAGTGGATCAAGCATCTCCCGAAGTTTCCCCACCTTCCATCCACCAAATCTCCGCAATTTTTGCCCCAAAATCCAAAAATTCCGCCCCAAAAACGGCCTCCGCGAGCAAATCCCGAGCGGATTGACCTGCCCGGATCATCCGGACATCCCCCGGATCAGCCGGACGCCCCCCGGACGTCCGGATAACCCGCGCACCTGTATTCCCGAACCGGAGCTGATGAACCCGGATCAATCGGATGTACACCCGGATCATCCGGACCTAGCCCGGATCATCCGGACCTCCTCCCGGATGTCCGGTTAACCCTGAAACTGACACAGACAGATTTTTGTTTCGACCATAACTAATTCATCCGAACTTCATTTTTGACGTTCTTTAGCTCGTTTTGAAGCTATTGACATCCCCCATCCTACAAAAATACCACCAACATCATTTGACACCATCAAATTTTCGGAATTTTGGCAGCTTTGCCTAGGGCTTCCACCACATCATCCGCATTACCGCCACCACTTCCGCAACCTAACCCATTTTGTTTCCCATAGCATTAGTGGTTGCTTGAGTAGTGATTCACGTCTCCTAAGGTGTTTCGGCTACTTAGGGACAATTGCTTCTTCAACAACCACCACCACCACTTCCGCATAAATGTGCCCACCATACATTTCCACCCCAACTTAACCCAATTTTGTTTGAGTTGTGGCTTGTGTCTCCTCAGGTGTTTAGGCTACTTAGGGACGGCAACTTCAACTCTGACGCGTGTATAGCCCATCATTCCACTTCCGCATTGCCTAGTGGAACACCACCACCGCTTTCCGCTACCACCATTTTGACATTTGATGTTTGAGATTTTGAGTTCGCGGTTTTTCCGTTTCCTAAGGTGTTTCGGCTACTTAGGGACGAGACTCCATCATCTTGGTTTCTACATCAAGAACACCGCCACTCATCATCGCCAAGGACGGTAACCTCCATATCATCTTGGTATCGTGGTATCCCTCCATTGTATATTCCCCTTGCCATTGCACTGTTAACCCCTAGCCTTACTTTTGCGTTACTTGCCTATCGAGACTAGCCATTTGAGTATTGCCGGCAATGTTACTTGTGCACATTAGTGATCATACTTCCCATAGCATACATACCATATCATCGTGGTGCATATATTGCTATCATATCTTGTGTCACAAGTTTGTTCCCGCATATACACAATTGCTATCTTGGTTTGTGCATTGTGCAAAAGGTGGCCAAAAAAAGAAATAAAGCTTTTAAGCAAAAGAGAAAGGGCAAAGAGCTTGTAAGCAAGTGCAATAGCATCATACCACATTGCATATAAGATTTTCATATCTGATCATGTTGGATCATCTTGATAGAAACACCGGGAACCATACATACATAGCATACTTGGGATAGAAGTTTATCCATTTTGCATATCATAGGTTGTGCACAAGTGTCGTATCCGCCTATAGAGCAATCGTGCTAGCATCTCTCTTGAGTTGTGCAACACGAGCGTTTTCCATGGATTCCACATTTTGTGCTCATTCCTTGGTTGCACGACCCCATTTATCTATCCGTGTGTGTGTTTCCGTGTGCCACATATTGCTATTGGTCCATTTGTTTCGCTTGCAAATTTGTGAATCTCTTTCAACATTATTGACTCTTGCTAACATTTTGCATTAAATTTTTGTGCCACCATCTTCACCGAGCTCCTCCATAAGCTTTACTTGTGTAGGTGTGAGAACCGACAAGGATTGGTACCAATAGTGCTATTTCATTGTCCGCATTTGAGTGAACTTGATTCATTGTCAACATCGGTCAAGGTACATTGGTATAAGTTCTTCTCTTTCTCCCACTCATATTTGCTCGAGTCTTGTGATGGATAGGCAAGGCATTTCATCTCTGGTCTACGACAATAATGACAGCGTGAACAACTACTTCTCCAAACCGTCTATCTTTGATCTACAACGATAAATGCAAGGCGCACAATCAAGATTGCGATAGAGCATCGAGAGCATCTCCATCGACATTCGTCAATCCGAAGCAAGGAAGGGACTACATTGACAAGAAGCTTTCCGCACATAAAGAGGAACAAGATGCAAGGATGGAGGAGATTAGAGCCTTGATCAAGTCTTTTTCCCCTTCGTCATCTTTAAGGTGGCGACATTCAAGCCACAAGTCTTCGGAGCGCGGAAACGATGCAAGTGCAAATCGTCCTCGTCCACATCTACATGGCGATCATCATCACGTTCGTGATCCACATTGTCATGAAGGCCAAGTCACCTCCAAGCAACATGTGCACGATGACGATGAACGCCTACGAGCTCAACCATGACAACGACATCATCATCATGAAGATGCTCCACAAGCGCAAATGAACAAGTCCCAACAAGCCCTACTTCACGCCAAGTCCAAGCTTCAAGAGCACAAAAGAAGACCGCGAGACGACCACCACCTAGATGGCGCTACGGCTACAACAACCACTTTGGCATCTTCGCCAAGTGCTATCAAGGCATCTTCGCCTTTGGACGTACGGCATCTTCGCCTACATCCCACGTGTACGCCTACATCGACTTCATCAAGTCCAAGGAGACTACCTACGAGCGAGGGTGACACTACCATCTTCGGAAGCCCCTCAAGGAAGATGGCCGAGCATGGGAAATTTCCTTCGGTCATGGAGACGAGCTACAAGGTGCCACATCATATGGGCCTCTAACACCAAGACGGCGATAAGAAGGTCGAGCAAGGGCCATCCCCTTCGACCACAGCGATAGGAGTTGAGCATGGAGACATTTGCACCTACATCTCTCCGACACCCACATATGTCGAGATGCCCCAAGTGCCATGTGAGGAGAGCCACTACAACATGAGTGACACGAGTGACTCCACCATACGTGACATTGAGAGCATTTCCTATGAGAGGATGAGTGTGACCACCACTAGCCCCACACATGAGAGCATGCCACACATACTATGTGAGGTTGAGCGCCATTTGAGTGACTCCACCAACCATATGAGTGAGTGCATCCTTGAGGGAGTGAGTGAGCCACAACACTTAGAGAGTGAGGTAGTTGACACGGCATGTGAGGCCACTTTGATTTCTAACGACTTAACCTCTACTCCTAGTGTCTTTTCTTCTTTGGTGCTAGGTCTCCTACATGACGACATGCCTATCCTCGACAAGTCCATCCCTTCAATGGAGACGACGATGGCCATGGTGGAAAATGATGCACCCCGACATGGTTCCATCAAAACGAAGATGACAATGAGTGGATCTTCGACACCTCACCTACAACACATGAGCGATGCTCCAAAGGTAACATAGGTGATGGTGCTTCTCTTGTCCCACTAGTGGACTCTCTTACCAATGATTGCTTGCATGATGTTGACCCACCTATTCCCATGCTTCATGCTAATGACACTTCTTCATGCCTTGACTTACGTATTTATGATGAATATGATGATGAGCATGTTGAGTTGCCTAGTTGTGATGCTATGCTCCATAGGATATCATGTGAAAATTCTTTTGGTCACATCATGTTTGACAACCCATTGAACTTGTCATATGCTATGAGTGATATCTCCCATATTGCATCATTACAATCTCAACATAGTAACAATGCATGCCCCATTAAAATCAATCCCATCATTCCGAATTGCTAGCTCTTCTCTTTCAGTATTATGAAATTCCATTCCCATTAGAATATTCATTGACAGATAATTAAAAAGGAAAACTCTAATATAATAGAAAATGAAATGAAACGGTGCACTTATGGCATAGATGACGAGAGGATGGTCATTGGCTTTTGCTTCTCTTGTGATGATATTGCCATGCTTCCTTTACACGATTTGCGCAATTCATCTACTATGCCATGCCATGATCACATTGAACCAAATATGCTTTGTTTTGGATGTTGTCAATATTCTCAATGTGATGTTGTTACTCATTCTCATGAGGAGACCCCCATAGTTTCCTCATACATATTAGGAGATTTTGATGCATCTCATACTTTGCATGATTCCCATAATTGTGTGCACCATATGCATTCCATGAATATCAATGCTCTTGATATTTCTCATGATGCATTACATCCGTTGAGTCTCCATAATGCAATGCATAACAACAAACCTCTCATGATGGATGACATGTTTCTATATCACACATCTCATTTATTTGGGCATTGGATATTTTGTGCTAACCGACACATGCACGTGTGCATCATGATGGATGATGTGTACATATACCATGCACACACAATTTTTCCTTTGTCTTTGTTTTGTGTAGGTACTCATGTATACTCGTCAACCTCTCAAACCCAAGAGTTGACAAAACGAGCTCTTGAGAGCAACGATGCTTTGGGATCCCGTGGACTATCCTTACCACCGTTCTCTTCGCGCATTCACTACGCGCATCTCTTCTACTTGGCTCTCACACGGCTATGGGCTATTTACCACTTGTCACCTTATGCTCATTTTCCCGTGTTCACTTTGCATGTTATCCTTGCTTCTATGCCTTTGCCATGCAATTGTGACCCTTGTTTGCATCTACCCATAATTCACCATTATGATATTCCTATGTGTATTTGCATGCTTGGTGGAGATCCTTGTTGCTTTTGCCATGTTTATCATGTGCCTCATGCTATTGTTGATTCTTGTGTTGGGAGAGTCATTGATGTAGGGCGGAACCCTAGGGCCGATCTTTCACATTTGGAGTGGATCCTACGGGGGAAACACGAAGAACGCGTGGAAATCACAAGGGAAAACACGGGGAGAAATGAGAGAATCACTCAACCGACAAGTAATCGATCACACAAGGGCTAGATCACTGAACACATAGGTAGCACAAGATTCAAAATCAAAAAAGGAAAGATACAAAGGTAGCCGTTCTTCTCCATGAGGAGGTCTTGATTGTCTTCCCTTGAAGGTGTCTTGAATCCGCTTGGGGGATCTTCTCCGAAGAGGTCGTGAGCTCCGAGGAGAAGTAACCAAGTGGATGAGAAAGGCTCTCACACAAAATATGAGCTAAACCAATGCTAACCCTCAAAATGGGGAGGAGGAGGTCTACCTATAGTGCTAAGCCACGAAGGGGTAAGTGAGGGGCGAAGGGGGTACACGGGCCTCGGCCCAAGTCATGCGCGCAGGCAAGGCCAGATGATCCGGGCGGGGTCCCGGATGATCCGGGCGTCAGGGTCCAGATGATCCGGACGGAGTATCGGATGATCCGGCTTCGGTAGAAGCCTTCGGGTGTCTTCGGCGCAGTTACCCGGACGATTCGGGGGAGGGTCCGGATGATCCGGCTAGGCCCGGATGATCCGGACGGCGGTCCGGATGTCCGGCCTGGCTCCAGCAGCCGCTCCGTCTTCTTCTTCCTTCTCCTATTCCATGCTTGGCCTTGGTCCTTGGATTCTCCATGATCATCTCGGTTGTACCTGAGTATATGCAAGGTCCGTGCATGAGGTAGTAGCCATGTCTCACATGCGGAAAGTGACGGTTCGAAGAGTGAATTCACCTTGTGTCCAATGGCGTAAGTTCGAGGTCCCGTCATATGTCGTTTTGGGGCTTGGAGAGTAGTCGGAGTGTACATGGAGATGAACGTGGGATGCTCCGCATCAGCTCCCCCCCCCCCCACACACTTGGGAAAGATCCGACCTCGGATCATGATCCTCATCTCCATGGAAACGGTTGTCGTGGACGGACTCGTAGTTGGACGTAGATGAAGGCACTGCGCAATCCAAGTACTCCAAGGTGTCTCCGGTATGTGGTACATGCAAAATGAGCAAACACAAAGTACACTTGGAAATACAATGGTTAGCGCACACAAAGTGTCCATCATGTAAGAATAAGTCTATGCGGCAAGATAGTGCATGGCAAGACACATGATGCTTATCAAGATGATCTAGAATGATGTGCAAAGCATTCATGGGGTAATTAGCATGGTGCACAAAGCGACAAATTCTACCATTGTGCAAAATGATGTCAATAGCATGAGTATGGCAATGGATGCTCAATATGTGTATGGTATCATACAATTGATGGTGGGCAATATTATCATGATGTATGAATATGCCATCAAGGTAGATCACAACAAATTTGCTAAGGAAATGCACAAGATCATATATCATGGATGACATGGAAATATATGCAACAAGACAAGCATAATGTGAGTCAATCCATGCATACGGTGCAAACTTGTGGTGAGTATGAAATGTCCATCAAGCATGACATGTATGAGCACAATCAATAAATATGGAGGTGTTGGTGTACCAATGCTCGATGTCGTGGCATGAGTGGAATTTCGAAGATGCATCTAGTAAGTGCGAGTGCTCCTCAATGTGTAGGTCTATGGAGCCAATCTCCAATGTCGCTCCTCCGTTCACGAGATGTATCATGTAGACAACAAGAAGGAAACAACAACGAAAGAGTGACCCATCCAATATGCGTACTTGAGGATGGCTCAAAGGGAAGGAGTTCACCTTTATGAGGATGTCGAAAATATTGGCGTCGCGCATCATGTATGCCTTCAAATAGCAATATGTCTCATGACGGTAATTCCTTGTGAATCCTTCAAAACGAAAGAACATGACAAACACTCGGAAAAACAAATGAGGTTAGCGAAAGTGCAAAACATATCATTCGTGTGGTAAAATACCCAACAAGTGTATGCATCATGCTCATCGTAAGAAAGTACAAGGGAGCATTTCATAGTATGGAGGCATATCATGTAAGAACAACCAAATACAAGAGGCTCAATCAAATAAGTATGCATCACAAGTGAAGTGTCCAAGTCTCCAAGATCAATAAGCATAGTATGGTTGCACTCAATACAAGGTGATATGAGAGGTGCAACTAATGGAGACAAGAGACAATGCTCAAGAAAAATCAAGTGAGAGGCATGAACATATATGTCATCAACCCAAGAAAGCGAGTAAGAGTGGAACATGGGTGATGCAACACAGCAAGCAATCATAGCGATCAAGTCAAGCAAGCTAGTAGTGCGAAGATGCAACATACTAGAGGGAATCATAGCAAGCATGCCATGTGTGCAAATAGTGGGCATGAATAATGGACATGACATATCACAAGCATGAAAGCAAGATATGAGAAAAATATCATCAATGTATTGGCGAGAGGCCATATGTAAATAGCAATGGAACATCATGACTCTCCCAACACAACAAGCATCAATAGTATGTGGCACATGATAAACAAGGCAAAAGCAACAAGGATCTCCACCAAGCATGAAAATACACATAGGGATATCATAATGGTGAATCATGGGTAGATGCAAACAAGGGTCACAATTGCATGGCAAAGGCATAGAAGCAAGCATAACATGCAAAGTGAACACAATAGTATGGGCATAAGTTGACAAGTGGTAAATAGCCCATAGCCGTGTGAGAGCCAAGTAGAAGAGATGCGCGTATTCCTTGCGCCAAGGGAACGGTGCTAAGGATAGTCCACGGGATCCCAATTCATCGTTGCTCTCGAGAGCTCGTTTCGTCAACTCTTGGGATTGAGAGGTTGACGAGTATATGTGAGTACCTACACAAAACAAATACAAAGGGAAAATTGTGTGTGCGTGGTATATGTACACATCATCCATCATGATGCGCACATGCATGTGTCAGTTAGCACTAAATAGCCAATGCTCAAATAAATGAGATGCGTGATATAGAAACATGTCATCCATCATGAGAGGTTTGTTATTATGTATAGCATAACGGAGACTCAAATTGTGTAATGCATCATGAGAAATATCTAGAGCATTGTTATTCATGGAATGCATATGGTGCAGGCAATTATGTGAATCATGCAAAGTATGGAATGCATCAAAATCTCCTAATATGTATGAGGAAACTATGGGGGTCTCCTCATGAGCATGAGTAGCAACATCACATGGAGAATATTGACAACATCCAAAACAAAGCATATTTGAAACAATGTGATCATGTCATGGCATAGTAGATGAACTGCACAAATCATGTAAAGGAAGCATGGCAATATCATCACATGAAAAACAAAAGCCAATGACCATCATCTCGTCATCTATGCCATAAGTGTAAATGGGATTGATTTTAATGGGGCATGCATAGTTAATATGTTGAGATTATAATGATGCAATATGGAAGATCTCACTCATAGCATATGACAAGTTCAATGGGTTGTCAAACATGATGTGACCAAAAGAATTTTCACATGATATCCTATGGAGCATAGCATCACAACTAGGCAACTCAACATGCTCATCATCATATTCATCATAAATTGGTAAGTCATGACATGAAGAAGTCTCACTAGCATGAAGCATGGCAATAGGTGTGTCAACATCATGGGAGCAATCATTGGTAAGAGAGTCCACTAGTGGGACAAGAGAAGCACCATCACCTATGTTACCTTTGGAGCGTCACTCAAGTGTTGTAGGTGAGGTGTTGAAGATCCACTCATTGTCATCTTCATCTTGATGGAACCATGTGGGGGGTGCATCATCATCTACCATGGCCACCGGTTTTCCCATTGGAGGGATGGACTCGTTGAGGGTAGGCATGTCGTCATGTAGGAGACCTAGCACCAAAGAAGAAAACACACTAGGAGTAGAGGTTAAGTCGTTAGAAATCATAGTGGCCTCACGTGCCATGTCAACTACCTCACTCGCTAAGTGTTGTGGCTCACTCACTCCCTCAAGGATGCTCTCACTCATATGGTTGGTGGAGTCACTCAAATGGCACTCAACCTCACATAGGATATGTGGCATGCTCTCATGTGTGGGGCTAGTGGTGGTCACACTCATACTCTCATAGGAAATGCGCTCAATGTCACGTATGGTGGATTCACTCATGTCACTCATGGGGTGGTGGCTCTCCTCACATGACAAATTGGACATCTCGACATATGTGGGTGTCAGAGAGGTGTAGGTGCAAATGTCTCCATGCGCGGTCGTGTAGCTTGACTCGGAGTATGAGTCCAATATGGGCGTCGTCTTCATGTTATTGAAGAGGTTCGCGCTCGTCGCCGTGGTCGAAGGGGATGGCCCTTGCTCAACCGTCTTGTCGCCGTCTTGTTGTTGGAGGCCCATATGATGTGGCACCTCGTAGCTCGTCTCAATGACCGAAGGGAATTTCCCATGCTCGGCCATCTTCCTTGAGGGGCTTCCGAAGATGGAAGTGTCACCCTCGCTCGTAGGTAGTCGCCTTGGACTTGATGAAGTCGATGTAGGTGTACACGTGGGAAGTAGGCGAAGATGACGTACGTCCAAAGGCGAAGATTCCTTGATAGTACTTAGCGAAGATGCCAAAGTGGTTGTTGTAGCCGTAGCGTCGTCTAGGTGGTGGTCGTCTCGCGGTCTTCTTTTGTGCTTTTGAAGCTTGGACTTGGCGGGAAGTAGGGCTTGTTGGGACTTGTGCATTTGCGCTTGTGGAGCATGTTCATGATGATGATGTCGTTGTCGTGCTTGAGCTCGTAGAAGATGTCGTTCGTCGTAGTCGTGCACATGATGCTTGGAGGTGCCTTGCCCTTCATGATGATGTTGATCACGAATGTGATGGTGGTCGCCATGTAGATGTGGACGAGGACGATTTGCACTTGCATCACTTTCGCGCTCCAAAGACTTATGTCTTGAATGTCGCCGCCTTGAAGATGACGAAGGGGAAGAAGACTTGATCAAGGCTCTAATCTCCTCCATCCTTGCATCTTGCTCCTCTTTATGTGCGGAAAGCTTCTTGTCGATGTAGTCCCTTTTCCTTGTTCGGAGTGACGAATGTCGATGGACATGTCATGTCGGAGATGTTCTCGATGCGCTCACGCAATCTTGATTGTGCGCCTTGCATTTGTCATTGTAGATCGAAGATGGACGCTTTGTTGATGTAGTTATTCACGCCGTCGTTGTTGTCGTATACCGGAGATGAATTGCCTTGCCTATCCATCACAAGACTCGAGCAAATATGAGTGGGAGAAAGAGAAGAACTTATACCAATGTATCTTGACCGACGTTGACAATGAATCAAGTTCACTCAAATGCGGACAATGAAATAGCACTATTGGTACCAATCCTTGTCGGTTCTCACACCTACACAAGTAAATCTTATGGAGGAGCTCGGTGAGGATAATGGCACAAAAACTTAATGCAAAATGTTAGCAAGAGTCAATACTGTTGAAAGAGATTCACAAATTCGCAAGTGAAACAAGTAGACCAATAGCAATGAATGGCACACGGAAACACACACACGGATAGATAAATGGGGTCGTGCAAACAAGGAATGAGCACAAAATGTCGAATCCACGGAAAACGCTCGTGTTGCACAACTCAAGAGAGACGCTAGCATGATTGCTCTATAGGCGGATACGACACTTGTGCACAACCTATAAGAAGCAAAATGGATAAACTCCCTATCCCAAGTATGCTATATATGTATGGTTCCCGATGTTTCTCTCAAGATGATCCAAGATGATCGGATATGACAATCTTATATGCAATGTGGTATGATGCTATGACACTTGTTTACAAGCTCTTTGCTCTTTCTCTTTTGCTTAAAAGCTTTATTTCTTTCTCTTTTTTTCTATGGCCACTTTGGTACAATGCACAAACCAAGATAGCAATTGTGTATATGCGGGAACAAACTTGTGACACAAGATATGATATCAATATATGCACCACGATGATATGGTATGTATGCTATGGGAAGTATGATCACTAATGTGCACAAGTATCGTTGCCGGCAATACTCAAATGGCTAGTCTCGATAGGCAAGCAACGCAAGAGTAAGGCTAGGGGTTAACAATCCAATGGCAAGGGGAATATACAATGGAGGGATACCACGATACCAAGATGATATGATGAGGACATGGCTACCTTGGATAAGACCAAAAATATTGCATACATGCATATTTGTCAGGTGATTTTTAGTGCAAACTATTCAATAATCTATTTATGTTATCCAGAACAAAGATACTTCACACACTTTTGTGTTTTGTCTAATTGCTTGTGTATGGGACATTTGTACAATCCACATATGAAGATAAGGGAAAAGGAGAAGTTTAGGTGCTGTTCAAAATGTCATCTCACGTCACTTTTGGGCCAAGAGAAGATAGAGTCCAAGTATCTCACATTCTGGATTCAGATTCGGACTGCATAGACAAACCTGATTCAAAGCGCCAACAACTTTTTCATACGGACTCTGAATTGGGTGATTCTTTTTTTGTTGGAAGCTAGCTTTCATGCACTTTCCAACCCAATTGGATTCACCTTCAAATTCGTCCGGAGCGTTGAGTTATGGACGAAACAATCTGATGGTGCAGCAGAATCCGAGTCAAACTCCAAGTCCAAAGGTGTTACATCACCTCCACTTGGGCCCATTGGCCTTGTACGACCTAGGGTTAGTTTTAGGCTGCCTTGGGACGTCCTCCCACCTTGGCCGCCACCCCTTGCTCCTATATAAGTAGATCCATCTAGTAGCTTTTCCCTTGGGATTTGTTTAGTTAAAAGTTAGCCATTGCAACTTCATGTACTTCGTTTGTGTCCAACGGCCAGACCAAGACCGCTTACGGATCCCCACCTTTATCAATACTTCATATATACTCGCAATATTCAGATTGCTTTTATCATATTCTTGCTTGTTCTTCGATTGCTTGCAGGAATAGACCTTCGTGGTCAGGTTGATTGTGCTCCGGCGTGGTCAATAACCTCTCGGAGTTGGTTTAGCGATTGCTAAGGCGAAACATCGTGCACATTTGTAGTCGGATCGTCAAAGTCGTCTCCACCAAATCGATAGTTATCATCTCATCGAAAGATCGGGACACCCCGCCTCTATCAAGTGGTATCAGTTTTCAGGTTGCTCGGTGAGATTTTACAGTTTTTCATAGTTTAGATCGCATCTGTCATTCATACCTACAGTCCATGAAAAAGCCACAAAAAAAGTTAGATTTGTTCATCCTTTATCCAAGCCACCGAGCCTTTGCAATTTTCTATTCATTGCTTGCATAGTTGAATTATCGGTTGCATCATCGTGTGGGTTGCTGGTCTTAGTGTCTAGTTCCTTTAGAGTTTCGAGTTCTGTTCATATTAGTCACGCGCCGCTGCATCATTATCCTTCCATCGTCCACCATCCCATCCATTAATTTCCACCACGTGCTACACACTGTTCATTGTCATAATCATAGTTGAGGTCATTCACATCTTCGTCTGATCCAATCTACATCTTATCTAGTTTGTCTTGGAAAGAGGGAGAAAAAAACATAGAGAAAAAAAGAGAAAAAAGGAAAGAAGGAAAAGAAAAAGAGAGAAGAAAAAGAAAAAAAGTGTGAGAAAAAAGCGAGAAGAAAAAAAAATCAGATCTATCTAGAATTAATCTCGTACCTGAATTCGGATTGGAATATGTTTTGCGCATTGTTCAGTAAAACACGTGTATCTTCTATACGAAGTCTGTTTTGGCTCCGGAGTACTCAAATTAAAGCTAGCGACAAGCTGCATCTAAATAGTTGCAGAAGTTAGTTCAATATTTGACACCTCAAAATCGGCTTCTAAATATGTCTTTTTGCCCTCCGAAGTTCGTGAACACAGCTTGTTCCAATTTTTCAGGCTAGTTTTAGAATTCTTTGACTCCTCATATCAATTCGGAATTGAGTGATTCTTTTTGCATTGGAAAGCTTGAGTTAGTAGCATTCTTTGAAAATTTATCAGAAAATTGGCTCAAACTTTTCAAGAGGAAAGTTGGAGAGAGTTGTTGTATATCCTGCTTGGCACTTGTTTTTCATCATTATCCTCACTGTCGTTGTGATTTTCACTTATATCTTGCTGTCCAGAGCTATTTAGTATCCTTCATTGATACTAGTTGTGCTACGCCATGACCTCATTAGTGTTCTAGGCTTGGGTCTCTAGTCCGGTCTAGCCTAGGACCAGCACAGTACCGTCGTTGAGCGTTTATTCAACATTGCATCTTTGAATTGATTATTGCTAATGTTTTGCTACCATATATAGCCAACCCAGCACCACATATTTCTACACCATGTATACGTACGTTCCCCTGGCAATCGCTTTATACAATCTTCGGAGTTATTTGACACCGCTGGTTGCCTGTCACCACCTGTCGCATGGTAAGAACTTGTAAGATATTGATATTTGCTTTACTGTGAGCACGTTACAACCACATCCTAGTATTTCATAGGAACATTATTCTCGAATTTTGTTTCTTGTTTCTACTAATCATGACGGGTTCCAGAGATAGAAGTTCTTGGATGACGAACACATCTTCACCATCACGAGAGTGGGACAACACACACAAGCACATGGCCATGTTATCTCTTTACCATCATTTGAGGGTAGATTTAATCCTGCTATTTATCTAGCTTGGGAGCTTGAAGTAGAACAAGTTTTTAGTCACCATAACTTTTCTGAACTTAAGCGAGTACGAGTTGCCACTAGATCATTTACTGGTTTTGCTTCTGTTTGGTGGAGTGTGCATTGTAAGAAAAACATTGATAACCAACCCACAACTTGATGTAGGGTGGAAACCTATAGCGACGATCTTTCACGTTTGGAGTGGATCCTACGGGGAATCACGAAGAACACGCGGAAGCACAAAGGGAAAACACGGGGAAAATGAGAGAGAATCACTAAACTGACAAGGAATCAATCACACAAGTGCTAGATCACTGAACACAAAGAGATACACGAGATCCAAAGTCAACAAAGGTAGAGGATACAAAGGAACCACTCTTCTCCACGAGGAGGCCTTGATGTTCTTCCCTAGAGAGGGGTCTTGAATCCGCTTGGGGGATCTTCTCCGAAGAGGTCGTGAGCTCCGAGGAGAAGTATCCAAGTGGATGAGCAAAGGCTCTCACACAAATATGAGCTAATCCAATGCTAAGTCTCAAAGTGAGGAGGAGGAGTCCTATATATAGACTAGGGGGCGAAGGGGTACATGGGCTCAGCCCAACACGCGCGCGCAGGCGCTGGCCGGATGATCCGGGAGTGGAGTCGGATGATCCGGGCTGGTCCGGATGGTCCGGGTGGAGGCCCGGATGAGCTGGAGGCCTGGCTGGTGGCGGCGCGGGGCCGGATGTCCGGCTGGGGGTCCGGACGTCCGGGCAGGGTCCGGATGATCCGGGACGGGGTCCGGATGGTCCGGCTTCAGGTGGGAGCTTCCGGTGCCTTCGGGGTGAGTTAACCGGATCGTCCGGGTGGTGGTCCGGAACGTCCGGGCTCTGTCCGGATCATCCGGGCCGCCGTCCGGATCATCCCGCCAGTCTGGGACTTGGTGCTTTTCCTCTCCGTCTTCACGCATGTCTTCCGCTTTCGGTTCTCCTTGCTTCCTAGCTTCTTCACGGTTAACTCCTTAGTACCTGAGTATGCATAGCGTTTCCGTTTGAGGTAGTAACCATGTCTCACGTGAATCGAAAGGGAATTGTGAGAGGAGTGACGTCACCTCGGTTTCAAGAGCTCTTGCACGTGCTCGAGTTATAGGTCCAAGTGGTGTTGTAGGGGATGTAGATGCGTCCATGGGGATGTTGATGGGATGCTCCGCATCATCTCCCCCCCTGGGAGAGATCCGACCTCAGATCAAAATCTTCATCACCATGGTAAGGTGAGAGGTCTTTGATGTTGAAGATGTCGCTCACGTTGTACTTGTCGCTTGGTAGGTCGATCTTGTAAGCTTTGTTGTTGTAGCGTGCTAACACCTTGAAGGGTCCATCGGCTCGAGGGAGAAGTTTGGACTTGCGTTCATTTGGGAAGCGGTCCTTGCGAAGGTGTAGCCACATGAGATCGCCTATGTTGAAGATCATGGGTTGCTTGTTGATGTTGAGCTTGGTCGCTAGTCGTTGTACTTGGCGCTCGATGGCGTGTTTTGTATCCTCATGCATCTTATTGATGTAGCTTGCTCGTGCACTCGCATCCATGTTGTTGCGCTCTTGTAGAGGAAGAGGTAGTATGTCCAATGGTGACAACGGGTTCAAGCCGTAGACGACCTCGAAGGGGGACTTGCCGGTCGTCGAATGTATTGCACGGTTGTAGGGGTACTCGGCGATGGGTAGACATGCTTCCCACTCCTTGATGTTCTTCTTGATCAACACACGAAGTAGAGTGGAGAGAGTCTGGTTCGTCACCTCCGTTTGGCCGTCGGTTTGTGGATGGTATGCGGATGAGAACAAGAGCTTGATTCCGAGCTTGGCGCATAGGGTCTTCCAAAAGTAACTCAAGAACTTGACGTCGCGGTCGGAGACGATTGTCTTTGGTACTCCATGGAGACGCAAGATTTCCCTACAAAAGAGATTTGCAACATGTGAAGCATCGTCTATCTTGTTGCAAGGGATGAAATGTGCCATCTTAGAAAATCGGTCCACAACAACAAACACGGAATCCTTTCCATTTTGAGTTCTAGGCAAACCAAGTACAGAGTCCATGCTAATGTCTTCCCAAGGTTGCTAAGGAATAGCAAGAGGCATGTAAAGACCATGAGATTGAGCTTTAGACTTAGCTTTGTGACATGTAGAGCATCGGGTTGTGAAGCGTGAGACGTCTCGAAACATCTTGGGCCAAAAGTAGTTCTTGGAGAGCGTGGCGAATGTCTTATGTCGTCCAAAGTGTCCCATGAGTCCGCCTCCATGAGCCTCTTGCAAAAGTAGCAAACAAAGGGAAGACCCGGGAATGCAAAGTTTGTTATCTTTCATAAGATAAGCATCCTTGATATAATATTGTTCCCAAGAAGTATGCGTCAAACACTTAGCATAAAGGATAGCAAAAGATGGGTCATTAGCATACAAGTATTTGATGTGCTCAAAACCAATAACATTCTACTCAAGTTTAGTGACAAGCGTACATATGCGTGAGAGCGCATCCGCAACTACATTTTCCTTACCCTTAATGTATTTGATCACATAGGGGAAAGATTCGATAAATTCACTCCATTTGGCATGACGCTTGTTCAACTTAGTTTGACCTTTCAAGTACTTAAGTGTTTCATGATCGGTATGGATGACAAACTCATGAGGTCTAAGATAATGTTCCCAAACATGTAGTACACGCACTAAAGCATACAATTCTTTGTCATATATGGGATAGTTAAGTTGAGCACCGGAGAGTTTTTCACTAAAATATGCAATGGCTCATTTTTCTTGCATCAAAACTCCGCCAATTCCGGTACCACTTGCATCACAATGAACCTCAAAAGTTTTGTTAAAATTGGGCAAAGCAAGAATCGGAGCATGAGTAAGCAAAGACTTGAGCTCATCAAAAGCGGTGGATTGCAAAGATCCCCAAACAATAGGAGCATTCTTCTTACTCAAAGCATGCAAAGGAGCGGCTATTGTGCTAAAATCTTTCACAAAGCGGCGATAAAAACCCGCAAGACCAAGAAAACTACGCACTTGTTGCAAATTGGTGGGTTGGGGCCAAGTTTTAATTTCTTCAATTTTAGTTTCATCAACATGGACACCCTTGGAAGAGAGAACAAAACCCAAGAAAACCACTTTGTCAACCCCAAATGTGCACACTTTCCTTGCGAAGTGTTTGCAAAACAAGCTTAACATGATCAAGATGCTCTTTCATGGTTTTGCTAAACACAAGAATATCATCAAAGTAAACCACAACAAAGACTCCAATGTGAGGGCGAAGTACATGATGCATGAGACGCACAAAAGTACCGGGAGCCTCCGATAAACCCATAGGCATGACTAACCATTCATATAAGCCAAATTTTGTTTTGAAAGCAGTTTTCCATTCATCACCCTCTTGAATGCGTATTTGGTAATAGCCACTTTTAAGATCAATTTTTGAGAAAAAGTTGGCTCCATTAAGTTCATCAAGCATATCATCTTAGTGAGGAATGGGATGCCTATATCGAACAGTGATAGCATTTATAGGTCTACAATCAGAACACAAGCGGAAACTTCCATCGGGCTTAGGCACAAGTATGACGGGAACGGCACAAGGGCTTAAGCTTTCACGTACATGACCGTTGTCGATTAGTTGTTGTACTTGCCGTTGAATCTCCTTGGTTTCTTCGGGATTGACACGGTATGGAGCTTTGTTTGGAAGTGGCGCTCCGGGGATGAGGTCGATTCAATGCTCAATGCCTCGTAGAGGAGGTAGACCCGGAGGTAGCTCATCGGGAAAAACATCTTTGAATTCCTGCAAAAGATATTGAAACACTAAAGGTAGCTTGTGAGAGGTGTTAGTTTTTGGTTCTCCATCCTTGCACACAAGGACAAAGTGCATCACTCTCGATGGGTTCTCGCACACTTCTCTCATCTCACTTTTTGTGGCAAATAGTATGAGGTTTTTCTCTCTAGGCGAAGAGGAGCTCAAGTTTGGCTTGTGGCTCTCACTCACTTTTTGGTGGATCACTTTCTCACTCTTCTCTCCACGATGGGTGGCTTGCTTGTCGGCTATCACTTGACTAGGAGACATAGGTCGTAGCACATATTCCTTTCCTTTCATCTTGAAGCTATAGTGGTTGGTACGCCCGTTGTGGAAGACACCACGGTCGAATTGCCATGGTCGACCAAGAAGGAGGTGGCAAACGGTCATTGGGACCACATCACACTCCAAAGTGTCCTCATATGCACCAATTTTGAAGGATACTTGGACCGTATGCTCAAATTGTATAGTGCCAGAGTCACTTAGCCATTGAACCTTGTAGGGGTGCAGGTGCTTCTTCTTGACCAATTGAAGCTTGGAGCATAGTTCTTCACTTGCCAAGTTGTGGCAACTACCTCCATCGATGATTACCTTGACGGATCGTCCGTTGATGCCGGCCTTTGTGTGGAAGATGTGGCATCGTTGGTCTTCTTCCTGTTGATGTTGAAGAGTCAAGACCTTTGAGACAACAAGAGCGGGGCTCGTATCTTCATCACAAAAGACTTGGTCATCTTCATCTTGATTCACTCGCCTATGCATGGCCACTTGCTCAATAGCTTCCATTTCATTTTCACTCATTCAGTCGTAGGTGCCATCGTCGTTGAGTACCATGGTGCGCTTGTTTGTGCATTCATAGGACTTGTGGCCTCGGCCGCCGCAAGTGAAACACTTGAAGGAGCTTGTTTTGACGGTCTCATCGGTTGGAGTAGATGACGAAGCACGCGTCTTGAAGTTGCTTGTAGTAGGAGGAAGACGACTTGAACTTGTGGAAGTTTTCTTGTAACTTGACTTTTCGTCGTTGCTTGGAGAAGGCTTGGTTGATGTCGAAGTTGGAGTAGTTGTTAAAGCTTGGTTATTGGAGAAGCCGTAGGTCTTGGAGGAGTACTTGGCGTACTTGAAGTCATCTTGCACTTGACGTTCCGCCTTTGTAGCTTGATGCACGAGCTCAATGAGGTTGGAGTAGGGTTGGAAGTCGGCGATCTTCTTGATGGAATGATTTAGTCCATTCAAGAATCGTGCCATTGTTTGCTCATCATCCTCCGTGACATTGGCTTGAATCATGGCAATCTCCATTTCCTTGTAGTATTCTTCAACACTCTTTGTTCCTTGCTTGAGGAGTTTTAGCTTCTTGAAGAGATCGCGGTTGTAGTAGGTTGGTACAAAACGTGCTCGCATGACATCCTTCATTTGAGCCCAAGTTGTAGCTTCTTGATTGGAGGTTCACCTCTTGCTTGTCGGCGCTCAAGGACTTGTTTCCACCATATGAGCACATAGTCTTGGAACTCAAGTGATGCCATAGCAATCTTCTTCTCTTCCTCATAGTTGTGCAAACGAAAGATTTTGTCGACCTTCAATGCCCATGAGAGGTATTCTTCGGGATCATTGCTTCCATTGAACTTGGGCATTGTGAATTTGAACTTGCCATAGCGTTGCTCTTCGTTGTTTTGTGGGCGATGGTGATGATGACGCCCTTGACGTGGAGGGTAATCATCCTCATGTTGCTCTTGGCGTGGAGGAAGTCCACGATTAACTTGCTCTTGTTGACCTTGAGGTTGAGGTTGAGCTTGATGAGCTTGTGAGGGAGCTTGTGTAGCTTGACATTGGACACGCGGATTGTAGTTCCTCTCTTGGATTTCTTCTCGAAGGGCTTCCTCTTGATTGCGCCGTTCACGATTGCAGTTGGCGATAACTCGACTTGATGCTTGAAGGGCATGTTCCGCCTCAAGAGCTTGTGCTTCTCGTTGTTGTTGTCGAAGACGTTGAGCCTCGGCGTCTTGTTGTTCTTGGTGTAGACGCGCTCTTACTTATTCTTCTTGGCGACGAAGACGTTGTCGTTCTTGAGCTTGAGCAAACGCTACTTGGTTTGATTGAGGACAAGGGACTTGCTCTTTGACTTGCTCTTGTGAATGCTTGACATGTAGCGGGTTGCGAGATGCATGACGGTCTTGACGCGCGGCTCGTCGAAGAGTGTTCGATGACGGTGTACTTGAGCCGGAGGAGAAGTCGTCGGATTCTCGACTTGAGTGGCTCCGTCTTGGGTATGACAATGCAGAAGGAGGCCGGTTCACCAACAAGGCGCGCATTTCGTCCATTCTTGCATCGTTCTCTTGCTTGTGCCTGTCGAGCTTGTTGTCGAAGTAGTCTCTTGTACGTTGCTCGGAGAGTCGTAAGTCGGTGGGGAGGTTGTCGACGCGGTCGTTCATTGCTTGTTGCTCTTGATGCAATGCTCGTTGTGCACCAAAGAGGTGGCTCTTGGTGACGTATGATGACATGTCGTCGTCTTGCTCGATGAAGAGTGGGTCTGTAGAAGTACTTGGCCTATCCATTAGTTCAAGCAAATTATGAGTGGTAGAAGGAGAAGAACTAATACCAATGTACCTTTGACCGATGTTGAAGATGAATCAAGTTCACTCAAATGCGGACAATGAAATGGCACTATTGGTACCAATTCTTGTCGGTTCTCACACCTACACAAGTAAAAGCTTATGGTGGAGCTTGGTTAGGATGGTGGCACAAAATTGATTGCAATCGTTAGTTTGACTCAAAGATGTTGAAAAAGATTCGCAAATTTGCAAATGCAACAAGTAGACCAAGCAAGAAGTGGTACACGGAAACACACACGCAAATAGATAAATGGGATTGTGCAAACCAAAAGTGAGCCAAAATGTGGAGTCCACGAAAATGCTCTTGTTGCACAATACTAGAGAGACGGTAGCACGATTGCACAATAGGCGTTTATGGAGCTTGTGCACAACCTACTAGGCAAAAATGCAACGATCTCTATCCCAATTCTGCTATATGTATGGTATTTCAGTGCTATGATCCGAGATGATCTTATATGAAAATCTTAATGTTGTATGATGATATGGTTCTTGTTTATAAGCTCTTTGCTTATCTTTCCTCTTTGCTTAAAAGCTTGAGTGGCTCTTTCTCTTTTGAGCTCTTTACTTATGCAAACTTCACGAACCAAGATAGCAATTGTGTATGCGATGACAACTTTGTGACACACAAGTTGATGTCAAGATATGCACCACTTTGTTATGGTATGTATGCTATGGAGTATGATCACTAATGTGCACAAGTCACGTTGCCGGCAATACTCAAAGGCTAGTCTCGATGGGTAAGCTACGCCAAAGATGGGGTATGATGGTTATCAATGCAATTGCAAGGTATGACAAAGATGTTGTCGAAGTTACCGTCCGTAGCGAAGATGAGTAGTCGACGAAGATGAGCGTTGTTTATGTTGATGTCGCACTGTACCTTAATAGCCGAAACACAATAGGACACGGGAAATCACAAATCAAATTCTCGAACCCAACGTCGAATGGTGGTACGGAGGTTGTGTCGTGGGATTTTGGCAGCTGTAGGTGGTGGTGGTTGAAGTGGGGAAGTATGTAGACGTAGGTGGTGGTGGTGGAGAACTGCAACAATGCAGTTTCGGCAGAGGAAGCCGGATGATCTGGGTCAGGAGCCGGATGATCCGGGCGTGTCCGGATGATCCGGGTCAGGGTCCAGATGATCCGGGCAGGTCAATCGTGGTCGGGAACTGCTCGGGATGAACTCAAAAACGGCGAGAATTTCGACGAATCCACGAATTTTGGATGGATTTCGAGGGGGAGAAGGTGGGGAAAAGCAAGATCCACGAGTTACACACCGAATCCATGGATCAAAATCAACAAATCATCATCAAAACCAACAAATCACAAAAAACAATTGGGGCTATTTTTGGTGGGGATTTTTGGATTTAGGACGAAAACAACAAAATCAAGCTAGAAAACACGGGGTAGGGGCTCCAAAAACGTGATCAACGTGGCTCATGATACCAAGATGATGTAGGGTGGAAACCTATAGCGACGATCTTTCACGTTTGGAGTGGATCCTATGGGGAATCACGAAGAACACGCAGAAGCACAAAGGGAAAACACGGGGAAAACGAGAGAGAATCACTAAAGCGACAAGGAATCAATCACACAAGTGCTAGATCACCGAACACAAAGAGATACACGAGATCCAAAGTCAACAAAGGTAGAGGATACAAAGGAACCGTTCTTCTCCGCGAGGAGGCCTTGATGTTCTTCCCTAGAGAGGGGTCTTGAATCCGCTTGGGGGATCTTCTCTGAAGAGGTCGTGAGCTCCGAGGAGAAGTATCCAAGTGGATGAGCAAAGGCTCTCACAAAAATATGACCTAATCCAATGCTAAGTCTCAAAGTGAAGAGGAGGAGTCCTATATATAGACTAAGGGGGCGAAGGGGTACATGGGCTCAGCCCAACACGCGCGCGCAGGCGCTGGCCGGAGGATCCGGGAGTGGAGCCGGATGATCCGGGCTGGTCCGGATGGTTCTGGTGGAGGCCCGGATGAGCTGGAGGCCCGGCTGGTGGCGGCGCAGGGCCGGATGTCCGGCTGGGGGTTCGGACATCCGGGCAGGGTCCGGATGATCCGAGATGGGGTCCGGATGGTCCGGCTTCAGGTGGGAGCTTCGGGTGCATTCGGGGTGAGTTAGCCGAATCGTCCGAGTGGTGGTCCAGAACGTCCGGGCTCTGTCCGGATCGTCCGGGCCGCCGTCCGGATCGTCCGGCCAGTCTGGGTTGGTGCTTTTCCTCTCCGTCTTCACGCATGTCTTCCGCTTCCGGTTCTCCTTGCTCCCTAGCTTCTTCACGGTTAACTCCTTGGTACCTGAGTATGCATAGCGTTTCCGTTTGAGGTAGTAACCATGTCTCACGTGAATCGAAAGGGAATTGTGAGAGGATGATGTCACCTCGGTTTCAAGAGCTCTTGCACGTGCTTGAGTCATAGGTCCAAGTGGTGTTGTAGGGGATGTAGATGCGTCCATGGGGATGATCATGGGATGCTCCGCATCACAACTTGGAAAGATTTGAAACATGTAATGAGACAACAATTTTTCCCTCCTTACTATCGTCGTGAATTGCTTCGCAAATTTGAACAATTTAAACAAGGCAACAACACTGTTCATGCTTACTACCAAGAGTTCAAATCTTATATGCATCATTGTGACATAGAAGAATCTGAGGATGATAGAATGAATAGATTTTTTGGTGGTTTGAACCATGATATCTGTGCAAGATTTCACTATATTCCTCGTTGCATTACTGGTATGTATGTTCGCGCTTGTACTTTAGAGAGACAGATACAGGAGAATGCATTGGGTGACTACAACAACTACTATTACAGTTCATGCTCACCACCGCCGGTTGGTTCCTCCACCGTTGCACCCAAAGCAGCCCCACCTCGGATTGTGAGTGTGACATCATCTCAAGTGTATGGTGCATTGTCAACATCCGTACCTACATCAGCTACGTCTTTGCGACAAGGTAACAGTAAAGGTATTGATGATATAACTTCACATGAGAATGATGCATCCCTAGTTAACTTGAATGCATCATGTGTTGAGTTACCTGGTGATTTGAGCACATCACCTATTTTAGAGAATCTTGATACTGTCATGAATGTGTCATGTGATCAAACAACTGAAATATCAAAAATTTTGAGTGCACCCATTGAATTAACTGTTGATGCAAAAGAATCAATGTTTAATCATTTTGATATGACCTCTAATCTTGGTGATGATTCTGTGTCGAATGACTTATTGCATGTTTGCTTATTTAAGCATGTTGTAGCATGTAAATTTGATGCAAGTAAGGTTTATTCACCAATGTTGGGATGGTTTAATGATGAACATTGTCAATCTTTTGAAATGAATAAGAGCTTCACTTATATGTGCAAACTGGGTTGCAATATTTTCATGCCTTCTACTTCTTGTGATAATATTGGCTTTATATTTTATGAAACTATGAAAGTTACTCATGCATACATGTGTCATATTGCAAAAACAAAGAGAAGTAAAAATGGATGACATATTCATATACAACATGTACACATTGTCTCTTCGTTAGCCACATTTCAGATTAAGCAACGCCGAGGAAGGCTTTGTTTTCAAGAAGGGGAGGATGATGAGGACATGACTACCTTGGATAAGACCAAAAATATTGCATACATGCATATTTGTCAGGTGATTTCTGGTGCAAACTATTCAATAATCTATTTATGTTATCCAGAACAAAAATACTTCACACACTTTTGTGTTTTGTCTGATTGCAGGTGTATGGAACATTTGTACAATCCACATATGAAGATAAGGGAAAAGGAGAAGTTTAGGTGCTGTTCAAAATGTCCTCTCACGTCACTTTTGGGCCAAGAGAAGATAGAGTCCAAGTATCTCACGTTCTAGATTCAGATTCGGACTGCACAGACATACCTGACTCAAAACGCCAACAACGTTTTCATACGGACTCCGAATTGGGTGATTCTTTTTTTGTTGGAAACTAGGTTTCATGCACTTTCCAACCCAATTGGATTCACCTTGAAATTCGTCGGAGCGTTGAGTTATGGACGAAGGAATCTGATGGTGCAGCAGAATCCGAGTCAAACTACAAGTCCAAAGGTGTTACATCACCTCCACTTGGGCCCATTGGCTTTGTACGACCTAGGGTTAGTTTTAGGCTGCCTTGGGACGTCTTCCCACCTCCTTGGCCACCACCCATTGCTCCTATATAAGTAGATCCATCTAGTATCTTTTCCCTTGGGATTTAGTTAAAAGTTAGCCATTTCAACTTCGTGTACTTCGTTTGTGTCCAACGGCCAGACCAAGACCGCATACGGATCCCAACCTTTATCAATACTTCATATATACTCGCAATATTCAGATTGCTTTTATCATATTCTTGCTTGTTCTTCGATTGCTTGTAAGAATAGACCTTCGTGGTCAGGTTGATTGTGCTCCGGCGTGGTCAATAACCTCTCGGAGTTGGTTTAGCGATTGCTAAGGCGCAACGTCGTGCATGTTTGTAGTCGGATCGTCAAAGTCATAAATAGATTGTTGAATAATTTGCACTAGAAATCACCTGACAAATATGCATGTATGCAATATTTTTGGTCTTATCCAAGGTAGTGATGTCCTCATCATGATATGTAGGTTACCGTCCTTGGCGATGATGACTGGCGGTGTTCTTGATGTAGAAACCAAGATGATGTAGTCTCGTCCCTATGTAGCCAAAACACCTTAGGAAACGGAAAAAACCGCGAACTCAAAATCTCAAACGTCAAATGTCAAAATGGTGGTAGCGGAAAGCGGTGGTGGTTTGCACTCGGCAATGCGAAAGTGGAGTGATGGGTTATGCGAGTCGAAGTTGAAGTTGAAGTTGCCATCCCTAAGTAGCCGAAACACCTTAGGAGACACAAGCCACAACTCAAACAAGCTCGAACAAAATTGGGTTAGGTTGGGTTGGTGGAAGTGTATGATGGGCAAGGTTATGCGGAAGTGGAGGTGGTGGTTGATGAAGAAGTAATCATCCCTAAGTAGCTGAAACACCTTAGGAGACTCTAATCACAACTCAAACAACCACATATGCAATGGGGAACAAAATGGGTTAGGTTGCGGAAGTCGGTGGTGGCTATGCGGATGATATGGTGGTGGCCCTAGGCAAAGATGTCAAAGTTCCAAAAATTTGATGGAGTCAAATGATGTTGGTGGTATTTTTGTGGGATGGGGGATGTCAATAGCTTCAAAACAAGCTAAAGAACGTCAAAAACGGAGTTCAGATGAATTAGTTATGACCAAAACAAAAATTCAGCCGAGTCTCAAGGTTAACCGGACATCCGGGAGGAGGTCCGGATGATCCGGGAGTACTTCCGGATGATCCGGGTTCGTCAGCTCCGGTTCAGGAATTCGGGCGCGAGAGTTATCTGGACGTCCGGGAGAGGGTCCAGCTGATCCGGGAGGTGTCCGGATGATCCGAGAGAAGGTCCGGATGATCCGAGCAGGTCAAACTGCTCGGGATTTCCTCTCGGGGATGAATTTTTTGGCGGAAATGGATGATTTTCGGGGCAAAATTGAGGAGATTTTGTGGATGGAAGGTGGGGAAACTTGGGGATATGCTATATCCACTTGAAACCAAGCAAATCCACAGATCAAAATCAACAAAACATCATCAAACCAACAAATCACAAAAAAATTTGGGGGCTATTTTTGGTGGGGATTTTCGGATTTAGGATGAAATCAACAAAATCAAGCTAGAAAAAGAGGGGTAGGGCCTCCAATAACATGATCAACGTGGCTTATGATACCAAGATGATGTAGGGCGGAACCCTAGGGGCCGATCTTTCACGTTTGGAGTGGATCCTAAGGGGGAAACACGAAGAACGCGCGGAAATCACAAGGGAAAACACGGGGAGAAACGAGAGAATCACTCAACCGACAAGTAATCGATCACACAAGGGCTAGATCACCGAACACATAGGTAGCACAAGATTCAAAATCAACAAAGGAAAGATACAAAGGTAGCCGTTCTTCTCCGTGAGGAGGTCTTGATTGTCTTTCCTTGAAGGGGTCTTGAATCCGCTTGGGGGATCTTCTCCGAAGAGGTCGTGAGCTCCGAGGAGAAGTAACCAAGTGGATGAGCAAGGCTCTGACACAAAATATGAGCTAAACCAATGCTAACCCTCAAAATGGGGAGGAGGAGGTCTATTTATAGTGCTAAGCCACGAAGGGGTAAGTGAGGGGCGAAGGGGTACACGGGCCTCGGCCCAAGTCATGCGCGCAGGCAAGGCCGGATGATCCGGACGGGGTCCCGGATGATCCGGGCGTCGGGGTCCGGATGATCCGGACGTAGTCCCAGATGATCCGGCTTCGGTAGAAGCCTTCGGGTGTCTTCGGCCCAGTTATCCAGACGATCCGGGGGAGGGTCCGGATGATCCGGCTGGGCCCGGATGATCCGTACGGCTGTCCGGATGTCCGGCCTGGCTCCAGCAGCTTCTCCGTCTTCTTCTTCCTTCTCCTCTTCCATGCTTGGCCTTGGTCCTTGGATTCTCCATGATCATCTCGGTTGTACCTGAGTATATGCAAGGTCCATGCATGAGGTAGTAGCCATGTCTCACATGCGGAAAGTGACGGTTCGAAGAGGAGTGAATTCACCTTGTGGCCAATGGCGTATGCTCGAGGTCCCGTCATATGTCGTTTTGGTGCTTGGAGAGTAGTCGGAGTGTACATGGGGATGAACGTGGGATGCTCCGCATTAGTCATGATGACCCATTTCTATTTACATATGGCTTCTCACCAATACATTCATGCTATTTTCCTCATATCTTGCTTTCATGCTTGTGATATGTCATGTGCATTATTCATGCCCACTATTTGCACACATGACATGCTTGCCATGATTCCTCCTAGTATGTTGCATCTTCACACTACTAGCTTGCTTGACTTGATTACTATGATTGCTTGCTTGGTTGCATCACCCATGTTCCACTCTTACTCGCTTTCTTGGGTTGATGACATATAAGTTCATGTCTCTCACTTGATATATCTTGATCATTGTCTCTTGTGTCCATTAGTTGCCTCTTTCATATCCACTTGTATTGAGTGCAACCATACTATGCTTATTGATCTTGGAGACTTTGACACCTTACTTGATGCATGCTTGTTTGATTGAGCCTATTGCACTTGGTTGTTCTTGCATCATATGCCTCCATACTATGACACACTCCCTTGTACTTTCTTATGATGAGCATGATGCATACACTTGTTGGGTATCTTACCACTCAAATGATAGGTTTTGCATTTCCGCTAACCTCATTTGTTTTTCTGAGTGTTTGTCATGTTCTTTCATTTTGGAGGTTTCACAAGGCGATGCCGTTATGCGACAACTTGGTCATGCGAAGGCATACACGATGTGCAACACCAACATTTGCGAGAATCTACTAAAGGCGAACTCCTTCCCTTTGAACCATCCTCAAGTTTGCATATTGGATGGGTCACTCTTTCATTGTTGTTTCCTTCTTGTTGTCTACATGATACATCTCGCGACCGGAGGAGCAACATTGGAGATTGGCTACATGGATCTTCACATTGAGGAGCGCTCGCACTTATGGGATGCACCTTCGGAATTTCACTCATGCCACGACATCGAGCATTGGTACATCAACACTCCTTTGACACACTGCACTCACACATCCATATTTGTTGATTGTGCTCATACATGTCATGCTCGATGGACATATCATACTCACCGCAAGTTTGCACCCTATGCATGGATTGACTCACATTATGATTGCCTTGTTGCATCTTGTATTACCATGTCATCCATGATATATGACCTTGTTCACTTCCTTAGCAAATTTGTTGTGATCTTCCTTGATGGCATATTCATACATCATGATCATATTGCCCACCATCAATTGCATGATAACATATACATTTTGAGCATCCATTGCCATGTTCATGCTTTTTATGCACCATCCCATTATGACATCATTTTGCAAAATGGTAGAATTTGTCGCTTTGTGCACCATGCTAATTATCCCATGAATGCTTTACACCTCATTCTACTTCTTTTGGATAAGCATCTTGTGTCTTGCCACGCACTATCTTGCCGCACGGACTCATTCTTACATGATGGACACTTTGTGTTTGCTAACCATTGTATTTCCGAGTGTTGTTTGTGTTTGCTCCTTTTGCATGTATACCACTCTGGCAACACCTTGGAGTACTTGGATTGCGCAATGCCTTCATCTACGTCGAACTACAAGTCCGTCCACGACAATTGTTTCCATGGTGATGAGGATCACGATCCGAGGTCGGATCTTTCCCAAGGGGGGGGGGAGATGATGCGGAGCATCCCACGTTCATCCCCATGTACACTCCGACTACTCTCCAAGCCCCAAGAGGACATATGACGAGACCTCAAACATACACCATTGGACACAAGGTGAATTCACTCCACTTCGAACCGTCACTTTCCACATGTGAGACATGGCTACTACCTCATGCATGGACCTTGCATACACTCATGTACAACCAAGATGACCATGGAGAATCCAAGGATCAAGGCCAAGCATGGAAGAGGAGAAGGAAGAAGAAGAATGGAGCAAGACAGGACTTGTCCGGATCATCCGGACACCCAGCCGGACGATCCGGACCGAGCCCGGACGATCCAGACGACCACCCGGAAGATCCGGCTAACGTACCCGAAGACACCCGAAGCTGCTCGACGAAGCCGGATCATCCGGACGGTAACCCGGATCATCCGGACCCCCGACACCCGGATCATCCGGGCCACCATCCGGATCATCCGGAGCCCACCTGCGTGCGTGACTTGGGCCGAAGCCCGTGTACCCCTTCGCCCCTCACTTACCCCTTCGTCGATTAGCACTATAAATAGACCTCCTCCTCCCCATTTTGAGGGTTAGCATTGGTTTAGCTCATATTTTGTGTGAGAGCCTTGCTCATCCACTTGGTTACTTCTCCTTGGAGCTCACGACCTCTTCAGAGAAGATCCCCCAAGCGGATTCAAGACCCCTTCTAGGGAAGACAATCAAGACCTCCTCACGGAGAAGAATGGCTACTCGTGTATCTTTCCTTTGTTGATTTTGAATCTTGTGCTACCTCATGTGTTCGGTGATCTAGCCCTTGTGTGATCGATTACTTTTCGGTTTAGTGATCCTCTCGTTTTCCCCCCGTGATTTCCTCATGTTCTTCCGCGCGTTCTTCGTGTTTCCCCCATAGGATCCTCTCCAAAGGTGAAAGATCGGCCCCTACGGTTCCGCCCTACATCAGCATTTGAGCATATAAATTGAGCACAATCAAGTACATCATGGGAACAAGCATGCAAATGGGAGGTCAAGATGCAAATATATATGATAAGTGAACAAGATCTACCTCAAGGTGATAGCAAGCATGCATAAAGTGCTCGATGAATGGTCTATGGTAGGCATAAGAGTCATTCACAACACCAAATATAGTGAAATGTCTAAACACATGGGGCAAGTGCAAGACAATCCAAGCATAACGTGCATAGGGTGTAGTGAAGATATCGTGGCACTCAACACAATGGAAAGAGCAATTGTTCAACATGTGTGAGGCAATCAAGTCAAGCATGTGATAAGCAAAGGGACATGGCATATGTGAAGAACTAGATGCAACACACAAGGCATATATATCATGAGGTGTAGCAATGTGGAAATCACAAATGAGAGCACTATATCTAACATGTGTGCAATCAAGTTGTCCAAGATGACCAATAAGTCTCATGGTAGAAGCAACACAAGTAGTATGATCCACAATATGCATGCTCATAGTTTGGATGTTCTCGAGATAGAATGATATCACCTCGAAAGCATGTCCTTGTGCGTTCTTCACAATGTCGAAGTGGTAGGAAATGTGGTGTAGAAGCGAGTCATGGTCGAATATATGAGGCTCGCTCTCAAGAGCTCGAATGGGCAACTCATGTGAAGTGGAAGTCGACACGAAGTCCAAGTATCCTACACATGCACACAACCAAACAAAGAGTGTATGCGCATGGTAGATAAACACATCATCCATCATGATGGTTCTCTTCTCTTGCACATAACCATTAGACCCACAAGTGCATGAATAATATGATGCAACAATGGCGATATGCATGGCACTAGGTATATGGTGCAAAGAGGTAAGACAAGCATGCTTCACAAGGAATATGTCCAAATCTCCAAACATATGTGAGAATGCTATGCGGGCAATCTCATGAGCAACACTATAAGCATTGTTGCACTCAATACATGGCAAGTCATCGAGCATGAGAGAGGAAACATACAGAGATATGTGACAAGAAGCAATAACAATCATGTGCAAAGCATGTAGATGGTTGTCATCAACCGCATGAAATGAGCAAGTGTGAGTCATTGGTGATGCGACATAAGCAAGCAAATCAATCAAGTCGTGCAAACTAGTGCAGCGAAGATGCAACACACTAGAGTAAATCATGGCAATCATGTCATGTGAGCAAATAGTGGATATAGGCAATGCACATGGCATATCGCAATCACGAACACAAAGCAAGATCATAGTATCATCATAGGAATGGGTCATAGTTGGAACATGGCAATAACAAGCAATATCTCCATCAAGCTTGCAAATACACATACAAGTATGAGAATCAATCATCATGTGTAATGCAAAGCATGGGTCACAAATGCATGGCAAAGGCATAGGAATAAGCATATCATGCAAAGTGAACATGGCAAGATGGGCATATAATATGTAATGGACAACAATCCATAGCCAAGTGAGGTCCATGTAAAAGAAATTCGCTAATTCTTTTCGCGAAGAGAGCGGTGGGGATTAAAATCCACGGATTCCCAAGTCATCATTGCTCTCTAGAGCTCGTTTTGTCAACTCATGGGATGGTGAGGTTGACAATTATTCATGGGTACCTACACAAAAGAGACACAAACGAAAGAAATTTTGTGCGTGGTCAATGTACACATCATCCATCATGATGTGTATGTGCACTTGTGAGTTAGCACAAGATAAGAAATGCTCAAAGAAATTTGATGCATGGTATAAGAACATGTCATCCATCATGAAAGAATAGTTGTTATGTATGACATGATGGGGACACAAATTGGGCAAACAAGTATATGGCACATCAATAGCGTGTTTATTCATGGGGAGAATATGGTGCACACAATCATGGAAATCATGCAAATCATAGGATGGATCAAAATCTCCTAATGGGTAAAGGAAACTATGGGGGTCTCCTCATGAGCAATATCGGAAGCATAATATAGAGAAAATTCCAAAACAATGCATATCCAAAGCTAGGTGGTCATGGCATGGCATATGAGATAAATGATGCAAAGGAAGCATATCAATATCATCACAAGAAAAACAAATGCCAATAACCATGGGCTTGTCATCTATGCCATATGTGCAAATTGGGCTTATTTTAATGGCATATGCATAGTCACTACAATGAGATTGCAAATATGACATATGGGAGATCTCATGCATGACATATGACAAGTCAAGCGGATCATCAAACATGATGTGACCAAGAGAATTATCACAAGAAATCCTACGTAACATGGCATCACAACTACTAGACTCCTCATGGAAATCATCAAACTCATCATAAATGGGCAAATCATCGCATGGGGAAATCATACGAGAATGAAGCATGGTAATAGGTGGATCAACATCATGCAAGCAATCAATGTCAAGAATGTCCACTAGAAGGACAAGAGCATCACCTTCGCATACGGTACCTTTGTCGTTCCACTCAAGTGGTGTAGGTGAGGTGGGGAAGACCAAATCGTGTTCATCTTCATCGTGATGGAACCATGCGGGGGGTGCATCATAGTCCACCATGGCCTTTGTCATGTCCAAAGGGAGGACGAAGTCGTCGAGGATCGGCGCGTCATCATATATGGGAACCTAGCACCAAATGAGAAGACACAATAGAGGTAGAGGTTAAGTTGTTAGAAAGCGAAATGGCCTCATATGCCTCATCAACTATCTCACTCTCTCTATGTGGCGGTGGCTCACTCACTCCCTAAAGGTAGGTGCACTCAATGTTGCATATGGTGGAGGCACTCAAATCACTCAAGTGGTGGTGGTGGTGGCTCTCCTCACATGGGAATTCGGGCGGCTCATCATATATGGGGCTAGTGGTGAAGTCACTCTCACTCTCAATATGGTAGCAAAAGTCACTCAAGTCATCATACATCGCCGTGGTCGAAGGGAGAATCCCAGGCTCAAACATCTCGTAGTCGTCGCCGTGGATGAAGGCCGAAGATGGCACATCATCACTCTCGTCATGGATGAAGGCCGAAGATGGCACGTCATCACTCTCGTCATGAATGAAGGCCGAAGATGGCACATCATCACTCTCGCCGGGTGGTCATTGCGAAGTGAGCTCGGGGTCGAGTAGACTTGGCCTTCTTGAGTTCTTGCTCCGCCTTGAGAGCACCAAAGTAGTTGTCGTCAAGGGACTTGTAGTTCTCGAGGAAGATAGTCTTGGAGATGTCGTTGTTCAATCCCATCATGAAGTAGAACTTCATCCAAATGGGGTCGTCCACGCCGGCACGTCGCAAGGCTTCCTTCATGTTCTTGAAGTCCTCGTCGAGGGACATGGATCCTTGTATGGTGTTCTCCAATTGGCGTTGAAGATGTTCCGTGTAGGTTGGAGGCAAAAACTCTCACCGCATCACTTTCTTCGTCTTGGACCAACTCATCTCGTAGCTCTCCGAAGGTGTGTGAAGCCACCATGTCAAGGTGTAGTCGTGGAAGTTTCTTGTGGTGCACTTCACTTGATCTTCGAGACGAACTTGATGTAGCTTGAGGTAGTCGTCCATCAAGCGCTCCCACTTGAGATACTCCTCGGGTTCTTGAGTCCCATAGAAAGGAATCTCATGGTTGATGTCGAGGTCGTAGTAGCTCGTGGAAGTTGCGGACTTGAGCTTGGGGAGCTTCTCTTGAGCGTAGTCTTGGGGTGCTTGTTGGCGAAGATGTCGTACGTCCGAAGGCGAAGATGCCTTGAAGTCACTTGGCGAAGATGCCAAAGGTGTTGAAGAAGTCGTAGTCTTGTAGTTGATGTCACGGTTCTGTAGAGCCCGTGTGCACGGGGGTGCAGGAGGCCATGTGCACGGGGTCCCGTGTGCACGGGGGTCGAGGGCCCGTGTGCACGGGGGTCGAGGGCCTGTGTGCACGGTGTTGGCAGAGCAGCCAACACGTGTCCTGAAGATCGCTCTTCATGGTCATGTCGATGTCAATGCTTGTGTGTACTTGCCGGAGATGGTGGATTGGGAGTCTTTGCACTTGAGCGTCTTCTCGAAGATAAGGAAGACCGCTTGCGGTTCTTGATGAGGGCCTTGAGCTCCTCCATGCACTTGTCCATCTTGGCGTCGATGAAGTTCTTCATAGCATCGAACTCGTCGTCGTTGTTGTAGACCGGAGATGACGTGCTTTGCCTATCCATCACAAGACTCGAGCAAAGGTGAGTAGGAAATGAGATAAACAATACCAAGCTACCTTTTCCCAAAGTTGAGGATGTATCTTGTATCACTCAATGTGAAATGAAATAATAGTGGAATTGGTACCGGACCTGTTCACTCACACCTACAAAGTAAAGCTTATCGAGTGGCTTGGTTAGGACAAGTGGCACAAATTTCATGCAAATTGAAGTCCAAGATATTGTAAATGTTGAAATAAATCCAAAGGACTCAAAATGCAAAGCAAGTGATCACAAATATAGAGGAGGGCAATAAAGAAACACACACGGTGGGATAATGGGGCTTGTGCAACTATAGGGATGAGCAATACAAAATTGCCTAATGAAGACGAAGCTCGTGTTGCACAAACATTAGGAGAGCACTAGCTTGATTGCACACTTGGGCACGATTCACCACTTGGCACCAACCTATATGTATGCAAGCTAAATGATTCCTATACCATGTATCCTCATGCACAAGTATCTCTTTTCATGCTCAACTCTTTGCTTATAAGCTTATGATCATTCTCTTTCTTGCTTAAAAGCTTTTTTTGACTTTCCTCTTCCTTACCACTCTGCTTAATGAGCCTCAACCACAAATATGGGACATGTATCACAAGATATGCACGGGAGTAAACAATGGCACAATATGATATATCTAATGATGCAACAATATGATATCGTATCACTATGGTGCACAAGTTTTCGCGAAGCCCGGCAATACTCGTATAGCTAGTCTCAATGGGTATGAAGGTATTCACAAAGATGGTGGGGCTATCAAGATGTAATGGCAAGGAAGGAGAAGTTTATGACGGAATGGATACCTTTGTCACACTTAACCTTTCACGAAGTCGGGGGTAACCGGCCTTGCTTCCGGTTGAAGATGGTCTCAAATGGCGGATGGTCGTCGTCGATGTGGAAGCTCGTGGTGGATGTAGTCGATGGACCGATACAAGTCACCGGTGGTGGACGAAGATGCAACCGTCTCTAAGTAGCCGAAACACCTTAGGAAACTCAAATCACAACTCAAACAACCACAAATACCAAAGGAACCAAAATGGGTTAGTTTGCGGAAGTTTTATGTGGTGGTGCGAAAGTTATGGCGGAGGGCCGATGCAAGAGATGCAAAATGGACAAAATTTGATGGATTAAAATGGTGGTAAAACCAAGATGAGCACCTCGGGCACGTCGCCAGCTTTTCAATGAGCCAAAGAACACCCAAATCGGAGTTCGGATGCAAAAGTTACAGCCAAAACGGTGAAGTCCGGCGGCTGCTGTAGGGGGGCCATGTGCACGGGGTCCAGGGCCCGTGGACACGGGGTCCCGTGTGCATGGTACACGTACCGAGCACACGGGGTCTCCAGGGACTTCGCGGGGGCCCGTGGGCACGAGGTGGGGAGCCCGTGGGCACGGGGTAGGCGGAAATTTCGTGATTTTCTTGTCAAATTCGAAGGGGAAAGAAAAGATGGGGTATGGGGACGCAAGAGGGGGTAGATCTACTTGCTATACATCAGATCCACGGATCAAAATCAACAAAACTCACAAAAACTTTGAATCACAAAAAATTTGGTATGGCTCTTTTTGTGGGGAATTTTCGAAATTGGGCAAGAACAAGCAAAATGAGGCTAGAAAACAAAGAGGGGGGCTCCAATTTCGTGAGAACCCATGGCTCATGATACCAAGATGATGTAGGGTGGAACCCTATGGGGAGATCTTTCACGAAATGGAGGGGGAATCCCCAAGAACAAGATGAACAAAAGAGGGAAAGCAAGAGGAACACTCAAGAACAAGTCAAATCACACATCCACTAGACAATCAAACACACAAGATCCACAAGGTACATGAACAATCAAAGGGAAATAAGATACATGGTAGAGTTCATCCCAAATCCTATGAAGGAGATGAGGGCTTGAATCCTAGAAGGATCTTCTCACATGGAGGTCTTGAATTCCATGGGAGTGGTCTCTCTCTCTCAAGAGGAGGAGGTAGGAGCAAAGCTCACCCAAGAATGAGCTATCACTTTGCTAAGTCTAAATGGAGGAGGAAGGGGAGTATATATAGGTCCAAGGGATGAAGGGGTAAGTAGGGACGAGATGGGGATACAAGGGCCAAGCCCAACATCCACTCACAGGGGCCCCGTGTGCACGGGGTAAGTGGAGCCCATGCGCACGGGGTATCCAGAGACCCGACGCATGAGCCCGTGCGCACGGGGTTCGGGAGGCCCGTGGACACGGGTCCCGTGGGCACAGTACATGCCGTCGCGCACGGGTCTTCAGACCGCCACTGTGAGGCCCGTGGGCACGGGTCGGAGGGGCTCAGGCGCACGGGTCGCTGGGAGCTGCTTGCCTTCTTCTTGGCGCTTCCTTCTCCGCTTCCAGGCTTCCCTCTTGGATGGTGTTGATGTTCTCTTCCGCAAGAACTTGTCCTCGCTATGTTTGAAGCTCCGACAATACCTATGAATGCACACGGAAGGTATGTCAAGCAGTAGACCATCCTCAAAGGGGTCAAGTGAACACGTGTAAAGGAGATGATTCACCTTTATGTATGTGAAGTAGATGTGGCATGTGTCACTTGCCAAACGAACTCTTGACATGGTGATGTCCATAGGATGCTCCGCATCAGGCTGGTTGTGCTTCCTCCACAGGAATAGGCATACTAACTGGTGGAGTTGGGGTTCTCCATGGTAGTACTGTCCCTTTGGGAACTGGAGCTGAGATGTAGGGTAGAACCCTAAGAGGGACCTTTTCACACTTGGAGGGGGAAAAAGGAGAGAAACAACAAGAACACAAAGAGGAAACCACTCCAACAATTCCCGATTACACATCCACTAGGGTAACAACACAAGATCCACAAGTCACAAACACAATCAAAGGAAAGATACAATGGCAAAGTTCATCCCAAATCCAAAGGAGATGGGGGCTTGAAGGTAGTCTTCTCCTTATGGAGGTCTTGAAATCCACAAGGATTCTTCCCTAGGGGGTCTTGATCCTCCAAGAGGGAAGGTGATGCGGAGCATCCCTCCATCATCCCCATGGACTCTACACCGACACATCCAACCCCACGAGGACCCATGACAAGAGCTAGAGCACGTGCTTTGGAAACCGAGGTGAATTCCTTCCTACTAGAATTGCATATGGACACAAACGGAACATGTTTACTACCTCACCAAAATATGCTATGCCTCCTTAGGTATGAAGAGGAACATCACCAAGAAGCTCAGGAGCATCACCAAGGAGAAGGAGGACCACCCCAAGGCCGTGCGAACCAAGAAGAAGGACAACAGCAGTAGCACAGGAGGCTCCAGGCGACCCCGTGCGCACGGGCCCCCGAGACCCTGTGCCCACGGACTACACATGAAATCGACTGGAGCACCCGTGCTGCAAGACGGGCTCTGACCGTGCCCATGGGACCCCGTGCAAGACGGGCCCAACTTACCCGTGCTTGACGGGCCTCCCATGATGGCCGGCTGAGATTGCATCTTTGGCTCCTCTTCATCTCCTTCGACCCCAAGGCTATATATTCCGTACCTAGGACCATGTTTAGGGTTAGCAAACTATTAGATGAGATCTTGGTAAGCTTTGCTCCTTTACCTTCCCTCTTGGAGGATCAAGACCCCCTACGGAAGAATCCTTGAGGATTTCAAGACCTCCATAGGGAGAAGACTACATTCAAGCCCCAACTTCCTTTGGATTTGGGAAGAACTTTGCCATTGTATCTTTCCTTTGATTGTGTTTGTGACTTTTGGATCTTGTGTTGTTACCCTAGTGGATGTGTAATCGGGAATTGTTGGAGTGATTGCCTCTTTGTGTTCTTGTTGTACTTGTTGTTTCTCTCCTTTTTACCCCTCCAAGTGTGAAAAGGTCCCTCTTAGGGTTCTACCCTACATCATCTTGGTATCAGAGCCAGGTTGATTCACATCTTGGAGTCCCTACCTTCCACTTTCTAGCTTGATTTTGTTGTTTTTCGTCCTAATCCAAAAATCCCCACCAAAAATAGCCCCAAAAATTTTTCTTGCAATTTGTTGATCTTGTGAGATTTGGTTGTTTTAATCCACGAATTTAGTGTTTGGCAAGTGGATCTACTCCTCCACGATCATCCCCACCCTTCCAATGTTTGAATTTGGCCAAAATTTTGGGAATCACCATGAAATCAGATCAGTTCGTCCGCTCATAGAGGACCCCGTGCACATGGGCCATCGGGACCCCGTGCACACGGGACTCACTTACCCCGTGCGCACGGACTATCCAGGGAGTTTCGGCCATTTTCTGTTTTTCCTCATTTCGTTTCACCACCACCACTTGTGTTCTTCCGCACCATTCCACGTGTTTGTTTGAGTGTTCGGTCGCGATTTCTCTTGTGTCCTCAGGTGTTTCAGATACTTAGGCGCGAGTTGGTCATCATCGCCACCAATCATCGACTCTGACAACAAATCGGCGTTGACAAGATCATCTTCGACCGTAAGCAAGGACGGTAACCTCGACGACACCTTGTACTCCCTTGCCATTAACTTGATAGCTTTGAGCCCTTTTGCGTACCTTACCCATCGAGACTAGCTTGTTGAGTATTGCCGGGCCACGCCTTAGTGCACCATTTAGTGTTCCATCCATCCCGTGCATTTACTACTTGTTACCTCGTTGTGTGGCTCGTATATCAAGCATCATGGCATAGTTGAAAAAAAGGAGAAAAAGCTTTTAAGCAAAAGAGAAGAGAAGCAAAGAGCTTATAAGCAATAGCATCGAGCCTCTTAGCATACGTGCATCATCTTGGTCATCACATACATAAGCATACTTGGGATAGTGAGACGAGTGATTTCTCTATTAGGTTGGTGCACTAGCGTATCTAGCCCATTAGTGCAATCGAGCTAGCGTCTCTCTAGTATCCATACGACAAGAGCTTTTCCCATGGTTCGACATCTTCGAGCTCACCCCTTGGTTGTGCGGATCCCATTTATCTTCCGTGTGTGTGTTCCTCGTGTTATCTTTGGAGGTTGATCTATTTTTCTTATTTCCCATTTGTGAATCTTCTGAACTTTATCGACATCTTGACTAACATTTGCTTGAATTATTTGTGCCTTTCCTAACCAAGCTCCTCCATAGACCATTTACTTGTAGGTGTGATAAAAAATTCCCGGTACCAATTCCCCTATTGTAACATCACGTGGGATTGTACTTGTTACATCCAAAATCTTCGGAAAAGGTAACTTTGGTTTTGTTCTCTTATTTTCCTACTCACCACCACTTTCTTATGATGGATAGGCCAAGTTCTTCTACCAACCCACTCTTCATCGAGCAAGACGGTGACATGTCATCATTCGTCACCAAGAGCCACCTCTTTGGTGCACAACGAGCGCTACATCAAGAGCAACAAGCAATGAACGACCGCATCGACAACCTCGCCACCGACTTGCGACTCTCCGAGCAATGTACACGAGACTACTTCGACAACAAGCTCGACGCGCACAAGCAAGAGAACGATGCAAGAATGGACGAGATCCGAGCTTTGTTGGTCAACCGGCCTCCTTCAACTTCTTCCTACTCAAGAGGGAGCCACTCAAGTCGACACTCCGACGACACCTTCTCCGTCTCAAATACAACGTCATCGAACACTCTTGGACGAGACGCGCGTCAAGACCGTCATGCATCTCGCAACCCGCTACACGTCAAGCATTCACAAGAGCAAGTCGATGAGCAAGTTCCTCGTCCTCATTCAAACCAAGTTGCTTTTGCTCAAGCTCAAGAACGACAACGACTACGACGCCAAGAGGAAGAACGAGCGCGTCTACACCAAGAGGAACAAGATGCCGAGGCTCAACGTCTTCAACAACAACAACGAGAAGCACAAGCTCGTGAGGCGGAATGTGCCCTTCAAGAATCAAGTCGAGCAATAGCAAACCGCAATAGCGAACGGCGCAATCAAGAGGAAGCCCTTCGAGAAGAAATCCAAGAGAGGAACTACCAACCACGTGTGCAACATCAAGCTCCTCCACAAGCTCATCAAGCTCCACCTCAACCTCAAGTTCAACAAGAGCAAGTTGATCATGGACTTCCTCCATGCCAAGAGCAATATGAGGATGATTACCCTCCACGTCAAGGGCGTCATCATCACCATCGCCAACAACACAATGAAGAGCAACGCTATGGCAAGCTCAAATTCACAATGCCCAAGTTCAATGGAAGCAATGACCCGGAAGAATATCTCTCATGGGCATTGAAGGTCGACAAAATCTTTCGTTTGCACAACTATGAGGAAGAGAAGAAGATCGCAATGGCATCACTTGAGTTCCAAGACTATGTGCTCATATGGTGGGAACAAGTCCTTGAGCGCCGAGAAGCAAGAGGTGACCCTCCAATCACCACTTGGGCTCAAATGAAGGATGTCATGCGAGCACGCATTGTGCCGAGAAGCAAGGTACAAAGAGTGTTGAAGAATGCTACAAGGAGATGGAGATAGCCATGATTCGAGCCAATGTCAAGGAAGATGATGAGCAAACAATGGCACGATTCTTGAATGGACTCAACCATCCAATCAAGAAGATCGCCGACTCTCAACCCTACTCCAACCTCATCAAGCTCGTGCATCAACCCACCAAGGCGGAACGTCAAGTGCAAGATGACTTCAAGTATGCCAAGTACTCATCCAAGACATACGACTTCTCCAACAATCAAGCTTCAACAACTCCTCCAACATCTACATCAACCAAGCCTTCTCCAAGCAACGACGACAAGACAAGGTACAAGAAACCTTCGTCAAGTTCAAGTCGTCTTCCTCCTACTACAAGCAACTACAAGCCGCGTGCTTCTTTATCTACTCCGACCGATGAGACCGTCAAGACAAGCTCCTTCAAGTGTTTCACTTGCGGGCCGAGGCCACAAGTCCTATGAATGCACAAACAAGCACACCATGATCCTCAACGACGATGGCACCTACGACTCAATGAGTGAAGATGAAATGGAAGCTCTTGAGCAAGTGGCCATGCACCGGCGAGTGAACGAGGATGAAGATGATATAGTCTTTTGTGATGAGGATTCGAGCCCCACTATCGTTGTCTCCAAGGTCTTGACTCTTCAACATCAAGAAGAAGACGAACGATGCCATATCTTCCACACCAAGGCCGGCATCAATGGAAGGTCCGTTAAGGTCATCATCGATGGAGGTAGTTGCCACAACTTGGCAAGTGAAGAACTATGCTCCAAGCTTCAATTGGTTAAGAGGAAGCACCCGCACCCCTACAAGGTTCAATGGCTAAGTGACTCCGGCACTATACGAGTTGAGCATACGGTCCAAGTCTCCTTCAAAATTGGTGCATATGAGGACACTTTGGAGTGTGATGTGGTCCCAATAACCGTTTGCCACCTCCTTCTTGGTCGACCATGGCAATTCGACCGTGGTATCATCCACAATGGGCATACCAATCACTATAGCTTCAAGATGAAAGGGAAGGAGTATGTGCTACGACCTATGTCTCCTAGTCAAGTGATAGCCGACAAGCAAGCCACCCATCATGGAGAGAAGAGTGAGAAAGTGATCCACCAAAAAGTGAGTGAGAGCCACAAGCCAAACTTGAGCGCCTCTTCACCTAGTGAGAAAAACCTCATACTCTTTGCCACAAAAAGTGAGATGAGAGAAGTGTGTGAGAACCCATCGAGTGTGATGCACTTTGTTCTTGTGTGCAAGGATGGAGAACCAAAAACTAACACCGCTCATGAGCTACCTTTGGTGTTTCAATCTCTTTTGCAGGAATTTCAAGATGTTTTCCCCGATGAGCTACCTCCGGGTCTACTTCCTCTACGAGGCATTGAGCATCGAATCGACCTCATCCCTGGAGCGCCACTTCCAAACAAAGCTCCATACCGTGTCAATCCCGAAGAAACCAAGGAGATTCAACGGCAAGTTCAACAACTAATCGACAACGGTCATGTACGTGAAAGCTTAAGCCCTTGTGCCGTTCCCATTATACTTGTGCCTAAGTCCGATGGAAGTTTCCGCTTGTGTTCCGATTGTAGACCTATAAATGCTATCACCGTTCTCTATAGGCATCCCATTCCTCGCTTAGATGATATGCTTGATGAACTTAGTGGAGCCAACTTTTTCTCAAAAATTGATCTTAAAAGTGGCTATTATCAAATCCGCATTCAACAGGGCGATGAATGGAAAACTGCTTTCAAAACCAAATTTTGCTTATATGAGTGGTTAGTTATGCCTATGGGTTTATCGGAGGCTCCCGGTACTTTCGTGCGTCTCATGCATCATGTACTTCGCCCTTACGTTGGAGTCTTTGTTGTGGTTTACTTCGATGATATTCTTGTGTTTAACAAAACCATGAAAGAGCATCTTGATCATGTTAGGGCTATTTTACAAACACTTCGCAAGTAAAGTCTTTATGCCAACATGAAAAAGTGCACATTTGGTGTTGACAAAGTGGTTTGCTTGGGTTTCGTTGTCTCTTCCACGGGTGTCCATGTTGATGAAACTAAAATTGAAGCAATTAAAACTTGGCCCGAACCCACCAATTTGAAACAAGTGCGTAGTTTTCTTGGTCTGGCAGGTTTTTATCGTCGCTTTGTGAAAGACTTTAGCACTATTGCCGCCCCTTTGCATGCGTTGAGTAAGAAGAATGCTCCTTTTGATTGGGGATCTTTGCAATCCAGCGCTTTTGATGAGCTTAAGTCATGTAGGGTGGAACCCTAGGGGCCGATCTTTCACGTATGGAGAGGATCCTACGGGGGAAACACGAAGAATGCGCGGAAGAACATGAGGAAATCACGGGGAGAAACAATAGAATCACTCAACCAACAAGTATCGATCACACAAGGGCTAGATCACCGAACACATAAGGTAGCACAAGATTCAAAATCAACAAAGGAAAGATACAAAGGTAGCCGTTCTTCTCCGTGAGGAGGTCTTCATTGTATTCCCTTGAAGGGGTCTTGAATCCGCTTGGGGGATCTTCTCCGAAGAGGTCATGAGCTCCAAGGAGAAGTAACCAAGTGTATGAGCAAGGCTCTCACACAAAATATGAGCTAAACCAATGCTAGGCCTCAAAGTGAGGAGGAGTCCTATATATAGGCTAGGGGGCGAAGGGGTACATGGGCTCAGCCCAACAGGTGCGCTCAGGCGCTAGCTGGCTGATCTGGGGGTGGAGCCAGATGATCCGGGCTGGTCCGGATGATCCGGGTGGAGGCTCGGATGAGATGGTGACGCGAGCGGTGGAGGTGCAGGTCCGGATGTCCGGTTGGGGGTCCGGATGTCCGGGCCAGGTCCGGATGATCCGGGACTGGGTCCGGATGATCCTGCTTCAGGTGGGAGCTTTGGGTGCCTTTGGGGTGAGTTAGCCGGATCGTCCGGGTCGTGGTACGGATCGTCCGGGCTCTGACCGGATCGTCTGGGCCGCCGTCCGGATCATCCGGCCAGTCTGGGACTTGGCGCTTTCCCTCTCCGTCTTCACGCATGTCTTCCGCTTCCGGTTCTCCTTGCTTCCTGGCTTCTTCATGGTTAACTCCTTGGTACCTGAGTATGCATAGCGTTTCCGTTTGAGGTAGTAACCATGTCTCATGTGAATCGAAATGGAGTTTTGAGAGGAGTGATGTCACCTCGGTTTCATGAGCTCTTACACGTGCTCGAGTCATAGGTCCAAGTGGTGTTGTAGGGGATGTAGATGCGTCCATGGGGATGATCGTGGGATGCTCCGCATCATCTCCCCCTTGGGAAAGATCCGGCCTCGGATCGAAATCTTCATCACCATGGTAAGGCGAGAGGTCTTTGACGTTGAAGATGTCGCTCACGTTGTACTTGTCGCTTGGTAGGTCGATCTTGTAAGCGTTGTTGTTGTTGCGTGCTAGCACCTTGAAGGGTCCATCGGCTTGAGGGAGAAGTTTGGACTTGCGTTCATTGGGGAAGCGGTCCTTGCGAAGGTGTAGCCATACGAGATTGCCTATATTGAAGATCATGGGTTGCTTGTTGATGTTGAGCTTGGTGGCTAGTCGTTGTACTTGGCGCTCGATGGTGTTTCTTGTATCCTCATGCATCTTCTTGATGTAGCTTGCTCATGCAATCGCATCCGTGTTGGTGCGCTCTTGTAGAGGAAGAGGTAGAATGTCCAATGGTGACAAGGGGTTGAAGCCGTAGACGACCTCGAAGGGGGACTTGCCGGTCGTCGAATGTCTTGCACGGTTGTAGGCGTACTCGGCGATGGGTAGACATGCTTCCCACTCCTTGATGTTCTTCTAGATCAACACGTGAAGTAGAGTGGAGAGAGTCCAATTCGTCACCTCCATTTGGCCGTCAGTTTGAGGATGGTATGCGGATGAGAACAAGAGCTTGATTCCGAGCTTGGCGCATAGGGTCTTCCAAAAGTAACTCAAGAACTTGACGTCGCGGTCGGAGACGATTGTCTTTGGTACTCCATGGAGACGCAAGATTTCCCTACAAAAGAGATTTGCAACATGTGAAGCCTCGTCTATCTTGTTGCAAGGGATGTAATGTGCCATCTTAGAAACGTCCACAACAACAAAGACGGAATCCTTTCCATTTTGAGTTCTAGACAAACCAAGTACAAAGTCCATGCTAATGTCTTCCGAAGGTTGATAAGAAATAGGAAGAGGCATGTAAAGACCATGGGATTGAGCTTTAGACTTAGCTTTGCGACATGTAGAGCATCGGTTGGTGAAGCGTGAGATGTCTCGAAACATCTTGGGCCAACAGTAGTTCTTGGAGAGCGTGGCGAATGTCTTATCTTGTCCAAAGTGTCCCAAGAGTCCGCCTCCATGAGCCTCTTGCAAAAGTAGCAAACGAAGGGAAGACTCGGGAATGCAGAGTTTGTTAGCTTTCATAAGATAAGAATCCTTCATATAATATTGTTCCCAAGAAGTATGCGCCAAACACTTAGCATAAGGAATAGCAAAAGATGGATCATTGGCATACAAGTCTTTTATGTGCTCAAAGCCAATAACATTCAGCTCAAGTTTAGTGACAAGCATGCATATGCGTGAAAGTGCGTCCGCAACTACATTTTCCTTACCCTTAATGTACTTGATCACATAGGGGAAAGATTCAATAAATTCACTCAATTTGGCATGACGCTTGTTCAACTTAGTTTGACCTTTTAAGTACTTAAGCGTTTCATGATCGGTATGGATGACAAACTCATGAGGTCTAAGATAATGTTCCCAAACATGTAGTACACGCACTAAAGCATACAATTCTTTTTCATATATGGGGTAGTTAAGTTGAGCACCGGAGAGTTTTTCACTAAAATATGCAATGGCTCGGTTTTCTTGCATCAAAACTCCGCCAATTCCGGTACCACTTGCATCACAATGAACCTCAAAAGTTTTGCCAAAATTGGGCAAAGCAAGAATTGGAGCATGAGTAAGCAAAGACTTGAGTTCATCAAAAGAGGTGGATTGCAAAGATCCCCAAACAAAAGGAGTATTCTTCTTACTCAAGGCATGCAAAGGAGCTGTGATAGTGCTAAAATCTTTCACAAAGCGAAGATAAAAACCTGCAGGACCCAGAAAACTACGCACTTGTTGCAAATTTGTGGGTTGGGGCCAGGTTTTAATTGCTTCAATTTTAGTTTCATCAACATGGACACCCTTGTAAGAGACAACGAAACGCAAGAAAACCACTTTGTCAACACCAAATGTGCATTTGTTCATGTTGGCATAAAGACTTTCCTTGCAAAGTGTTTGTGAAACAGCCCTAACATGATCAAGATGCTCTTTCATGGTTTTGCTAAACACAAGAATATCATCGAAGTAAACCACAACAAAGACTCCAATATAAGGTCGAAGTACATGATGCATGAGACGCACAAAAGTACTGGGAGCGTCCGATAAACCCATAGGCATAACTAGCCACTCATATAAGCCAAATTTGGTTTTGAAAGCTGTTTTCCATTCATCACCCTCTTGTATGCGGATTTGATAATAGCCACTTTTAATATCAATTTTTGAGAAAAAGTTGGCTCCACTAAGTTCATCAAGCATATGATCTAAGCGAGGAATGGGATGCCTATAGCGAACGGTAATAGCATTTATAGGTCTACAATCGGAACACAAGCGGAAACTTCCATCGGGCTTAGGCCCAAGTATAACCGGAACGGCACAAGGGCTTAAGCTTTCACGTACATGACCGTTGTCGATTAGGTGTTGTACTTGCCGTTGAATCTCCTTGGTTTCTTTGGGATTGACACGGTATGGAGCTTTGCTTGGAAGTGGCGCTCCGGGGATGAGGTCGATTCGATGCTCAATGCCTCGTAGAGGAGGTAAACCCAGAGGTAGCTCATCAGGGAAAACATCTTGAAATTGCTGCAAAAGAGATTGAAACACTAAAGGTAGCTCGTGAGAGGTGTTAGTTTTAGGTTCTCCATCCTTGCACACAAGGACAAAGTGCATCACACTCGATGGGTCCTCACACACTTCTCTCATCTCACTTTTTGTGGCAAATAGTATGAGGTTTTTCTCTCTAGGAGAAGAGGCGCTCAAGTTTGGCTTGTGGCTCTCACTCAGTTTTTGGTGGATCACTTTCTCACTCTTCTCTCCATGATGGGTGGCTTTCTTGTCGGCTATCACTTGACTAGGAGACATAGGTCGTAGCACATATTCCTTCCCTTTCATTTTGAAGCTATACTGGTTCGTACGCCCATTGTGGATGACACCACGGTCGAATTGCCATGGTCGACCAAGAAGGAGGTGGCAAACGGTCATGGGGACCACATCACACTCCAAAGTGTCTTCATATGCACCAATTTTGAAGGAGACTTGGACCGTATGCTCAACTCGGATAGTGCCGGAGTCACTTAACCATTGAACCTTGTAGGGGTGCGGGTGCTTCCTCTTGACCAATTGAAGCTTGGAGCATAGTTCTTCACTTGCCAACTTGTGGCAACTACCTCCATCGATGATGACCTTGACGGATCATCCATTGATGTTGGCCTTAGTGTGGAAGATGTGGCATCTTTGGTCTTCTTCTTGTTGATGTTGAAGAGTCAAGACCTTGGAGACAACGAGAGCGGGGCTCGTATCTTCATCACAAAAGACTTGATCATCTTCATCCTCGTTCACGCGCCGGTGCATGGCCACTTGCTCAAGAGCTTCCATCTCCTCATGACTCATAGAGTCGTAGGTGCCATCATCGTTGAGGATCATGGTGCGCTTGTTTGTGCATACATAGGACTTGTGGCCTCGGCCGCCGCAAGTGAAACACTTGAAGGATCTCGTCTTGACGGTCTCATCGGTCGGAGTAGATGAAGAAGCACGCGGCTTGAAGTTGCTTGTACTAGGAGGAAGACGACTTGAACTTGCTGAAGTTTTCTTGTAACTTGACTTGTCATCGTTGCTTGGAGAAGGCTTAGTTGATGTCGAAGTTGGAGTAGTTGTTGAAGCTTGGTTATTGGAGAAGCCGTAGGTCTTGGATGAGTATTTGGCATACTTGAGGTCATCTTGCACATTACGTTGCGCCTTTGTAGCTTGATGCACAAGCTCAATGAGGTTGGAGTAGGGTTGGAAGTCGGCGATCTTCATGAAGGGATGATTGAGTCCATTCAAGAATCGTGCCATTGTTTCCTCATCATCCTCCGTCACATTGGCTCGAATCATGGCAATCTCCATTTCCTTGTAGTATTCTTCAACACTCTTTGTTCCTTGCTTGAGGAGTTGTAGCTTCTTGAAGATATCGCGGTTGTAGTAGGTTGGTACAAAACGTGCTCACATGACATCCTTCATTTGAGCCCAAGTTGTGATTGGAGGTTCACCTCTTGCTTGTCGGCGCTCAAGGACTTGTTCCCACCATCTGAGCACATAGTCTTGGAACTCAAGTGATGCCATAGCGATCTTATTCTCTTCCTCATAGTTGTGCAAACAAAAGATTTTGTCGACCTTCAATGCCCATGAGAGGTATTCTTCGGGATCATTGCTTCCATTGAACTTGGCATTGCGAATTTGAGCTTGCCATATCGTTGCTCCTCATTGTGTTGTTGGCGATGGTGATGATGACGCCCTTGACGAGGAGGGTAATCATCCTCATGTTGCTCTTGGCGTGGAGGAAGTCCATGATCAACTTGCTCTTGTTGAACTTGAGGTTGAGGTGGAGCTTGACGAGCTTGTGGAGGAGCTTGTGGAGCTTGGTGTTGCACGCGTGGTTGGTAGTTCCTCTCTTGGATTTCTTCTCGAAGGGCTTCCTCTTGATTGCGCCGTTCGCGATTGCGGTTGGCGATAGCTCGACTTGATTCTTGAAGGGCACGTTCCGCCTCAAGAGCTTGTGCTTCTCGTTGTTGTTGTTGAAGACGTTGAGCCTCGGCGTCTTGTTACTCCTAGTGTAGACGCGCTCATTCTTCCTCTTCTTGGCGACGAAGACGTTGTCGTTCTTGAGCTTGGGCAAAAGCGACTTGATATGATTGAGGACGAGGGACTTGCTCATCGGCTTGCTCTTGTGAATGCTTGACGTGTAGCAGGTTGCGAGATGCATGACGGTCTTGACGTGCGGCTCGTCGAAGAGTGTTCGATGATGGTGTACTTGAGCTGGAGAAGGAGTCATCGGAGTGTCGACTTGAGTGGCTCCGTCTTGAGTATGACGATGTAGAAGGAGGACGGTTCACCAACAAAGCGCGGATTTTGTCCATTCTTGCATCATTCTCTTGCTTGTGCGCGTCGAGCTTGTTGTCGAAGTAGTCTCGTGTACGTTGCTCGGAGAGTCGCAAGTCGGTGGCGAGGTTGTCGATGCGGTCATTCATTGCTTGTTGCTCTTGATGTAACGCTCGTTGTGCACCAAAGAGGTGGCTCTTGGTGACGTATGATGACATTCGTCATCTTGCTCGATGAAGAGTTGGTTGGTAGAAGTACTTGGCCTATCCATCATTCCAATCAAACAATGTGAGTGGTAGAAAGAGAAGAACTTATACCAATATACCTTTGACCGATGTTGATGATGAATCAAGTTCACTCAAATGCGGACAATGAAATAGCACTATTGGTACCAATTCTTGTCGGTTCTCACACCTACACAAGTAAAAGCTTATGGTGGAGCTTGGTTAGGATGGTGGCACAAAATTGATTGCAATCGTTAGTTTGACTCATAGATGTTGAAAAAGATTCGCAAATTCGCAAATGCAACAAGTAGACCAAGCAAGTAGGGGTACACGAAACACACACGCAAATAGATAAATGGGATTGTGCAAACCAAAAGTGAGCCAAAATGTGGAATCCACGAAAATGCTCTTGTTGCACAATACTAGAGAGGCGCTAGCACGATTGGACAATAGGCGGATACGGAGCTTGTGCACAACCTACGTGGCAAAGATGCAACGATCTCTATCCCAAGTATGCTATATGTATGGTATTTCGGTGCTATGATCCAAGATGATCTTATATGACAATCTTAATGTAGTATGATTCTATGGTTCTTGCTTATAAGCTCTTTGCTTATCTTTCCTCTTTGCTTAAAAGCTTGGTTGGTGCTTTCACTTTTGAGCTCTTTTCTCATGCAATACTTCACGAACCAAGATAGCAATTTTGTATGCTATGACAACTTTGTGACACACAAGTTGATTCCAAGATATGCACCACGGTGGTATGGTATGTATGCTATGGAGTATGATCACTAATGTGCACAAGTCACGTTGCCGGCAATACTCAATGGCTAGTCTCGATGGGTAAGGTACGCAAAAGATGGGGTATGATGGTTATCAATGCAATTTCAAGGTATGACCAAGATGTCGTCGAAGTTACCGTCCGTAGCGAAGATGAGTAGTCGACGAAGAGGAGCGTTGGTGATGTTCATGTCGCACCGTACCTAGATAGTCGAAACACAATAGGACACGGGAAATCACAACTCAAATTCTCGAACCCAAAGTCGAATGGTGGTAGGGAAGTTGTGTCGTGGGGTTTTGGCAGGTGGAAGTGGTGGTGGTTGAAGTGGGGAAGGTCGTAGACGTAGGTGGTGGTGGAGGAGAACTGCAAAAATGCTGTTTCGGCAGAGGAAGCCGGATGATCTGGGCGCGTTCGGATGATCCGGGTCAGGGTCCGGATGATCCGGGTAGGTCAATCGCGGTCAGGAACTGCTCGGGATGAACTCGAAAACGGCGAGAATTTCGACGAATCCGCGGATTTTGGATGGATTTCGAGGGCGAGAAGGTGGGGAAAAGCAAGATCCACGAGTTACACACCGAATCCACGGATCAAAATCAACAAATCATCATCAAAACCAACAAATCACAAAAAAATTTGGGGGCTATTTTTGGTGGGAATTTTCGGATTTAGGACGAAAACAACAAAATCAAGCGAGAAAACACGGGGTAGGGGCTCCAAAAACGTGACCAACGTGGCTCATGATAGCAAGATGATGTAGGGTGGAACCCTAGGGGCCGATCTTTCACGTTTGGAGAGGATCCTACGGGGGAAACATGAAGAACGCGCGGAAGAACACGAGGAAATCACGGGGAGAAACAAGAGAATCACTCAACTGACAAGTATCGATCACACAAGGGCTAGATCACCGAACACATAAGGTAGCACAAGATTCAAAATCAACAAAGGAAATATACAAAGGTAGCCCTTCTTCTCCGTGAGGAGGTCTTGATTGTCTGCCCTTGAAGGGGTCTTGAATCCGCTTAGGGGATCTTCTCTAAAGAGGTCGTGAGCTCCGAGGAGAAGTAACCAAGTGGATGAGCAAGGCTCTCACACAAAATATGAGCTAAACCAATGCTAAGTCTCAAAGTGAGGAGGAGGAGTCCTATATATAGGCTAGGGGCGAAGGGGTACATGGGCTCAGCCCAACACGCGCGCGCAGGCGCTGGCCGGATGATCCGGGCTGGTCCGGATGATCCGGGTGGAGGCCCGGATGAGCTGGTGACGCAGGCGGTGGCAGCGCAGGTCCGGTTGTCCGGCTAGGGTCCGGATGTCCGGGCAGGGTTCGGATGATCCGGGACGGGGTCCGGATGATCCGACTTCAGGTGGGAGCTTCGGGTGCCTTCGGGGTGAGTTAGCCGGATCATCCGGGTCATTGTCCGGATCGTCCGGGCTCTGTCCGGATCGTCCGGCTAGTCTGGGACTTGGCGCTTTTCCTCTCCGTCTTCACGCATGTCTTCCGCTTGCGGTTCTACTTGCTTCCTAGCTTCTTCATGGTTAGCTCCTTTGTACCTGAGTATGCATAGCGTTTCCGTTTGAGGTAGTAACCATGTCTCATGTGAATCGAAAGGGAGTTGTGAGAGGAGTGATGTCACCTCGGTTTCAAGAGCTCTTGCACGTGCTCGAGTCATAGGTCCAAGTGGTGTTGTAGGGGATGTAGATGCGTCCATGGCGATGATCGTGGGATGCTCCGCATCATTACGTCTTTGCTTACTCATGCTCCGATTCTTGCTTTGCCCAACTTTGGCAAAACTTTTGAGGTTCATTGTGATGCAAGTGGTACCGGAATTGGCGGAGTTTTGATGCAAGAAAAATGAGCAATTAGATATTTTAGTGAAAAACTATCCGGTGCTCAACTTAACTATCCCATCTATGACAAAGAATTGTATGCTTTAGTGCGTGTGCTACATGTTTGGGAACATTATCTTAGACCTCATGAGTTTGTCATCCATACCGATCATGAAACACTTAAGTACTTAAAAGGTCAAACTAAGTTGAACAAGCATCATGCCAAATGGAGTGAATTTATTGAATCTTTTCCCTATGTGATCAAGGACATTAAGGGTAAGGAAAATTTAGTTGCCGATGCACTTTCACATATATGCACGCTTGTCACCAAACTTGAGTTGAATGTTATTGGCTTTGAGCACATAAAAGACTTGTATGCTAATGATCCATCTTTTGCAACTCATTATGCTAAATGTTTAATGCATCATCTTGGGAACAATATTACATCAAGGATGGTTATCTTATGAGAGCTAACAAACTATGCATTCCCGAGTCGTCTCTTCGTTTGCTCCTTTTGCAAGAGGCTCATGGAGGCGGACTCATGGGACACTTTGGATGCGATAAGACTTTCGCCACGCTCTCAAGAACTACTTTTGGCCCAAGATGTTCCACGACGTCTCACGCTTCACCACCCGATGCTCTACATGTCGCAAAGCTAAGTCTACAGCTCAGTCCCATGGTCTTTACAGGCCTCTTCCTATTCCTTATTGATAGAGGCAGAGGTGTCCCGTCTTTCGATGAGATGGTGGATTTCGCTTTGGTGGAAGTCGACTTTGACGATCCGACTACGAACGTGCGAGGACGTCGCGCCTTAGCAATCGCTAAACCAACTCCGAGAGGTTATTGACCACGCCGGAGCACGATCAACCTGACCACGAGGGTCTATTTCCTGCGAGCAAACGAAGAACAAGCAAGAAACTGAGATTGCAATCTGGATATTGCGAATATAAGATGAAAGCTTTATTGATCAAGGTGGGGTTCTGGAACGCCTTTGTCTGGTCGTTGAACACAAACGAAGTACGCGAAGTTGCAGCTATGGCGAACTTTTGATCTAAACAAAACCCAAAGTCTAAACGGTGCCCTAAGGGCTGTATATATGGAGGAAGAGGGGGAGAATTTCGTGGCCCTTGGTGGAGGGGTCCAAAACTAACCCTATCTCTTGTTTCCCCACACATACGGACTCTAAAAATAGCCTATACTAATGTATTTCGAAATTACATGGGCCTGGCCCAATAATAAGGTGACGAGCACCTAGAATAGCCTCTGGACGAAATTTATGAAGTGGCATCTTGTATATTTCGTCCAAGGCTTCATGCACTCATTATGGTGGCTTCAAAGTCCTGAAATCATCACTTGTAACTCCATTCTTGTCCCCTTGCGCATGCCATCATCTCCATGCTTGTTCTTGCTCCAATGTTCATCCTTCTCCAAGCTAGGCCCTTCATTTGTAAGCAAAACAAATGTATCCAATTTAGGCAACATCATATTCTCATGAACATTAGAATCATTACCAAGAAACGAAAGTACCGGTAATTTAGTTGGCGTCTTGTGAGCTCTAGTAATTGGTCCAAGATGTATAGCAGCAGGGCTGTGGGTGTAACAATGGTATTGATGTCCTCATCATCCTCCCTTCTTGAAATGAAGTCGTAAATCGACGGAAGTTCATCTTCCTCACCCAAATATGGCTTCAAATCTGCAATGTTAAAAGTGGGACTAACCCCAAAATCTGTAGGCAGCTCAAGTTTATATGCATTATCATTTACTTTCTCCAACACCTTAAAGGGACCAGAAGACGTGGCATTAGCTTTGATTTTGCAAATCAGAAATCTATCCTTACGCAAATGTAACCAAACAAGATCTCCGGTGCAAACACAACATGTTTTCTACCCTTATCTCCAGAAGTTTATATTTAGCATTCATACGCTCAATGTTTTCCTTAGTTAACTCATGCATTTTTAAAATCAATTCAGCACGTTCTTTAGCATCAAAATTAACCTTCTCCAAGATGGAAGAGGCAACAAATCAATAGGTGCACGAGGTAGGAAACCATACACAACTTCAAAAGGGCACATCTTAGTAGTAGAATGCAATGAACGATTATAAGCAAATTCAATATGAGGCAAGCATTCCTCCCACATTTTCTTATTTTTCTTTAGAACAGCCCTAAGCATAGTAGACAATGTTCTATTGACTACTTCAGTTTGTCCATCGGTTTGGGGGTGACAAGTAGTACTAAAAAGCAGTTTAGTCCCCAACTTAGCCCATAAACATCTCCAAAAGTGGCTAAGAAATTTAGTATCACGATCTGAAACAATAGTATTTGGCACACCATGCAAGCGAATAATTTCACGAAAGAACAAATCAGCAACATTGACAAAGATCATCGCTTTTATGACATGGTATAAAGTGTGCCATTTTCGAGAATCTATCCACGACAACAAATATGCTATCCTCCCTTCTTTGTTCTAGGTAAACCTAAAACAAAGTCCATCGATATATCCTCCCAAGGAACACTAGGTACAGCAAAGGCATATATAAACCATGAGGATTGAGTCGTGACTTAGCTTTTTGACATGTAGTGCAATGAGCAATAAAACGCTCAACATCCCGCCTCATCTTTGGCCAAAAGAAATGTGTAGCAAGTACGTCCTCCGTCTTCTTCACGCCAAAGTGTCCCATTAATCCTCCTCCATGCGCCTCCTGCAACAACAAAAGACGAACGGAGCTAGCTGGAATGCATAGCTTGTTAGCACGAACACAAATCCATCATTAACGACAAACTTGTTCCATGTTCTTCCTTCTTTACAATTCTGCAATACATCTTTAAAATCAGCATCATGCACATATTGATCTTTGATGGTCTCCAAACCAAATATTTTGAAGTCAAGTTGTGAAAGCATAGTATAGCGACGAGACAATGCATCAGCAATAACATTTTCTTTTCCCTTCTTGTGTTTAATGACATAAGGAAAGTCTCAATGAATTCAACCCATTTAGCATGTCTAGGATTCAGTTTAGCTTGACTTTTAATATGTTTCAAAGATTCATGATCGAATGTATAACAAATTCTTTGGGCCATAAATAATGTTGCCATGTTTCTAAAGTCCGAACAAGAGCATATAATTCTTTATCATAAGTAGAGTAATTCAGACTAGGCCCACTCAATTTTTCGTAAAAGTATGCAACAGGTTTGCCATCTTGTAATAACACACCTCCTAATCCAATTCCACTAGCATCACATTCAAGCTCAAAAGTCTTATTAAAATCAGGAAGTTGGAGTAAAGGAGCATGTGTCAACTTATCTTTCAATACCGTGAAGGCTTCTTCCGTGCGGTACCCCAAACAAAAGGCACATCCTTCTTTGTAAGCTCATTGAGAGGTGCAGCAATGGTGCTGAAATCTCTCACAAAACGCCTATAGAAACCAGCGAGGCCAAGGAAACTCCTCACTTGTGTGACCGTTTTGGGCTGCGGCCAACTCTCAATAGCTTCAATCTTGGCTTTATCAACTTAAATTCCTGTGGAGTAACAACATAGCCAAGAAAAGATACTCGATCGGTGCAAAAGGTGCACTTCCCAAGGTTACCAAACAAACGTGCATCACGAGAGCATTAAAAACAACACGTAAATGTTCCAAATGTTCTTCCAAAGATTTGCTATAAATCAAGATATCATCAAAATAGACTACCACAAATCGTCCAATGAAAGCACGTAAAACTTCGTTCTTTAATCTCATGAAAGTACTAGGTGCATTAGTTAACCCAAAAGGCATGACTAACCACTCATATAATCCAAACTTAGTTTTAAATGCTGTTTTCCATTCATCTCCCAATTTCATACGAATTTGATGGTATCCACTACGCAAATCAACTTTGGAGAATATTGTAGAGCCACTCAATTCATCAAGCATATCATCTAGCCTAGGAATAGGGTGACGATAATGAATAGTAATATTATTGATGCCTCTACAATCAACACACATACGTGACGTACCATCCTTTTTCGGCACTAGAATAATAGGAACAGCACAAGGACTAAGGGATTCGCGATATAACCTTTGTCGAGCAGCTCCATGACTTGACGATAATCTCCTTCGTCTCCTCCGGATTGGTACGGTATGGTGCACGGTTGGGTAATGATGCACCGGGAATTAAGTCAATTTGATGCTCAATCCTCGAATAGGTGGTAATCCGGTGGCACGCCTTGTGGAAAGACGTCGTGAACTCTGCAAAATGTTAGTGACAGCGAGGGGCAAAGAGGAAGGCACGTCCTCGAATGAAAATAATGCCTCTTTGCACACAAAAGCATAGCAAATAGATTTGCTAAAATCTAGCTCATCCATATCAGATTTGGTGGCAAGTAAACATGCACTTTTCAATTTAATTTCGAACAACGATAGATGGTTTATTATTAGGCTTCATGTGTTGCTCAAATTCTTTTGCCACAATCTGATTTTCACTCTTCTTTTTCTCCTGTTTTGCTTTATTAGCTCTATTAATATCATCTTTCAAAATGGACTCAGAGTCATTGGAAGCAAAGTAATATTTTTATCCTTATGAACAAAAGTATCCGATTGTTTCTACCATGGTGTACAGAATTTTATCAAATTGCCATGGTCTACCAAGTAACAAGGAACATGCTTGCATAGGTACCACATCACAATCAACATAATCAGCATATGTAGAGATACTAAAATGCACACTAACAAGACGTGTTACCTTCACCTTGCCGCTGTTGTTGAACCATTGGATGTAGTAAGGATGTGGATGTGGTCTTGTGGTGAGAGATAGCTTCTCCACCATCTCCATGCTAGCCAAGTTGTTGCAGCTCCCTCCATCTATGATGACGCTGAATAGAACGTTCCTTCACAACTCCCTTTGTATGGAACAAATTATGCCTCTGATTTTGCTCACTTGTGTAACCTGCACACTCAAAACACGTTGAGCAACTAAACATTCATACTGTCAAGATCTTCAAAGAGCCATGTATTGTGTCTCATGATCGAATCATCTCCACCGTGTTCCTCATGTGTAATAAGAGCCAAAGTCTCCTCATCATAGTCACTAGCGGACTCATACCCACCATTCTCGTAGCAATCATCACACGCTGAGATTTGCATTCTCTCAAAAATGTCCTCTTCCCTTACAACGACGACAAATAATATCACTTGTGTGCCCTGCTGACGCCATGGAAGAAGAAGAGCTCTGTGCAGGCCGGCAGTGTGCTCTTGGCGATAGTGGTGGTTGTGCTCGCTTTCTTGTATCACGGTTGGAGGTGGCACCAAGGAGGTGATGGTGCGGTGGAAGTAGATGATGCACGTGGTGTCCATGATGAAGGTCGACTGCAGAAAAGTTAGTGCGTGCCAATGCACATCGATCTTGCACTTCACGCTCAGCTTTACAAGCAAGATGGAATAAACGAGTGATATTATTATAATCCTTATAGTCTAGAATGGTGCGAATCTCTATTTAATCCACCCGAAAACGTGCAAGCATAGCTTCATTCTCCTCAACAATACCACATCTAATCAAGCCAGTTTGTAATTCACGATAATATTCTTCACGAATTTTTCCTTGTCTTAAGCGCTGCAATTTTTGAAGTAATTCACGTTGATAATATGGTGGAACCCAACGAGCACGCATAGCAGTTTTCAAAGCAGCCCAAGTAGCTGGAACAGGATATAATCTACAATGTTCGACCACCAAACACATGCAAAGCTAGTGAAAGCACAAACAGCAGCAGGAACACGTCTCTCCTCGGGATATTGTAAACATGTAAATCGTTGTTCAGTTTCTAACTCCCAAGTAAGATATATATCGGAACATATCTACCCTCAAATGGTGGAATATTCAATTTCAGTTTAGGGAGATGGTCATGATCTCGTACCTGAGGGGGAGCCCTAACATTGCCATTATTTGAATGTGGACGACCTGGTGGTTGTGGTGCTGGTGGTTGCACGTAGTTATGATGTTGATCAACCTCATCCTCATAATCGCCCACATACTCATCATCCTCCTCGGTACCACCAGCAGCGATAGCAGGAGCCAAAGAAGCACCAACAGCGAGAGCAATGCACCAGAATTTTGCCCGGCTCAATAGGAACACGCTGAGCTCGCCCATCTTGATTCGGAAGGGGCGAGTTGTTGTCGTTGCAGAGGTGCGATAGGTGCAGCGGCGGTGGTTGTGGAAAACGCGCGAGCAATTCATCAAACTTGCTATCAAGCTTTGTTTCAAACGCCTTCTCAATGCCATCTATCTTCTCCATGGCCTCATCAAATCTGTTTAGCACATCTTGCACTGTCCAATCATCATTTGCTGAAACTTATCATGTAGCTGTTTGTTCGTCAGTTCTCCCAATCAGTCTCATCGGCTTGTGATCCTACCATGGTTAGCGTAAAATAGAAACACACAAGAATACGATCCTACAAACTACTAAAAAGTGGTGGTGGTGTATCACAAACCCGTCAAGCAAATCTCAAATTCTTACCAGTTCTACCCAAAGACGGTGGTGATCGGCAACCGTTGTAGTCAAAACTCTCAAAGCTTGGATATAGCGATTACTGTGGAGAATCAAACGCACGACGAGATGTATGTGGAGCTGGGAAGGCTTATAATATGGTAGCAAAAAGGTCAGAATAATCAATTCAGAGATGCAAAGTTGAATAGACGCTCAACGACGGTCTTGTCTTTGGTACTAGGCTAGACTATGCTAGAGACGCGAGCCTAGAACACCAACAAAATCACGTGCTGCACGTAAACAAGGGAGGAGCACACTCTGAATTTTTTTTTCTTTTTTTTCTTTTTTTTGCACTTTTTTTCCTCTTTTTTTTTGCTCGCAACAAATTTTTTCAAAAAGTCTACAAATGGTCTAAAACTGCCTAGCCAGAATTTTCCAGACTTAGTTTTTTTTTTTGAAACTGGAACTATTTTTCTTCTGCGGATGGCTCGGAAGTTGGGGAGTCCTCTGCTGTCACGACTCGGATTATTGCGTGATCTGGAAATCGAGAACAATGCAACAATTACTGGACTCGGACTAGGACTGGTGGCGGAGATGAATCTGATGGAACTCGGACTGGTGGTGAAGATGAATCTGGTGGAACTCGGACTGGTGGCGCAGATGAATCTGGTGGACTCGGATGGGCGTGATGGCGGCGGATATGTGGTGGCGTATATGGATTCGGATTGGCGGTGAATATGTGGTGGTGATATATGGCAGCGGCGACGTGACAACTCGTGAATGTAACTCAAACTCTAAAAGACTAGACGCTAAGACCAAAGAACTTGACACGACGATGCAACCGCAAATTCAACAAAGCAAATCTGAGAAAAGATTATGCAAAGGCTCGATTGGTTCGGATGGGATGAACTAACCCTAATTTTTTGTGGCTTTTTCGTGGACTATAGGTATGAAGAACAGACTCGATCTAAACTACGAAAAAGCGTAAAATCTCACCGAGCAACACGGAAATCGATACCACTTGATAGAGGCAGAGGTGTCCCGCCTTTCGATGAGATGGTGGATTTCGCTTTGGTGGAAGTCGACTTTGACGATCCGACTACGAACGTGCGAGGACGCCGCGCCTTAGCAATCGCTAAACCAACTCCGAGAGGTTATTGACCACGCCGAGCACGATCAACGACCACGAGGGTCTATTTCCGCAAGCAAACGAAGAACAAGCAAGAAACTGAGATTGCAACTGGATATTGCGAATATAAGATGAAAGCTTTATTGATCAAGGTGGGGTTCTGTGGACGCCTTTGTCCGGTCGTTGAACACAAACGGCACGCGAAGTTGCAGCTATGGCGAACTTTTGATCTAAACAAAACCCAAAGTCTAAACGGTGCCCTAAGGGCTGTATATATGGAGGAAGAGGGGAGAATTTCGTGGCCCTTGGTGGAGGGGTCCAAACTAACCCTATCTCTTGTTTCCCCACACATACGGACTCTAAAAATAGCCTATACTAATGTATTTCGAAATTACATGGGCCTGGCCCAATAATAAGGTGACGCAGCACCTAGAATAGCCTCTGGACGAAATTTATGAAGTGGCATCTTGTATATTTCGTCCAAGGCTTCATGCACTCATTATGGTGGCTTCAAAGTCCTGAAATCATCACTTGTAACTCCATTCTTGTCCCCTTTGCATGCCATCATCTCCATGCTTGTTCTTGCTCCAATGTTCATCCTTCTCCAAGCTAGGCCCTTCATTTGTAAGCAAAACAAATGTATCCAATTTAGGCAGCATCATATTCTCATGAACATTAGAATCATTACCAAGAAACGAAAGTACCTGGTAATTTAGTTGGCGTGCGCGAGCTCTAGTAATTGGTCCAGTATGTATAGCAGCAGGGGCTGTGGGTGTAACAATGGTATTGATGTCCTCATCACTTATCAACCTTGGGAAGACATTAGCATGGATTTTGTACTTGGTTTTTGCCTAGAACTCAAAATGGAAAGGATATCGTATTTGTTGTTGTGGACCAATTTTCTAAGATGGCACATTTCATTCCTTGCAACAAGATAGACGATGCTTCACACGTTGCAAATCTCTTTTGTATGGAAATCTTGCGCCTCCATGGAGTACCAAAGACAATAATCTCCGACCGCGTTGTCAAGTTCTTGAGTTACTTTTGGAAGACGCTATGCGCCAAGCTCGAAATCAAGCTATTATTCTCATCCGCATACCATCCTCAAACCGACGGCCAAACGGAGGTGACGAACCAGACACTATCCACTCTACTTCGCGTGTTGATCAACAAGAACATCAAGGAGTGGGAGGCGTGTCTATCCATCGCCGAGTACGCCTACAACCGTGCAAGACATTCGACTACCGGCAAGTCCCCCTTCGAAGTCGTCTACGGCTTCAACTCGTTGTCCCCTTTGGACATTCTACCTCTTCCTCTACAAGAGCGCACCAACATGGATGCGAGTGCACGAGCAAGCTACATCAAGAAGATGCATGAAGATACAAGGAACATCATCGAGCACCAAGTACACCGACTAGAGACCAAGCTCAACGTCAACAAGCAACCCATGATCTTCAACATAGGCGATCTCGTGTGGCTACACCTTTGCAAGGACCGCTTCCCAAACGAACGCAAGTTGTAGCGACCAGACCTCAAACAGTCTGACCTCAAACAGTCTAATCTCAGACCTCAAACACTTATTACATCGAATGTCTCAAAAGAGAACTTATTGAAATAAATATGGCTTAAAGCCATCTAAAACGATAACAGCGGAAGGCTTGGAAGATAAGCGAGTCCATCAACTCCAACGGCATCACTCAGTATAGAACCACGAACTAAATGCACCTTACTCGTCGTCTGAAAAGTCTGCAACATGAAACGCTGCAGCTCGAAACGGGTCAACACATGGAATATGCTGGCAATGTAACACATAGAGAATAACAATGAAGATAGGCTATACTACATGCATATTTGGCTGGTGGTAAAGCTCTATGGTTACAGTTTTGCATAAAGCCAATTTTTCCCTACTTCAAAGGAATAAATTCATTTAACTATCATGGTGGTTGTTAAACATTGAGAATGGTTTACAGCATTCTCAATCCCAATTAAAAAGTACTCATTAAAACCCAACAATATTAATTAAAGTAACATGATGAGATTCACATGATAATCAAGTACTAGATACTCAAGATGTCCATAACCGAGGACATGGCTAACCATGATTAGTTTATACACTCTGCAGAGGTTTGTGCACTTTTCCCACAAGACTCGATCGCCTCCGTTTGATTCCTCGCACTACATGATGTTTGAGAAAAGGCTGACCGAGACATAGTCTTTCGGAAGCACTAGCACCTTACATGTGGGTAGACCGGTACACCTACTTTCCCCTACATCTGCTAGTCTACCCGTAAGAGTTCGCACAACTTAGTCAACTATGCCAGAGCCCATAATTGCTTGTGGCTGCACACGTAAGTTTCTAGTTTGAATAATCTCATGATCCCTTTGAGCCTGGGTGGCGGTCCGAAGAAATACAGGCAAGTCCTGCTAGAAAACAGGCTCAATCCACCCAGATGTGTGTTTAAGTTGCCACCTTAAATAAATCATTAATTAACAATCTCACATCAGTCATGGATACACTCACCCAATCCACGTCTACTATCATAGCATGGCATAATAAGCAAACGTAGAAGTAACTCCCAAAGGTTTGTAATAAAACAGGTAATAGGTACTACCTCATCTACTTCCCATCCCACAATTTAGTTAGATCCTAATCATGCAATGTTTGAGGATAGATCTCATGCATAAAAGCTGGGTAGTAGAAAGGTATGATCAAGTGTTACTTGCCTTACTTGCCTTGCTGATGATTCGCGAGACCTAGAGACTCGTAGTAACAGGCGGCGCACTCCGGGTATTCTATCACAGACAAACAAACAAGCATACAATAAGTACTCATCTAATACACGGGTAAAACTCGAACAAAAGATCCAACCAGGATGTTCAACTTAAGAACTCCGGTTTGCAAAAAGAATCAAATCAAATAAAGCAACGAAAGGCAAACGGCGAAAGAAAACAGCTTCGTTTTACTAATCTGGATCTAACTCAAATTTTAAGAAGCAAAAACTTGCTTAAGTAGATTATTCTGAAAGAGGGTTTTGAGACGAAACTCCAGGCGCTTGAATCGCCTGATTTCGATAAACGAGCGAAAAGTTAAACTAAAACGAAAATCGGATCAGGAATCGCGATCAGAAAAATCGCGGATTTAATCCGAGAAAAAGAAAAACGATGAACGGGTTAACGAACGAATGTTTGTTAACTAAACGAATCTGACGAAAAGCGTTCGTTAAAACGAACTAACGGACGAACGTCCGCTAATTAACCTAAACCGGAAAAAAACCGAAAACTAAAAAAACGAAACTAAAAAAAACGAAAGAAAAACCGTAATAAAAACCGCCCGGTTTTTAAGAAAACCGGCGGCACGTGGTTCGAGGCGGCGGCGTACCTCGGCGGTGGCGGCGACGAAGTCCGGCGGGCTCGACGCCGGCGGCGGCGGCAAAGGCGGTGGTGGTGGCGGATCGGGCGGCGGCGGATTAGGGTTAGGGTTTGGTGTGGGCGATGGCGGGCTGGTGGGGTCGGCTGGGCCGGGGCGCCGGGGCGGCGCTATTTATAGTGCCCCCGAGCGAGTCCCGCGGGCACGGCCCGTAGGTCGGTGCGCGTTTTTTTAAATAATTCCGCGCAGAAGAAAAATAAAAAGAAATACTAAACGGACTCCAAAAATCCCGAAATAAATTTTCCTCGGCTTCTAAAATCAAGATGGACTAGATGAACATTTATTTGGGGCCTAAATGCAATTTTGGAAAACGCGCATTTTTCCTAAATTCAAATAAAAAGTGAAAAACTCCAAAATAAATCTTATTTGATTTTTTTATTAAATCTTCGTTATTTCTTTATTTTGGGAAAGTCATTTTATTCCCTCTCTGAATTTTTGGTAGTAGAAATAATTGAAGATAAAATAAATAAAATCAATGATCCTATTTTCAAAATTTGAGAAATACCCAAATATGAAAATAACGAAATCCCCAACTCTCTCCGTGGGTCCTTGAGTTGCGTAGAATTTCTAGGATCGAGCCAAAATGCAACAAAAATATGATATGCAATGATGATCTATGTATAACATTCCAAATTGAAAATTTGGGATGTTACAAACCTTCCCCCTTAAGATGAATCTCGCCCTCGAGATTCGGGTTGGCTAGCAAATAGGTGAGGGTGGTCCTTGAGCAGATCTTCCTCTCGCTCCCAGGTGGCTTCCTCCTCAGTGTGGTGGCTCCACTGAACTTTGCAAAACTTGATAACCTTGCTGCGGGTGACTCTGCTGGCATAATCTAAAATCTTGACAGGTTTCTCTTCATAGGTCAGATCTTCTTTCAACTGAATCGTTTCCAATGGCACCGTATCTCTCCGTGGTATATCAGCCATCTCTGCGTGACACTTCTTCAACTGTGAAACATGGAACACATTGTGAACTCTTGACAATCCCTCAGGTAATTCCAGCTTGTGTGCTACTTCTCCCATGCGTTCCAAAACCTTGTATGGCCCCACAAAACGTGGCGCTAACTTTCCTTTAACTCCAAAACGCTTAACTCACCGAAGTGGAGATACTCGAAGATAAACTCTGTCTCCGACTTCATATTCTGTCTCCTTGCGTTTCGAATCTGCATAGCTCTTCCGCTTGATCGAGCTACCTTGAGCCCTGTCGCGAATCAACTTTACTTTCTCGCCGACTCCTTAATCAAATCTGGTCCAAACAATTGGCGGTCTCCAACCTCATCCCACAACAACGGGGTTCTGCACCTCCTTCCGTACAAGGCTTCAAAAGGGGCCATCTTCAAGCTAGATTGGTAACTATTGTTGTATGAAAACTCGCAGATGGCAAGTTGTCATCCCAACTTGATCCATAATCCAAAACACAAGCTCTAAGCATATCTTCCAAAATCTGATTGACTCTCTCGGTCCATCCATCTGTCGTGGGTGGAAAGTCGTGCCAAACTCGGTCTGGTTCCCGGTGTTTCGTGCAACCGCCTGTAACTTCGAGGTGAATTGGGTTCCTCTATTCGATACGATACTCCTCGGAACTCCATGCAAACATACAATCCTCGCCATGTATATCTTAGCCAATTTAGCACCGCAGTAGGTAGTCTTTATCGATGAAATGAGCTACCTTCACAAACGATCAACTACAACCCAAATCGAGTCATAGCCGAACGAGTCCCGGCAATCCGTGATGAAATCCATGCCTAGTTTATCCCACTTCCATTCGGGTATAGGCAATGGCTGCAACAATCCAGCTGGTTTCTGATGTTCTGCTTTCACCCTCTGACATACATCACAAACTGCTACATACTCTGCAATATCCTTCTTCATTCCGGTCCACCAGAAAGTTTCCTTCAAATCCAAATACATCTTTGTATTTCTGGGGTGGATCGAATATAGTGAATCATGTGCCTCTTGCAGAATCAACTTCCTGATCTCCGGGTCATTGGGCACATAAACACGGTCCTCAAATCGTAGGGTATCGTACTCATCCTGACGAAATCCCTTAGCCTTCCCCTTACTCATCTGTTCCTTAATAGTGGCAACTTCCGTATCTGCCTTTTGAGCTTCTCTTATTTTATCCATCAACGTAGACTGAATCTCCAATGTTGCTACATAGCCTCTCAGAACTATTTCCAAACATAGCTCTCGAAGGTCCTCTGCTAACTCCTTGGGTATTTCTCCCGTCATTAGAGTATTGACATGGCTCTTGCGGCTCAACGTGTCTGCTACAACGTTAGCCTTCCCGGGGTGATAATGCAATCTCATATCATAATCTTTAATAAGTTCCAACCATCTCCTCTGCCTGAGATTTAACTCCTTCTGCGTGAAGATGTACTTCAAACTCTTGTGATCCGTGTACACCTCACAATGATTTCCAATGAGAAAATGTCTCCACGTTTTCTGTGCATGCACTACGGCTGCTAACTCCAAATCATGAGTAGCATAGTTCAACTCATGGGGCTTAAGCTGTCGTGAAGCATACGAAACAACTCTTCCCTCCTGCATAAGCACTACTCCAAGTCCTCATCGTGAAGCATCACAATACACTTCATAATCCTTAGTCTGATCAGGCAGAATCAACACTGGTGAGGTAACCAATCGTTTCTTCAACTCTTGGAAACTAGCCTCACACTCCTCAGTCCAAATGAACTTGGTATCCTTCTTCAACAACTTTGTCATAGGCTTGGCAATCTTCGAGAAATTTTCAATGAATCTTCGGTAGTATCCTGCGAGTACAAGGAAACTCCTAATCTCTCCAACTGTGGTTGGTGCTTCCCAGTTTGTCACAGTGACTACTTTAGTGGGGTCTACTGCGATACCTTCTCCGGATATAACATGTCCGAGAAATCCAACTTCCTTCAACCAAAACTCACACTTGTTGAACTTGGCGTATAGCTAATGTTCCCTGATCTTCTCGAGTACTAATCGCAAGTGCTCCTTGTGTTCCTCTTCATTCTTCGAGTAAACCAAAATATCATCAATGAACACCATGACGAACTCATCCAAAAACTCCATAAACACCTTGTTCATCATGTTCATAAAATAGGCTGGGGCGTTAGTCAGACCAAATGACATAACGGTATACTCATACAGCCCGTACCTGGTAGTAAAAGCTGTCTTCGGTATATCTTGCTCCCGAATCTTCAATTGATGGTACCGTGATCGTAAATCGATCTTGGAAAACACCTTAGCTCCTTGCAACCGATCAAACAGATCATTAATCATTGGTAGTGGGTACTTGTTCTTGATTGTTACTTCATTCAATCCGCAATAATCAACAACCATTCTTAACGATCCATCCTTCTTCTCCACTAGAAGTACTGGCGATCCCCAAGGCGAAGAACTTGGGCGAATAAAACCTTTGTCCAACAACTCCTTAATCTGCTTCTTGATTTCCTCCAAATCTTGGGCTGGCATCCTGTACGGTCTCTTGGATATAGGCCCAGTGCTTGGCATTAGCTCAACTAAGAACTCAATGTCTCTATTCGGTGGCATGCCTAGCAACTCTTCTGGAAATACAACAGGGAAATCCTTTACCACTGGTACTTCCTCCTGCACAACTCCTGATAAGGAATTTACATGTGCTCTTCTCGGCTCATGCCGTGATACATACTTGATCTTTATCCCTTCTGGTGTTGTAAGCAAAATTGTCTTACTGGCGCAATCAATGTTTCCTCCATACATCGACAGCCAATCCATACCAAGAATTACATCCAATCCTTGGGACTCCAATATAATCAAATCCGTGGGGAAAACATGCCTTCCTATACTCAACGGCACCTGGAAGCATCCTTGACTGACCATAAACTCAGCTCCCGGTGAACTTACTAGCATGGGTGTCTTAAGAGTCTTAGTGGGCAGGCTAAACTTATTCACAAATCCCCTTGATATGTATGAATGCGATGCACCAGTATCGAAAAGAACAACTGCAGTAAATGCCTTAACCAAAAACTTACCTATTACTGCGTCTGGCTGAGCTTCAACCTCCTCCACGGTAACGTGGTTCACTTACCCCCTGTTGAAAGGGTTCGACTTCTTTCCTGAGCTTCCATTGCCCTTTCCATTTTGGGCTTCAGGACAATCATTTGCATAATGCCCCGTCTTGCGGCACTTATAACAAGTGATATGGCTCAGGTCTGCTTTGGATGGTGTTGACGGGTTGGTGCGGCTTTGTCTATTGCTTCCTCCATTCCTGTTTCCATTCTTTGTGCCATTGTGATTGTGCGAGCTGCCTCCTCCATGAGTATGCTGAAAATGTCCTCCTGACTTTGGGGTAAAGCGTGCCTTCTGCTGAGCTCCAGAATTATACTTCCCCTGTGCATACTTTCTCTTACGATTATCAATCTGCTGCTACTTCCCTTCAATCATAAGAGCACGATCTACTAACTCCTGGTAATTATTGAAAGTGGCTACCATCAACTGCATGCTCAGCTCATCATTCAGTCCTTCTAGAAACTTCTCCTGCTTAGCTGCATCCGTAGCAACATCATGTGGGGCATAACGTGCTAGCTTACTAAAATCATCCACATACTGGCCAACTGTCCGTCCTCCTTGGCGTAAGTTGCGAAACTCACGCTTATTCATGGCCATAGCTCCTGCTGAAACATGGGCGATGAGAATGCTTCTGAAACCGATTCTATGTGACAAGTGTTCACTGGGTATGTAGTGTAAAATTCTCCCACCATGCCGCTGCGGGTCCGCTGTCGATGGGCGGCAAACTTCACCTTTTCTCCATCTGTGCATCCTGCAGTGGTCAACTCCCTCCCTATCTTACGGAGCCAATCATCTGCTACTATCGGCTCGATGCTACTGGAAAACACCGGTGGATTCAACCATAAGAAACGTGCCAGATGGTCAACAGGTGGTGGTGGTGGTGGGTTGTTGTTGTTGTTGCCTTGGTTCTATACCAATGTTTGAATCAAGGTATTCTGCTGCTGAATCAATTGAGTGATCTCTGGCGGGAAAACAAACTCGGGGTCGCATCTCGGAGGCATCTGAGGGTTTAAAGGGAAGAGTTAAGAATAGAATGAGGTCTAGTGAGAATACACTACCCATATGCACATGAGACAAACACACAATATCATTCCAATCAATTCAAACAAGGGCATACAACGGTCTAACTATCGTTACAAAAGTGCTTGGACTAAAACTAGTTAAATGGTGGAAAATTCTACCATCGTTATGGTGGTCAACTAGAAAAACTGCTCCGATGCGATTCCATGATATCCGCTCCAGCTTCATCAACATAGTCATCATCGCTGTCGCCGGGATCCGAGTCGGTGTCGCCGATGATGATATAATTATCCGACATGTAGGTTCATCCTCTTCTCCTCGGGTGCTGAACCTCCCATGAATACTCCAATCTTCTCCTTAAGGTCACCGCTCGTCTTACTAGAGCGACGATTTCTTCCATATAGTCTTTACGCGTAGCCTTGAGTTCTCGCTTCTAGCTCCTTGATCCTGGTCATAGCCTTCGTAGCTCCTCCATATCTCAAGACATCCGGTTCTCCTAGCGTCGGATGTGTTGGTTTAACTCTGAATATAAGATGCGATTGATCTGTCCCTCCTAGTGGTGATCATCTCCCAATGCTCATCTCGGCGCCCACAAATCTGGTAGATAGTATTCTTGAGATCGCTAGGTAAACTTCTCCAATTCGCCCCATGGCGATGTGAGATGCCATGCTCTTTCCTAGGCTCCATGTTGGCACATCAAAGGTAAATTCTATTGGTTCCCGGATCGGTGCAAACGCCCTTCCTGGAATGTAGACTTGAATCCTCCAGCGCTCCTCTTGGGTAAAGTGGCGTTGAAAGTCCCAGTGAAGCTTGGTACTCCTATGTTCGAGTATCTAGCCGCTTCCTTCAAGTGACATCCAAAAGGTGAATTCTCATCCGTTGCGCTGAACTTGATCCTTGCATCCGCCATCCGAAAGAATAGAAAAGATGAGGAGTCAGAAATGAGAAGAAAGAGTAGTGATCTAGGGCTTAAGCTTAGTGGCCGTGTCCTACAGTCAGCGTGCTCTGATACCACCTTTGTAGCGACCAGACCTCAAACAGTCTAATCTCTGTGCTCAGTGTCATCCCTGGATCAGTAATGCTGACACCACACAGTACTTGGAGGATTTATAACAGAGTAGCAATCACACACTTACTACATAATGTCTCAAAAGAGAACTTATTGAAATAAATATGGCTTAAGGCCATCTAAAACGATAACAGCGGAAGGCTTGGAAGATAAGCGAGTCCATCAACTCCAACGACATCACTGAGTATAGAACCACGACCTAAAAGCACCTTAATCGTCGTCTGAAAAGTCTGCAACATGAAACGGGTCAGCACATGGAATATGCTGGCAATGTAACACATAGAGAATAACAATGGAGATAGGCTATACTACATGCACATTTGGCTGGTGGTAAAGCTCTATGGTTACAGTTTTGCATAAAGCCAATTTTTCCCTACTTCAAAGGAATAAATTCATTTAACTATCATGGTGGTTGTTAAACATTGAGAATGGTTGACAGCATTCTCAATCCCAATTAAAAAGTACTCATTAAACCCCAACAATATTAATTAAAGTAACATGATGAGATTCACATGATAATCAAGTACTAGATACTCAAGTTGTCCATAACCGGGGACACGGCTAACCATGATTAGTTTATACACTTTGCAGAGGTTTGTGCACTTTTCCCACAAGTCTAGATCGCCTCCGTTTGATTCCTCGCACTACATGATGTTTGAGAAACGGATGACCGAGACATAGTCTTTCGGAAGCACTAGCACCTTACATGTGGGTACACCGGTACACCTACTTTCCCCTACATCTGCTAGTCTACCCGTAAGAGTTCGCACAACTTAGTCAACTATGCCAGAGCCCATAATGGTTGTGGCTGCAAACGTAGTTTCTAATTTGAATAATCTCATGATCCCTTTGAGCCTGGGTGGCGGTCCGAAGAAATACAGGCAAGTCCTGCTAGAAAACTGGTGCCTCAGTCCACCCAGATGTGTGTTTAAGTTGCCACCTTAAATAAACCATTAATTAACAATCTCACATCTGTCAGGGATACACTCACCCAATCCACGTCTACTAGCATAGCATGGCATAATAAGCAAACGTAGAAGTAACTCCCAAAGGTTTGATAATAAAACAGGTAATAGGTACTACCTCATCTACTTCCCATCCCACAATTTAATTAGATCCTAATCATGCAATGTTTGAGGATAGATCTAACGCATAAAAACTGGGTAGTAGAAAGGTATTATCAAGTGTTACTTGCCTTGCTGATGATCCGCGAGACTTAGAGACTCATAGTAACAGGGGGGGCACTCCGGGTATTCTATTGCAGACAAACAAACAAGCCTACAACAAGTACTCATCTAATGCACAGGTAAAACTCAAACAAAAGATCCAACCAGGATGTTCAACTTAAGAACTCCGGTTTGCAAAAAGAATCAAATCAAATAAAGCAACGAAAGTCAAAAAACAGCTACGTTTTACTAATCTAGATCTAAGTCCAATTTTACAGAAGCAAAAACTTGTTTAAGTAGATTATTCGGAAAGAGGGTTTCGAGACGAAACTCCTCGCGCTTGAATCGCCTGATTCCGATAAACGAGCGAAAAGTTAAACTAAAACGAAAATCGGATCAGGAATCGCGATCAGAAAAATCGCGGATTTAATCCGAGAAAAAGAAAAACGACGAACGGGTTAACGAACGAATGTTCGTTAACTAAACGAATCTGACGAAAAGCGTTCGTTAAAACGAACTAACAGACGAACGTCCGCAATTAACCTAAACCGAAAAAAAACCTGAAAACTAAAAAAACGAAACTAAAAAAACCGAAAGACAAACCGTAATAAAAACCGCCCGGTTTTTAAGAAAACCGGCGGCACGCGGTTCGAGGCGGCGGCGAACCTCGGCGGCGGCGGCGATGAAGTCCGGCGGGGCTCGGCGGCGGCGGCGGCGGATTAGGGTTAGGGTTTCGGTGTGGGGCGGCGGCGGGTGAAATGATGGGGCTGGCCGGCGAGGTCGGCTGGGCGGGGCTGGGCGGCGCTATTTATAGTGTTCCGAGCGGAGTCCCGCCGGACACGGCCAGAGGTCGGTCTTGCGTTTTTAAATAATTCCGCGCAGAAGAAAAATAAAAAGAAATATTAAATGGACTCCAAAAATCCCGAAATAAATTTTCCTAGGCTTCTAAAATACAGCTGGACTAGATGAACATTTATTTGGGGCCTAAATAAAATTTTGGAAAACAGGCATTTTTCCTAAATTCAAATAAAAAGCGAAAAACTCCAAAATAAATCTTATTTGATTTTTTATTAAATCTTCATTATTTCTTTATTTTGGGAAAGTCATTTTATTCCCTCTCTGAATTTTTGGTAGTAGAAATAATTGAAGATAAAATAAATAAAATCAATGATCCTATTTTCAAAATTTGAGAAATACCCAAATATGAAAATAACGAAATCCCCAACTCTCTCCATGGGTCCTTGAGTTGCGTAGAATTTCTAGGATCGAGCCAAAATGCAACAAAAATATGATATGCAATGATGATCTATGTATAACATTCGAAATTGAAAATTTGGGATGTTACACAAGTCCAAACTACTCGCTCGAGCCGATGGACCGTTCAAGGTGCTAGCACGCTACAACGACAATGCCTACAAGACTGAACTCCCACGAGACAAGTACAACGTGAGCGATATCTTCAACGTCAAAGACCCTCGCCTTTCCATGTTGATGAAGATTTTGATCCGAGGTCGGATCTTTCCCAAGGGAGGGGAGATGATGCGGAGCATCCCGCCATCATCTCCATGGACTCTACACCGACACATCCAACCCCACGAGGACCCATGACAAGAGCTAGAGCACATGCTTTGGAAACCGAGGTGCATTCCTTCCTACTAGAATTGCATATGGACACGAACGAGAAACATGTTTACTACCTCACCAAAATATGTTATGCCTCCGTAGGTATGAAGAGGAACATCACCAATAAGCTCAGGAGCATCATCAAGGAGAAGGAGGACCACCCCAAGGCCGTGCGAACCAAGAAGAAGGACAACAAAGAAGAAGACAGAGGCTCCAGCGATCAGCAGGCGATGGGCCCTCGAGACCCTGTGCCCACGGACTACACAGAAATCGACGCTGAGCACCCTGCGGACAGGCTGTCCGTGGCTCACAGACCCCGTGCGACGGGCCCAACTTACCTCAGGCGCACGGGCCTCCCAGATGGCCGGCTGAGATTGCATCTTCGGCTCCTCTTCATGTCCTTCGACTCCAAGGCTATATATTCTGATAGAGGCAAAGGTGTCTCTCTTCGATGAGATGGTGGATTTCGCTTTGGTGGAAGTCGACTTTGACGATCCGACTACGGCGCGGCGAGGACGCCGCTACTTAGCAATCGCTAAACCAACTCCGAGAGGTTATTGACCACGCGGAGCACCATCAACGACCACGAGGGTCTATTTCCGCGAGCAAACGAAGAACAGCAAGAAACCGAGATTGCAACTGGATAAATATAAGATGAAAGCTTTGTTGATCAAGGTGGGGTTCGTGACGCTTTGTCCGGTCGTTGAACACAAACGGCACGCTGTGAAGTTGCAGCTATGGCGAACTTTTAATCTAAACAAAACCCAAAGTCTAAACGGTGCCCTAAGGGTTGTATATATGGAGGAAGAGGAGGTGAATTTCGTGGCCCTTGGTGGAGGGGTCTGAAACTAACCCTATCTCTTGTTTCCCCACACATACGGACTCTAAAAATAGCCTATACTTATGTATTTCGAAATTACATGGGCCTGGCCCAATAATAAGGTGACGCAGCTCCTAGAATAGCCTCTGGACGAAATTTATTAAGTGGCATTCTTGTATATTTCGTCCAAGGCTTCATGCACTCATTATGGTGGCTTCAAAGTCCTGAAATCATCACTTGTAACTCCGTTATTGTCCCCCTTGCGCATGCCATCATCTCCATGCTTGTTCTTTGCTCCAATGTTCATCCTTCTCCAAGCTAGGCCCTTCATTTGTAAGCAAAACAAATGTATCCAATTTAGGCAGCATCATATTCTCATGAACATTAGAATCATGACCGAGAAACGAAAGTACCTGGTAATTTAGTTGACGTGCGCGAGCTCTAGTAATTGGTCCAGTATGTATAGCAGCAGGGGCTGTGGGTGTAACAATGGTATTGATGTCCTCATCATGTTCCGTACCTAGGACCATGTTTAGGGTTATCGAAGTATTAGACGAGATCTTGGTGAGCTTTGCTCCTTTACCTTTCCTCTTGGAGGATCAAGACCCCCTAGGGAAGAATCCTTGAGGATTTCAAGACCTCCATAGGGAGAAGAATACCTTCAAGCCCCCACTTCCTTTGGATTTGGGATGAACTTTGCCATTGTATCTTTCCTTTGATTGTTTGTGACTTGTGGATCTTGTGTTGTTACCCTAGTGGATGTGTAATCGGTAATTGTTGGAGTGATTGCCTCTTTGTGTTCTTGTTGTTCTTGTTGTTTCTCTCCTTTTCCCCTCCAAGTGTGAAAAGGTCCCTCTTAGGGTTCTACCCTACATCAGAAAGTGAAGGAGCAAAGATCACAAAGATCTCATCTAAAACTTTGCTAACCCTAAACATGGTCCTTGGTACGGAATATATAGCCTTGGGGTTGAAGGAGATGAAGAGGAGCCGAAGATGCAATCTCAGCCAGCCATCCTGGGAGGCCCGTGCGCACGGGGTAAGTTGGGCCCGTGCGCACGGTACAAGCCCATGCGCACGGGGTGCTCCAGCACGGGGTAAGTGGGCACGGGGTCTCGGGGGCCCGTGCGCACGGGGTCGCCTGGAGCCTCGTGTGTTGCTGCTGTTGTCCTTCTTCTTGGTTCGCACGGCCTTGGGGTGGTCCTTCCTTCTCCTTGGTGATGCTCCTAAGCTCTTGGTGATGTTCCTCTTCATACCTAAGGAGGCATAGCATATTTTGGTGAGGTAGTAAAGATGTTCCGTTCGTGTCCATATGCAAGTCTAGTAGGAAGGAATTCACCTCGGTTTTGAAAGCACATGCTCTAGCTCTTGTCATGGGTCCTCGTGGGGTTGGATGTGTCGGTGTAGAGTCCATGGGGATGATGGAAGGATGCTCCACATCATCTCCCCTCCCTTGGGAAAGATCCGATCTCGGATCAAAATCTTCATCACCATGGAAAGGCGAGAGGTCTTTGACGTTGAAGATATCGCTCACGTTGTAATTGTCTTGTGGGAGTTCAATCTTGTAGGCGTTGTCGTTGTAGCGTGCTAGCACCTTAAAGGGTCCATCGGCTTGAGGGAGAAGTTTGGACTTGCGTTCGTTGGGGAAATGGTCCTTGCGAAGGTGTAGCCACACGAGATCGACTATGTTGAAGATCATGGGTTGTTTGTTGACGTTGAGCTTGGTTGCTACTCAGTGTACTTGGCGCTCGATGATGTTCGTTGTATCTTCCTACATATTCTTGATGTAGCTTGCTCATGCACTCGCATCCATGTTGGTGTGCTCTTGTAGAGGAAGAGGTAGAATGTCCAAAGGGGACAACGGGTTGAAGCCGTAGACGACCTCGAAGGGGGGCTTGCCGGTAGTCGAATGTCTTGCACGGTAGTAGGCGTACTTGGCGATGGGTAGACACGCCTCCCACTCCTTGATGTTCTTGATCAACACGCGAAGTAGAGTGGATAGTGTCCGGTTCGTCACCTCCGTTTGGCCGTCGGTTTGATGATGGTATGCGGATGAGAGTAAGAGCTTGATTCCGAGCTTGGTGCATAGCGTCTTCCAAAAGTAACTCAAGAACTTGATGTCGCGGTCGGAGACGATTGTCCTTGGTACTCCATGGAGACGCAAGATTTCCCTACAAAAGAGATTTGCAACGTGTGAATTATCGTCTATCTTGTTGCAAGGAATGAAATGTGCCATCTTAGAAAATTGGTCCACAACAACAAATACGAAATCCTTTCCATTTTGAGTTCTAGGCAAACCAAGTACAAAATCCATGCTAATGTCTTCCCAAGGTTGATAAGGAATAGGAAGAGGCATGTAAACACCATGAGATTGAGCTTTAGACTTAGCTTTGGGCATGTAGAGTATCGGGTGGTGAAGCATGAGACGTCGCGAAACATCTTGGGCCAAAAGTAGTTCTTGGAGAGCGTGGCGAAAGTCTTGTCGCGTCCAAAGTGTCCCATGAGTTCGCCTCCATGAGCCTCTTGCAAAAGGAGCAAACGAAGAGAAGACTCGAGAATGCATAGTTTGTTAGCTCTCATAAAATAACCATCCTTGATGTAATATTGTTCCCAAGATGTATGCGTCAAACATTTAGCATAATGAGTTGCAAAAGATGGATCATCAGCATACAAGTCTTTTATGTGCTCAAAGCCAATAACATTCAACTCGAGTTTGGTGACAAGCGTGCATATACGGGAAAGTGCATCGGCAACTACATTTTCCTTCCCCTTAATGTACTTGATCACATAGGGAAAAGATTCAATAAATTCACTCCATTTGGCATGACGCTTGTTCAACTTAGTTTGACCTTTTAAGTACTTAAGCGTTTCATGATCGGTATGGATGACAAACTCATGAGGTCTAAGTTAATGTTCCCAAACATGTAGCACACGCACTAAAGCATACAATTCTTTGTCATAGATGGGATAGTTAAGTTGAGCACCAGAGAGTTTTTCACTAAAATATGCAATTGCTCATTTTTCTTGCATCAAAACTGCGCCAATTCCGGTACCACTTGCATCACAATGAACCTCAAAAGTTTTGTCAAAGTTGGGAAAAGCAAGAATCGGAGCATGAGTAAGCAAGGACTTGAGCTGATCAAAAGCGGTGGATTGCAAAGATCCCCAAACAAAAGGAGCATTCTTCTTACTCAAAGCATGCAAGGAGCGGCAATAGTGCCAAAGTCTTTCACAAAGCGACGATAAAGACCCGCAAGACCAAGAAAACTACGCACTTGTTGCAAATTGGTGGGTTGGGGCCAACTTTTAATTGCTTCAATTTTAGTTTCATCAACATGAACACCTTTGGAAGAGACAACAAAACCCAAGAAAACCACTTTGTCAACACCAAATGTGCACTTTTTCATATTGGCATAAAGACTTTCCTTATGAAGTGTTTGCAAAACAACCCTAACATGATTAAGATGCTCTTTCATGGTTTTGCCAAACACAAGAATATCATCGAAGTAAACCACAACAAAGACTCCAATGTAAGGGCGAAGTACATGATGCATGATACGCACGAAAGTACCGGGAGCCTCCGATAAACCCATTGGCATGACTAACCATTCATATAAGCCAAATTTGATTTTGAAAGAGGTTTTCCATTCATCACCCTCTTGTATGTGGATTTGATAATAGCCACTTTTAAGATCAATTTTTGAGAAAAAGTTGGCTCCACTAAGTTCATCAAGCATATCATCTAAGCGAGGAATGGGATGCCTATAGCGAAGGGTGATAGCATTTATAGGTCTACAATCGGAACACAAGCGGAAACTTCCATCGGACTTAGGCACAAGTATAACGGGAACGACACAAGGGCTTAAGCTTTTACGTACATGACCGTTGTCGATTAGTTGTTATACTTGTCGTTGAATCTCCTTGGTTTCTTCAGGATTGTCATGGTATGGAGCTTTGTTTGGAAGTGGCCTATAGAGGTAAAGGTGTCCCGTCTTTCGATGAGATGGTGGATATCGCTTTGGTGGAAGTCGACTTTGACGATCCGACTATGAACGTGTGAGGACGTCGCGCCTTAGCAATCGCTAAACCAACTCCGAGAGGTTATTGACTACGCCGGAGCTCGATCAACCTGACCACGAGGGTCTGTTTCCTGCGAGCAAATGAAGAACAAGCAAGAAACTGAGATTGCAATCTGGATATTGCGAATATAAGATGAAAGCTTTAATGATCAAGGTGGGGTTCTGTGATGCCTTTGTCCGTCGTTGAACACAAACGGCACGCGCGAAGTTGCAGCTATGGCGAACTTTTAATCTAAACAAAACCCAAAGTCTAAACGGTGCCCTAAGGGCTGTATATATGGAGGAAGAGGGGGGGATTCCGTGGCCCTTGGTGGAGGGGTCCGAAATCAACCCTATCTCTTGTTTCCCCACACATACGGACTCTAAAAATAGCCTATACTTATGTATTTCAAAATTACATGGGCCTGGCCCAATAATAAGTTGACGTAGCACCTAGAATAGCCTCAGGACGAAATTTATGAAGTGGCATCTTGTATATTTTGTCCAAGGCTTCATGCACCCATTATGGTGGCTTCAAAGTCCTAAAATCATCACTTGTAACTCCGTTATTGTTCCCCTTGCGCATGCCATCATCTCCATGCTTGTTCGTGCCCAATGTCCATCCTTCTCCAAGCTAGGCCCTTAATTTATAAGCAAAACAAATGTATCCAATTTAGGCAGCATCATATTCTCATGAACATTAGAATCATTACCAAGAAACGAAAGTACCGTATAATTTAATTGGCGGGCGCGTGCTCTAGTAATTGGTCTAGTATATGTAGCAGTAGGGGCTGTGGGTGTAACAATGGTATTGATGACCTCATCATCCTCCCCTTCTTGAAATGAAGTCGTCCTCGACGGAAGCTCATCTTCCTCACCCAAATAAGGCTTCAAATCTGCAATGTTAAAAGTGGGACTAACCCCAAAATCTGCAGGCAGCTCAAGTTTATATGCATTATCATTTTTTTTCTCTAACACCTTAAAAGGTCCGTCAAGACGTGGTTTTAGCTTTGATTTGCGCAAATCAGAAATCTATCCTTACGCAAATGTAACCAAACAAGATCTCCTGTGCAAACACAACATGTTTTCTACCCTTTTCTCCAAAGAAGTTCATATTTAGCATTCATACGCTCAATGTTTTCCTTAGTTAACTCATGCATTTTTAAAATCAATTCAGCACGTTGTTTAGCATCAAAATTAACCTTCTCCGAAGATGGAAGAGGCAACAAATCAATAGGTGCACGAGGTAGGAAACCATACACAATTTCGAAAGGGCACATCTTAGTAGTAGAATGCAATTAACGATTATAGGAAAATTCAATATGAGGCAAGCATTCCTCCCACATTTTCTTATTGTTCTTCAAAACAGCCCTAAGCATAATAGACAATGTTCTATTGACTACTTCAGTTTGTCCATCAGTTTGGGGGTGACAAGTAGTACTAAAAAGCAGTTTAGTCCCCAACTTAGCCCATAAGCATCTCCAAAAGTGGCTAAGAAAATTTAGTATCACGATCTGAATTAATAGTATTTGGCACACCATGCAAGTTTAATAATTTCACTTAAAGAACAAATCAGCAACATTAACAAAGATCATCGCTTTTATGACATGGTATAAAGTGTGCCATTTTCGAGAATCTATCCACGACAACAAATATGCTATCCCTCCCCTTCTTTGTTCGAGGTAAACCTAAAACAAAGTACATAGATATATCCTCCCAAGGAACAGTAGGTATAGGCAAAGGCATATATAAACCATGAGGATTGAGTCGTGACTTAGCTTTTTGACATGTAGTGCAGCAAGCAACAAAGCGCTCAACATCCTGTCTCATCTTTGGCCAAACGAAATGTGTAGCAAGTACGTCCTTCGTCTTCTTCACGCCAAAGTGTCCCATTAGTCCTCCTCCATGCACCTCCTGTAACAACAAAAGACGACAGAGCTAGCTGGAATGCATAGCTTGTTAGGACGGAACACAAATCCATCATTAAAGACGAACTTGTTCCAAGTTGTTCCCTCTTTACAATTCTGCAATACATCTTTAAAATTAGCATCATGCACATATTGATCTTTGATGGTCTCCAAACCAAATATTTTGAAGTCAAGTTGTGAAACCATAGTAGAGCGACCAGACAATGCATCAGCAATAACATTTTCTTTACCCTTCTTGTGTTTAATGACATAAGGGAAAGTTTCAATGAATTCAACCCATTTAGCATGTCTACGATTCAGTTTAGCTTGACTTCTAATAAGTTTCAAAGATTCATGATCAGAATGTATAACAAATTCTTTGGACCATAAATAATGTTGCCATGTTTCTAAAGTCCGAACAAGAGCATATAATTCTTTATCATAAGTAGAATAATTCAGACTAGGCCCACTCAATTTTTCAGAAAAGTATGCAACAGGTTTACCATCTTGTAATAACACACCTCCTAATCCAATTCCGCTAGCATCACATTCAAGCTCAAAAGTCTTATTAAAATCAGGAAGTTGGAGTAAAGGAGCATGTGTCAACTTATCTTTCAACACCGTGAAGGCTTCTTCCTGTGCTGTACCCCAAACAAAGGGCACATCCTTCTTTCTAAGCTCATTGAGAGGTGCAGCAATGGTGCTGAAATCTCTTGCAAAATGCCTATAGAATCCAGCGAGGCCAGAAAACTCCTCACTTGTGTGACCGTTTTGGTCTGCGGCCAACTCTGAATAGCTTCAATCTTGGCTTTATCAACTTCAATTCCCTGTGGAGTAACAACATAGCCAAGAAAATACACTCGGTCGGTGCAAAAGGTGCACTTCCCAAGGTTACCGAACAAACGTGCATCACGTAGAGCAATAAAAACAGCATGTAAATGTTCCAAATGTTCCTCCAAAGATCTGCTATAAATCAATATGTCATCAAAGTAAACTACCACAAATCGTCCAATGAAAGCACGTAAAACTTTGTTCATTAATCTCATGAAAGTACTAGGTGCATTAGTTAACCCAAAAGGCATGACTAACCACTCATATAATCCAAACTTAGTTTTAAATGCTGTTTTCCATTCATCCCCCAATTTCATACGAATTTGATGGTATCCACTACGCAAATCAACTTTGGAGAATATTGTAGAGCCACTCAATTCATCAAGCATATCATCTAGCCTAGGAATAGGATGACGATAAACTAATAGTAATATTATTAATGCCTCTACAATCAACACACATACGCGATGTACCATCCTTTTTCGCACTAGAATAATAGGAACAGACAAGGACTAAGGGATTCGCAGATATAACCTTTGTCGAGAAGTTCTTGTACTTGACGATAATCTCCTTCGCCTCCTCCGATTGGTACGGTATGGCGCGACAGCAGTTAGCGATTAAGCACCGGAATTAAGTCAATCAAGCTCAATCCTCGAATAGGCGGTAATCCGGTGGCACGCCTTGTGGAAAGACGCCACAAACTCCCTGCAAAATGTTAGTGACAGCAGGAGGCAAAGAGGAAGGCACGTCCTCGAATGAAAATAATGCCTCTTTGCACACAAAATCATAGCAAACAGATTTGCTAAAATCTAGCTCATTAATATCAGATTTAGTGGCAAGTAAACATGCACTTTCCAATTTAATTTCAGAAGCAACACTAGATGGTTTACTATTAGGCTTCATTTGTTGCTCAAATTCTTTTGCCACAATCTGATTTTCACTCTTATTTTTCTCCTGTTTTGCTTTATTAGCTCTATTAATATCATCTTTCAAAATGGACTCAGGAGTCATAGGAAGCAAAGTAATATTTTTATCCTTATGAACAAGAGTATACTGATTGTTTCTACCATGGTGTACAGAATTTTTATCAAATTGCCATGGTCGACCAAGTAATAAGGAACATGCTTTCATAGGTACCACATCACAATCAACATAATCAGCATATGTAGAGATACTAAAATGCACACGAACAGTACGTGTTACCTTAACCTTGCCGCTGTTGTTGAACCATTGGATGTAGTATGGATGTGCATGTGGTCTTGTGGTGAGAGATAGCTTCTCCACCATCTCCATGCTAGCCAAGTTGTTGCAGCTCCCTCCATCTATGATGACGCGCTCAAAACGTTCCTTCACAACTCCCTTTGTATGGAACAAATTGTGCCTCTGATTCTGCTCAACTTGTGTGGCCTGCACACTCAAAACACGTTGAGCAACTAAACATTCATACCTTTCAGCGTCTTCAGGAGCCATGTATTGCGTGTCATGATCAGAATCATCTCCACCATGTTCTTCACGTGTAATAAGAGCCAAAGTCTCCTCATCGTAGTCACTAGCGGACTCATACCCACCATCCTCAATAGCAATCATCACACGCTGAGATTTGCATTCTCTCGCATAATGACCTCTTCCCTTACAACGACGATAAATAATATCACTTGTGTGCCCTGTTGATGCCATGGAAGAAGAAGAGCTCTATGCAGGCCCGGCAGGTGCGCTCTTGGCAGATAGTGATGGTTGTACCTGCTTTCTTGTATCACGGCTGGAGGTAGCAGCTGATGGAGGTGCTGGTGTAGTGGAAGTACACTACAACAGGACCCCCACTATAGCTAGCAACGCATCTTTCCGTATCTAAAGGTGCATATATGCATTGTTAGTGCCTTTACCAACATTTAGGATGCGTAGCCTTATTCAGTGTTGCTAGCGCACATTCCAACGCTTATACTACCGTTGGTAAAAGGGACCGTTGCAAGAATACAACACATAAAACAGACTCGCGCAACACTTCTATACGTTGGTGCTTAATGTACACGAAGCAGGATTCCATTGCTTGGCAACGATGAATTCACAACGTTTCAAGTGTTGATACTTATATAATGTGAATAATAATATAATTATATATATATATATATATATATAGGTAAAACTGTGTCTATCATAGCTTGCCACAGAATTAGTTAAGGCATGCTAAACATTTAACGGTTTAAAAGTAAGTAAAAAAATGAAATAAAAATTAAATTAACCCTGCATGCAATGGTGATAATTATGTACATGTGAAGAAAAAACAAAAGAATATACTCATGGGAAGAAGAACTCGTATATTAGATAAAACTGTTGAAGTACAATAGTGTATATTTCACAAGCAACATCATCCAAATGTGATGCATAATCCAAATATTTTCTTCACAGCGGAACTTAAACTAAAAGCATCCATCCTGAACAAATCTAAAAGTTAACCGAGGAGCATCATCCCTGAATCTTAAGCAAAACTGAAAGCATCCATCGTCATCATCATGAACAGGACATCATCATCATCATCTTTGCAGCATACTTGCCACACAACCATATAATCATCCATTTATCTTTTGAACCTACAAACAAAAAAATGAACTGTTAACACACAATGCATTGACAAGATGCAAGTAGTGACAGAAGGATGTTAGTCATTGTATCTGCTAGTATATCTCTATATGCAAACTCCAGAAATTCATCTACACCAAGTGAGTACTGTGTACTTTCTCTAGGAAATTGCAATGGTAATTTGGTCGATTCTAAAACCATTGCACACTGCATAAAAATAACAACTATTACTGTAGTTGTAACCATGAATGAATTGCAAAAGCTTAGGTTGTTAATATCTTGTTTAGGGTATAAGTTCCTATCATCATACAACAGAAATTCACAATTATATTGTGTTTGAACAATGCAAGGATCCTCCTCCCAATGATTGCAACATAGCAGGTAGAATTTTTTTCAAACATTGTAAAAAAGCTAGTAAGGTTACTCTACTATGCATACTAGTCGTCAACGTTTGCACAGGCTAACATTTTTGTGTTTCACATTGTGAGCTGGGAATAAGTACTATGGTGATCTGAAATTGTTAGCTCAGATCTGACATCAGTAATGGTTTCTCCTTGCACTATTTCTCTTTAAGAAAAAATATGAGAGAAATTATGTATGCTTGGAGGCCAAATGTCTCCTCAACTGATGAGGTTGGAGAAAGGAGGTGCTGAAGAATAAAGTTATTAGAACGCTTGGTCACTGCAAAGTCATGATATAATCTAACAAAAAAACATCCAAAACAAATCGTGAGTAAAATTTGATAGTGAAAACACACTCGGTGAGAAATTTATACATGTAAAAATTATATAAGATCATCACGATTTAATTAAAGGGCTTTATGTTGTATATCAAGCCCAATATTTTACAATATTCAGCTTGTATTAGTGACACTTGCAACAAATTTCTTACTGTATATATACAACTGGATATTCGACTCTAGATACATACCAAATATGTCGAATATTTTACACAATAGGATTTCTCTCAATCATCCACTATGTTTTACCATGTACATCTCTTCTTTTGACTAAAGTATACACTGTCAGCACCCTGTAAATTCCTACTATAAATATATATTAAAGGACACGTCAAGGAGTTGAATTCTTTTATCACGTGGTAGAAAACTACAACACAATAATAGGATAATATGCGAAGTTGCTTGAGAAAGAAGAGAGATGAAATTGACATGAGCAAACTCCAACACAATAATGGGCTAATGTGCGTGCGTGCATGCGTGTGTGGCTATGAACTTAATTAATGAAGCCATAAAATTATTTTGGCTAACCTTATACATGACCTATTAAATTATCACCACAACAGATAATTATTTGTGTTTGTCCTTCCTCAATGGCAGCCCATATATTTTCACATTCAGAAAAACAAGCTATGATGAAACTGACCTTGTCAGATAAAATGTAAGGTAGAATTGGTAATTGTCAAGGTCAACATGTCCTCTGCTTGCATGCCACATACCTGCACTGGTACATAGTGCTAATTAGCTCAAGTAAACATTTGTTTTCTTTGAAACTGAAAAGAAACTGTGCTAATTTATGTGCTGCAAATACAATAAAACAACATATGTTTTTTGATACATAGTGACATCATTTTTACAAATTGCACAAACAATTATAATTAAGATGTACCTCAAAATATTAAGAAAGGTACATAAAAAATATACTAAACATAAGGACCACATAATTTTTATACTTTGAGCTTATGATTTTGCACATGCATCACACAGACTAGTGGGACTATATATGTATATAATTATATTAACTGTTGTGTATAAAGAAATAGCCACCATGGTGATATTAAACTAATTGTGCACCTGCAGACATGTATGAACTAGCACATAAACTCAAGCATCACACGTTCAAGTTAATTAGGCTACAATTATGCATGCAATTTAATAGATTTAGCGGTCACACCATGGGTGGAGGCTGGGTGATGCGATCAATTAGACCTCTGAGCAGATATGATTAGAAAGAAAGAGAGCCCATTGCGTAACGAACTAACAAACATCTAAGCTACGGCGGTCAGGTAGTCAGGCCTGAGTAGATGGCCGTGATACAGCACTCGCGGATGTTCTCACTTCTACAACAACTCTGCATATAGTTCTCACTTCTACAACAACTCACTGGAACATGTGAACACTACTACCTCCTTCAGCTCTAATAAGGTTTAAAAAGGATTTTTCCAATAGAAATATGACTGTATGATGGAGTGACTGATCAGGCCTACATCTTGGCACGTAAGAAGAAAGTGGAACTTTGAACCATCAACATCAACCACGAGACTAAGACAACAAGCCTATTATACAATCAGCCTATCACATAATCAACGACAGCAACCAACGACTGCATAATCAAGTTTCACTTACATGGGCTCGTGACAGGCTCCTAAGCCATAACTAAGATTAGTTTAATCACAGCAAGATGCTTCAGTTAGAAGCTCCCCTCCGCACCAACCATCTATAATTCAAGTTGTCGGTCATTATCAGGGACTGGCATGTCGTAAGTAGCAATTCCCAACTAGACTGAAGTGAAGCAGAGCAAGATGGGGAAAATAAAATTGGGAGAAGAGAAGCGGTCTGGCTCACCACGGTAGCGCGATCGCGAGGGTGCTTGTAGTGGTAACTCTTCCCGTAGCCGCAGGCCCTCGTGCGGAGGTAGCAGATGCAGTTGGTCATCGAAGGGGAGCGGTGGCGAGAGGGACGGCGCTATGGGAAGCAGGTCGCAGGGGAGTGTTGACTAGCGACGGCGCGCCGAGATGGAGGATCGCAGGGGAAGTGGTGAGGGCCTGAGGGGCGGCCTTCCAGGACAGAGGATCACAGGGGAGTGGTGACTGGTGAGGGGCAGCGCTCCCGGATGTAGTTAGGTCGAGGGGCGGCGGCCGGCGTGGGATCCTATAGGATCGAGAGGAATAGGGAGGCTGGGGAAAGGTAATGACCTAGATTAATTGTGAAAGCCAACTTGTGCCGGGCTAGACAAGAGGCTAGCTTAGTGCGTTGGGCTAGTTGTGGCCAGTTGCAATCTACAACGCATATGCTACGATACTTATTATTCGTATCTATTGTGAATTTTGCAACATATAGTCAAAACGTTGAAGAATATCTGTTGCTTTATAGCGGGTTTTCTTGTAGTGGCAGAGGATGCACGCGGTGTCCATGATGAAAGTCGACCTGCAGAAAAGTTAGTTCACGCCAATGCTTGTCGATCCTGCACTTCATGTTTAGCTTTACAAGCAAGATGGAATAAACGAGTGATATTAGTATACTCCTTATACTCTAGAATGGTCCGAATCTCTCTATTTAATCCACCTATAAAACGTGCAAGCATAGCTTCATTCTCCTCAACAATACCACATCTAATCATGCCAGTTTGTAATTCCTTATAATATTCTTCTACTGAATTTTTTCCTTGTCTTAAACGCTGCAATTTTTGAAGCAATTCACGTTGATAATATGGTGGAACCCAACGAGTACGCATAGCAGTTTTCAAAGCATCCCAAGTAGTTGGAATATGATATAATCTACAATGTTCGCACCACCATACACATGCAAAACTAGTGAAAGCACAAACAAGCAAGAAGAGTCTGTCTCTCCTCGGGATATTGTAAACATGTAAAACGTTGTTCAGTTTCTAACTCCCAAGTAAGATATATATCAGAACATATCTACCCTCAAATGGTGGAATATTCAATTTCAGTTTCGAATATGGTCATTATCTCGCACTGAGGTGGTGGTGCAGCCTACCGCTATGTAATATATACCGAGGTCGACTGCTGGTGGTGGTGCCGGTGGCTGCACGTAGTTCTGATTTTGATCAACCTCATCCTCATAATAGTCCTCCACCTCCACAAGAATAAAGCAGGAGGAGCTGTACACCAACAAAGAGAGCAGCGGCACCAGAATTTTGTCCTGGCTCAATAGGAACACGCTGTGCTCATCCATACTGATTCGGAAGGGGGCGTTGTTGTTGTTGTTGCAGAGGTGCGATAGGTGCAGCCGGTGGTGGTTGTGGAAAACGCGCGAGACTTTCATTAAACTTGTTATCAAGCTTTGTTTCAAACGTCTTCTCAATGCCATCTATCTTCTCCATGGCCTCGTCAAATCTATTTAGCACTCTTGCACCTGTCCACTCATCATTTGCTGAAATTTATCATGTAGCTGTTTGTTCGTCAGGTTCTCCCATTCAGTCTCATCGGCTTGTGATCCTACCATAGTTAGCAGCAAATAGAAACACACAAGAATATGATCCTACAGACTACTAAGAAGTGGTGGTGGTGTATCACAAACCCGTCAAGCAAATCTCAAATTCTTACCAGTTCTTACCCTGCAGCAGGTGGTGATCGGCAACCGTTGTAGTCAGAACTCTCAAAGCATGGATAGAGTGATTACCAGGGAGAGTCAAACTCACGACGTAGATGTATGTGGAGCTGGGAAGGCTTATAATATGGTAGCAAAAAAAAGGTCAGCAATAATCAATTCAGAGATGCAAAGTTGAATAAAAGCTCAACGACGGTACTGTGCTGGTCCTAGGTGATGAGGACATGACTACCTTTTATATGACCAAAAATATTGCATACATGCATATTTGTCAGGTGATTTCTAGAGCAAACTATTCAATAATCTATTTATGTTATCCAGAACAAAAATACTTCACACACTTTTTGTCTAATTGCAGGTGTATGGGACATTTGTACAATCCACATATGAAGATAAGGGAAAAGGAGAAGTTTAGGTGCTGTTCAAAAAGTCTTCTCACGTCACTTTTGGGCCAAGAGAAGATAGAGTCCAAGTCTCTCACGCTCGATTCAGATTCGACTGCATGTACATACCGACTCAAAACGCCAACAACTTTTTCATACGGATTCAATTGGGTGATTCTTTTTGTTGGAAAGTAGATTTCATGCTATTTCCAGACAATTGAATCACCTTAAAATCCGTCCGAGCGTTGAGTTATGGATTTAAACAACTGACGCCGCATCATTATCCCTTCCGCTGTCCACCATCCCATCTATTAATTTCCACCACGTGCTACGCTACTGCTCATTGTCATAATCATAGTTGAGGTCATTCACATCTTCGCCGATCCAATCAAGCATCTTATCTAGTTTGTCTTGAAAAAGAGAGAAAAAGAGAGAAAAAAGGAAAGAAAAAGAAAAGAGAGAGAAGAAAAAAAAAAGAGTGAGAAAAAGAGAGAAGAAAAAATCGGATTTATCTCGAATCAATCTCGCACACGAATTCGGATTGAAATCTGTTTTGCGACTATTCAAGAAAACAGTGCATCTTCCTTTATGAAGTCCGCTTTGGCTCCGTGAGTACTCAAATTGAAGCTAGAGACGAGCCGATCTAAATAGTTGCGGTTAGTTCAATATTTGACACCCCGCCTATCAAGTGGTATCAGATTTCCGTGTTGCTCGGTGAGATTTTACAGCTTTTCGTAGTTTAGATCGAGTCCGTTCTTCATACCTATAGTCCACGAAAAAGCCAAAAAATTAGGGTTAGTTCATCCCATCCGAACCAATGTGAGCCTTTGCATAATCTTTTCAGATTTGCTTTGTTGAAGTTGCGGTTGCATCGTCGTGTCAAGTTGCTGGTCTTAGCGCCTAGTCTTTTAGAGTTTCGAAGTTCTGCTCACAAAGTTGTCACGTCGCCGCTGCCATATACCACCACCACATATTCACCGCCAATCCGAATCCATATACGCCACCACATATCCGCCGCCATCACGCCCATCCGAGTCCACCTGCAACATATATCCGCCACCAGTCCGAGTTCCACCAGATTCATCTCCGCCACCAGTCCTAGTCCGAGTCCAGTAATTGTTGCATTGTTTTTGATTTCCAGATCACGCGATACTCCGAGTCGTGACAGCGGAGGACTCCCCAACTTTCGAGCCATCCGCAGAAGAAAAATAGTTCCAGTTTCAAAAAAAAAGTGCAAAATAGTCTGGAAAATAGTTCCAGTTTCAAAGAAAAATAGTTCCAGTTTCAAAGAAAAATAGTCTGGAAAATTCTGGCTAGGCAGTTTTTAGACCATTTGTAGACTTTTTCGAAAAAATTTGTCATGAGCAAAAAAAGAGGAAAAAAGTGCAAAAAAGGAAAAAATTCAGAGTGTGCTCCTCCATTGTTTACGTGTTGCTACCGTGATTTTGTTGGTGTTCTAGGCTCGCCTCTAGCACAGCCTAGCCTAGGACCAAAGACAAGACGTCGTTGAGCGCTTATTCAACATTGCATCTTTGAATTGATTATTGCTATATTTTGCTACCATATATAGCCAACCCAGCTCTACATATTTCTACACCGTATACGAACGTCCCCCGCAATCGCTTTACTCAATATTCGAGTTACTTGACACCGCTGGTTGCCGATCACCGCTTCACGCATGGTAAGAACTTGTAAGACATTGATATTTGCTTTATCGTGAGCGTTTTAACACCACATCCTAGTAGTTATAGGAACATTATTTTTGGATTTTGTTTCTTGTTTTACTAATCATGACAGATCCAGAGTCAATTCATGGGCTTTGTCGATCGCGGAGACATGCCACCACCTATGCAAATACCACAACCGCCACGAGAGGTGCACAAACATCCAAATGCACATGATCAGGTTCATGTTTCTATACCACCATTTAATGGCCGTTTTAGACCTGCTTTATATATTGAATGAGAGTTAGACATAAATAATATATTTGCTTCCCATAATTTTGATGACGTAAAAAGTTACGGTTATGTTGGTTCTTTCACGGTTATGCTAAAGTTTGGTGGAGTGAATATTGTCCGTTACACCCGATTATGTACCTAATACTTGGGATGATTTAAAACATGTCATGAGAGATAGATTCGTCGATGTTTATTATACTGTGGCATGATTAAAAAATCGAACATTTAAAACAAGGTAGTGACACCGTAACAAAATATTATGATGATTTACAAACTACCTTATTGCACTCATTTTTAGAAGAAAGTGAAGAAGATTTTATGGATAGATTTTGGGGAGGATTAAACCATAATATTTAGGAGATACTAATTCATGATGAGTGTTATCCTATGGACCATTTGTTTCGTCTTGCTTGCAAAGCTGAACAGGAAATAAAATGACGTGTTGCCCACAAGGAGAACAAGCGCACGGTGCACATTCCAACTGTTGATACAGATGTTTATTCAACTACTAGGCGTACTATGACAACCACATCCGTTGTTGCGAGGACTACATCATCTCCACCATGCACACATCACCATCGAGAGTGCTCGTGATCATCTGAGTTGACTATAAGAGGTAATGACAAAGGTACAGATTTTCCACTTTTACATGAGAATGATGCATGCCTAGTTAACTTGAATACATCATGTGTTGAGCTACCCACTACTTTGATCACACCACCTATTTTAGAGGATTATATTGATAATTTGACTTTGCCATGTGATCAAACAACTGAAATACCAACAATTTTGAGAGCACCCATTGAATTAACTGTTGATGCAAAAGAATCAATGTTTAATCATTTTGATATGACCTCTAATCTTGGTGATGATTCTGTGTTGACTGACTCATTGCATGTTTGCTTATCTAAGCATGTTGTAGCATGTAAATTTGATGCAAGTAAGGTTTATTCACCAACGTTGGGATGGTTTAATGATGAACATTGTCAATCTTTTGAAATGAATAAGAGCTTCACTTATATGTGCAAACTGAGTTGCAATATTTTCATGCCTTCTACTTATTGTGCTAATTTTTTGGCATTATATTTTATGAACTATGCAAGTTACTCATCTCTTCATGTGTCATATATGCAAAAATCGAGGGAAGTAAAAATGGATGACATATACATATACAACATGTACACCTTGTCTCTTTTGTTAGCCACATTTCAGATTAAGCAACGCCGAGGACGGCTTTATTTTCAAGAAGGGGAGGATGATGAGGACATGATTACCTTTGATATGACCAAAATATTGCATACATGCATATTTGTCGTGATTTCTAGAGCAAACTATTCAATAATCTATTTATGTTATCCGTAACAAAAATACTTCACACACTTTTGTGTTTGTCTAATTGCAGGTGTATGGGACATTTGTACAATCCACATATGAAGATAAGGGAAAAGGAGAAGTTTAGGTGTTGTTCAAAAGTCTTCTCACGTCACTTTTGGGCCAAGAGAAGATAGAGTCCAAGTCTCTCACGTTCGATTCAGATTCGACTGCATGCAGACATACCTGACTCAAAACGCCAACAACCTTTTTATACGGACTCGAATTGGGTGATTCATTTTTGTTGAAAGTAGATTTCATGCTCTTTCCAGCGCAATTGAATCACCTTAAAATCCGTCCGAGCGTTGAGTTATCGACGAAACAATCTGACGCTGCAGCAGAATCGAGTCAAACCATAAGTCCGAGGTGTTACGCCACCTCCACTTGGGCCCATGAGCCTTTTACGACCTAGGGTTGGTTTTAGGCTGCCTTGGGACATTCTCCCACCTCCTTGGCCGCCACCCCTTGCTCCTATATAAGTAGATCCATCTAGTAGCTTTTTGCTTGGGATTTATTTAGTTAAAAGTTAGCCATTGCAACTTCGTGTACTTCGTTTGTGTCCAACGACCAGACCAAGACCGCTTACGGATCCTCACCTTTATCAATACTTCATACATACTCACAATATTCAGATTGCTTTTATCATATTCTTGCTTGTTCCTCGATTGCTTGCAGGAATAGACCTTCGTGGTCAGGTTGATTGTGCTCCGACGTGGTCAATAACCTCTCGGAGTTGGTTTAGCGATTGCTAAGGCGCAACGTCGTGCACGTTTGTAGTCGGATCGTCAAAGTAGTCTCCACCAAATCGATAGTTATCATCTCATCGAAAGATCGGGACACCCCGCCTCTATCACTAGGCTAGACCGTACTAGAGACGCGAGCCTAGAACAATAACAAAATCACGGCGCTGCACGTAAACAAGGGAGGAGCACACTCTGATTTTTTATATTTTTTTCACTTTTTTTTGCACTTTTTTTCCTGTTTTTTTTTGCTCCGCAGCAATTTTTTTTCGAAAAAGTCTACAAATGGCCTAAAAACTGCGTAGCCAGAATTTTCCAGACTTAGTTTTTTTTAAACTGGAACTATTTTTCTTCTGCGGATGGCTCGGAAGTTTGGGAGCCCTACTCTGTCACGACTCAGAGTATCGTGTGATATATAAATCGAGAACAAAGCAACAATTACTAGACTCGGACTAGGACTAGTGACGAAGATGAATCTGGTGGAAACTCGGACTGGTGGCGGATATTTGCAGGGCGATGGAACACGGACTGGTGGCGAATCTGTGATGGAGGTGGACTCGGATTAGCGTAATGGTGGTGGATATGTGGTATATGGTCGCGGCGATGACGATGGTGGTATATGGCAGCGGTGAAGATGATGGTGGTATATGACAGCGGTGATGACAATGGTGCGGCGGCGTGACAACTTGTGAACAGAACTCGAAACTCTAAAGTACTAGACGCTAGGACCAGCAACTTGACACGATGATGCTACCGCAAATTCAACAAAGCAAATACAGAAAAGATTATGCAAAGGCTCGGATTGGTTCAGATAAGATGAACTAAACCCTAACTTTTTTTTTGGCTTTTTCGTGGACTATAGGTATGAAGAATATACTCGATCTAAACTATGAAAAATTGTAAAATCTCACCGAGCAACCTGGAAATCTGATACCACTTGATAGAGGCAAAGGTGTCCCGTCTTTCGATGAGATGGTGGATATCGCTTTGGAGGAATTCGACTTTGACGATCCGACTACGAACGTGCGAGGACGTCGCGCCTTAGCAATCGCTAAACCAACTCCGAGAGGTTATTGACCATGCCGGAGCACGATCAACCTGACCACGAGGGTCTGTTTCGCGAGCAAACGAAGAACAAGCAAGAAACCGAGATTGCAACTGGATATTGCGAATATAAGATGAAAGCTTTATTGATCAAGGTGGGGTTCTCGTGACGCCTTTGTCCGGTTGTTGAACACAAACGGCACGCGGGTTGCAGATATGGCTAACTTTTAATCTAAACAAAACCCAAAGTCTAAACGGTGCCCTAAGGGCTGTATATATGGAGGAAGAGGGGGGGGATTTCGTGGCCCTTGGTGGAGGGGTCCGAAATCAACCCTACCTCTTGTTTCCCCACACATACAGACTCTAAAAATAGCCTATGCTTATGTATTTCAAAATTCCATGGGCCTGGCCCAATAATAAGGTAACACATCACCTAGAATAGCCTCGGGACGAAATTTATGAAGTGGCATCTTGTATATTTCGTCCAAGGCTTCATGCACCCATTATGGTGGCTTCAAAGTCCTGAAGTCATCACTTGTAACTCCGTTATTGTTCCCTTTGCGCATGCCATCATCTCCATGCTTGTTCGTGCTCCAATGTCCATCCTTCTCCAATCTAGGCCCTTCATTTGTAAGCTAAACAAATGTATCCAATTTAGGCAACATCATATTCTCATGAACATTAGAATCATTACGAAGAAACGAAAGTACCTGATATTTTAATTGGCGGGCGCGGGCTCTAGTAATTGGTCCAGTATATGTAGCAGTAGGGGATGTGGGTGTAACAATGGTATTGATGTCCTCATCAGTGGCCCTCCGGGGATGAGGTCGATTCGATGCTCAATGCCTCGTAGAGGAGGTAGACCCGGAGGTAGCTCATCGGGGAAAACATCTTGAAATTGCTGCAAAAGAGATTGAAACACCAAAGGTAGCTCGTGAGCATTGTTAGTTTTTGGTTCTATATCCTTGCACACAAGGACAAAGTGCATCACACTCGATGGGTTCTCACACACTTCTCTCATCTCACTTTTTGTGGCAAATAGGATGAGGTTTTTCTCTCTAAGCGAAGAGGCGCTCAAGTTTTGCTTGTGGCTCTCACTCACATTTGGGTGGCTCACTTTCTCACTCTTCTCTACATGATGGGTGGCTTGCTTGTCGGCTATCACTTGACTAGGAGACATAGGTCGTAGCACATACTCCCTTCCTTTCATCTTGAAGCTATAGTGATTGGTACGCCCGTTGTGGATGACACCACGGTCGAATTGCCATGGTCGACCAAGAAGGAGGTGGCAAACGGTCATTGGGACCACATCACACTCCAAAGTGTCCTCATATGCACCAATTTTGAAGGAGACTTGGACCGTATTCTCAACTCGTATAGTGCCGGAGTCACTTAGCCATTGAACCTTGTAGGGGTGCGGGTGCTTCCTCTTGACCAATTGAAGCTTGGAGCATAGTTCTTCACTTGCCAAGTTGTGGCAACTACCTCTGTCGATGATGACCTTGACGGACCTTCCATTGATGCCGGCCTTTGTGTGGAAGATGTGGCATCGTTGGTCTTCTTCTTGTTGATGTTGGAGAGTCAATAACTTGGAGACAACGAGAGCGGGGCTCGAATCCTCATCATAAAAGACTCTATCATCTTCATCCTCGTTCACTCACCAGTGCATGGCCACTTGCTCAAGAGCTTCCATTTCATCTTCACTCATTGAGTCGTAGGTGCCATCGTCGTTGAGGATCATGGTGTGCTTGTTTGTGCATTCATAGGACTTGTGGCCTCTGCCGCCGCAAGTGAAACATTTGAAGGAGCTTGTCTTGACGGTCTCGTCGGTCGCAGTAGATGAAGAAGCACGCGGCTTGAAGTTGCTTGTAGTAGGAGGAAGACGACTTGAACTTGCCGACGTTTTCTTGTAACTTGACTTGTCGTCGTTTCTTGGAGAAGGCTTGGTTGATGTAGATGTTGGAGGAGTTGGTGAAGCTTGATTGTTGGAGAAACCGTATGTCTTGGATGAGTAATTGGCATACTTGAAGTCTTCGTGCACTTGACGTTCCGCCTTGGTCGCTTGATGCACTAGCTCGATGAGGTTGGAGTAGGGTGGCAAGTCGCCGATTGTCGGTGTCAAAACCGGCGGATCTCTGGTAGGGGGTCCCGAACTGTGTGTCTAGGCGGATGGTAACAGGAGACAAGGGACACGATGTTTTTACCCAGGTTCGGGCCCTCTCGATGGAGGTAAAACCCTACTCCTACTTGATTGATATTGACGATATGGGTAGTACAAGAGTGGATCTACCACGAGATCAAGGAGGCTAAACCCTAGAAGCTAGCCTATGGTATGATTGTTGTAATGGTTGTCCGTCCTACGGACTAAAACCCTCCGGTTTATATAGACACCGGAGAGGGCTAGGGTTACACAGAGTCGGTTACAATGGTAGGAGATCTACATATCCGATTGCAAGCTTGCCTTCCACGCCAAGGAAAGTCCCATCCGGACACGGACGAAGTCTTCAATCTTGTATCTTCATAGTCTTGGAGTCCGCCGACGATGATAGTCCGCTATCCGGACACCCCTAGTCCAGACTCCATCAAGAGCCCTCTAACCAAGCTTCAATGACGATGAGTCCGCGCAAGATATTGTTCGGCATTGCAAGGCGGGTTCCTCCTCCGAATAATTCATAGAAGATTGTGAACACCAGATAGTGTCCAGCTCGCAAAATAAATTCCACATACCACCGAGAGAGAATAATATTTACACAAGTTCAATCTGCCGACGATTCGTGGCGTGACGCCACACCACTACCAAGCTTTTACTTGAATCGCTTTTATTATACCACCTCAGCGAAGTTTAGCTAAGCGGTTTCTTGGCACGCCTTGTCAAGGTAGATCGTGGTTCCCTTATTCCGGATTCCCATCAATATGGACGGGTAACCCAACCGTGCTCGTTGCCACGCCTCCTCTATCGAAGGTGAGTCCCAAATGGTCACGCTGGACGGCTCTTGGTATTCTCCTCTTTATAATGGGACCAAGGCACGCTTTTCTTCAATCCTCAATCGAATCTGCCTCTCGCCCGAAGTTCCAACACCCGAGCCCCAGATTCGAGCGCTCGACCTTCAACATGTCCGCCCGACCTCTGTGGCGGTGGATGCCCTCCTCCGCCACGGAAGAGGACGTGCTAAAGCCGAGAGAGGCCAGTGCACCGACCCACGAGATTTCGCATAGGTTGCCCGCCAAAGGGCAAGTCATTCCTACTCCCAAGCCCGGCGAGAGCATCGTGTTTGTGTCTCACCTCCGTTGGGGTTTAGGCTTCCCGATGGATCCTTTTGTGAGAGGGCTCATGTTTTACTATGGGTTGGAATTCCACGACTTGGCTCCGGAGTCCATCCTCCACATCTCGTCATTCATTATCGTCTGCGAGGCCTTCCTCCGCACTACCCCTCACTTCGGTTTGTGGCTCAAAACCTTCACCGTGGAGCCGAAGATGATCGAGGGGCGTCAAGTAGAGTGCGGCGAGGCGGTTGCAAGCAGGAGGGCCGACGCTCCATGGCCCGAGGGCTCTTTCCAGGAGGAGCTCGGCTTGTGGCAAGAGGAGTGCTTCTATATTACCGCTCCCAGGGGCAGCAGGCAGAAGCCGCCGCCTGACTTTCGCTCGAGCCCTCCACAACGGCTGATGTCCTGGGTCAACCAAGGGCTCAACTGGGGGCCATCAAAGGACGTACCCCTATTGTAGGGCCGAATTTGAGACCTCCAAGAGAGGGAGATCAATATGGTCGTAGTGATGCAGGTTATTCTGATTCGGCGTCTTCTGCCCTGCAAACATCGCCCCCTCCGTCTGTGGGAATTCAATCCAGAGGGGCCACGATCTTTTCAACACAAGAAGTGTGTCCGGAATTGACCGAGGATGCCGGCCTAAGCTGTAATCGCCCGGATGCTCAAGTAAGTAGCCCCTGTCCCGCACACCGCTTTGTTTATGATTCTTGAATTTGCCTTTTAACCGCCGCCCTTGAATAGAGTGGATAGCGCAAGCTAAACTGACAAAGGTCCGCCCTCCCGGAGACCGCGCGGATCCCGTCTTTGGTCAGATGTTGGAGGTTGCGCCTTCAGAGGAAGGCGAAGGGGAAAACAGAGAAACTACCGCCTCTACCAAGGAGGCTTTTGAGAAAGGGGGATCGAGAATCCTCCTTGCAAGGGAAGAAAAGGACCGCTCAAAACCCGGAGGCCAAAGCCTCAAGCGGGGAAGAAATCTTCACCAGAGGGTCTCAAGGTCTGGGAGGCCCCACCGCACTATCTCCCTAAGGAATCAGCCTCCAATGAGCCGTAAGTAGGAAAAGGGGAGTTTTGCAATAAGGGACATCCCTATTTTTTCTTCTGAGGATAACCAAAGTTTTTACCTTGTAGTCCGGATCTCCGTCCTTCTCAGCTGAGCTCGTCTTCGGGGGACCTTCGTCCGGAGATGATGGAGAGCGAGACGCCTCCATCTGCTGCACCGTCAGGCAGGGCGGATGACCCTGAGGTGTCACACGAGGGTGTCCTCGAGTCCAAAGAGGTCGAGAGTTCGCACCAACCGTGTACGGCCGGGAGCCAAGGATCTGCTTGTGAAGGTGTCTATCTCAGAAGATCACTGTACATTAATGAGTACGGTGATTGAAAGAATTTCATCCGCCGAGGGCGGGTTGCATGATGCCGTTAGATGTTTGCTGGCAGGGTTTGAGGTACGTAAAAATGACATACCTTTTGACAGTTTTACACATAAAGTGCGCCCTATATAGATAGTAGCCCCTGAGACTCGGTATGTTGTCGAAAACGACAGCGTGCCAAGGATCACAATCTCAGGTATTAATTTTCACCCTTCCTATGCAGGTGGCGGATAGTCTGGTGACCAGCCGGACTGATGGAGTTGCCGAACTAAAGCGACAACTCGACGTTGCGGATGCGGACATCGCGCTGGTCAATAAACGACTTGACGAGTCGCAAGGTAGGTTGTTTCCTCGTGGTCACCTGGTAAGGGAGCTGATGCTCACTCCTTACAACATGTGTGCTTAATGCAGATGATGCCGCTGTTGTGGAGGACCTTCGGGCAGAGCTTGCTCGAGCCAAGGAGCAGGCCAGAAGGAGTGATGCAGCTGCCTCGAAGGCGGCCGAAGAGCTAGAAGCCGGAAGGGCTGCTCACTTCTGAAGCAGGGAGGAGATGGCCGAAATGGCCGTGAAGCTGAAAGATGTTATCGACCGCTATGAGGTTCTTGAAAAAGAATGCCGAGCGGAGCAAGAAGGCTTGTAGAAGGCCACCGCCGAAGCCAAGGATGCCCGTTCTGCAATGAGGGCTATAAAGGAGGAGCTGCGCCAGGCCGGAGATATTGCGGCTGGCACGCCTTTTCTGCTGCGCAGGAGGTTCATAGATCCGAAGTATGCTCAGCTTGGACAGCTGTGGGGTCCGGAGGATCCTTAAATGGATTTAGCGGCGAGTGCAGCAGATGCTGTTGTGCACTTCCGAAGTCAAAACGATCACGAGACGGAAGAGCTTTTTTGGTCTCAATTCCACAGTCCGGAGCGTTCACTTCCGCTGACCGATCGCTTGGCTGAGTGGGCTGAGCTGAATAGATTGTCCGGACTTGCCATGACGGATATCGAGGCTCATGGCCGGATAGGCTCAAGCTGAAGAGTTATTTTGGCTTATTGCAGCTATTCCTTGGGGCGGTGCCGCATATCAAGGCGATGAAGCGGTCGGCCTGCATAGAGGGTGCACGGATGGCCCTCGCCCGTGTGAAGACATACTGGACGAAGATGGATGCCACCGATGTTGCAACCCGGGGTTCGGACGAGAGCCGGTTACCCGCCGAGCACTATTTTGGGGAAGTTCTGCATGGTGCTCGTGTAATAGAGTCGCAGTGCTCAAAAAATGTCATGTTCAAATGATCTTTATGGTTTGTAAAACGATGTTCATAATATAAGCGCTTTTTATACTTGTGCGTTCAAGTATTGAAATATCTCCTATGCGGCCGTCAATGTATACTTGTGTATAACCTGAAAGATGGCAGTCTTGGCTTCAGCCCCACGCACATGGTGCGGGGTGTTTGCAAATAGCGATTTTCACACTTAATCCAATGCCTTGGTCCGTGAAGGAGGTGGTAGTGTAGCAAACGAGGCAACCGGACTATAATGCTTTATCACTTTCACTTAGCCATAGGAGTTTGAAGTCGGGCTACGATATAGCCCCTAGGGGCACCGCTCTCCGAATATGGGCGCTGTGTGCTCGACCGAAGCGGTCCTTCGTCAAAGCGGAGGAATTCTAAACATTCCAGGGTCGATCGAGTGGTTGACCGACTCTCGCTACATCATGACGCTGGCGGCTTTCATCGAGGTGCTCGCCGCCGAACCGGGCACAATCGCAGAGTTCTCCGGTGCGCGTTAGCCGATGATACTGTAATGTAAGGCAGCAAAACACGGAGCCGGGCAAACCCAACATTTGACCAAAGACATGATTCGAGCTGATGCATATAAGGCCTAATCTCGAGACGCCGAACACTCCCGAGGTGTTCGGTCTTTATGATGACGGCGATCAATGCCCTAAGCCCCTAGTGTCCGTGTATGCGCGAAATCTGCGGACGCGCCGATGCCAAAACATCAGCTTCCTCTCTCGTTATGGTAAGAAACCAGGGGATGTATGACAACAAGAGACAAGAAAAAGGTTTACGCAGTGTCGGTGTCAAACCGCGGATCTTCGTAGGGGGTCCCGAACTCGTGCGCCTAGGCGGATGGTAACAAGAGACGAGGGACACAATGTTTTACCTGTGTTCGGCCCTCTCGATGGAGGTAAAACCCCACGCCCCGCTTGATTAATATTGATGATATGGGTAGTACAACAGTGGATCTACCACGAGATCAAGGAGGCTAAACCCTAGAAGCTAGCCTATGGTATGATTGTTGAGATGTATGTTGTCCTACGGACTAAGGCCCTCCGGTTTATATAGACAACGGAGAGGGCTAGGGTTACACAGAGTCGGTTACAATGGTAGGAGATCTTCATATCCAGATTGCAAGCTTGCCTTCCACGCCAAGGAATGTACCATCCGACACGAGCCGAGTCTTCAATCTTGTACCTTCGTAGTCCGGGAGTCCGGCGGATATTGATAGTCCGCTGTCCGGACACCCCTAGTCCAGACTCCTCAAGAGGGCCCTTAACCAGGCTTCAATGACGATAAGTCCAGCGTGTTTATAGTCTTCGCGCTGCAAGGCGGGTTCTCCTCAAATTCCACATACCGCCGAATAGTGTCCGCTTCATCTTGAATATCGTGTGTTCCTCGGCTTCCACGCCAAATAATGGCCCTCTTCCACGCGCCGCACGTAACGCGAAAAGCCGTGGTGTCTTTTACATTTCACCCCTAATTGTGCGAAGTCGTCCGCCTATAAAAGAGGCAAGAATCCAGATCCAAACCGCACCGTCTCCCTCCCGCGTATACTCCATCGAAGCGCCTCTGACCTAGAAATCCATTCCACCATGGACCGTCAACGCGGCTCTTCTTCACGCGCTCCCAGCCCACCGCCGGGGCATTGGAGGAGGTGCTCTATTTCGCACGATGAGCTAGTGAACCTCCAAACGGAGGGATTTCTCCCTCCGGCCTTCATGGTTCCAGTCCGGGCCGGACTGGTTACTTATCAAGGTGGGAGGCAGGCGGAGGACACTCCCAGCCCCAATAAGGGGGAGCGAGTGTGCTTTGTCCCTTATCTGATAAGGGGCCTGATTTAATACATCCGCTCCTCCGCTGGCCTCAAGTTCTACGGACTCCAGCTCCACCACCTCACGCCCGCTTCTATGCTGCATATCGCGGGCTACGTAGCTCTTTGCGAGCTATTCCTGGGCATCGAGCCCCATTTTGCTTTGTGGAAGAGGCTGTTTTGCCTCGTACCCCGTTCTCACCAGGGGTCCATATATCAAGTGGGTGGCGCTGAAATATGGCGCATCGCTGGGACCGGATACCTATCCGGCACTCCCAAGAAGACGTCCGAAGACTGGCCCGCGGAGTGGTTTTATATAGGAGATGCTCCGCTGCTGGACCCTGTTCGGATCGGCCTCCCGGAGTTTAGTGCTGCTCCCTTGAAGAAACGCCTCAGCTGGCGCCCGCGGAGCCCCCGTTTGGAGGAAGACAAGAGCGTCCACTACTTGATGGGCCGGATAAGATTAATGGCTCATTCCGGCCTGACCATGATCAGAGTCATGGCGACATGCATCAGCGAGGGTACATCCACCGCAATACGTAGGCCACCCCATGTGGGATTTCAATGGGAAGACGATGTTACCGGCGCACGGCCAAGAAGGGTCGGATTCACCGAGGATCCGTGAAGATCCTATTCGCCTGCATAAGGGGAGAAGGAGGATTTCTTTGGACGAACCCTTTGAATGGGTTTTCCATGATCAACCCCTGAGGATGGGTAAGTGGACACCTTGAAGGGCTCAACCCATGCTTTCGAAGTTTAAGCTTCTTATATTATGTCTTCGGCGCAAGATCTACGCCGGACTGTATAGGACATGATGATTCCTGCTCCGCAACCCGATGATCCGGAAGGATCCCTGGGTCCGGCCTCCGAAGAGGACCCGGACATCGAGGTGGAGCTGATCGACGGGGTGTACCACCAGCTCAAGATAGACAATGCTCGCTGCTATTACGGCAGACTACCCTGCACTAAGTCCGCTTCCCTGTGACCGCGATCAAGTCTCGGACACCGTGTCTCTTCCTCGCCCATTTCGACCTTCGCGAACGATGGTCTTTGCAGAAGCGCCTTTATGGCAGGAGTCGAGCTCTGCGGCGGCCGACCAACAAAGGCCAGTCCAACCAAAGAAAGCGGAAAGGAGCGCAGGCGGGCGGAGACGCCGCCGCAAAGGTATAGCTCAGATTCGAAGTTTTCAGAGCAACGCTCCGAGGAAACGCCGAGCGCCATGATCTCTCAGAGAAAAAGCGCCGCCGGACTGCGAGCGCAGGAATTGCCGATCCGACCAACACGCCAGGCTCCAGCGCCGGATGGAGGGGGAGGCAAGCGCAAGACGCGAGCCGGGTCCCGCTCCAACGGAGGATACCGGCTGATCGTCCGCCACCAAGTTCGAGGTGGAGAGCGCCATGAACCATAGGCGCCACGACAAGATTTCAAGATGCGTGCTTTTCCCGAGGCATTGGATGCCTTTAACGCTGGGACGACATCTCCGTGCTGCTCAAAATGGTTTTACCAGAGCCACGGAGCAAAGATGTGAAAGACATACGGTAAGGGAATTTTAATGGTTGCATATACCAAGAGCCCCGAGACTTAAAGTAGTTATGCTAACTGATTTAAGGATCATTGGAAATTACAGCACTTAACGAGAAGAACGCCCACCTGACTCGGAGTTGTAAGATTGCAAGGCCCAACTTGGGGTCAAGACTTGTGCCGCAGGAGGAGACGGAAAAACCCTCCGGTAACACATTTTTATTAATAAATATATACTGCGGCGGCATGCGCGTGAGTCTAATAATGACATTGCGGTACCACGGACAAGATCCAGACAGCAAGCATCGCTGCGCCTTGACTAAAGGTCGGCGAGAGTGTGCTGAATAGGGTTCAGCAGGAAAGGAACAAGCTCCAAGATGCCAACGCCAAGCTCGGAGAAGAGCTGAAAGGCACACAGGCCGAGCTGTCCGGCTCCGTCAAGGAGAATCAACGGCTTCGTCGCGGCATATATAGTAAGTGCTTGAGCGAACTCTTTTGACATGATATGTCTTGTAGGTATACTCACGGGTCGTCCTGCAGAGGAGATGCCCATATCAATGGGTGGTCAACTTCCCGAACTGTTGCAGCTACTCGTATGAGTTCGGCAGGCAATGGGTGGCGTTGTTCAAGCTTTATGGCCAGCCCTCGCCCTTCCCGAGGGCCTCGGGGAGCTTGTGGAGAAGCTACAGGGAGTGCGGCAGTGCTTCCGTTTGTGGAAGATTTAGGCTTGCCGTCAAGGTGCCAGGGAGGCTTGAGCCATGGTGAAGACGCGGTACAAGAAGGAAGATCCCAACCATATGGCCGAAGTTGGACCGGTTGGACCCGATGGGAAGGAGATCCCTGTGAGTTTAGTGTACAGCCAAGTAGAGTTGGCTGCTAAATTTTCCCAACGGGACTGTAAACTAGACAGCCTGTTAGACGGGATTGAGGAGGAATACAATCAATAAGTTTGACAATGTATGTTATCCTTTAAAGTGACATGTGAAATGCCTTCTAGCCGGATTGTAGATCGCTTGTCTTTATGACCTTTTCGCTTCGACCTCGGGACCCTAGAGTCCGAGTGTGTCCGAATACCTTCTCGATTATGAAAAACCGGGTATGCATGGAGACCAGCGTAGGGGTCATTAGTGCTTTATCGCATAAGTGCCCAACTAGTTATGTTATATTACATGGTTAGTAAGAAACATCTTCCAGGAGAATAGTTCCGTTAAGGGTTCCTTTCGCTGGGAGGCATGCCCTAAAGTGCATGACCGACTGCAAAGAAAGCAGAAACATCCGGGGCAGATAGATAAAATAGGTAAAAGTCATCTTTTAAATCACCGATCAATATTCCCTTAAGAACGCTTAGCTTTTGCTTCACCCACCGAGGTACACATCCGTCGACCCGGCAAGAATAATCGCAAAGGTGCTCCCTTTACCTCCTAGCCGAACAATCGGGAACGTAGGGGTAAGCACAGGAGCCAGGCAACCCAGCTTGGCCAAAACTTAAGTCATATCGATGCATATAATGGCGAGTAAAAGGTACATGTGGAAACTTGACACATGTGTTGGGTATGAAATCCGTATAATTAAGCTTCTGTAAAAGAAGCCCCCAGGGATAATGAGTGCGGATGGCACATCATGCATATGCAAAGAATGCAAAAATAGGCCCAGAAGGGCTTTTAAGTAAAAAGGATAAAAAAAGAGAAACAGAAGACAGCCGAAGTATAAAAGTTTGGACTGGGGAAGGGGACGAACTCTTAGTCCAGCGCTAGGCGTAGAATCGTCGGAGGCGGGCTGCGTTCCATGGGTTCGGCTTGAGTCGGTTATCCGATGCATTTCGCAGACGGTATGCTCCGCCGGTCAGTACTTGATCGATAATGAAGGGGCCCTCCCATCTGGGTTTGAGCTTGTCCTTTTTCTTGTCCGGCAGGCGTAGAACTAGTTCACCAACGTTGTAAGTCTTGGCCTGTCCTTCTCTGCTTTGATATCTTCGGGCCTGCTGCTGATAGAATGCGGAACGAGCCTTCGCAACGTCCCGTTCTTCCTCCAATGTGTCCAAGCTATCCTGCCGATCAAGCTCGGCCTCTCTTTCCTCATACATGCGTACTCGAGGTGAGTCATGAATAATGTCACAGGGCAAGACTGCTTCAAGGCCAGATACCATAAAAATGGTGTGAATCCGTAGTACGATTAGGCGTTGTTCGCAGCCCCCTGAGTACGGAGTCGAGCTCCTCGACCCATTGTGCGTCGGATTTAGTGAGTGACCTCACTAGTCCGGGTTTAATGCCGCCATTATTAGACCATTTGCTCTTTCCACTTGACCGTTGGTTTGAGGGTGATAGATCGACGATAGTCGAGCTTGATGCCCATATTTTTGCACCATGACTTAACCTCATCGGCCGTGAAGTTCGTGCCGTTGTTCGTGATGATGCTGTGGGGACTCAGAACGTGTACCACCCCGATATAAAGTCTATCACTGGTCCGGACTCTGCCGTTTTGACCGGTTTGGCCTCTATCCATTTGGTGAACTTATCCACCATGACCAATAGGTACTTTTTCTTGTGGGCTCCCCCTTTAAGGGGTCCAACCATGTCAAGCCCCCAGACCGTGAACGGCCAGTTAATGGGTATGGTTTTGATGGCGGTGGGTGGCATATGGCTCTGATTAGCAAAGAGCTGACAACCAACGCATCGCTCGACCAAGTCCTGTGCGTCTGCCCGAGCCGTCGGCCAATAAAATCTTGTACGGAATGCCTTTCCTACAAGGGCCCGGGCTGCTGCGTGGTGTCCGCCTAGTCCGACATGAATTTCAGCCAGGAGGTTTCGCCCTTCTTCTTCGGAGATACACCTTTGAAGGACTCCGGTAGTACTTTTCTTGTACAGTTCTCCCTCATGGACCTTGTAGGCCTTCGATCGCCGGACTATGCAGCGGGCCTCGTTTTGGTCTTCAGGAAGTTCCTGTCTAAGTAAGTAGGCTAGGAAAGGTTCTGTCCACGTGGCAATTACTACCATTATGACGTGGGCGGAAGGTGTTATGTCATCTGCCGAATCACCGGTTGGTGCGGTTTTCTCCGTTTTATCGCTACCGACTCCTCTACCCAAAGTACGGATGGCTTGAAGAGCCGCTCCAGAAGATATTTGAGGGACAGCATCACGCCGCACCGATCGCGCTGTGACGCCGCCACTTGGTTATTATCTCGGCTATGTGATGAAATTCAAGTCCTTCAAACCGAGCTGACATTTTAGGACAGCGCTGCGATATGCTGCCATTTTTGGATCCTTGGCGTCAAGTCTCCGTTTTTGGGATATTGCAAGGTTTGAGTCCCGCACCTCTAGGCGTTGAATGCCCATGGAGACCGCCATCCGGAGACCATGTAACAGGCCTCAGATTCGCTGCATTGTTGGAGTCTGTGTACATTATTTGAAGTACATAGTGGATCATTTACGGTGGGGACGTCAATACGACGCCAGACCCCATCCGCCAACATTTTGGAGCCGTCGAAATGCATAGTCCATTGGAGTATGCGCCGCATTTTAGGGAGTTCGGCTTCATCCATTCGCGACGAAGTCAGCCAAAACTTGTGACTTTATAGCTCGCCGAGGTTTGTAAGTGATGTCGAATGGTAAGAGCTCGATGGCCCATTTTGCTATCCTGCCCGCTGCGGCGCGGTTATTTATAATGTCATTGAGTGGTACTTCAGAGGCCATCGTTATCGAGCACTCTTGAAAGTAGTGCCGAGCTGAGACGCCATGAACACCGCATATGCTATCTTCTCGATAGTGCGGGTAACGGATTTACAGGGGTTAACACAAAGGGATACATAGTACATCGGTTTTGAAGAGGGAATTTATGCCCTTCGTCATTCGCTCGACGACGAGGACCGCGCTTACAACTTGATGCGTTGCTGCGATGTATAACAACATTGGTTCGCCCAAAGTGGGCGCAGCCAGGACCGGATTTGTTGCCAATATGGCCTTTATTTCTTCGAGTCCGGCAGTGGCAGATCCGCCCACTGGTGTTCGTGCGCCGAGGAGGCGATAGAGGGGCAACGCCTTTTCTCCTAAATGGGAGATAAAGCGGCTCAAGGCTGCCACGCATCCTGTTAATTTTTGTATTTGTTTGAGGTCTTTTGGAATATCCAACTGTGACAGAGCTCGGATTTTGGCCGGATTTGCTTCAATTCCTCTACCGGATACAATGAAGCCCAGCAGCTTTCCGGCTGGTACGCCGAAAACGCATTTTTCCGGATTCAACTTGATGTCATATGCTCTGAGGTTGTCGAATGTGAGCCTCAAATCGTCTACTAAAGTTTCGACGTGTTTTGTTTTGACGACTACGTCGTCTACGTATGCCTCGATGCTTTTGCCGATCTGGGTGGCCGACATGTTTGAATCATGCGCTGATATGTTGCGCCGGTATTTTGAGTCGAAGGGCATCGTGTTGAAGCATAATGGTCCATATGGAGTGATGAATGCCGCTATGCTTGGTTCGCTTCCGCCATCTTGATTTGATGATAGCCGAGTATGCGCCCGTGAAGCACAACGAGTCGTGCCTCGCCGTGGCATCGATAATTTGATCGATGCGGGGAGAGGAAGGATCCTTTGGGCAAGCTTTATTGAGGTCTTTAAAATCGACTACGAGGCGCCAGGATTTATCCTTCTTGGTACCATCACCAAATTTGCTAGCCAGTCTGGATGTTTAATATCTCTAATGAATCTGGCTTCCAATAATTTGGCTAGCTCTTCTCCCATTGCCTGTCTTTTGGGCTTGGAAAATCGTCGAAGAGCCTGTTTGACTGGCTTAAATCCTTTTAACATGTTTAGGCTGTGTTCTGCCAACCTGCGAGGGATTTCGGGCATGTCCGAAGGATGCCAGGCGAAGATATCCCAATTCTCCCGAAGGAATTCACGCAGTGCGGCGTCAACTTCGGGGTTCAACTGTGCCCCGATGGAGGCCGTCTTTGTTGGGTCCGTTGGATGGACCTGGAATTTTATTATCTCATCTGCTGGTTTGAAGGAGGTGGACTTGGATCTTTTTTCGAGTATCACATCGTCCCTGTTCACCGTAGAGCGCAGCGCGGTAAGTTCCTCTGCCGCTAGGGCTTCGGATAGTGCCTCGAGGGCTAGTGCGGCTGTCTTATTTTCGGCGCGGAGTGCTATGTCCGGATCACTAGTGAGAGTGATTATTCCGCCGGCCTGCATTTTGAGCTTCATGTACCCGTAATGAGGTATTGCTTGAAAATTGTGAATGCCTCTCGCCCTAGTATGGCGTGATACCCATCGCTGAACGGGGCCACCGAACGTGACTTCTTCGGATCTGTAATTGTCCGGAGAGCCGTAACACCACATCGAGTGTGATTTTTCCGTGCAGCGCGCTTCTCGCTAGGGATTATTCCTCTAAAGGTTGTGCTGCTTCGCCAATACGGCTCCAATCGATTTCCATTTTTCGCAGAGTTTCATAAATGAGGTTTAGTCGCTGCCGCCATCCATGAGGACTTTTGTCGGTCGAAAGTCCGCCCACTATGGGACTAAGTACCAGGCGGCCGGGCTCGTTGTTCGGAATGTGGGCTCGTCGCTGGCATTGAAGGTAATAGTTGTGTCACCCATGGATTTGTTGTTGCTACTTGGTAGACTTCGCGAAGTTCGCTGGATTGTTCGTTTGCATATTATTTGATGCGAAAGTCTCAAGACCTGCTGATACCGCGGTTGGTATTGTTGGAGTGGTTTCGAGCTAGAAGCTCTTCGCCACTTTTGGCCACCGCCGTAATATCCAACATGCTCGAAGGTTATGTGTTGGGACGGCTCCTCTCGTACTATGAAGTTTACAGGTCCATTGAGCCATCCCTCCAAAGACGTTCCGCTTCCCTTATTGGGTTTTTGTTTTTTCGTTTTTTCATCTGGGGCCTGAGTATAAGGCGCCCTTTTACTGCGGACTGGGTTTGGGGCCGGATTATCCCAAAATTGATTTTCGGTCTTCCGGAAACTCTCCATCGCACAGTATTTTGCACAATGGATGCCAGATCGGTGAAGCGCGTAATATTGCGACGATCAATGGCGTTTAGTATTCCCTTGTCCGTGCAGTTATTGCAGAAAATTGATATTGCGTTTTCCTCTCGGCAGTCCTTTATCCTGTCCATAACCAGGAGGAATCGCCCAAGAGTGATGTCTTGCCTCAAGAGGCTCTTGCCGATTAGAGATAGATCGCATATGTCCGGGCGGTGGGTGGAATAAAATCCGGATCCCTGCCCATCTTGAGGCTCAAAGGCCAAGAAGTTTCCGAATTGAAGTTTGGTTTCTTGGACGCAATCCAGCGAGTCCGGGCGATGCATGATTTTAAGTTCAATGCTCGATCGAAGTCCGCCCCTCCGCTGGATCCGCATGGAGGGTTCGGGAACGGACATGAATTGTCTTCAACACCGCAAAGAGTTGCCAGATTGTTCCTCTACCACCGCGACGCAGGGTGGCCCGGGAGAGTTAATCTCTCTCAGATCGGTTTTAAGCCCAATCTGGTTGTAGTCGAAGCGACTCCAGAGCGGGCGATGCGATCCAAGAGCTCGTTAATGCACGAGAGCTCAATTGATCTAACTGCTCGCATCTTTAGGGCTGACACGAAGATCGCTTCCGACGACTTGAGAAGTCATTGCGAAGCGGCGCCGGATAGGCGATCATGAGAAAACCACCAAGCCGGATAGTTTGGCGGCGCCAAGGCCGCCCGGCGAAAACACCGCCTTTGAAGACGGGCGAAGGCATCCGCTCTATCGGTGATTTACACGAGGAACTCTCAATGAAAGCACCAATGTCGGTGTCAAAACCGCGGATCTCGGTAGGGGGTCCCAACTGTGCGCCTAGGCGGATGGTAACAAGAGACGAGGGACACAATGTTTTTACCCAGGTTCGGGCCCTCTCGATGGAGGTAAAAACCCTACGTCCTGCTTGATTAATATTGATGATATGGGTAGTACAAGAGTGGATCTACCACGAGATCAAGGAGGCTAAACCCTAGAAGCTAGCCTATGGTATGATTGTTGAGATGTCTGTTGTCCTACGGACTATGGCCCTCCGGTTTATATAGACACCGGAGAGGGCTAGGGTTACACAGAGTCGGTTACAATGGTAGGAGATCTTCATATCCGTATTGCCAAGCTTGCCTTCCACGCCAAGGAAAGTACCATCCGGACACGAGCTGGAGTCTTCAATCTTATACCTTCATAGTCTGGGAGTCCGGCGGATATTGCTAGTCCAGCTGTCCGGACACCCCCTAGTCCAGGACTCCCTCAGCAGGGTCTTAATCTGAAAAGAATCCTTGCAACGGGTCCCCATCGCACGCGTCTGCTGTGTCTCCGCGCAGTTGTATCTGGGACGGGTGTAGCACGTTGTTCATCTGTAAAAGAGAAGAACTTAGTTTGAAAACAAATCGTGCAAAAAATGTAATTAAAACAGAGTATGAGTAAATGAATAAAGTTGAGCTTTCATTGGCTCGTATTGTTCATACGCGCAGCCCCTTATGAAGGGGTGTGCGGCTAGAAAGCCCCTTGTTTATTTGTGCCGGACTCGCCTAGCCATGTCCGGGGTCTTGAGCGACCTTGTAAGGAGATGATTCCGCGTGGACCGGGCATTTTAAGTGTAAGAGACGCGTAGTGCGGTATTGCGTTAAAGCGGGCGAAAGCTTCACGTCCCAATAGTGCTTGATGGCTACTTTTAAATGGGGCGACATGGAAGATTAGTTTTTCGCAACGGAAGTTGTCGGGTGAACCGAACACAACTTCTAGTAATAAGGAGCCCGTGGACTTGGCGTAAGGGCCTGGCGTCACTCCTTTGAAGGAAGTGCGGCTATGGCAAATTTTAGTAGGGTCTATCCCCAACTTGCGGATTGTGTCCGGATATAGCAGGTTTCAATCGCTACCGCCATCCATTAGGACTTGTGTAAATTGTAGTCCATCGATTATAGGATCCAATATCAGAGCAGTCCATCCTGCGTTTTGTATACTTTTGGAATAATCCATGTGGTAGAAAGTGATTGGTTTTGACATCCAATCTCGGGACTCCGCTGGGGTGGACCGTGCGACGCGTACTTTAGCGGGTGCCGCACTATTGTTCCGTATTATCACATGAAGTGAGTTTACTGTTTTGACTTCTTGTGGGAAAGTCTTTGGTATTCCATCGCTCTGCTGGTGGAGTTCGTCGTCATCCTCGCTTGGCGTGTCGAGCCCCTTGTGTTCGGCGTTGTGTCGGCCGGACTGTTTGAAGACCCAACAATCTCGGTGGGTGTGGTCTGCAGGCTTCCCGGGGGTACTGTGGATTTGACATATCTGATCCAAAATTTTGTTTAGGTTGGATAGCTCGTCCTTTGTTGTCCTTAAGAGGCGGTGTTTTATTGTTTCGCCATGAAGCTTTTGAATCCGGCGCCGACCGCGCGTTTTTGGGCTCTTTTCTTTATTTCGCGCTGGTCCTTCTGCGCCGTGATTTTCCATTTCCATCTCTCGATCTCGGATGTACTGGTCGCTGGTGCTGCATCTTGCTAGCCAGCTATCTTCCCCCACGCAAAAGCGGGTCATGAGGCTTGTTAGCGCGGCCATTGTTCTTGGCTTTTCCTGGCCGAGGTGTCTGGCGAGCCATTCGTCTCGGACGTTATGTTTAAAAGCTGCTAAGGCTTCGGCGTCCGGACAGTCGACTATTTGGTTCTTTTTGGTAAGGAACCTCTTCCAGAATTTGCGCGCTGACTCTCCGGGTTGTTGGGTTATGTGACTTAAATCATCTGCATCCGGAGGGCGGACATAAGTCCCCTGAAAGTTTGCTCTAAATGCATCCTCAAGCTCTTCCCAGCTTCCAATGGTACTTTCTGGGAGGCTTTTGAGCCAATGCCGAGCTGGCCCTTTGAGCTTGAGGGGTAGATATTTTATGGCGTGGAGATCGTCTCCTCTAGCCATATGTATGTGTAGGATGTAGTCCTCAATCCAGACTCCGGGGTCTGTTGTTCCGTCGTATGCCTCTATGTTTACGGGCTTGAACCCCGCTGGAAATTCATGGTCCAGCACCTCATCGGTGAAACATAGTGGGTGTGCGGCGCCCCTGTATTTAGGTGTGCCGTTATCTTCGAACACTCGGCGTGTTGTGTTGCTTCCTCGGGCCCTCTTCCTTGGCCCATAAATGTACATGGTCGGGCCATCTGTTTTGCGAGGATCTTTATGTGTGTCATGTGCGGCTTGTGTGCGGCGTCGCTTGCCGCTCTTGGCCTGTCATCTGGTCGTCTATCCGGCCAGGCGGCCTCTTTGCTTTTTGATTGTGGGGGCTCTACGGCCTCCTCGTCGAATTCGGGCAGCAGCTTGCGCTTCGGGTAGCTCTTTGCTTGGTGGCTATTGCCATATTTGTCTGCGGTCTTGAGGACTTTGCTCCACCTCATTCTGAGTATGTATTCCGCTGTTTTGAGCTTCCGTTTCTGCTTCTTCAAACTTCTTGCAGTGGCGACAAGCCTTTTGTGAAGGTTATTATGCTCTGGTGATGTGTCCGGCGTAGGATCGTCTGGACTGTTGTTTTCGCCGGGGATGGGTTGATTATCCGATTCATCCTGTTCGGATGGTTGCTTTGTTGCGTGTTCGTCGCCCACTGGTTTGCCCTGCTCTACGGCTGGGTCATTATGAGTGTTGTTGTTATTGAGGCGGGACTTGGGCGGCGCTTGCGTCGCCGTTCTGGTTGTTTTTCGGGGGAATTATCCTTCGCCGCGTCCCGTTGCTCCTCGTTATCGCTCCCCTTTGGGGTGTCCACCAGGTATACATCATGAGTTGAGGTGGCTTTCTAGTGCCCGGTAGGCGGTGGTTCTTGGTCGTCTCCGGCGTCATCGTCCATACCGTTGATGTCTTCGGAGTCGTAGTCTAGCATGTCTGTTAAATCCTCGCCAAAGGGTGAGTGCTGAAAGATGTCCGCAGCGGTGAACTCCATGATCGGCGCCCAATCGGGTTCGATTGGTAGGGGCGCGGGAGGTTCGGAGTCCGGCAAGGAGTCCGGCACCTCGGAGTCACGGGCTTTACAAGGGACAAGGTCAGTATTCGGCTCCATCGCCATAGAGGTTGCAGCCCCCGAGGCGGTGTCTAGCCACCCGTCCTCGATCTGCGCGATCGGCTCCGAATTAAGGGTTGGAGCGGACTCTTGTGCGGCCTCCAGGGCACTGTCCGGCAGCAGAGCTAAATCATGCCCATCGTGACAGTGCATCGCGCTCGGCTGTGGCTCGAATCCATCAAAGATCAAGTCTCCGCGGATGCCAGCCATGAAGTTTAGGCTTCCAAATCTGACCTGACGGCTAGGAGCGTAGCTTTCGATCTGCTCCAGATGGCCAAGCGAATTGTCCCGCAGTGCAAAGCCGCCGAACACGAAGATCTGTCCGGGGAGAAAAGTCTCACCCTGGACTGCGTTGTTGTTGATGATTGAAGGAGCCATCAAGCCTATCGGTGACGACATAGAGGAACTCTCAATGAAAGCACCAATGTCGGTGTCAAAACCGGCGGATCTCGGGTAGGGGGTCCCGAACTGTGCGTCTAGGCGGATGGTAACAGGAGACAAGGGACACGATGTTTTTACCCAGGTTCGGGCCCTCTCGATGGAGGTAAAACCCTACTCCTGCTTGATTGATATTGATGATATGGGTAGTACAAGAGTGGATCTACCACGAGATCAAGGAGGCTAAACCCTAGAAGCTAGCCTATGGTATGATTGTTGTAATGGTTGTCCGTCCTACGGACTAAAACCCTCCGGTTTATATAGACACCGGAGAGGGCTAGGGTTACACAGAGTTGGTTACAATGGTAGGAGATCTACATATCCGTATTGCCAAGCTTTCCTTCCACGCCAAGGAAAGTCCCATCCGGACACGGGACGAAGTCTTCAATCTTGTATCTTCATAGTCTTGGAGTCCGGCCGACGATGATAGTCCGGCTATCTGGACACCCCCTAGTCCAGGACTCCCTCAGCAATCTTCTTGATTGGATGATTGAGTCCATTCAAGAATTGTGCCATTGTTTTCTCATCATCTTCCTTGACATTGGCTCGAATCATGGTTATCTCCATCTCCTTGTAGTATTCTTCAACACTCTTTGTACCTTGCTTGAGGAGTTGTAGCTTCTTGAAGAGATCGCGGTTGTAGTAGGTGGACACAAATCATGCTCGCATGACATCCTTCATTTGAACCCAAGTGGTGATTGGAGGGTCAACTCTTGCTTCTCGGCGCTCAAGGACTTGTTCCCACCATATGAGCACATAGTCTTGGAACTCAAGTGATGCCATTGCGATCTTCTTCTCTTCCTCATAGTTGTGCAAACGAAAGATTTTGTCGACCTTCAATGCCCATGAGAGGTATTATTCGGGATCATTGCTTCCATTGAACTTGGCATTGTGAATTTGAGCTTGCCATATCGTTGCTCCTCATTGTGTTGTTGGCAATGGTGATGATGACGCCCTTGACGAGGAGGGTAATCATCCTCATGTTGCTCTTGGCGTGGAGGAAGTCCATGATCAACTTGCTCTTGTTGAACTTGAGGTTGAGGTGGAGCTTGACGAGCTTGTGGAGGAGCTTGTGGAGCTTGGCGTTGCACGCGTGGTTGGTAGTTCCTCTCTTGGATTACTTCTCGAAGGGCTTCCTCTAGATTGCGCCGTTCGCGATTGTGGTTGGCAATAGTTCGACATGATTCTTGAAGGGCACGTTGCGCCTCAAGAGCTTGCGCTTGTTGCTGTTGTTGTTGAAGACGTTGAGCCTCGGCGTCTTGTTGCTCTTGGTGTAGACGCGCTCTTTCTTCTTCGTCTTGACGACGAAGACGTTGTCGTTCTTGAGCTTGAGCAAAAGCGACTTGGTTTGATCGAGGACGAGGAACTTGCTCATCGACTTGCTCTTGTGAATGCTTGACGTGTAGCAGGTTGCGAGATGCATGACGGTCTTGACGCGCGGCTTGTCGAAGAGTGTTCGATGACGGTGTACTTGAGCCGGAGAAGGTGTCGTCGGAGTGTCGACTGGAGTGGCTCCATCTTGAGTAGGAAGAAGTTGAAGGAGGCCGGTTGACCAACAAAGCTCAGATCTCGTCCATTCTTGCATCATTCTCTTGCTTGTGCGCATCAAGCTTGTTGTCGAAATAGTCTCATGTACGTTGCTCGAAGAGTCGCAAGTCGGTGGCTAGGTTGTCGATGCGGTCGTTCATTGCTTGTTGCTCTTGATGTAGTGCTCGTTGTGCACCAAAGAGGTGCCTCTTGGTGACGAATGATGACATGGCGTCGTCTTGCTCGATGAAGAGTGGGTTGGTACATGAACTTGGCCTATCCATCATATGAAAGTGGTGGTGAGTACGAAAATGAGAGAACAAAACCAAAGTTACCTTTGCCGAAGATTGTGGATCTAACTAGTACGATCCCACGTGATGTTACAATAGGGGAATTGGTACCGGGAATTTTTTTTCTCACACCTACAAGTAAATGGTCTATGGAGGAGCTTGGTTAGGATAGGCACAAATAATTCAAGCAAATGTTAGTCAAGATGTTGATAAAGTTGAGAAGATTCACAAATGGCAAGTAAGACAAATAGATCAACGTCCAAAGATAACACGAGGAACACACACATGGAAAAAAAAATGGGATCCGCACAACCAAGGGATGAGCTCTAAGATGTCAAACCACGGGAAAAGCTCTTGTCGTACGGATACTAGAGAGACGCTAGCTCGATTGCACTAATGGGCTAGATACGCTAGTGCACCAACCTAATAGAGAAAGCACTCGTCTCACTATCCCAAGTATGCTTATGTATGTGATGACCAATGATGAGGACATCAATACCATTGTTACACCCACAGCCCCTGCTGCTATACATACTGGACCAATTACTAGAGCTCACGCACGCCAACTAAATTACCAGCTACTTTCGTTTCTTGGTAATGATTCTAATGTTCATGAGAATATGATGCTGCCTAAATTGGATACATTTGTTTTGCTTACAAATGAAGGGCCTAGCTTGGAGAAGGATGAACATTGGAGCAAGAACAAGCATGGAGATGATGGCATGCGCAAGGGGAACAAGAACGGAGTTACAAGTGATGATTTCAGGACTTTGAAGCCACCATAATGGGTGCATGAAGCATTGGACGAAATATACAAGATGCCACTTCATAACTTTCGTCCCGAGGCTATTCTAGGTGCTGCGTCACCTTATTTTTGGGCCAGGCCCATGTAATTTCGAAATACATAAGTATAGGCTATTTTTAGAGTCCGTATGTGTGGGGAAACAAGAGATAGGGTTTATTTCGGACCCCCCCCCCACGAAGGGCCACGAAATCCCCCCCTCTTCCTCCATATATATGGCCCTTAGGGCATCGTTTAGACTTTCGGTTTTGTTTAGATTAAATTTCGCCATAGCTGCAACTTCGCGTACTTCTTTTGTGTTCAATGACCAGACAAAGGCGTCACAGAACCCCACCTTCATTAATAAAGCTTCCCTCTGATATTCGCAATATCCAGATTGCAATCTTAGTTTCTTGCCTGTTCTTCGTTTGCTTGTAGGAAATAGACCCTCATTGTCAGGTTGATCGTGCTCCGGCGTGGTCAATAACCTCTCGGAGTTGGTTTAGCGATTGCTAAGGCACGACGTCCTCGCACGTTCGTAGTCGGATCGTCAAAGTCGGCTTCCACCAAAACGATAGCCACCATCTCATCAAAAGACGGGACACCTTTGCCTCTATCAAGTGGTATCAGATTTCCAGGTTGCTCGGTGAGATTTTACAGTTTTTCATAGTTTAGATCGAATCGGTTTTTCATACCTACAGTCCACGAAAAAGCCACAAATTTTTTTTAGGGTTAGTTCATCATATCCGAACTAATCTGAGCCATTGCATAGTCTTTTCAGTATTTTGCTTTGCTAAATTTTCGGTTGCATCGTCGTGTTTAGTTGCTGGTGTTAGTGTCTAGTCTTTTAGAGTTTCGAGTTCTGTTCACGGGTCTTCACGCCGCCGCCGCACCATCATCATCCGCTGCCATATACCACCACCACACCAGATACGTTGTTCCTGCCATCTACCATCACCGCTTATCCGCCACCGCTCCGAGTCCATATACCAACACCGATCCGAGTCCATATACCATCATCGACCCACATCCATATACTACCACCACTCTGAGTCCATCTCATATTAGGTTAACTTTCGAGATCCATCTTTTTCCAGATTTGTGTTTTCCTTGTCTGAGTAGGTTTCGGATTCCAGCAATCTTTTGGCGTCCGTAGAAGAGGTTGGTTTCCAAAAAAAGAGTCCGGAAACCACCCTCCGTTTAGGCCCAAATTTTTCCAAAAACGCACGGGACAAAAAAAATTCTGGCTATCCTATTTTTAGGTGTTTCTAAGCGTATTGAGACAGTCGCCATTATAGAAAGTTTTTTTGACTCATTTCCAGTTTTTGGGTGATGAGGACATGACTACCTTGGATAAGACCAAAAATATTGCATACATGCATATTTGTCAGGTGATTTCTAGTGCAAACTATTCAATAATATATTTATGTTATCCAGAACAAAAATACTTCACATACTTTTGTGTTTTGTCTAATTGCAGGTGTATAGGACATTTGTACAATCCACATATGAAGATAAGGAAAAAGGAGAAGTTTAGGTGCTGTTCAAAAAGTCTTCTCACGTCACTTTTGGGCCAAGAGAAGATAGAGTCCAAGTCTCTCACGTTCTGGATTCAGATTCGGACTGCACAGACATACCTGACTCAAAACATCAACAACTTTTTCATACGGACTCCGAATTGGGTGATTCTTTTTTTGTTGGAAAGTAAATTTCATGCTCCTTCCAGCACAGTTGGAATCACCTTAAAAGCCATCCGGAGCGTTGAGTTATGGACGAAACAATCTGATGCTGCACCAGAATCCGAGTCAAACTACAAGTCTAAAGGTGTTACGTCACCTCCACTTGGGCCCATTGGCCTTGTACGACCTAGGTTTAGTTTTAGGCTGCCTTGGGACGTTCTCCCACCACCTTGGCCGCCACCCCTTGCTCCTATATAAGTAGATCCATCTAGTAGCTTTTTCCATGGGATTTGTTTAGTTAAAAGTTAGCCATTGCAACTTCGTGTACTTCGTTTGTGTCCAACGACCAGACCAATACCGCTTACGGATCCCCACCTTTATCAATACTTCATACATACTCGCAATATTCAGATTGCTTTTATCATATTCTTGCTTGTTCTTTGATTGCTTGCAGGAATAGACCTTCGTGGTCAGGTTGATTGTGCTCCGGCGTGGTCAATAACCTCTCGGAGTTGGTTTAGCGATTGCTAAGGCGCAACGTCGTGCACGTTTGTAGTCGGATCGTCAAAGTCGTCTCCACCAAATCGATAGTTATCATCTCATCGAAAGATCGGGACACCCCGCCTCTATCAAGTGGTATCAGAGCCAGGTTTCGATCCTGGGACCTGTGGGTTATGGGCCCACCACGCTTCCACGGTCTAGCCTAGGACCAGCACAGTACCGTCGTTGAGCGTTTATTCAACATTGCATCTCTGAATTGATTATTGCTAATCTTTTGCTACCATATATAGCCAACCCAGCTCCACATATTTCTACACCGTATATCGACGTTCCCTCGCAATCGCTTTACACAATCTTGAGTTACTTGACACCGTTGGTTGCCTGTCACCACCTGCCGCATGGTACGAACTTGTAAGATATTGATATTTGCTTTACTGTGAGCACTTTACAACCACATCCTAGTATTTCATAGGAACATTATTCTCGAGTTTTGTTTCTTGTTTCTACTAATCATGACAGGTTTCGGAGATAGAAGTTCTTGGACGACGAACACATCTTCACCATCACGAGAGTTGGGACAGCACACACAACCACATGGTCAGGTTATCTCTTTACCGTCATTTGAGGGTAGATTTAATCCTGCTACTTATCTTGCTTGGGAGTTTGAAGTAGAACAAGTTTTTAGTAACCATGACTTTTCTGAACTTGAGCGAGTACGAGCTGCCACTAGAGCATTTACTGGTTTTGCTTCAGTTTGGTGGAGTGTGCATTGTAAGAAAAATATTGATAACCAACCCACAACTTGGAAAGATTTGAAAGATGTAATGAGACAACATTTTTTCCCTCCTTACTATAAATCGTGAATTGCTTCGCAAATTTGAACAATTTAAACAAGGCAACAACACTGTTCATGCTTACTACAAAGACTTCAAATCTTATATGCATCATTGTGACATAGAAGAATCTAAGGATGATACAATGAATAGATTTTTTGGTGGTTTGAACCATGATATTCAGGAAAGATTTCAGTATATTCCTCGTTGCATTCTTGGTATGTATGTTCGTGCTTGTACCTTTGAGAGACAATTACAGGAGGATGCATTGGGTGACTACAACAACTACTATTCCAGTTCATGCTCACCACCGTCGGTTGGTTCCTCCACCGTTGCACCTACTAGAGAAGCCCCACCTCGGATTGTGAGCGCGACATCATCTCAAGAGTATGGTGCATTGTCTACGTGTGTACCTACATCAGCTACGTCTTTGCGACAAGGTAACAGTAAAGGTATTGATGATATAACTTCACATGAGAATGATGCATCCCTAGTTAACTTGAATGCATCATGTGTTGAGTTACCTGATGATTTGAGCACAACACCTATTTTAGAGAATCTTGATACTGTCATGAATGCGTCATGTGATCAAACAACTGAAATACCAACAATTTTGAGTGCACCCATTGAATTAACTGTTGATGCAAAAGAATCAATGTTTAATCGTTTTGATATGACCTCTAATCTTGGTGATGATTCTGTGTCGAATGACTCATTGCATGTTTGCTTATTTAAGCATATTGTAGCATGTAAATTTGATGCAAGTAAGGTTTATTCACCAATGTTGGGATGGTTTAATGATGAACATTGTCAAACTTTTGAAATAAATAAGAGCTTAACTTATATGTGCAAACTGAGTTGCAATATTTTCATGCCTTCTAGTTCTTGTGCTAATTTGTTGGCTTTAGATTTTATGAACTATGCAAGTTACTCATCTATTCATGTGTCATATATGCAAAAATCAAGGGAAGTAAAAATGGATGATGTACACCTTGTCTCTTTTGTTAGCCACATTTCAGATTAAGCAACGCCGAGGACGGCTTTGTTTTCAAGAAGGGGAGGATGATGAGGACATGACTACCTTGGATAAGACCAAAAATATTGCATAGATGCATATTTGTCAGGTGATTTCTAGTGCAAACTATTCAATAATATATTTATGTTATCCAGAACAAAAATACTTCACATACTTTTGTGTTTTGTCTAATTGCAGGTGTATAGGACATTTGTACAATCCACATATGAAGATAAGGAAAAAGGAGAAGTTTAGGTGTTGTTCAAAAAGTCTTCTCACGTCACTTTTGGGCCAAGAGAAGATAGAGTCCAAGTCTCTCACGTTCTGGATTCAGATTCGGACTGCACAGACATACCTGACTCAAAACATCAACAACTTTTTCATACGGACTCCGAATTGGGTGATTCTTTTTTTGTTGGAAAGTAAATTTCATGCTCCTTCCAGCACAGTTGGAATCACCTTAAAAGCCGTCCGGAGCGTTGAGTTATGGACGAAACAATCTGACGCTGCACCAGAATCCGAGTCAAACTACAAGTCTAAAGGTGTTACGTCACCTCCACTTGGGCCCATTGGCCTTGTACGACCTAGGTTTAGTTTTAGGCTGCCTTGGGACGTTCTCCCACCTCCTTGGCCGCCACCCCTTGCTCCTATATAAGTAGATCCATCTAGTAGCTTTTTCCATGGGATTTGTTTAGTTAAAAGTTAGCCATTGCAACTTCGTGTACTTCGTTTGTGTCCAACGACCAGACCAATACCGCTCACGGATCCCCACCTTTATCAATACTTCATACATACTCGCAATATTCAGATTGCTTTTATCATATTCTTGCTTGTTCTTCGATTGCTTGCAGGAATAGACCTTCGTGGTCAGGTTGATTGTGCTCCGGCGTGGTCAATAACCTCTCGGAGTTGGTTTAGCGATTGCTAAGGCGCAACGTCGTGCACGTTTGTAGTCGGATCGTCAAAGTCGTCTCCACCAAATCGATAGTTATCATCTCATCGAAAGATCGGGACACCCCGCCTCTATCATTGGGTCCGGGCAGTCGAAAAAAAAATTTGATCGAAAAAATTTCGTGCCTATCCTGTTGTCTTGGCTTGGGAAGAATTTTGAGACACTCGCCATTATAGTGATTTTCGGCAAAAAAAAAGGAGCGCAAAATAAAAGGAGCGCAAAAAAAAGTGAAAAAAAATTCAGAGTGTGCTTCTCCCTTGTTTCCGTGCAGCGTCGTGATTTTGTTAGTGTTCTAGGCTCGCGTCTCTAGCACAGTCTAGCCTAGGACCAGCACAGTACCGTCGTTGAGCGTTTATTCAACTTTGCATCTCTGAATTGATTATTGTTGATCCGTTTTGCTACCATATTATAAGCCTTCCTAGCTCCACATACATCTACATCGTGCGTTTGACTCTCCCTGGTAATCGCTTTATCCAAGCTTTGAGAGTTTTGACTACAACGGTTGCCGATCACCACCTGCTGCTGGGTAAGAACTGGTAAGAATTTGAGATTTGCTTGACGGGTTTGTGATACACCACCACCACTTCTTAGTAGTCTGTAGGATCATATTCTTGTGTTTTTCTATTTGCTGCTAACCATGGTAGGATCACAAGCCGATGAGACTGATTGGGAGAACCTGACGAACAAATAGCTACATGATAAATTTCAGCAAATGATGAGTGGACAGGTGCAAGATGTGCTAAACAGATTTGACGAGGCCATGTAGAAGATAGATGGCATTGAGAAGATGTTCGAAACAAAGCTTGATAGCAAGTTTAATGAATTGCTCGCGCGTTTTCCACAACCACATCCGGCTGCACCTAACGCACCTCTACAACAACAACAACAACAACGACTACCTCCACGTCGCGAAACAGCCCTCCGCCAAGCGAGCCGTGTCTCTCTTGCATTTGGCCAAACTGTTGGTGCTGCTGTTGATACTTCTGTGGCTCCTGCTGCTGATGCGGAGGAGGATGATTATGTGGGAGATTACGAGGATGAGGTTGATCAAAATCAGAACTACGTGCAACCACCTGCACCGCAACCACCAGGTCGTCCACATGCAAATAATCACAATGGTAGGGCTCTCCCTCAGGTACGAGATCATGACCATCTTCCTAAACTGAAATTGAATATTCCACCATTTGAGGGTAGATATGTTCCTGATATATATCTTACTTGGGAGTTAGAAACTGAACAACGATTTACATGTTTACAATATCCTGAGGAGAGACGGGTTGCCGCTGCTGTTTGTGCTTTCACTAGTTTTGCATGTGTATGGTGGTCTGAACATTGTAGATTATATCCTATTCCAACTACTTGGGCTGCTTTGAAAACTGCTGTGCGTACTCGTTGGGTTCCACCATATTATCAACGTGAATTGCTTCAAAAATTGCAGCGCTTAAGACAAGGGAAAAATTCTGTAGAAGAATATTATCAGGAATTACAAACTGGCATGATTAGATGTGGTATTGTTGAGGAGAATGAAGCTATGCTTGCATGTTTTATGGGTGGATTAAATAGAGAGATTCAGACCATTCTAGAGTGTAAGGAGTATACTAATATCACTCGTTTATTCCATCTTGCTTGTAAAGCTGAACGTGAAGTGCAGGATCGACAAGCATTGGCGCGAACTAACTTTTCTGCAGGCCGACCTTCATCATGGACACCGCGTGCATCTTCTACTTCAACTGCACCAGCACCTCCCTCAGGTTCCACCTCCAGCCGTGATACAAGAAAGCAGGCACAACCACCATTATCTGCCAAGAGCGCACCTGCCGGGCCTCCACATAGTTCTTCTTCTTCCATGGCATCAACAGGGCACACAAGTGATATTATTTGTCGTCATTGTAAGGGAAGAGGTCATTATGCGAGAGAATGCAAATCTCAGCATGCGATAATTGCTACTAAGGATGGTGGGTATGAGTCCGCTAGTGACTATGATGAGGAGACTTCGGCTCTTATTACACGTGAAGAACATGGTGGAGATGATTCTAATCATGAGACGCAATACATGGCTCCTGAAGACGCTGACAGGTATGAATGTTTAGTTGCTCAACGTGTTTTGAGTGTGCAGGTCACACAAGCTGAGCAAAATCAGAGGCACAATTTGTTCCATACAAAGGGAGTTGTGAAGGAACGTTATGTGGACGTCATCATCGATGGGGGAGCTGCAACAACTTGGGTAGCATGGAGATGGTGGAGAAGCTATCTCTCACCACAAGACCACATCCACATCCTTACTACATCCAATGGTTCAACAACAACGGCAAGGTTAAGGTAACACGTACTGTTCGTGTGCATTTTAGTATCTCTACATATGCTGATTATGTTGATTGTGATGTGGTACCTATGCAAGCATGTTCCTTATTACTTGGTCGACCATGGCAATTTGATAAAAATTCTGTACACCATGGTAGAAACAATCAGTATACTCTTGTTCATAAGGATAAAAATATTACTTTGCTTCCTATGACTCCTAATTCCATTTTGAAAGATGATATTAATAGAGCTAATAAAGCAAAACAGGAGAAAAATAAGAGTGAAAATCATATTGTGGCAAAAGAATTTGAGCAACAAATGAAGCCTAATAGTAAACCATCTAGTGTTGCTTCTGAAATTAAATTGAAAAGTGCATGTTTATTTGCCACTAAATGTGATATTGATGAGCTAGATTTCAGCAAATCTGTTTGCTATGCTTTTGTGTGCAAAGAGGCATTATTTTCATTCAAGGACGTGCCTTCCTCTTTGCCTCTTACTGTCACTAACATTTTGCAGGAGTTCGCTGACGTCTTTCCACAAGACGTGCCACCGGGATTACCTCCCATTCGAGGGATTGAGCATCAGATTGACTTAATTCCCAGTGCATCATTACCCAACCGTGCACCATACCGTACCAACCCAGAGGAGATGAAGGAGATTATGCGTCAAGTATAGGAGCTGCTCGACAAAGGTTATATACGCGAATCCCTTAGTCCTTGTGCTGTTCCTATTATTCTAGTGCCGAAAAAGGATGGTACATCACGTATGTGTGTTGATTGTAGGGGCATTAATAATATTACTATTCGTTATCGTCATCCTATTCCTAGGCTCGATGATATGCTTGATGAATTGAGTGGCTCTACAATATTCTCCAAAGTTGATTTGCATAGTGGATACCATCGAATTCGTATGAAATTGGGAGATGAATGGAAAACAACATTTAAAACTAAGTTTGGATTATATAAGTGGTTAGTCATGCCTTTTGGGTTAACTAATGCACCTAGTACTTTCATGAGATTAATGAACGAAGTTTTACGTGCTTTCATTGGACGATTTGTGGTAGTTTACTTTGATGACATATTGATTTATAGCAGATCTTTGGAAGAACATTTGGAGCATTTACGTGTTGTTTTTATTGCTCTATGTGATGCACGTTTGTTTGGTAACCTTGGGAAGTGCACCTTTTGCACCGACCGAGTATCTTTTCTTGGCTATGTTGTTACTCCACAGGGAATTGAAGTTGACAAAGCCAAGATTGAAGCTATTGAGAGTTGGCCGCAACCCAAAACGGTCACACAAGTGAGGAGTTTTCTTGGCCTCGCTGGATTCTATAGGCGTTTTATGAGAGATTTCAGCACCATTGCTGCACCTCGGAACGAGCTTACAAAGAAGGATGTGCCTTTTGTTTGGGGTACCGCACATGAACAATCCTTCACGGTATTGAAAGATAAGTTGACACATGCTCCTTTACTCCAACTTCCCGATTTTAATAAGACTTTTGAGCTTGAATGTGATGCTAGTGGAATTGGATTAGGAGGTGTGTTATTACAAGATGGCAAACCTGTTGCATACTTTTCTGAAAAATTGAGTGGGCCTAGTCTGAATTATTCTACTTATGATAAAGAATTATATGCTCTTGTTCGGACTTTAGAAACATGGCAACATTATTTATGGCCCAAAGAATTTGTTATACATTCTGATCATGAATCTTTGAAACATATTAAAAGTCAAGCTAAACTAAATCGTAGACATGCTAAATGGGTTGAATTCATTGAGACTTTCCTTATGTCATTAAACACAAGAAGGGTAAAGAAAATGTTATTCTTGATGCATTGTCTAAATCGCTATACTATGCTTTCACAACTTGACTTCAAAATATTTGGTTTGGAGACCATCAAAGATCGATATGTGCATGATGCTGATTTTGAAGATGTATTGCAGAATTGTAAAGAAGGACAAACATGGAACAAGTTCATCGTTAAAGATGGATTTGTGTTCCGTGCTAACAAGCTATGCATTCCAGCTAGCTCCGTTCGTCTTTTGTTGTTGCAGGAGGCACATGGATAAGGACTAATGGGACACTTTGGCGTGAAGAAGACGGAGGACGTACTTGCTACACATTTCTTTTGGCCAAAGATGAGACGGGATGTTGAGCGTTTTATTGCTCGCTGCACTACATGTCAAAAAGCTAAGTCACGACTCAATCCTCATGGTTTATATATGCCTTTGCCTGTACCTAGTGTTCCTTGGGAGGATATATCTATGGACTTTGTTTTAGGTTTACCTAGAACAAAGAAGGGGAGGGATATCATATTTGTTGTCGTGGATAGATTCTCGAAAATGGCACACTTTATACCATGTCATAAAAGCGATGATGTTGTTCATGTTGCTGATTTGTTCTTTCGTGAAATTATTTGCTTGCATGGTGTGCCAAATACTATTGTTTCAGATCGTGATACTAAATTTCTTAGCCACTTTTGGAGATGTTTATGGGCTAAGTTGGGGACTAAACTACTTTTTAGTACTACTTGTCAGCCCCAAACTGATGGACAAACTGAAGTAGTCAATAGAACATTGTCTACTATGCTTAGGGCTCTTTTGAAGAATAATACGAAAATGTGGGGGGAATGCTTGCCTCATATTGAATTTGCTTATAATCGTTCATTGCATTCTACTACTAAGATGTGTCCTTTTGAAGTTGTGTATGGTTTCCTACCTCGTGCACCTATTGATTTGTTGCCTCTTCGATCTTCGGAGAAGGTTAATTTTGATGCTAAAGAACGTGCTGAATTGATTTTAAAAATGCATGAGTTAACTAAGGAAAACATTGATCGTATGAATGCTAAATATAAACTTGCTGGAGATAAGGGTAGAAAACATGTTGTGTTTGCACCTGGAGATGTTGTTTGGTTACATTTGCGTAAGGATAGATTTCTTGATTTGCGCAAATCAAAGATAATGCCACGTGCTGGTGGTCCCTTTAAGGTGTTGGAGAAAATAAATGATAATGCATATAAACTTGCGCCGCCTGCAGATTTTGGGGTTAGTCCCACTTTTAACATTGCAGATTTGAAGCCTTATTTGGGTGAGGAAGATGAACTTCCATCGAGGACGACTTCATTTCAAGAAGGGGAGGATGATGAGGACATCAATACCATTGTTACACCCAGAGCCCCTGCTGCTATACATACTGGACCAATTACTAGAGCTCGCGCACGCCAACTAAATTACCAGGTACTTTCATTTCTTGGTAATGATTCTAATGTGCATGAGAATATGATGTTGCCTAAATTGGATACATTTGTTTTGCTTACAAATGAAGGGCCTAGCTTGGAGAAGGATGAACATTGGAGCAAGAGCAAGCATGGAGATGATGGCATGCGCAAGGGAAACAAGAAAGGAGTTACAAGTGATGATTTCAGGACTTTGAAGCCACCATAATGGGTGCATGAAGCCTTGGACGAAATATACAAGATGCCACTTCATAACTTTCGTCCCGAGGCTATTCTAGGTGCTGCGTCACCTTATTATTGGGTCAGGCCCATGTAATTTCGAAATACATAAGTATAGGCTATTTTTAGAGTCCGTATGTGTGGGGAAACAAGAGATAGGGTTGATTTCGGACTCCTCCACCAAGTGCCACGAAATCCCCCCCCCCCTCTTCCTCCATATATATAACCCTTAGGGAATCGTTTAGACTTTGGGTTTTGTTTAGATTAAAGTTCGCCATAGCTGCAACTTCGCGTACTTCGTTTGTGTTCAACGACCAGACAAAGGCGTCACAGAACCCCACCTTCATTAATAAAGCTTTCCTCTGATATTCACAATATCCAGATTCCAATATTAGTTTCTTGGTTGTTCTTCGTTTGCTTGCAGGAAATAGACCCTCGTGGTCAGGTTGATCGTGCTCCGGCGTGGTCAATAACCTCTCGGAGTTGGTTTAGCGATTGCTAAGGCGCGACGTCCTCGCACGTTCGTAGTCGGATCGTCAAAGTCGACTTCCACCAAAACGATAGCCACCATCTCATCGAAAGACAGGACACCTTTGCCTCTATCAACCAAGATGATGCACGTACGCTAGGAGGCTCGATGCTATAGCTTATAAGCTCTTTGCTTCTCTTCTCTTTTGCTTAAAAGCTTTTTCCTCATTTTTTGTTTTTTGACTATGCCACGATGCTTGATATACGAGCCACACAACGAGTTATCACGTAGTAAATGCACGGGATGGGCGGAACACTAATGGTGCACTAAGGCGTGGCCCGGCAATACTCAACAAGCTAGCTTCGATGGGTAAGCTACGCAAAAGGGCTCGAAGCTATCAAGTTAATGGCAAGGGAGTAGAAGGCATCGTCGAGGTTACCGTCCTTGCTTATGGTAGTGATGAAGGTGATCTTGTCGAAGCCGATGTGTTGTCCGAGTCGATGATTGGTGGCGATGATGATGCCAACTCGCGCCTAAGTAGCCGAAACACCTTAGGACACAAGAGAAACCACGACCCAAAACTCAAACAAACACGTGAAATGGTGCGGAAGAACACAAGAGGTGGTGGTGAAATGAAATGAGGAAAAACAGAAAATGGCCGAAACTCCCTGGATAGTCCGTGCGCACGGGGTAAGTGAGGCCCGTGTGCACAGGGTCCCGTCTGCACGGGGTCCCGATGGCCCGTGTTTACGGGGCCCTCTATGAGCGGACGACTGATCTGATTTCGTGGTGATTCCCAAGTTTTTGGCCAAATTGGAATGATGGAAGGGTGGGGATGAAGGTGGAGGGGTAGATCCACTTGCCAAACACCAAATTCGTGGATCAAAACAACCAAATCTCACAAGATCAAACAAATTGCAAGAAAAAATTTGGGGCTATTTTTGGTGGGGATTTTCGGATTAGGACAAAAAACAACAAAATCAAGCTAGAAAGTGGAAGGTAGGGACTCCAAGATGTGAATCAACGTGGCTCATGATACCAAGATGATGTAGGGTAGAACCCTAAGGGGGACCTTTTCACGCTTGGAGGGGGAAAAGGAGAGAAACAACAAGAACACAAAGAGGAAATCACTCCAACAATTCCCGATTACACATCCACTAGGGTAACAACACAAGATCCACAAGTCACAAACACAATCAAAGGAAAGATACAATGGCAAAGTTCATCCATAATCCAAAGGAGATGGGGGCTTGAAGGTAGTCTTCTCCTTATGGAGGTCTTGAAATCCACATGGATTCTTCCCTAGGGGTCTTGATCCTCCAAGAGGGAAGGTGAAGGAGCAAAGCTCACAAAGATCTCATCTAATACTTTGCTAACCCTAAACATGGTCCTTGGTATGGAATATATAACCTTGGGGTCGAAGGAGATGAAGAGGAGCCGAAGATGCAATCTCAGCCGGCCATCCTGGGAGGCCCGTGCGTAGAGGGTAAGTTGGGCCCGTGCACACGGGGTTCCCGTGGGCACGGTACAAGCCCGTGCGCACGGGGTGCTCCAGCACTAGTTTCTTGTGTAGTCCGTGGGCACGGGGTCTCGGGGGCCCGTGCGCACGGGGTCGCCTGGAGCCTCCTGTGGTGCTGTTGTTGTCCTTCTTCTTGGTTCGCACGGCCTTGGGGTGGTCCTCCTTCTCCTTGGTGATGCTCCTGAGCTTCTTGGTGATGTTCCTCTTCATACCTAAGGAGGCATACATATTTTGGTGAGGTAGGAAACATGTTCCGTTCGTGCCCATAAGCAAGTCTAGTAGGAAGGAATTCACCTCAGTTTCCAAAGCACGTGCTCTAGCTCTTGTCATGGGTTCTCGTGGGGTTGGATGTGTCGGTGTAGAGTCCATGGGGATGATGGAAGGATGCTCCGCATCAAGCTGCCTTACTAACTGCTCTTGTTTGGGAGCTCCATGGTGGAGATGGTGCTGTGTCAGCAGGAACTGCGTTACTATCTACTGGGGTTGGGGTTAGATTGGGTGAAGCTGGTTCTCTGTCCATCGTAGTAGGGGTACAATCTGCGAGAGGCTGGGTTATGTTTGGTAGGGCTGGTTCTCGTGTATGTACAAATGGGGTGCTATCTCCACCAAGAGGTAGCACTGTTTTATTTGAAGACAGTGTTTTTACACCGCTAGATACTGGCATCACCCACTCCAATTCAAATGGCTGATAAACAGGAAACATAGTTGAATGTACAAACATTGTATGAGAGACAGATGCAATAGATAGTGTGGAAAAAAGAGGGCATGAAATAGTTGACATGTATATTGTTTAACTAAAACGTATAGCATGACATAATTTCACATATATGATGTCTATCTAAACTGGATAGCATAGCATAACATAATTCAAAGATATAATGAATAACTAAACAGGATCGCATGACATAATTCACCTACATGTTATCTTAGTAATCAGGATCACATGATTTAATTCACATATGTGATTTATATGCTAAATAGAGGGCATTCGATATGATGTTTGAACTAAGAACATGGTGTTGAATATTGTGTATATGATGTCTAAACTATGCAATGCAATACACCATATGCATGATATGAGCAGTATAACCGTGCCAAGTTAGAGCATACACCTCAATGGGGGAATAGGACTGGTCATCTGTCTCTGAATCCATCTCTGGGTAGCTATGGGAACCCAACAAGAGATCTGCTTCAACAGGTAGCACTCTCTGCTGTGAAGGCCTTGTTTTCACTCCAGATTTTTCCATCTCCCACCCAAATGGCTGATTCACAGGAAGAGTAGTTTAATGTACAACCATTGTCGACAAATGGAAATGTAATGAAGAAAAGGATGGGCAAGATATCATTCAAATATATGATTCCTGGTTAATCAGGATGGCATTGAACATTTCACATATACTATGGCTGGCTAAGAGACATGAGACTGCATAATTCCCATATATGATATAGAAACTAAATAGGTAGCATTACAGAACATGTCTAAACTAAGGAGGTGACATATATGCTGCCAAAAGTAGGCACTTCAAGGCAACATATGCATGATATGACTAACATCATCATGCCAAGGTAGAGCAAACACCTTGGGGGGTAAATAGGAGTGGTCAGCTGCGTCTGAATCCGCCTCAGAACAGATATCTTCCTCTGGATTACAATCTGGAGAGGGGGGAGGGTTTTCCATTAAACCCACCACGGAGCGATTTCTGCATGACATTGTATTGCCGTGCAAAACTCTTCTTTTTTTGCTACATGTACAACATGACTGTGTACAATATCTGACATGCATACGAAAAAATATGGTGAGATTATGTAAGGAGAGCATGCAGAAATTTAGAGTAATGGTAACAAACAGTGGATGGATCCAAAAATAATGATAGCAGGCTGATGATTGATTTAATTTAATAAAAAGACATATGACGATTGCTTTACTACTTGTTTCCCACCCAAGATGAGCAACATAGGCATACACTAGGTGAACCAGATATTAGACAGAGATACTATTCATTGCTGCCTCAATATGTGCCCCACAACTAATTTAGAACTCAAGTTTGAACTTTAATTTGGACCTAACTTGGAGTCTAAGAGGTGAACAGGATGATAAAGTAGCAGGTAATTTTAAGCAATGCATAACATAAGCAGAAACAAAAGAGTGCAACCTCTCTTGTGGACCCGTGTACTCTTGAGGTTCATCTGCTGAGTCGATGATGGTGATGCCGTTGTGGTGGGTGTCGGCGGCAGGGAAGAAGATTTGAGGCGGCGAAAGACGGTCAGGAGTCGTGATGTCTGGTTTGGTGGATGCTTCTGCCGATGGAGCAGCTCAGGTGAGGTGGACGACGCCGCGGCAGGAACAGGACAAACCACACAAAGTTCCCTTCGACACCTACCTGGAACTGAAGTAATTCTGTAAGGGCTCATTTGGCTTGCATGATTCTAAAAATGCAAGGATAGGAAAAACACCGGAATAGGATAGGAATGCACATGGTAAACAGAGCATTTGTAAACACAAGATTTCTGTCAACTTGGGTGTTTGGTTCACAAGAATTGGAAGAGCAGAGGAATGCAAAGAAACATGGCCAAAATAAAGTGAAACCATATGAAAGCGTGCACAGTTAGAATTGTTTTCGTGCATAGGATTTTGAAAAATAGGTCCAGGTGGATGTTTTGCTCCATTCCTTTCAAAAAAATGCATGAATAATTGAATAGTAGAGTGCCACAGGAAAATTTCCTACTGCTATGTTTTCTTGTTGAACCAAAATAGCCCTAATGGATCGACATGAATGTAGAATAATAAGTGATGCAACAAGTGTACAACCTCTTTGCCGTAGTCGTGTGGACCTCAGCATCATTGGGTTGGTCGCTGAAGTAGTTGAGGAAGAGGTGGTTGTCGAAGGTATGGAGGAAGATCTGAGGAATCTGTAGACGACGTCCAGGGCACTACTCTGTTGTGATGGATCATTCTGTCGTTGGAGCAGCTCCGGTGAGCCGTAAGACGTCAAGGTTGAAAGCAGCACTAGACAGACATCGTTAATCTCAAGTGGGATTCTAAAAGCATCTCCAATAGATGATGTAAAATAGATGTAAAATTTACATCACCGAAAACCACCTAACTACAACAGATGAGGTAAAAACTGTTGACTCTGAACTTAACTGTCGAAACTGAAATTTACTATGGAATCTGAATGTTACTGTCAAAACTGAACATAAGGGTAGCAGAGAGGCACTTGAATGTAGTTTAGGAAGGGCCTGTAGTTCATCTTCAACCTACATCCCCTTGAGCCTCCAGCCACCACCGGCCCCAACGCCGCCTCGCCACCCCGAAACAACTCCCCACAATCGATCCATCGCCGCCCCGGCCAGCCCTATAGCCCCCCCCCCCGGGGTGAGCTTTTTCTCCGACGATCCCCACACTAACGCCCCACCATGCCCCCCCACCGCCAGCGACCATCGCCTCCCACCCTGAACCCTAAGATAGATAGTGGAGTACCTCTCCGGCGAGCCCCCCTCCCTGCTGCGGGTGGTTCTTCCTTAACTCTGGCGAGCCCCCCATCCCCTGAAAATTGACTGACACAAAAGTCGATTCTGTCGACTAAAGTGTAGCTAAATTGGAGCAGAGCAGCAGCACATGCGAGGGGGAGAGCAGCAGCAACAACACGAGAGAGGGAGCGAGAGCCGGAGCAGCAGCAGCACGAGCGAGTGAGAGCCGGAGTAGCAGCAGCAGCGTGAGCGAGCGAGCAAGAGCCGGAGCAGCAGCAGCAGCAGATCCGACTGGTATGGCCGCCGCCGCCGAAGGGGCCTCGCACTAGGGGAGAGCCGCCGTGGAGATGTCACCCGCGGCGCCAGCTTCGAGGTATCCGCTCCATGGAGGTGCGGGATGGAGCATCGTCGGTGTCGGGAGGTTGAGTTAAGGAGAAGGTGTGGTGCGATGAGTGTACAACCTCTTTTGTGGCGTCGAGTGGGCCTCGGCTTCATCTGAGGAGTCGGTGAGGATGATGCGGTTCCGGTGGAGCAGGTAAAGGTGGCGCTGTGGGATGGAGCAGCCGCGATAGATGAGGTGATCGTCGGAGCAGCTCCTTGGAGGTGGAGGATGGGGTGGCTGAACCGGCGGGATGACAGGATTGACGACGGATCCTCATCCGGGAAGGTGGCCGAGGGACATCGACCTGTTGCGGTGGACGACATCGTCGGGGAAGAGCCTCCGGTTGGGCAGCAGTGAGGTGGCGAACGGAGGAGGGTGATGTTTCACGGCTGGAGCAGATAGGTTATGGCGGCCTGAGATTTCGAATGGCGAAAAGGAGGCGATAGGAGGGGGGAACCATGACTTAGGGACGCACTTGTGCAAAATGTAGGGTGTGTTACAAAAGTGAAGGAAATATGCCCTAGAGGCAATAATAAAGTTATTATTTATTTCCTTATTTCATGATAAATGTTTATCATTCATGCTAGAATTGTATTAACCGGAAACATAATACATGTGTGAATGTATAGACAAACAGAGTGTCACTAGTATGCCTCTACTAGACTAGCTTGTTAATCAAAGATGGTTATGTTTCCTAACCATGAACAAAGGGTTGTTATTTGATTAACAAGGTCACATCATTAGGTGAATGATCTGATTGACATGACCCATTCCATTAGCTTAGCACACGATCGTTTAGTAAGTTGCTACTGCTTTTATCCATGACATATACATGTTCCTATAACTATGAGATTATGCAACTCCCGTTTACCGGAGGAACACTTTGGGTGCTACCAAACATCACAACGTAACTGGGTGATTATAAAGGAGTACTACAGGTGTCTCCAAAGGAAGATGTTGGGTTGGCGTATTTCGAGATTAGGTTTTGTCACTCCGATAGTCGGAGAGGTATCTCTGGGCCCTCTCGGTAATACACATCACTTAAGCCTTGCAAGCATTACAACCAATGAGTTAGCTGTGAGATGATGTATTACAGAACGAGTAAAGAGACTTGCCGGTAACGAGATTGAACTAGGTATTGGATACCGACGATCGAATCCCGGCAAGTAACATACCGATGACAAAGAGAACAACGTATGTTGTTATGCGATCGACCGATAAAGATCTTCGAGAATATGTAGGAACCAATATGGGCATCCAGGTCCCGCTATTGGTTATTTACCGGAGACGTGTCTCGGTCATGTCTACATTGTTCTCGAACCGTAGGGTCCGCACGCTTAAGGTTTCGATGACGGTTATATTATGAGTTTGTGTATTTTGATGTACCGAAGAAGTTCGGAGTCCCGGATGTGATCACGGACGTGACGAGGAGTCTCGAAATGGTCGAGACATAAAGATTGATATATTGGACGGCTATATTCGGACACCGGAAAGGTTCCGGAAGTTTCGGAGAAAACCGGAGTGCCGGAGGGGTTACCGGAACCCCCCGGGGAAGTTATGGGCCTTAGTGGGCCAAGAGGGGAGAGAGAGGGCCGCACCAGGTGGTGGCGCGCGCCCCCCAGGGGAGTCCTACTCCCACTAGGAGGACTCCCCCCTCCCTTGGCGCGCCTCCTAGGGCCGGCCGGCCCTCCCCCTTGCTCCTTTATATACGGGGGCAGGGGGGCACCCTAGAACACACAAGTTGATCCTTGAGATCGTTCCTTAGCCGTGTGCGGTGCCCCCCTCCACCATAATCCACCTCGGTCATATCGTAGCGGTGCTTAGGCGAAGCCCTGCGTCGGTAGAACATCAAGATCGTCACCACACCGTCGTGCTGACGGAACTCTCCCTCCCCGAAGCTCTACTGGATTGGAGCCCGAGGAGCGTCACCGAGCTGTACTTGTGTCAAGAACTCGGAGGTGCCGGAGTAACGGCGCTGGGATCGGTTGGATCGCGAGGAGAACGTATGACTACTTCCTCTACGTTGTGATCGCTTCCGCTTCGGTCTACGAGGGTACGTAGACAACACTCTCCCCTCTCGTTGCTATGCATCACCATGATCTTGCGTGTGCGTAGGAAATTTTTGAAATTACTACGTTCCCCAACAGTGGCATCCGAGCCTAGGTTTTTATGGTTTGATGTTTTGCACGAGTAGAACACAAGTGAGTTGTGGGCGATACAAGTCATACTACCTACCAGCATGTCATATTTTGGTTCAGCGGTATTGTGAGATGAAGCGGCCCGGACCGACATTACGCGTACGCTTACGCGAGACTGGTTTCACCGTTACGAGCATTCGTGCTTAAAGGTGACTGGCGGGTGTCTGTCTCTCTCACTTTAGTTGAACCGAGTATGGCTACGCCCGGTCCTTGAGAAGGTTAAAACGGAGTCTATTTGACGAAGTATCGCTGTGGTTTTGATGCGAGGTGAGATTGGTTCTTGCTTAAGCCCGTGGCAGCCACGTAAAATTTGCAACAACAAAGTAGAGGACGTCTAACTTGTTTTTGCAGGGCATGTTGTGATGTGATATGGTCAAGACGTGATGCAATATTTTATTGTATGAGATGATCATGTTTTGTAACCGGTTATCGGCAATCGGCTGGAGCCATATGGTTGTCGCTTTATTGTATGAAATGCAACGCATACTGTAATTGCTTTACTTTATCACTAAGCGGTAGCGATAGTCGAGAAGCAATAGATGGCGAAACGACAACGATGCTACGATGGAGATCAAGGTGTCGCGCCGGTGACGATGGTGATCACGACGGTGCTTCAGAGATGGAGATCACAAGCACAAGATGATGATGGCCATATCATATCACTTATATTGATTGCATGTGATGTTTATCCTTTATGCATCTTATCTTGCTTTGATTGACGGTAGCATTTTAAGATGATCTCTCACGAAAATTATCAAGTAGTGTTCTCCCTGAGTATGCACCGTTGCCAAAGTTCGTCGTGCCGAGACACCACGTGATGATCGGGTGTGATAAGCTCTACGTCCATCTACAACGGGTGCAAGCCAGTTTTGCACACGCAGAATACTCGGGTTATACTTGACGAGCCTAGCATATGCAGATATGGCCTCGGAACACGGAGACCGATAGGTCGAGCGTGAATCATATAGTAGATATGATCAACATAAGATGTTCACCATTGAAAACTACTCCATCTCACGTGATGATCGGTTATGGTTTAGTTGATTTGGATCACGTGATCACTTAGATGACTAGAGGATGTCTGTCTAAGTGGGAGTTCTTAAGTAATATGATTAATTGAACTTAAATTTATCATGAACTTAGTACCTGATAGTATCTTGCTTGTCTATGTTTGTTTGTGGATAGATGGCTCATCTTTGTTGTTCCATTGAATTTTAATGCGTTCCTTGAGAAAGCAAAGTTGAAAGATGATGGTAGCAATTACACGGATCGGGTCCGTAAATCGAGGATTATCCTAATTGCTGCACGTAAAAGTTACGCCCTGGATGCACCGCTAGGTGCCGAACTCTTCTTGATGCAACCGACGACGTTAAGAACGTCTGGTAGAGCAAAGTGATGACTACTCTATAGTTCAGTGTGCCATGCTCTACAGCTTAGAACCGGGACTTCAACGACGTTTTGAACATCATGGAGCATATGAGATGTTCCAGGAGTTGAAGTTGATATTCCAAAAGAATGCCCGGATTGAGAATAAATTCTATAGCTGCAAGATGGAGGAGAATAGTTCTGTCAGTGAGCACATACTCAGAATGTCTGGGTATTACAATCACTTGACTCAAGCGGGGTTAATCTTCCGGATGATTGTGTCATTGATGTAATTCTTCAATCACCGCCACCAAGCTACAAAGGCTTCGTGATGAACTATAATATGCAAGGGTTAGTAAAGACTATACCGAGCTCTTCGCAATGCTAAAGGCTGCGGAGGTAGAAATCAAGAAGGAGCATCAAGTGTTGATGGTCAATAAGACCACTAGTTTCAAGAAGAAAGGTAAAGGGAAGAAGAAGGAACTTCAAAAGAACAGCAAGCAAGTTGTTGCTCAGAGAAGAAACCCAAGTCTGGACCTAAACCTGAAAGCGAGTGCTTCTCTGCAAGAAGACTGGTCTTTGGAAGTGGAACTGCCCCAAGTATTTGGCGGATAAGAAGGATGGCAAGGTGAACAAAGGTATATGTGATATACATGTTATTGATGTGTACCTTACTAGAGCTCGCAGAGCTTTTGGGTATTTGATACTGGTTCATTGCTAATATTTGCAACTCGAAACAGGGACTACGGATTAAGCGAACACTGGCAAAGGACGAGGTGACGATGCGCGTGGGAAATGGTTCCAAAGTCGATGTGATCGCGGTCGGCACGCTACCTCTACATCTACCTTCGGGATTAGTTTTAGACCTAAATAATTGTTATTTGGTGCCTGCGTTGAGCATGAACATTATATCTGGATCTTGTTTGATGCGAGACGGTTATTCATTTAAATCAGAGAATAATGGTTGTTCTATTTATATGAGTAATATCTTTTATGGTCATGCACCCTTAAAGAGTGGTCTATTTTTGATGAATCTCGATAGTAGTGATACACATATTCATAATGTTGAAGCCAAAAGATGCAGAGTTGATAATGATAGTGCAACTTATTTGTGGTACCTTGCCGTTTAGGTCATATCGGTATAAAGCGCATGAAGAAACTCCATCTTGATGGACTTTTGGAGTCACTTGATTATGAATCACTTGGCACTTATGAACCGTGCCTCATGGGCAAGATGACTAAAACCCGTTCTCGGTACTATGGAGAGAGCAACAGATTTGCTGGAAATCATACATACAGATGTATGTGGTCCGATGAATATTGAGGCTCGTGGCAGATATCGTTATTTTCTCACCTTCACAGATGATTTAAGCAGATATGGGTATATCTACTTAATGAAACATAAGTCTGAAACATTTGAAAAGTTCAAAGAATTTCAGAATGAAGTTGAAAATCATCGTAATAAGAAAATTAAATTTCTACGATCTGATCGTGGAGGTGAATATTTCAGTTACAAGTTTGGTCTACATTTGAAACAATGCGGAATAGTTTCGCAGCTCACGCCACCCGGAACACCACAGCGTAATGGTGTGTCCGAACGTCGTAATCGCACTTTACTAGATATGGTGCGATCTATGATGTCTCTTACAGATTTACCGCTATCGTTTTGGGGTTATGCTCTTGAGACGACCGCATTCACACTGAATAGAACACCGTCAAAATCCGTTGAGACGACACCTTATGAACTATGGTTTAGCAAGAAACCAAAGTTGTCGTTTCTCAAAGTTTGGGGATGCGATGCTTATGTGAAAAAGCTTCAACCTGATAAGCTCGAACCCAAATCGGAGAAATGTGTCTTCATAGGATACCCAAAGGAGACAGTTGGGTACACCTTCTATCACAGATCCGAAGGCAAGACATTTGTTGCCAAGAACGGATCCGTTCTAGAGAAGGAGTTTCTCTCGAAAGAAGTGAGTGGGAGGAAAGTAGAACTTGATGAGGTAATTGTACCTTCTCCCTTATTTGAAAGTAGTTTGTCGCAGAAACCGGTTTCTGAGACATCTACACCAAATAGTGAAGAAGTTGATGATGTTGATCATGAAACTTCAGATCAAGTTACTACAAGAACCTCGTAGATCAACTAGAGTAAGATCCGCACCAGAGTGGTACGGTAGTCCTGTTCTGGAAGTCATGCTACTAGATCATGATGAACCTACGAACTATGAAGAAGCGATGGTGAGCCCAGATTCATAAAATGGCTTGAGGCCATGAAATCGAGATGGGATCCATGTATGAAAACAAAGTATGGACTTTGGTTGACTTACCGAAGGTCGGCAAGCAATAGAAAACAAGTGGATCTTCAAGAAGAAGACCGGCGTTGACGGTAATGTTTCTGTTCTACAAAGCTCGACTTGTCGCAAAGGGTTTTCGACAAGTTCAAGGGATTGACTACGATGAGACCTTCTCACCCGTAGCGATGCTTAAGTCTGTCCGAATCATGTTAGCAATTGCCGCATTTTATGATTATGAAATTTGGCAAATGGATGTAAAGACTGCATTCTGAATGGATTTACGGAAGAAGAGTTGTATATGATGCAACCGAAGGTTTTATCGATCCAAAGGAGCTAACAAAGTGTGCAAGCTCCAGCGATCCATTTATGGACTGGTGCAAGCATCTCGGAGTTGGAATAAACGCTTTGATAGTGTGATCAAAGCATTTGGGTTCATCTGAGACTTTTGGAGAAGCCTGTATTTACAAGAAAGTGAGTGGGAGCTCAGAGCATTTCGATATTATATGTAGATGACATATTACCGATCGAAATAATATAGAATTTCTGGATAGCATAAAGGGATACTTGAATAAGAGTTTTTCAATGAAAGACCTCGGTGAAGCTGCATACATATTGGGCATCAAAATCTATAGAGATAGATCAAGGCGCTTAATTGGACTTTCACAAAGCACATACCTTGACAAGATTTTGAAGAAGTTCAAAATGGATCAAGCAAAGAAAGGGTTCTTGCCTGTGTTGCAAGGTGTGAAGTTGAGTAAGACTCAATGCCCGACCACCGCAGAAGATAGAGAGAAAATGAAAGATGTTCCTATGCTTCAGCCATAGGCTCTATCATGTATGCAATCTTGTGTACCAGACTGATGTGTGCCTTGCTATAAGCTTAGCAGGAGGTACCAAAGTAATCCAGAGTGGATCATGGACAGCGGTCAAGAACATCTGAAATACCTAAAAGGACTAAGGATATGTTTCTCGTATATGGAGGTGACAAAGAGCTCATCGTAAACGGTTACGTTGATGCAAGCTTTGACACTGATCCAGACGATTCTAAATCGCAGACCGGATACGTATTTACACTAAACGGAGGAGCTGTCAGTTGGTGCAGTTCCAAACAAAGCGTCGTAGCGGGATCTACATGTGAAGCGGAGTACATAGCAGCTTCGGAAGCAGCTAATGAAGGAGTCTGGATGAAGGAGTTCATATTCGATCTAGGTGTCATACCTAGTGCATCGGGTCCAATGAAAATCTTCTGTGACAATACTGGAGCAATTGCCTTAGCAAAGGAATCCTGATTTCACAAAAGGACCAAGCACATCAAGAGACGCTTCAATTCCATCCGGGATTTAGTCCAGGTGGGAGACATAGAGATTTGCAAGATACATACGGATCTGAATGTAGAAGACCCGTTGACTAAGCCTCTTCCACGAGAAAAACATGATCAACACCAAGACTCCATGGGTGTTAGAATCATTACTATGTAATCTAGATTATTGACTCTAGTGCAAGTGGGAGACTGAAGGAAATATGCCCTAGAGGCAATAATAAAGTTATTATTTATTTCCTTATTTCATGATAAATGTTTATCATTCATGCTAGAATTGTATTAACCGGAAACATAATACATGTGTGAATGTATAGACAAACAGGGTGTCACTAGTATGCCTCTACTAGACTAGCTTGTTAATCAAAGATGGTTATGTTTCCTAACCATGAACAAAGGGTTGTTATTTGATTAACAAGGTCACATCATTAGGTGAATGATCGATTGACATGACCCATTCCATTAGCTTAGCACACGATCATTTAGTATGTTGCTACTGCTTTTATCCATGACATATACATGTTCCTATAACTATGAGATTATGCAACTCCGTTTACGGAGGAACACTTTGGTGCTACCAAACGTCACAACGAATCGGGTGATTATAAAGGAGTACTACAGGTGTCTCCAAAGGCGGATGTTGGGTTTATGATTTCGAGATTAGGTTTTGTCACTCCGATAGTCGGAGAGGTATCTCTGGGCCCTCTCGGTAATACACATCACTTAAGCCTTGCAAGCATTACAACTAATGAGTTAGCTGTGAGATGATGTATTACTGAGCGAGTAAAGAGACTTGCGTAACGAGATTGAACTAGGTATTGGATACCGACGATCGAATCTCGGGCAAGTAACATACCGATGACAAAGGGAACAACGTATGTTGTTATGCGGATCGACCGATAAAGATCTTCGTAGAATATGTAGGAACCAATATGGGCATCCAGGTCCGCTATTGGTTATTGACCGGAGACGTGTCTCGGTCATGTCTACATTGTTCTAGAACCGTAGGGTCCGCACGCTTAAGGTTTCGATGGCGGTTATATTATGAGTTTGTGTATTTTGATGTACCGAAGAAGTTCGAGTCCGGATGTGATCACGGACGTGACGAGGAGTCTCGAAATGGTCGAGACATAAAGATTGATATATTGACGGCTATATTCGGACACCGGAAAGGTTCTGGAAGTTTTCGGAGAAAATCGGAGTCTTGGAGGGGTTACGGAACCCCGGGAAGTTATGGGCCTTAGTGGGCCAAGAGGGAGAGAGGGCCGCACCGGTGGTGGGCGCCCCTGTGGGAGTCCTACTCCCACTAGGAGGAGGACTCCCCCTCCCTTGGCGCGCCTCCTAGGGCCGGCCGGCCCTCCCCTTGCTCCTTTATATACGAGGCAGGGGGCACCCTAGAACACACAAGTTGATCCTTGAGATCGTTCCTTAGCCGTCTTGTGTGCCCCCTCCACCATAATCCACCTCGGTCATATCGAAGCGGTGCTTAGGCGAAACACTGCGTCGGTAGAACATCAAGATCGCCACCACGCCGTCGTCTTGTGGAACTCTCCCCCGAAGCTCTCTTGGATTGGAGCCGAGGAGCGCCACCGAGCTGTACGTGTGTCAAGAACTCGGAGGCGCCGGAGTAACGGCGCTGGGATCGGTTGGATCGCGAGGAGAACGTACGACTACTTCCTCTACGTTGTGATCGCTTCCGCTTCGGTCTACGAGGGTACGTAGACAACACTCTCCCCTCTCGTTGCTATGCATCACCATGATCTTGCGTGTGCGTAGGAAATTTTTTGAAATTACTACGTTCCCCAACAAAAAGTACCCCCACCGATTTGATCTAGCGGCCCTATCGGCTCAGGTTAGACCGGGGATTTTGCGTGTCGGGATTTGGCAGCTCGAGGGAGTTTTCACGCGCGTTGTAATTTCGGAATAGCAAGGCGCGGGTCGTGAAGGCGCCAGTTTTGGGAGCACGATATCTGAATTTTTGGGATATAACAAGGCGCGGGTTGAATTTTAGGGATAAGCCTAACATGTAATATTGTACTTGTACGTACCAAATCAATTCACACTTCCCTCAACAAAAAAAACCAGAAGAAATAAAACTATTCACACCACACAAAGAGAGAATCTTGTCCCGTTTTACTATACGAATGCTATTCAAAGCTACTCCCTCCTTCCATCTATATAGGGCCTAATGTATTAGAGCAATAATATATGACATGCAACTTACAGAAAGCACACCGTTAAATCCGTGTGTGGAAGGAGCTTTCAATGATATAATTTTCACATTATGCATGTCATGTACTATTAATCTTGTCAATAGTCAAAGGCTGTCTTAAAAAACGCATTAGGCCCTATATAGATGGAAGGAGGGAGTATGAATCCATGTTATGTCCAATTAAATTTTTTCACTGGCTGTATAATGCATGTAACCTATTCATACCAACATTTTAGTGCATTCCAAATGTCTATACTATCGCTGCAATTCAAATTGAACTTGAATTCGTTTTTCTATTTCAATAAGAATCTACAATCGTGATTGTTGCCAACTTCAACCATCATTCGTGTATTACCTTAATAACACACCACATGATTACTATAGAGATAGATATGAACTATGTGTACTATATGAACTCGAATTTTATTTTTTTAATACACTTGATGTAGATACCGGGTAATGGTACATTTGATGTACTAACTATATATTCATAATCTAAACCATGTTCCATACTTACACCGTGTTTATCACACAAAGTATAGTGCCCCGCCCCCTACATTATGACAAGTATTTAGCCCTGAGCTGCAAAAGCCACACATTAGCCCAAATTATAATCAATGTTCACATTACGATATCTTCTTCAAGTATCTGTATCCAATTTTTTATGATGAATTATGATCTTTGTTCATCTTTTACAAATTCACGATCCTCTTCTATTTGTAGCTAGCTAGCGCTAACTTTCTATCGTGCATGCACACGCCTGCTCCCATCTCACCCTCCCTCAGCGTTCCCTCCATAGCGCACATTCATTATTTCTATTTAGGTCGTTCACCCACGGTGTGTGTAGGCCCCCCGGCTCATTCTTTCCGGCACACACCGGCCGATACACCTCTCTAGCCAAGTGTGCCTACCACAAACACATATATACTTCCCCTCTTCTCTTCTCACCGTCCATGCCCCCTATGTCCAATACGGTTCCATGCAGGTGCACACTCCCGCCCCTCTTTTCATTGAACTCATACTCACACACTCCTCCCCCCTGACATGGTAGGCCTCTCGCACCACCTCCTAGCCGCACCCCACTCCCCCTGTCTGTCTCTCTGGACCTTATTTGCTTCTAACACATGCATGCATGTATATGTACCGATCTCCCTACATATAGCGCGGTAGACTATAATTCGTTTTCCCCATGCACCGATACACTTACCTCGCTAATTATGTCTCTCCCTTTCTCGAACACACGACAGTTGATCTTCCTATGTAGTATGCCTACCACAACCATATCCTCTCCCCTCATCATCCTTCATACCTCTCGACCCGTCTGTCACATGCACGTGCATAGATAGACAGACATCCCCGGCCCTCTCTTATTGATATTGAACTCGTACCCTCCGTTTGTCTAGCAGGCCTCTCCCACCATTTGTGAGACGCCACTCCACCACCAACCCTTCGACACTCTACCTTTTTCTTTCTCCCAACCTTATTCCTCTACTACACATATCCATGGATGCCGATCGATCTCCCTCAGTACATAGCTAGGTCTCTCTCCTTCCCCACACATATACTAGTCAATCGGTCTCTGCCCCCACACATCGATAGTCGAACGTTGTAAGTAGGTATCCATGCCACAGAGAAAAACTGCACCTCTGCCCTCTCAAATTCTAGTAGGCCAGCCGCCCTGTATCTTTGACGTGGGCAAACACAAATTTGATGGCACTCTTTATCGCTCGCGCAGCCACACACTTCATCCCAGTTTTCAATTCTATCGATATCTCACATCCATGACTACGTTTTACACACATTGCATATGCGATGTTTTTTTGTTTGAGATATCATCGACACATTGTGGTGTAGGGTGGAACCCTATGGGTAGATCTTTCACGAATTGGAGGGGGAATCCCCAAGAACAAGATGAACACAAGAACACAAGAGATGGGAAATACTCAAATTGACTTGATCCAATCACACATATGCTAGATCCAAGAACACACAAGTGGTACAATGATCCAAGAGCAACAAAGGAAAGTACAAAGTACTAGTTCATCCCAACCCTATGAGGAGAGAGGTCTTGATGATTGTCATCTCCAAGAGGAGGTCTTGATATCCACAAGTGGATCTTCTCACATGGAGGCCTTGAACTCCATGGGAGTGGTCTCTCTCTCTCAAGAGGAGAAGGTAGGAGCAAAGCTCACCTAAGAATGAGCTATCCTATTTGCTAACCCTCACATACGGTCTAGGTACGGAATATATAGGCATGGGGACGAAGTGGATGAAGAGGAGACCCAAACAGCAATCACAGCCGTCCATCCTGTAGGGCCCGTGCGCACGGGGTAAGTTGGGCCCGTGTGCACGGGGGTCCCGTGGGCACGGTACAGGCCCGTGCACACGGGGTGCTCCAGCGCCAACTCTCTGAGTAGTCCGTGCGCACGGGGTCTTCGAGGCCCGTGGACACGGGGTCGCCTGGGAGGTGCAGAGTTGATCTTGTTGCACTCCTTCCTCCTTGTGGCCTTGTGGTCCTTCTCCAACTCCTTTGGGGTGACCCTCACCAGCTTGTGGTCGTCGGTCTTCGTATCTAAGGACACATATAGCACTTTGGTGAGGTAGCAAGCAAGTCCAATGGATATTCATGATATTCTCGAAGAAGAGCGGGTTCACCTTAATTCCAATGGCGTGTGTTCGAGGTCTCGTCATATGTCCTCTTGGGTTATGGAGAGTAGTCGGAGTGTACATGGGGATGAGCGTGGGTTGCTCCGCGTCACATTGCCTCTGTTTCGCACAAACCATATCCCTCACACCTACCGACGTATGTACCTGCACTTAAAGAAGAGGTGCACGTAGGACGCACGTACTCACGTCTTGTTCCCGACCACACCCGCATGGGTATATGGTGGAGTTCGTTTCTGTATGAAAAGGCAGCCCACGTAATAATTTGACGCGTGTAGCGGTTGTTTACTCGAAGGAGGGTCGGGTACCACGCCTAGACGGAACAAAGTTCGACTTGACGCGTTAGTATTAAATAAGTTATATATTCCTCAATGGCACGTATAGAATATAAAACGATTGCCGTGGGGAAAATGGAAAAATGGGTTTGTCTCTCGTTACACCATCTCAGACAAGGCGGCGGTAGCCCCTCTCTCTCACCGTTGGTCAGTGATCCGGCCGCATCCTGTCCGCCGACGGAATGGGAGGATGTGCATCATTTCTCCGTTCGACGGCGTAGAGGCAGCACATCTCGATTTGCGGTTCCCGCTGTTCTGTCTGACCAAGCTTCGGCGCAGTAGGGCCTTCGCCACTTGCTCACTGCCGTAGTATGGGCAGATCCCGGCCGCCGGCACCCTCCTAGTAACATCCCGACGACCCTCATGTACAACTTCCTCTGGCCTTACTCCACTGCCCATCTTCCCACGTTGCTACATGTGGATCTTCTTTAGTTGTTTGCTTAAAACGTATCTCGGTCGGCGTACTTTCCATCTTGCAATCTCGTCCTCAAACCATTTTTGATAAACCACCATGTGCTATCTTTCCTTTATTACATCGAATATGCTTCTTTTTTGTCGGGTATGTGTCTTCAGCTCATGTTATTGGGCAGTAATTATTTCCTTTCTACCTCCTTTTGCAAATAGGGCTATCCATTTTCACCTCGTTGCTATTGCGACCTTTTGGTGAACTGCACAAATCACTTTTTTCTTAAGAGTGTTTTGTGCAGTTCTGCCAAAATGTCACATGGGCAACATTTTTACATTTCTGTGGGACTACAGAAAGGGAGATTGGTTTTGTTATCCTGGTCATCCAACTGCGTGCCTAATCTTCTCTAACAAGTAGTTAGAGATTGTAGAGGTGACCGGCTTCTATTTGTGTGTATTATGTTTCATCATCTAGTTCCACTATTATTGTAATCACACTGACTGGATATCTTTGCAAACAGGGATGGTCCGCTCGATTTTAGTGGAGCCGCACAACATGATCGGATTGTGGTGTCCTCCATACACCTCTTTTTCGGCTACAGAGCTGGGTGAAACTAGCTGCCAAGACATGAACACTGTGCCAAGGAAATGGAGCCATGCCTACGAACATCATCGATCAATTATATATTTTTCTTTATTTGTACACCTTCTCACAACTTTGTCTTTAGTTGTGATGTGAATATTGGCGCTGATCTGCGAACCATTGAGATGCATTAGCAGCCATGGTAGTTTCATTTGTATTGATGGAATGTTGTAACGAGATAATCTTGAGGCAAGAGACATGAATCCTAAGTTGAAGCCTTTTCTTTTCCTGCGGGAACCAAAGTTGAAACCTTCATAGCATCACAGTAAATTTCATTAAAATTATGCGTACATATAAACAAATCCTGAAGGATTGATAGCAATGCCAGAAAAAAATTCAACTTCGTTTCGCCGACATGTGGGACATCCTTCATCCGGCTCCACCTGCCATGCCGCAATATTGAGTGCACAACTGCAAGAAAAGATTTTATAACGGCAAAGGTGTCCCGTCTTTCGATGAGATGATGGATATCGCTTTGGTGGAAGTCGACTTTGATGATCCGACTACGAACGTGCGAGGACGTCGCGCCTTAGCAATCGCTAAACCAACTCCGAGAGGTTATTGACCACGCCGGAGCACGATCAACCTGACCACGAGTCTGTTTCCTACGAGCAAACGAAGAACAAACAAGAAACTGAGATTGCTATCTGGATATTTGTGAATATAAGATGAAAGCTTTATTGATCAAGGTGGGGTTCTGTGACGTCTTTGTCTGGTCGTTGAACACAAACGAAGTACGCAAAGTTGCAGCTATGGCGAACTTTTAATCTAAACAAAACCCAAAGTCAAAATGACGCCCTAAGGGCTGTATATATGGAGGAACAGGGGGGAATTTCGTGGCCCTTGGTGGAGGGGTCCGAAACCAACCCTATCTCTTGTTTCCCCACACATACGGACTCTAAAAACAGCCTATACTCAAGTATTTCGAAATTACATGGGCCTGGCCCAATAATAAGGTGACGGAGCACCTAGAATAGCCTCGGGACGAAAGTTATGAAGTGGCATCTTGTATATTTCGTCCAAGGCTTCATGCACCCATTATGGTGGCTTCAAAATCCTGAAATCATCACTTGTAACTCCGTTCTTGTTCCCCTTGCGCATGCCATCATCTCCATGCTTGTTCTTGCTCCAATGTTCATCCTTCTCCAAGCTAGGCCCTTCATTTGTAAGCAAAACAAATGTATCCAATTTAGGCAGCATCATATTCTCATGAACATTAGAATCATTACCAAGAAACGAAAGTACCGGTAATTTAGTTGGCGTCTTGTGAGCTCTAGTAATTGGTCCAAGTATGTATACTAGCGAGGGCTGTGGGTGTAACAATGGTATTGATGTCCTCATCATCCTCCCTTCTTGAAATGAAGTCATCCTCGTGAGCTCATCTTCCTCACCCAAATAAGGCTTCAAATCTGCAATGTTAAAAGTGGGACTAACCCCAAAATCTGCAGGCAGCTCAAGTTTATATGCATTATCATTTATTTTCTCTAACACCTTATAAGGACCGTCAACACGTGGCATTAGCTTTGATTTGCGCAAATCAGGAAATCTATCCTTACGCAAATGTAACCAAACAAGATCTCCAGGTGCAAACACAACATGTTTTCTACCTTTATCTCCAGCAAGTTTATATTTAGCTTTCTTGCGCTCAATGTTTTCCTTAGTTAACTCATGCATTTTTAAAATCAATTCATCACGTTGTTTAGCATCAAAATTAACCTTCTCCGAAGATGGAAGAGGCAACAAATCAATTGGTGCGAGGTAGGAAACCATACACAATTTCAAAAGGGCACATCTTAGTAGTAGAATGCAATGAACGATAAGCAAATTCAATATGAGCCAAGCATTCTTCCCACATTTTCTTATTATTCTTCAAAACAGCCCTAAGCATAGTAGACAATGTTCTATTGACTACTTCAGTTTGTCCATCAGTTTGGGGGTGACAAGTAGTACTAAAAAGCAGTTTAGTCCCCAACTTAGCCCATAAACATCTCCAAAAGTGGCTAAGAAATTTAGTATCACGATCTGAAACAATAGTATTTGGCACACCATGCAAGCGAATAATTTCACGAAAGAACAAATCAGCAACATTAACATCATCATCGCTTTTATGACATGGTATAAAGTGTGCCGTTTTCGAGAATCTATCCATGACAACAAATATGCTATCCCTCCCCTTCTTTGATCTAGGTAAACCTAAAACAAAGTCCATAGATATATCCTCCCAAGGAACACTAGGTACAGGCAAAGGCATATATAAACCATGAGGAGTGAGTCGTGACTTAGCTTTTTGACATGTAGTGCAGCGAGCAACAAAGCGCTCAAAATCCCGTCTCATCTTTGGCCAAAAGAAATGTGTAGCAAGTACGTCCTCCGTCTTCTTCAGGCCAAAGTGTCCCATTAGTCCTCCTCCATGCGCCTCCTGCGACAACAAAAGATGAACGGAGCTAGCTGGAATGCATAGCATGTTAGCACGGAACACAAATCCATCATTAACGATGAACTTGTTCCATGTTCTTCCTTCTTTACAATTCTGCAATACTTCTTTAAAATCAGCATCATGCACATACTGATCTTTGATTGTCTCCAAACCAAATATTCTGAAGTCAAGTTGTGAAAGCATAGTATAGCGACGAGACAATGCATCAGCAATAACATTTTCTTTACCCTTCTTGTGTTTAATGACATAAGGGAAAGTCTCAATGAATTCAACCCATTTAGCATGTCTACGATTAAGTTCAGCTTGACTTTTAATATGTTTCAAAGATTCATGATCAGAATGTATAACAAATTCTTTGGGCCATAATTAATGTTGCCATGTTTCTAAAGTCCGAACAAGATCATATAATTCTTTATCATAAGTAGAATAATTCAGACTAGGCCCACTCAATTTTTCAGAAAAGTATGCAACAGGTTTGCCATCTTCTAATAACACACCTCCTAATCCAATTCCACTAGCATCACATTCAAGCTCAAATGTCTTATTAAAATTAGGAAATTGGAGTAAAGGAGCATGTGTCAACTTATCTTTCAACACCGTGAAGGCCTCTTCCTGTGCGGTACCCCAAACAAAAGGCACATTCTTCTTTGTAAGCTCGTTGAGAGGTGCAGCAATGGTGCTGAAATCTCTCACAAAACGCCTATAGAATCCAACGAGGCCAAGAAAACTCCTCACTTTTGTGACCGTTTTGGGCTGCGGCCAACTCTCAATAGCTTCAATCTTGGCTTTATCAACTTCAATTCCCTGTGGAGTAACAACATAGCCAAGAAAAGACACTCGGTCGATGCAAAAGTGTAGCGACCAGACCTCAAACAGTTTGATCTCTGTGCTCAGTGTCATCCCTGAATCAGTAATGCTGACACCACACAGTACTTGGTGGATTTCTAACAGAGTAGCAATCACACACTTATTACATCGAATGTCTCAAAACAGAACTTATTGAAATAAATATGGCTTAAGGCCATCTAAAAACGATAACAACGGAAGTCTTGGAAGATAAGCGAGTCCATCAACTCCAACGGCATCACTGAGTATAGAACCACGACCTAAAAACATCTTACTCGTCGTCTGAAAAGTCTGCAACATAAAACATTCCAGCCCGAAAACGGGTCAGCACATGGAATATGCTGGCAATGTAACACATAGAGAATAACAATGGAAATAGGCTATACTACATGCATATTTGGCTGGTGGTAAAGCTCTATGGTTACAGTTTTTGCATAAAGCCAATTTTTCCCTACTGCAAAGGAATAAAGTTATTTAACTATCATGGTGGTTGTTAAACATTGAGAATGGTTGACAGCATTCTCAATCCCAATTAAAAGTACTCATTAAAACCCAACAATATTAATTTAGAGTAACATGATGAGATTCACATGATATCCAAGCACTAGATACTCAAAACGTCCATAACCGGGGACACGACTAACCATGATTAGTTTATACACTCTCTGAGAGGTTTATGACTTTTCCCCACAAGACTCGATCGCCTCCGTTTGATTTCTCGCACTACATGATGTTTGAGAAGCGGATGACCGAGACATAGTCTTCGAAGAACTAGCACCTTACATGTGGGTAGACGGTACACCTACTTTCCCCTACATCTGCTAGTCTACCCGTAAGAGTTCGCACAACTTAGTCAACTATGCCAGAGCCCATAATGGCTTGTGGCTGCACACGTAAGTTTCTAGTTCGAATAATCTCATGATCCCTTTGTGCCTGGGTGGCGGTCCGAAGAAATACAGGAAAGTCCTAATAGAAACCAGGTGCCTCAATCCACCCAGATGTGTGTTTTAGTTGCCACCTTAAATAAACCATTGATTAACAATCTCACATCTGTCATGGAAATCCACTCACCCAATCCACATCTACTAGCATAGCATGGCATAATAAGCAAACGTAGAAGTAACTCCCAAAGGTTCGATAATAAAACAGGTAATAGGTACTACCTCATCTACTTCCCATCCCACAATTTAATTAAATCCTAATCATGCAATGTTTGAGGATTGATCTAATGCACAAAAACTGGGTAGTAGAAAGGTATGATCAAGTGTTACTTGCCTTGCTGATGATCCGCGAAACCAAGAGACTCGAAGTAACAGGCGGCGCACTCCGGGTATTCTATCACAGACAAACAAACAAGCATACAATAAGTACTCATCTAATGCATAGGTAAAACTCAAATAAAAGATCTAACCAGAATGTTCAACTTAAGAACTCCGGTTTGCGAAAAGAATCAAATCGAACAAAGCAACGAAAGTCAAACAGCGAAAGAAAACAACTTCGTTTTACTAATCTGGATCTAAGTCAAATTTTACAGAAGTAAAAACTTGTTTAAGTTGATTATTCAGAAAGAGGGGTTCGAGACGAAACTCCAGGCGCTTGAATCGCCTGATTCCGATAAACGAGCGAAAAGTTAAACTAAAACGAAAATCGGATCAGGAATCGCGATCAGAAAAATCGCGGATTAAATCCGAGAAAAAGAAAAAACGACGAACGGGTTAACGAATGAATGTTCATTAACTAAACTAATCTGACGAAATACGTTCGTTAAAACGAACGAACGAGCGAACGCTCGCTAAATAAACTATACCGAAAATAAAACCGATCTAATAAAAAAACCGAAACTAAAAAAAACCGAAAATAAAACCGACGGAAAACCGATCGGTTTTCCAAAAAACCGCACAGCGATCGAGGCAGTGGCGAACCTCGCGGCGTCTTGACAATGGTCGGGTCGGCGGGTGGCGGCGGCGGCAGCGCGGCGGGCCTGGCAATGGTAATGTGTGGCTGCTGGCTGACTAGGGTTTTGGCGGCGGCTGGGCCTCGGGCTGGCTCCCCCCGGCTTATAAAGCCTCCCGGGCCGGGAGTCCTAGGCGGACACGCCCGTAGGTCGGTTGCGTTTTTTTAAATAATTCTGCGCAGAAGAAAAATAAAAAGAAATACTAAACGAGCTCCAAAAATACAGAACTAAATTTTCCCCGGCTTCTAAAATCAAGCCGGACAAGATGAACATTTATTTGGGGCCTAAATGCAGTTTTGGAAAACGCGCATTTTTCCTAAATTCAAATAAAAAGGCAAAAAACTCCAAAATAAATCTTATTTGATTTTTTTATTAAATCTTCATTATTTCTTTATTTTGGAAAAGTCATTTTATTCCCTCTCTGAATTTTTGGTAGTAGAAATAATTGAAGAGAAAATAAATAAAATCAAATGATCCTATTTTCAAAATTTAAGAAAAACCCAAATATGAAAATAACGAAATCCCCAACTCTCTCCGTGGGTCCTTGAGTTGCGTAGAATTTCTAGGATCGAACCAACAATGCAACAAAATATGATATGCAATGATGATCTATGTATAACATTCCAAATTGAAAATTTGGGATGTTACAAAAAGGTGCACTTCCCAAGGTTACCAAACAAACGTGCATCACGTAGAGCAATAAAAACAGCACGTAAATGTTCCAAATGTTCCTCCAAAGATCTACTACAAATCAATATGTTATCAAAGTAAACTACCCCAAATCGTCCAATGAAAGCACGTAAAACTTCGTTCATTAACCTCATGAAAGTACTAGGTGCATTAGTTAACCCAAAAGGCATGACTAACCACTCATATAATCCAAACTTAGTTTTAAATGCTGTTTTCCATTCATCCCCCAATTTCATACGAATTTGATGGTATCCACTCATAAATCAACTTTGGAGAATATTGTAGAGCCACTCAATTCATCAAGCATATCATCTAGCCTAGGAATAGGATGGCGATAACGAATAGTAATATTATTAATGCCTCTACAATCAACACACATACGATGTACCATCCTTTTTCGGCACTAGAATAATAGGAATAGCACAAGGACTAAGGGATTCGCGCATATAACCTTTGTCGAGAAGCTCTTGTACTTGACGATAATCTCCTTCGTCTCATTTGGATTGGTGCGGTATGGCGACGGTTTAGCGGTGAAGCACCGGGAATTAAGTCAATCGATGCTCAATCCCTCGAATAGGCGGTAATCCGGTGCCACGTCTTGTGGAAAGAGCGTCGTGAACTTCGCAAAATGTTAGTGACAGCAGGAGGCAAAGAGGAAGGGACGTCCTCGAATGAAAATAATGCCTCTTTGCACACAAAAGCATAGCAAACAGATTTGCTGAAATCTTGCTTATCAATATCAGATTTGGTGGAAAATAAATATTCACTTTTCAATTTAATTTCAGAAGCAACACTAGATGGTTTATTATTAGGCTTCATTTGTTGCTCAAATTCTTTTGCCACAATCTGATTTTCACTCTTATTCTGCTCCTGTTTTGCTTTATTAGCTCTATTAATATCATCTTTCAAAATGGAATCAGGAGTCATAGGAAGCAAAGTAATATTTTTATCCTTAGGAACAAGAGTATACTTATTATTTCTACCGTGGTGTACAGAATTTTTATCAAATTGCCCTGGTCTTCCAAGTAATAAGGAACATGCTTGCATAGGTACCACATCACAATCAACATAATCAGCATATGTAGTGATACTAAAATGCACACGAACATTACGTGTTACCTTAACCTTGCCGCTGTTGTTGAACCATTGGATGTAGTAAGGATGTGGATGTGGTCTTGTGGTGAGAGAGAGCTTCTCCACCATCTCCATGCTAGCCAAGTTGTTGCAGCTCCCTCCGTCTATGATGACGCGCACAGAACGTTCCTTCACAACTCCCTTTGTATGGAACAAATTATGCCTCTGATTTTGCTTAGCTTGTGTGACCTGCACACTCAAACACGTTGAGCAACTAAACATTAATACCTGTCAGTGTCTTCAGGAGCCATGTATTGCGTCTCATGATCAGAATCATCTCCACCGTGTTCTTCACATGTAATAAGAGTCAACGTCTCCTCATCATAGTCACTAGCAGACTCATATCCACCATCCTCAGTATCAATCATCACACGCTGAGATTTGCATTCTCTCGCATAATGACCTCTTCCCTTACAACGACGACAAATAATATCACTTGTGTGCCCAGTTGATGCCATGGAAGAAGAAGAGCTCTGTGTAGGCCCGGCAGGTGCGCTCTTGGCAGATAGTGGTGGTTGTGCCTACTTTCTTGTATCACAGCTGGAGGTGGCACCTAATGGAGGTGCTGTTACAGTGGAAGTCAAAGATGCACGCGGTGTCCATGATGAAGGTGGACCTGCAGAAAAGTTAGTTCGTGGCAATGCCTGTCGATCCTGCACTTCACGTTCAGCTTTACAAGCAATATGGAATAAAGGGGTGATATTAGTATACTCATTATACTCTAGAATGGTCTGATTCTCTCTATTTAATCCACCCATAAAATGTGCAAGCATAGGTTCATTCTCCTCAACAATACCACATCTAATCATGCCAGTTTGTAATTCCTGATAATATGCTTCTACAGAATTTTTTCCTTGTCTCAAATGCTGCAATTTTGAAGCAATTCACGTTGATAATATGGTGGTACCCAACGAGTACGCATAGCAGTTTTTAAAGCAGCCCAAGTAGTTGGAATAGGATATAATCTACAATGTTCAGAGCACCAAACACGTGCAAAACTAGTGAAAGCACAAACAGCAGCAAGAACACGTCTCTCCTCAGGATATTGTAAACATGTAAATCGTTGTTCAGTTTCTAACTCCCAAGTAAGATATATATCAGGAACATATCTACCCTCAAATGGTGGAATATTCGGTTTCAGTTTAGGAAGATGGTCATGATCTCATACCTGAGGGAGAGCCCTAGCATGTGGACGACCTGGTGGTTGTGGTGCTGGTGGTTGCACGTAGTTCTGATTTAGATCAACCTCATCCTCGTAATCTCCCGCATAATCATCCTCTGCATCAGCAGCAGGAGCCGCAGAAGTATCAACAGCAGCACCAACAGTTTGGCCGGGCTGAAGAAGGACACGGCTCACTCGGCGGAGGGCTGTTTCGCGACGTGGAGGTAGTAGTTGTTGTTGTTGCAGATGTGCGGCAGGTGCAGCCGGTGGAAGACGCGCAAGCAGTTCATTAAATCTATTATCGAGCTTTGTTTCAAATGTCTTCTCAAGGCCAGTGATCTTCTCCATGGCCTCTTCAAAATTGTTCAGCACATCTTGCACCTGTTCAGTCATCATTTGCTGAAACTTATCATGAAGCTCCTTGTTCGTTAAGTTCTCCCGGTCAATCTCGTCGGCTTTTGATCCTAGCATGCTTAGCACCAATCGAAACACACAAGAATATGATCCTACAGACTGCTAACAAGTGGGCGTGGTGGGTGTCACAAATCCGTCAAGCAAAACTCAAATTCTTACCAGTTCTTACCCAGCAGCAGGCGGTGATCGGCAACCGTTGTAGTCAAAACTCTCAAAGCTTGGATAGAGCGATTACCAGGGAGAGTCAAACACACAACGTAGATGTATGTGGAGATGGGAAGGCTTATAATATGGTAGCAAAAAGGATCAGCAATAATCAATTCAGAGATGCAAAGTTAATAAACACTCAATGACGGTACTGTGCTGGTCCTAGGCTAGACCGTGCTAGAGACGCGAGCCTAGAACACTAACAAAATCACGGCGCTGCACGTAAACAAGGGAGAAGCACCATCTGGAATTTTTTGTTCGTTTTTTTTTGCGCTCTGCTTTTTTTGCGCTCCTCTTTTTTTTGCGAAAAAATCACTATAATGGCGAGTGTTTCAAAACTCTTCCCAGGTCAAACTGACAGGATGGGCATGAATTTTTTTTTGAGATTTTTTTTTGGGAAATCAGGGCAGCGACGACGAAAAAGTGCGACAAAAAATCACTATGATGGCGAGTGTCTCAAAACACTCCCTGAGACCTAAAAATAGGATAGGGAAAAAATATTTTCGGTCGCCGAAATTTTGGCCTAAAAACTGCCGGGGGGTCTCCAGACTCTTTTTTTTTGAAACCTACTCACGCAAGGAAACACGAATCGGAAATTAGATGGATCTCGAAAACAAACCTAATAAGCAAGGAACTCGGATTGGTGGTTGATATATGGTAGTGGTATATGGCAGCGGTGGTGGTATATGGCAGCGGTGGTGGTAGCGGTGGTAGTATATGGATATGGAGCGGTGGTGGTATATGGATACAGATTGGTGGTCTTTGGAAAGGCAATGGAGAAGTGGATGACATTGAGAAGTCAATTGACACCAAGTTGGATGCCAAGTTTGATGAATTACTCAAACGTCTCCCACAAACAGCTCTACACCGTGATATAGTAGGGCGAGCACAGCGTGTTCCTACTGAGCCAGGACAAAATTCTGGTGCCGCTGCTGCTGCTGTTGGTGCTTCTGTAGCTCCTGCTGTTACTGCGGACGTGGAGGACTGTTACGAGGATGAGGTTGATCAAAATCAGAACTACGTGCAGCCACCACCACCACCACCAGCAGGTCGACCTCAGGTACATATTCGCAATGGTAGGCCTGCACCACCACCTCAGGTATGAGATAATGACCATATTCCGAAACTGAAATTGAATATTCCACCATTTGAGGGTAGATATGTTCCTGATATATATCTTACTTGGGAGTTAGAAACCGGACAACGTTTTAGACGTTTACAATATCCCGAGGAGAGACGGGTTGCTGCTGCTATTTGTGCTTTCACTAGTTTTGAATGTGTATGGTGGTCTGAACAGTGTAGATTATATCCTATTCCAACTACTTGGGCTGCTTTGAAAACTGCTATGCATACTCGTTGGGTTCCACCATATTATCAACGTGAATTGCTTCAAAAATTGCAGCGTTTAAGACAAGGAAAAAATTCCGTAGAAGAATATTATCAGGAATTACAAACTGGCATGATTAGATGTGGTATTGTTGAGGAGAATGAAGCTATGCTTGCACGTTTTATGGGTGTATTAAATAGAGAGATTCAGATCATTCTAGAGTATATGAAGTATACTAATATCACTCGTTTATTCAAACATGCTTGTAAAGCTGAACGTGAAGTGCAGGATCGACAAGCATTGGCGCGAACTAAGTTTTCTGCAGGTCGACTTTCATCATGGACACCGCGTGCATCCTCTACTTCCACTGCACCAGCACCTCCATTTGCTGCTACCTCTAGCCGTGATACAAGAAAGCAGGCACAACCAGCACTATCTGCCAAGAGCGCACCTGCTGGGCCTGCACAGAGCTCTTCTTCGTCCATGGCATCAACAGGGCACACAAGTGATATTATTTGTCGTCGTTGTAAGGGAAGAGGACATTATGCGCGAGAATGCAAATCTCAGCGTGTGATGATAGCTACTGAGGATGGTGGGTATGAGTCTGCTAGTGACTATGATGAGGAGACTTTAGCCCTTATTACAAGTGAAGAACACGATGGAGATGATTCTGATCATGAGACGCAATACATGGTTCACGAAGATCTTGTGGTATGAATGTTTAGTTGCTCAACGTGTTTTGAGAGTGCAGAGTTACACAAGCTGAGCAAAATCAGAGGCATAATTTGTTCCATACAAAGGGAGTTGTGAAGGGCGTTACGTGCGGCGTCGTCATAGATGGAGGGAGCTGCAACAACTTGGCTAGCATGGAGATGGTGGAGAAGCTATCTCTCACCACAAGACCACATCCACATCCTTACTGCATCCAATTGTTCAACAACAGCAGCAAGGTTAAGGTAACACGTATTGTTCGTGTGCATTTTAGTATCTCTACATATGCTGATTATGTTGATTGTGATGTGGTACCTATGCAAGCATGTTCCTTATTACTTGGTCGACCATGGCAATTTGATAAAAATTCTGTACACCATGGTAGAAACAATCAGTATAGTCTTGTTCATAAGGACAAAAATACTACTTTGCTTCCTATGACACCTGAGACCATTTTGAAAGATGATATTAATAGAGCTAATAAAGCAAAACAGGAGAAAAATAAGAGTGAAAATCAGATTGTGTGATGTAGGGTGGAACCATATGGGGAGATCTTTCACGAATTGGAGGGGGAATCCCCAAGAACAAGATGAACAAAAGAGGGAAAACAAGAGGAACACTCAAGAACAAGTCAAATCACACATCCACTAGACAATCAAACACACAAGATCCATAAGTTACATGAACAATCAAAGGGAAATAAGATACATGGTAGAGTTCATCCCAATTCCTATGAAGGAGATGAGGGCTTGATGATCTAGATAGATCCTTCCCTCAAGGGGGTCTTCATCCACTAGGGATCTTCTCCAATGGAGGCCTTGAACTCCAATGGAATGTCTCTCTCTCAAGAGGAATCCCACAAGGGGAGGTACATGAGCTAAGCTCTAGTGTTTAGATCTAATCTTAGTTTAGTCTAAATGGAGGAGGAAGGGGAGTATCTATAGGTCCAAGGGATGAAGAGGTAAATAGGGACGAGATGGGGATACAAGGGCCAAGCCCAACAGCCACGCACAGGGGGGCCCGTGTGCACGGGCTAAGTGGAGCCCGTGCGCATGTGGTATCTAGAGACCTGACGCATGAGCCCGTGCGCACGGGGTTCAGGAAGCCCGTGGACATGGGGTTCCCGTGGGCACGGTACATGCCCGTGCTGATGAGGACATCAATACCATTGTTACACGCATAGCCCCTGCTGCTATACATACTGGACCAATTATTAGAGCTCGCGCACGCCAACTAAATTACCAGGTACTTTCCTTTCTTGGTAATGATTCTAATGTTCATGAGAATATGATGCTGCCTAAATTGGATACATTTGTTTTGCTTACAAATGAAGGGCCTAGCTTGGAGAAGGACGAACATTGGAGCAAGAACAAGCATGGAGATGATGACATGCGCAAGGGGAACAAGAACGGAGTTACAAGTGATGATTTCAGGACTTTGAAGCCACCATAATGGATGCCACTTCATAAATTTCGTCCCGAGGCTATTCTAGGTGCTGCGTCACCTTACTATTGGGCCAGGCCCATGTAATTTCGAAATACATAAGTATAGGCTATTTTTAGAGTCCGTATGTGTGTGGAAACAAGAGATAGGGTTGATTTCAGACCCCTCCACCAAGGGCCACGAAATTCCCCCCTCTTCCTCCATATATACAGCCCTTAGGGCATCGTTTAGACTTTGGGTTTTCTTTAGACTAAAGTTCGCCATAGCTGCAACATCGCGTACTTCGTTTGTGTTCAATGACCAGACAAAGGCGTCACAGAACCCCACCTTGATCAATAAAGCTTTCCTCTTATATTCGCAATATCCAGATTGCAATCTTTGTTTCTTGCTTGTTCTTCGGTTGACTGCAGGAAACAGACCTTCGTGGTCAGGTTGACGTCCTCCGGCGTGGTCAGTAATCTCTCGGAGTTGGTTTAGCGATTGCTAAGGCGCGACGTCCTCGCACGTTCATAGTCGGATCATCAAAGTCGACTTTCTCCAAAACGAAAGCCACCATCTCATCGAAAGACGAGACACCTTTGCCTCTATCAAGTGGTATCAGATTTCCAGGTTGCTCGGTGAGATTTTACTGTTTATCGTAGTTTAGATCAAGTCTATTTGCATACCTACAGTCCACGAAAAAGGCTAAAAAAAATTAGGGTTAGTTCATCATATCCGAACCAATCTGAGAATTTGCATAATCTTTTTAGGGTTTTGCTTCGTTGAATTTCTGGTTGCATCGTCGTGTCTAGTTGATGGTCTTAGCGTCTAGTCTTTTAGAGTTTCGAGTTCAGGTCATAAGCTGTCACGCCGCCACCGCACCATCATCATCGCCCCTGCCACCTACCACCACCGCTCCGAATCTGTATCCATATACCACCACCGATCCATATCCATATACTACCACCGTTACCACCATCGCTGCCATATACCACCATCATATATCCACCACCAATCCGAGTTCCTTGCATATTAGGTTTGTTTTCGAGTTCCATCTAATTTCTGATTCGTGTTTCCTTGCCTGAGTAGGTTTCGGAAAAAATAGTCTGGAAACCACCCTCCGTTTAGGCCCAAAATTTTCCAAAAACGCACTTGACAAAAAAAAATTTGGCTATCCTATTTTTAGGTGTTTCTAAGCGTATTGAGACAGTCGCCGTTATAGAAAGTTTTTTTTGACCCGTTTCCAGTTTTTGGGTTCGGGCAGTCGAAAAAAAATTTGGTTGAAACAATTTCGTGCCTATCCTGTTATCTTGACTTGGGAAGAGCTTTGAGACACTCGCCATTATAGTGATTTTTGAAAAAAAAACACAACAAAAACGCAAAAAAAAGAGTGAAAAAAAATTCAGAGTGTGCTTCTCCCTTGTTTCCGTGCAGCATCGTGATTTTGTTAGTGTTCTAGGCTCGCGTCTCTAGCACAGTCTAGCCTAGGACCAGCACAGTACCGTCGTTGAGCGTTTATTCAACTTTGCATCTCTGAATTGATTATTGCTGACCCTTTTTGCTACCATATTATAAGCCTTCCCAGCTCCACATACATCTCGTCATCGTTTGACTCTCCACAGTAATCGCTCTATCCAAGCTTTGAGAGTTTTGACTACAATGGTTGCCAATCACCACCTGCTGCTGGGTAAGAACTGGTAAGAATTTGAGATTTGCTTGACGGGTTTGTGATACACCACCACCACTTCTTAGTAGTCTGTAGGATCATATTCTTGTGTGTTTCTATTTACTGCTAACCATGGTAGGATCACAAGCCGATGAGACTGATTGGGAGAACCTGACGAACGAACTGCTACATGATAAATTTCAGCAAATGATGAGTGGACAGGTGCAAGATGTGCTAAACAGATTTGACGAGGCCATGGAGAAGATAGATCGCATTGAGAAGACGTTCGAAACAAAGCTTGATAGCAAGTTTAATGAATTGCTCGTGCATTTTCCACAACCACCGCCGGCTACACCTATCGCACCTCTGCAACAACAACAACAACAACGCCCCCTTCCAAATCAGTATGGACGAGCGAAGCGTGTTCCTCTTGAGGATGGCCAAACTTCTGGTGCTGTTGTACCTGTTGTTGATGCTTCTTTGGCTCCTGCTACTGCTGCTACTGGTACCCAGGTGGATGATGAGTATGCGGGTGATTATGAGGATGAGGTTGATCAAAATCAGAACTACGTGTAGCCACCAGCACCACCAGCAGCAGATCGACCTCAGGTATATATTCGCAATGGTAGGCCTGCACCACCACCTCAGGTACGAGATCATGACCATGTTCCTAAACTGAAATTGAATATTCCACCATTTGAGGGTAGATATGTTCCTGATATATATCTTACTTGGGAGTTAGAAACTGAACAATGTTTCACATGTTTGCAATATCCCGAGGAGAGATGGGTTGCTGCTGTTGTTTGTGCTTTCACTAGTTTTGCATGTGTATGGTAGTCTGAACATTGTAGATTTTATCCTATTCCAGCTACTTGGGCTGCTTTGAAAACTGCTATGCGTACTTGTTGGGTTCCACCATATTATCAACGTGAATTGCTTCAAAAATTGCAGCGTTTAAGACAAGGAAAAAATTATGTAGAAGAATATTATCAAGAATTACAAACTGGTATGATTAGATGTGGTATTGTTGAGGAGAATGAAGCTATGCTTGCACGTTTTATGGGTGGATTAAATAGAGAGATTCAGACCATTCTAGAGTATAATGAGTAAACTAATATCACTCGTTTATTTCATCTTGCTTGTAAAGCTGAACGTGAAGTGCAGGATCGACAAGCATTGGCGCGAACTAACTTTTCTGCAGGTTGACCTTCATCATGGACACCGCGTGCATCTTCGAATTCAACTGCACCAGCACCTCCAGCAGGTGCCACCTCCAGCCGTCATACAAGAAAGCAGGCACAACCACCATTATCTGCCAAGAGCACACCTGCCGGGCCTCCACAGAGTTCTTCTTCTTCCATGGCATCAACAAGGCACACAAGTGATATTATTTGTCGTCATTGTGAGGGAAGAGGTCATTATGCGAGAGAATGCAAATCTCAGCGTGTGATGATTGCTACTGAGGATGGTGGGTATGAGTCCGCTAGTGACCATGATGAGGAGACTTTGGCTCTTATTACACGTGAAGAACATGGTGGAGATGATTACGATCATGAGACGCAATACATGGCTCTCAAGACGCCGACGGTATGAATGTTTAGTTGCTCAACGTGTTTTGAGTGCGCAGTCACACAAGTGAGCAAAATCAGAGGCACAATTTGTTCCATACAAAGGGAGTTGTGAAGGAACGTTACATGCGCGTCATCATAGGCGGAGGAGCTGCAACAACTTGGCTAGCATGGAGATGGTGGAGAAGCTATCTCTCACCACAAGACCACATCCACATCCTTACTACATCCAATGGTTCAACAACAGCGGCAAGGTTAAGGTAACACGTACTGTTCGTGTGCATTTTAGTATCTCTACATATGCGGATTATGTTGATTGTCATGTGGTACCTATGCAAGCATGTTCCTTATTACTTGGTCGACCATGGCAATTTGATAAATATTCTGCACACCATGGTAGAAACAATCAGTATACTCTTGTTCATAAGGATAAAAATATTACTTTGCTTCCTATGACTCCTGATTCCATTTTGAAAGATGATATTAATAGAGCTAATAAAGAAAAACAGGAGAAAAATAAGAGTGAAAATCATATTGTGGCAAAAGAATTTGAGCAACAAATGACGCCTAATAGTAAACCATCTAGTATTGCTTCTGAAATTAAATTGAAAAGTGCATGTTTACTTGCCACTCAATCTGATATTGATGAGCTAGATTTAGCAAATCTGTTTGCTATGCTTTTGTTTGCAAAGAGGCATTATTTTCATTCGAGGACGTGCCATCCTCTTTGCCTCCTGCTGTCACTAACATTTTGCAGGAGTTCGCTGACGTCTTTCCACAAGACGTGCCACCGGGATTACCTCCCATTCGAGGGATTGAGCATCAGATTGACTTAATTCCCGGTGCATCTTTACCCAACCGTGGACCATACCGTAAAAATCCAAAGGAGACGAAGGAGAATATGTGTCAAGTACAGGAGCTGCTCGACAAAGGTTATATACGTGAATGCCTTAGTCCTTGTGTTGTTCCTATTATTCTAGTGCTGAAAAAGGATGGTACATCACGTATGTGTGTTGATTGTAGAGGCATTAATAATATTACTATTTGTTATCGTCATCCTATTCCTAGGCTAGATGATATGCTTGATGAATTGAGTGGCTCTATAATATTCTCCAAAGTTGATTTGCGTAGTGGATACCATCAAATTCGTATGAAATTGGGAGATGAATGGAAAACAACATTTAAAACTAAGATTGGATTATATGAGTGGTTAGTCATGCCTTTTGGGTTAACTAATGCACCTAGTACTTTCATGAGATTAATGAACGAAGTTTTACGTGCTTTCATTGGACGATTTGTGGTAGCTTCTTTTGATGACATATTGATTTATAGCAGATCTTTGGAAGAACATTTGGAACATTTACGTGCTGTTTGTATTGCTCTACGTGATGCACGTTTGTTTGGTAACCTTGGGAAGTGCACCTTTTGCACCGACCGAGTATCTTTTCTTGGCTATGTCGTTACTCCACAGGGAATTGAAGTTGACAAAGCCAAGACTGAAGCTATTGAGAGTTGGCCGCAGCCCAAAACGGTCACACAAGTGAGGAGTTTTCTTGGCCTCGCTAGATTCTATAGGCGCTTTGTGAGAGATTTCAGCACCATTGCTGCACCTCTCAACGAGCTTACAAAGAAGGATGTGCCTTTTGTTTGGGGTACCACACAGGAAGAAGCCTTCACGGTATTGAAAGATAAGTTGACACATGCTCCTTTACTCCAACTTCTTGATTTTAATAAGACTTTTGAGCTTGAATGTGATGCTAGTGGAATTGGATTAGGAGGTGTGTTATTACAAGATGGCAAACCAGTTGCATACTTTTCTGAAAAATTGAGTGGGCCTAGTCTGAATTATTCTACTTATGATAAAGAATTATATGCTCTTGTTCGGACTTTAGAAACATGGCAACATTATTTATGGCCCAAAGAATTTGTTATACATTCTAATCATGAATCTTTGAAACATATTAAAAGTCAAGCTAAACTAAATCGTAGACATGCTAAATGGGTTGAATTCATTGAGACTTTCCCTTATGTCATTAAACACAAGAAGGGTAAAGAAAATGTTATTCTTTGTTGCATTGTCTCGTCGCTATACTATGCTTTCACAACTTGACTTCAAAATATTTGGTTTGGAGACCATCAAAGATCAATATGTGCATGTTGCTGATTTTAAAGATGTATTGCAGAATTGTAAAGAAGGAAGAACATGGAACAAGTTAAATCGTTAATGACGGATTTGTGTTCCGTGCTAACAAGCTATGCATTCCAGCTAGCTCCGTTCATCTTTTGTTGTTGCAGGAGGCGCATGGAGGAGGACTAATGGGACACTTTGGCGTGAAGAAAACGGAGGACGTACTTGCTACACATTTCTTTTGGCCAAAGATGAGACGGGATGTTGAGCGTTTTATTGCTCGCTGCACTACATGTCAAAAAGCTAAGTCACGACTCAATCCTCATGGTTTATATATGCCTTTGCATGTACCTAGTGTTCCTTGGGAGGATATATCTATGGACTTTGTTTTAGGTTTACCTAGAACATAGAAGGGGAGGGATAGCATATTTGTTGTCGTGTATAGATTCTCGAAAATGGCACACTTTATACCCTGTCATAAAAGCGATGATGCTGTTAATGTTGCTGATTTGTTCTTTCGTGAAATTATTCGCTTGCATGGTGTGGCAAATACTATTAATTCAGATCGTGATACTAAATTTTCTTAGCCACTTTTGGAGATGCTTATGGGCTAAGTTGGGGACTAAACTGCTTTTTAGTACTACTTGTCACCCCCAAACTGATGGACAAACTGAAGTAGTCAATAGAACATTGTCTATTATGCTTAGGGCTGTTTTGAAGAATAATAAGAAAATGTGGGAGGAATCCTTGCCTCATATTGAATTTGCCTATAATCGTTCATTGCATTCTACTACTAAGATGTGCCCTTTTGAAGTTGTGTATGGTTTCCTACCTCGTGCACCTATTGATTTGTTGCCTCTTCCATCTTCGGAGAAGGTTAATTTTGATGCTAAACAACGTACTGAATTGATTTTAAAAATGCATGAGTTAACTAAGGAAAACATTGAGCGTATGAATGCTAAATATAAACTTGCTGGAGATAAGGGTAGAAAACATGTTGTGTTTGCACCTGGAGATCTTGTTTGGTTACATTTGCGTAAGGATAGATTTCCTCATTTGCGTAAATCAAAGCTAATGCCACGTGCTGATGGTCCCTTTAAGGTGTTGGAGAAAATAAATGATAATGCATATAAACTTAAGTTGCCTGCAGATTTTGGGGTTAGTCCCACTTTTAACATTGCAGATTTGAAGCCTATTTGGGTGAGGAAGATGAACTTCCGTCGAGGACGACTTCATTTCAAGAAGGGGAGGATGATGAGGATATCAATACCATTGTTACACCCACAGCCCCTGCTGCTATACATACTGGACCAATTACTAGAGCTCGCGCACGCCAACTAAATTACCAGGTACTTCCGTTTCTTGGTAATGATTCTAATGTTCATGAGAATATGATGCTGCCTAATTGGATACATTTGTTTTGCTTACAAATGAAGGGCCTAGCTTGGAGAAGGATGAACATTGGAGCAAGAACAAGCATGGAGATGATGGCATGCACAAGGGGAACAAGAATGGAGTTACAAGTGATGATTTCAGGACTTTGAAGCCACCATAATGGGTGCATGAAGCGTTGGATGAAATATACAAGATGACACTTCACAAATTTTGTCCCGAGGCTATTCTAGGTGCTGCGTCACCTTATTATTGGGCCAGGCCCATGTAATTTCAAAATACATAAGTACAAGCTATTTTTAGAGTCCGTATGTGTGGGGAAACAAGAGATTGGGTTGATTTCGGACCCCTCCACCAAGGGCAACGAAACTCCCCCCCCCCTCTTCCTCCATATATACAGCCCTTAGGTCATCGTTTAGACTTTGGGTTTTGTTTAGACTAAAGTTCGCCGTAGCTGCAACTTCGCGTACTTCGTTTGTGGTCAACGACCAGACAAAGGCGTCATAGAACCCCACCTTGATCAATAAAGCTTTCCTCTTATATTCGCAATATCGAGATTGCAATCTTAGTTTCTTGCTTGTTCTTCGTTTGCCTGCAGGAAACAGACCTTCATGGTCAGGTTGATCGTGCTCCGGTGTGGTCAATAACCTCTCGGAGTTGGTTTAGCGATTGCTAAGGCGCGACGTCCTCGCACGTTCGTAGTCGGATCGTCAAAGTCAACTTCCTCCATAACGAAAGCCACCATCTCATCAGAAGACGAGACACCTTTGCCTCTATCACGTGCACATGGGGTCTTCAGGACCGCCAGCCTGGGAGGCCCGTGGGCACGGGGTCGGAGTGGCCCGTGCGCACGGGGTCTCCTGGAAGCTGCTGCCTTCTTCTTGGCGCTTCTTCTCTGCTTCCAGGCTTCCGTCTTGGATGGTGTAGTTGTTCTCTTGCGCTTGGACTCCTCCATGATGAATGTGTAGCTCCGCTCACACCTAAGTATACACACAAGAGAAGGGTCAAGTAGTATACCATCCTCGAAGGGTACAAGTGAACACGTGTAAAGGATATGATTCACCTTTGTATGCATGAAGTAGATGTGGCACGTGTCAGTTGCCAAATGGACTCTTGACATGGTGATGTCCATAGGATGCTCTGCATCATCCCCTCCCCCTTGGGAAAGATCCGACCTCGGATCGAAATCCAAATCACCATGGGAAAGAGATGATGGCGTCGTGTAGAAGTGGACGATCACCAAGCATTCGTCATCTTGTAGTTCCCAATGGGCACTCTCCAATGTCGCACCGTCTTGTAATTCCTTCAAAAGGAGCAAAGATGACAAGCACTTGGAAAAACAAATGTGGTTGTCGTAAGAGCAAAACCAAGCATTCAAGATGTGATTCACCAACAAGTGTTGTCATCAAGCATAGCATATGGTTTGACAAAGAAGTGTGGCATGGCATTTGAGCATATAAATTGAGCACAATCAAGTACATCATGGGAACAAGCATGCAAATGGGAGGTCAAGATGCAAATATATGTGATAAGTGAACAAGCATCTACCTCAAGGTCATAGCAAGCATGCATAAAGTGCTCAATGAACGGTCTATGGTAGGCATAAGAGTCATTCACAACACCAAATATAGTGAAATGTCTAAACACATGGGGCAAGTGCAAGACAATCCAAGCATAACGTGCATAGGGTGTAGTGAAGATATCGTGGCACTCAACACAATGGAAAGAGCAATTGTTCAACATGTGTGAGGCAATCAAGTCAAGCATGTGATAAGCAAAGGGACATGGCATATGTGAAGAACTAGATGCAACACACAAGGCATATATATCATGTGGCATGGCAATGTGGCAATGATAAGTCGAAGCAAGATCGCTAGCATGTGTGCAAAGTGTCATGGAGCAAGCAACACATGAAGTATGATCCACAATATGCATGCTCATGGTTTGGGTGTTTTCAAGATAGAAGGATATCACCTCGAAAGCATGTCCTTGTGCGTTCTTCATAATGTCGAAGTGGTAGGAAATGTGGTGTAGAAGCGAGTCATGGTCGAATGTATGAGGCTCGCTCTCAAGAGCTCGAATGGTCAACTCATATGCAGTGGAAGTCGACACGAAGTCCAAGTATCCTACACATGCACACAACAAAACAAAGAGCGTATGCGCATGGTAGATAAACACATCATCCATCATGATGGTTCTCTTCTCTTGCACACAAACATTAGAAGCACAAGTGCATGAATAATATGATGCAACAATGGCGATATTCAAGGCACTAGGTATATGGTGCAAAGAGGTAAGGCAAGCATGCTTCACAAGGAATATGTCAAAATCTCCAAACATATGTGAGAATGCTATGGGGGCAATCTTATGAGCAAGACTAGAAGCATTGTTGCACTCAATACATGGCAAGTCATCTAGCATGATAGATGAAACATACGGAGATATGTGACAAGAAGCAATAACAATCATGTGAAAAGCATGTAGATGGTTGTCATCAACCGCATGAAATGAGCAAGTATGAGTCATTGGTGATGCAACATAAGCAAGCATGTCAATCAAGTCATGCAAACTAGTGGAGCGAAGATGCCACACACTAGGGTAAATCATGGCAATCATGTCATGTGAGTAAATAGTGGATATAGGCAATGCACATGACATATCGCAAGCAAGAACACAAAGCAAGATCATAGTATCATCATAGGAATGGGTCATAGATGAAACATGGAAATAACAAGCAATATCTCCACCAAGCTTGCAAATACACATACAAGTACTAGAATCAATCATCATGTGTAATGCGAAGCATGGGTCACAAATGCATGGCAAAGGCATAGGAATGAGCATATCATGCAAAGTGAACATGGAAATATGGGCAAAGGATATATAATGGAGAACAACCCATAGCCAAGTGAGAGCCATGTAAAAGAAATGCGTGAAGTCTTTGCGCGAAGAGAGCGGTGGGAAAGGCAATCCATGTGATCCCAAGTCATCGTTGCTCTCTAGAGCTCGTTTTGTCAACTCATGGGATTGTGAGGTTGACAAGTATTCATGGGTACCTACACAAAAGAAACACAAACCGAAGAAATTATGCGCTTGTAAATGTACACATCATCCATCATGATGTGTATGTGCACATGTGAGTTAGCACAAGATAAGAAATGCTCAAAGAAATTTGATGCATGGTATAAGAAAATGTCATCCAACATAAAAGAATAGTTGTTATGTATGACACGATGGGGACACAAATTGAGCAAACAAGTATATGGCACATCAATAGCATGTTTATTCATGGGGAGCATATGGTGCACACAATCATGGAAATCATGCAAATCATAGGATGTATCAAAATCTCCTAATGGGTATGAGGAAACTATGGGGGTCTCCTCCTGAGCAATATCGGAAACATAATATGGAGAAAATGGACAACATCCAAAACAATGCATATACGAAGCTAGGTGGTCATGGCATGACATATTAGCTAAATGATGCAAAGGGAGCATATCAATATCATCACAAGAAAAACAAACGCCAATAACCATGGGCTTGTCATCTATGCCATATGTGCAAATTGGGTTTATTTTAATGGCATATGCATAGTCACTACAATGAGATTGCAAATATGACATATGGGAGATCTCATGCATAGCATATGACAAGTCAAGCGGATCATCAAACATGATGTGACCAAGAGAATTATCACAAGAAATCCTGTGTAACATGGCATCACAACTACTAGACTCCTCATGGCAATCATCAAACTCATCATAAATGGGTAAATCATCGCATGGGGAAATCATACTAGCATGAAGCATGGTAATAGGTGGATCAACATCATGCAAGCAATCAATTTCAAGAACGTCCACTAGTGGGACAAGAGCATCACCTTCACCTATGTTACCTTTGTCCTTCCACTCAAGTGGTGTAGGTGAGGTGGGAAAGACCAAATCATGTTCATCTTCATCGTGATGGAACCATGTGGGGGTGCATCATAGTCCACCATGGCCATCGTCGTGTCCAAAGGGAGGACGAAGTCGTCGAGGATCGGCGCGTCATCGTATTTGTGACCTAGCACCAAATGAGAAGACACAATAGAGGTAGAGGTTAAGTTGTTAGAAACCGAAATGGCCTCATATGCCTCATCAACTATCTCACTCTCTCTATGTGGCAGTGGCTCACTCACTCCCTCAAGGTAGGTGCACTCAATGTCACATATGGTGGAGGCACTCAAATCACTCAAGTGGTGGTGGTGGTGGCTCTGCTCACATGGGAATTGGGGCGGCTCATCATATATGGGGCTAGTGGTGAAGTCACTCTCACTCTCAATATGGTGGCAAAAGTCACTCAAGGCATCATACGTCGCCGTGGTCGAAGGGAGAATCCCATGCTCAACCATCTCGTAGTCGTCACCGTGGATGAAGGCCGAAGATGGCACATCATCACTCTTGTCATGGATGAAGGTCGAAGATGGCACGTCATCACTCTCGTCATGAATGAAGGCCGAAGATGGCACATCATCACTCTCGCCGTCTTGTAGCGTGGTTGTTGCGAAGTGAGCTCGGGGTCGAGTAGACTTGGCCTTCTTGAGTTCTTGCTCCGCCTTGAGAGCACCAAAGTAGTTGTCGTCAAGGGACTTGTAGTTCTCGAGGAAGATAGTCTTGGAGATGTCGTTGCTCAATCCCATCATGAAGTAGAACTTCATCCAAATGGGGTCGTCCACGCCGGCACGTCGCAAGGCTTCCTTCATGTTCTTGAAGTACTCGTCGAGGGACTTGGATCCTTGTATGGTGTTCTCCAATTGGCATTGAAGATGTTCCGTGTAGGTTGGAGGCACAAACTCTCGCCGCATCACTTTCTTCGTCTTGGACCAACTCATCTCGTAGCTCTCCGAAGGAGTGTGAAGCCACCATGTCGAGGTGTAGTCGTGGAAGTTTCTTGTGGCGCACTTCACATGATCTTCGAAAGGGACTTGATGTAGCTTGAGGTAGTCGTCCATCAAACACTCCCACTCGAGGTACTCCTCGGGTTCTTGAGTCCCATAGAAAGGAATTGCATGGTCTATGTCGAGGTCGTAGTAGCTCGAGGGAGTAGTGGACTTGAGCTCGTGGAGTAGGCGAAGATGCCTTACGTCCGAAGGCGGAGATGCCTTGAAGTCACTTGGCGAAGATGCCAAAGGTGTTGAAGAAGTCGTAGTCTTGTAGTTGATGTCGCGGTTCTGTAGAGCCCGTGTGCACGGGGGTGCAGGAGGCCGTGTGCACGGGGTCCCGTGTGCATGGGGGTCGAGGGCCCGTGTGCACGGGGTTGGCAGATAAGCCAACTCTCGTCCAGAAGGTCGCTCTTCATGGTCCTGTCGATGTCGATGCTTGTGTGTACTTGCCGGAGATGGTATCTCAGGAGTCTTTGCACTTGAGCGTCTTCTCGAAGATGAGGAAGACCACTTGCGGTTCTTGATGAGGGCCTTGAGCTCCTCCATGCGCTTGTCCATCTTGGCGTCGATGAAGTTCTTCATAGCATCGAGCTCGTCGTCGTTGTTGTAGGCCGGAGATGATGTGCTTTGCCTATCCATCACAAGACTCGAGCAAAGGTGACTAGGAAATGAGATAAACAATACCAAGCTACCTTTTCCCAAAGTTGAGGATGTATCTTGTATCATTCAATGTGAAATGAAAGAATAGTGGAATTGGTACCGGACTTGTTCACTCACACCTACAAAGTAAAGCTTATCGAGTGGCTTGGTTAGGACAAGTGGCACAAATTTCATGCAAATTGAAGTCCAGGATATTGTAAATGTTGAAATAAATCCAAATGACTCAAAATGCAAAGCAAGTGATCACAAATATAGAGGAGGGCAATAAAGAAACACACACGGTGGGATAATGGGGCTTGTGCAACTATAGGGATGAGCAATACAAAATTGCCTAACGAAGACTAAGCTCGTGTTGCACAAACACTAGGAGAGCACTAGCTTGATTGCACACTTGGGCACGATTCACCACTTGGCACCAACCTATATGTATGCAACAAGAATGTTTCCTATTCCTTGTATCCTCATGCACAAGTATCTCTTTTCATGCTCAACTCTTTGCTTATAAGCTTATGATCATTCTCTTTCTTGCTTAAAAGCTTTTTTTGACTTTCCTCTTCCTTTCACTATGCTTAATGAGCCTCAACCATAAATATGGGACAAGTATCACAAGATATGCACGGGATTAAACAATGGCACAATATGATATATCTAATGATGCAACAATATGATATCGTATCACTATGGTGCACAAGTTTTCACGAAGCCCGACAATACTCGGATAGCTAGTCTCAATAGTGTGACGCCCGGATAATTAAGCTACAGTAATTCTCTGCTAATCATGCCACGTCACTTCGATTACTATCGCTAATCTCGTGTTAGTTCGAAACCGATTCAAATTCAAATTCAATTAAAGGCAAATAATAAAAAAAATTAAACAATGAAACCAAAATGTTCAAGGTGGGTCAGATAAATCATGTGTAAAAACGATGGAGAAACCAAACCTTGATAAAATGTTAAGGGCTCTAAACTAATTAAAACAGTAGTGAAAACAATTAAACAAATACCTATTGAATTTTATAAAATATTAAAAATATTTTATTATGGGTTAAGAATTGATGTGACAGCAGTTTGTTTATAAATACTACTTTAGGTACTAGTGGTGATTTTTGTAAAAACTAAAAATTAAAGAAACTAGAAATGAAACAGAAAAGAAAATAAGAAAAAGAATCAAAATAGAAACAGAACTAACACACACACCAAAAAAAAGGAAAGAACCCCCCGGGGCTCCGGCCCAGCAGCCCCCGGCCCAACTGGGCCAAGTCCCTGCCAGGCCGACCCACCCCCATGGCCCCTTAACCCCCACCCCGACCGGAACCCTAACCGGTCCACTCCCCATGTTCCCCACTCCCCCCGATCTCTCCCCCTCGCTCCCTCGTCTCCTTCCCCCGATCCAATCTGGATCGGGGCACGACCGCGCTTGCCCCCGACGACCGCGTCGCTGCCGCCGCGCTGACCCCTCCGACGCCGGCGCCCTCCTCCTCAAAGCTTCTACCGCGCGTGGATCCGGTCTGGGCAGTCGATGCCCCACGCCTCTCGTCGCCTCCCCGACCCTGTTGCTGGACCGGCCCCGTCTTCCTCGACGGCCTGCCTCCACTCCGACGCCGTCGTCCTCGTCGTCCTCGCCGGATCTCCCTCGCCGGACTTCCCCAAACTCCGTCGAGCCCACTGCCCCGTTCCCTACAGACACCCGGTGAGGTCCCGGCCTCCTCTCTCTCCCTCGCCTCGACGTGCACCCCGCGCCACGCACGCTCACCGTGAGCGCCGCATCTGCCGCCAAGCCGCTGGAAGCCAGCTGCTGCTCACCGTCCGCGACCCCTTGCTCGGCCCGGCTTCGGCGCGCCACGGCAGTTCGTTCTGCGCGCGCTACTCGCGCTCACAGCCTGCCCGTCACGGCCTCCACCGCACCCCACTCGGGCGGCGCCTCTGCTGCTGCCGCGCCACGCCGACGCCGCCCTCGTCCTGCCATTGCCGCTGCTCCACTCGGCGGCGCCTCTGCCGAGCCCACCCACCGTCCAGCCATCGCCGGAGATGGCCGCGCCGGCTTGCCCCGCTCGGGTGCCCAGCCGGGCCCCGGCGCCCACCCGCGCCCGTGTGCCCGCATGGCCCTGGACCTCTTACACGCGGGCCCCAGCGCCCAGAACGTTTGTAAATAAGAAGGGATTTAAAAAGAATAATAAATAGATAAATAATAAATAAAATTAAACTTAATTAATTAATTAATTAACTAAATTAATTAAGTTAACTAATCCTAGTTAGTTAATCTAATTAATCTGTTAGTTTAATTAAATAGTAGTTTGTTTAGCCTAAACCCTAATTAAGTCTAAATAGTGGATGACAGGTGGGTCCCACTGGACCCACTGGTCAGGTTGACCAGTCAACTCTGTTGACTGCTGACATCAGCATGACATCATGCTGATGTCATTATTTCATTTTTGAATTAATTAAATAATTAATTAAATTCCAGAAATTAATAAAATCTTTAGAAAATCATATCTTTTAATCCGTAACTCGGATTAAAATATTTTCAACATGAAAATTGCTCAGAACGATGATACAAATCCAGATATGCAGCCCGTTCATCCGCCACGCGTCCCTAGCATAGTGAACCTGCAACATTTCATCTCCGGTTCATCTGACCGAAAACACGAAACACCGGGGATACTTTCCCGGTTGTTTCCCCCTATCGCCGGTATCACCTACTACCGCGTTAGGGCACACCGAACACCGTGTATTGCCTTGTTACACTTGGTGATGCTTTGATTGCTCTGTTATTTATTGTGTTCCCTCTCCGTTTCTTCTTTCCGGTAGACCACGAGGCTATGGCGACCCCCGATTCGACTACGGTGTTGGTGACTTGTCCTTCTTGCCGAGCAACCAGGCAAGCCCCCTTGATCACCGAGATATCGCCTATTCTCCTCTATCTGCTTGCATTAGAGTAGTGTAGCATATTCTTGCTTTCCGTTGATCCTATTACGATGCATAGCGACATTGTTGCTACATCTGTTGATACCTTATCGCAATCCTAAATGCTTAGTATAGGATGCTAGTTTATCATCATTGGCCCTACATTCTTGTCAGTCTGCCTTGCTATACTATTGGGCCGTGATCACTCGGGAGGTGATCACGGGTATATACTATACATACATACATACATACATACATACATATTATATAGATGGTGACTAAAGTCGGGTCATTTCGTTGAGTACCCATAAGTGATCCCGATGTGGAAATTTGAAAGGACAGTGGCTCCATCCCGGTAGAGGTGGGCTGGGTTCCCGACGGCCCCATTCGTTACTTTTGTGGCGGAGCGGCAGGCAGGTTGAGACCACCTAGGAGGCAGGTGGGCTGGCCTGGTCGGCGTCATGATTGCTTCATAATAACACGCTTAACGAGATCTTGGTATTTGATCGAGTCGGCCATTTGGTCTATCGCACTAACCATCTACGCGGGAGTAGTTATGGGTATCCGGCGTCGTGGTATCACCGAAGACTTCTTGGCGTCGGCGACGAGCGGGCGCGCGGGTTGGACTGCGTTAACGCAACTTCCTTTGTAATGGAGGTTGCTAGGTGCGCTCACCGTCGCGACGCAAGCGTGCGGTGTGCAATGGCCGATGGGCCCGGACCCTGCGGCGCATAGGATTTAGACCGGCGTGTTGACCTCTCTGTTGTGCCTAGGTGGGGCTGCGGCGTGTTGATCTTCCGAGGCGGGCATGACCCAGAAAGTGTGTCGGCCAAATGGGATCGGCGTGTTGGGTTATGTGGTGCACCCTGCAGTGAAGTTAATCTATTGAATAGCCGTGTCCCTCGGTAAAGGGCGACCGGAGTTGTACCTTGACCTTATGACAACTAGAACCGGATACTTAATAAAACACACCCTTCCAAGTTGCACAGACAACCCGGTGATCGCTCTCTAACAGGGCGACGGGGAGAGGATCGCTGAGTAGGATTATGCTATGCGATGCTACTGGAGATGCTACTTGGAGATGCTACTTGGAGATGCTACTTGGAGGACTTAATCTACTCTCTTCAACACGCTGCAAGACGGAGGCTGCCAGAAGCGTAGTCTTCGATAGGATTAGCTATCCCCCTCTTATTCTGGCATTCTGCAGTTCAGTCCACTGATATGGCCTCCTTACACATATACCCATGCATATGTAGTGTAGCTCCTTGCTTGCGAGTACTTTGGATGAGTACTCACGGTTGCTTTCTCCCCCTTTTTTCCCTTTCCTTTCTACCTGGTTGTCGCAACTAGATGTCGGAGCCCAGGAGGCAGATGCCATCGTCGACGACGACTACTACACCGGAGGTGCCTACTACTACGTGCAGCCCGCTGACGATGACCAGGAGTAGTTTAGGAGGATCCCAGGCAGGAGGCCTGCGGCGTCTTCGATCTGATATCGGTTTGTGCTAGCCTTCTTAAGGCAAACTTGTTTAACTTATGTCCGTACTCAGATATTGTTGCTTCACGACTTCGTCTATGATCGAGCACTTGTATTCGAGCCCTCGAGGCCCCTGGCTTGTATTATGATGCTTGTATGACTTATTTATGTTTTTAGAGTTGTGTTGTGATATCTTCCCGTGAGTCCCTGATCTTGATCGTACACGTTTGCGTGCATGATTAGTGTACGATTGAATCGGGGGCGTCACAAATAGGTATGAAGGTATTCGCAAAGATGGAGGGGCTATCAAGATGTAATGGCAAGGAAGGAAAAGTTTATGACGGAATGGATACCTTCTTCACACTTAACCTTTCATGAACTCAGGGGTAACCAGCCTTGCTTCCGGTTGAAGATGGTCTCAAAGGATGGATGGTCGTCGACGATGTGGAAGCTCGTGGTGGATGTAGTCGATGGACCGATACGAGTCACTCATGGTGGATAAAGATGCAACCGTCCCTAAGTAGCCGAAACACCTTAGGAGACTCAAATCTCAACTCAAACAACCACAAATACCAAATGAACCAAAATGGGTTAGTTTGCGTAAGTTTTATGTGGTGGTGCAAAAGTTATGGCGGAGGGCCAATGCAAAAGATGCAAAATGGACAAAATTTGATGGAGTCAAATGGTGGTAAAACCACGATGAGCATGTCGGGCACGTCGCTAGCTTTTCAACGAGCCAAAGAACACCCAAATCGGAGTCTGAATCACGAAGATTCTGGAAAGCGGTGACGTCCAAGGCGGCTGCCGAGGGGGCCGTCTTGACGGGGTCGAGGCCCGTGGACACGGGGTCCCGGGCGCACCGTACACGTACCGAGGACACGGGGTCTCCAGGGACTTCGCGGGGCCCGTGGGCATGGGGTGGGGAGCCCGTGGGCACGGGGGTAGGCGGAAATTGCGCGATTTTCTTCTCAAATTTGATGGGGGAAAGAAAAATTGGGGTATGGGGACGCAAGAGGGGGTAGATCTACTTGTTATACATCAGATCCACGGATCAAAATCAACAAAAACTCAAAAACTTCAAATCACAAAAAGATTGGTATGTCTCTTTTTGTGGGGAATTTTCGAAATTGGGCAAGAACATGCAAAATTAGGCTAGAAAACAAAGAGGGGGGCTCCAATTACATGAGAAACCATGGCTCATGATACCAAGATGGTGTAGGGTGGAACCCAATGGGGAGATCTTTCACGAATTGGAGGGGGAATCGCCAAGAACAAGATGAACAAAAGAGGGAAAACAAGAGGAACACTCAAGAACAAGTCAAATCACACATCCACTAGACAATCAAACACACAAGATCCACAAGGTACATGAACAATCAAAGGGAAATAAGCTACATGGTAGAGTTCATCCCAAATCCTATGAAGGAGATGAGGGCTTGATGATCTAGATAGATCCTTCCCTCAAGGGGGTCGTCATCCACTAGGGATCTTCTCCAACGGAGTGTCTCTCTCTCAAGAAGAATCCCACAAGGGGAGGTACATGAGCTAGGCTCTAGTCTTTAGATATAATCTTAGCTTAGTCTAAATGGAGGAGGAAGGGGAGTATATATAGGTCCAAAGGATGAAGGGGTAAATAGGGACAAGATGGGGATAAAAGGGCCAAGCCCAACAGCCACGCACAGGGGGCCCCATGTGCACGGGGTAAGTGGAGCCCGTGCGCACGTGGTGTCCAGAGACCTGATGATGCGGAGCATCCCACGTTCATCCCCATGTACACTCCGACTACTCCCCAAGCCCCAAGGATACATAAGATGAGACCTCGACTATGCGCCATTGGACACAAGGTGAACCCGTTCCTAAATGCTTCCCCTTTCCATTCGTGTGAGACATGGTTGCTACTTCAAGCGCAGACCTTGTGCATACTCAGGTACACCCGAGGAGACCATGGAGATCCCAAGGACCAAGGCCAAGTGTGCGTGGGAGCGAAGGAAGGAGAAGGAAGAAGAGTCTGCTGCTATAGCAGCCGGACATCCGGCCATGTCCCAGACATCCGGCCAGGCCCGGTCATCCGGCCCAACGCTCGGAAATCCGGCTCCCTTCTATCTAGAGAGCACCAGAGTCGACCAAGTCAGCCCGGACATCCGGCCCCCAGGCCCGGACATCCGGCCCATCGCGAGCTGCCGGACATCCGGCCCAGCGCCTGGAAATTCGGCGCCCCATAACAGAAGCTGGACCCTGCCATCCCGGACATCCGGCCCCAGCGCCCGGACATCCGGCATCTCAGGAAGGCCCGAATATCCGATCCGACGCCCGGACATCCGGACCCCCTGCCTGCGTGCAGCTCATCCGGGCCGAGTCCCATGTACCCCTTCATCCCTTAGACTATATATACTCCCCCACCTCCTCCTAGTTAGGGTTAGCATTGGTTTAGCTCATATTTTGTGTGAGAGCCTTGCTCATCCACTTGGTTACTTCTCCTCGGAGCTCACGACCTCTTCGGAGAAGATCCCCCAAGCGGATTCAAGACCCCTTCAAGGGAAGACAATCAAGACCTCCTCACTGAGAAGAACGGCTACCTTTGTATCTTTCCTTTGTTGATTTTGAATCTTGTGCTACCTTATGTGTTCGGTGATCTAGCCCTTGTGTGATCGATTACTTGTCGGTTTAGTGATTCTCTCGTTTCTCCCCGTGTTTTCCCCTTTGTTTTCCGCGCGTTCTTCGTGTTTTCCCATAGGATCCACTCCAAACATGAAAGATCGGCCCCTAGGGTTCCGCCCTACATCATCTTGGTATCATGAGCCACGTTGATCACGTCTTTGGAGCCCCTACCCCTCTTTTTCTAGCTTGATTTTGTTGATTTCGTCCTAAATCCGAAAATCCCCACCAAAAAATAGCCCCAATTTTTTTTTGATTTGTTGGTTTGATGATGTTTTGTTGATTTTGATCCATGGATTTGCTTTGTTTCAAGTGGATCTAGCATCTCCCCAAGTTTCCCCACTTTCCATCCATGAAATCCCTCCAATTTTGCCCCCGAAATCATCAATTTCCGCCCCAAAATCGAGTTCCTCGAGTTCATCCTCGGATTTGGAGCCCGGACATCCGGCCCAACCCACAGACATCCGGCCATCCCAGAAATCCGGCCAATAGCCCGGACATCCGGCTCCTGGAGTGCATTTTCGCACAAGTTTCTGGACGTCAGGTCCCGTAATCCGGCCCGAGCCCCGGATGTCCGGCCCCTGGGATTTCAGCTTTTTCCGTTTCACCGTTTTGACCATAACTAATTCATCCGGAGTCCGATTGTGACGTTCTTTAGCTCGTTTTGAAGCTTTTGACATCCCCCTTCCCACAAAAATACCACCAACATCATTTGACTCCATCAAATTTTGTGAATTTTGACATCTTTGACTAGGGCTTCCACCACATCATCCACTACACCACCACCGATTTCCGCAACCTAACGGATTTTGCTTGCCATAGCATTAGTGGTTGCTTGAGTAGTGATTCGAGTCTCCTAAGGTGTTTTGGCTACTTAGGGACGGTTGCTTCTTCGTCAACAACCACCACCACTTCCACATAACCTTGCCCACCATACACTTCCGATAACCCAACTTAACCCATTTTGTTTGTGTTGTGAGTTGTGTCTCCTAAGGTGTTTCGGCTACTTAGGGACCGCGTGCTTCCAAATCTTACACCGTGTATAGCCATCACTCCACTTCCGCATTGCCAAGTGCAAACCACCACCGCTTTACCGCTACCACCATTTCGACATTTGACGTTTGAGATTTTGAGTTCGCGGTTTTTCCATTTCCTAAGGTGTTTCAGCTACTTAGGGACGAGTCTACATCATCTTGGTTGCTACATCAAGAACACCGCCACTCATCATCGCCAAGGACGGTAACCTCCATATCATCTTGGTATCGTGGTATCCCTCCATTGTATATTCCCCTTGCCATTGCATTGTTAACCCCTAGCCCATTTTGCGTCACTTGCCTATCGAGACTAGCCATTTGAGTATTGCCGGCAACGTTACTTGTGCACATTAGTGATCCATATTTCTCATAGCATACATACCATATCATCGTGGTGCATATATTGGTATCATATCGTGTGTCATGAGTTTGTTCCCGCATATACACAATTGCTATCTTGGTTTGTGCATTGTGCAAAAGTGGCCATAGAGAAAAAAAAGACATAAAGCTTTTAAGCAAAGAAAAAAAGAGAGAGCAAAGAAGCTTGTAAGCAAGTGCCATAGCATCATACCACATTGCACATAAGATTGTCATATCCGATCATCTTGGATCATCTTGAGAGAAACACCGGGAACCATACATATGTAGCATACTTGGGATAGAAAGTTTATCCATTTTGCATCTTATAGGTTGTGCACAAGTGTCATATCCGCCTATTGAGCAATCGTGCTAGCATCTCTCTTGAGCTGTGCAACACTAGCATTTTCCGTGGATTCCACATTTTGTGCTCATTCCTTGGTTGCGCGACCCCATTTATCTATCCGTGTGTGTGTTTCCGTGTGCCACATATTGCTATTGGTCTACTTGTTTCGCTTGCATATTTGTGAATCTCTTTCAACATTATTGACTCTTGCTAACATTTTGCATTAAATTTTTGTGCCACTATCCTCACCGAGCTCCTCCATAAGCTTTACTTGTGTAGGTGTGAGAACCGACAAGGATTGGTACCAATAGTGCTATTTCATTGTCCGCATTTGAGTAAACTAGATTCATTGTCAACATCGGTCAAGGTACATTGGTATAAGTTCTTCTCTTTCTCCCACTCATATTTGCTCGAGTCTTGTGATGGATAGGCAAGGCATTTCATCTCCGGTCTACGACAACAATGACGGCGTGAACAACTACATCAACAAAGTGTCCATCTTCGATCTACAATGACAAATGAAAGGCGCACAATCAAGATTGCGAGAGCGCATCGAGAACATCTTGATGGGGAGCATCCCATGATCATCCCCATGGACGCATCTAGATCCCCTACAACACCACTTGGACCTATGACTCGAGCACGTGCAAGAACTCTTGAAACCGAGGTGACATCACTCCTCTCACAATTCCCTTTGGATTCACGTGAGACATGGTTACTACCTCAAACGGAAACGCTATGCATACTCAGGTACCAAGGAGTTAACTGTGAAGAAGCTAGGAAGCAAGGAGAACCGGAAGCGGAAGACATGCGTGAAGACGGAGAGGAAAAGCACCAAGTCCCAGACTGGCCGGACGATCCGGACAGAGCCCGGACGTTCTGGACCACCACCCGGACGATCCGGCTAACTCACCCCGAAGGCACCCGAAGCTCCCACCTGAAGCCGGACCATCCGGACCCCGTCCTAGATCATCCGGACCCTGCCCGGACGTCCGGACCCCCAGTCGGACATCCGGCCCTGCGCCGCCACCAGCCGGGCCTACAGCTCATCCGGGCCTCCACCCGGACCATCCGTACCAGCCCAGATCATCTGGCTCCACTCCCGGATCATCCGGCCAGCGCCTGCGCGCGCGTATTGGGCTGAGCCCATGTACCCCTTCGCCCCCTAGTCTATATATAGGACTCCTCCTCCTCACTTTGAGACTTAGCATTGGATTAGCTCATATTTGTGTGAGAGCCTTTGCTCATCCACTTGGATACTTCTCCTCGGAGCTCACGACCTCTTCAGAGAAGATCCCCCAAGCGGATTCAAGACCCCTTTCTAGGGAAGAACATCAAGGCCTCCTCGCGGAGAAGAACGGTTCCTTTGTATCCTCTACCTTTGTTGACTTTGGATCTCGTGTATCTCTTTGTGTTTGGTTAACTAGCAATTGTGTGATTGATTCCTTGTCAGTTTAGTGACTCTCTCTCGTTTTCCCTGTGTTTTCCCTTTGTGCTTCCGCGTGTTCTTCGTGATTCCCCGTAGGATCCACTCCAAACGTGAAAGATCGTCGCTATAGGGTTCCACCCTACATCACATCTCCATCGACATTCGTCACTCCGAAGCAAGGAAAAGGGACTACATCGACAAGAAGCTTTCCGCACATAAAGAGGAGCAACATGCAAGGATGGAGGAGATTAGAGCCTTGATCAAGTCTTCTTCCCCTTCGTCATCTTCAAGGCGGCAAAATTCAATCCACAAGTCTTCGGAGCTCGGACACGATGCAAGTGCAAATCGTCCTCGTCCACATCTACATGGCGATCACCATCACGTTCGTGATCAACATCGTCATGAAGGGCAAGTCACCTCCAAGCAACATGTGCACAACGACGACGAACGACATCTACTACGAGCTCAAGCACGACAACGACATCATCATCATGAAGATGCTCCACAAGCGCAAGTGCACAAGTCCCAACAAGCCCTACTTCACGCCAAGTCGAAGCTTCATGAGCACAAAAGAAGACCGCGAGACGACCACCACCAAGACGGCGCAACGGCTACATCAACCACTTCGGCATCTTCGCCAAGTGCTATCAAGGCATCTTCGCCTTTGGACGTACGGCATCTTCGGCTACTTCCCACGTGTATGCCTACATCGACTTCATCAAGTCCAAGGCGACTACCTACGAGCGAGGGTGACACTTCCATCTTCGGAAGCCCCTCAAGGAAGATGGCCGAGCATGGGAAACTCCCTTCGGTCATGGAGACGAGCTACGAGGTGCCACATCATATGGGCCTCCAACACCAAGACGGTGACAAGACGGTCGAGCAAGGGCCATCCCCTTCGACCACGGCGACGAGCGCGAACCTCTTCAACAACATGAATACGACGCCCATATTGGACTCATACTCCGAGTCAAGCTACGCGACCGTGCATGGAGACATTTGCACCTACATCTCTCTGACACCCACATATGTCGAGATGCCCCAAGTGCCATGTGAGGAGAGCCACTACCCCATGAGTGACATGAGTGACTCCACCATACGTGACATTGAGAGCATTTTCTATGAGAGGATGAGTGTGACCACCACTAGCCCCACACAAGAGAGCATGCCACACATCCTATGTGAGGTTGAGCGCCATTTGAGTGACTCCACCAACCATATGAGTGAGAGCATCTTTGAGGGAGTGAGTGAGCCACAATACTTAGAGAGTGAGGTACTTGAGAGGGCACGTGAGGCCACTATGATTTCTAACGACTTAACCTCTACTCCTAGTATGTTTTCTTCTTTGGTGCTAGGTCTCCTACATGAAGACATGCCTATCCTCGACGAGTCCATCCCTCCAATGGGAAAACCGATGGCCATGGTGGATGATGATGCACCCCCCACATGGTCCCATCAAGATGATGACAACGAGTGGATCTTCAACACCTCATCTACAACACATGAGCGATGCTCCAAAGGTAACATAGGTGATGGTGCTTCTCTTGTCCCACTAGTGGACTCTCTTGACATCGATTACTCCCATGATGTTGACCCACCTATTCCCATGCCTCATGCTAGTGAGACTTCTTCATGTCATGACTTACCTATTTATGATGAATATGATGATGAGCATGTTGAGTTGACTAGTTGTGATGCTATGCTTCATAGGATACCTTGCGAAAATTCTTTTGGTCACATCATGTTTGACAACCCATTGAACTTGTCATATGCTATGAGTGAGATCTACCATATTGCATCATTACAATCTCAACATAGTAACTATGCATGCCCCATTAAAATCAACCCCATTTGCACTTATGGCATAGATGACGAGATGATGGTCATTGGCTTTTGCTTCTCTTGTGATGATATTGCCATGTTTCCTTTACATGATTTGTGCGATTCATCTACTATGTCATGCCATGATCACATTGTTCCAAATATGCATTGTTTTGGATGTTGTCAATATTCTCCATGTGATGTTTCCATTAATTCTCATGAGGAGACCCCCATAGTTTCCTCATACATATTAGGAGATCTTGATCCATTTCATACTTTGCATGATTCCCATGATAGTGTACACCTTATGCATTCTATGAATAACAATGCTCTAGATATTTCTCATGATGCAGTACACAATTTGAGTCTCCATTATGCTATACATAATAACAAACCTGTCATGATGGATGACATGTTTCTATATCACACATCTCATTTATTTGAGCATTGGATATTTTGTGCTAACCGACACATGCACGTGCGCATCATGATGGATGATGTGTACATACATGCACACACAATTTTTCCTTTGTCTTTGTTTTGTGTAGGTACTCATGTATACTCGTCAACCTCTCAATCCCAAGAGTTGATGAAGCGAGCTCTTGAGAGCACCGATGACTTGGGATCCCGTGGACTATCCTTACCGCCGTTCCCTTTGCGCAAGGACTACGCGCATCTCTTTTACTTGGCTCTCACACGGCTATGGGCTATTTACCACTTGTCAGCTTATGCCCATACTGTTGTGTTCATTTTGCATGTTATGCTTGCTCCTATACCTTTTCCATGCAATTGTGACCCTTGCTTGCATATACCCATGATTCACCATTATGCTACTTCTATGTGTATTTGCATGCTTGGTGGAGATCCTAGTAACGTTTGCCATGTTTACCATGTGCTCCATACTATTGATGTTTGTTGTGTTGGGATAGTCATGACGACCCATTGCTATTTACATATGGCTTCTCACCAATACATTGATGATATTTTGCTCATATCTTGCTTTCATGTTTGTGCTATGTCATGTGAATTATTCATGCCCACTATTTGCACCAATGACATGCTCGCCATGATTCCTCCTAGTATGTTGCATCTTCGCACTACTAGCTTGCTTGACTTGATCACTATGATTACTTGCTTGGTTCCATCACCCATGTTCCACTATTACTTGCTTTCTTGGGTTGATGACATATATGTTGATGCCACTCACTTGATTTTTCATGATCATTGCCCCTTGTCTCCATTAGTTGCATCTCTCATATCACCTTGTATTGAGTGCAAACTTGTTATGCTTATTGATCTGGAGACTTGGACACTTTACTTGTGATGCATGCTTGTTTGATTGAGCCTCTTGTATTTGGTTGTTCTTACATCATATGCCTCCATACTATGAAATGCTCCCTTGTCCTTTCTTATGATGAGCATGATGCATACACTTGTTGGGTATATTACCACTCGAATTATAGGTTTTGCATGTCCGCTAACCTCATTTGTTTTTCCGAGTGTTTGTCATGTTCTTTTGTTTTGAAGGATTCACAAGGCATTACCGTCATGAGATATATTGGTGATGTGAAGGCATACATGATGTGCAACTCCAACATCTTCGGGCACATTCATAACGTGAACTCCTTCCTTTTGAGCCATCCTCAAGTTTGCATATTGGATGGGTCACTCTTTCATTGTTGTTTCCTTCTTGTTGTCTACATGATACATCTCGCGAACGGAGGAGCGACATTGGAGATTGGCTCTATGGACCTTCACATTGAGGAGCGCTTGCACTTATTGGATGCACCTTCGAACCTCCACTCTTTCCACGACATCGATCATTGGTACACCAACACCTCCATATTTGTTGATTGTGCCCATACATGTCATGCTCGATGGACATATCATACTCACCACAAGTTTGCACCCCATTCATGGATTAACTCACATTGTGATTGCCTTGTTGCATCTTGTATTCCCATGTCATCCATGATATCTGAGCTTGTGCACTTCCTTAGCAAATTTGTTGTGATCTTCCTTGATGGCATATTCATACATCATGATCATATTGTGCACCATCAATTGCATGATAACATATACATATTGAGCATCCATTGCCATGTTCATGCTTTTGATGCACCATACCATTATGATATCATTTTGCACAATGGTAGAATTTATCGCTTTGTGCACCATGCTAATTACCCCATGAATGCTTTGCATATCATTCTAGATCATCTTGATAAGCATCATGTGTCTTGCCACACACTATCTTGCCGCACGGACTCATTCTTACATGATGGACACTTTGCGTGCGCTAACCATTGTATTTCCGAGTGTCGCTTGTGTTTGCTCTTTTTGCATGTCTATCACTCTGGAGACACCTTGGAGTACTCGGATTGCACAATGCCTTCATCTACGTCTGACTACAAGTCCGTCCATGACAACTGTTTTGATAGAGGCGGGGGTGTCCCGATCTTTCGATGAGATGATAACTATCGATTTGGTGGAGACGACTTTGACGATCCGACTACAAACGTGCACGACGTTGCGCCTTAGCAATCGCTAAACCAACTCCGAGAGGTTATTGACCACGCCGGAGCACGATCAACCTGACCACGAAGGTCTATTCCTGCAAGCAATCAAAGAACAAGCAAGAATATGATAAAAGCAATCTGAATATTGCGGTATGTATGAAGTATTGATAAAGGTGGGGATCCGTGGCGGTCTTGAGTGCAGTCGTTGGACACAAGCGAAGTACGAAGTTGCAATGGCTAACTTTTAACTAAACAAATCCCAAGGGAAAAGCTACTAGATGGATCTACTTATATAGGAGCAAGGGGTGGCAGCCAAGGAGGAGGGAGGATGTCCCAAGGCAACCTAAAACTAACCCTAGGTCGTACAAGGCCAATGGGCCCAAGTGGAGGTGGCGTAACACCTTTGGACTTGTAGTTTAACTCGGATTCTGGTGCAGCGTCAGATTGTTTCGTCCATAACTCAACGCTCCGGACGGCTTTTAAGGTGATTCAACTGTTCTGGAAGAGCATGAAATCTACTTTCCAACAAAAAGAATCACCCAATTCGAGTCCGTATGAAAAAGTTGTTGACGTTTTGATTCAGGTATGTCTGTGCAGTCGAATCTGAATCCAGAACGTGAGAGACTTGGACTCTATCTTCTTTTGGTCCAAAAGTGACGTGAGAAGACTTTTTGAACAGCACCTAAACTTCTCCTTTTCCCTTAACTTCATATGTGGATTGTACAAATGTCCCACACACCTGCAATTAGACAAAACACAAAAGTATGTGAAGTATTTTTGTTCTGAATAACATAAATATATTATTGAATAGTTTGCACTAGAAATCACCTGACAAATATGCATGTATGCAATATTTTTGGTCTTATCCAAGGTAGTCATGGGAAAAGGAGAAGTTTAGGTGCTGTTTGGATAAGACCAAAAATATTGCATAAGACCAAAAATATTGCATACATGCATATTTGTCAGGTGATTTCTAGTGCAAACTATTCAATAATATATTTATGTTATTCAGAACAAAAATACTTCACATACTTTTGTGTTTTGTCTAATTGCAGGTGTGTGGGACATTTGTACAATCCACATATGAAGTTAAGGGAAAAGGAGAAGTTTAGGTGCTGTTCAAAAAGTCTTCTCACGTCACTTTTGGACCAAAAGAAGATAGAGTCCAAGTCTCTCACGTTCTGGATTCAGATTCGGACTGCACAGACATACCTGACTCAAAACGTCAACAACTTTTTCATACGGACTCCGAATTGGGTGATTCTTTTTTTGTTGGAAAGTAGATTTCATGCTCTTTCCAGAACAGTTGGAATCGCCTTAAAAGCCGTCCGGAGCGTTGAGTTATGGACGAAACAATCTGACGCTGCACCAGAATCCGAGTCAAACTACAAGTCCAAAGGTGTTACGTCACCTCCACTTGGGCCCATTGGCCTTGTACGACCTAGGGTTAGTTTTAGGCTGCCTTGGGACGTCCTCCCACCTCCTTGGCTGCCACCCCTTGCTCCTATATAAGTAGATCCATCTAGTAGCTTTTTCCTTGGGATTTGTTTAGTTAAAAGTTAGCCATTGCAACTTCGTGTACTTCGTTTGTGTCCAACGACCAGACCAAGACCGCTTACGGATCCCCACCTTTATCAATACTTCATACATACTCGCAATATTCAGATTGCTTTTATCATATTCTTGCTTGTTCTTTGATTGCTTGCAGGAATAGACCTTCGTGGTCAGGTTGATCGTGCTCCGGCGTGGTCAATAACCTCTCGGAGTTGGTTTAGCGATTGCTAAGGCGCAACGTCAGGCACGCTTGTAGTCGGATCGTCAAAGTCGTCTCCACCAAATCGATAGTTATCATCTCATCGAAAGATCGGGACACCCCGCCTCTATCAAGTGGTATCAGTTTTCAGGTTGCTCGGTGAGATTTTACAGTTTTTCATAGTTTAGATCGCATCTGTCATTCATACCTATAGTCCATGAAAAAGCCACAAAAAAGTTAGATCTGTTCATCCTTTATCCAAGCCAGTCTGAGCCTTTGCAATTTTCTATTCGTTGCTTGCATAGTTGAATTATCGGTTGCATCGTCGTGTCAGTTGCTGGTCTTAGTGTCTAGTTCCTTTAGAGTTTTGAGTTCTGTTCACATTAGTCACGCCGCCGCTGCATCATTATCCCTTCCGCTGTCCACCATCCCATCTATTAATTTCCACCACGTGCTACGCGCTGTTCATTGTCATAATCATAGTTGAGGTCATTCACATCTTCTTTGATCCAATCTGCATCTTATCTAGTTTGTCTTGGAAAGAGGGAGAAAAAAAGAGAAAAAAGAGAAAAAAGGAAAGAAAAAAAGAAAAGAGAGAGAAGAAAAGAAAAAAGTGTGAGGAAAAAAAAAGAGAAGAAAAAAAAAATCGGATCTATCTAGAATCAATCTCGTACCTGAATTCGGATTGGAATCTGTTTTGTGTACTGTTCAGTAAAACAGGTGTATCTTCCTCATACGAAGTCCGTTTTGGCTCCGTGAGTACTCAAATTGAAGCTAGCGACGAGCCGCCTCTAAATAGTTGCAGAAGCAAGTTCAATATTTGACACCTCAAAATCGGCTTCTAAATAGGTCTTTTTGCCCTCCGAAGTTCATGAACACAGCTTGTTCCAATATTTCAGGCCAGTTTTAGAATTCTTTGACTCCTCATATCAACTCGGAATTGAGTGATTCTTTTCGCATTGGAAAGCTTGAGTTAGTAGCATTCTTTGAAATAATTTATCATAAAATTGGCTCAAACTTTTCAAGAGGAAAGTTGGAGAGAGAGTTGTTGTATATCCTGCTTGGTAGTTGTTTTTCATCATTATCTTCACTACCGTTGTGATCTTCACTTCTATCTTGCTGTCAAGAGCTACTTAGTATCCTTCATTGATGCTAGTTGTGCTACGCCGTGACCTCATTAGTGTTCTAGGCTCGCGTCTCTAGTCCGGTCTAGCCTAGGACCAGCACAGTACCGTCGTTGAGCGTTTATTCAACATTGCATCTTTGAATTGATTATTGCTAATTTTTTTGCTACCATATATAGCCAACCCAGCTCCACATATTTCTACACCGTGTATATGTACGTTCCCCTAGCAATCGCTTTACACAATCTTGAGTTACTTGACACCGTTGGTTGCTGTCACCACCGCCGCATGGTAAGAACTTGTAAGATATTGATATTTGCTTTCTTGTGAGCACTTTACAACCACATCCTAGTATTTCATAGGAACATTATTCTCGAGTTTTGTTTCTTGTTTCTACTAATCATGACAGGTTTGGAGATAGAAGTTCTTGGACGACGAACACATCTTCACCATCACGAGAGTTGGGACAACACACACAAGCACATGGCCAGTTAGCTCTTTACCGTCATTTGAGGGTAGATTTAATCCTGCTATTTATCTAGCTTGGGAGCTTGAAGTAGAACAAGTTTTTAGTCACCATGTTTTTCCGAACTTGAGCGAGTACGAGCTGTCACTAGAGCATTTACTGGTTTTGCTTCATTTGGTGGAGTGTGCATTGTAAGAAAAACATTGATAATCAACCCACAACTTGGAAAGATTTGAAAGATGTAATGAGAAAACAGTTTTCCCTCCTTACTATAAATCGTGAATTGCTTCGCAAATTTGAACAATTTAAACAAGGCAATAACACTGTTCATGCTTACTACCAAGAGTTCAAATCTTATATGCATCATTGTGACATAGAAGAATCTGAGGATGATACAATGAATAGATTTTTGGTGGTTTGAACCATGATATTCAAGCAAGATTTCATATATTCCTCATTGCATTCTTGGTATGTATGTTCGTGCTTGTACCTTTGAGAGACGATTCTGAGGAGGATGCATTGGGTGACTACAACAACAACTATTCAGTTCATGCTCACCACCGCGGTTGGTTCCTCCACCGTTGCACCTACTAGAGCAGCCCCACCTCGGATTGTGGCGCGACATCATCTCAAGAGTATGGTGCATTGTCTACGTCTGTACCTACATCAGCTACGTCTTTGCGACAAGGTAACAGATAAAGGTATTGATGATTTAACTTCACACGAGAATGATGCATCCCTAGTTAAGTTAAATGCATCATGTGTTGAGTTACACAGTGATTTGAGCACATCACCCATTTTAGAGAATCTTGAAACTGTCATGAATCGTCATGTGATCAAACAACTGAAATACCAACAATTTTGAGTGCACCCATTGAATTAGCTGTTGATGCAAAAGAATCAATGTTTAATCATTTTGATATGACCTCTAATCTTGGTGATGATTACGTGTCGAATGACTCATTGCATGTTTGCTTATCTAAGCATGTTGTAGCATGTAAATTTGATTCAAATAAGGTTTATTCACCAATGTTGGGATGGTTTAATGATGAACATTGTCAATCTTTTGAAATAAATAAGAGCTTCACTTATATGTGCAAACTGAGTTGCAATATTTTCATGCCTTCTAGTTCTTGTGCTAATTTGTTGGCTTTAGATTTTATGAACTATGCAAGTTACTCATCTATTCATGTGTCATATATGCAAAAATCAAGGGAAGTAAAAATGGATGACATATACATATACAACATGTACACCTTGTCTCTTTTGTTAGCCACATTTCAGATTAAGCAACGCCGAGGACGGCTTTATTTTCAAAAAGGGGAGGATCCTCATCATGTTTCCATGGTGATGAGGATCACGATCCGAGGTCGGATCTTTCCCAAGGGGGGAGATGATGCGGAGCGTTCCACGTTCATCCCCATGTACACTCCGACTACTCCCCAAGGATACATGAGATGAGACCTCGACTATGCGCCATTGGACACAAGGTGAACCCGTTCCTAAATGCTACTTCAAGCGCGGACCTTGTGCATACTAAGGTACACCCGAGGAGACCATGGAGAGCCCAAGGACCAATGCCAAGTGTGCGCGGGAGTGAAGGAAGGAGAAGGAAGAAGAGTCTGCTGCTACAGCAGCTGGACATCCGGCCATGTCCCGGACATCCGGCAAGGGCCGGACATCCAGCCCAACACCCGGAAATCCGGCTCCCTTCTATCCAGAGAGCACCAGAATCGGCCAAGTCAGCCCGGACATCCGGCCCCCAGGCCCGGACATCCGGCCCAGCGCCCGGAAATCCGGCGCCCCATCACAGAAGCTGGACCCTGCCAGTCCGGACATCCGGCCCCAGCGCCCGGACATCCGACATCTCATGAAGGCCCGGACATCTGGCCCCCTGCCTGCGTGCAGCTCATCCTGGCCGAGTCCCATGTACCCCATCGTCCCTTAGACTATATATACTCCCCCACCTCCTCCTAGTTAGGGTTAGCATTGGTTTAGCTCATATTTTGTGTGAGAGCCTTGCTCATCCACTTGGTTACTTCTCCTCGGAGCTCACGACCTCTTCGGAGAAGATCCCTCAAGAGGATTCAAGACCCCTTCAAGGGAAGACAATCAAGACCTCCTCACGGAGAAGAACGGCTACCTTTGTATCTTTCCTTTGTTGATTTTGAATCTTGTGCTACCTTATGTGTTCGGTGATCTAGCCCTTGTGTGATCGATTACTTGTCGGTTTAGTGATTCTCTCGTTTCTCCCAGTGTTTTCCCCTTTGTTTTTCGCGGGTTCCTCGTGTTTTCCCGTAGGATCCACTCCAAACGTGAAAGATCGGCCCCTAGGGTTCCGCCCTACATCACCTGACGCATGAGTGCGTGCGCACGGGGTTCGGGAGGCCCGTGGACACGGGTGTTCCGTGGGCACGGTACATGCCCGTGCGCACGGGGTCTTCAGGACCGCCAGCCTGGGAGGCCTGTGGGCACGGGGTCGGAGGGGCCCCTGCGCACGGGGTCGCCTGGAAGCTGCTGCCTTCTTCTTGGTGCTTCGTTCTCCACTTCCAGGCTTCCGTCTTGGATGGTGTAGTTGTTCTCTTGCGCTTGGACTCCTCCATGATGAATGTGTAGCTCCGCTCACACCTAAGTATGCACACGAGAGAAGGGTTAAGTAGTATAACATCCTCGAAGGGTACAAGTGAACACGTGTAAAGGATATGATTCACCTTTGTATGCATGAAGTAGATGTGGCACGTGTCACTTGCCAAATGGACTCTTGACATGGTGATATCCATAGGATGCTCCGCATCATTGTGGAAAAGGAATTTGAGCAACAAATGAAGCCTAATAGTAAACCATCTAGTGCTGCTTCTGAAATTAAATTGAAAAGTGCATGTTTACTTGCCACTAAATCTCATATTGATGAGCTAGATTTTAGCAAATCTATTTGCTTTGCTTTTGTGTGCAAAGAGGCATTGTTTTCATTTGAGGACGTGCCTTCCTCTTTCCCTCCTGCTGTCACTAACATTTTGCAGGAGTTCGCTGACGTCTTTCCACAAGATATGCCACGAGGATTACCTCCCATTCAAGGGATTGAGCATCAAATTGACTTAATTCCCGGTGCATCATTACCCAACCATGCACCATACTGTACCAATCCGGAGGAGATGAACGAGATTATGCGTCAAGTACAGGAGCTACTCGACAAAGGTTATATACGCGAATCCCTGAGTCCTTGTGCTGTTCCTATTATTCTAGTGCCGAAAAAGGATGGTACATCACGTATGTGTGTTGATTGTAGAGGCATTAATAATATTACTATTCGTTATCGTCATCCTATTCCTAGGCTAGATGATATGCTTGATGAATTGAGTGGCTCTACAATATTCTCCAAAGTTGATTTGCGTAGTGGATACCATCAAATTCGTATGAAATTGGGAGATGAATGGAAAACAGCATTTAAAACTAAGTTTGGATTATATGAGTGGTTAGTCATGCCTTTTGGGTTAACTGATGCACCTAGTACTTTCATGAGATTAATGAACAAAGTTTCACGTGCTTTCATTGGACGATTTGTGGTAGTTTACTTTTATGACATATTGATTTATGGCAGATCTTTGGAGGAACATTTGGATAATTTACGTGCTGTTTTTATTGCTCTACGTGATGCACGTTTGTTTGGTAACCTTGGGAAGTGCACCTTTTGCATCGACCGAGTGTCTTTTCTTGGCTATGTTGTTACTCCACAGGGAATTGAAGTTGATAAAGCCAAGATTGAAGCTATTGAGAGTTGGCCGCAGCCCAAAACTGTCACACAAGTGAGGAGTTTTCTTGGCCTCGCTGGATTTTATAGGCGTTTTGTGAGAGACTTCAGCACCATTGCTGCACCTCTCAATGAGCTTACAAAGAAAGATGTGCCTTTTGTTTGGGGTACCACACAGGACGAAGCCTTCACGGTATTGAAAGATAAGTTGACACATGCTCCTTTACTCCAACTTCCTGATTTTAATAAGACTTTTGAGGTTGAATGTGATGCTAGTGGAATTGGATTAGGAGGTGTGTTATTACAAGATGGCAAACGTGTTGCCTACTTTTCTAAAAAATTGAGTGGGCCTAGTCTGAGTTATTCTACTTAGGATAAAGAATTATATGCTCTTGTTCGGACTTTAGAGACATGGCAACATTATTTATGGCCCAAAGAATTTGTTATACACTCTAATCATGAATCGTCAAGCTAAACTGAATCGTAGACATGCTAAATGGGTTGACTTCATTGAGACTTTCCCTTATGTCATTAAACACAAGAAGGGAAAAGAAAATTTTATTGCTGATGCATTGTCTCGTCGCTATACTATGCTTTCAGAACTTGACTTCAAAATATTTGGTTTGGAGACCATCAAAGATCAATATGTGCATGATGCTGATTTTAAAGATGTAATGCATAATTGTACAGAAGGAAGAATGTGGAACAAGTTCGTCATTAATGATGGATTTGTGTTCCGCGCTAACAAGCTATACATTCCAGCTAGCTCTGTTCATCTTTTGTTGTTGCAGGAGGCGCGTGGAGGGGGATTAATGGGACACTTTGGCGTGAAGAAGACGGAGGACGTACTTGCTACACATTTCTTGTGGCCAAAGATGAGACGGGATGTTGAGCGTTTTGTTGCTCGATGTACTACATGTCAAAAAGCTAAGTCACGACTCAATCCTCATGGTTTATATATGCCTTTGCCTGTACCTAGTGTTCCTTGGGAGGATATATCTATGGACTTTGTTTTAGGTTTACCTCGAACAAAGAAGGGGAGGGATAGCATATTTGTTGTCGTGGATAGATTCTCGAAAATGGCACACTTTATACGATGTCATAAAACCGATGATGCCGTTAACGTTGCTGATTTGTTCTTTCGTGAAATTATTCGCTTGCATGGTGTGCCCAATACTATTGTTTCAGATCGTGATACTAAATTTCTTAGCCACTTTTGGAGATGTTTATGGGCTAAGTTGGGGACTAAGCTACTTTTTAGTACTACTTGTCACCCCCAAACTGATGGACAAACTGAAGTAGTCAATAGAACATTGTCTACTATGCTTCGGGCTGATTTGAAGAATAATAAGAAAATGTGGGAAGATTGCTCGCCTCATATTGAATTTGCTTATAAACGTTCATTGCATTCTACTACTAATATGTGCCCTTTTGAAATTGTGTATGGCTTCCTACCTCGTGCACCTATTGATTTGTTGTCTCTTCCATCTTCGGAGAAGGTTAATTTTGATGCTAAACAACATGCTGAATTGATTTTAAAAATGCATGAGTTAACTAAGGAAAACATTGAGCCTATGAATGCTAAATATAAACTTGCTGGAGATAAGGGTAGAAAACATCTTGTGTTTGCACCTGGAGATCTTGTTTGGTTACATTTGCGTAAGGAAAGATTTCCTGATTTGCGCAAATCAAAGTTAATGCCACGTGCTGATGGTCCTTTTAATGTGTTGGAGAAAATAAATGATAATGCATATAAACTTGAGCTGCCTGCAGATTTTGGGGTTAGTCCCACTTTTAGCATTGCAGATTTGAAGCCTTATTTGGGTGAGGAAGATGAGCTTCCGTCGAGGACGACTTTATTTCAAGAAGGGAAGGATGATGAGGACATCAATACCATTGTGACACCCACAGCCCCTACTGCTACATATACTGGACCAATTACTAGAGCTCGTGCACGCCAATTAAATTATCAGGTACTTTCGTTTCTTGGTAATGATTCTAATGTTCATGAGAATATGATGCTGCCTAAATTGGATACATTTATTTTGCTTACAAATGAAGGGCCTAGCTTGGAGAAGGCTGAACATTGGAGCAAGAACAAGCATGGAGATGATGGCATGCGCAAGGGGAACAAGAACGGGGTTACAAGTTATGATTTCAGGACTTTGAAGCCACCATAATAAGTGCGTGAAGCCTTGGACGAAATATACAAGATGCCACCTCATAAATTTCGTCCCGAGGCTATTCTAGGTGATGTGTCACCTTATTATTAGTCTAGGCCCATGTAATTTCGAAATACATAAGTATAGGCTATTTTTAGAGTCCGTATGTGTGGGGAAACAAGAGATAGGGTTAGTTTCAGACCCCTCCACCAAGGGCCACGAAATTCAACCCCTCTTCCTCCATATATATAGCCCTTAGGGCACCGTTTAGACTTTGGGTTTTGTTTAGATTAAAAGTTCACCATAGCTGCAACTTCACATACTTCGTTTGTGTTCAACGACCAGACAAAGGCGTCACAGAACCCCACCTTGATGAATAAAGCTTTCATCTTATATTCGCAATATCCAGATTGCAATCTCAGTTTCTTGCTTGTTCTTCATTTGCTTGCAGGAAACAGACCCTCGTGGTCAGGTTGATCGTGCTCCGGCGTGGTCAATAACCTCTCGGAGTTGGTTTAGCGATTGCTAAGGCACGACGTCCTCGCACGTTCGTAGTCGGATTGTCAAAGTCGACTTCCACCAAAGCGATATCCATCATCTCATCGGAAGACGGGACACCTTTGCCTCTATCATTCATCCTTACCTGCTTACATTCTGGTTACTTCCATATGTCTAGCAAAGTTCATTGGCATCCTTTGTCATCACCTTTTTTAACATTTGTTTCGATATGTTTTTGAATGCTTGCAATCATCCATCTCAATTGGAATTCTTCCCTTCGGCTCAGACGTCACCCCGGACATGAGCTGGTGTTCGACAAATCAAACCTTTATTGATTGTCGATCTATATCTATTCAACTTACTTGTCTTCGATCAAACCCTCTACTTCTGATCCAACGTTTTGGAAATCATAATTCCTTTGCATTTGAGCTTTGGATTAGTCAGTTGTTTCTATAATCTGATCTACTTGCATTCCTTCTTCTCCTGGTTGAGTACCGGTGCTTACATCAGATCCCTTGTGGACCACTAGATCCTTTGTTGGGTTTATACGACAACGTCCTTCATATTCAGTAACCTTGTGAGCCTTTCTTCGGATACATAATGCCTTTGGTAAGTTGTATCCCCCACTCTTGTTAACCATACCCTTCTTCCGGGCTTGAGTTATTTACTCATGAAGTTATGGTATATGTTCCTAAGATGCCCCTATGGGTTGAATCTATGTCTTCCCTAAATCCGTGCGAACCCGGAAACTTCTACGAGTCATACTTTACTGGTGTTATGCCAGATAAAATCTCAACACTACGACCTCGAAAAATGAATAGTGAATGAAAGGTTATGCATTGGAGAAGTGGGAGTCGACATTGAACTGTGTTCATGCCCATGGACATGATGTATATCCTATCATGGAAGTTTCTGGTAACAATAAATATTTCCTTGATATAATATCATCCGGTATCTATGAATTGGTCCTTTGCAACTGTGGTTTCGACCACATTGTTCTTGTTTGATCCCATTTCTCGGACAAGTTAAGTACTTGCCTTCTTCAGATCTTTTCACCTGTCCAACCTCTACTTTGATCTACCTTCGAGTACTACCCTCTGGTACCTCTAGAATATCACGGAACTACGTAACTTGTTATCAGTTCTTCATCAACTATTATTTCTCGCTGACTCAAATTTTCCATGGGTTCTGAGTTGTTAGACACTCGAGAACACCGATAACTGAATCAAGTCTACACTTTCCTTTCCATTGTTTCATGTAACCTTTCTTCTAACCTAAAATATCCGAGCAATGATAATTCCTTGCTTATGTAAAGGCCTCGATGTACAACTCTTTCAGTAAGATCCTGTTACTATTGTGGGTGACATTCCGGTAACCACCGATGGATGAGAATTTTATCTATTGGTTCACCTCGTTTCAACGAGCAGGAAAATTGTTCTCTTCATCCCCCGCCCTTGGTACCAACTTTGTTGCCAACATAACTGACAGGCTATCATCTGACTTGCCTTGCTATCACGAGCGTGCAAAATATTAGCACCCTTCCTACTTTTAACCCACATGGTGGGCCCATAACCCACAGTTCCATAAGATCGAAACCTGACTCTCATGTACACCCCTATTTCTAAAGTTATTCCTCACGTTTGGCTTGTATGAAAATCACGAGCCACCTTCCGAGAGACGATCTATTATGGTATCAGACGTGATGAGGACATCAATAGCATTGTTACACCCACAACCTCTACTGCTACATATACTGGACCAATTACTAGAGCTCGCGCACGCCAATTAAATTATCAGGTACTTTTGTTTCTTGGTAATGATTCTAATGTTCATGAGAATATGATGGTGCCTAAATTGGATACATTTGTTTTGCTTACAAATGAAGGGCCTAGCTTGGAGAAGGATGAACATTCGAGCACGAACAAGCATGGAGATGATGGCATGCGCAAGGGGAACAAGAATGGAGTTACAAGTGATGATTTCAGGACTTTGAAGCCACCATAATGGGTGCATGAAAACTTGCATGAAATATACAAGATGCCATTTCATAAATTTCGTCCCGAGGCTATTCTAGGTGTTGCGTCACCTTATTATTGGGCCAGGCCCATGTAATTTCGAAATACATAAGTATAGGCTATTTTTAGAGTTCGTATGTGTGGGGAAACAAAAGATAGGGTTGATTCGGACCCCTCCACCCAGGGCCACGAAATTCCCCCCTCTTGCTCCATATATACATCCCTTAGGGCGCCGTTTAGAATTTGGGTTTTGTTTAGATTAAAAGTTCGCCATAGCTGCAACTTTGCGTACTTCGTTTGTGTTCAACGGCTAGACAAAGGCGTCATAGAACCCACCTTTTTCAATAAAGCTTTCATCTTATATTCGCAATATCAAGATTGCTATCTCAGTTTCTTGCTTGTTCTTCATTTGCTCGCAGGAAACAGACCCTCATGGTCAGGTTGATCGTGCTCCGGCGTGGTCAATAACCTCTCGGAGTTGGTTTAGCGATTGCTAAGGCGCGACGTTCTCGCACGTTCGTAGTCGGATCATCAAAGTCAACTTCCACCAACGCGAAATCCATCCTCTCATCGAAAGACAGGACACCTTTGCCTCTATCAAGTGGTATCAGATTTTTAGGTTGCTCGGCGAGATTTTATAGTTTTTCGTAGTTTAGATCGAGTCTTTTTTCTTCATACCTATAGTCCACGAAAAAGCCAAAAAAAAAATTTAGGGTTAGTTCATCCTATCCGAACCAATCTGAGCGTTTGCATAATCTTTTCTGTATTTGCGTTGGTGAATTTGCGGTTGCTTCGTTGTGTCAAGTTGCTGGTCTTAGCGTCTAGTCTTTAGAGTTTCGAGTTCTGTTTACGGGTATTCACGCCGCCGCCGCACCATCATGATCGCCTTTCCATATACCACCAACGCCAATCCGCTACTAATCCGAGTCCATATACCACCACCAATCCGAGTCCATATACCACCACAATCCGAGTCCATATACCACCACCAATCTGAGTTCATATACCACCACCAATCCGAGTCCACATATACCACCGTCATATACCATCACCAGTGCGAGTTCCACCAGATTCATCTCCGCCACCAGTCCTAGTCCGAGTCCAGTATTTATTCCATTATCTTTGAGTTCCAGAGCACGCGATACTATGAATCGTCAACAAGTCGGATTCCCCAACTTCCATGCTACCCATACAAGAAAAATAGTTCCAGTTTCAAAAACAACAAAAAATATGTCTAGAAATTTCTGGCTAGGCAGTTTTTAGGGATTTGTAGACTTTTTTAAAAACAATTGTTGCGGAGCAAAAAAAAGAGGAAAAAAAGTGAAAAAAAAGAGAAAAAAAATTCAGAGTGTGCTCCTCACTTGATTACGTGCCACACCGTGATTTTGTTAGTGTTCTAGGCTCGCGTCTCTAGCACGGTCTAGCCTAGGACCAGCACAGTACCGTCGTTGAGCGTTTATTTAACTTTGCATCTCTGAATTGATTATTGCTGACCCTTTTTGCTACCATATTATAAGCCTTCCCAAATCCACATACATCTACGTCGTGCGTTTGACTCTCACTGGTAATCGCTCTATCCAAGCTTTGAGAGTTTTGACTACAACGGTTGCCGATCACCACCTGGTGCTGGGTAAGAACTGGTAAGAATTTGAGATTCGCTTGATGGGTTTGTGACACCCCACCACCATCATATTCCAGTATTTTGTAGGATCATATTCTTGTTTGTTTCTATTGCTGCTAACTATGGCAGGAACACAAGTTGACGAGATTGACTGGGAGAACATGACGAACAAGGAGCTTCATGATAAGTTTCATCCAATGTTGGGTCAACAGGCGGAAGACGTGATGGCCAGCTTTGGAAAGGCAATGGAGAAGATGGATGACATTGAGAAGTCAACTGACACCAAGTTGAACGCTAAGTTTGATGAATTACTCAAACGTCTCCCACAACTAGCTCTACACCGCGATGCACTAGGGCGAGCACAGCGTGTTCCTATTGAGCCAGGACAAAATTGTGGTGCCGCTACTACTGCTATTGGTGCTTCTGTAGCTCCTGCTGTTACTGCAGAGGTGGAGGACTATTACGAGGATGAGGTTGATCAAAATCAGAACTACGTGTAGCCACCAGCACCACCACCAGCAGGTCGACCTCAGGTATATATTCGCAATGGTAGGCCTACACCACCACCTCAGGCACGAGACAATGACCATATTCCTAAACTGAAATTTAATATTCCACCATTTGAGGGTAGATATGTTCCTGATATATATCTTACTTGGGAGTTAGAAACTGAACAACATTTTACATGTTTACAATATCCCGAGGAGAGACAGGTTGCTGCTGCTGTTTGTGCTTTCACTAGTTTTGCATGTGTATGGTGGTCTGAACATTGTAGATTATATCATATTCCAACTACTTGGGCTGCTTTGAAAACTGCTATGCGTACTCATTGGGCTCCACCATATTATCAACGTGAATTGCTTAAAAAATTGCAGCGTTTAAGACAAGGGAAAAATTCTGTAGAAGAATATTATCAGGAATTACAAACTGGCATGATTAGATGTGGTATTATTGAGGAGAATGAAGCTATGCTTGCATGTTTTATGGGTGGATTAAATAGAGAGATTCAGACCTTTCTAGAGTATAAGGAGTATACTAATATCACTCGTTTATTCCATCTTGTGTGTAAAGCTAAACGTGAAGTGCAGGATCAACAGGCATTGACGCAAACTAACTTTTCTGCAGGTCGACCTTCATCATGGACACCGCATGCATCTTCTACTTCCACTGCACCAGCACCTCCATCAGGTGCCACCTATAGCCCTGATACAAGAAAGCAGGCACAACCACCACTATCTGCTAAGAGCGCACCTGCCGGGCCTGCACAGAGCTCTTCTTCTTCCATGGCATCAACAGGGCACACAAGTGATATTATTTGTCGTCGTTGTAAGGGAAGAGGTCATTATGCGAGAGAATGCAAATCTCAGCGTGTTATGATTGCTACTGAGGATGGTGGGTATGAGTCTGCTAGTGACTATGATGAGGAGACTTTAGCGCTTATTACAAGTGAAGAACACGGTGGAGCTGATTCTGATCATGAGACACAATACATGGCTCCTGAAGACGCCGACAAGTATGAATGTTTAGTTGCTCAACATGATTTGAGTGTGCAGGTCACACAAGCTGAGCAAAATCAGCGGCACAATTTGTTCCACACAAAGGGAGTTGTGAAGGAACGTTCTGTGCGCGTCATCATAGACGGAGGGAGCTGCAACAACTTGGCTAGCATGGAGATGGTGGAGAAGCTATCTCTCATCACAAGACCACATCCACATCCTTACTACATCCAATGGTTCAACAACAGCAGCAAGGTTAAGGTAACACGTATTGTTCGTGTGCATTTTAGTATCTCTACATATGCTGATTATGTTGATTGTGATGTGGTACCTATGCAAGCATGTTCCTTATTACTTGGTCGACCATGGCAATTTGATAAAAATTCTGTACACCATGGTATAAACAATCATTATACTCTGGTTCATAAGGATAAAATTTTTACTTTGCTTCCTATGACTCCTAAATCCATTTTGAAAGATAATATTAATAGAACTAATAAAGCAAAACAGGAGACAAATAAAAGTGAAAATCAGATTGTGGCAAAAGAATTTGAGCAACAAATGAAGCCTAATGGTAAACCATCTAGTGTTGTTTCTGAAATTAAATTGAAAAGTGCATGTTTACTTGCCACTAAATCTGATATTGATGAGCTAGATTTCGGCAAATCTGTTTGCTATGCTTTCGTGTGCAAAGAGGCATTATTTTCATTCGAGGACGTGCCTTCCTCTTTGCCCCCTGCTGTCACTAACATTTTGCAGGAGTTCACCGGCGTCTTTCCACAAGGCGTGCCACGGATTACCACCTATTCGAGGGATTGAGCATCAAATTGACTTAATTCGGTGCATCATTACCAACCGTGCACCATACCGTACCAATCCGGAGGAGCGAAGGAGATTATCGTCAAGTCACAGGAGCTGCTCGACAAAGGTTATATCGCGAATCCCTTAGTCCTTGTGCTGTTCCTATTATTCTAGTGCCGAAAAAGGATGGTACGTCATGTATGTGTGTTGATTGTAGAGGCATCAATAATATTACTATTCGTTATCGTCACCCTATTCCTAGGTTAGATGATATGCTTGATGAATTGAGTGGCTCTACAATATTCTCCAAAGTTGATTTGCGTAGTGGATACCATCAAATTCGTATGAAATTGGGAGATGAATGGAAAACTCTGGCTAGGCAGTTTTTAGACCATTTGTAGACTTTTCCGAAAAAACTTTGTTGGGGAGCAAAAAAAAAAAAAGAGGAAAAAAAAGTGCAAAAAAAAAGAAAAAAAAAAGAGAAAAAAAATTCAGAGTGTGCTCCTCCCTTGTTTACGTGCAGCGCCGTGATTTTGTTAGTGTTCTAGGCTCGCGTCTCTAGCACGGTCTAGCCTAGGACCAGACAAGATACCGTCGTTGGCGTTTATTCAACTTTGCATCTCGAATTGATTATTCTTGACATTTTTGCTACCATATCATAAGCCTTCCCAGCTCTACATACATCTCGTCGTGCGTTTGATTCTCCTGGTAATCTCTATATCCAAGCTTTGAGAGTTTTGACTACAACGGTTGCCGATCACCACCTATTCTTTGGGTAGGCTGGTAAGAATTTGAGATTTGCTTGACGGGTTTGTGATACACCACCACCACTTCTTAGTAGTCTGTAGGATCATATTCTTGTATGTTTCTATTTGCTGCTAACCATGGTAGGATCACAAGCCGATGAGACTGATTGGGAGAACTGACGAACAAACAGCTACATGATAAGTTTCACAAATGATGATTGGACAGGTGCAAGGCGTGGTAAACAGATTTGACGAGGCCATGGAGAAGATAGATGGCATTGAGAAGGCGTTTGAAACAAAGCTTGATAGCAAGTTTGATGAATTGCTCGCGTTTTCCACAACCACCGCCGGCTGCACCTATCGCACCTCTGCAACAACAACAACTACGCCCCTTCCGAATCGGTATGGGCGAGCTCAACGTGTTCCTATTGAGCGGGACAAAATTCTGGTGCGCGCTGCTCTCGCTGTTGGTGCTTCTTTGGCTCCTGCTACTGCTGCTTTGGTGGTACCGAGGAGGATGATGAGTATGTGGGCGATTATGAGGATGAGGTTGATCAACATCGAACTACGTGCAACCACCAGCACCACAACCACCAGGTCGTCCACATGCAAATAATGGCAATATTAGGGCTCCCCTCAGTGCGAGATCATGACCATCTCCCTAAACTGAAATTGAATATTCCACCATTTGAGGGTAGATATGTTCACGATATATATCTTACTTGGGAGTTAGAAACTGAACAACGATTTACATGTTTACAATATCACGAGGAGAGGCGTGTTCTGCTGCTGCTGTTTGTGCTTTCACTAGCTTTGCATGTGTTTGGTGGTCGAACATTGTAGATTATATCCTGTTCCAGCTACTTGGGCTGCTTTGAAAACTGCTATGCGTGCTCGTTGGGTTCCACCATATTATCAACGTGAATTACTTCAAAAATTGCAGCGCTTAAGACAAGGAAAAACTCTGTAGAAGAATATTATCGGGAATTACAAACTGGCTTGATTAGATGTGGTATTGTTGAGGAGAATGAAGCTATGCTTGCACGTTTTCGGGTGGATTAAATAGAGATTCAGACCATTCTAGACTATAAGGATTATAATAATATCACTTGTTTATTCCATCTTGCTTGTAAAGCTGAGCGTGAAGTGCAGGATCGGCGGGCATTGGCGCGCACTAACTTTTCTGCAGGTCGACCTTCATCATGGACACCACGTGCATCATCTACTTCCTTTGCACCATCACCTCCTTGGTGCCACCTCCAACCGTGATACAAAAAGGCACAACCACCACTATCGCCAAGAGCACACTGCGGGCCTGCAGAGCTCTTCTTCTTCCATGGCGTCAACAGGGCACACAAGTGATATTATTTGTCGTCGTTGTAAGGGAAGAGGACATTTCTTGAGAGAATGCAAATCTCAGCGTGTGATGATTGCTCACGAGGATGGTGGGTATGAGTCCGCTAGTGACTATGATGAGGAGACTTTGGCTCTTATTACACATGAGGAACACGGTGGAGATGATTACGATCATGAGACACAATACATGGCTCTTGAAGATCTTGTGGTATGAATGTTTAGTTGCTCAACGTGTTTTGAGTGTGCAGGTTACACAAAGTGAGCAAAATCAGAGGCATAATTTGTTCCATACAAAGGGAGTTGTGAAGGAGCGTTCTATTTAGCGTCATCATAGATGGAGGGAGCTGCAACAACTTGGCTAGCATGGAGATGGTGGAGAAGCTATCTCTCACCACAAGACCACATCCACATCCTTACTACATCCAATGGTTCAACAACAGCGGCAAGGTGAAGGTAACACGTCTTGTTAGTGTGCATTTTAGTATCTCTACATATGCTGATTATGTTGATTGTGATGTGGTACCTATGCAAGCATGTTCCTTGTTACTTGGTAGACCATGGCAATTTGATAAAAATTCTGTACACCATGGTAGAAACAATCGATATACTCTTGTTCATAAGGATAAAAATATTACTTTGCTTCCTATGACTCCTGAGTCCATTTTGAAAGATGATATTAATAGAGCTAATAAAGCAAAACAGGAGAAAAATAAGAGTGAAAATCAGATTGTGGCAAAAGAATTTGAGCAACACATGAAGCCTAATAATAAACCATCTAGTGTTGTTTTCGAAATTAAATTGAAAAGTGCATGTTTACTTGCCACCAAATCTGATATTGATGAGCTAGATTTTAGCAAATCTATTTGCTATGCTTTTGTGTGCAAAGAGGCATTATTTTCATTCGAGGGCGTGCCTTCCTCTTTGCCCCTGCTGTCACTAACATTTTGCGGGAGTTCACGGCGTCTTTCCACAAGGCGTGCCACAGGATTACCACCTATTCGAGGATTGAGCATCAAATTGACTTAATTCGGTGCATCATTACCCAACCGTGCACCATACCGTACCAAACCGGAGGAGGCGAAGGAGATTATCGTCAAGTCAGGAGCTGCTCGACAAAGGTTATATACGCGAATCCCTTAGTCCTTGTCTTGTTCCTATTATTCTAGTGCGAAAAAGGATGGTACGTCACGTATGTGTGTTGATTGTAGAGGCATCAATAATATTACTATTCGTTATCGTCACCCTATTCCTAGGTTAGATGATATGCTTGATGAATTGAGTGGCTCTACAATATTCTCCAAAGTTGATTTGCGTAGTGGATACCATCAAATTCGTATGAAATTGGGAGATGAATGGAAAACAGCATTTAAAACTAAGTTTGGATTATATGAGTGGTTAGTCATGCCTTTTGGGTTAACTAATGCACCTAGTACTTTCATGAGATTAATGAGCGAAGTTTTACGTGCTTTCATTGGACGATTTGTGGTAGTCTATTTTGATGATATCTTGATTTATAGCAAATCTTTGGAAGAACATTTGGAACATTTATGTGCTGTTTTTAATGCTCTCGTGATGCACATTTGTTTGGTAACCTTGGGAAGTGCACCTTTTGCACCGGTGAGTATCTTTTCTTGGCTATGTTGTTACTCCACAGGAATTGAAGTTGATAAAGCCAAGATTGAAGCTATTGAGAGTTGGCGCAGCCCAAAGCGGTCACACAAGTGAGGAGTTTCCTTGGCCTCGCTGGTTTCTATAGGCGTTTTGTGAGAGATTTCAGCACCATTGCTGCACCTCTCAATGAGCTTACAAAGAAGGATGTGCCTTTTGTTTGGGGTATCGCACGGAAGAAGCCTTCACGGTATTGAAAGATAAGTTGACACATGCTCCTTTACTCCAACTTCCTGATTTTAATAAGACTTTTGAGCTTGAATGTGATGCTAGTGGAATTGGATTAGGAGGTGTGTTATTACAAGATGGCAAACCTGTTGCATACTTTTACGAAAAATTGAGTGGGCCTAGTCTGAATTACTCTACTTATGATAAAGAATTATATGCTCTTGTTAGGACTTTAGAAACATGGCAACATTATTTATGGCCCAAAGAATTTGTTATACATTCGATCATGAATCTTTGAAACATATTAAAAGTCAAGCTAAACTGAATCGTAGACATGCTAAATGGGTTGAATTCATTGAGACTTTCCCTTATGTCATTAAACACAAGAAGGGTAAAGAAAATGTTATTCTTGATGCATTGTCTCGTCGCTATACTATGCTTTCACAACTTGACTTCAAAATATTTGGTTTGGAGACCATCAAAGATCAATATGTGCATGATGCTGATTTTAAAGATGTATTGCAGAATTGTAAAGAAGGAAGAACATGGAACAAGTTTGTCGTTAATGATGGATTTGTGTTCGTGCTAACAAGCTATGCATTCCAGCTAGCTCCGTTCGTCTTTTGTTGTTGCAGGAGGCGCATGGAGGAGGACTAATGGGACACTTTGGCGTGAAGAAGGCGGAGGGCGTACTTGCTACACATTTCTTTTGGCCAAAGATGAGGCGGGATGTTGAGCGTTTTATTGCTCATTGCACTACATGTCAAAAAGCTAAGTCACGACTCAATCCTCATGGTTTATATATGCCTTTGCACTGTACCTAGTGTTCCTTGGGAGGATATATCGATGGACTTTGTTTTAGGTTTACCTAGAACAAAGAAGGGAGGATAGCATATTTGTTGTCGTGGATAGATTCTCGAAAATGGCACACTTTATACCATGTCATAAAAGCGATGATCTTTGTCAATGTTGCTGATTTGTTCTTTCGTGAAATTATTCGCTTGCATGGTGTGCCAAATACTATTGTTTCAGATCGTGATACTAAATTTCTTAGCCACTTTTGGAGATGTTTATGGGCTAAGTTGGGGACTAAACTGCTTTTAGTACTACTTGTCACCCCAAACCGATGGACAAACTGAAGTAGTCAATAGAACATTGTCTACTATGCTTAGGGCTGTTCTAAAGAAAAATAAGAAAATGTGGGAGGAATGCTTGCCTCATATTGAATTTGCTTATAATCGTTCATTGCATTCTACTACTAAGATGTGCCCTTTTGAAGTTGTGTATGGTTTCCTACCTCGTGCACCTATTGATTTGTTGCCTCTTCCATCTTGGAGAAGGTTAATTTTGATGCTAAAGAACGTGCTGAATTGATTTTAAAATGCATGAGTTAACTAAGGAAAACATTGAGCGTATGAATGCTAAATATAAACTTGCTGGAGATAAGGGTAGAAAACATGTTGTGTTTGCACCGGAGATCTTGTTTGGTTACATTTGCGTAAGGATAGATTTCTGATTTGCGCAAATCAAAGCTAATGCCACGTGTTGCTGGTCCCTTTAAGGTGTTGGAGAAAGTAAATGATAATGCATATAAACTTGAGCTGCTGCAGATTTTGGGGTTAGTCCACTTTTAACATTGCAGATTTGAAGCCATATTTGGGTGAGGAAGATGAACTTCCGTCGAGGGCGACTTCATTTCAAGAAGGGAGGATGATGAGGACATCAATACCATTGTTACACCCACAGCCCCTGCTGCTATACATCTTGGACCAATTACTAGAGCTCGCGACGCCAACTAAATTACCGGTACTTTCGTTTCTTGGTAATGATTCTAATGTTCATGAGAATATGATCTGCCTAAATTGGATACATTTGTTTTGCTTACAAATGAAGGGCCTAGCTTGGAGAAGGATGAACATTGGAGCAAGAACAAGCATGGAGATGATGGCATGCGCAAAGGGGACAAGAATGGAGTTGCAAGTGATGATTTCAGGACTTTGAAGCCACCATAATGAGTGCATGAAGCCTTGGACGAAATATACAAGATGCCACTTCATAAATTTCGTCCAGAGGCTATTCTAGGTCTTCGTCACCTTATTATTGGGCCAGGCCCATGTAATTTCGAAATACATTAGTATAGGCTATTTTTAGAGTCCGTATGTGTGGGGAAACAAGAGATAGGGTTAGTTTGGACCCCTCCACCAAGGGCCACGAAATTCTCCCCTCTTCCTCCATATATACAGCCCTTAGGGCACCGTTTAGACTTTGGGTTTTGTTTAGATCAAAAGTTAGCCATAGCTGCAACCGGCGTGCCGTTTGTGTTCAACGACCGGACAAAGGCGTCCACAGAACCCCACCTTGATCAATAAAGCTTTCATCTTATATTCGCAATATCCAGTTGCAATCTCAGTTTCTTGCTTGTTCTTCGTTTGCTCGCAGGAAATAGACCCTCGTGGTCAGGTTGATCGTGCTCGGCGTGGTCAATAACCTCTCGGAGTTGGTTTAGCGATTGCTAAAGCGCGGCGTCCTCGCTGCCTTCGTAGTCGGATCGTCAAAGTCGACTTCCACCAAAGCGAAATCCACCATCTCATCGAAAGACGTGACACCTCTGCCTCTATCATTCACCCTGTGTTTCAGGCAACAAATGATTGCCTACCCGGTTGAAGCTTCTTATTGCACCTCCTTACCTTGCTCTCGATAACTTTGTGAACCACAACTCGAGAGGTGCCTCTATGCCACGTTAACTGAGATAGCCCCCAAATACCTACCTTGTGTTGAGCTCCATCCTTCCCGAGTCTTTCCCCCTTACTCCACCCCTTAAATGTCGGGACGAGATTTCTTGTAGTGGAGGAGAATTGTGATGCCCGGATAATTAAGCTACAGTAACTCTCTACTAATGATGTCACGTCACCACGGTTACTGTTGATAAACCCGCATTGATTAAAACCCCGTTCAAATTCAAATTTAAATCTGATGAGGATATCAATACCATTGTTACACCCACAGCCCCTGCTGCTATACATACTGGACCAATTACTAGAGCTCGCACGCCAATTAAATTACCAGGTGATGTAGGGTGGAACCCTAATTCGTCGATCTTTCACGTTTGGAGGGGATCCTACGGAGGAAACACGAAGAACACGCGGAAGCACGAGGGGAAACACGGGGAAAACGAGAGAGAATCACTCAACCAACAAGGAATCGATCACACAAGTGCTAGATCAACATACACACACGAGATCCACAAGATACATAGTCAAGTAGGGTAAGGATACAAAGGAACCGTTCATCTCCAAGAGGAGGCCTTGAATCCACGAGGGGATCTTCCCATAAAGGGGTCTTGTATCCGAGAGGATCTTCTCCGAAGAGGCCGCGGTCTCTCACAAGGAGGAGATCCAATAGATGAGCATACCTCTATCTCTAACTTGAGATAAATCAACGCTAACCCTCAAAGTGGGGAGGAGGAGGTCTATTTATAGTGCTAAGCCACGAAGGGATAAGTGAGGGGCGAAGGGGTACACGGGCCTCGGCCCAAGTCGCGCCACAAGTGAGGGGTCGGATGATCCGGATGGCGGCCGGATGATCCGGGTGTCGGGTCCGGATGATCCGGCGACCGTCCGGATGATCTTGCTTCGTCGAGGGGCTTCTGTAGTCTTGGCGCCGATGCGGATGATCCGGGAGGTCCGGATGATCCGGCTGGACCGGATGATCCGGTGGGTGTCCGGATGATCCGGCAACTCGATCTTGCTCCATTCTTCTTCTTCCTTCTCCTCTTCCTTGCTTGGCCTTGGTCCTTGGATTCTCCATGGTCATCTTGGTTGAACTGAGTGTATGCAAGGTCCATGCATGAGGTAGTAGCCGTGTCTCATATGCGAAAGTAGCGGTTCGAAGAGGAGTGAATTCACCTTGTGTCCAATGGCGCATAGTCGAGGTCTCATCTTATGTATCCTTAGGGCTTGGAGAGTAGTCGGAGTGTACATGGGGATGAACGTGGGATGCTCCGCATCATATCCCCCCCTTGGGAAAGATCCGACCTCGGATCGTGATCCTCATCACCATGGAAACGGGTGGCATGGACGGACTTGTAGTGGTACGTAGGTGATGGTTTTGCGCAATCCAAGTACTCCAAGGTGTCTCCGGTATGTGGTACATGCAAAATGAGCAAACACAAAGTACACTTGGAAATACAATGGTTAGCGCACACAAAGTGTCCATCGATTAAACTTGAGTCCGTGCTTAGAGATAGTGCATGATAAAGCGCATGAAGCTTATCAAGATGATATAGAACGATATGCAAAGAATTCATGGGGTAATTAGCATGGTGCACAAAGCGACAAATTCTACCATTGTGCAAAATGATGTCATAATGGGATGGTGCATCAAAAGCATGAACATGGCAATGGATGCTCAATATGTATATGTTATCATGCAATTGATGGTGGGCAATATGATCAGGATGTATGAATATGCCATCAAGGAAGATCACAACAAATTTGCTAAGGAAGTGAACAAGCTCATATATCATGGATGACATGGGAATACAAGATGCAACAAGGCAATGACAATGTGAGTCAATCCATGCATAGGGTGCAAACTTGTGGTGAGTATGATATGTCCATCGAGCATGACATGTGTGAGCACAATCAAGAAATATGAAGGTGTTGGTGTACCAAAGCTCGATGTCGAGGCATGAGTGGAATGCCGAAGGTGCATCCAATAAGTGCAAGCGCTCCTCAATTTGAAGGTCCATGTAGCCAATCTCGAATGTCGCTCCTCCGATCACGAGATGTATCATGTAGACAACAAGAAGGAAACAACAATGAAAGAGTGACCCATCCAATAAGCGTATTTTAGGATGGCTCAAAGAGAAGGAGTTCACCTTTAGGAGTGTCTCAAGGATGATGGAGTCGTGCATCTTGTATGCCTTCACATAACCAATATGTCTCGTGGTGGTCCCGCCTTGTAAATCCTTCAAAATGAAAGAACATGACAAACACTTGGAAAAACAAATGAGGGTAGCAAGATGGCAAAACCGATCATTCGTGTGGTAAGATACCCAACAAGTGTATGTATCATGCTCATCATAAGAAATGACAAGGGAGTATTGCATAGTATGTAGGCATATGATGCGAGAACAACCAAATGCAATAGGCTCAATCAAACAAACATGCATCACAAGTAAAGTGTCCAAGTCTCCAAGATCAATAAGCATAGCAAGTTGGCACTCAATACAAGGTGATATAAGAGATGCAATTAATGGAGACAAGAGGCAATGATCATGACAAATCAAGTGAGAGGCATCAACATCTATGTCATCAACCCAAGAAAGCAAGTAATAGTGGAACATGGGTGATGCAACATAGCAAGCAATCATAGCGATCAAGTCAAGCAAGCTAGTAGTGCGAAGATGCAACGTACTAGAAGGAATCATGGCAAGCATGTCATGTGTGCAAATAGTGGGCATGAATAATTCACATGTCATAGCACAAGCATGAAAGCAAGATATGAGTAAATTGTCATCAATGTATTGGCGAGAGACCATATGTAAATAGCAATGGAGCATCATTACTCTCCCAACGCAACAAGCATCAATAGCATGGGGCACATGATAAACATGGCAATAGCAACAAGGATCTCCACCAAGCATGCAAATACACACAGAAGTGGCATAATGGTGAATCATGGGTAGATGCAAGCAAGGATCACAATTGCATGGCAAAGGCATAGAAGCAAGGATAACATGCAAAGTGAACACAATAGTATGGGCATAAGGTGACAAGTGGTAAATAGCCCATAGTCGTGTGAGAGCCAAGTAGAATAGATGCGAGTAGTCCTTGCGCGAAGGGAACGGTGGTAAAGATAGTCCACGGGATCCCAAGTCATCATTGCTCTCAAGAGCTCGTTTCGTCAACTCTTGGGATTGAGAGGTTGACGAGTATACGTGAGTACCTACACAAAATAAAGACAAAGGGAAAATTGTGTGTGCGTGGTAGATGTGCACATCATCCATCATGATGCGCACGTGCATGTGTTTGTTAGCACAAAATAGCCAATGCTCAAATAAATGAGATGCGTGATATAGAAACATGTCATCCATCATGAGAGGTTTGTTATGATGTATAGCATAATGGAGACTCAAAGGATGTAATGCATCATGAGCAATATCTAAATCATTGTTATTCATGGAATGCATATGGTGCATACTATCATGGGAATCGTGCAAAGTATGAAATGCATCAAGATCTCCTAATATGTATGAGGAAATTATGGGGGTCTCCTCATGAGCATGAGTAGCAACATCACGTGGAGAATATTGACAACATCCAAAACAATGCATATTTGGAACAATGTGATCATGGCATGACATATTGGATGAATTGCACAAATCATGTAAAGGAAGCATGGCAATATCATCACATGAAAAACAAAAGCCAATGACCATCATCTCGTCATCTATGCCATAAGTGCAAATGGGATTGATTTTAATGGGGCATGCATAGTTACTATGTTGAGATTGAAATGATGCAATATGGGAGATCTCACTCATAGCATATGACAAGTTCAATGGATTGTCAAACATGAAGTGACCAATAGAATTTTCACATGATATCCTATGAAGCATAGCATCACAACTAGTCAACTCAACATCCTCATCATCATATTCATCATTAATAGGTAAGTCAAGGCATGAAGGAGTTTCACTAGCATGAAACATGGTAATAGGTGGTTCAACATCATGGGAGCAATCATCGTCAAGAGCGTCCACTAGTGGGACAAGAGAAGCACCATCACCTATTTTACCTTTGGAGCGTCGCTCATGTGTTGTAGGTGAGGTGTTGAAGATCGTCTCGTTGTCATCTTCATCTTGATGGAACCATGTGGGGGGTGCATCATCGTCCATCATGGCCATCGTCGTCTCCATAGGAGGTATGGACTCATCAATGGTAGGCGTGTCGTCATGTAGGAGACCTAGCACCAAAGGAGAAAACACACTAGGAGTAGAGGTTAAGTCGTTAGAAATCATAGTGGCCTCACATGCCGTGTCAACTACCTCACTCTCTAAGTGTTGTGGCTCACTCACTCCCTCAAGGATGCTCTCACTCATAAGTTTGTTGGAGTCACTCAAATGGCGCTCACCCTCACATAGGATGTGTGGCATGTTCTCATGTGTGGGGCTAGTGGTGGTCACACTCATCTTCTCATAGGAAATGCTCTCAATGTCACGTATGGTGGAGTCACTCATGTCACTCATGGGGTGGTGGCTCTCCTCACATGGCACTTGGGGCATCTCGACATATGTGGGTGTCGGAGGGATGTTGGTGCAAATGTCTCCATGCTCAACTCCTCTCGTCGCCTTGGTTGAAGGGATAGTCCCATGCTCAACCCTCTTGTCACCGTCTTGTTGTTGGAGGCCCATATGATGTGGCACCTCATGGCTCGTCTCCATGACCGAAGGGAGTGTCCCATGCTCGCCCATCTTCCTTGAGGGGCTTCCGAAGATGGAAGTGTCACCCTCGCTCGGAGGTCGTCGCCTTGGACTTGATGAAGTCGATGTAGGCGTACTCGTGGGAAGTAGGCGAAGATGCTGTACGTCCAAAGGCGAAGATGCCTTGATAACACTTGGCGAAGATGCCAAAGTGGTTGGTGTAGCCGTAGCGCCGTCTTGGTGGTGGTCGTCTCGCGGTCTCCTTTTGTGCTCTTGAAGCTTGGACTTGGCGTGAAGTACGGCTTGTTGGGACTTGTGCATTTGCGCTTGTGGAGCATCTTCATGATGATGATGCCGTTGTCGTGCTTGAGCTCGTAGTAGATGTCGTTCGTCGTCGTCGTGCACATGATGCTTGGAGGTGACTTGCCCTTCATGGCGGTGATGATCATGAACGTGATGGTGATCGCCATGTAGATGTGGACGAGGACGATTTGCACTTACATCTTTTTCGCGCTCCGAAGACTTGTGGCTTGACCGTCGTCGTCTTGAGGATGATGAAGTGGAAGAAGACTTGATCAAGGCCCGAATCTCTTCCATCCTCGCATCTTGCTCCTGTTTATGTGCGGCAAGCTTCTTGTCGATGTAGTCCCTTTTCCTTGCTTCGGAGTGTCGAATGTCGGTGGAGATGTTCTCGATGCGCTCTCGCAATCTTGATTGTGCGCCTTGCATTTTTCGTTGTAGATCGAAGATAGACGCTTTGGAGATGTAGTTGTTCACGCCATCGTTGTTGTCTTAGACCGGAGAGGGAATGCCTTGCCTATCCATCACAAGACTCGAGCAAATATGAGTGGGAGAAAGAGAAGAACGTATACCAATGTACCTTTGACCAAAGTTGAAGATGAATCAAGTTCACTCAAATGTGGACAATGAAATAGCACTATTGGTACCAATCCTTGTCGATTCTCACACCTACACACGTAAAGCTTATGGTGGAGCTTGGTGAGGATAGTGGCACAAAAATTTAATGCAAAATGTTAGCACGAGTCAATAATGTTGAAAAAGATTAACAAATTCGCAAGTGAAACAAATGGACCAATAGCAAAGAATGGCACACGGAAACACACACACGGATAGATAAATGGGGTCGTGCAACCAAGGAATGAGCACAAAATGTGGAATCCACGGAAAACGCTCGTGTTGCACAACTCAAGAGAGACGCTAGCACGATTGCTCAATAGGCGGATACGACACTTGTGCACAACCTATAATATGCAAAATGGATATTCTTTCTATCCCAAGTATGCTATGTATGTATGGTTCGGTTTTCTCTCAAGCATGATATCATATGATGTAGATTTGACAATCTTATGTGCAATGGGTATGATGCTATGGCACTTGCTCACGAGCTCTTTGCTCTCTTTTTGCTTAAAAGCCTTTTTTCAATGGCCACTTATGCACAATGCACAAACCAAGATAGCTATTGTATATATATGCGGGAACGATATTGTGACACAATGTATGTGATGATACCAATATGATATGGTATGTATGCAATGGAATGGTGGATCACTAATGTGCACAAGTAACGTTGCGGCAATACTCAAATGGCTAGTCTCGATAGGTAAGTGACATAAAATGGGCTGGGGTTAACAATGCAATTGCAAGGGTATATACAAAGGTGTCGTCGAGGTTACCGTCGCTGCGATGATGAGTGGCGGTGTTCTTGGTGTAGATACCAAGATGATGGAGACTCGTCCCTAAGTAGCCAAAACACCTTAGGAAACGGAAAAACCGCAAACTCAAAATCTCAAATGACAAATGTCAAAATGGTGGTAGCGGAAAGCGGTGGTGGTGTTGCACTCGGCAATGCGGACGGAATGATGGGCTATACACGAGTCGGAGATGAAGTTGCCGTCCCTAAGTAGCCGAAACACCTTAGGAGACACAAGCCACAACTCGAACAAGCTCAAACAACAATTGTGTTAAGTTGGGTTGTCGGAAGTGTATGGTGGGAAGGTTATGTGGAAGTGGTGGTGGTGGTGGTTGATGAAGAAGCAACCGTCCCTAAGTAGCCGAAACACCTTAGGAGACTCAAGTCACTACTCAAAGAACCTCAAATTCTATGGGGAACAAAATGGGTTAGGTTGCGGAAGTCGGTGGTGGCTATGCGGATGATATGGTGAAAGGCCTAGGCAAACTTGCCAAATTTCAGAAAATATGATGGAGTCAAATGATGTTGGTGGTATTTTTGTGGGATGGGGGATGTCAAGAGCTTCAAAACGAGCTAAAGAACGTCAAAATCGGAGTTTGGATGAATTAGTTATGGACAAAACAAAAATCAGCCGAAGTCAGTTTCAGTGTTAACCGGACATCCGGGAGGAGGTCCGGATGATCCGGGCTTGGTCCGGATGATCCGGGAGTACTTCCGGATGATCCGGGTTCGTCAGCGCCGGTTCTGTTTTTCGGGTGCGTGGGGTATCCGGACGTCCAGGGGGGCGTCCAGCTGATCCGGGCTTGGTCCGGATGATCCGGGAGAAGGTCCGGATGATCGGGGCAAGTCAATCCGCTGGGGATTTGCTCGTGGAGTCCGATTTTGGGACGGAATATGGGGATTTTGGGGTCAAAATTTGAGATATTTCGTGGATGGAAGGTGGGGAAACTTGGGGAGATGCTAGATCCACTCGAAACCAAGCAAATCCATGGATCAAAATCAACAAAACATCATCAAACCAACAAATCACAAAAAAAATTGGGGGCTATTTATGGTGGGGATTTTCGGATTTAGGACGAAATCAACAAAATCAAGCTAGAAAAAGAGGTGTAGGGGCTCCAAAAACGTGATCAACGTGGCTCATGATACCATATGATGTAGGGTGGAACCCTAATTCGTCGATCTTTCACGTTTGGAGGGATCCTACGGAGGAAACACGAAGAACAGCGGAAGCACGAGGGAAACACGGGGAAAGCGAGAGAATCACTCAACCAACAAGGAATCGATCACACAAGTTCTAGATCAACATACACACGAGATCCACAAGATACATAGTCAACTAGGGTAAGGATACAAAGGAACCGTTCATCTCCAAGAGGAGGCCTTGAATCCACGAGGGATCTTCCCATAAAGGGTCTTGTATCGAGAGGATCTTCTCCGAAGAGGCGCGGTCTCTCACGAGGAGGAGATCCGATAGATGGCGTAGCTCTATCTCTAACAGAGCTAAATCAACGCTAACCCTCAAAGTGGGGAGGAGGAGGTCTATTTATAGCGCTAAGCCACGAAGGGGTAAGTGAGGCGAAGGGTACACAGACCTCGGCCCAAGTCGCGCCTGGCGGGTCCGGATGATCCGGATGGCGGCCGGATGATCCGGGTGTCGGGGTCCGGATGATCCGGCGACCGTCCGGATGATCCGGCTTCGTCGAGGGCTTCTGTAGTCTTGGCGCCGATGCGGATGATCCGGGAGGTGCAGATGATCCATTGGACCGGATGATCCGGTGGGTGTCCGGATGATCCGGCAACTCGATCTTGCTCCATTCTTCTTCTTCCTTCTCCTCTTCCATGCTTGGCCATGGTCCTTGGATTCTCTATGGTCATCTTGGTTGAACCTGAGTGTATGCAAGGTCCATGCATGAGGTAGTAGCCGTGTCTCATATGCAGAAAGTGACGGTTCGAAGAGGAGTGAATTCACCTTGTGTCCAATGGCGCATAGTCGAGGTCTCATCTTATGTATCCTTGGGGCTTGGAGAGTAGTCGGAGTGTACATGGGGATGAACGTGGGATGCTCCGCATCACCAGGTACTTTCGTTTCTTGGTAATGATTCTAATGTTCATTAGAATATGATGCTGCCTAAATTGGATACATTTGTTTTGCTTACAAATGAAGGGCCTAGCTTGGAGAAGGATGAACATTGGAGCAAGAGCAAGCATGGAGATGATGGCATGTGCAAGGGGAACAAGAACATAGTTACCAGTGATGATTTTAGGACTTTGAAGCCACCATAATGGGTGCATGAAGCCTTGGACAAAATATACAAGATGTCACCTCATAAATTTCGTTCCGAGGCTATTCTAGGTGCTGCGTCACTTTATTATTGGGCCAGGCCCATGTAACTTCGAAATAGATAACTATAGGCTATTTTTAGAGTCCGTATGTGTGGGGAAACAAGAGATAGGGTTGATTTCGGACCCCTCCACTAAGGGCCACGAAATTCCCCCTCTTCCTCCATATATACAGCCCTTAGGGCACCGTTTAGACTTTGGGTTTTGTTTAGACTAAAGTTCGCCATAGCTGCAACTTCGCGTACTTCGTTTGTGTTCAACGACCAGACAAAGGCGTCACAGAACCCCACCTTGATCAATAAAGCTTTCATCTTATATTCGCAATATCCAGATTGCAATCTCAGTTTCTTGCTTGTTCTTCGTTTGCTCGCAGGAAACAGACCCTCATGGTCAGGTTGATCGTGCTCCGGCGTGGTCAATAACCTCTCAGAGTTGGTTTAGCGATTGCTAAGGCGGGACGTCCTCGCACGTTCGTAGTCGGATCGTCAAAGTCGATTTCCACCAAAGCGATATCCATCATCTCATCGAAAGACGGGACACCTTTGCCTCTATCAAGTGGTATCAGTTTTCAGGTTGCTCGGTGAGACTTTCCAGTTATCCCTAGATTCGATTTATTTTCTTACCTATTGTCCAAGAAATAGCCACAAAAAAAGTTAGATCTATTCATCCTTTGTCCTAGCCAGTCCAAGTCTTTGCAATTTTTCTTTTCATTGTTTGTATTATTGAATTATCGATTGCATCGTCGTGTCGAGTTGCTGGTCTTAGTGTCTAGTTCCTTTAGAGTTTCCAGTTCTGTTTACATTAGTCACGCCACCGCTGCATCATTATCCCTTCCGCTGTCCACCATCCCATCCATCAATTTCCACCACGTGCTACGCACTGTTCATTGTCATAATCATAGTTGAGGTCATTCACATCTTCGCCTGATCCAATCTGCATCTTATCTAGTTTGTCTTGGAAAGAGGGGGGTGGGGAGATAGAGAGAAAAAAAAAAGAAAAAAAGGAAAGAAGAAAAAGAAAAAGAGAGAAGAAAAAGAAAAAAGTGTGAGAAAAAAAGAAAAAAAAAAGAAAATTCGGATCTGTCTAGACTCAATCTTGTAGTTGAATTCGGATTGGAATCTGTTTTGTGCACTGTTCAGTAAAACAGGCATAACTTTCTCATACGAAGTCCGTTTTGGCTCCGCGAGTACTCAAATGAAAGCTAGCGACGAGCCGCATCTAAATAGTTGCAGAAGGATATTCTATATTAGGCACCTCAAAATCAGCTTCTAAATAGTTCTGTTTGCCCTCCGAAGTTCGCGCATACAATTTGTTCCAGTTTTTCAGGCCAGTTTTAGAATTCTTTGACTCCTCATACCAATTCAGAATTGAGTGATTCTTTTTGCATTGGAAAGCTTGAGTTAGTAGCTTTATTTGAAAAAAATTATCAGAAAATTGGCTCAAATTTTTCAAGAGGAAAGTTGGAGAGAGAGAGTTGTTGTATATCCTGCTTGACAGTTGTTTTTCATCATTATCTTTACTGCCGTTGTGATCTTCACTTATATCTTGCTGTCCAGAGCTACTTAGTATCCTTCATTGATGCTAATTGTGCTACGCCGTGACCTCATTAGTGTTCTAGGCTCGCGTCTCTAGTCCGGTCTAGCTTAGGACCAGCACAGTGCCGTCGTTGAGCATTTATTCAACATTGCATCTTTGAATTGATTATTGCTAATCTTTTGCTACCATATATAGCCAACCCAGCTCCACATATTTCCACACCGTGTATCGTCGTTCACGGCAATCGCTTTCTGAGAATCTTGAGTTATTTGACACCGCTGGTTGCCTGTCACCACCTGCCGCATGGTAAGAACTTGTAAGATATTGATAATTGCTTTACTGTGAGCAGACAACCACATCCTAGTAGTTCATAGGAACATTATTCTCGAATTTTTTTTCTTGTTTCTACTAATCATGACATGTTCCGGAGATAGAAGTTCTTGGACGACGGACACATCTTCACCATCACGAGAGTTGGGACAACACACACAAGCACATGTTCAGGTTATCTTTTTACCGTCATTTGAGGGTAGATTTAATCCTGCTATTTATCTAGCTTGGGAGCTTGAAGTAGAACAAGTTTTTCGTCACCATGACTTTTTTGAACTTGACAGAGTACGAGCTGCCACTAGAGAATTTACTGGTTTTTCTTCTGTTTGGTGGAGTGTGCATTGTAAGAAAAACATTGATAACCAACCCACAACTTGGAAACATTTGAAAGATGTAATGAGACAACAATTTTCCCTCCTTACTATAAATGCGTGAATTGCTTATAAATTTGAACAAGTTAAACAAGGCAACAACACTGTTCATGCTTACTACCAAGAGTTCAAATCTTATATGCGTCATTGTGACATAGAAGAATCTGAGGATGATACAATGAATAGATTTTTTGGTGGTTTGAACCATGATATTCAGGCAAGATTTCAGTACATTCCTCGTTGCATTACTGGTATGTATGTTCGTGCTTGTACCTTTGAGAGACAATTACAGGAGGATGCATTGGGTGACTACAACAACTACTATTCCAGTTCATGCTCACCACCGCCGGTTGGCTCCTCCACCGTTGCACCTACTAGAGCAGCCCCACCTCGGATTGTGAGCGCGACATCATCTCAAGAGTATGGTGCATTGTCTACATCTGTACCTAGATCAGCTATGTCTTTGCGACAAGGTAACAGTAAATGTATTGATGATATAACTTCACATGAGAATGATGCATCCCTAGTTAACTTGAATGCACCATTTCTTGAGTTACATGTTGATTTGAGCACATCACCTATTTTAGATAATCTTGATACTGTCAGGAATGCATCATGTGATCAAACAACTCAAATACCAACAATTTTGAGTGCACACATTCAATTAGTTGTTGATGAAAAGAATCAATGTTCAATCATTTTGATATGACCTCTAATCTTGGTGATGATTCTGTGCTGAATGACTTATTGCATTTTTGCTTATTTAAGCATGTTATAGCATGTAAATATGATGCAAATAAGGTTTATTCACCAATGTTGGGATGGTTTAATTGGGAACATTGTCAATCTTTTGAAATGAATAAGAGCTTCACTTATATGTGCAAACTGAGTTGCAATATTTTCATGCCTTCTACTTCTTTTGCTAATTTTTTGGCTTTAGATTTTATGAACTATGCAAGTTACTCATCTATTCATGTGTCATATATGCAAAAATCGAGGGAAGTAAAAATGGATGACATATACATATACAACATGTACAACTTGCATCTTTTGTTAGCCACATTTCAGATTAAGCAACGCCGAGGACGGCTTTATTTTCAAGAAGGGGAGGATGATGAGGACATGACTACCTTGGATATGACTAAAAATATTGCATACATGCATATTTGTCAGGTGATTTCTAGTGAAAACTATTCAATAATCTATTTATGTTATCCAGAACAAAAATACTTCACACACTTTTGTGTTTTCTCTAATTGCAGGTGTATGGGACATTTGTACAATCCACATATGAAGATAAGGAAGAAAGCGATGTTTATTTGCTGTTCAAACAGTTCTCTCGCGTCACTTTTGGCCCAAGAGAAGATAGAGTCCAAGTCTCTCACGTTCTGGACTCAGATTCGGACTGCACAGACATACCTGACTCAAAACATCAACAACTTTTTCATACGGACTCCGAATTGGGTGATTCTTTTTTTGTTGGAAAATAGATTTTGTGCTCTTTCCAAACCAATGGGATGCACCTTAAAATTCGTCCGGAGCGTTCAGTTATGGACGAAACAATCTGATGCTGCAGCAGAATCCGAGTCAAACTACTAGTCTAAACGTGTTACGTCACCTCCACTTGGGCCCATTGGCCTTGTACGACCTAGGGTTAGTTTTAGGATGACTTGGGACGTCCTCCCACCTCCTTGGCCGCCACCCCTTTCTCCTATATAAGTAGATCCATCTAGTAGCTTTTCCCTTGGGATTTGTTTAGTTAAAAGTTAGCCATTGCAACTTCGTGTACTTCGTTTGTGTCCAACAACCAGACCAAGACCGCTTATGGATCCCCACCTTTATCAATACTTTATATATACTCGCAATATTCCGATTGCTTTTATCATATTCTTGCTTGTTCTTTGATTGCTTGTAGGAATAGACCTTCGTGGTCAGGTTGATTGTGCTCCGGCGTGGTCAATAACCTCTCGAAGTTGGTTTAGCGATTGCTAAGGCACAACATCGTGCACGTTTGTAGTCGGATCGTCAAAGTCATCTTCACCAAATCGATAGTTATCATCTCATCGAAAGATCAGGACACCCCGCCTCTATCAAAATCCAAGCAAAATTTAAAGTTTTCAAAATGTCAAAACTAAAATGCTCATCGTGTGGCAAATATTCCACAATCAATATTGGTGGTGAACCAACTTTTTATAAAGTGGTTTATTGCCCTATAATAAATGAAACGGAGGTGAGAAAAGTAAAAAGGGAAAAGGCTAAACAAAAAGAAAAGCAAAAGGCCCTTGGCCCAACTGGGCCAATCAGCCCACCCGGCCGGCCCATCCCTGCTTCCCCCTGGCCTATTAGGCCACTTCCTCCTGTGACCTAATCCCCCACTCGTGCCCCACGACCCTCCTCATTTCCCCACTCCCTCCCCACATTCTAGATCGAGGCACGGCGCCCCGACCCTGACACCCGATCCCGCGCCGTTTGGCGCTGCCCGACGTCGCATCGCCATGCCTAGGAGGAGCACGTCGTCGTCCTCTTCATCCATGCAGAGTGCCACCACCTAGGACGCCACGGAGCCATCGCCTCGTTCTTCTTCGCCATCGGTCATCGCACACCTCGCCGTCGATTCACCTTGCTCCGGCCTGTCCCCGGCTTCCTCGACGCGCCCACGAGCTTTGCTATGAGGCCCTCGACTGATTCCCCTACTTATCCCCTTTGATCTGTCGCCGTAAACCGTCGTACGCTACCTCCAGTGACCGCGCCCGGAGTTAGCTCCTGTGTGCGCGCTACCGCACCTCTTGTTGCATCTGGCCGCGCGCCCCGCACCCAGTGCGCGCCCACCTGTAGCCACCTTCGCCTGTGCCCGCGCATGGCCTCGCTGTCACCTGCTACTGCTGCCGTTCGCCCGCAGCCGCTCGACGCCGCCGCCACCTACTTCTGTCGCGCTCCGCCGCTGTTTGCTGCTGCTACCCCACTGCCAGGCGCCGCTGCTCTCCCCACCGCGGCATCCTGGTGCGGCCCATCCTTGCTACCACTCGCCGCACTGCCGTGTCCCCGCTCCCCTGCCGCATGCCTTGATGCGGAGCATCCCACGTTCATCCCCATGTACACTCCGACTACTCTCCAAGCCCAAAGGATACATAAGATGAGACCTCGACTATGCGCCATTGGACACAAGGTGAATTCACTCCTCTTCGAACCGTCACTTTTTGCATATGAGACATCGCTACTACCTCATGCATGGACCTTGCATACACTCAGGTACAACCAAGATGACCATGGAGAATCCAAGGACCAAGGCCAAGCATGGAAGAGGAGAAGGAAGAAGAAGAATGGAGCAAGACTGGAGTTGCCCGGATCATCCGGACACCCAGCCGGATCATCCGGGTCCAGCCGGATCATCCGGACCCTCCCCCGGATCATCCGGGCATCGGCGCCGAAGACTACAGAAGCCCCTCGACGAAGCCGGATCATCCGGACGGTCGCCCGGATCATCCGGACCCCCGACACCCGGATCATCCGGGCCGCCATCCGGATCATCCGGACCCCACCTGTGCGCGCGACTTGGGCCGAGGCCCGTGTACCCCTTCGCCCCTCACTTACCCCTTCGTGGCTTAGCACTATAAATAGACCTCCTCCTCCCCAGTTTGAGGTTAGCGTTGATTTAGCTCAAGTTAGAGATAGAGCTACGCTCATCTATCGGATCTCCTCCTCGTGAGAGACCGCGGCCTCTTCGGAGAAGATCCTCTCGGATACAAGACCCCTTTACGGGAAGATCCCCTTGTGGATTCAAGGCCTCCTCTTGGAGATGAACGGTTCCTTTGTATCCTTACCCTAGTTGACTATGTATCTTGTGGATCTCAAGTGTGTATGTTGATCTAGCACTTGTGTGATCGATTCCTTGTTGGTTGAGTGATTCTCTCTCGTTTTCCCCGTGCTTCCCTTTGTGCTTCCGCGTGTTCTTCGTGTTTCCTCCGTAGGATCCCCTCCAAACGTGAAAGATCGACGAATTAGGGTTCCACCCTACATCATATGGTATCATGAGCCACGTTGATCACGTTTTTGGAGCCCCTACCCCGTGTTTTCTAGCTTGATTTTGTTGATTTCGTCCTAAATCCGAAAATCCCCACCAAAAATAGCCCCAAAATTTTTTGTGATTTGTTGGTTTTGATGATGTTTTGTTGATTTTGATCCATGGATTTGCTTGGTTTCAAGTGGATCTAGGTTTCCCCCAAGTTTCCCCACCTTCCATCCACGAAATTCCTCAAATTTTGCCCCGAAAATCATCCATTTCCGCCCAAAAATTCGTCCCCACGAGCAAATCCCGAGCGGATTGACTTGCCCGGATCATCCGGACCTTCTCCCGGATCATCCGGACCAAGCCCGGATCAGCTGGACGCCCCCCCGGATGTCCGGATAACCCATGCGCCCGATTTCCCGAACCGGAGCTGACGAACCCGGATCATCCAGATGTCCTCCCGGATCATCCGGACATAGCCCGGATGAGCTGGAATGTCCGGTTACACTGGCCGACACGGCTGAAATCTTGTTTTGTCCATAACTAATTCATCCGAAATCCGATTTTGACGTTCTTTAGCTCGTTTTGAAGCTATTGACATCCCCTATCCCACAAAAATACCACTAACACCATTTGACACCATCAACTTTTCGGAATTTTGGCATCTTTGCCTAGGCCCTCCACCATATCATCCGCATTACCTCCACCGACTTCCATAACTTAACCCATTTTGTTCCCCATAGCATTTGAGGTTGTTTGAGTAGTGACTTGAGTCTCCTAAGGTGTTTGACTACTTAGGGACGGTTGCTTCTTCATCAACCACCACCACCACCACTTCCACATAACCTTCCCACCATACACTTCCGACAACCCAACAACCAAATTGTTGTTTGATCTTGTTTGAGTTGTGGCTTGTGTCTCCTAAGGTGTTTGGCTACTTAGGGACGGCAACTTCAACTCCGACACGTGTATATCCATCATTCCACTTCGCATTTACCTAGTGCAAAACTACCACCGCTTTCCGCTACCACCATTTTGACATTTGTCATTTGAGATTTTGAGTTTGCGGTTTTCCGTTTCCTAAGGTGTTTGGCTACTTAGGGACGAGTCTCCATCATCTTGGTATCTACACCAAGAACACGCCACTAATCATCAAAAGGGCGGTAACTTCGACGACACCTTTGTATATACCCTTGCAATTGCATTGTTAACCCCTAGCCCATTTTGCGTCACTTACCTATCGAGACGAGCCATTTGAGTATTGCCGGCAATGTTACTTGTGCACATTAGTGGTCCATACCTTCCATAGCATACATACCATATCATATTGGTATCATATCATCCATTGTGCCTCAAGTTTGTTCCCGCATATACACAATTGCTATCTTGGTTTGTGCATTGTACAAAAGTGGCCATACAAAAAAAAGAGAAAAAGCTTTTAAGCAAAAAGAGAGCAAAGAGCTCGTGAGCAAGTGCCATAGCATCATACCCCATTACACATAAGAGTCATACCAAAATCTTCATCATATGATAACATGCTTGATAGAAACACCGGGAACCATACATACATAGCATACTTGGGATAGAAAGAATATCCATTTTGCATCTTATAGGTTGTGCACAAGTGTCGTATCTGCCTATTGAGCAATCGTGCTAGCGTCTCTCTTGAGTTGTGCAACACGAGCGTTTTGGTGGATTCCACATTTTGAGCTCATTCCTTGGTTGCACGACCCCATTTATCTATCCTTGTGTGTGTTTCCGTGTGCCATTCTTTGCTATTGGTCCATTTGTCTCACTTGCGAATTTGTGAATCTTTTTCAACATTATTGACTCTTGCTAACATTTTGCATTAGATTTTTGTGCCACTATCCTCACCGAGCTCCACTATAAGCTTTACTTGTGTAGGTGTGAGAACCGACAAGGATTGGTACCAATAGTGCTATTTCATTGTCCACATTTGAGTGAACTTGATTCATCTTCAACTTTGGTCAAAGGTACATTGGTATACGTTCTTCTCTTTCTCCCACTCATATTTGCTCGAATCTTGTGATGGATAGGCAAGGCATTCCCTCCCTGGTCTACGACAACAACGACGGCGTGAACAACTACATCTCCAAAGCGTCTATCTTCGATCTACAACGACAAATACAAGGTGCACAATCAAGATTGCGTGAGCGCATCGAGAACATCTCCACCGACATTCGACACTCCGAAGCAAGGAAAAGGGACTACATCGACAAGAAGCTTGCCGCACATAAAGAGGAGCAAGATGCGAGGATGGAAGAGATTCGGGGCTTGATCAAGTCTTCTTCCACTTCATCATGCTCAAGACGACGACGGTCAAGCCACAAGTCTTCGGAGCGCGAAAAAGATGCAAGTGCAAATCGTCCTCGTCCACATCTACATGCCGACAATCATCACATTCGTGATCCACATTGTCATGAAGGCCAAGTCACCTCCAAGCAACATGTGCACGACGACGACGAACGCCTACAAGCTCAAGCACGACAACAACATCATCATCATGAAGATGCTCCACAAGCGCAAATGCACAAGTCCCAACACGCCATGTCCAAGCATCAAGAGCACAAAAGAAGACTGCGAGACGACCACCACCAAGACGGCGCTACGGCTACACCAACCACTTTCGCATCTTCGCCAAGTGCTATCAAGGCATCTTCGCCTTTGGATGTATGGCATCTTCGCCTACTTCCCACGAGTACGCCTACATCGACTTCATCAAGTCCAAGGCGACTACCTACGAGTGAGGGCGACACTTCCATCTTCGGAAGCCCCTCAAGGAAGATGGCCGAGCATGGGAAACTCCCTTCGGTCATGGAGACGAGCTATGAGGTGCCACATCATATGGGCCTCCTACACCAAGATGGTGACAAGAAGGTCGAGCAAGGGCCATCCCCTTCGACCACGGCGATAGGAGTTGAGCATGGAGACATTTGCACCAACATCTCTCTGACACCCACATATGTCGAGATGCCTTGTCATGTGAGGAGAGCCACCACCCCATGAGTGACATGAGTGACTCCACCATACGTGACATTGAGAGCATTTCCTATGAGAGGATGAGTGTGACCACCACTAGCCCCACACATGAGAGCATGCCACACATCCTATGTGAGGTTGAGCGCCATTTGAGTGATTCCACCAACCATATGAGTGAGAGCATCCTTGAGGGAGTGAGTGAGCCACAACACTTAGAGAGTGAGGTAGTTGACACGGCACGCGAGGCCTCTATGATTTCTAACGACTTAACCTCTACTCCTAGTGTGTTTTCTTCTTTGGTGCTAGGTCTCCTACATGACGACACGCCTACCATTGATGAGTCCATACCTCCTATGGAGACGATGATGGCCATGGTGGACGATGATGCACCCCCCACTTGGTTCCATAAAGATGAAGATGACAATGATATGATCTTCAACACCTCACCTACAACACATGAGCGACACTCCAAAGGTAACATAGGTGATGGTGCTTCTCTTGTCCCACTAGTGGACTCTCTTGATAATGATTGCTCCCATGATGTTGACCCTCCTATTACCATGCTTCATGCTAGTGACACTTCTTCATGCCTTGACTTACTCATTTATGATGAATATGATGATGAGCATGTTGAGTTACCTAGTTGTGATGCTATGCTTCATAGGATATCTTGTGAAAATTCTATTGGTCACTTCATGTTTGACAATCCATTGAACTTGTCATATGCTATGAGTGAGATCTCCCATATTGCATCATTTCAATCTCAACATAGTAACTATGCATGCCCCATTAAAATAAATCCCATTTGCACCTATGGCATAGATGACGAGATGATGGTCATTGGCTTTTGCTTCTCTTGTGATGATATTGCCGTGCTTCCTTTACATGATTTATGCAATTCATCCACTATGCCATGCCATGATCACATTGTTTCGAGTATGCATTGTTTTGGATGTTGTCAATATTCTCCATGTGATGTTGCTACTCATGGTCATGAGGAGACCCCCATAGTTTCCTCATACATACTAGGAGATCTTGATGCATTTCATACTTTGCATGATTCCCATAATTGCTTGCACCATATGCATTCAATGAATAACAATGCTCTAGATATTACTCGTGATGCATTACATCCTTTGAGTCTCCATTATGACATACATCATAACAAACCTATCATGATGGATGACATGTTTCTATATCACACATCTCATTTATTTGAGCGTTGGATATTTGGTGCTAACAAACACACGCACGTGCGCATCATGATGGATGATGTGTACATCTACCACGCACACACAATTTTCCCTTTGCCTTTGTTTTGTGTAGGTACTCATGTATACTCGTCGACCTCTCAATCCCAAGAGTTGACGAAACGAGCTCTTGAGAGCAATGATGACTTGGGATCACGTCGACTATCCTTACCACCATTCCCTTCGCGCAAGGACTACGCGCAACTCCTCTACTTGGCTCTCACACGGCTATGGGCCATTTACCACTTCTCACATTATGCTCATATTACCGTGTTCACTTTGCATACTATGCTTGCTTCTATGCCTTTGCCATGCAATTGTGACCCTTGCTTGCATTTACCCATGATTCACAATTATGCTACTCCTATGTGTATTTGCATGCTTGGTGGAGATCCTTGTTGCTATTTCCATGTTTATCATGTGCCTCGTGCTATTGACGCTATTTTGCTCATATTTTGCTTACATACTTGTGATATGTCATGTGCATTATTCATGCCCACTAATTGCAACCATGACATACTTGACATGATTTCTTCTAGTACGTTGCATCTTTGCATTACTAGCTTGCTTGCCTTGATTCACAAGATTGCTTGCATTGTTGCATCACCCATGTTCCATTCCTCGCTTTCTTGGGTTGATAGCACCTATGCTCATGCCTCTCACATGATTTATATCGTTCATTGTCTATTGTCCCCATTACTTGCATCTCTCATATCACCTTGTGAGTGCCAACTTGATATGCTTATTGATCTTGGAGACTTGGACACTTTACTTGTGATGCATGCTTGTTTGATTGAGCCTATTACATTTGGTTGTTCTTGCATCATATGCCTCCATACTATGACACGCTCCCTTGTACTTTCTTATGATGAGCACGATGCATACACTTGTTGGGTATCTTACCACTCGAATGATAGGTTTTGCATTTCCGCTAACCTCATTTGTTTTTCCGAGTGTTTGTCATGTTCTTTCATTTTGGAGGATTCACAAGGCGATGCCGTTATGCGACATATTGGTTATGTGAAGGCATACATGATGTGCAACACCAACATTTTCGACATTCTCCTAAAGGTGAACTCCTTCTCTTTGAGCAATCCTCAAATATGCATATTGGATGGGTCACTCTTTCATTGTTGTTTCCTTCTTCTTGTCTACATGATACATCTCGTGAACGGAGGAGCGACATTGGAGATTGGCTACATGGACCTTCACATTGAGGCGCTTGCACTTATTGGATGCACCTTCGGCACCCCACTCATGCCTCGACATCGAGCTTTGGTACACCAACACCTTCATATTTGTTGATTGTGCTCACACATGTCATGCTCAATGGACATATCATACTCACCACAAGTTTGCATCCCATGCATGGATTGACTCACATTGTGCTTGTCTTGTTGCATCTATTTCCATGTCATCCATGATATATGAGCTTGTTCATTTCCTTAGCAAATTTGTTGTGATCTTCCTTGATGACATATTTATACATCATGATCATATTGTCCACCATCAATTGCATGATAGCTTACACATATTGAGCATCCATTGCCATATTCATGCTATTGATGAACCGTCCCTCTATGACATCATTTTGCACAATGGTAGAATTTGTCGCTTTGTGCACCATGCTAATTATCCCATGAATGCTTTACATATCATTCTATATCATCTTGATAAGCTTCATGCGCTTTGTCATGCACTATCCATTCGCACGGACTCTTGCTTAATTGATGGACACTTTGTGTGCGCTAACCATTGTATTTCCAAGTGTACTTTGTGTTTGATCATTTTGCATGTACCACATACCAGAGACACCTTGGAGTACTTGGAGTGCGCAATGCCTTCCCCTACGTCCCGCTACAAGTCCGTCCACGACACCCGTTTCCATGGTGATGAGGATCACGATCCAAGGTTGGATCTTTCCCAAGGGGGATATGATGCGGAGCATCCCGTTCATCCCCATGTACACTCGACTACTCTCCAAGCCCAAAGGATACATAAGATGAGACCTCGACTATGCGCCATTGGACACAAGGTGAATTCACTCCTCTTGAACCGTCACTTTACGCATATGAGACACGGCTACTACCTCATGCATGGACCTTGCATACACTCGGGTACAACCAAGATGACCATGGAGAATCCAGGACCAAGGCCAAGCATGGAAGAGGAGAAGGAAGAAGAAGAATGGAGCAAGACTGGAGTTGCCCGGATCATCCGGACACCCAGCCGGATCATCCGGGTCAGCCGGATCATCCGGACCCTCCCCCGGATCATCCGGGCATCGGCGCCGAAGACTACAGAAGCCCCTCGACGAAGCCGGATCATCCGGACGGTCGCCCGGATCATCCGGACCCCCGACACCCGGATCATCCGGGCCGCCATCCGGATCATCCGGACCCCGCCTGTGTGCGCGACTTGGGCCGAGGCCCGTGTACCCCTTCGCCCCTCACTTACCCCTTCGTGGCTTAGCACTATAAATAGACCTCCTCCTCCCCACTTTGAGGGTTAGCGTTGATTTAGCTCAAGTTAGAGATAGAGCTACGCTCATCTATCGGATCTCCTCCTCGTGAGAGACCGCGGCCTCTTCGGAGAAGATCCTCTCGGATACAAGACCCCTTCTGGGAAGATCCCTTGTGGATTCAAGGCCTCCTCTTGGAGATGAACGGTTCCTTTGTATCCTAACCCTAGTTGACTATGTATCTTGTGGATCTCAAGTGTGTATGTTGATCTAGCACTTGTGTGATCGATTCCTTGTTGGTTGAGTGATTCTCTCTCGTTTTCCCCGTGCTTCCCTTTGTGCTTCCGCGTGTTCTTCGTGTTTCCTCCGTAGGATCCCCTCCAAACGTGAAAGATCGATGAATTAGGGTTCCACCCTACATCATGCCTCCCCTGGCCGTTCCGCGTTGCCCCCTCCGCGCTGCCGCTCCCGCGCACAGCCGCCGCCCGCGCCACCCTCGCGCCCGCCTACGCCTGTCGCGGCCAGCCGGCAAGTCCCGCCGTGGCCAAGGCCTCGCCCCGACCTGGGCAGGCTACGGGCGCCCGCCACCCGTTATGCCCAGTGCCCGTTTCACCCGCCCTTTTTGGCCTCGTGGGCCACTAGCCACAAGGACCCACCCCCCCTTGTTTAAAAAAAGGATTAAAAACACATACATGTAATCAATAATATACAAATATTAATTAATTAATTGATTAATTACATTGATCTTGTTTAATTAGGCTAATTACCTAGTTTAACTAATTAAAACTGTTGTTTATGCAAATTAGTCAATGACAGAGGGGCCCCACCCCCTGTTGACCAGTCAAACATTAACTGGTGAACTGAGACCCCTGGCCCACCTGTCGGTCACTGTGTACACTCTGTGTACACTGTGTTGGGTTCATCTAGCATTTAAGCATTATTTTTCGAATTAATAATAATTTCAAAACATTGTTAAAATCTTTGAATATTAATATTAAATGATCCGTAACTCGGATGAAAAAGTTTTATACATGAAAGTTGCTCAGAACGACGAGACGAGTCTGAATACACAGTTCGTTCATCTGCCACACGTCCCTAGCATAGCAAACATCAAACCTTTCCCCTTCGTTTCATTTGTCCGAAAATGCCCAACACTGGGGAAACTTTCCCGGATGTTTTCCCCCTTCACCGGTTACACGTAGTACTGCGTTAGAACGCCCCTAGCGCTGCTTTTTGTCTTGTCATGCATAGTATTGCACTTGTTTGCTCTGTATTTATTGTTTCTTCCCCCCACTTCTTTCCAGTAGAACCCAAGACCGATGTTGATGTCCCTACGATCGACTACGTCGACGACGAGCCTTCTAACCTTTCAGTGGAGCTTCCAGGCAAGCCCTCCCCCCATTGATCACCCCGATATCACCCATTCCTTTCACTCATGCTTGCATTAGATTTTGTTACTATTATTGATTGCTCCTATCTGATGCATAGCCTGCTTTTGTACCTGCTATTGTTACCTACCTGCTTATCGTAAAATGCTTAGTATAGGTTGGTTCGTTATCCATCAATGACCCCCACCTTGTCCTTGTTGCCCCTGCTTCATCATCGATGACTCGATCATACTGATCAACGACTAGAGACCGACACATCACTTCACCCCCTTAGTTGTACGACTCTGCATAGTTACTATCGAGTGCCGAGGGTGATACATCATAACGCACTCCTGATGATAACTCTGTAGTGTAGCTATTCGGTCGTGGTCATTGAGGGTGATTCCTCCTTCACCACTCCTGATATGACTCTATCGTGAAGGCCCTCAAGTGTGAACCTCGAGGGTGATTCCTCCTACGTTCACCTTGATGATTACATCGAGTGGACACCGAGGGTGATTCCTCGGGGTTTCCCCTTGATGTTTGGACACACGGTTACCTTCCCTTTACTTAAGACCTTGGTGAAAGTCGGGCAGGCCCGGAGAGCTCCCGCATGTTAATTACGTGCCATGGCCGGGCATTTTGGGCCTTTGCTGTAAGTCCACGAGACAGGACGACGGGGTCACATCGATCGGGAGTTTCTGCTCGTCTCTGCAAGCCCCTAATACACTAATGATTTGGGTATTTGTCCTGAGTTGGGCTCTGGCCTTTACGCACTAACCACCACATGGGAATAGTTATGGGCCGTCGTGGTATCAGCCGAAGCTTTGTCAGATGTCCAGTTCAGCATCGTGGGCATGTCGGGCCAGTGCCATCCATGATGAGGTGGTGCTCGTCCTAGCTCGTCGCACAACGACCCAGAGTGCAACGGGCGATGGGCCCAAGACCCCAGAGTGCTTAGGATGTAGACCGGCGGGGACCTCTCTACTGAGCGTAGGTAGGGTTGCGGTATGTTGATCTTCCGAGGCCGGGCATTGACCCAGAAAAGTGTGTCCGGCAAAAGTAATCAAGCATGTTGGAAAACATGGTGCACCCCTCGAGGGAAGATTATCTATTAATAGCCTTGTCCACCGTAACAGACGTTCAGACTTGTATCCTAATCTATTATAACTAGAAATGGATACTTGAGATATGTGTCTCCGGGATTGCTTTCTCACAGGGTGATGAGGACATCAATACCATTGTTACACCCACAACCCCTGCTGCTATACATACTGGACCAGTTACTAGAGCTCGCGCACGCCAATTAAATTACCAGGTACTTTCGTTTCTTGGTAATGATTCTAATGTTCATGAGAATATGATGCTTCCTAAATTGGATACATTTGTTTGGCTTACAAATGAAGGGCCTAGCTTGGAGAAGGATGAACATTGGAGCAAGAACAAGCATGGAGATGATGGCATGCGCAAGGGGAACAAGAATGGAGTTACAAGTGATGATTTCAGGATGTTGAAGAAACCATATTGAGTGCATGAAGCCTTGGACGAAATATACAAGATGCTACTTCATAACATTAGTCCAGAGGCTATTTTAGGTGTTGCGTCACCTTATTATTGGGCCAGGCCCACGTATTTTCGAAATACTTGAGTATAGGCTGTTTTTAGAGTCCGTATGTGTGGGGAAACAAGAGATAGGGTTGGTTTCGGACCCCTTCCCCAAGGGCCATGAAATTCCCCCCTCTTCCTCCATATATAAATCCCTTAGGGTGTCGTTTAGACTTTGGGTTTTGTTTAGATTAAAGTTCGCCATAGCTGCTACTTCGTGTACTTCGTTTGTGTTCAACGACCAGACAAAGGCGTCACAGAACCCCACCTTGATCAATAAAGCTTTCATCTTATATTCGCAATATCGAGATTGCAATCTCAGTTTCTTGCTTGTTCTTCGTTTGCTAGCAGGAAACAAACCCTCGTGGTCAGGTTGATCGTGCTCCAGCGTGGTCAATAACCTCTCGGAGTTGGTTTAGCGATTGCTAAGGCGCGACGTCCTCGCACATTCGTAGTCGGATCGTCAAAGTCGACTTCCACCAAAGCGATATCCATCATCTCATCAAAAGACGAGACACCTTTGCCTCTATCACAGGGAGTCGAGTAAGGATCTCTGGGCATTAATACTACAACATGCTTGTTAAATATAAACTGCTATTCTATACTCTTCTAAATGCTATAAGACGCTTGGAGCTGCTTGAAGATGCTAGTCTTCGATAGGCTAGGTCTTCCCCTCTTTTCTGGCATTCTGTAGTTCGGTCCATAGATACAACCCTTCCATTTGATATGAATGCATAATTAGTATAGATCTGATGCTTGCGAGTACTTTGGATGAGTACTCATGGTTGCTTTGCTACACCATTTCCCCTTTCCTTCTTCTTGCCGGTTGTTGCAACCAGATGGTGGATCCTAGAAGCCAGATGCCACTGCCGACATCTTCTACTTCCAGATGGTTCTTGCTGCTACGTGGAGACCACCGATGACCACGAGTAGTTAGGAGGTCCTAGGCAGGAGGCATTGCCTCTTCGATCATTCTTGTTTTGTGCTTATCTTCTTAAGGCATTCTTGTCTAACCTTATGTCTGTACCCAGATATTGTTGCTGCCGCTGACTCCTGTGTATCGAGCTTTTGTTTTCAAGCTCTCGAGGCCCCTGGGTTGTAATATAAAGCTTGTATTATTTTGATTTGTGTCTAGAGTTGTGTTGTGATATCTTCCTGTGAGTCCCAGATCTTGATCATACACATCTGCGTGTATGATTAGTGTAGGGTCGAATGGGGTGCGTCACATGTACTCAGCTGATGCGGAGCATCCTTCCATCATCCCCATGGACTCTACATCAACACATCCAACCCAACAAGGACCTATGACTCGAGCACGTGCAAGAGCTCTTGAAACCGAGGTGACTTCTCTCCTAAATGATATTTCATATGACCCTCTCGAGACATGGCTACTACCTAAATCAGATACACTATGCATGATTAGGTGTCAAGAAGAACCTCCCGAGAATGCACGTGAAGATGGACAAGCAACCCACTCCACGGATGAAGAGAACCAGCTGAAACGGACAAGTTCACCTTCCAGGCCCCGGACATCCGGCCGAGGCCCCGGACATCCGGCCCCTGGAGACGCCAACACAGCAGCCGCAGCTCAGCCAAGAAGACTATAGGGCCCGGACATCCGGCCCCCAGGCCCCGGACATCCGGCCTCCCACGAAGCCCCGGAAATCCGGCCCTCTGCCCAGAAATCCGGCGCCCCGAACCAGAGACTACAGAAGGTCGCCCCGCCAGCCCGGACATCCGGCCCCAGCCCGGACATCCGGCCTCACATGAAGCCCCGGACATCCGGCCCGACGCCCGAACATCCGGCTTCACCTACGCGTGAACAGTGAAGGGCCGAAGCCCATGTACCCTTTCGCCCCCGTAGACTATATAAACTCCATCCCCTTCCTCTTTCTAGGGTTAGCAAAGGATTAGCTCATATTTTGTGTGAGAGCTTTGCTCATCCACTTGGTTACTTCTCCTCGGAGCTCAGGACCTCTTCGGAGAAGATCCCCCAAGCGGATTCAAGACCCCTTCAAGGGAAGACCATCAAGACCTCCTCACGGAGAAGAACCCGGTTACCTTTTGTATCGTCCTTTGTTGACTTTGTATCTTGTGGATCTCTTATGTGTGTGATGATCTAGCACTTGTGTGATCGAATTCCTTGTTGGTTGAGTGATTCCCTCTCTTTTTCCCCGTGTTTCCCTTTGTGCTTTCGCGTGTTCTTCGTGTTCCCTCCGTAGGATCCCCTCCAAACGTGAAAGATCGACGAATTAGGGTTCCACCCTACATCATTATGGTATCATGAGCCACATTGATCACGTTTTTGGAGCCCCTACCCCGTGATTTCTAGCTTGATTTTGTTGTTTTCGTCCTAAAATCCGAAAATCCCCACAAAAAATCCCCCCAAAATTTTTTGTGATTTGTTCGTGTGATGAAATTTTGTTGGATTTGGTCCATGGATTTGTGTTGCCACGTGTGGATCTAGCTTTCCCCACCTTTCCTACCCTTTTCCATCCACCAATTCATCTGAATTTTGCCCGGAGTTGCGATTTTTCCCCGAGGAGTTCTTCGAGTTCGTCCCCGCTCCAGAGCCCGGACATCCGGCCCGTGTCCCCCGGACATCCGGAGCCCCGGACATCTGGCTGCAAGCCCGGACATCCGGCCCCTGGAAACAGCAACTCCAACACCCGAGCCCATTTCACGATACCTTTGCCAAATTTTGCCATGGTGCCCACGACATCTTCCGCATACACACAACACTTTCCAAAATCACACCCACCGATCACCGCTACCTCCTATCTCGATTTTGATGTGTCTTGGTCATTGAGATTTTGCGTTGTGGTTCCCGTGTCCTATTGTGTTTCGGCTATATAGGTACGGTTCGGCGTCATCATCACCACCGCTCATCTCCATCGACTACTCAACATTGCCAAGGACGGTAACTTCGACGACATCTTTGTCATAACTTGCAATTGCAATTATAACCCACATGGCCTTACTTTTGCGTAGCTTACCAATCGAGACTAGCCATTGAGTATTGCAGGCAACGTGACTTGTGCACATTTAGTGATCATACTCCATAGCATACATACCATACCAAAGTGGTGCATATCTTGGGATCCATTTGTGTGTCACAAAGTTGTCATAGCATACACAATTCCTATCTTGATTCGTGAAGTTTTGCATGAGAAAAGAGCTCAAAAGTGAACGAGCCACCAAAGCTTTTAAGCGAAGAGAAAAGATAAGCAAGGAGCTTATAAGCAAGAACCATAGCATCATACAACATTAAGATTGTCATATTGGATCATCTTGGATCATTGCACCGAAATACCATACATATAGCATACTTGGGATAGAGATACTTGCATTTTGCCTAGTAGGTTGTGCACAAGTTTGCGTATCCGCCTATTGTGCAATCGTGCTAGCGTCTCTCTAGTATTGTGGAACAAGAGCATTTTCGTGGATTCAACATTTTGGCTCACCTTTGGTTTGCACAATCCCATTTATCTATTTGCGTGTGTGTTTCCGTGTACCCATACTTGCTTGGTCTACTTGTTGCATTTGCAAATTTGTGAATCTGTTCCAACATTATTGAAGCTCACTTACAATTGCAATCAATTTTGTGCCACCATCCTAACCAAGCTACACCAAAAGCTTTTACTTGTGTAGGTGTGAGAATCGACAAGGGTTGGTACCAATAGTGCTATTTCATTGTCCACATTTGAGTGAACTTGATTCATCTTCAACTTTGGTCAAAGGTACATTGGTATTAGTTCTTCTCCTTCTACCACTCACAATTTGCTTGAAATGATGGATAGGCCAAGTTCTTCTACAAATCCACTCTTCATCGAGCAAGACGATGACATGTCATCATACGTCACCAAGAGCCACCTCTTTGGAGCACAACGAGCTCTCCATCAAGAGCAACAAGCAATGAGCGAACGCATCGACAACCTCTCCACCGACTTGCGACTTTCCGAGCAACGTAAAAGAGAGTACTTCGACAACAAGCTCGACGCGCACAAGAAAGAAAACGATGCAAGAATGGACGAGATACGCGCCTTGTTGGTGAACCGGCGTACTCCTACCTCCTCACACTCAAGATGGAGCCACTCAAGTCGCCACTCCGACGACTCCTTCTCCGACACAAGTACACCGTCATCGAACACTCTTCGACGAGCCGCGCGTCAAGACCGTCATGCATCTCGAAACCCGCTACACGACAAGAATCTCCAAGAGCAAGTTGATGAAGAAGCCCCTCGTCCTCAATCGAACCAAGTGGCGTTTGCTCAAGCACAAGAACGACAACGTCTTCGTCGCCAACAAGAACAAGAACGAGCGCGCCTACATCAAGAGCAACAAGACGCCGAGGCTCAACGTCTTCAACAACAACAACGAGAAGCACAAGCTCTTGAGGTGGAAAGTGCCCTTCAAGCATCAAGTCGAGCTATTGCCAACCGCAATCGCGAAAGGCGCAATCAAGAGGAAGCCCTTCGAGAAGAAATCCAAGAGAGGAACTACCATCGGCGTGCGCAACGTCAAGCCCCACAAGCTCCTTCACAACCTCCTCAAGCTCCTCTCCAACATCAAGGCCAACAAGAGCAAGTTGATAATGGACTTCCTCCTCGCCAAGAGCAACATGAGGATGATTACCCTCCACATCAAGAACGTCGTCATCAACATCGACCTCAACACAATGAAGAACAACGCTACGGCAAGCTCAAGTTCACAATGCCCAAGTTCAATGGAACCAATGATCCCGAAGAGTACCTCTCATGGGCATTGAAGGTCGGCAAAATCTTTTGTTTGCACAACTATGAGGAAGAGAAGAAGATCGCTATGGCATCACTTGAGTTCCAAGACTATGTGCTCATATGGTGGGAACAAGTCCTTGAGCGCTGACAAGCAAGAGGTGAACCTCCAATCACCACTTGGGATCAAATGAAGGATGTCATGCGAGCACGCTTTGTACCCACCTACTACAACCGTGATCTCTTCAAGAAGCTGCAACTCCTCAAGCAAGGAACAAAGAGTGTTGAAGAATACTACAAGGAAATGGAGATTGCCATGATTCGAGCCAATGTCACGGAGGATGATGAGCAAACAATGGCACGATTCTTGAATGGACTAAACCATCCCATCAAGAAAATCGCCGACTTCCAACCCTACTCCAACCTCATTGAGCTCGTGTATCAAGCTACAAAGGCGGAACGTCAAGTACAAGATGACTTCAAGTACGCCAAGTACTCTTCTAAGGCATACGGCTTCTCCAACAACCAAGCTTCAACAACTACTCCAACTTCGACATCAACCAAGCTTTTCCCAAGCAACGACGACAAGTCAAGTTACAAGAAAACTTCCACAAGTTCAAGTCGTCTCCCTCCTACTACAAGCAACCTCAAGCCGCGTGCTTCATCATCTACTCCAACCGATGAGACCGTCAAGACAAGCTCCTTCAAGTGCTTTACATGCGGCGGCCGAGGCCACAAGTCATATGAATGCACCAACAAGCGCACCATGATACTCAACGACGATGGCACCTATGACTCAATGAGTGAAGATGAAATGGAAGCCATTGAGCAAGTGGCCATGCACCGGCGCGTCAACGAGGATGAAGATGATCAAGTCTTTTGTGATGAAGATACAAGTCCCGCTCTTGTTGTCTCCAAGGTCTTGACACTTCAACATCAACAAGAAGAAGACCAACGATGCCACATCTTCCACACAAAGGCCGGCATCAATGGGAGATCCGTCAAGGTCATCATCGATGGAGGTAGTTGCCACAACTTGGCAAGCGAAGAACTATGCTCCAAGCTCCAATTGGTAAAGAAGAAGCACCCGCACCCATACAAGGTTCAATGGCTAAGTGACTCCGGCACTATACGAGTTGAGCATACGGTCCAAGTCTCCTTCAAAATTGGTGCATATGAGGACACTTTGGAGTGTGATGTGGTCCCAATGACCGTTTGCCACCTCCTCCTTGGTCGGCCATGGCAATTTGACCGTGGTGTCTACCACAATGGGCGTACAAACCATTATAGCTTCAAGATGAATCGAAAAGAATATGTCCTACGACCCATGTCTCCTAGTCAAGTGATAGCCGACAAACAAGCCACCAACCAAAGAGAGAAGAGTGAGAAAGTGAGCCACCATAAAGTTAATGAGAGCCACAAGCCAAATTTGAGCGCCTCTTCGCCTAGAGAGAAAAACCTCATACTATTTGCCACCAAAAGTGAGATGAGAGAAGTGTGTGAGAACCCATCGAGTGTGATGCACTTTGTCCTTGTGTGCAAGGATGGAGATACAAAAACTAACACCATTCACGAGCTACCTTTGGTGTTTCAATCTCTTTTGCAGGAATTTCAAGATGTTTTTGCCAATGAGCTACCTCCGGGTTTACCTCCTCTACGAGGCATTGAGCATAGAATCGACCTCATCCCCGGAGCGCCACTTCCAAACAAAGCTCCATATCGTGTCAATCCCAAAGAAACCAAGGAGATTCAACGGCAAGTACAACAACTAATCGACAACGGTCATGTACGTGAAAGCTTAAACCCTTGTGCCGTTCCCGTTATTCTTGTGCCTAAGCCCGATGGAAGTTTCCGCTTGTGTTCCGATTGTAGACCCATAAATGCTATCACCGTGCGCTATAGGCATCCCATTCCTCGCTTAGATGATATGCTTGATGAACTTAGTGGAGCCAACTTTTTCTCAAAAATTGATCTTAAAAGTGTCTATTATCAAATACGAATTCATGAGGGTGATGAATGGAAAACTGCTTTCAAAACCAAATTTGGCTTATATGAGTGGTTGGTTATGCCTATGGGTTTGTCAGAAGCACCCGGACTTTTGTGCGTCTCATGCATCATGTACTTAGTCCATACATTGGAATCTTTGTTGTGGTTTACTTCGATGATATTCTTGTGTTTAGCAAAACCATGAAAGAGCATCTTGATCACGTTAAGCTTGTTTTGCAAACGCTTCAAAAGGAAAGTCTTTATGCCAACTTGAAAAAATGCACTTTTGGCGTTGGCAAAGTGGTTTTCTTGGGTTTCGTTGTCTCTTCCAAGGGTGTCCATGTTGACGAAACTAAGATCAAAGCAATTAAAACTTGGCCCCAACCAACCAATTTGCAACAAGTGCAAAGTTTCCTTGGTCTTGCAGGTTTTTATCGTCGCTTTGTGAAAAACTTTAGCACTATTGCAGCTCCTTTGCATGCTTTGAGTAAGAAGAATACTCCTTTTGTTTGGGGACCTTTGCAATCCAACGCTTTTGATGAGCTCAAGTCTTTGCTTACTCATGCTCCGATTCTTGCTTTGCCCAATTTTGACAAAACTTTTGAGGTCCATTGTGATGCAAGTGGTACCGGAATTGGCGGAGTTTTAATGCAAGAAAAACGAGTCATTGCTTATTTTAGTGAAAAACTCTCCGGTGCTCAACTTAACTATCCCGTGTATGACAAGGAATTGTATGCTTTAGTGCGTGTCCTCCATGTTTGGGAACATTATCTTAGACCCCATGAGTTTGTCATCCATACCGATCATGAAACGCTTAAGTACTTGAAAGGTCAAACTAAATTGAACAAGCGACATGCCAAATGGAGTAAATTTATTGAATCATTTCCATATGTGATCAAGTACATTAAGGGCAAGGAAAATGTAGTCGCCGATGCACTTTCACGCATATGCACGCTTGTAACCCAACTTGAGTTCACTGTTATTGGTTTTGAGCACATCAAAGATTTGTATGCTAGTGATCCATCTTTTGCACCTCATTATGCTAAATGTTTGACTCATACATCTTGGGAACAATATTACCTCAAGGATGGTTATCTTATGAGAGCTAACAAACTATGCATTCCCGAGTCTTCTCTTCGTTTGCTCCTTTTGCAAGAGGCTCATGGAGGCGGACTCATGGGACATTTTGGACGCGAAAGACCTTCGCCACGCTCTCCAAGAACTACTTTTGGCCCAACATGTTTCAAGATGTCTCACGCTTCACCACCCGATGCTCTACATGCCGCAAAGCTAAGTCAAAAGCTCAATCTCATGGTCTTTACATGCCTCTTCCTATTCCTTATCAACCTTGGGAAGACATTAGCATGGATTTTGTACTTGGTTTGCCTAGAACTCACAATGGAAAGGATTCCGTGTTTGTTGTTGTGGACCGATTTTCTAAAATGGCACATTTCATCCCTTGCAACAAGGTAGACGATGCTTCACATATTGCAAATCTCTTTTGTAGGGAAATCTTGCGCCTCCATGGAGTTCCAAAGTCAATCGTCTCCGACTGCGACGTCAAGTTCTTGAGTTACTTTTGGAAAACTCTTTGCGCCAAGCTCGGAATCAAGCTATTGTTCTCCTCCGCATACCATCCTCAAACCGACGGCCATACGGAGGTGACGAACCGGACGCTCTCCACTCTACTTCGCGTGTTGATCAAGAAGAACATCAAGGAGTGGGAGGCGTGTCTACCCATCGCCGAGTACGCCTACAACCGCGCAAGACATTCGACGACCGGCAAGTCCCCCTTCGAGGTCGTCTACGGCTTCAACCCATTGTCCCCATTGGACATTCTACCACTACCTCTACAAGAGCACACCAACCTAGACGCAAGCGCCCGTGCGAGCTACATCAAGAAGATGCATGAAGATACAAGACACACAATCGAGCGGCAAGTACAACGACTAGCGATCAAGCTCAACATCAACAAGCAAGCCATGATCTTCAACATAGGCGATCTCGTGTGGCTACACCTACGCAAGGAACGCTTCCCCAATGAACGCAAGTCCAAACTTCTACCTCGAGCCGATGGACCTTTGAAGGTGTTAGCACGCTACAACAACAACGCCTCCAAGCTCGACCTACCAAGCGACAAGTACAACATGAGCGACACCTTCAACGTCAAAGACCTCTCTCCTTTCCATGGTGATGAAGATCTTGATCCGAGGTCGGATCCTTTCGAAGGGAGGGGATATGATGCGGAGCATCCTTCCATCATCCCCATGGACTCTACATCAACACATCCAACCCCACAAGGACCTATGACTCGAGCACGTGCAAGAGCTCTTGAAACCGAGGTGACTTCTCTCCTAAATGATATTTCATATGACCCTCTAGAGACATGGCTACTACCTAAATCAGATACACTATGCATGATTAGGTGTCAAGAAGAACCTTCCGAGGATGCACGTGAAGATGGACAAGCAACCCACTCCACGGATGAAGAGAACCAGCTGAAACGGACAAGTTCACCTTCCAGGCCCCGGACATCCGGCCCAGGCCCCGGACATCCGGCCCCTGGAGACGCCAACACAGCAGCCGCAGCTCAGCCAAGAAGACTACAGGGCCCGGACATCCGCCCCCCAGGCCCCGGACATCCGGCGTCCCACGAAGCCCCGGAAATCTGGCCCTCTGCCCAGAAATCCGGCGCCCCGCACAAGAAACTACAGAAGGTCGCCCCGCCAGCCCGGACATCCGGCCCCAGCCCGGACATCCGGCCTCACATGAAGCCCTGGACATCCGGCCCGACGCCCGGACATCCGGCTTCACCTACGCGTGAACAGTGAAGGGCCGAAGCCCATGTACCCTTTCGCCCCCGTAGACTATATAAACTCCATCCCCTTCCTCTTTCTAGGGTTAGCAAAGGATTAGCTCATATTTTGTGTGAGATCTTTGCTCATCCATAGTTACTTCTCCTCGGAGCTCGGGACCTCTTCGGAGAAGATCCCCCAAGCGGATTCAAGACCCCTTCAAGGGAAGACCATCAAGACCTCCTCACGGAGAAGAACCCGGTTACCTTTTGTATCGTCCTTTGTTGACTTTGTATCGTGTGGATCTCTTATGTGTGTGATGATCTAGCACTTGTGTGATCGAATTCCTTGTTGGTTGAGTGATTCCCTCTCGTTTTCCCCGTGTTTCCCTTTGTGCTTCCGCGTGTTCTTCGTGTTCCCTCCGTAGGATCCCCTCCAAACGTGAAAGATCGACGAATTAGGGTTCCACCCTAAATCATTAGCCCTCTGCTTCTTGACTTGTTGCTCAAACTCATGACACTCATGAAGATCATGGCCTTTGGTCCGATGGATCTTGCAGTACGGCCCATCACCCTTCCCAGCCTTCTCGGCAGTCGCGGCTTCCCGGCAATCAGTGCATGCAATAGCTTCCTTGCCGGGGTCCTTGCTCTTGGCCTTCTTGCCGGTAATAGGTGTGCTCAATCCTTCAACAGTCATCACAGCTTTATTCTTATGCTTCTTGTTGCGCTTTTGCTCTTTTTGTTTTGGTTGGTGGCGTCATCGTCCTCCTCCGAGTCAATGTCGACGCCATCCTCTTCACCTGGGATCTGCCTTCCCTCTTCTACGCGGTCATACTTATCCACCAGGGTTTCACAGTCTTGGGCAATCGCATGTTCATTTTGGAACGTATCCTGTAGTTGCGCACGTTGGACTGGAATGCAGCTATCACAGCTGCCGGGTGGACGTCTGGAATGTTCCTTGCACCCGACTGAACGTTTTCATGTACTTCCGTAGACTTTCCCCTTCCTTCTGTAGGAGGAGATGCAAGTCGCTTGGCCGCAAAGGTTCTTGGTGGCCGCCCGTGAAGGCGCCAACAAACTCATGGAACAGGTCAACCCAGGTTGAAATGGAGTTCTCTGGCAGGTGCATCAGCCATGACCTCACATTTGGCTTGAGTGCCAAAGGGAAGTAATTGGCGAATACCTTCTCATCTCATCCCCCGGCAGCTTGAACAACGGGGGTGTAGATGCTCAGAAACTCTGAGTCTCCCATCGTACGTCTCCCGTATCTCTGGCTTGAATGGGCGGGAAGATGGCCAACGGACTTGCCGCAACTCATGAGTGAAGGCGGACACCCAACCTCCAAAGGCAGGTACCCGCTTTCACCGGGCGGGGGTTCGTTGACGTCGGGGCCATGGCTCCTATTAGATAGTCGGCGGGTTTTGTGGCGTCGCTCGATTGTGACGCGCGTGTCTCCCTGTGCCTGTCTTCTAGGGCTCGCCGCTGGTCTCGACACGCTCGAGGGTCAGATGTAGCCATCGATGCATTGTTGAGTTCTTGGTCGTGTGGCTCTGGCTATTGTCTCTGCGTTGGCTGTCATGGAGGGGACTGCACTGTGGGGGTTCCCCCTTCGGTACGGCCAGTAGCTCGGGCCATTGTTGCTGCCTCTAGAGGTTGTTGCGGGCCTACTCGCTGTGATCCTCCCGCCTCAGCGAAAGCAATTAAACTCTAAATGGTAGCTCTCCATTCGTCCTTTTGATCGGCCGCCGGCGTGAATCTCAACAGGAGTTGGGCCCGTGCCATAGCCTCCGAAGCAGTTCTCGACATGGACGACAACGTAGATTGTGACGTTGCTCGACTTCTTATGGTGCCAGTAGTATTGGCACCATGCTCTCGCTGGCGTGAGCCTGTCGCCAACATGGCGTGGTGACGAGGAGGATGCGCGCAGGGATTGAGGATCCCGTCCGGAGCATTATCTTTGGCTAGCTTGTTCTGTGGGTGACGTGTGCCCAATGGCCACACCCACATTCGGCGCAGTCAGAGCGTCGCGGCTCGCTTGAGCGCGAGCACCATCGATGCGGGTGCAGTCCTCAGCAGTGCGGAGAGACGGAGATAGAATAATTTCTCCACCAGTACCTTGTGGAGGGTGGCCGCTAGGGTGTTGTTGATGTTGTCCTCCTCCGATGCCTCCCGCTCTCGTTTTGGCCGCAGGAGGAACGGTGGCTGCGCCGCCTACACCGGCCACGTCCCCCACGGTGTCTACATTCCTGTGCGCCCCCATAGCCCCCACGACGCCGACATCCGCATGCGAAGGGGCCTTTGATGTGGACGGGTGAGCTATGGTGCTAGGCTTTTTCGTGGGCGCCATGGATGACGAAATTGTCGATAAAGAAAACTATGATGAGGATGACGTGCTGCGTACACTCTCGGTTCATGGAAGTGCTTCCTCCTACCTAGCGCGCCAAAGATGTCGTGGGAAACCACGGCCACATATCGGACCTACGGCCCCTTGTGGTTCGGCAGGGGGAAGAGCACATGGCACAAAGAGCGGAGGGTGTAGGGGCAGCACAACAGCGATCGCACGGGCAATTTTACCCCGATTCAGGCCGCCCCGAGTCGTAAAACCCTACTCCTGCTTTGGTTGATTGATGAGAGGACGGTGGTGGAGATGTAGCGCTCTAGCCCGGCAGGGTTGCCTCGAGGCAAGAGCAGCTACATGCGTATGTGTGTACAAAGATCTCAATCCCCTCTAAGGTTGCCATGGCCCTCCTTTTATAGATCAATTGGTCACCACAATGGCAAATCAGTCATTGCATACTGATTAGATAACAAACAATGCTATCATACCTAACTTTGCAGACATGACAAAGCACGTTAAATGCGTAGCTTACTGTCATATTGTAGTGCAGCCCGACATGCCTTGCCGGGCCGTTTAGCCACATTTTCGCCTGTCTGCGTGACACGTATCTAGACGGGTATCATTTGGAGGTAATTTCCGTCGAAAGTGGCTGCCACATGTCATATGAGAGTCACTTAGTCACTTGGGGGCTGGACACCGCACCGATCAATGACTTGCGTTGCTGTGAGGTGAAGCGGTGGAGCCTTGGCGGGGTAGTCTGCCCTCAACGTCCCTGGTAAGCTTGCCGGGGCAGTCTTGAGACTTGTCTTCGGGGCAACCTCGCCACGCTTGCGTGCCCGACAAGGGAGGTTTTTCCTTAGTGGTATCTTGCTCCTTCAGTTTTGATGTAGGGCGGAACCCTAGGGGCCGATCTTTCACTTTTGGAGAGGATCCTACGGTGGAAACACGAAGAACGCGCGGAAGAGCACGAGGAAATCACGGGGAGAAATAAGAGAATCTCTCAACCGACAAGTATCGATCACACAAGGGCTATATCACCGAACACATAAGGTAGCACAAGATTCAAAATCAACAAAGTAAAGATACACGAGAAGCCGTTCTCCTCCGTGAGGGGGTCTTGATGGTCTTCCCTAAAAGGGGTCTTGAATCCGCTTGGGGGATCTTCTCCGAAGAGGTCGTGAGCTCCGAGGAGAAGTAACCAAGTGGATGAGCAAGGCTCTCACACAAAATATGAGCTAAACCAATGCTAACCCTCAAATGGGGAGGAGCAGGTCTATTTATAGTGCTAAGCCACGAAGGGGTAAGTGAGGGGCGAAGGGGTACACGGGCTTCGGCCCAAGTCACGCACGCAGGCGGGGTCCGGATGATCCCGATGGTGGCCCGGATGATCCGGGTGTTGGGGGTCCAGATGATCTGGGTGACCGTCCGGATGATCCGGCTTCGTCGAGCAGCTTCGGGTGTCTTCGGGCACGTTAGCCAGATCGTCCGGGTGGTCGTCCGGATCGTCCGGGCTCGGTCCGGATCGTCCGGCTAGGTGTCCGGATGATCCGGGCAAGTCCTGTGTTGCTCAATTCTTCTTCTTCCTTTCTTCCATCTTCTCTTCCATGCTTGGCCTTGGTCCTTGGATTCTCCATGGTCATCTTGGTTGTACCTGAGTGTATGCAAGGTCCATTCATGAGGTAGTAGCCATGTCTCACATGCGGAAAGTGACGGTTCGAAGAGGAGTTAATTCACCTTGTGTCCAATGGCGTATGTTTGAGGTCTCGTCATATGTCCTCTTGGGGCTTGGAGAGTAGTCGGAGTGTACATGGGGATGAACGTGGGATGCTCCACATCATCTACCCCCCCTTGGGAAAGATCCGACCTCGGATCATGATCCTCATCACCATGGAAACGGTTGTCGTGGACGGACTCGTAGTTGGACGTAGATGAAGGCATTGCGCAATCCAAGTACTCCAAGGTGTCTCCGATATGTGGTACATGCAAAATGAGCAAACACAAAGTACACTTGAAAATACAATGGTTAGCGCACACAAAGTGTCCATCATGTAAGAATGAGTCCGTGCGGCAAGATAGTGCATGGCAAGACATATCATGCTTATCAAGATGATCTAGAATGATATGCAAAGCATTCATGGGGTAATTAGCATGGTGCACAAAGCGACAAATTCTACCATTGTGCAAAATGATGTCATATAGCGACGGTTCATCAATAGCATGAATATGGCAATGGATGCTCAATATGTGTATGGTATCATGCAATTGATGGTGGGCAATGTGATCATTATGTATGAATATGCCATCGAGAAATATCACAACAAATTTGCTAAGGAAATTCACAAGCTCATATATCATGGATGATATGGAAATACAAGATGCAACAAGGCAATCATAATGTGAGTCAATCCATGCATGAGGTGCAAACTTGTCGTGAGTATGAAATGTCCATCGAGCATGACATGTGGGAGCACAATCAACAAATATGTAGGTGTGAGTGCAATGTGCCAAAGGAGTGTTGATGTACCAATGCTCGATGTCGTGGCATGAGTGGAAATCCGAAGGTGCATCCAAGAAGTCCGAGCGCTCCTCAATGTAAAGGTCCATAGAGCCAATCTCCAATGTCGCTCCTCCGTTCGTGAGATGTATCATGTAGACAACAAGAAGGAAACAACAATGAAAGAATGACCCATCCAATATGCGTACTTGAGGATGGCTCAAAGGGAAGGAGTTCACCTTATGAATGTTCCCGAAGATGTTGGAGTTGCACATTATGTATGCCTTCACATAACCAAGTTGTCGTACAACGCCACCGCCATGTGAATCCTCCAAAATGAAAGAACATGACAAACACTCGGAAAAACAAATGAGGTTATCGGAAGTGCAAAACCTATCATTCGTGTGGTAAGATACCCAACAAGTGTATGCATCATGCTCATCATAAGAAAGTACAAGGGAGCATTTCATAGTATGGAGGCATATGATGCGAGAATAACCAAATGCTATAGTCTCAATCAAACAAGCATGCATCCCAAGTAAGGTGTCATAGTCTCTAAGATCAATAAGCAAAGCATGGTTGCACTCAATACAAGTGGATATGAAAGAGGCAACTAATGGACACAAGAGACAATGATGAAGATATATCATGTGAGAGGCATGAGCATATATGTCATCAACCCAAGAAAGCAAGTAATATTGGAACATGGGTGATGCAACATAGCAAGCAATCATAGCGATCAAGTCAAGCAAGCTAGTAGTGCGAAGATGCAACATACTAGAAGGAATCATGGGAAGCATGTAATGTGTGCAAATAGTGGGCATGAATAATTCACATGTCATAGCACAAGAATGAAAGCAAGATATGAGCAAAATATCATCAATGTATTGGCGAGAGGCCATATGTGAATAGCAATGGGACATCCAGACTCTCCCAACACAACAAGCATCAATAGCATGGGGCACATGATAAACATGGCAATAGCAACAAGGATCTCCACCAAGCATGCAAATACACATAGAAGTAGCATAATGGTGAATCATGGGTAGATAAAAGCAAGCGTCACAATTGCATGGCAAAGGTATAGGAGCAAGCATAACATGCAAAGTGAACACAATAGTATGGGCATAAGGTGATGAGTGGTAAATAGCCCATAGACATGTGGGAGCCAAGTAGAAGAGATGTGCGTAGTCCTTGCGTGAAGGGAACGGTGGTAAGGATAGTCCACGTGATCCCTCAAGAGCTCGTTTCGTCAACTCTTGGGATTGAGAGGTTGACGAGTATACATGAGTACCTACACAAAACAAAGACAAAGGAAAAATTATGTGTGCATGGTATATGTACACATCATCCATCATGATGCGCACGTGCATGTGTCGGTTAGCACAAAATATCCAATGCTCAAAGAAATGAGATGCGCGATATAGAAACATGTCATCCATCATGAGAGGTTTGTTGTTATGCATGGCATAATGGAGACTCAACGAATGTAATGCATCATGAGAAATATCTAGAGCATTGTTATTCATGGAATGCATATGGTGCACGCAATTATGGGAATCATGCAAAGTATGGAATGCATCAAAATCTCCTAATATGTATGAGGAAACTATGGGGGTCTCCTCATGAGCATGAGTAGCAACATCACGTGGAGAATATTGACAACATCCAAAACAATGCATATTTGGGACAATGTGATCATGGCATGACATAGTAGATGAATTGCACAAATCATGTAAAGGAAGCATGGCAATATCATCACATGAAAAACAAAATCCAATGACCATCATCTCGTCATCTATGCCATAAGTGCAAATGGGATTGATTTTAATGGGGCATGCCTAGTTACTATGTTGAGATTGAAATGATGCAATATGGGAGATCTCACTCATAGCATATGACAAGTTCAATGGGTTGTCAAACATAATGTGACCAATAGAATTTTCACATGATATCCTATGGAGCATAGCATCACAACTAGGCAACTCAACATGCTCATCATCATATTCATCATAAATAGGTAAGTCAAGGCATGAAGAAGTCTCACTAGCATGAAGCATGGGAATGAGTGGGTCAACATCTTGGGAGCAATCGATGTCAAGAGAGTCCACTAGTGGGAGAAGAGAAGCACCATCACCTATGTTACCTTTGGAGCGTCGCTCATGTGTTGTAGGTGAGGTGTCGAAGATCCACTCATTGTCATCCTCGTTTTGATGGAACCATGTGGGGGGTGAATCCTTGTCCACCATGGCCATCGTCATCTCAAATGGAGGGATGGACTCGTCGAGGGTAGGTATGTCGTCATGTAGGAGACCTAGCACCAAAGAAGAAGACACACTAGGAGTAGAGTTTAAGTCGTTAGAAATCAAAGTGGCCTCACATGCCGTGTCAACTACCTCACTCGTTAAGTGTTGTGGCTCACTCACTCCCTCAAGGATTCTCTCACTCATATGGTTGGTGGAGTCACTCAAATGGCGCTCAACCTCACATAGGATGTGTGGCATGCTCTCATGTGTGGGGATAGTGGTGGTCACACTCATCCTCTCATATGAAATGCTCTCAATGTCACATATGGTGGAGTCACTCATGTCACTCATGTGGTGGTGGCTCTCCTCACATGGCACTTGGGGCATCTCGACATCTGTGGGTGTCGGAGAGATGTAGGTGCAAATGTCTCCATGCTCAACTCCTATCGCCGTGGTCGAAGGGGATGGCCCTTGCTCGACCTTCTTGTCACCGTCTTGGTGTTGGAGGCCCATATGATGTGGCACCTCGTAGCTCGTCTCCATGACCGAAGGGAATTTCCCATGCTCGGCCATCTTCCTTGAGGGGCTTCCGAAGATGGAAGTGTCACCCTCGCTCATAGGTAGTCGCCTTGGACTTGATGAAGTCGATGTAGGCGTACACGTGGGACGTAGGCGAAGATGTCGCGTGTCCAAAGGCGGAGATGCCTTGATAGCAATTGGCGAACATGCCAAAGTGGTTGTTGTAGCCATAGTGCCGTCTTGGTGGTGGTGGTCTCGCAGTATTCTTTTGTGCTCCTGAAGCTTGGACTTGGCGCGAAGTAGGGCTTGTTGGGACTTGTGCATTTGCGCTTGTGGAGCATCTTCATGATGACGATGTCGTTGTCGTGCTTGAGCTCGATGGCGTTCGTCGTCGTCGTGCACATGATGCTTGGAGGTGACTTTCCCTTCATGACGACGTGGATCACGAACGTGATGGTTGCCGCGATGTAGATGTGAATGTGGACGACTTGCGCTTGCATCGCTTGGGCGCTCCGAAGATGATCGACTTGGTCGCCACCGACTTGAAAATGACGAAGGGGAAGAAGACTTGATCAAGGCTCTAATCTCCTCCATCCTTGCATCTTGCTCCTCTTTATGTGCGGAAAGCTTCTTGTCGATGTAGTACCTTTTCCTTGCTTCGGAGTGATGAATGTCGATGGAGATGTTCTCGATGCGCTCTCTCAATCTTGATTGTGCACCTTGCATTTGTCGTTGTAGATCGAAGATGGACGCTTTGTTGATGTAGTTGTTCACGCCGTCGTTGCTGTCGTAGATCGGAGATGAAATGCCTTGCCTATCCATCAAGACTCGAGCAAATATGAGTGGGAGAAAGATAAGAACTTATACCAATGTACCTTGACCGATGTTGACAATGAATCGAGTTCACTCAAATGCGGACAATAAAATAGCACTATTGGTACCAATCCTTTGTCGGTTCTCACACCTACACAAGTAAAGCTTATGGAGGAGCTCGGTGAGGATAGTGGCACAAAAAATTAATGCAAATTGTTAGCAAGAGTCAATAATGTTGAAAGAGATTCACAAATTCGCAAGGAAAACAAGTAGACCAATAGCAATGAATGGCACACTGAAACACACACATGGATAGATAAATGGGGTCGTGCAACCAAGGAATGAGCACAAAATGTGGAATCCACGGAAAACGCTCGTGTTGCACAACTCAAGAGAGACGCTAGCACGATTGCTCAATAGGCGGATATGACACTTGTGCACAACCTATAAGATGCAAAATGTAGCAACTACTCTCCCAAGTATGCTATTATGTATGGTTCCCGGTGTTTCTCTCAAGATGATCCAAGATGATTGGATATGACAATCTTATATGCAATGTGGTATGATGCTGTGGCACTTGCTTACAAGCTCTTTGCTCTTTCTCTTTTGCTTAAAAGCTTTATTTCTTTTTTTTTCTATGCCCACTTTTGCACAATGCACAAACCAAGATAGCAATTGTGTATATGCAGGAACAAACTGGTGACACAAGATATGATAGCAATATATGCACCACGATGATATGGTATGTATGCTATGGGAAGTATGATCACTAATGTGCACAAGTAATGTTGCCGGCAATACTCAAATGGCAAGTCTCGATAGGCAAGCAACGCAAAAGTAAGGCTAGGGGTTAACAATGCAATGGCAAGGGGAATATACAATGGAGGGATACCACGATACCAAGATGATATGGAGGTTACCATCCTTGGCGATGATGAGTGGTGACGTTCTTGATGTAGAAACCAAGATGATGGAGTCTCGTCCCTAAGTAGCCGAAACAACTTAGGAAACGGAAAAACCGCGAACTCAAAATCTCAAACGCCAAATGTCAAAATGGTGGTAGCGGAAAGCGGTGGAGGTGTTGCACTAGGCAATGCGGAAGTGGAATGATGGGCTATACACGAGTCGGAGTTGAAGTTGCCAAACACCTTAGGAGACACAAGCCACAAGTCAAACAAAATTGGGTTAAGTTGGGGTGGAAATGTATGGTGGGCACGTCTATGCGGAAGTGGTGGTGGTGGTTGATGAAGAAGCAATTGTCCCTAAGTAGCTGAAACACCTTAGGAGACGTGAATCACTACTCAAGCAACCACTAATGCTATGGGGAACAAAATGGGTTACGTTGCGGAAGTGGTGGTGGTAATGCGGATGATGTGGTGGAAGCCCTAGGCAAAGATGCTAAAATTCCGAAATTTGATGGTGTCAAATGGTGTTGGTGGTATTTTTGTGGGATGGGGGATGTCAATAGTTTCAAAACGAGCTAAAGAACGTTAAAAATGGACTCCGGATGAGTTAGTTATGACAAAAACAAAATTTCAGCAGAGTCAGTGTCAGGGTTAACCGGACATCCGGGAGGAGGTCCAGCTCATCCGGGCTATGTCCGGATGATCCGGGAGTACATCCGGATGATCCGGGTCCGTCAGCTCCGGTTCGGGAATTCGGGGCGTGGGTTATCCGGACGTCCGGGAGAGGGTCCAGCTGATCCGGGAGGTTTCCGGATGATCCGGGAAAAGGTCCGGATGATCCGGGCAGGTCAACCTGCTCGGGGTTTCCTCTCGGCGATGAATTTTTGGGCGGAATTTGGGGATTTTGGGGTCAAAATTGACGAGATTTTGTGGATGGAAGGTGGGGAAACTTGGGGAAAAGCATGGGGTAGGGGCTCCAAAAACGTGATCAACGTGGCTCATGATACCAAGATGATTTAGGGCGGAACCCTAGGGGCCGATCTTTCATGTTTGGAGAGGATCCTACGGTGGAAACACGAAGAACGCGCGGAAGAACACGAGGAAATCACGGGGAGAAATAAGAGAATCTCTCAACCGACAAGTATCGATCACACAAGGGCTAGATCACCGAACACATAAGGTAGCACAAGATTCAAAATCAACAAAGTAAAGATACACGAGTAGCCGTTCTTCTCCGTGAGGAGGTCTTGATGGTCTTCCCTAAAAGTGGTCTTGAATCCACTTGGGGGATCTTCTCCGAAGAGGTCGTGAGCTCCGAGGAGAAGTAACCAAGTGGATGAGCAAGGCTCTCACACAAAATATGATCTAAACCAATGCTAACCCTCAAAATGGGGAGGAGGAGGTCTATTTATAGTGCTAAGCCACGAAGGGGTAAGTGAGGGTCTAAGGGGTACACGGGCTTCGGCCGAAGTCACGCACGCAGGCGGGGTCCGGATGATCCCGATGGTGGCCCGGATGATCCGGGTGTCGGGGGTCCGGATGATCCGGGTGACCGTCCGGATGATCCGGCTTCGTCGAGCAGCTTCGGGTGTCTTCGGGCACGTTAGCCGGATCGTCCGGTTGGTCGTCCGGATCATCCGGGCTCTGTCCGGATCGTCCGGTTGGGTGTCTGGATGATCCGGCCAAGTCCTGTCTTGCTCCATTCTTCTTCTTCCTTTCTTCCGTCTTCTGTTCCATGCTTGGCCTTGGTCCTTGGATTCTCCATGGTCATCTTGGTTGTACCTGAGTGTATGCAAGGTCATATGCATGAGGAAGCAGCCATGTCTCACATGCGGAAAGTGACGGTTCGAAGAGGAGTGAATTCACCTTGTGTCCAATGGCGTATGTTTGAGGTCTCGTCATATGTCCTCTTGGGGCTTCGAGAGTAGTCAGAGTGTACATGGGGATGAACGTGGGATGCTCCGCATCAAGTTTGACTTCGTGTTTTTGATCCGCTCTTAGATTTCTCAAAGATCTATCTCTTCTACTTGGTCTCGTCTTAGATGTTGTAACCTTGCTCTTGTGCCTGTGTGCAGTCAGGGCAACACACATGGGGATTGTTGCACCGACAGGTGGTGCACCTATGAGAGGCGCGGCTAGGGAGAACAACGAAGAGCCAGCCCCCTCGTGCCTTCCCCATAAAAGGTACCTGCGAAGAGGCACTGCTCATTTGCCCTTGTTCTCCCCCGCTCCATCTTCTTCTCCCTAGCAGAACCGTTTCTGCCGCCGTCGCCCTCTTATTGCTTGTATCTGTGTTGGTATTTCCCTAAAAAGGAGAGGATGATGCAACACAACAACGGTAAGTATTTCCCACAGTTATGAAACCAAGGTTATGAATCCAGTAGGAGAACAAAGCGACACTATGTAAACAGTACCTGCATACAAATAACAAATACTTTCAACCCAACACGTAAGAGGGGCAGTCAATCCCTCCTCAGTATTGAGATAGATTAAATTGTATGAGATTTGATAAATAGATCTGACAAAAACACAAAATAAGATAAATAAAGAAAAAGTGCAACAAGGTATTTTTGGGTTTTTGGAATAATAGATCTAAAAATAATATCAGAGGAAATAGACATGGGGGCTGTAGATTTCACTAGTGGCTTCTCTCAAGAAAATAGCATACGGCGGGTAAACAGATTACTGTTGGGCAATTGATAGAAGAGCAAATAATTCTGATGATATCCAAGGCAATGATCATCTATATAGGCATCAAGTCCAAGATTAGTAGATCAACTCCTACCTACATCTACTACTATTACTCCTCACATCGACAACTATCAAGTATACATCTAGTGTATTGAGTTCATGAAAAAATGGAGTAATGCAATAACAACGTGATGAGGACATCAGTACCATTGTTACACCCACAGTCCCTACTGCTACATATACTGGACCAATTACTAGAGCTCGCGCACGCTAATTAAATTGTCAGGTACTTTCGCTTCTTGGTAATGATTCTAATGTTCATGAGAATATGATGCTGCCTAAATTGGATACATTTGTTTTGCTTACAAATGAAGGGCCTAGCTTGGAGAAGGATGAACACTGGAGCAAGAACAACCATGGAGATGATGGCATGCGCAAGGGGGACAAGAACGGAGTTACAAGTGATGATTTCAGGACTTTGAAGCCACCATAATGGGTGCATGAAGCCTTGGATGAAATATACAAGATGCCACTTCATTAATTTCGTCCCGAGGCTATTCTAGGTGCTGCGTCACCTTATTATTGAGCCAGGCCCATGTAATTTCGAAATACATAAGTATAGGCTATTTTTAGAGTCCGTATGTGTGGGGAAACAAGAGATATGGTTGATTTCAGACCCCTCCAGCAAGGTCCACGAAATCCCCCCCCCCTCCATATATACAGCCCTTAGGGCACCGTTTAGACTTTGGGTTTTGGTTAGATTAAAAGTTCGCCATAGCTGCAACTTCGCGTACTTTGTTTATGTTCAACGACCAGACAAAGGCGTCACAGAACCCCACCTTCATTAATAAAGCTTTCCTCTGTTATTCGCAATATCCAGATTGCAATCTTAGTTTCTTGCTTGTTCTTCGTTTGCTTGCAGGAAATAGACCTTTGTGGTCAGGTTGATCGTGCTCCGGCGTGGTCAATAACCTCTCGTAGTTGGTTTAGCAATTGCTATGGCGCGACGTCCTCGCACGTTCGTAGTCGGATCGTCAAAGTCGACTTCCGCCAAAACGATAGCCACCATCTCATCGAAAGACGGGACACCTTTGCCTCTATCAAGTGGTATCAGATTTCCAGGTTGCTCGGTGAGATTTTACTGTTTTTCATAGTTTAGATCGAGTCTATTCTTCATACCTATAGTCCACGAAAAAGCTAACAAAAAAATTAAGGTTAGTTCATCCTATCCGAACAAGTCTGAGCCTTTGCATAGTCTTTTCAGTATTTTGCTTTGTTGAATTTGCGGTTGCATCGTCGCGTCAAGTTGCTGATCATAGTGTCTAATCTTTTAGAGTTTCGAGTTCTGATCATAAGTTGTCATGCCGCCACCGCACCATCATCATCGCCCCTGCCACCTACCACCACCGCTCTGAACCCGTATCCATATACCACCACCAATCCGTATCCATATACCACCACCGATCCATATCCATATACAACATCCGCTACCACCACCCCTGTCATATACCACCACAATATATCCACCACCAATCCGAGTTCCTTGCATGTTAGGTTTGTTTTCGAGATCCATCTAGTTTCCGATTCGTGTTTCCTTGCCTGAGTAGGTTTCGAAAAAAAGAGTCTGGAGACCCCCGGGCAGTTTTTAGGCCAAAATTTTGGCGACCGAAAATATTTTTTCCCTATTCTATTTTTAGGTCCCAGGGAGTGGTTTGAGACACTCGCCATCATAGTGGTTTTTTGTCGCACTTTTACATCGTCGCTGCCCTGATTTCTGAAAAAATTGTCAAAAAATAAATTCGTGCCCATCCTGTCAGTTTGACCTGGGAAGAGTTGAGGCACTCGCCATTATAGTGATTTTTCACAAAAAAAGAGCAGCGAAAAAAACAGAGCGCAAAAAAAAGAGCGAAACAAAATTTCCAGAGTGTGCTTCTCCCTTGTTTATGTGCAGCGCCGTGATTTTGTTAGTGTTCTAGGCTCGCGTCTCTATCACGGTCTAGCCTAGGACCAGCACAGTACCGTCATTGAGCGTTTATTCAACTTTGCATCTCTGAATTGATTATTGCTGATCCTTTTTGCTACCATATTATAAGCCTTCCTAGCTCCACATACATCTACGTCATGCGTTTGACTCTCCCTGGTAATCGCTCTATCCAAGCTTGCTGTTGGGTATTGCTTGATGGATTTGTGACACCCACCACCACCACTTGTTAGTAGTCTGAAGGATCATATTCTTGTGTGTTTCTGTTGCTGCTAACCATGCCAGGATCACAAGCCGACGAGATTGACTAGGAGAACTTAACGAACAAGGAGCTTCATGATAAGTTTCAGCAAATGATGACTGAACAGGTGCAAGATGTGCTAAACAATTTTGAAGAGGCCATGGAGAAGATCACTGGCCTTGAGAAGACATTCGAAACAAAGCTCGATAACAGATTTACTGAACTGCTTGCGCGTCTTCCACCGGCTGCACCTGCCGCACCTCTGCAACAACAACAACTACTACCTCGATTCACGTCACGAAACAGCCCTCCGTCGAGCGAGGCGTGTCCTTCTTCAGCCTGGCCAAACTGTTGGTGCTTTTTTTGATACTTCTGTGGCTCCTGCTGCTGATGCGGAGGATGATTATGCGGGAGATTATGAGGATGAGGTTGATCAAAACTAGAACTACGTGCAACCACCAGCACCACAACCACCAGGTCGTCCACATGCAAATAATCACAATGGTAGGGCTCTCCCTCAGGTACGAGATCATGACCATCTTCCTAAACTGAAATTGAATATTCCACCATTTGAGGGTAGATATGTTCCTGATATATATATATCTTACTTGGGCGTTAGAAACTGAACAACGATTTACATGTTTACAATATCCTGAGGAGAGACGGGTTGCTGCTGCTGTTTGTGCTTTCACTAGTTTTGCATGTGTATGGTAGTCTGAACATTGTAGATTATATCCTATTCCAACTACTTGGGCTCCTTTGAAAACTGCTATGCGTACTCGTTGGGTTCCACCATATTATCAACGTGAATTGCTTCAAAAATTGCAGCGCTTAAGACAAGGGAAAAATTCTGTAGAAGAATATCATCAGGAATTACAAACTAGCATGATTAGATGTGGTATTGTTGAGGAGAATGAAGCTATGCTTGCACGTTTTATGGGTGGATTAAATAGAGAGATTCAGACCATTCTAGAGTATAAGGAGTATACTAATATCACTCGTTTATTCCATCTTGCTTGTAAAGCTGAACGTGAAGTGCAAGATCGACAAGCAGTGGCGCGAACTAACTTTTCTGCAGGTCGACCTTCATCATGGACACCGCGTGCATCTTCTACTTCCACTGCACCAGCACCTCCATTAGGTGCCACCTCCAGCCGTGATACAAAAAAGCAGGCACAACCACCACTATCTACTAAGGGCGCACCTACAGGGCCTGCACAGAGCTCTTCTTCTTCCATGGCTTCAACTGGGCACACAAGTGATATTATTTGTCATCGTTGTAAGGGAAGAGGTCATTATGTGATAGAATGCAAATCCCGCGTGTGATGATTGCTACTGAGGATGGTGGGTATGAGTCCGCTAATGACTATGATGAGGAGACTTTGGGTCTTATTACACGTGAAGAACACGGTGGAGATGATTCTGATCATGCGACACAATACATGGCTCCTGAAGACGCTGACAGGTATGAATGTTTAGTTGCTCAACGTGTTTTGAGTGTGCAGGTCACACAAGCTGAGCAAAATCAGAGGCATAATTTGTTCCTACAAAGGGAGTTGTTAAGGAAGGTTCCGTGTGCGTCATCATAGACGGAGGGAGCTGCAACAACTTGGCTAGCATGAAGATGGTGGAGAAGCTATCTCTCACCACAAGACCACATCCACATCCTTACTACATCCAATGGTTCAACAACAGCGGCAAGGTTAAGGTAACACGTACTGTTCGTGTGCATTTTATATCTCTACATATGCTGATTATGTTGATTGTGATGTGGTACCTATGCAAGCATGTTCCTTATTACTTGGTAGACCATGGCAATTTGATAAATATTCTGTACACCATGGTAGAAACAATCAGTATACTCTTGTTCATAAGGATAAAAATATTACTTTGCTTCCTATGACTCCTGATTCCATTTTGAAAGATGATATTAATAGAGCTAAACAAAGCAAAACAGGAGAATAATAAGAGTGAAAATCAGATTGTGGCAAAAGAATCTGAGCAACAAATGAAGCCTAACAATAAACCATCTAGTGTTGCTTAATTAAATTGAAAAGTGCATGTTTATTTGCCACAAAATCTGATATTGATGAGCTAGATTTCAGCAAATCTGTTTGCTTTGCTTTTGTGTGCAAAGAGGCATTATTTTATTCGAGGACGTGCCTTCCTCTTTGCCTCCTGCTATCACTAACATTTTGCAGGAGTTCGCAGATGTCTTTCCACAAGACGTGCCATCGGGATTACCGCCTATTCGAGGGATTGAGCATCAGATTGACTTAATTCCCGGTGCTTCATTGCCAAACCGTGCGCCATACCGTACCAATCCAGAGGAGACGAAGGAGATTATGCGTCAAGTACAAGAGTTTCTCGACAAACGTTATATACGCGAATCCCTTAGTCCTTGTGCTGTTCCTATTATTCTAGTGCCGAAAAAGCATGGTACATCGCGTATGTGTGTTGATTGTAGAGGCATTAATAATATTACTATTCATTATCGTCATCCTATTCCTAGGCTAGATGATGCGGAGCATCCCACGTTCATCCCCATGTACACTCTGACTACTCTCCAAGCCCCAAGAGGACATATGACGAGACCTCGAACATACGCCATTGGACACAAGGTGAATTCACTCCTCTTCGAACCGTCACTTTCCGCATGTGAGTCATGGCTACTACCTCATGCATGGACCTTGCATATACTCAGGTACAACCGAGATGATCATGGACAATCCAAGGATCAAGGCCAAGCATGGAAGAGGAGATGGAAGAAAAGGTCTGAGCGGCTGCTGGAGCTAGGCCGGACATCCGGACCCTCCCCCGGATCGTCCGGGTAACTGCGTCGAAGACACCCGAGGCTTCTACCGAAGCCGGATCATCCGGGACTCCATCCGGATCATCCGGACCCCCAACACCCGGATAATCCGGGACCCCGTGCGGATCATCCGGCCTTGCTTGCGCGCATGACTTGGGCCGAGGCCCGTGTACCCCTTCGCCCCTCACTTACCCCTTCGTGGCTTAGAACTATAAATAGACCTCCTCCTCCCCATTTTGAGGGTTAGCATTGGTTTAGCTCATATTTTGTGTGAGAGCCTTGCTCATCCACTTGGTTACTTCTCCTTTGAGCTCACGACCTCTTCGGAGAAGATCCCCAAGCGGATTCAAGACCCCTTCAAGGGAAGACAATCAAAACCTCCTCATGGAGAAGAACGGCTACCTTTTGTATCTTTCCTTTGTTGATTTTGAATCTTGTGCTACCTTATGTGTTCGGTGATCCATCCCTTGTGTGATCGATACTTGTCGGTTGAGTGATTCTCTTGTTTCTCCACGTGATTTCCTCGTGATCTTCCGCGCGTTCTTCGTGTTTCCCCATAGGATCCTCTCCAAACGTGAAAGATCGGCCCCTAGGGTTCCGCCCTACATCATCTTGGTATCATGAGCCACGTTGATCACGTTTTTGGAGCCCCTACCCTTTGTTTTCTAGCTTGATTTTGTTGATTTTGTCCTCAATCCGAAAATCCCCACCAAAAATAGCCCCCAAATTGTTTTGTGATTTGGTGGTTTGATGATGTTTTGTTGATTTTGATCCGTGGATTTGCTTGGTTTCAAGTGGATCTAGCATCTCCCCAAGTTTCCCCACCATCCATCCACGAAATCCATCAAATTTTGCCCCGAAAATCATCCATTTCCGCCCAAAAATTCGTCCCCGAGAGGAAATCCCGAGCAGTTTGATCTGCTCGGATTATCCGGACCTTCTCCCTGATCAGCTGGACCCTCTCCCGGACGTCCGGATAACCCACGCGCCCGAATTCCCGAATTGGAGCTGACGAATCCAGATCATTCGGATGTACTCCCGGATCATCCGGATATGGCCCGGATGAGCTAGACCTCCTCCCGGAAGTCCGGTTAACCCTGACACAGACTCGGCTGAAATTTTGTTTTGGTCATAACTAATTCATCCGGAGTTCGTTTTTAACGTTCTTTAGCTCGTTTTGAAACTATTGACATCCCCCATCCCACAAAAATACCACCAACACCATTTGACACCATCAAATTTTTGAATTTTAGCATCTTTGCCTAGGGCTTCCACCACATCATCCGCATTACCACCACCACTTCCGCAACGTAACCCATTTTGTTCCCCATAGCATTAGTGGTTGCTTGAGTAGTGATTCGCGTCTCCTAAGGTGTTTCAGCTACTTAGGGTCAATTGCTTCTTCATCAACCACCACCACCACTTCCGCATAGACGTGCCCACCATACATTTCCACCCCAACTTAACCCAATTTTGTTTAAGTTGTGGCTTGTGTCTCCTAAGGTGTTTCGGCTACTTAGGGATGACAATTTCAACTCCGACTCGTGTATAGCCCATCATTCCACTTCCACATTGCCTAGTGTAACACCACCACCACTTTCCGCAACCACCATTTTGTCATTTGACGTTTGAGATTTTGAGTTCGCGGTTTTTCCATTTCCTAAAGTGTTTCGGCTACTTAGGGACGAGACTCCATCATCTTGGTTTCTACATCAAGAACACCGCCACTCATCATCGCCAAGGACGGTAACCTCCATATCATCTTGGTATCGTGGTATCCCTCCATTGTATATTCCCCTTGCAATTGCATTGATAACCCCTAGCCCATTTTGCATTACTTGCCTAACGAGAACAGCCATTTGAGTATTGCCCGGCAACGTGACTTGTGCACATTAGTGATCATACTTCCATTGCATACATACCATATCATATTGGTATCCTCTTGCTATCATATCATCTCTTGTGTCACAAGTTTGTTCCCACATATACACAATTGCTATCCTGGTTTGTGCATTGTGCAAAAGTGGCCATAGAAAAAAAAAGAGAAATAAATAAATAAAGCTTTTAAGCAAGAGAGAAAGAGCAAAGAGCTTGTAAGAAAGTGCCATAGCATCATACCACATTGCATATAAGATTGTCATATCCGATCATCTTGGATCATCTTGAGAGAAACACCGGGAACCATACATAATAGCATACTAGGGATAGTAGTTGCTACATTTTGCATCTTATAGGTTGTGCACAAGTGTCGTATCCGCCTATTGAGCAATCGTGCTAGCGTCTCTCTTGAGTTGTGCAACACGAGCGTTTTCCATGGATTCCACATTTTGTGCTCATTCCTTGGTTGCACGACCCCATTTATCTATCCGTGTGTGTGTGTTTCCGTGTACCTTTCATTGCTATTGGTCTACTTGTTTCGCTTGCGAATTTGTGAATCTCTTTCAACATTATTGACTCTTGCTAACATTTTGTATCAAATTTTTGTGCCACTATCCTCACCGAGCTCCACAATAAGCCTTACTTGTGTAGGTGTGAGAACCGACAAGGATTGGTACCAATAGTGCTATTTCCTTGTCCGCATTTGAGTGAACTTGATTCATTGTCAACATCGGTCAAGGTACATTGGTATAAGTTCTTCTCTTTCTCCCACTCATATTTGCTCGAGTCTTGTGATGGATAGGCAAGGCATTTCATCTCCGGTCTACGACAACAACGACAGCGTGAACAACTACATCTCCAAAGCATCCATCTTCGATCTACAACGACAAATGTAAGGCGCACAGCGCACAATCAAGATTGCAAGAGCGCATCGAGAACATCTCCATCGACATTCGTCACTCCGAAGCAAGGAAAAGGGACTACATCGACAAGAAGCTTTCTGCACATAAAGAGGAGCAAGATGCAAGGATGGAGGAGATTAGAGCCTTGATCAAGTCTTCTTCCCCTTCGTCATCTTCAAGGAGGCGACATTCAAGCCACAAGTCTTCGGAGCGCGGAAACGATGCAAGTGCAAATCGTCCTCGTCAACATCTACATGGCGACCATCATCACGTTCGTGATCCACATCATAATGAAGGCCAAGTCACCTCCAAGCAACATGTGCACGACGACGACGAACTCCTACGAGCTCAAGCACGACAACGACATCATCATCATGAAGATGCTCCAGAAGCACAAATGCACAAGTCCCAACAAGCCCTACTTCACGCCAAGTCCAAGCTTCATGAGTAAAAGAGAATACCGCGAGACGACCACCACCAAGATGGCGCTACGGCTACAACAACCACTTTGGCAGCTTCGCCAAGTGCTATCAATGCATCTTCGCCTTTGGACGTACGGCATCTTTGCCTACTTCCCACGTGTACGCCTACATCGACTTCATCAAGTTCAAGGCGACTACCTACGAGCGAGGGCGACACTTACATCTTCGGAAGCCCATCAAGGAAGATGGCCGAGCATGGGAAAATCCCTTTGGTCATGGAGACGAGCTACGAGGTGCTACATCATATGGGCCTCCCACACCAAGACGGTGACAAGAAGGTCGAGCAAGGGCCATCCCCTTCGACCACGGCGATAGGAGTTGAGTATGGAGACATTTGCACCAACATCTCTCCGACACCCAGATATGTCGAGATGCCCCATTTGTCATGTGAGGAGAGCCACCACCACATGAGTGACATGAGTGATTCCACCATATGTGACATTGAGAGCATTTCCTATGAGAGGATGAGTGTGACCACCACTAGCCCCGCACATGAGAGCATGCCACACATCCTATGTGAGGTTGAGCGCCATTTGAGTGACTCCACCAACCATATGAGTGAGAACATCCTTGAGGGAGTGAGTGAGCCACAACACTTAGAGAGTGAGGTAGTTGACACGGCACGTGAGGCCACTATGATTTCTAACGGCTTAACCTATACTCCTAGTGTGTTTTATTCTTTGGTGCTAGGTCTCCTACATGACGACATGCCTACCCTTGACGAGTCCATCCCTCCACTGGAGAAACCGATGGCCATGGTGGATGATGATGCACCCCCCACATGGTTCCCTAAAGATGAAGATGGCAACGAGTAGATCTTCAACACCTCACCTACAACACATGAGCGATGCTCCAAAGGTAATATAGGTGATGGTGCTTCTCTTGTCCCACTAGTGGACTCACTTGACATCGACTGCTTCCATGATGTTGATTCACCTATTCCCATGCTCCATGCTAGTGCGACTTCTTCATATCATGACTTACCAATTTATGATGAATATAATGATGAGCATGTTGAGTTGCCTAGTTGTGATGCTATGCTCCATAGGATATCATGTGAAAATTCTATTGGTCACATCATGTTTGACAATCCATTGAACTTGTCATATGCTATGAGTGATATCTCCCATATTGCATCATTTCAATCTCAACATAGTAACTATGCATGCCCCATTATAATAAATCTTTGCACTTTTGGCATAGATGACGAGATGATGGTCATTGGCTTTTGTTTTTCATGTGATGATATTGCCATGCTTCCTTTACATGATTTGCGCAAATCATCTACTATGCATTGTTTTGGATGTTGTCAATATTCTCCACGTGATGTTTCTACTCTTGCTCATGAGGAGACCCCCATAGTTTCCTCATAGATATTAGGAGATCTTGATGCATTCCATACTTTGCATGATTCCCATGATTGCGTGCACCTTATGCATTCCATGAATAACAATACTATAGATATTGCTCGTGATGCATTACACAATTTGAGTCTCCATTATGCTATACATAATGACAAACCTATCATGATGGATGACATGTTTCTATATCACGCATCTCATTTATTTGAGCATTGGCTATTTTGTGCTCACCGACACATGCACATGTGCATCATGATGGATGATGTGTACCTCTACCACGCACACACAATTTTTCCTTTGTATTTGTTTTGTGTAGTACTCATGTATACTCGTCAACCTCTCAATCCCATGAGTTGACGAAACGAGCTCTTGGGAGCAACGATGACTTGGGATCCCGTGGACTATCCTTACCACCGTTCCCTTCGCGCAAGGGCTACACGCATCTCTTTTACTTGGCTCTCATACGGCTATGGGCTATCCACCACTTGTCACATTATGCCCATACTATCGTGTTCACTTTGCATGTTATGCCTCTTTACATGACTTTGCCATGCAATTGTGACCCTTGCTTGCATTTACCCATGATGCACCATTATGATATTCCTATGTGTATTTGCATGCTTGGTGGAGACCCTTGTTGCTATTACCATATTTATCATGCGCCCCATGTTATTGATGCTTGTTGTGTTGGGAGAGTCATGATGCCCCATTGCTATTTACATATGGTCTCTCGCCAATACATTGATGACATTTTACTCATATCTTGCTTTCATGCTTGTGATATGACATGTGAATTATTCATGCCCACTATTTCCACACATGACATGCTTGCCATGATTCCTTCTAGTATGTTGCATCTTTGCACTACTAGCTTGCTTGACTTGATCACTATGATTAATTGCTATGTTGCATCACCCATGTTCCACTGTTACTCGCTTTCTTTGGTTGATGACATATATGTTCATGCCTCTCACATGATATATCTTGATCATTGTCTCTTGTGTCCATTAGTTGCCTCTTTCATATCCACTTATATTGAGTGCAACCATACTATGCTTATTGATCTTAGAGACTTTGACACCTTACTTGTGATGCATGCTTGCTCGATTGAGCCTATTGCATTTGGTTGTTCTCGCATCATATGCCTCCATACAATGAAATGCTCCCTTGTACTTTCTTATGATGAGCATGATGCATACACTTGTTGGGTATCCTACCACACGAATGATAGGTTTTGCACTTCCGATAACCACATTTGTTTTTTCAAGTGTTAGTCATGTTCTTTCATTTTGGAGGATTCACAAGGCGGTGGCGTTGTGCGACAACTTGGTTATGTGAACGCATACATGATGTGCAACTCCAACATCTTCGGGAACATTCATAAGGTGAACTCCTTCCCTTTGAGCCATCCTCAAGTACGCATATTGGATGGGTCACTCTTTCATTGTTGTTTCCTTCTTGTTGTCTACATGATACATCTCGTGAATGGAGGAGCGACATTGGAGATTGGCTACATGGACCTTCACATTGAGGAGCGCTCGCACTTATTGGATGCACCTTCGGAACTCCACTCATGCCTCGACATCGAGCTTTGGTACACCAACACCTCCATATTTGTTGATTGTGCTCATACATGTCATGCTCGATGGACATTTCATACTCACCACAAGTTTGCACCGTATGCATGGATTGACTCACATTATGCTTGCCTTGTTGCATCTATTTCCATGTCATCCATGATATATGATCTTGTGCATTTCCTTAGCAAATTTGTTGTGATCTACCTTGATGGCATATTCATACATCATGATCATATTGCCCACCATCAATTGCATGATACCATACACATATTGAGCATCCATTGCCATATTCATGCTATTGATGAACCGTCCTTCTATGACATCATTTTGCACAATGGTAGAATTTGTCACTTTGTGCACCATGCTAATTATCCTATGAATGCTTTGCATATCATTCTATATCATCTTGATAATCTTCATGCACTTTGTCACGCACTATCCCTTCGCACGGACGCACGGTTAATTGATGGACACTTTGTGTGCGCTAACCATTGTATTTCCAAGTGTACTTTGTGTTTGCTCATTTTGCATGTACCACATACCGGAGACACCTTGGAGTACTTGGATTGCGCAATGCCTTCATCTACGTCCAACTAAAAGTCCGTCCACGACAACCGTTTCCATGGTGATGAGGATCATGATCCGAGGTCGGATCATTCCCAAGGGGGGAGATGATGCGGAGCATCCCACGTTCATCCCCATGTACACTCCGACTACTCTCCAAGCCCCAAGAGGACATATGACGAGACCTCGAACATACGCCGTTGGACACAAGGTGAATTCACTCCTCTTTGAACCGTCACTTTCCGCATGTGAGACATGGCTACTACCTCATGCATGGACCTTGCATATACTCAGGTACAACCGAGATGATCATGGAGAATCCAAGGATCAAGGCCAACCATGGAAGAGGAGAAGGAAGAAGAAGACGGAGCGGCTGCTGGAGCCAGGCCGGACATCCGGACCGCCGTCCGGATCATCCGGGCCCAGCCGGATCATCCGGACCCTCCCCCGGATCATCCGAGTAACTGCGCCGAAGACACCAGAAGGGCTTCTACCGAAGCCGGATCATCCGGGACTCCGTCCGAATCATGCGGACCCCCGACACCCGGATCATCCGGGACCCCGTCCGGATCATCCGGCCTTGCCCGCGCGCATGACTTGGGCCGAGGCCCGTGTACCCCTTCGCCCCTCTCTTACCCCTTCGTGGCTTAGCACTATAAATAGACCTCCTCCCCCCCCATTTTGAGGGTTAGCATTGGTTTAGCTCATATTTTGTGTGAGAGCCTTGCTCATCCACTTGGTTACTTCTCCTCGGAGCTCACGACCTCTTCGGAGAAGATCCCCCAAGCGGATTCAAGACCCCTTCAAGGGAAGACAATCAAGACCTCCTCACGGAGAAGAACGGCTACCTTTGTATCTTTCCTTTGTTGATTTTGAATCTTGTGCTACCTTATGTGTTCGGTGATCTAGCCATGTGTGATCAATACTTGTCGGTTGAGTGATTCTCTTGTTTCTCCCCGTGATTTCCTCATGATCTTCCACGCATTTTTCGTGTTTCCCCGTAGGATCCTCTCCAAACGTGAAAGATCGGCCTCTAGGTTTCCTCCCAACATCACTAGATGATATGCTTGATGAATTGAGTGGCTCTACAATATTCTCCAAAGTTGATTTGCGTAGTGGATACCATCAAATTCGTATGAAATTTGGGGATGAATGGAAAACAACATTTAAAACTAAGTTTGGATTATATTAGTGGTTAGTCATGCCTTTTGGGTTAACTAATGCACCTAGTACTTTCATGAGATTAATGAACGAAGTTTTACGTGCTTTCATTGGATGATTTGCGTTAGTTTACATTGATGACATATTGATTTATAGCAGATCTTTGGAGGACCATTGGAACATTTATGTGCTGTTTTTATTGCTCTACGTGATGCATGTTTGTTTGGTAACCTTGGGAAGTGCACCTTTTGCATCGACCGAGTGTTTTTTCTTGGCTATGTTGTTACTCCACAGGGAATTGAAGTTGATAAAGCCAAGATTGAAGCTATTGAGAGTTGGCCGCAACCCAAAATGGTCACACAAGTGAGGAGTTTTCTTGGTTTCGCTGGATTCTATAGGCGTTTTGTGAGAGATTTTAGCACCATTGCTGCACCTCTCAATGAGCTTACAAAGAAGGATGTGCCTTTTGTTTGGGGTACCGCACAGGAAGAAGCCTTCATGGTGTTGAAAGATAAGTTGACACATGCTCCTTTACTCCAACTTCCTGATTTTAATAAGACATTTGAGCTTGAATGTGATGCTAGTGGAATTGGATTAGGAGGTGTGTGATTACAAGATGGCAAACCTGTTGCATACTTTTCTGAAAAATTGAGTGGGCCTAGTCTGAATTATTCTACTTATGATAAAGAACTATATGCTCTTGTTCGGACTTTAGAAATATGGCAACATTATTTATGGCCCAAAGAATTTGTTACACATTCTAATCGTGAATCTTTGAAACATATTAAAAGTCAAGCTAAACTTAATCATAGACATGCTAAATGGGTTGAATTCATTGAGACTTTCCCTTATGTCATTAAACACAAGATGGGTAAAGAAAATGTTAGTGCTGATGCATTGTCTCGTCGCTATACTATGCTTTCACAACTTGACTTCAAAATATTTGGTTTGGAGACCATCAAAGATCAATATGTGCAAGATGCTGATTTTAAAGATGTATTGCAGAATTATAAAGAAGGAAGAACATGGAACAAGTTCGTCATTAATGATGGATTTGTGTTCCGTGTTAACAAGCTATGCATTCCAGCTAGCTCCGTTCGTCTTTTGTTGTTGTAGGAGGCGCATGGCGGAGGACTAATGGGACACTTTGGTGTGAAGAAGACGGAGGACGTACTTGCTACACATTTCTTTTGGTCAAAGATGAGACGGGATGTTGAGCGCTTTGTTGCTCGCTGCACTACATGTCAAAAAGCTAAGTCAGGACTCAACCCTCATGGTTTATATATGACTTTACCTGTACCTAGTGTTCCTTGGGAGGATATATCTATGGACTTTGTTTTAGGTTTACCTCGAACAAGGAAGGGGAGGGATAGCATATTTGTTGTCATGGATAGATTCTCGAAAACGGCACACTTTATACCATGTCATAAAAGCGATGATGCTGTTAATGTTGTTCATTTCATACACATTATTCAAATGTTAATCAAATTCATCAATGTTAAATATCTTGTGTGACTTTCACCATCTTTGTCAATACCACTAATGACCTGTTTTAAATTGCTCTGATGTTAAATCATTTTCCTTCACCTCTCACTGTTAATGCTCATTGACTGCTCATGCCTTGAATTCACTTAACTTTTACTTCAAGCATTAAGCTGTCACATTTAGTAACTGTTCCACCAAAGAGCAATTCATGATGTTCAGTTTCGTTTCAGATCAGTAACTTCAGAATCATTTCAGTCGAGTTCAAAGTCGATCGAAAGACGGACACCTTGTGATAGAGGCAAAGGTGTCCCGCCTTCATGAGATGGTGGCTATCGCTTTGGAGGAAGTCGATTTTGACGATTCGACTACTTAACGGCGAGGACGCCGCGCTTTAGCAATCGCTAAACCAACTCCAAGAGGTTATCGACCACGCCGAGCACGATCAACTCGATCACGAAGGTCTGCTTCGCAGCAAACGAAGAACAAGCAAGAAACTAAGATTGCAATCAGGATATTGCTAATATAAGAGGAAAGCTTTATTGATCAAGGTGGGGTTCTCGGACGCTTTGTCCGGTCGCTGAACACAAACGGCACGCCGGTTGCAGCTATGGTGAACTTTAATCTAAATAAAACCCAAAGTCTAAACGGTGCCCTAAGGGCTGTATATATGGAGGAAGAGGGGTGAATTTCGTGGCCCTTGGTGGAGGGGTCCAAACTAACCCTATCTCTTGTTTCCCCACACATACGGACTCTAAAATAGCCTATACTTACGATTTGAAATTACTTGGGCCTGGCTCAATAATAAGGTGACGCAAGACCTAGAATAGCCTCTCGACTAAATTTATGAAGTGGCATCTTGTATACTTCGTCCAAGGCTTCATGCACTCATTATGGTGGCTTCAAAGTCCTGAAATCATCACTTGTAACTCCGTTTGTTCCCTCTATGCATGCCATCATCTCCATGCTTGTTCTTGCTCCAATGTTCATCCTTCTCCAAGCTAGGCCCTTCATTTGTAAGCAAAACAAATGTATCCAATTTAGGAAGCATCATATTCTCATGAACATTAGAATCATTACCAAGAAACGAAAGTACCGTAATTTAGTTGGCGGCGCGAGCTCTAGTAATTGGTCCACTATGTATAGCAATAGGGTTGTGGGTGTAACAATGGTATTGATGTCCTCATCATCCTTCCCTTCTTGAAATGAAGTCGCCCTCGACGGAAGTTCATCTTCCTCACCCAAATAAGGCTTCAAATCTGCAATGTTAAAAGTGGACTAACCCCAAAATCTACAGCAGCTCAAGTTTATATGCATTATCATTTATTTTCTCCAACACCTTAAAGGAACCATCAAGACGTGGTATTAGCTTCGATTTATGCAAATCAGAAATCTATCTCACGCAAATGTAACCAAACATGATCTCCTGTGCAAACACAACATGTTTTCTACCCTTATCTCTAGCAAGTTTATATTTAGCATTCATACGCTCAATGTTTTCCTTAGTTAACTCATGCATTTTTAAAATCAATTCAGCATGTTGTTTAGCATCAAAATTAACCTTCTCCGAAGATGGAAGAGGCAACAAATCAATAGGTGCACGAGGTAGGAAATACACAACTTCAAAAAGGCACATCTTAGTAGTAGAATGCAATGAACGATTATAAGCAAATTCAATATGAGGCAAGCATTCCTCCCACATTTTCTTATTATTCTTCAAAATAGCCCTAAGCATAGTAGACAATGTTCTATTGACTACTTCAGTTTGTCCATTAGTTTGGGGGTGACAAGTAGTACTAAAAAGCAATTTAGTCCCCAACTTAACTCATAAACATCTCCAATAGTGGCTAAGAAATTTAGTATCATGATCTGAAACAATAGTATTTGGCACACCATGCAAGCAAATAATTTCACGAAAGAACAAATCAGCAACATTAAAGTGTGCCATTTTCGAGAATCTATCCACGACAACAAATATGCTATCCCTCCCCTTCTTTTTTCTAGGTAATCCTAAAACAAATATGCTATCCCTCCCAAGGAACACTAGGTACAGGCAAAGGCATATATAAACCATGAGGATTGAGTCGTGACTTAGCTTTTTGACATGTAGTGCAGCGAGCAAGAAAACGCTCAACATCCCGTCTCATCTTTGGCCAAAAGAAATGTGTACCAAGTACGTCCTCCGCCTTCTTCACGCCAAAGTGTCCCATTAGTCCTCCTCCATGCGCCCCGCAACAACAAAACACTAATGAAGCTAGCTGAATGCATAGCTTGTTAGCATAGAACACAAATCCATCATTAACGCTAACTTGTTCCATCTTCTTCCTTCTTTACAATTCTGCAATACATCTTTAAAATCAGCATCATGCACATATTGATCTTTGATGGTCTCCAAACCAAATATTTTGAAGTCAAGTTATAAAGCATAGTATAGCGATTTAGACAATGCATCAAGAATAACATTTTTTTTACCCTTTTGTGTTTTATGACGTAAGGGAAAGTCTCAATGAATTCAACCCATTTAGCATGTCTACGATTCCGCTTAGCTTGACTTTTAATATGTTTCAAAGATTCATGATCGTAATGTATAACATATTCTTTGGGCCATAAATAATGTTGCCATGTTTCTAAAGTCCTAACAAGAGCATATAATTCTTTATCATAAGTAGAATAATTCAGACTAGGCCCACTCAATTTTTCGTAAAAGTATGCAACAGGTTTGCCATCTTGTAATAATGCACCTCCTAATCCAATTCCACTAGCATCACATTCAAGCTCAAAAGTCTTATTAAAATCAGGAAGTTGGAGTAAAGGAGCATGTGTCAACTTATCTTTCAATACCGTGAAGGCTTCTTCCTATGCGGTACCCCATACAAAAGGCACATCTTTCTTTGTAAGATCATTGAGAGGTGCAGCAATGGTGCTGAAATCTCTCACAAAACGCCTATAGAATCCAGCGAGGCCAAGAAAACTCCTCACTTGTGTGACCGTTTTGGGTTGCGGCCAACTCTCAATAGCTTCAATCTTGGCTTTATCAACTTTAATTCCATATGGAATAACAACATAGCCAAGAAAAGACACTCGGTCGGTGCAAAAGGTGCTCTTCCCAAGGTTACCAAACAAACGTGCATCACGTAGTGCAATAAAAACAACACGTAAATGTTCCAAATGTTCCTCCAAAGATCTGCTATAAATCAATATGTCATCAAAGTAAACTACCACAAATTGTCCAATGAAAGCACGTAAAACTTCGTTCATTAATCTCTTGAAAGTACTAGGTGCATTAGTTAACCCAAAAGGCATGACTAACCACTCATATAATCCAAACTTAGTTTTAAATGCTGTTTTCCATTCATCTCCCAATTTCATACGAATTTGATGGTATCCACTACGCAAATCAACTTTGGAGAATATTGTAGAGCCACTCAATTCATCAAGATATCATCTAGCCTAGAATAGGATGAGGTTAACGAATAGTAATATTATTAATGCCTCTACAATCAACACACATACGTGATGTACCATCCTTTTTCCGCACTAGAATAATAGGAATAACACAAGGACTAAGGGATTCGCGTATATAACCTTTGTCGAGCAGCTCTTGTACTTGACGCATAATCTCGTTCGTCTCCTCTGGATTGGTACGGTATGGTGCACGATTGGGCAATGATGCACCGGGAATTAAGTCAATCTGATGCTCAATCCCTCGAGTGGGAGGTAATCCCGGTGGCACGTCTTGTGGAAAGATGTCAGCGAACTCCTGCAAAATCTTAGTGACAGAAAGAGGCAAAGAGGAAGGCACGTCCTCGAATGAAAATAATGCCTCTTTGCACACAAAAGCATAGCAAACAGATTTACTAAAATCTAGCTCATCAATATCAGATTTAGTGGCAAGTAAACATGCACTTTTCAATTTAATTTCAAAAGCAACACTAGATTGTTTACTATTAGGCTTCATTTGTTGCTCAAATTCTTTTGCCACAATCTGATTTCACTCTTATTTTTCTCCTGTTTTGCTTTATTAGCTCTATTAATATCATATTTCAAAATGGACTCAGGAGTCATATGAAGCAAAGTAATATTTTTATCCTTATGAACAAGAGTATAGTGATTGTTTCTACCATGGTGTACATAATTTTTTATCAAATTGCCATGGTCGACCAAGTAATAAGGAACATGCTTGCATAGGTACCACATCACAATCAACATAATCAGCATATGTAGAGATACTAAAATGCACACGAACAGTATGTGTTACCTTAACCTTGCCGCTGTTGTTGAACCATTGTGTTTAGTAAGGATGTGGATGCGGTCTTGTGGTGAGAGATAGCTTGTCCACCATCTCCATGCTAGCCAAGTTGTTGCAGCTCCCTCCATCTATGATGACGCGCACAGAACGTTCCTTCACAACTCCCTTCGTATGGAACAAATTATGCCTCTGATTTTGCTCAGCTTGTGTAACCTGCACACTCAAAACACGCTGAGCAACTAAACATTCATACTCACAAGATATTCAGAGCCATGTATTGCGCCTCATGATCGTAATCATCTCCACGTTGTTCTTCACTTGTAATAAGGGTAAAGTCTCCTCATCATAGTCACTAGCGCACTCATACCCACCATCCTCAAGAGCAATCATCACACGCTGAGATTTGCATTCTCGCAAGATAATGTCCTCTTCCCTTACAACGACGACAAATAATATCACTTGTGTGCCCTGTTGATGCCATGGACGAAGAAGAGCTCGCAAGCAGACCCGACAGTGCGCTCTTGGCAAATAGTGGTGGTTGTGCTCGCTTTCTTGTATCACACCTGGAGGTTGCGGTGATGGAGGTGCTGGTGCAAAGGAAGTAGAGGATGCACGCGTGTCCATGATGAAAGTCGACTGCGAGAAAAGTTAGTTCAGCGACAATGCTTGTCGATCCAAGACTTCATGTCCAGCTTTACAAGCAAGAGGGAATAATTGAGTGATATTAGTATACTCCTTATACTCTAGAATGGTCTAAATCTCTATTTAATCCACCCATAAACGTGCAAGCATAGCTTCATTCTCCTCAACAATACCACATCTAATCATGCCAAGTGTAATTCCCGATAATATTTTTCACAGAATTTTTCCTTGTCTTAAACGCTGCAATTTTTGAAGCAATTCACGCTGATAATATGGTGGAACCCAACGAGCACGCATAGCAGTTTTCAAGGCAGCACAAGTAGTTGAATAGGATATAATCTACAATGTTCGCACCACCATACACATGCAAAACTAGTGAAAGCACAAACAGCAGTAGTAACCCGCTCTCCTCGGGATATTGTAAACATGTAAAACGTTGTTCGTTTCTAACTCCCAAGTAAGATATATATCAGAACATATCTACCTCAAATGGTGGAATATTCAATTTCAGTTTTGAATATGGTCGTTATCTCGCACTGAGGTGGTGGTGCAGCCTACCGCTAAGTAACATATACCTAAGGTCGACCACCGGTGGTGGTGCTTTGGTGGCTGCACGTAGTTCGATTTTGATCAACCTCATCCTCGTAATAGTCCTCCACCTCTGGAAGGAACAGCAGCAGAGCTCTGAAGGACCAATAGCGAGAGCAATGGCACCAGAATTTTGTCCCGGTTCAATAGGAACATGCTGTGCTCGCCCCATCAGAACGCCGCGAGAACTCGCTTGTGGGAGACGTTTGAGTAATTCGTCAAACTTGGCGTCCAACTTGGTGTCAATTGTCTTCTCAATGTCATCCATCCTCTCCAATGCCTTTCCAAAACTAGCCATCACGTCTTCCACCTGTTGACCCAACATTTGATGAAACTTATCATGAAGATCCTTGTTCATCATGTTCTCCCAGTAAATCTCATCGGCTTGTGATCCTGGCATGGTTAGCAGCAATAGAAACACAAAATAATATGATTCTATAGACTAGTAGGAAGTGGTGGTGGTGGTGGTGGTGGTGGTGTGTCACAAATCCTTCAAGCGAATCTCAAATTCTTACCAGTTCTTACCCAGCAGCAGGTGGTGATCGGCAACCGTTGTAATCAAAACTCTCAAAGCTTGGATAGAGCGATTACTAGGGAGAATCAAACGCACGACGTAGATGTATGTTGAGCTGGGAAGGCTTATAATATGGTAGCAAAAAGGGTCAGCAATAATCAATTCAGAGATGCAAAGTTGAATAAATGCTCAACGACGGTATTGTGCTGGTCCTAGGCTAGACCGTGCTAGAGAGCGAGCCTAGAACACTAACAAAATCACGGTGCTGCACGTAAACAAGGGAGGAGCACACTCTGATTTTTTTCTCTTTTTGTCACTTTTTTTGCACTTCTTTTTCCTCTTTTTTTTGCTCCGCAACAATTTTTTTTTGAAAAAGTCTACAAATGGTCTAGAAACCGCCTAGGTAGAATTTTCCAGACTTAGTGTTTTTTATTAAACTTGAGCTATTTTTCTAATACGGGTAACCCGAAAGTTCGGGAGTCCTTCTCTATCACGACTCGGAGTATGGAGTGATCTAGAAATCGAAAACAAAGCAACAAATACTAGAGTCGGACTAGGACTGGTGGCAGAGATGAATCTGGTGGAACTCGGACTGGTGGCGGAGATGAATCGGGTGGAACTCGGACTGGTCGCGGATATTTGTTGCAGGTGGACTCGGATTGGCGTGATGGAGGTGGATATGTGGTATATGGCTGCGGTGATGATGATGATGCGGCGGCGGCGTGACAACTAGTGAACAGAACTCGAAACTCTAAAGGACTAGACACTAAGACCAGCAACTAGACACGACGATGCAACCGCATATTCAACAATGCAAATACAGAAAAGATTATGCAATGGCTCAGACTGGTTCGGATATGATGAACTAGCCCTAATTTTTTTGTGTGGCTTTTTCGTGGACTATAGGTATGCAGAACAGACTCGATCTAAACTACGAAAAACTGTAAAATCTCACCGAGCAACCTGGAAATCTGATACCACTTGATAGAGGCAAAGGTGTCCCGTCTTTCTATGAGATGGTGGCTATCGTTTTGGAGGAAGTCGACTTTGATGATCCGACTACGAACGTGCGAGGACGTCGCGCCTTAGCAATCGCTAAACCAACTCCAAGAGGTTATTGACCACGCCAGAGCACGATCAACCTGACCACGAAGGTCTGTTTCCTGCAGGCAAACGAAGAACAAGCAAGAAACTAAGATTGGAATGAGGATATTGCGAATATAAGAGGAAAGCTTTATTGATCAAGGTGGGGTTCTGTGACGCCTTTGTCTGGTCGTTCAACACAAACGAAGTACGCGAAGTTGCAGCTATGGCGAACTTTAATCTAAACAAAACCCAAAGTCTAAACGGTGCCCTAAGGGCTGTATATATGGAGGAAGAGGGTGTGAATTTCGTGGCCCTTGGTGGAGGGGTCCGAAACTAACCCTATCTCTTGTTTCCCCACACATACGGACTCTAAAAATAGACTATACTTATGTATTTCGAAATTACATGGGCCTAGCCCAATAATAAGGTGACACAACACCTAGAATAGCATCTGGACGAAATTTATGAAGTGGCATCTTGTATATTTTGTCCAAGGCTTTATGCACTCATTATGGTGGCTTCAAAGTCCTGAAATCATCACTTGTAACTCCGTTCTTGTTCCCCTTGTGCATGCCATCATCTCCATGCTTGTTCTTGCTCCAATGTTCATCCTTCTCCAAGCTAGGCCCTTCATTTGTAAGCAAAACAAATGTATCCAATTTAGGCAGCATCATATTCTCATGAACATTAGAATCATTACCAAGAAACAAAAGTACCTCGTAATTTAGTTGGCGTGCGCGAGCTCCAGTAATTGATCCAGTATGTATAGCAGCAGGGGTTGTGGGTGTAACAATGGTGTTGATGTCCTCATCACTTTGCCTCTATCACGACGATGGCATGATGTAGACAAGATCTATTCATGTAGTAATAGACACCACCTTTTTATTCTTAATAGCAACGATACATGCCTGTCACTTATCCTTCTTTCACTGAGAATTGGGCACCGCAAGATCGAACCCATCACAAAGCACCTCTTCCCATTAAAAGAAGAATCAATCTAGTTGCCAAGTAAAACCAAAGTTTCGGAGAAGAAATACGAGGGTATAAGGATCATGCATATAAGAGTTCAAAGAAGACTCAAATAATATTCATAGATAGATCTGATCATAAACTCACAAGTCATTACATCAAATAGATCTCCAAGAATATCGAGGCGAACATTGTATCGAGAATCAAAAAGAGAGAAGAAGCCGTCTAGCTACTACCTACAGACCCGTAGGTCTGTGGTAAACTACTCATGCATCATCAGAGGAGCACCAATGAGGATGATGAACCCCTCCATGATTATTTCCCCCTCCGGCAAGGTGCCCAAAAAGGGCTCTAGATTGGATCTCGTGGTTCTGGAACTTGCGGCGGCTGAAATTGTTTTTCGTCGACTCGCCTGGGGTGTAACATCCCAAATTTTCAATTTGGAATGTTATACACTAAATCATCATTGCATATCATATTTTATTTGCTTTTGGGTTGATCCTAGAAACTCTACGCAACTCAAGGACCCTCGGAGAGAGTTGGGGATTTCGTATTTTCATATTCCAGTTTTTCTCAAATTTTGAAAATAGGATCATTTGGTTTTTTTTATCTTCAATTATTTCAATTATAAAAATATGAGAGAGGGAATAAAATGACTTTCCCAAAAAAAGTAAAGAAATATTGAGGATTTAATAAAAAATTCAAATAAGATTTTATTTTGGAGTTTTCGCTATTTTATTTGAATTTAGGAAAATTGCACGTTTTTCAAAACTGCATTTTAGGGCCAAGAAAATGTTCATCTCGTTCTAAATATTTATTTAGACGGTGAAAATTTGTTTTGGCATTTTTAGATTTTATTTATTTTTCTGTTCGGAGGAATTGTTTAAAAAAAAGTACCGTGCGCCCGACTGGGCCGAAGGCCCAGCCGCCGCCGCCGTCTCCCGCGCCGGATCGAGACCGGAGTCCTGATCGCCGCCGCCGCCGAGTCCAGGAGGACACGCCGCCACCGCCCCTCCCGCAAGCCACCACCCCTCCTTTAAATACCGGCCGGGGCCCCCCTGGAGCCCCACAGCCGGAGCCGCCACCGCCGCCCATCGCCGCTGCCCCGTTGCCCCACCCCGCTCGTCGCCCCCAAAACCCCGCCGGACCCCGCCGGACTTCGCTGGAGCCCCGACGAGGTAGCCGCCAGCCGCTGACCCGGTTTTCTAAGAAAACCGATTCGTTTTTTTAGAAAACCCTAGGTTTTTTATTTATTAGATCGGTTTATTTTATTTTTTTCCAGTTTATTTATTTAGCAAGCGTTTGCCCGATCGTTTGTTTTAAAGGACTAGTTCGCCGTTTAGTTTCAGTTAACGAACGTTCGTTCGTTAAACTGTTCGTCAGTTTTTCTTTTATCGGATTTTTCCGCGATTATTTCTCATCGTGATTTCTGATCCGATTTTCGTTCTAGTATAACTTTTCGCTCGTTTATCGGAATCAGACGATTCAAGCGCCTAGAGTTTCGTCTGAAAACCCTCTTTCCATTTGACCAACTCAAACAAGTTATTGCTTCGGTAAAATTTGACTTAGGTCCAGATTAGTAAACGAAGCTTGTTTCTTTCGCCGTTTGTGTTTCGTGGCTTCGTTTGATTTGATTCTTTTTGCAAACCGGAGTTCTTAAGTTGAACTTTCTGGTTAGTTCTCTTATTTGAGTTTTACCTGTGCATTAGATGAGTGCTTATTGTATGCTTGCTTGTTTGCGATAGAGTACCCGGAGTGCACCGCTTGCTACTTCAAATCTCTAGGTTTCACGGATCATCAGCAAGGCAAGTAACACTTTGATCATACCTCTTTACTACCCAATTTTATTGCATTAGATCACCTCAAACAATTGCATGATTAGGATCTGATTAATATGTGGGTTTTGGGAAGTAGATGAGGTAGTACCTATTACCTGTTTTATTATCAAACCCTTGGGAGTTACTTCTACGTTTGCTTATATTGGCATGCTATGCTAGTAGACGTGGATTGGGTGAGTGTATCCATGACAGATGTGAGATTTTTATTTAATGGTTTATTTAAGGTGGCAACTTAAACACACATCTGGGTGGATTGAGGCACCTGGGTATTCCAGCGATTGCCTGTTTTCTTTATGGACCGCCACCCATGCTCAAAGGGATCATGAGATTGTTCATGCTAGAAACTTCCGTGTGTAGCCACAAGCTACTATGGGCTCTAGCATAGTTGATTAAGTTGTGTGAACTCTTATAGTGGTAGACTAGCAGATGTAAGGGATGTAGGTTGGTACTGTCTACCCAATCATAAGGTGCAAACGCTTCTGAAAGACTATGTCTCGGTCATCCGCTTCTCAAACACCATGTAGTGCGAGAAATCCAACGGAGGAGGTTGAGTCTTGTGGGGAAAAGTGCGCAAACCTCTGCAAAGTGTATAAACTAATCATGGTTAGCCGTGTCCCCAGTTATGGACGTATTGAGTATCTAGTACTTGGATTATCATGTGAATCTCATCATGTTACTTTTAAATAATTTTGTTGGGTTTAATGATGATGCTTAATTGGGATTGAGAGGATGTCTATCTTCTCAATGTTTAACAACCACCATGATAGTTAAATAAAATTTATTCCTTGGTAGTAGGGAAAAATTGGCTTTATGCAAAACTGTAACCATAGAGCTTTCCACCAGGCATATACGCATGTAGTATAGCATATTTCTGTTCATTACTCTCTATGTGTTACATTGTCAGCAGATTCCATGTGCTGACCCGTTTTTGGGCTGCAACATTCATGTTGCAGACTTTTCAGACGACGAGTAAGGTGCCTTAGGTCGTGGTTCTATACTCAGTGATGCCGTTGGAGTTGATGGACTCACTTATCTTCCAAGCCTTCCATTGTTATCGTTTATTAGATGGCCTTAAGCCATATTTATTAATAAGTTCTCTTTAGAGACATTCAATGTAATAAGTGTGTGATTGCTGCTCTATTATAAATCCTTCGAGTACTGTGTGTGTCAGCATTACTGATCTAGCGATGACACTTATGCACAGAGACTTGACCGTCTGAGGTCTGGTCGCTACAAGATGGTATCAGAGCACACGCTGACTGTAGGACACGACCACTAAGCTAAAAAGCCCTAGATCACTACTCACTCTTCTCATTTCTGACTCCTCATCTTTTCTACTCTTTTAGGACGGCGGATGCAAGGAACAAGTTCACGCAACCGGATGAAGATACACCCTTTGGACGCCACTTGAAGGAAGTCACTTGATACCTGAACATCGGAGTACCAAGCTTCACCGGGACCTACATCGCCACTCTACCAGAAGAGGAGTGTTGGATGATTCAAGTTCATGTTCCAGGAAGGACGTTCATGCCCGTCACTGAGCCCATAGAGTTTTCTTCGATGCACCAACCTGGAGTCTAGGAAAGAGCATGGCAGCCCACATCACCATGGGACGCATTGGAGAAGTTTACCAAAAGGATCTCAAGAATACCATTTACCAGATTTGTGGGCGCCGAGATGAGCAATGGGAGATGATCAGCACCAGGAAGGATAGATCAATTGCAGCTTTTATCCAGGAGTTAAACCAGCACATTCGACGTCAGGAGAACCAGATGTGCGCAGGCATGATAGATCTGATGAAGGCTATGACCAAGATCACGGAACTGGAGGAAGAACTCAAGTCTACACGCGATGGATATGAGGAGGAAATAGCAAAACTTGTGGAGAAGAATGATAATCTGAAGAAGAAGCTAAAGGTGTTTATGGGATTTCCCGCGACTAGAGGAGAAGATGATTGCACCTGTTCATTGAACTACATCATCATCGACGACACCGACTCGGACCCCGACGATAGCGACGATGACTATGTTGATGAAGCTGGAGCAGATATCATGGAGTCTTCATCGGAGTAGTTCTTCTAGACGACCACCATAACAGTAGTAGTATTCCCCCATTTATCTAGCATAGTCCGAGCACTTTTGTAGCGATAGTTAGACCTTTGTATGCCCTTGTTTGAATTGAATGAAGTGATTTTGTTTGCATTTGTCTCATGTGCATATGGGTAGTGTTTTCTCCCTAGACCCTTACTATTCTATTTTCTCATCTTTTCTAAACCCTCAGATGCCTCCGAGACGTGACAATGGATTTGCTTTCCCACCGGAGCTCACTCAATTGATCCAGCAGCAGAATGCGTTGATGCAGTTACTAGTCCAGAATCAGAATCAAGGGAACAACAACAACAACAACCCACCACCTCCACCACCTTTTGATCACTTAACCTGTTTTCTTAGACTGAATCCGTCGGTGTTCTCCAGTAGCACCGAGCCGATAGTTGCAGATGATTGGCTCCGCAAGACAGGGAGGGAGTTGACCACTGCAGGATGCATGGATGCGTAAAAGGTGCGTTTTGCCGCACATCAGCTTGAAGGACCCGCAGCATCATGGTGGGAGAATTTCACAGCCACGTATCCTATCGACACTGTCACATGGGATCAGTTTCAGCACGCTTTCCATACTGCCCATGTTTCAGCAGGAGCTATGGCCATGAAGAAGCGTGAGTTTCGCAACTTGCACCAAGGAGGGCGGACAGTTGGCCAGTATGTGGATGACTTTAGTAAGTTAGCATGTTATGCCCCAGATGACGTTGCTACGGATGCAGCTAAGCAGGAGAAGTTTCTGGGAGGACTGAATGATGAGCTGAGCATGTAGTTGATGGTAGCGACCTTCAACAATTACCAGGAGTTGGTAGATCATGCTCTTATGATTGAAGGGAAGTAGCAGCAGATTGAAAACCGCAAGAGGAAGTATGGACAAGGGAAGTACAATTCTGGAGCTCAGCAGAAGCCACGTTTTACCCCAAAATCGGGAGGACATTTTCAGCATACCCATGGAGGAGGGAGTTCGCACAATCATAATGGCCCCAAGAATGGTAACGGGAATGGAGGAAGCAACGGCCAGAACCGTACCAACCTATCAACCCCAGCCAAGAGAGACCTGAGCCAAGTCACTTGCTATAAGTGTTAGAAGACTGGACATTATGCCAATGAATGTCCTGAAGCCCAGAATGGAAATGACAATGGAAGATCTAGGAAGAAGCCGAACCCTTTCAATAGGGGATAGGTGAACCACGTTAACATGGAGGAGGTTGAAGCCCAGCCAGATGCAGTAATAGGTAAGTTCTTAGTTAAGTCATTTACTTCACTTGTTCTTTTTGATACTGGTGCATCGCATTCATACATATCAAGGGTATTTGCGGATACGTATAAACTGCCAACCCAAGCTCTTACGTCACCCATGTTAGTAACCTCGCCTGGAGCAGAGTATATGGCTAGTTTATGGTGTGATTGATTACCATTAAGGATTGGTAACTACATGTTTCCCACGGACCTAATAGTATTGGAATCGCAAGGATTGGATGTGATATTAGGCTGGATTGGTTATCGAAGTATGGAGGGAACATTGAATGCGCCAGTAAGTCGATTTTGCTTACCACCCCAGAAGAAGAAGGATCAAGTATGTATCCCGGCATGTACCGAAGAGGACTCAAGTAAATTCCTTATCATGAGTTGTACTGGAGGAAGTACCCATGGTGAAGGATTTCCCTGATGTATTTCCAGAGGAGTTGCCAGGCATGCCACCGGATAGTGACATTGAGTTTTTGATTGAGCTTTTGCCAGGCACAGGGCCGATATCTCAGAGACCGTATAGGATGCCCACAAAAGATCTGGAGGAGATTAAGAAGCAGATTAAGGAGTTACTGGATAAAGGCTATATTCGCCCAAGTTCTTCACCTAGGGGATCGCCAGTGCTTCTAGTGGAGCAGAAGGATGGATCATTAAGGATGGTTGTTGATTATCGAGGATTGAATGAAGTGACCATCATGAACAAGTACCCACTACCGATGATCAATGATCTGTTTGACCGATTGCAAGGAGCTAAGGTATTTTCCAAGATCGATTTGCGATCAGGATACCATCAGTTGAAGATTCGAGAGCAGGATATACCTAAGACAGCTTTTACCACCAGGTATGGGTTGTACGAGTATACCGTTATGTCATTTGGTCTGACTAACGCACCTGCATATTTCATGAACATGATGAACAAGGAGTTTATGGAGTTTTTGGATATGTTCGTCGTGGTGTTCATTGATGATATTTGGTCTACTCAAAGAATGAAGAAGCACATAAGGAGCATTTGCGTTTGGTACTAGAGAAGCTGAAAGAACATCAGTTATACGCCAAGTTCAGGAAATGTGAATTTTTGTTAAAGGAAGTTGGATTCCTCGGACACATTATATCCGGAGAAGGAATAGCAGTAGACCCCACCAAAGTTGTCACTGTGACAAACTGGGAAGCCCCAACAACAGTTGGAGAGATCCGGAGTTTTCTTGGACTCGCAGGATACTACCGGAGGTTCATTGAGAATTTCTCGAAGATTGCAAAGCCCATGACAGAGTTGTTGAAGAAGGGCACCAAGTTTAAATGGATTGAGGAATGTGAGGCTAGTTTCCAGGAGTTGAAGAAATGTTTGGTTACCTCACCAGTATTGATTCTATCCGATCAGCGCAAGGATTATGAAGTATATTACGATGCTTCTCGTCGAGGACTTGGAGCAGGGATTATGCAGGAGGGAAGAGTTGTTTCGTATGCCTCACGACAGCTTAAACCTCATGAGTTGATGATGCAGAGCATCCTCCCATCATCCCCATGGACTCTACACCGACACATCCAACCCCACGAGGACCCATGACAAGAGCTAGAGCATGCGCTTTGGAAACCGAGGTGAATTCCTTCCTACTAGACTTGCATATGGATACGAACGGAACATGTTTACTACCTCACCAAAATATGCTATGCCTCCTTAGGTATGAAGAGGAACATCACCAAGAAGCTTAGGAGCATCACCAAGGAGAAGGAGGACCACCCCAAGGCCGTGCAAACCAAGAAGAAGGACAACAGCAGCAGCACAGGAGGCTCCAAGCGACCCCATGCGCACGGGCCCCCGAGACCTCGTGCCCACGGACTACACAGGAAACTGGCGCTAGGGCACCCCGTGCGCATGGGCCTGTACCGTGCCCACGGGACCCACGTGCGCACGGGCCCAACTTAACCCGTGCGCACGGGCCTCCCAGGATGGCCGGCTGAGATTGCATCTTCGGCTCTTCTTCATCTCCTTCGACCCCAAGGCTATATATTCCGTGCCAAGGACCATGTTTAGGGTTAGCAAAGTATTAGATGAGATATTTGTGAGCTTTGCTCCTTCACCTTCCCTCTTGGAGGATCAAGACCCCCTAGGGAAGAATCCTTGAGGATTTCAAGACCTCCATAAGGAGAATACTACCTTCAAGCCCCCACTTCCTTTCGATTTGGGATGAACTTTGCCATTGTATCTTTCATTTGATTGTGTTTGTGACTTGTGGATCTAGTGGATGTGTAATCGGGAATTGTTGAAGTGATTTCCTCTTTGTGTTCTTGTTGTTTCTCTCCTTTTTCCCCTCCAAGTGTGAAAAGGTCCCTCTTAGGGTTCTACCCTACATCATCTTGGTATCATGAGCCATGTTGATTCACATCTTGGAGTCCCTACCTTCCACTTTCTAGCTTGATTTTGTTGTTTTTCATCCTAATCCGAAAATCCCCACCAAAAATAGCCCCCAAATTTTTTTTCTTGCAATTTGGTGATCTTGTGAGATTTTGTTGTTTTGATCCACGAATTTGGTGTTTGGCAAGTGGATCTACCCATCCACCTTCATCCCCACCCTTCCATCGTTCGAATTTGGCCAAAAACTTGGGAATCACCACGAAATCAGATTAGTGCGTCCACTCACAGAGGACCCCATGCACACGGGCCATCGGGACCCTGTGCACACGGGACCCCGTGCACACGGGCCTCACTTACCCCGTGCGCACGGACTATCTAGGGAGTTTCGGCCATTTTCTGTTTTTCTCATTTCGTTTCCCCACCACCTCTCGTGTTCTTCTGCACCATTCCACGTGTATGTTTGAGTGTTCGGTCGCGATTTCTCTGGTGTCCTAAGGTGTTTTGGCTACTTAGGCGTGAGTTGGTATCATCATCATCGCCACCAATCATCGACTCGGACAACAAATCGGCTTCGACAAGATCATCTTCTACCGTAAGCAAGGACGATAACCTCGACGACACCTTGTACTCCCTTGCCATTAACTTGACAGCTTCGAGCCCTTTTGCGTATCTTACCCATCGAGACTAGCTTGTTGAGTATTGCCGGGCCACGCCTTAGTGCACCATTAGTGTTCCTTCCACCCCGTGCATTTACTACTTGTTACCTCGTTGTGTGGCTCGTATATCAAGCATCGTGGCATAGTCAAAAAAAGAGAGAGAAAAAGCTTTTAAGCAAAAGAGAAGAGAAGCAAAGAGCTTATAAGCTATAGCATCGAGCCTCCTAGCATACGTGCATCATCTTGGTCATCACATACATAAGCATACTTGGGACAGTGAGAAGAGCGGTTTCTCTATTAGGTTGGTGCACTAGCGTATCTAGCTCATTAGTGCAATCGAGCTAGCATCTCTCTAGTATCTGTACGACAAGAGCTTTTCCCGTGGTTCGACATCTTCGAGCTAATCCCTTGGTTGTGCGGATCCCATTTATCTTCCGTGTGTGTGTTCCTCGTGTTATCTTTGGAGGTTGATCTATTTGTCTTACTTGCCATTTGTGAATCTTCTCAACTTTATCAACATCTTGACTAACATTTGCCTGAATTATTTGTGCCTTTCCTAACCAAGCTCCTCCATAGACCATTTACTTGTAGGTGCGAGAAACAATTCCCCGTACCAATTCCCCTGTTGTAACATCATGTGGGATCGTACTTGTTACATCCACAATCTTCGGCAAAGGTAACTTTGGATTTGTTCTCTCATTGTCCTACTCACCACCACTTTCATATGATGGATAGGCCAAGTTCCTCTACCAACCCACTCTTCATCGAGCAAGACAACGACATGTCATCATTCATCACCAAGAGCCACCTCTTTGGTGCACAACGAGCGCTACATCAAGAGCAACAAGCAATGAACGACCGCATCGACAACCTCGCCACCGACTTGCAACTCTCCGAGCAACATACACGAGACTACTTCGACAACAAGCTCGACGCGCACAAGCAAGAGAACAATGCAAGAATGGATGAGATACGAGCTTTGTTGGTTAACCAGCCTCCTTCAACTTCTTCCTACTCAAGACGGGGCCACTCAAGTCGACACTCCGACAACACCTTCTCCAGCTCAAGTACACCGTCATCGTACACTCTTCGACGAGCCGCGCGTCAAGACCGTCATGCATCTCGCAACCCGCTACACGTCAAGCATTCACAAGAGCAAGTCGATGAGCAAGTTCCTCGTCCTCAATCAAACCAAGTCGCTTTTGCTCAAGCTCAAGAACGACAACGTCTTCGTCGTCAAGAAGAAGAAGAACGAGCGCGTCTACACCAAGAGCAACAAGACGCCGAGGCTCAACGTCTTCAACAACAACGACATGAAGCGCAAGCTCTTGAGGCGCAACGTGCCCTTCAAGAATCAAGTCGAGCCATCGCCAACCGCAATCACGAACGGCGCAATCAAGAGGAAGCCCTTCGAGAAGAAATCCAAGAGAGGAACTACCAACCACGTGCGCACCGTCAAGTCCCTCAAGCTCCTCCACAAGCTCATCAAGCTCCACCTCAACCTCAAGTTCAACAAGAGCAAGTGGATCATGGACTTCCTCCACGCCAAGAGCAATATGAGGATGATTACCCTCCACGTCAAGGGCGTCATCATCACCATCGCCAACAACACAATGAAGAGCAACGCTATGGAAAGCTCAAGTTCACAATGCCCAAGTTCAATGGAAGCAATGATCCGGAAGAATACCTCTCATGGGCATTGAAGGTCGACAAATCTTTCGTTTGCACAACTATGAGGAAGAGAAGAAGATCGCAATGGCATCACTTGAGTTCCAAGACTATGTGCTCATATGGTGGGAACAAGTCCTTGACCACCGGGAAGCAAGAGGTGACCCTCCAATCACCACTTGGGCTCAAATGAAGGATGTCATGCGAGCAAGATTTGTGCCCACCTACTACAACCGCGATCTCTTCAAGAAGCTACAACTCCTCAAACAAGGTACAAAGAGTGTTGAAGAATACTACAAGGAAATGGAGATAGCCATGATTCGAGCAAATGTCAAGGAAGATGATGAGCAACCAATGGCACGATTCTTGAATGGACTCAATCATCCAATCAAGAAGATCGCCGACTTCCAACCCTACTCCAACCTCATCGAGCTCGTGCATCAAGCGACCAAGGCGGAACGTCAAGTGCAAGATGACTTCAAGTATGCCAAGTACTCATCCAAGACATACGGCTTCTCCAACAATCAAGCTTCAACAACTCCTCCAACATCTACATCAACCAAGCCTTCTCCAAGTAACGACGAAAAGCCAAGCTACAAGAAACCTTCATCAAGTTCAAGTCGTCTTCCTTCTACCACCAGCACCTACAAGCCGCGTGCTTCTTTATCTACTCCGACCGATGAGACCGTCAAGACGAGCTCCTTCAAGTGTTTCACTTGCGGCGGCCGAGGCCACAAGTCCTATGAATGCACAAACAAGCGCACCATGATCCTCAACGACGATGGCACCTACGACTCAATGAGTGAAGATGAAATGGAGGCTCTTGAGCAAGTGGCCATGCACCGGCGAGTGAACGAGGATGAAGATGATAGAGTCTTTTGTGATGAGGATTCGAGCCCCGCTCTCGTTGTCTCCAAGGTCTTGACTCTTCAACATCAACAAGAAGAAGACCAACGATGCCACATCTTCCACACCAAGGCCGACATCAATGGAAGGTCCGTCAAGGTCATCATCGATGGAGGTAGTTGCCACAACTTGGCAAGTGAAGAACTATGCTCCAAGCTTCAATTGGTCAAGAGGAAGCACCCGCACCCCTACAAGGTTCAATGGCTAAGTGACTCCGGCACTATTCGAGTTGAGCATACGATCCAAGTCTCCTTCAAAATTGGTGCATATGAGGACACTTTGGAGTGTGATGTGGTCCCAATGACCGTTTGCCACCTCCTTCTTGGTCGATCATGGCAATTCGACCGTGGTGTCATCCACAATGGGCGTACCAACCACTATAGCTTCAAGATGAAAGGGAAGGAGTATGTGCTACGACCTATGTCTCCTAGTCAAGTGATAGCCAACAAGCAAGCCACCCATCATGGAGAGAAGAGTGAGAAGGTGAGCCACCCAAACGTGAGTGAGAGACACAAGCCAAACCTGAGCGCCTCTTCGCCTAGAGAGAAAAACCTCATACTATTTGCCAAAAAAAGTGAGATGAGAGAAGTGTGTGAGAACCCATCGAGTGTGATGCACTTTGTCCTTCTGTGCAAGGATGGAGAACCAAAAACTAACACCGCTCACGAGCTACCTTTGGTGTTTCAATCTCTTTTGCAGGAATTTCAAGATGTTTTCCCCGATGAGCTACCTCCGGGTCTACCTCCTCTACGAGGCATTGAGCATCAATCGACCTCATCCCCGGAGCGCCACTTCCAAACAAAGCTCCATACCATGTCAATCCCGAAGAAAACAAGGAGATTCAACGGCAAGTACAACAACTAATCGACAACGGTCATGTACGTGAAAGCTTAAGCCCTTGTGCCGTTCCCATTATACTTGTGCCTAAGTCCGATGGTAGTTTCCGCTTGTGTTCCGATTGTAGACCTATATATGCTATCACCGTTCGCTATAGGCATCCCATTCCTTGCTTAGATGATATGCTTGATGAACTTAGTGGAGCCAACTTTTTCTCAAAAACTGATCTTAAAAGTGGCTATTATCAAATCCGCATACAAGAGGGTGATGAATGGAAAACTGCTTTCAAAACAAAATTTGGCTTATATGAGTGGTTAGTTATGCCTATGGGATTATCGGAGGCTCCCGGTACTTTCGTGCGTCTCATGCATCATGTACTTCGCACTTATATTGGAGTCTTTGTTGTGGTTTACTTCGATGATATTCTTGTGTTAAGCAAAACCATGAAAGAGCATCTTAATCATGTTAGGGCTGTTTTGCAAACACTTTGAAAGGAAAGTCTTTATGCCAACATGAAAAATTGCACATTTGTTGTTGACAAAGTGGTTTTCTTGGGTTTTGTTGTCTCTTCCAAAGGTGTACATGTTGATGAAACTAAAATTGAAGCAATTAAAACTTGGCCCCAACCCACCAATTTGCAACAAGTGCGTAGTTTTCTTGGTCTTGCGGTTTTTTTCGTCGCTTTGTGAAAGACTTTAGAACTATTGCCGCTCCTTTGCATGCTTTGAGTAAGAAGAATACTCCTTTTTTTGGGGGATCTTTGCAATCCACCGCTTTTGATGAGCTCAAGTCTTCGCTTACTCATGCTCCGATTCTTGCTTTGCCCAATTTTGACAAAACTTTTGAGGCTCATTGTGATGCAAGTGGTACCGGAATTGGCGGAGTTTTGATGCCAGAAAAACGAGAAATTGCATATTTTAGTGAAAAACTCTCCGGTGCTCAACTTAACTAGCTCATCTATGACAAAGAATTGTATGCTTTAGTGCGTGTGCTACATGTTTGGGAACATTATCTTAGACCTCATGAGTTTGTCATCCATACCGATCATGAAACACTTAAGTACTTAAAAGGTCAAACTAAGTTGAACAAGCGTCATGCCAAATGGAGTGAATTTATTGAATCTTTTCCCTATGTGATCAAGTGCATTAAGGGTAAGGAAAATATAGTTGCCGATGCACTTTCACGTATATGCACGCTTGTCACCAAACTTGAGTTGAATGTTATTGGCTTTGAGCACATAAAAGACTTGTATGCTAATGATCCATCTTTTACAACTCATTATGCTAAATGTTTGACGCATACATCTTGGGAACAATATTACATCAAGGATGGTTATCTTATGAGAGCTAACAAACTATGCATACCCGAGTCTTCTCTTCATTTGCTCCTTTTGCAAGAGGCTCATGGAGGCGGACTCATGGGACACTTTGGACGCGACAAGACTTTCGCCACGCTCTCCAAGAACTACTTTTGGCCCAAGATGTTCCGCGACATATCATGCTTCACCACCCGATGCTCTACATGTCGCAAAGCTAAGTCTAAAGCTCAATCCCATGGTCTTTACATGCCTCTTCCTATTCCTTATCAACCATGGGAAGACATTAGCATGGATTTTGTACTTGGTTTGCCTAGAACTCAAAATGGAAAGGATTCCATATTTGGTGTTGTGGATCGATTTTCTAAGATGGCACATTTCATTCCTTGTAACAAGATAGACGATGCTTCACACGTTGCAAATCCCTTTTGTAGGGAAATCTTGCGCCTCCATGGAGTACCAAAGACAATCGTCTCCGACCGCGACGTCAAGTTCTTGAGTTACTATTGGAAGACGCTATGCGCCAAGCTCGGAATCAAGGTCTTATTCTCATCCGCATACCATCCTCAAACCGACGGCCAAACGGAGGTGACGAACCGGACACTATCCACTCTACTTCGTGTGTTGATCAAGAAGAACATCAAGGAGTAGGAGGCGTGTCTACCCATCGCCGAGTACGCCTACAACCGTGCAAGACATTCGACTACTGGCAAGTCCCCCTTCGAGGTCGTGTACGGCTTCAACCCGTTGTCCCCTTTGGACATTCTACCTCTTCCTCTACAAGAGCGCACCAACATGGATGCGAGTGCACGAGCAAGCTACATCAAGAAGATGCATGAAGATACAAGGAACATCATCGAGCACCAAGTACACCGACTAGCAACCAAGCTCAACGTCAACAAATAACCCATGATATTTGTCAGTGTCAAAACCGGCGGATCTCGGGTAGGTGGTCCCGAACTGTGCGTCTAGGCGGATGGTAACAGGAGACAAGGGGCACGATGTTTTACCTGTGTTGGGCCCTCTCGATGGAGGTAAAACCCTACTCCTGCTTGATTAATATTGATGATATGGGTAGTACAAGAGTGGATCTACCACGAGCTCAGGGAGGCTAAACCCTAGAAGCTAGCCTATGGCATGATTGTTGTAATGGTAGTTTGTCCTACGGACTAAAACCCTCCGGTTTATATAGACACCGGAGAGGTCTAGGGTTACACAGAGTTGGTTACAATGGTAGGAGATCTACATATCCGTATTGCCAAGCTTGCCTTCCACGCCAAGGAAAGTCCCATCCGGACACGGGATGAGGTCTTCAATCTTGTATCTTCATAGTCTTGGAGTCCGGCCGATGATGATAGTCCGGCTATTCGGACACCCCCTAGTCCAGGACTCCCTCAGTAGCCCCCGAACCAGGCTTCAATGACGACGAGTCCGGCGCGTATATTGTCTTCGGCGTTGCAAGGCGGGTTCTCCTCCAAATTGCATGTGCTTGTCGAATAGTGTTTGGCTTCCCTACAGATGTTGCACTCCTTGGCTTCCACGCCCAATAATGGCCCTCTTCCACGTGTCGCATGAATGCGAAAGGCCAGGGTATCTTTATACACGAGGGTCAATATATCAAGTGGGCGGAGCCGAAATATGGCGCATCGCCGGGACGGATATCTATCCGGAACCCCAAAGAAGGCGTCCGAAGACTGGCCCTCGGAATGGTTTTATGTGGAAGATGCTCCACTGCCGGACCCAGTTCGGATCGGCCTCCCGGAGTTCACCAAGGATCCTCTGAAGAAACGCCTAAGTTGGCGCCCACGGAGCCCTCAACAGGAGGAAGACAGGAGCGTCCATTATTTGATGGGCCGGATTAGGTTACTGGCCCATTCCGGATTGACCATGATTGGAGTAATGGCCACGTGCATTATGCGAGGGGTGCGGCTGCTCCAATATAGGGGCCACCCCATGTGGGACTTCAACGTGGAGAATGATGCCAGCCGTCATGGCTGTAAGGGGTCGGGATCGGCCGCAGATCTGGTGAAGATTCTGTCCGGCCTATACAAGGGGGAGAAGGAGGACTTCCTCCAGACGAGCCCATTGAATGGGTTCTCCATGAATAACCCTCGGAGCTGGGTAAGCGGACATTTATTTATCCGACCCATGCTTTCAAAGTTAAGTACCTTACTTTATGATTTTGACGCAGGAACTGCGTCGGGATGTGGAGGACATACACAGTCCGGCTCCACAACCCGAGGATCTGGGAAGATCCCTTGATCCCGCTTTCGAAGAGGATCCGGACATAAAGGTGGAGCTAATTGACGGGGTGTTCCACCAACTCAGCATGGACAATGCTCTAGTCGCCATTACGGCTGACTACCCCGGCTTATCTCCGGCTTCCCAGGTAATTATGACCGAAGTCCTGACACCATTATTTCGTCCTTGCATATTTCTGACCACCGTATACAACGGTGTCTCGCAGGAGGTGCCTTCAAGGCGGGAAGCGAACCAAGGCGGTGACCAGTCCGCCCAAAGAAAGCGGAAGAGGGGTGCGGTCGATCAAACGTCACCGCAACGGTATAGCTCGCGGCCGTTATTTAGGGAAAAGATTCCTAGGGGGTGTATTAATGCTCATGACTTTTCAAGGAGAAAAGCGCTCGCCGGACTGTGCCCGGAGAGGTTGCCAACCAAGCCTCCGCCAGCCAGGCTCCACCACCTGGTCCGGAGGGGGAGGCGAGCGCAAGGTGCGAGCCGGGTACTCCTCCAACGGAGGATGCCGACAGGCTGTCCGCCACCAGGTCTGAGGTGGAGAGCGCCATGAATCATAGGCGCCGCCGGACAGTACTGCGTGACGCGTGTTTCTCCCCAGAGGCGTTGAATGCCTTTAACGCGGGAGACGCGCACCTCTGTGCCTTTTGAAAAGAAGAGTTCGACGAGGAAGTCAATTGACAGAAATATGTCTGTAGGTGTGCTCACAGGTCGCCCTGCGGAGGAAATGCCCGGTTCAATGGGTGACCAACTTCCCGAGCTGGTGCAACTGCTTGAACGTGTTCGGCAGGCAATGAGTGGCATCGTCCAGGCCTTATGGCCGTCCTTCTCCCTACCCGAGGGCCTTGGAGAGCTTGCGGAGAAGCTTCAGGGAGCACGGCAGCGCTACCATTTATGGAAGATATCGGCTTGCCGTCAAGGTGCCAGGGAGGCCTGGGCCATGGTTAAGATGCGGTACAAGAAGGCGGATCCAAATCAAATGGCCGAGGTCGGACCTGTGGGGCCCGATGGGAAGGAGATCCCTGTGAGCTTAGTGTACGGCCAAGTAGAGTTGGCGCTAAGTATTCTAACGGATCAGAATTAGACAGACTTTGTTAGACGGGATTGAGGAGGAGTACAGTCAGTCGATTTGACGATGTATTTAAAATGACATGTAAAATGCCTTCTAGCCGGATTGTAGATCTTTTGTCTTTGCCGACCTTTTCGCTTCAACCTCGGGACCCTAGAGTCCGGAGTGTGTCCGAATACCTTCTCGGTTATGAAAAACTGGGGCATGCATGGAGACCAGCGAGGGGTCATTAGTGCTTTATCAGACAAGTGCCCAACTAGTTATGTTATATTACATGGTTAGTCAGAAACATCTTCCAGGGAGAATAGTTCCGTTAAGGGTTCCTTTCCCTGGGAGGCATCCCCTAAAGTGCATGTCCGGACTGCGAAAAGAGCAGAAAAACATCTGGGGGCAGATCAATAAATAGGTAAAAAAATCATCTTTCAAGTTACCGACCGAATATTCCCTTAAGAATGCTAGCTTTCGGCTTCACCTAGTCTGAGGAACACATCCGGCTGACCCGGCAGTAGCAATCGCAGAGGTGCTCCCTTTACCTCCTAGCCGAACAATCAGGAACGTAGGGGTAAGCACAGGAGCCAGGCAACCCAGCTTGGCCAAAACTTAAGTCATATCGATGCATATAATGGTGAATAAAAGGTACATGCGGAAGTTTGACACATGTGTTGGGCACAAAGCCCGTATAAGTAAGCTTCTGTTAAAGAAGCCCCCAGGTATAATGAGTGCGGGTAGCACATCAAGTATGTGCGAAGAATGCTCAAATCGGCCCTCAAGGGCTTTTATGAAAAAGGTGGCAGAAAAGAGAGAAACAAAAGACAGCTGAAGTGTAAAAATGTGGACGGAGGAAGGAGACAAACTCTGAGTCCGGCGCTAGGCGTAGAATCTTTGGAGGCGGGCTGCATTCCATGGGTTCGGCTCGAGTCGGTTGTCCGATGCGTTTGGCAGTCAGTATGCTCCGCCGGTCAGAACTTGGTCGATGATGAAGGGACCTTCCCATTTGGGCTTGAGTTTGTCCTTTTTCTTGTCCGGCAGGCGTAGAACTAGTTCGCCAACATTGTAAGTTTTAGCCCGTACTTCTCTGCTTTGATATCTTCAAGCCCGCTGCTGATAAAATGCGGAACGAGCCTTTGCCACGTCGCGCTCCTCCTCTAATGCGTCCAAGCTGTCTTGCTGATCCAACTCGGCTTCTCTTTCTTCGTACATGCGCACTCGAGGTGAGTCATGAATTATGTCGCAGGGCAAAACTGCCTCTGCGCCGTATACCATAAAGAATGGTGTGAACCCAGTAGTACGGTTTGGCATGGTCCGCAGCCCCCAGAGTACGGAGTCGAGCTCCTCTACCCAGTGCGTGTTAGATTCCGTAAGTGACCGCACTAATCTGGGTTTGATGCCGCTCATGATTAGACCATTTGCGTGTTCAACTTGACCGTTGGTTTGAGGGTCCTAGACTGAAGCGTAGTCGAGCTTAATGCCCATATTTTTGCACCAGAGTTTAACCCCGTCGGCAGTTAAGTTTGTGCCGTCATCGGTGATGATGCTTTGGGGGACACCATAACGGTGTACTACCCCGGATATGAAGTCTATCACAGGTCCGGATTTAGCCGTTTTAACTGGCTTGGCCTCTATCCATTTGGTGAATTTGTCCACCATGACCAATAGGTATTTTTGCTTGTGGGTTCCCCCTTTAAGGGGTCCGACCATGTCAAGCCCCCAGACCGCAAACGGCCAGGTGATGGGTATAGTTTTGAGGGCGGTGGGTGGCATGTGGGTCTGATTAGCAAAGAGCTGGCAACCGACGCATCGTTGGACTAAGTCCTGAGCATCTGCCCGGGCCGTCGGCCAATAAAATCCTGTACGGAAGGCCTTACCTACGAGGGCCCGGGCTGCAGCGTGGTGTCCGCCTAGTCCGGCGTGAATTTCAGCCAGAAGATTTCGCCCTTCCTCTTCGGAGATACACCTTTGAAGGACTCCGGTTGCGCTTTTTTTATAAAGTTCCCCCTCATGGACATTGTAGGCTTTAGATCGCCGAACTGTGCAGCGGGCCTCATTTTGGTCTTCGGGAAGTTCCTGCCTAATTAAGTAGGCTAAGAATGGTTCCGTCCACGAGGCAATGACTGCCATTATTTCATGTGCGGAAGATGTTATGTCATTGGCTGAGCCACCGGTTGTGTCAGAATGTTCGGTGTTGGGCGGTGCGGTTGGTTTCGGATTGTTGTTTCCGGACTCCTCTTCCCATACTACGGATGGCTTAAAGAGCCGCTCCAGGAAGATGTTTGGAGGGATGGCGTCGCGTTTTGCGCCGATGCGTGCCAACACGTCGGCTGCCTGGTTATTATCCCGGGCTACATGGTGGAATTTGAGTCCTTCGAACCGGGCTGACATTTTTAAGACGGTGTTACGGTAGGCTGCCATTTTCAGATCTTTGGCATCGAAGTCTCCGTTTACTTGTGATATTACGAGGTTTGAATCCCCGCGTACCTCGAGGAGTTGAATGCCCATGGAGATTGCCATCCGGAGACCGTGCAGAAGGGCTTGGTATTCGGCTGCGTTGTTGGAGTCTGTGTACATTATTTGAAGTACGTATTGGACTGTGTCTCCGGTTGGGGACGTCAAAACAACGCTAGCCCCCAAGCCGGCCAACAATTTGGAGCCGTCGAAATGCATGATCCAATTGGAGTATGCGCCATACTCTTTAGGGAGTTCGGCTTCAGTCCATTCAGCGACGAAGTCAGCCAGGACTTGCGACTTTATAGCTCACCGTGGTTTGTAGGTTATGTCAAATGGTAAGAGCTCAATGGCCCATTTCGCAATCCTGCCCGTCACATCGCGGTTGTTTATGATGTCGTTGAGGGTACTTCGGAGGCCACTGTTATCGAACACTCTTGAAAGTAGTGTCGCAGCTTCCGGGATGCCATGAACACCGCGTATGCTATCTTTTGATAATGCGGGTACCGGGACTTGCAGGGAGTTAAGACAGTGGATACGTAGTACACTGGTTTTTGAAGAGGGAATTTATGCCCTTCTGTTTCTCGTTCGACGACGAGCACCGCACTTACTACTTGATGTGTTGCCGCGATATATAACAACATTGGTTCTCCCAGGTTAGGCGCGGCCATGACCGGATTTGTTGCCAATATGGCCTTTATTTCTTCGAGTCCGGCATTGGCAGCATCCGTCCACTCGAAGTGTTCGGTGCGCTTGAGGCTGCGATAGAGGGGCAATGTGTTTTCTCCCAAACGGGAGATTAAGCGGCTTAGAGCCGCCACGCATCCAGTCAATTTTTGTATTTGTTTGAGGTCTTTTGGAATATCCAGCTGTGACAGAGCTCGGATCTTGGCTGGGTTTGCTTCAATTCCTCTGCGGATACAATGAAGCCAGAGCTTTCCGGTGATGCCAAAACGCATTTTTCCGGGTCGACAATGTCATATGCTCGAGGTTGTCGAATGTGAGCCTCAAATCGTCTACTAGAGTTTCGACGTGTTTGGTTTTGACGACCACGTCGTCTACGTATGCCTCTACTGTTTTGCCGATCTGGGTAGCCAGACATGTCTGAATCATGCGCTGATATGTTGCGCCAGCGTTTTTGAGTCCGAAGGGCATCGTGTTGAAGCAGAATGGTCCGTATGGAGTAATGAATGCCGTTGCGGCTTGGTCTTCCCCCGCCATCTTGATTTGATGGTAGTCGGAGTATGCGTCGAGGAAGCACAATGAATCGTGCCCTGCAGTAGCATCGATTATTTGATCGATGCGGGGAAGGGGGAAAGGATCCTTTGGGCAAGCCTTGTTGAGGTCTTTAAAATCGACACATAGGCACCTGGATTTGTCCTTGTTTGGTACCATCACCAGGTTTGCTAGCCAGTCCGGATGTTTGATGTCTCTGATGAATCCGGCTTCCAGTAATTTGGCTAGCTCCTCTCCCATTGCATGTCTTTTGGGTTCGGAAAATCGCCGAAGAGCCTGTTTGACTGGCTTGAATCCTTTTAGGATGTTTAGGCTGTGTTCTGCCAATCTGCGTGGGATTCCTGGCATATCTGAAGGGTGCCAGGCAAAGATGTCCCAACTCTCCCAAGGAATTCTCATAGTGCGGCGTCTACAACGGGGTTTAACTGTGCCCCAATGGAGGCCGTCTTTGTTGGGTCCGTTGGATGGACCTGGAATTTGACTATTTCGTCCGCTGGTTTAAAAGCGGTGGACCTGGATCTCTTATCAAGTATCACATCATCTCTGTTCACCGTAGAGCGCAGCGCAGTGAGTTCCTCTGCCGTTAGGGCTTCGGATAGTGCTTCTAGGGCTAATGCGGCTGTCTTGTTTTCAGTGCGGAGTGCTATGTCCGGATCACTGGCAAGGGTTATGGTTTCATTGGGCCCGGGCATTTTAAGCTTCATGTACCCGTAATGGGGTATGGCTTGGAAGATTGTGAATGCCTCTCGTCCTAATAAAGCGTGATATCCGCTGCTGAACAGGGCCACTTGGAACGTGACCTCCTCGGACTTGTAATTGTCCGCAAGCCGAACACCACATCAAGTGTGATTTTTCCTGTGCAGCGTGCTTCCCGGCTAGGGATTATCCCTCTAAAGGTTGTGCTGCTTCTTTCAATATGGCTCCAGTCTATTTCCATTTTTCGAAGGGTTTCTTTGTAGATGAGGTTTAATCCGCTGCCGCCGTCCATGAGCACTTTGGTAAGACGAAAGTCGTCCACTATTAGGCTGAGGACCAATGCGGCTGGTGCTCGGGCAGTTCGGAATTTAGGTTCGTCGCTGGCGTTGAAGGTGATAGCCGTGTCGCTCCATGGATTTGTTGTTGCTACTTGGTAGACTTCGGCGAGGCTGCGGATTGTTCGTTTCCGCATATTATTTGATGTGAAAGTCTCGAAGACTGTTGACACCGTGATGCATCTTGTTGGAGTGGTTCTCCGGGGCTAGAAGCTCTTCGCCACTTTTGGCCACCTGCCGCAGTATCCAACATGCTCGAAGGCTATGTGTTGGAGTGGCGCCCTCTGTACTGTGAATTTTACAGGGTCTGCTGAGCCATCCCTCCAGTACGGTTTCGTGCCCTTTATGGGGTTTTTGCTTTTTTGTTTTTGTACCGGGTGCCTGAGCATGATGCACCCTTTTGTTTCGGACTAGGGTTGTATTCGGAGCCGGATTGTCCCAAAACTTAGTTTTGGTTTTCCGAAAAATCTCCATCGCATAGTACTTTCGTACTATGGACGTCAGGTCAGCGAAGCGTGTAATTTCACGACGACTTACGACGTTCAAGATTCCCTTGTCCGTGCAATTATTGCAGAAAATTGAAATTGCGTTTTCCTCACGGCAGTCTTTTATCCTGTCCATAACCAGGAGGAATCTGGCCCAGTAATGATGTACTATTTCAGCGGGCTCTTACCGGATTTGATATAGATCGCATATGTTTGGGTGGGTGGGTGGAATTGAGTCCGGAACCCTGCCCATCTCGAGGCTTAAGGGCCGAAAAGTTTCTGAATTTGGAAGCTCGGATTGCTGGAGGTTGTCCAACGGGTCTGGTCCGCTGCCTGACTTTAGGTTCAGTGCTTGATCGACGTCCGTCCCTCCGCGGGAATCCGGCATGGAGGGTTCGGGAGTCCGGACATAACTAGTTTTTAATACAGAAGAAGAGTCGCCGCGTTGTTCCTCTACCACCGCAACGTGGTGGGTAACGTGGGGAGAGTTAATCTCGCTCAGATCGGTTTTAAGCCCAATCTGATTGTAGTCTGTAGCGACTCCCAGGGCGGCGATGCGATCCAAGAGCTCATTTACGGACAAGAGCTCCATTGGATCCAGCTGCTCGTCCAATTCCGAGTTGACGTGAAGATTGCTTTTGATGACCCGAGAGGTCATCATCAAAGCAGTGGCCGAACATGCGGTCATGAGAAAACCACCTAGCCGGATAGTTTGTCCAGCGGCCAAGGCTCCTTTGGCGATGGTACCGTCTTTAAAGACGGGAAGAGGCATCCTTCCTGATCGTGACGGCGCAGAGGAACTCTCAATGAAAGCACCAATGTCGGTGTCAAAACCGGCGGATCTCGGGTAGGGGGTCCCGAACTGTGTGTCTAGGCGGATGGTAACAGGAGACAAGGGGCACGATGTTTTTACCCAGGTTCGGGCCCTCTCGATGGAGGTAAAACCCTACTCCTGCTTGATTAATATTGATGATATGGGTAGTACAAGAGTGGATCTATCACGAGATCAAGGAGGCTAAACCCTAGAAGCTAGCCTATGGTATGATTGTTGTAATGGTAGTTTGTCCTACGGACTAAAACCCTCTGGTTTATATAGACACCGGAGAGGGCTAGGGTTACACAGAGTCGGTTACAATGGTAGGAGATCTACATATCCGTATTGCCAAGCTTGCCTTCCACGCCAAGGAAAGTCCCATCCGGACACGGGATGAAGTCTTCAATCTTGTATCTTCATAGTCTTGGAGTCCGGCCGATGATGATAGTCCGGCTATCCGGACACCCCCTTGTCCAGGACTCCCTCAATCTTCAATATAGGTGATCTCGTGTGGCCACACCTTCGCAAGGACCGCTTCCCCAACGAACGCAAGTCCAAACTTCTCCCTCGAGCCGATGGACCCTTCAAGATGCTAGCACGCTACAACGACAACGCCTACAAGATTGAACTCCCACGTGACAAGTACAACGTGAGCGATATCTTCAACATCAAAGACCACTCGCCTTTCCATGGTGATGAAGATTTTGATCCGAGGTCGGATCTTTCCCAAGGGAGGGGAGATGATGCGGAGCATCCTCCCATCATCGCCATGGACTCTACACCGACACATCCAACCCCACGAGGACCCATGACAAGAGCTAGAGCACATGCTTTGGAAACCGAGGTGAATTCCTTCCTACTAGACTTGCATATGGACACGAACAGAACATGTTTACTACCTCACCAAAATATGCTATGCCTCCTTAGGTATGAAGAGGAACATCACCAAGAAGCTCAGGAGCATCACCAAGGAGAAGGAGGACCACCCCAAGGCCGTGCGAACCAAGAAGAAGGACAACAGCAGCAGCACAGGAGGCTCCAGGCGACCCCGTGCACACGGGCCCCCGAGACCCCGTGCCCACGGACTACACAGGAAACTGGCGCTAGAGCACCTGTGCGACGGGCTCAGACTGTGCCCACAGGACCCCGGCGCACGGGCCCAACTTACCCCGTGCGCATGGGCCTCCCAGGATGGCCGACTGAGATTGCATCTTCGGCTCCTCTTCATCTCCTTCAACCCCAATGCTATATATTCCGTACCAAGGACGATGTTTAGGGTTAGCAAAGTATTAGATGAGATATTTGTGAGCTTTGCTCCTTCACCTTCCCTCTTGGAGGATCAAGACCCCCTAGGGAAGAATCCTTAAGGATTTCAAGACCTCCATATGGAGAAGACTACCTTCAAGCCCCCACTTCCTTTGGATTTGGGATGAACTTTGCCATTGTATCTTTCCTTTGATTGTGTTTGTGACTTGTGGATCTTGTGTTGTTACCCTAGTGGATGTGTAATCAGGAATTGTTGGAGTGATTTCCTCTTTGTGTTCTTGTTGTTTCTCTCCTTTTCCCCCTCCAAGTGTGAAAAGGTCCCTCTTAGGGTTCTACCCTACATCAGTTGAATTATGCTACACATGATTTGGAGTTAGCAGCCGTAGTGCATGCATTGAAGACATGGAGACATTTTCTCATCGGAAACCATTGTGAGGTGTACACGGATCACAAGAGTTTGAAGTACATTTTCACACAGAAGGAGCTGAATCTCAGGCAAAGGAGATGGTTGGAGCTCATCAAGGATTATGATATGAGATTGCATTATCACCCCTGAAAGACTAACGTAGTAGCCGATGCGTTGAGCCGCAAGAGCCATGTCAACACGCTCATGACCGGAGAGTTACCAAAGGAGTTAGCCGAGGACCTTCGTGAGCTATGCTTGGAGATAGTTCCGAGAGGCTATGTTGCAGCATTGGAGATTCAATCTACCTTGATGGATAAGATCAGAGAAGCTCAGAAGACTGACAAGGAGATTGCCTCTATAAAGGAGAAGATGAGGAAAGGAAAAACTAAAGGATTTCGTGAGGATGAGCATGACACCTTATGGTTTGAGGACTGCGTTTATGTGCCTAATGATCCAGAGATCAGGAAGTTGATTCTGCAAGAGGCCCATGATTCACCGTACTTGATTCACCCAAAAAATACCAAGATGTATCTTGATTTGAAAGACACATTCTGGTGGACCTGAATGAAGAAGGATATTGCGGAGTATGTAGCAGTATGTGATGTATGTCAGAGAGTAAAGGCAGAGCATCAGAAGCCAGTAGGATTGTTACAACCATTGCTGATACCCGAATGGAAGTGGGATAAACTAGGCATGGATTTTATCACAGGATTGCCCAGGACTCGTTCGGGCTATGACTCGATTTGGGTTGTAGTCGATCGTTTGACGAAGGTAGCTCATTTCATCCCCGTGAAGACCACTTACACCAGTGCTAAGTTGGCTAAGATATACATGACCAGGATCGTATGTCTGCATGGAGTTCCGAGGAGCATTGTATCAGATAGAGGAACCCAATTTACCTCAAAGTTCTGGAATCAGTTGCACGAAACTTTGGGTACCAGGCTAGAGTTCAGTACAGCTTTTCATTCGCAGACAGATGGACAGACCGAGAGAGTCAATCAGATTTTAGAGGATATGCTGAGAGCTTGTGCTCTAGATTATGGATCTAGTTGGGACGACAATTTGCCATATGTAGAGTTCTCTTATAACAAAAGTTATGAATCCAGTTTGAAGATGGCCCCTTTCGAAGCCTTGTACGGAAGGAGGTGCAGAACCACGTTGTTCTGGGATGAAGTTAGACCGCCAGTTGTTTGGATCAGATCTGATTAAGGAGTCTGAACAGAAGGTGAAGTTGATTCACGATAGGCTCAAGGTAGCCCAGTCCAGGCAGAAGAGCTATGCAGATTCAAAACGCAATGAGATAGTTTATGAAGTCGGAGATGGAGTTTACCTTCGTGTATCTCCACTTCGAGGAGTTAAGCGCTTTGGAGTTAAGGGAAAGTTAGCACCACGTTTTGTAGGACCATACAAAGTTTTGGAGCGTATGGGAGAAGTTGCTTACAAGTTGGAATTGCCCGAAGGATTGTCAGGAGTTCATGACGTGTTCCATGTTTCCCAGTTGAAGAAGTGCGACGCAGAGATGGCTGATATACCGCTGAGAGATACAGTGCCGCTGGAAGCGATTCAGTTGGACAGTGATTTGACCTCTCAGGAGAAACTAGTCAAGATTCTTGACTATGCCAGCCGAGTCACCCGCAGCAAGGTTATCAAGTTTTGCAAAGTTCAGTGGAGCCACCTAACCGAGGATGAAGCCACCTGGGAGCGAGAGGAAGATCTGCTGAAGGACCACCCTCACCTATTTTCTAGCCAACCGAATCTCGAGGGCGAGATTCATCTTAAGGGGGGTAGGTTTGTAACATCCCAAATTTTCAATTTGGAATGTTATACACTAGATCATCATTGCATATCATATTTTATTTGCTTTTGGGTTGATCCTAGAAATTCTACGCAACTCAAGGACCCTCGGAGAGAGTTGGTGATTTCGTATTTTCATATTTGAGTTTTTCTCAAATTTTGAAAATAGGATCATTTGATTTTATTTATTTTATCTTCAATTATTTCAATTATAAAAATATGAGAGAGGGAATAAAATGACTTTCCCAAAAAATAAATAAATATTGAGGATTTAATAAAAAATCAAGATTTTATTTTGGAGTTTTCGCTATTTTATTTGAATTTAGGAAAATTGCACGTTTTTTAAAACTACATTTTAGGGCCAAAAAAGTGTTCATCTCGTTCTAAATATTTTATTTAGACGGTGATTTTTTTTGGCATTTATTTTTCTAGGATTTATTTTTCTGTTCGGTGGAATTGTTTAAAAGTATCGACGCCTGACCGGGCCAAGGCCCAATAAGCCAGCACAGCATTGCTGCCATTGCCTCTCAGGCGGATCCGGACCGGAGTCCCGATCGCTGCCGCCGCCGAGTCCGAGAGGGCCACACCGCCACCGCCCGTCCTGCAAGCCACCGCCGCCCCACCCTTTAAATACCGACCCGGGGCCCCCCTGGAGCCCCACAGCCGGAACCACCGCCGTCGCCGCCACCCCACGCCGCCCACCGCCACCCGAAACCCCGCCGGATCCCGCCGAACTTCACCGGAGCCCCGACGAGGTAGCTGCTCGCCGCCTCCCCGGTTTTCTAAGAAAACCGATTTGGTTTTTTTTATAGAAAACCCTAGGTTTTTTATTTTTTTAGATCGGTTTATTTTATTAATTTCCCGTTTTATTTATTTAGCAAGCGTTCGCTCGATAGTTCGTCTTAATGGACGAGTTCGCCGTTTAGTTTCAGTTAACGAATGTTTGTTCGTTAAACTGTTTGTCAGTTTTTCTTTTCATGGATTTTTCCTCGATTATTTCTGATCGCGATTTTTGATCCAATTTTCGTTCTAGTATAACTTTTCGCTCGTTTATCGGAATCTGGCTATTCAAGCTCCTAGAGTTTCGTCTCAAAACCCTCTTTCTGTTTGACCAACTAAAACAAGTTTTTCTTTTGTAAAATTTGACTTAGGTCCACATTAGTAAACGAATCTTGTTTCTTTCGCCGTTTGTGTTTCGTTGCTTCGTTTGATTTGATTCTTTTGCAAACCGGAGTTCTTAAGTTGAACTTTCTGGTTAGTTCTCTTATTTGAGTTTTACCTGTGCATTAGATGAGTGCTTATTGTATGCTTGTTTCTTTGCGATAGAGTACCCGGAGTGCGCCGCTTGCTACTCTGAATCTCTAGGTTTCACGGATCATCAGCAAGGCAAGTAACACTTTGATCATACCTCTTTACTACCCAGTTTTATTGCATTAGATCACCTCAAACAATTGCATGATTAGGATCTGATTAATATGCGGGTTTTGGGAAGTAGATGAGGTAGTACCTATTACCTGTTTTTATTATCAAACCCTTGGGAGTTACTTCTACGTTTGCTTATATTGGCATGCTATGCTAGTAGACGTGGATTGGGTGAGTGTATCCATGACAGATGTGAGATTGTTATTTAATGGTTTATTTAAGGTGGCAACTTAAACACACATCTGGGTGGATTGAGGCACCTGGGTATTCCAGCGATTGCCTATTTTCTTTATGGACCGCCACCCAGGCTCAATGGGATCATGAGATTGTTCATGCTAGAAACTTCCGTGTGCAGCCACAAGCTACTATGGGCTCTAGCATAGTTGATTAAGTCATGTCAACTCTTATAGTAGTAGACTAGCAGATGTAGGGGATGTAGGTTGGTACTGTCTACCCGATCATAAGGTGCAAACGCTTCTGAAAGACTATGTCTCGGTCATTTGTTTCTCAAACACCATGTAGTGCGAGAATTCCAACGGAGGAGATCGAGTCTTGTGGGGAAAAGTGCGCAAACCTCTACAGAGTGTATAAACTAATCATGGTTAGCCGTGTCCCCAGTTATGGACGTTTTGAGTATCTAGTACTTGGATTATCATGTGAATCTCATCATGTTACTTTTAATTAATTTTGTTGGGTTTAATGATGATGCTTAATTGGGATTGAGAGGATGTCTATCTTCTCAATGTTTAACAACCACCATGATAGTTAAATAAAATTTATTCCTTAGTAGTAGGGAAAAATTGGCTTTATGCAAAACTGTAACCATAGAGCTTTCCACCAGCCATATATGCATGTAGTATAGCATATTTTTGTTCATTACTCTCTATGTGTTACATTGCCAGCATATTCCATGTGCTGACCCGTTTTCGGGCTGCAACGTTCATGTTGCACACTTTTCAGATGACGAGTAAGGTGCCTTGGGTTGTGGTTCTATACTCAGTGATGCCGTTGGAGTTGATGGACTCACTTATCTTCCAAGCCTTCCGTTGTTATCGTTTATTAGATGGCCTTAAGCCATATTTATTGTAATAAGTTCTCTTTGGAGACATTCGATGTAATAAGTGTGTGATTGTTACTCTGTTAAAAATCCTTCGAGTACTGTGTGTGTCAGCATTACTGATCCAGGGATGACACTGATGCACAGAGACTTGACTGTCTGAGGTCTGGTCGCTACATGGGGTTTCTAGAATACTTGGGTATTTATAGAGCTGAGTGGCGGTGGAGAGGACACCCATGGGCCCCACTACCCACCAGGGCGTGCCAGGGGCCTCTAGCGTGCCCTGGTGCCTTGTGGGCCCAACAGGCCTGACCTCCTGCACTTCCTTGGCTACCAAGTTGTCTTCTATGCAGAAAAAAATCTCCAAAAAGTTTCGCTTCGTTTGGACTCCGTTTGATATGGATATTTTGCGAAGTAGAAAAACAAGCACAAAACAACAACTCGCACTAGGCACTATGCCAACAGGTTAGTCCCAAAAAATGATATAAAGTTGCTATAAAATAAATGTAATACATCCAAGAATGATAGTAAAGTAGCATGGAACAATAAAACTTTATAGATGCGTTGGATATTATCAACATCCCAAGCTTAATTCCTGTTCGTCCTCGAGTAGGTAAATGATAAAAACAGAATTATTGATGTGGAATGTTGCCTAACATGTTCATCACATACTCTTTTGTGGCATGGACATTTGGACTTTTAGTCGATTCAAAGTAATAGTCTATTATTGACATGAAGACATCAACACTCAAGCATATCAACAAGCAACCATGTCTTTCAAAATATCAACACTAAAGAAAGCTATCCCTAGCCCATTATGCTCAATCATTGATCCATTCATGAAATGCACAAGTATGATCATAGTGCTCCCTAGCTCGTGCTTTATAAGAGAAGATGGAGACTCAAATAAAAATAAACATTGCATAAAAGTAAATAGATAGGCTCCTCGCAGAGGGAAGCAGAGAATTGTAGAGGCGCCAGAGCTCAAAGCTTAAATTGAGAGATAAAAATATTTTGAGAGGCATGCTTTTCCCGTTAACCAAAACGACCAAGAATTCCCAATACTTTCCATGCTAGAAACATCATATGTGGTTCCCATACATAAAATAAAGTTTATTCCTTTTTCCACCATTCTTTCACAATCCATGGCTAGCTGTATCCACGGGTGCCTTCCATACTAACACTTTCCAAGGAAATTATTATTTGGCAACATGAAGTAAATTTCTTTTTCATTTCGGGACTAGGCATCTTTATGATTGCCACACTCTCGTGCAACGACAAGTGAATAAACACTCATCTTGAGAATAACACATCTAGCATGGAAAAATATTGGCCACCCCTTGTCGCTTCATGAGCGGTACGGGCACACAAAAGGAAATTCATTTTGAAAATTAGAGTTGGCACATACAAATTGAATTGGAACGGCATGGAAAAACCGCATATCGGTATGTATGGTGGACTCATTGGCACAACTTGGTTTAAGGAGTTTGGATGCACAAGTAGTATTCCCACTTAGTACAAGGAAAGGCTAGCAAATAGATTGAAGAGCAACAAACCAAAAAATGAAAATTCTCATAAACGAGTATTAAGCATAACTAAGACCGAATAATGCAGCACAAGTAGGATGTAATTTCATGGCATAACTATTGACTTTTGTGCTTGCATAGGGAATCACAAACCTTAACACCAATATTCTTACTAAAGCATAATTACCCATCAATGACCCACATATTATTGTCTCCATATCTCAAAACTATTGCAAGGAATGAAGTTTATAATATCCAATCATCTTCACGAAAGTTTTATTATATCCCCCTTGAATATCTATCACTTTGGGACTAATTTCATATATTACCAATGCTTATAACAAGCTCTCAAATTTAAGTGAAGAACATGACATAAAAAAAGTCATCTCTTAAAATAATACAAGTGAAGCATGAGAGAATTTCATCAAAGTTTTACTAACTCTCAAATTGATCTAAGTGAATTAAGAGAGTATTTCTTCAAAAATTAAAGCACCACCATGCTCAAAAAGATAAAAAAAATGAAGCACTAGAGCAATTCCATAGCTCAATTTTTTTAAGTGAAGCACATAGAACAATTCTAACAAATCATAGCATCATTATGCTCTCTCAAATTGTTGTGTCCAGCAAGGATGATTGTGACAAACTAAAATGCAAAGCAAGCAAAGACTCATATAATACAAGACGCTCCAAGAAAAACTCATGATATGTGATGAATAAAAAACGAACTCCAAGTAAAATTACCGATGGTTGTTAGAAGAAAGAGATGATGCCTTCCGGGGCATCCCCAGGCTTAGTTGCTTGGTTGTCCTTGTTGCCTGGTTCTCCTTGAATATTACCTTGTGGTGCCATGGGAATCCCCAAGCTTATGATAGGGGCAAAGGTGCCCCGATGTTTCGATGAGATAGTAATCGTTTTCTGTGGGAGTCGACTTTGATGATCCGACTACGAACATGCAAAGACATCGTGCCTTAGCAATCGCTAAACCAACTTCCGAGGGGTTATTGACCACGCTGTAGCACGATCAACCTGACCATGAGGGTCTATTTCCTGCGAGCAAACGAAGAACAAGCAATAAACTGAGATTGCAATCTGGATATTGCGAATTAAAGAGGAAAGCTTTATTAATGAAGGTGGGGTTATGTGACGCCTTGGTCTGGTCGTTGAACACAAACGAAGTATGCGAAGTTGCAGCTATGGCGAACTATTAATCTAAGCAAAACCCCAAAGTCTAAACGACGCCCTAAGGGCTGTATATATGGAGGAAGAGGGGGGAATTTCGTGGCCCTTGGAGGAGGGGTCCGAAACCAACCCTAACTCTTGTTTCCCCACACATACGGACTCTAAAAACAGCCTATACTTAAGTATTTCGAAAATACATGGGCCTGGCCCAATAATAAGGTGACGCAGCACCTAGAATAGCCTCTAGACAAAATTTATGAAGTGGCATCATGTATAATTCGTCCAAGGCTTCATGCACTCCTTATGGTGGCTTCAACGTCCTGAAATCATCACTTGTAACTCCGTTCTTGATCCCCTTGCGCATGCCATCAACTCCATGCGTGTTCTTGCTCCAAAGTTCATCCTTCTCCAAGCTAGGCCCTTCATTTGTAAGTAAAACAAATGTATCCAATTGAGGCAGCATCATATTCTCATGAACATTAGAATCATTACAAAGAAACGAAAGTACCTGGTAATTTAATAGGCGTGCGCGAGCTGTAGTAATTGGTCCAATATATGTAACAGTAGGGGATGTGGGTGTAACAATGGTATTGATGTCCTCATCAGCTTAGTCTCTTTTTACTCCTTATTCCTTCATCCATCGTGATCTCACCCAAAACTTGATTACTTCAATAACACAAAACTTAACGAAACTTTCGTGAGATCCATTAGTATAATAAAGCAAATCACAATCACCACTTTAATGACTATTGGAAACCCATTCATATTTTAATATTGCATTATACCTACTGTATTCTAACTTTACCATGGCTTATACCCCAGATATACTCCATAGATGCATCAAAATAAGCACACAATGCAACGAAAACAGAATCTGTCAAATATAGAACAGTCTTTAGTAAACTAGACTTTGAACATAGTTATATAACTCCAAAAATTCTGAAACATTAGGACAACGTAGGTAATTTGTATATAAAGCTTGTGTAAAAAATTCATAATTTTAACGCGCTCCTGTGATTTTTAAGATTCTGCTACTGGGCGCAAAAGCTTTTGTTTTCCTACAAGATCAAATCAACTATCACCAAATATGATCTTAAAGGCTTTACTTGGCACAAACACTAACTAAAACATAAAACACAATCATAACAGTAGGATAATTGTGTGAACACACAAAAATAGAAAAAATATTTTATTCATTGGTTTGCCTCCCAACAAGCGCTATCGTTTTATGCGCTAGCTAGGCATAATGCATAGACTCAAGTATTGTCATATTTGGTTTTTTCCATCTTTGCGAGGGCTTTCTCAAACCCGGGAAGCTCTTTCCGCTTCCCAATATTCTCAGGAAAAGAGACCATCTTAAGATCTAAATATATCCAACCTCTTATTACAAAGAGTAATCAAAGTATTCATCCGATTGAGGTTTCCACTAATATGTTTGTAGGGTTCATTAGATTTTCGCAACGCAACCAAATTTTCTTATATCACCCAATTTGTCTAATATTTGAATCCCTTCTTGTGTAAAAGTAAACCCCATTTTTCCTGGTGGAGCTCCCAATATTCTGTTATTTCATAGGCAGCATTAGCATCAATTTCAACAAAATTCCCTTTAGCAGCAAAATCCAAGAGTTGCCTATGATGCAGTATTAGACCTATATAAAAATTCAGAAGCAAAATCTTTCCATCTCCTTGTATATTGCAGATGTGGTAAGATTCCATCAACCTATACCAAGCATCTTCCAATTTTTCTCCTTGCTTCTGTTTGAAGTATAAAACATCAAAATTTAGTGACAAAGGAGGGGTAGTCATGTTAATGAGATGACCAAAGCACAAGGCAAACAAAAAAGAAGGCGAATGAAAAAGCAAATATTTTTGTGCTTTTCGCAATAATGTTTTGGAAGTGGGGGGAGATAAAAGCAAGAGGGAAATGGCAAATAATGTAAATTGCAAGGAGATGACATTTGTCATTGGGTACCTGATAGTTGTTGATGATGTCTCCCCGACAACGAAGCCAGAAATTCTTCCTGATTGCTTGTATCTGCATTGGTATTTCCGCGAAGAGGAGAGGATGATGCGGCACAGCAACTATAAGTATTTCCCTTAGTTATGAAACCAAGATTATCACTCCAGTAGGAGAACCAAGCAACACTATGTAGACAGTACCTACACACAAATAACAATACTTGCAACCTTACGTGTAAGAGGGGTTGTCAATTCCTCCTCCGTATTGAGATATATTAAATTGTATGAGATTTGATAAATAGATTTGACAAAAACACAAAATAAAATAAATAAATAAAAAGTGCAGCAAGGTATTTTTGAGTTTTTGGAATAATAGATCTGAAACTAATAATATAGGAAATAGACCCGGGGGCCATAGATTTCACTAGTGGCTTCGCTCGAGAAAATAGCATATGGTGGGTAAACAAATTACTTTTGGGCAATTGAGAGAAGAGCAAATAATTATGATGATATCCAAGGCAATGATCATGTATATAGGCATCACATCCAACATTAGTAGACGGATTCCTGCCTGCATCTACTACTATTACTCCACACATCGACTGCTATCCAGCATGCATCTAGTATATTAAATTCATGGAAAAACAGAGTAGTGCAATAACAACGTTGACATGATGTAGATAAGATCTATTCATGTAGAAATAGACCCCATCGTTTTATCCTTAATAGCAACAATACATGCATGTCACTTCTCCTTCTGTCACTAAGATTGAGCACCACAAGATCAAACCCATCACAAAGCACCTCCTCCCATTGCAAGAAAAATCAATCTAGTTGGCCAAACCAAACCAAAGTTTCAGAGAAGAAATACGAGGCTATAAAGATCATGCATATAAGTGTTCAAATAAGACTCAAATAATATTCATAGATAGATCTGATCATAAACTCACAATTCATCGGATCCTAACAACCACACCGCAAAAAGTCACTACATCAAATAGATCTCCAAGAACATCGAGGGGAACATTGTATTGAGAATCAAAAAGAGAGAAGAAGCCATCTAGCTACTACCCACGGACCCGTAGGTCTATGTTAAACTACTCAGAAATCATCGGAGGAGCACCAATGAGGATGATGAACCACTCCGTGATCGTTTCCCCCTCTAGCAAGGTGCCGGAAAGGGCTCTAGATTGTATCTCGTGTTTCTGGAACTTGCAGTGGCTAGAATTGTTTTTCGTCGACTCCCCTATGGTTTCTCGAATATTTTGGTATTTATAGAGCTGAGAGGCGGTTGAGAGGACACCTGTGGGGCCCACTACCCACCAGGGCATGCCAAGGGCCTCTGCCGTGCCTTGGTGCCTTGTGGGCCCTACATGCCTCCCCTCCTGTACTTCCTTGGCTCCCAAGTTGTCTTCTGGGCGGAAAAAAATCTCCAAAAAGTTCACTGCGTTTGGACTCCAACGAGCAAAAACGAGCAAAAACCAACAACTGCACCGGGCACTATGTCAATAGGTTAGTCCCAAAAAAATGTTATAAAGTTGCTATAAAATGAATGTAAAACTTCCAAGAATGATAATATAACAGCATGGAACAATAAAAAATTATAGATACGTTGGAGACGTATCGCCCTCACACAAGCCCAATCTTCCCTTCCCCATCTCGAGCCTGCAATGGCTCTCAAGAAGGCCGATACCAAGGGGAAGAAGGCAACCAAGCCACTCAACCCTCCGGCGAAAAGAGGAAGAAGGAACTGGAGGAAATGGAGAGGCGGCGGAGAGAGAATGTGGTCCAGTGGCCTTGTCATACAATGCTCTGATTGAGAGGTACGCATACATATGGGGGAGCGAAACCGAGGACCACAGAGCCCTCAAGGTCATCCCCTATGGCCACAAGGCCCCCGCAGATTCTTATCCATTCTTTTGCGCATAATTCTACTGTGGCTTGTTGCTTGCACTCTCGGATTTCTTCTATGAGATGATGTCCACCTTTCAGTTTAGATTGTTAGATTTCGCCCCCAGTGCAGTGACATGCATAGCAGTTTTCGTACACTTTTGTCTAAAATTTGTCGGGGTCACCCCCAATGTGGATCTGTTCCGCCATTTCTACGCCCCCAGGATTGGGGATAAATCATTATCTGGCAGCATGACATGGATTCCAAGGGGGAAGAAGGAACAAAGGGATTATCTCCCTGAACAGCTCCACAACAAAATGGGAAGAGTGGAGGTGGATCCAGGAGAATGATTTTCCTACGACCTGCTTGTCGTAGGCAGAAAGGATTGAATGCGACGACAACTAGAACAAGTTCGGCACCACTAAAAAGAAGTTCCGCATGGTGCTGAACAGAATCGCTTGCCTGAAGAGCGCAAGTGTGACCATAGAAATGGTGGGAGCTGACTTCCTCCAGCGCCGAACTCCATTGTGGCAGAGGAACAGGCCTGCTTGGGAGTACCAGAATGCCGCCTATAGAATGCGGCTATATCTTGGGCGCAACAACAACTTAACTGTCAAGGGGCGCGCCTAGCTCTGCCAGCAGCTATTTCGGAGGGCTGGCACATTCCACCTGCCGGCCAAAGTTGTGCCGCTGCACATAAACTCTACGAGGAGCGATAGTATGGATGCCCAAGTGCACCACCAAGGGGTCAAAGGAGACTGGAAACTGCCCAAGCTGGAGGACAAAATGGAATGGGCCTCCAATTTAACATAAGTGGTGTCCTGGAAGGAGACAGATCTTGTTAGGTCCACCATAGAGGAGGAGCAAGTGTACATCACCAGCAGGGTTGCCGAGGCCTGGAGGATGGAAGCTAAGGAAGCCGCCTGGGCCGAGGGGAATAAATATGATGATGAGGAAGAAGAAGATGATGCTGACAAGGAGGAACCTGCTAAGGAGAAACAGGAGGAGCTTGGTAGAGGTGAAGTTGCCGGGGCTGGAACTTCCAAGAACCCCGGAGAGGAGGAATTAGGGGAAGAAGGTCCTCAAGCTCCTGAGTCAAGGCGTCGTCTTTGAAGCATGGCTAATCAAGAGCCAGTGGCCACCTCCCTGTCACGATCTACCTCCATGGTGAATAAGTCAACCACCAAGACTGGATGCTAGGAGGTGGTACGCCGGCAACCTACCCATCATTCCAAATCCAAGCCTCCATCCTCCCGGCAAGAAATTGCCGAGGAAGACGAGGTTCCTCGGTCGACAAGCTTTCCCCACTAGCCATCAAGAGTACTAGGGAATCCCCCTCCCCGCCACCTAAATATGAAATGAACGCCCTTCTCGAGTCTGACAAAGAGTAAGTAAATCCTTACTCCTTTTTTCAAGTCTTGACTTTATCCATCTGCTATTCTGACTTGATTAATTGATTTTTGGGATTTTAGGGACGAGGAACCACTTGAAGAATGGGCGAAGGGGGACAAGCTTTTGGTGAAACACATTCCTTCATCAAGTGTTGGGTTGGGGACACCGGCGGCTGAAGCCACGGTTGCCAGCCCCTAACCCAGCCATCCGCATGAGAACGTGTCATGACCCAGCCGATTGGCACCTGTACCAAAGTTCTTTTCCTGATCCTGACAAGGATGGGAGTGGCCCATCAAGAAGAAGAGCGTCAAGAGGCGGATCCTGTCATTAGGTCCCTGTCAACCATCATTCCGGAGAGTGCCTTCCCGACAAGGGCCTCCATCGATGAACCTGTCTGCACTGGTGCCACCCCGACAACAGAGGATGTCGAGGGAACTACATCAGCAAAACAAGTTGCCGGGGGGGATGCCCTTCCGTAACAAGTGTCGATGGTTAATCCTCTTATCATTATGCACCTCTCGCAGAATTTTTGTTTTTGGCTTGCGATTTGAATCTCATTTTTCCCTTGATTTCTTCCTTGGTCCACACTCCCAACTTCTCTCGAAGAAGGTGAGGTCCTTGTGGAGGTGGCGGATATTGCAAAGGCTGCTGCCGAGGAGGCCACTAAGATTGCTTCCATGAAAGGTCTCGAGCCGGTTGTCAGGGATATCAAAGAAGCCCCCGAGGAACTGGAGATGTCCCATGGCAACAGGCCCGAGCCCGCCAAGATGGACGTGGATGAGACACCCTCTACCAATGCCACGCCAGATCTTGCTAACCAACCAACAGTAGCAGCAACTCCATAGATCCCACCAAGCAGTATGGGATTGGCCCCCTCAGCATGGACTCGAAGCCCCCAGTTCATCTGGTACTGCGAGGCCAAATTTTCATGAAGAAATCACTCAGATCCTGCTTCCTTTATCCTAAAGATCTATAGATGCTGACGCCTCCACCAACGGAACCGAGGACTTAGCTTTTTTTGAAAGCTATGTCCATTGGGTTCGAAGACGTCCAAGAAAGGTATGGAAAGAGGTGGAATAGAGTCTAGGAAGAACTCAAATCCATGGATTTGGCAGACCAGCAACTAAAAGAGAAAGTAAAAGAATTGTGCACGTGGTACAATGAGGGATGTCGTGATCTTAGAAGGCAAGAGGAAAAACTTGCTACCGCCAAAGGAGAAGCAGTAATCCGAGATGGCAAGTTAACAAAGTGCGAGGCGATGCTCAATGCAAAGGAAAGAGAGCTTGCCACCCGGGAGCAAACCATTGCCGGCACTGTCCGCGGCAAAGATGAAGAGATTGAAGTACCCGTTAAGCAGCAGACCCAGAAGCTAGAGGACAACTATAAGAAGGCCATTGAAACCCATACTTCGAGAAATACTGCCAAACTTAAAGAAGCCACTGCGAAGCTGCAACTATAGCCACCTCCAAAGAAGATCTTGAGCCCCAGGCAGGCAAGTTAAAAGAAGAACTTGCCAGCAGCAGCAAAGATATTGAGGCTGTCAAGGCCGAAGTGCAGAAGGCAGCTCTCGCCCAAGGAGAGTTCTGATACGTCTCCAACGTATCTATAATTTTCTATTGTTCTGTGCTATTATATTGTCTGTTTTGGATTTTTTATATGCATTAATATGTTATTCTATATTATTTTTGGGACTAACCTATTAACCTAGAGCCCAATGCCAGTTTCTGTTTTTTTGCTTGTTTTAGAATTTCGTAGAAAAGGAATATCAAACGGAGTCCAAACAGAATAAAACTTTCATGATGATCTTTCTTGGACAAGAAGCAAACCAGGAGACTTAGAGATGAAGTGGGAGGAGCCACGAGGCAGCCACGAGGGTGGAGGGCACGCCCAAGGGTTGGGCATGCCCCCTGCCTTGTGGGCCCATCGAGGGTCTCCTGACCTAATTCTTTCGCCCATGTATACTCTTATACCCCAAAACCATCAAAGGGAGCCACGAATACACTTTTCCACCGCCGCAACCTTTTGTACCTATGAGATCCCATCTATGGAGCTTTTCCAACGTCTTGTTGGAGGGGGATTCGATCATGAGGGCTTCTACATCAACACCATTGCCCTTTCGATGAAGCATGAGTAGTTTACACAACCCTATGGGTCCATAGGTAGTAGCTAGATGGCTTCTTCTCTCTCTTTGATTCTCAATACCATGTTGATGCGGAGCATCCTATGGACATCACCATGTCAAGAGTCCATTTGGCAAGTGACACGTGCCACATCTACTTCATGCATACAAAGGTGAATCATCTCCTTTACATGTGTTCACTTGTACCCTTCGAGGATGGTATACTACTTGACCCCTCTCTCGTGTGCATGCTTAGGTGTGAGCGGAGCTACACATTCATCATGGAGGAGTCCAAGCGCAAGGGAACAACTACACCATCCAAGACAAAAGCCTGGAAGCAGAGAAGGAAGCGCCAAGAAGAAGGCAGCAGCTCCCAGGCGACCCCGTGCGCACGGGCCCCTCCGATCCCCGTGCCCACGGGCCTCCCAGGCTGGTGGTCCTGAAGACCCTGTGCGCACGGGTGTGTACCATGCCCACGGGACCCCCGTGTCCACAGGCCTCACGGACCCCGTGCGCACGGGCCCTTGCGTCCGGTCCCTGGATACCCCATGCGCACGGGCTCCACTTACCCCGTGCACACGGGGCCCCCTGTGTGATGCTGCGGGCTTTGCCCTTGTTTTACCATTTCTCCCCCACTTATCCCTCTCCTTGCCTAGGACTATATATACTCCTTCATCTCCTCCATTTAGACTTAGCAAAGATTAGATCTAAACACTAGAGATTAGCTCATGTACCTCCCCTTGTGGGACCTCTTGAGAGAGAGACACTCCATTGGAGTTCAAGGCCTCCATTGGAGAAGATCCCTAGTGGATGAAGACCCCCTTGAGGGAAGGATCTATCTAGATCATCAAGCCCTCATCTCCTTCATAGAATTTGGGATGAACTCTACCATGTATCTTATTTCCCTTTGATTGTTCATGTACCATGTGGATCTTGTGTGTTTGATTGTCTAGTGGATGTGTGATTTGACTTGTTCTTGAGTGTTCCTCTTGTTTTCCCTCCTTTGTTCATCTTGTTCTTGGGGATCCCCACTCCAATTCATGAAAGATCTACCCATAGGGTTCCACCCTACATCATCTTGGTATCATGAGCCATGATTTCTCACGAAATTGGAGCCCCCCTCTTAGTTTTCTAGCCTAATTTTGCTTGTTCTTGCCCAATTTCGAAAATCCCCACAAAAAGAGCCATACCAATTTTTTTTTGTGATTTGAAGTTTTTGTTAGTTTTTGTTGATTTTGATCCATGGATCTGATGTATAGCAAGTAGATCTACCCCCTCTTGCGTCCCCATACCCCAATTTTTCTTTCCCCCTTCGAATTTGACAAGAAAATCGCGAAATTTCCGCCTACCCCGTGCCCACGGGCTCCCCACCCCGTGCCCACGAGCCCCCGCGAAGTCCCTGGAGACCCCATCTCCTCGGTACGTGTACCGTGCGCACGGGACCCCAAGTCCACGGGCTCTGGACCCCGTGCGCACGGCCCCCCTACAGTAGCCGCCCGGACTTCACCGTTTTGGCCGTAACTTTCGCATCCGAACTCCGATTTGGGTGTTCTTTGGCTCGTTGAAAAGCTAGCGACGTGCCCGAGGTGCTCATCTTGGTTTTACCACCATTTGACTCCATAAAATTTTTTCCATTTTGCATCTTTTGCATCGGCCCTCCGCCATAACTTTCGCACCACCACATAAAACTTCCGCAAACTAACCCATTTTGGTTCCTTTATTATTTGTGGTTGTTTGAGTTGTGATTTGAGTCTCCTAAGGTGTTTCAGCTACTTAGGGATGGTTGCATCTTCATCCACCACCGGTGACTTGTATCGGTCCATCGACTACATCCACCCCGAGCTTCCACATCGACGACGACCATCCATCCTTTGAGACCATCTTCAACCGAAAGCAAGGCCGGTTACCCCCGACTTTGTGAAAGGTTAAGTGTGACGAAGGTATCCATTCCGTCATAAACTTTTCATTCCTTGCCATTACATCTTGATAGCCCCACCATCTTTGCGAATACCTTCATACCCATTGAGACTAGCTATCCAAGTATTGTGGGGCTTCGGAAAACTTGTGCACCATAGTGATACGATCTCATATTGTTGCATCATTGGATATATCATATAGTGCCATTGTTTACTCCTGGGCATATCTTTGCGAATACCTTCATACCCATTGAGACTAGCTATCTGCTATTTGTGGTTGAGGCTCATCAATCATAGTGGAAAGGAAGAGAAGAGCAATAAAGAAGCTTTTAAGCCAGAAAGAGAATGATCATAAGCTTATAAGCAAAGAGTTGAGCATGAAAAGAGATACTTGTGCATGCAGATACATGAAATAGGAAACATTTAGCTTGCATACATATAGGTTGGTGCCAAGTGGTGAATCGTGCCCAAGTGTGCAATAAAGCTAGTGCTCTCCTAGTGTTTGTGCAACACGAGCTTCGTCTTCATTAGGCAATTTTGTATTGCTCATCCCTATAGTTGCAAAAGCCCCATTATCCCACCGTGTGTGTTTCTTTATTGCACTCCTCTATATTTGTGATCACTTGCTTTGCATTTTGAGTCCTTTGGATTTATTTCAACATTTACATTATCTTGGACTTCAATTTGCATGAAATTTGTGCCACTTGTCCTAACTAAGCCACTCGATAAGCTTTACTTTGTAGGTGTGAGTGAACAAGTCCGGTACCAATTCCACTATTCTATCATTTCACATTGAGTGATACAAGATACATCCTCAACTTTGGGAAAATGTAGCTTTGTATTGTTTATCTCATTTCCTACTCACCTTTGCTCGAGTCTTGTGATGGATAGGCAAAGTACATCATCTCCGGTCTACAACAACAACGACGAGTTCGATGCTATGAAGAACTTCATCGACTCCAAGATGGACAAGCGCATGGAGGAGCTCAAGGCCCTCATCAAGAACCGCAAACGGTCTTCCTCATCTTCGAGAAGATGCTCAAGTGCAAAGACTCCCGAGCGACCATCTCCGGCAAGTACACACAAGCATCGACATCGACATGACCCTGAAGAGCGAGCTTCAGGACACGTGTTGGCTGCTCTGCCAACCCCGTGCACACGGGCCCTCGACCCCCGTGCCCACAGGACCCCGTGCACACGGCCTCCTGTACCCCTGTGCACACGGGCTATACAGAGTCGCGACATCAACTACAAGGCTGCAGCTTCTTCAACACCTTTGGCATCTTCGCCAAGTGACTTTAAGGCATCTTTGCCTTCGGACGTACGAAATCTTCGCCAACAAGCACCCCAAGACTACGCTCAAGAGAAGCTCCCAAAGCTCAAGTCCGTGACTTCCACGAGCTACTACGACCTCGACATCGACCATGCGATTCCTTTCTATGGGACTCAAGAACCCGAGGAGTACCTCGAGTGGGAGCGTTTGATGGACGACTACATCAAGTCCCTTCCGAAGATCAAGTGAAGTGCGCCACAACAAACTGCCATGACTACGCCTCGACATGGTGGCTTCACACACCTTCGGAGAGCTACGAGATGAGTTGGTCCAAGACGAAGAAAGTGATGCGGCGAGAGTTTGTGCCTCCAACCTACACGGAACATCTTCAACGCCAATTGGAGAACACCATACAAGGATCCAAGTCCCTCGACGAGTACTTCAAGAACATGAAGGAAGCCTTGCGACGTGCCGGCGTGGACGACCCCATTTGGATGAAGTTCTACTTCATGATGGGATTGAACAACGACATCTCCAAGACTATCTTTCTCGAGAACTACAAGTCCCTTGACGATAACTACTTTGGTGCCCTCAAGGCGGAGCAAGAACTCAAGAAGTCCAAGTCTACTCGACCCCGAGCTCACTTCACAACAACCACGCTACAAGACGGCGAGAGTGATGATGTGCCATCTTCGGCCTTCATTCATGAGGAGAGTGATGACGTGCCATCTTTGGCCTTCATCCATGACGAGAGTGACGATGTGCCATCTTCGGCCTTCATCCACGACGACGACTACGAGATGGTTGAGCATGGGATTCTCCCTTCGACCACGGCGACGTATGATGACTTGAGTGACTTTTGCCACCATATTGAGAGTGAGAGTGACTTCACCACTAGCCCCATATTTGATGAGCCGCCCCAATTCCCATGTGAGGAGAGCCACCACCACCACCACTTGAGTGATTTGAGTGCCTCCACCATATGCGACATTGAGTGCACCTACCTTGAGGGAGTGAGTGAGCCACCGCCACATAGAGAGAGTGAGATAGTTGATGAGGCATATGAGGCCATTTCGGTTTCTAACAACTTAACCTCTACCTCTATTGTGTCTTCTCATTTGGTGCTAGGTCCCATATATGATGATGCGCCGATCCTCGACGACTTCGTCCTCCCTTTGGACATGACGATGGCCATGGTGGAATATGATGCACCCCACACATGGTTCCATCACGATGAAGATGAACACGATTTGTTCTTCCCAACCTCACCTACACCACTTGAGTGGAACGACAAAGGTAACATAGGTGAAGGTGATGCTATTGTCCCACTAGTGGACATTCTTGACATTGATTGCTTGCATGATGTTGATCCACCTATTCCCATGCTTCATGCTAGTGCGACTTCCTCATGTCATGACTTACCACTTTATGATGACTATGATGATGAGCATGTTGAATTGCCTAGTTGTGATGCCATGTTACATAGGATTTCTTGTGACAATTCTTTAGGTCACATCATGTTTGCTAATCCGCTTGACTTGTCATATGCTAGGCATGAGATCAACCATATGTCTTATTTGCAATCTCTTCATAGTGACTATGCATATGCCATTAAAATAAACCCAATTTGCAGTTATGGCATAGATGACAAGCCCATGGTTATTGGCATTTGTTTCTCTTGTGATGATATTGATATGCTCCCTTTGCATCATTTATCTCATATGCCATGCCATGACCATCTAGCTTCGGATATGCATTGTTTTGGATGTTGTCCATTTTCTCCTTATGATGTTTCCGATATTGCTCATGAGGAGACCCCCATAGTTTCCTCATACATTTTAGGAGATTTTGATCCATCCCATCCATTGCATGATCCCAATACTTGTGTGCACCATATGCTCCCCATGAATAAAAATGCTATTGTTGTGCCTCACACTTGCTATAAATTGTAACCTAATCATGTTGAACACAATAACTATCATTGCTTGACGGATGACATGTTCATATACCATGCCTCAAATTTCTTTGAGCATTGCTTATCTTGTGCTAACTCACACGTGCACATACAAATCATGATGGATGATGTGTACATTTACCACACACACAATTTCTTTCGTTTGTGTCTCTTTTGTGTAGGTACCCATGAATACTTGTCAACCTCACAATCCCATGAGTTGACAAAACAAGCTCTAGAGAGCAATGATGACTTGGGGATCACATGGATTGTCTTTCCCACAGCTCCCTTCGCGCAAAGACTTTTTGCATCTCTTCTACATGGCCCTCACATGGTTATGGGTTATATATCACTTCTTCCTTTATGCCCATATTGCCATGTTCACTTTGCATGATATGCTCATTCCTATGCATTTGCCATGCTTTTGTGACCCATGCTTTGCATTACACATGATGATTGATTCTCATACTTGTATGTGTATTTGCAAGCTTGGTGGAGATTTTGCTAGTTATTGCAGTATTCCATCTATGACCCATTCCTATGATGATACTATGATCTTGCTTTATGTTCGTGCTTGCGATATGTCATGTGCATTGCCTATATCCACTATTTGCTCACATGACATGATTGCCATGATTTACTAGTGTGTTGCATCTTCACTCCACTAGTTTGCACGACTTGATTGATGTACTTGCTTATGTTGGATCACCAATGACTCATACGTGCTCATTTCATCCGGTTGATGACAACCATCTACATGCTTTGCACATGATTGTTATTGCTTCTTGTCACATATCTACATATGTTGCCTCTATCATGCTAGACTTGCCATGTATTGAGTGCAACAATGCTTATAGTCTTGCTCATAAGATTGCCCCCATAGCATTCTCACATATGTTTGGAGATGTTGACATATTACTTGTGAAACATGCTTGCCTTACCTCTTTGCACCGTATACCTAGTGCCTTGAATATCGCCACTGTTGCATCATATTATTCATGCTCTTGTGCTTCTAATGGTTATGTGCAAGAGAAGAGAACCATCATGATGGATCATGTGTTTATCTACCATGCGCATACGCTCTTTGTGTTGTGTGCATGTGTAGGATACTTGGACTTCGCGTCGACTTCCACTTCATATGAGTTGACCATTCGAGCTCTTGAGAGCGAGCCTCATACATTCGACCACGACTCACTTCTACACCACATTTCCTACCACTTCGGCATTGTGAAGGACGCACAAGGACATGCTTTCAAGGTGATATCATTCTATCTAGAGAACTCCCAAACCATGAGCATGCATATTGTGGATCATACTTCATGTGTTGCTTGCTCCTTGACACTTTGCACACATGCTAGTGATCTTGCTTCGATTTATCATTACCACATTGCCATGCCACATGATATATATGCCCTGTGTGTTGCATCTAGTTCTTCAGATATGCCATGTCCCTTTGCTTATCACATGCTTGACTTCATTGCCTCACACATGTTGAACAATTGCTCTTTCCATTGTGTTGAGTGCCACGATATCTTCACTACACCCTATGCACGTTATGCTTGGATTGTCTTGCACTTGCCCCATGTGTTTCGACATTTCACTATATTTGGTGTTGTGAATGACTCTTATGCCTACCATAGACCATTCATTGAGCACTTTATGCATGCTTGCTATGACCTTGAGGTAGATGCTTGTTCACTTATCACATATATTTGCATCTTGACCTCCCATTTGCATGCTTGTTCCCATGATGTACTTGATTGTGCTCAATTTATATGCTCAAATGTCATGCCACACTTCTTTGTAAAACCATATGCTATGCTTGATGACAACACTTGTTGGGTGAAAAACCTCTTGCTTGATTTTGCTCTTACGACAACAACATTTGTTTTTCCATGTGCTTGTTATCTTTGCTCCTTTTGATGGAATTACAAGACGGTGGGACATTGGAGAGTGCCCATTCGGAACTACAAGATGATGAATGCTTGGTGATCTTCCAATTCCACACGACGCCATCATCTCTTTCCCATGGTGATTTGGATTTTGATCCGAGGTCGGATCTTTCCCAAGGGGGAGGGGATGATGCGGAGCATCCTATGGACATCACCATGTCAAGAGTCCATTTGGCAAGTGACACGTGCCACATCTACTTCATGCATACAAAGGTGAATCATCTCCTTTACACGTGTTCACTTGTACCCTTCGAGGATGGTATACTACTTGACCACTCTCTCGTGTGCATGCTTAGGTGTGAGCGGAGCTACACATTCATCATGGAGAGTCCAAGCGCAAGGGAACAACTACACCATCCAAGACGGAAGCCTGGAAGCAGAGAAGGAAGCGCTAAGAAGAAGGCAGCAGCTCTCAGGCGACCCCGTGTGCACGGGCCCCTCCAACCCCGTGCCCACGGGCCTCCCAGGTTGGCGGTCCTGAAGACCCCGTGCGCACGGGACCCCTATGTCCACGGGCCTCACGGACCCCGTGCGCATGGGCCCTTGCATCCGCTCCCTGGATACCCCGTGCGCACGGGGACCCTTTGTGATGCTGCGGGGTTTGCCCTTGTTTTACCATTTCGCGCCCACTTATCCCTCTCCTTGCCTAGGACTATATATACTCCTTCATCTCCTCGATTAAGACTTAGCAAAGATTAGATCTAAACACTAGAGCTTAGCTCATGTACCTCCCCTTGTGGGATTCCTCTTGAGAGAGAGACACTCCATTGGAGTTCAAGGCCTCCATTGGAGAAGATCCCTAGTGGATGAAGACCCCCTTGAGGGAAGGATCTATCTAGATCATCAAGCCCTCATCTCCTTCATAGGATTTGGGATGAACTCTACCATGTATGTTATTTCCCTTTGATTGTTCATGTACCTTGTGGATCTTGTGTGTTTGATTGTCTAGTGGATGTGTGATTTGACTTGTTCTTGAGTGTTCCTCTTGTTTTCCCTCCTTTGTTCATCTTGTTCTTGGGGATCCCCACTCCAATTCGTGAAAGATCTCCCCATAGGGTTCCACCCTACATCACATGTTCTCCTTGATGTTCTTGGAGATCTATTCGATGTAATACACTTTTGCGGTGTGTTTGCCGAGATCCATGAATTGTGGATTTATGATCAGATTATCTATGAATATTATTTGAATCTTCTCTGAATTCTTATAGCGTCTAGACACTTGTGGGAGTAGTTGTTATCAATCTTGTTAAGTTTTCTTCACTTTTATTTTGGGAACTAAAAATTGCAGAAAGTTTTTAGAGAAAATAAATTATATATGAGGGTATTTTCTAGAGGTTCCTCGAGCAAGAGCTCCCCAAGGCCTGCAATACGTGAGTTGGACCTTGAACCACCTCGAGATGTCGTCCTAAAAGTCTGTGAATGACCATCTGACACTTTCATGATCCATGCAGGCATCAATGATGAGTTCGATATGTATGTACATAATACGGTGTTGACGGACTTCTTACTAGATAAGTGTTTGCAATACTATGATCTCATTGACCCTTTGTGCGGAAAATCAAGTATGTATCTCGCCGCTCCTCTCAGGATGTTAAATTGACATATAAGAAATTCTTTTCGCATGACTGTTTAAGAATTTTGTGCTGCTTGTAGAATTCCCTTTTGGGGAACTTGCCTTGATCCTCATAAATCTAATTGCAATGAATTTCTCATGAGTATTACCCGAGGTGAAACTAGAGGCATAATGCAAGCTAGAATTGGAAGCATTCATTTTCCCGCCATTCACTATTTTACTCTGTTCATAAGTAGATTCATAAATGACAAACATGACCTCAGTACCCCTATTCCTGATTTAAACATTCTTAAAAGCGTGGTATTGAGAAATAGATAATTTAATATGGGAGCCATCATCGCATGTCATTTACATAAAATTCTCTTGTTGGTGATCTTTTTGGTGGGATCTATGCCACCCGTTTAGCTGTTTACCTTGGTGTACCTATCAAAGAAAATGATCCTCAGTTGCCTGCTTGTTATCTTGATTATTATGCTATGGCCCGTTAAAAGTTTCTGAAGATAGAAAACACACCATTTAGATATAGGCTGGAATAGGGGTCATGTTATCTATATTACTTTGCTTGCCCCTGCCTTCTTTAACTTTCAGGAGAAACAAAGACACTTTATACTTAAAGAGGAAGCTAAGGCATGCGAGACGGCAGAGGAGATGGCTCGCTGGAATGAGGCAGCTTACCAGGCGGTAGTGGCTGCACTCAAGTATAGTCCAAACTACTTTCACGAGTTCTATCCAGGCCATTGGTGGCCATTGACAAAATAGGCCAAAAGCCTAAGCTTGGGGGAGTATGTACTTCTCACCGACATTGCATTCATGTACCACACATTCGTTTTAGTTGTCAGTGTTCATCCTTTTTCATTGTATATCCATGCTAGTTTTTATTTTGCTTTTCTTTTGTGTGTTTGAAAAAACTTCGAAAATCCAAAAATATTTCTCGCTTCTTTTTTAGTTTTTCTTCCTTGTTTAGTTAGTTTGTAGTATCAAAAGAAAATCGAAAAAGATTTCTTGTTCTTCTTTTCTTTGTTGGGAGTTCTCCCGTGTAAATAGTTTTTCTCACCTTTTTTTTCTTGTTTAGTTTGCTTTCTTTATAAAAAACTAATAAACTCCAAAAACATTTCGGTATGTTGTTTGAAATTATTTTCTCTTTTTGAGTTGTCATAAGGAGAAGACCACAATAGAATTGTTGAATGGCTCCAATTTGCTTTGTTGTCAATCTAACAAAGAGCCAATATTACATTATCTTCTCCATTGAATAAAATGTTTACAGATTCTAGCTTAGTCCTGTGACACCCTCGATTCAATCATACACGCAAATGTGTACGATCAAGATCAAGGACTCATGGGAAGATTTCACAACACAACTCTAGAGATAAATAAAATAATACAAGCTTTATATTACAAGCTAGGGGCCTCAAGGGCTCGAATACAAAAGCTCGAAAACAAATGAGTTAGCGGAAGCAACAATATCTGAGTACAGACATAAGTTAAACAAGTTTGCCTTAAGAAGGCTAGCACAAATTAGCAACGATCGAAAAGGCAAGGCCTCCTGCGTGAGACCACCTAACTACTCCTCAAAGTTGAACTCCACATAGAATCATCCTCAGGATCCTCTGGTTCCTGGACTCCATCATATGATTGCAATAACCAGGAAAGTGGGAAAAAGAAGTAGGAAAGCAACCGTGAGTACTCATCCAAATTACTCGCAAGCAAGGATCTACACTATATATGCATTGGTATCAATGAAAAGGTGATAGAGGCAAAGGTGTCCCGTCTTTCGATGAGATGATGGATATCGCTTAGGTGGAAATCGACTTTGACGATCCAACTATGAACGTGCGAGGACGTCGCGCCTTAGTAATCACTAAACCAACTCCGAGAGGTTATTGACCACGCGAAGCACGATCAACGACCACGAGGGTCATTTTCTGCGAGCAAACGAAGAACAAGCAAGAAACTGAGATTGCAATCTGGATATTGCGACTATAAGATGAAAGCTTTATTGATCAAGGTGGGGTTACGAGGCGTCTTTGTGCAGTGTCGTTGAACACAAACGGAACGCTGTGAAGTTGCAGCTATGGCAAACTTTAATCTAAACAAAACCCAAAGTCTAAATGGTGCCCTAAGGGATGTATATATGGAGGAAGAGGAGGGGGGGGGGGAATTTCGTGGCCCTTGGTGGAGGGGTCCGAAATCAATCCTATATCTTGTTTCCCCACACATACGGACTCTAAAAATAGCCTATACTTATGTATTTCGAAATTACATGGGCCTGGCCCAATAATAAGTTAACGCAGCACCTAGAATAGCCTCGGGACAAAATTTATGAAGTGGCATCTTGTATATTTCATCCAAGTCTTCATGCACCCATTATGGTGGCTTCAAAGTCCTGAAATCATCACTTGTAACTCCGTTCTTGTTACCCTTGCGCATGCCATCATCTCCATGCTTGTTCATGCTCCAATGTCCATCCTTCTCCAAGCTAGGCCCTTCATTTGTAAGCAAAAGAAATGTATCCAATTTAGGCAGCATCATGTTCTCACGAACATTAGAATCATTACCAAGAAACGAAAGTACGTGATAATTTAATTGGCGGCCGTGTGGTCTAGTAATCGGTCCAGTATATGTAGCAGTAGGGGTTATGGGTGTAACAATGGTATTGATGTCCTCATCATCCTCCCCTTCTTGAAATGAAGTTGTCCTCGACGGAAGCTCATCTTCCTCACCCAAATAAGGCTTCAAATCTGCAATGTTAAAAGTGGGACTAACCCCAAAATCTGCAGGCAGCTCAAGTTTATATGCATTATCATTTATTTTCTCTAACACCTTAAAAGGTCCGTCAGCACGTAGCATTAGCTTTGATTTGCGCAAATCAGGAAATCTACCCTTACGCAAATGTAACCAAACAAGATCTCCAAGTGCAAATGCAACATGTTTTCTACGCTTATCTCCAGCAAGTTTATATTTAGCATTCATACGCTCAATGTTTTCCTTAGTTAACTCATGCATTTTTAAAATCAATTCAGCACGTTGTTTAACATCAAAATTAACCTTCTCCGAAGATGGAAGAGGCAACAAATCAATAGGTGCACGAGGTAGGAAATCATACACAGTTTCAAAAGGGCACATCTTAGTAGTAGAATGCAATGAACGATTATAAGCAAATTCAATATGAGGCAAGCATTCTTCCCACATTTTCTTATTGTTCTTCAAAACAGCCCTAAGCATAGTAGACAATGTTCTATTGACTACTTCAGTTTGTCCATCAGTTTGGGGGTGACAAGTAGTACTAAAAAGCAGTTTAGTCCCCAACTTAGCCCATAAACATCTCCAAAAGTGGCTAAGAAATTTAGTATCACGATCTGAAAAATAGTATTTGGCACACCATGCAAACGAATAATTTCACGAAAGAACAAATCAGCAACATTAACAGCATCATCGCTTCTATGACATTGTATAAAGTGTGCCATTTTCGAGAATCTATCCACGACAACAAATATGCTATCCCTCCCCTTCTTTGTTGGAGGTAAACCTAAAACAAAGTCCACAGATATATCCTCCCAAGGAACACTAGGTACAAGCAAAGGCATATATAAACCATGGGGATTGAGTCGTGACTTAGCATTTTGACATGTAGTGCAGCGAGCAATAAAACGCTCAACATCCCGTCTCATCTTTGGCCAAAAGAAATGTGTAGCAAGTACGTCCTCCGTCTTCTTCACGCCAAAGTGTCCCATTAGTCCTCCTCCATGCGCCTCCTGTAACAATAAAAGACGAATGGAGCTAGCTGGAATGCATAGCTTGTTAGCACGGAACACAAATCCATCATTAAGGACGAACTTGTTCCAAGTTGTTCCTTCTTTACAATTCTACAATACATCTTTAAAATAAGCATCATGCACATATTGATCTTTGATGGTCTCCAAACCAAATATTTTGAAGTCAAGTTGTGAAAGCATAGTATAGCGACGAGATAATGCATCAGCAATAACATTTTCTTTACCCTTCTTGTGTTTAATTACATAAGGAAAAGTCTCAATGAATTCAACCCATTTAGCATGTCTTCGATTCAGTCTAGCTTGACTTTTAATATGTTTCAAAGATTCATGATCAGAATGTATAACAAATTCTTTGGGCCATAAATAATGTTGCCATGTTTCTAAAGTCCGAACAAGAGCATATAATTCTTTATCATAAGTAGAATAATTCAGACTAGGCCCACTCAATTTTTCAGAAAAGTATGCAACAGGTTTGCCATCTTGTAATAACACACCTCCTAATCCAATTCCGCTAGCATCACATTCAAGGTCAAAAGTCTTATTAAAATCAGGAAGTTGGAGTAAAGGAGCATGTGTCAACTTATCTTTCAACACCGTGAAGGCTTCTTCATGTGCGGTACCCCAAACAAAAGGCACATCCTTCTTTGTAAGCTCATTGAGAGGTGCAGCAATGGTGCTGAAATCTCTCACAAAACGCCTATACAATCCAGCGAGGCCAAGAAAACTCCTCACTTGTGTGACCGTTTTGGGCTGCAGCCAACTCTCAATAGCTTCAATCTTGGCTTTATCAACTTCAATTCCCTATGGAGTAACAACATAGCCAAGAAAAGACACTCGGTCGGTGCAAAAGGTGCACTTCCCAAGGTTACCAAACAAACGTGCATCACGTAGAGCAATAAAAACAACACGTAAATGTTCCAAATGTTCCAAATGTTCCAAGGTTCAGGCCCTCTCGATGGAGGTAAAACCCTACTCCTGCTTGATTGATATTGATGATATGGGTAGTACAAGAGTAGATCTACCACGAGATCAGAGAGGCTAAACCCTAGAAGCTAGCCTATGGTATGATTGTTGTTTGTCCTACGGACTAAAACCCTCCAGTTTATATATGCACCGAAGAGGGTTAGGGTTACACAGAGTCGGTTACAACGGTAGGAGATCTACATATCCGTATCGTCAAGCTTGCCTTCCACGCCAAGGAAAGTCCCATCCGGACACGGGACGAAGTCTTCAATCTTGTATCTTCATAGTCCAGGAGTCCGGCCGAAGATGATAGTTCGACTATCCGGACAGCCCCTAGTCCGGACTCCTCGATAGCCCTGAACCAGGCTTCAATGACGATTTAGTCCGACATGCATATTGTCTTCGCATTGCAAGGCGGGTTCCTCCTCCGAGTACTTCATAGAAGATTTTGAACACAAGGATAGTGTCCGGCTCCGCAAAATAAGTTCCACATACCACCGAAGAGAGAATAATATTTACACAAATTGAATCTGCTAACGTATTCCGTGGGGTGACATCACACCACGGCCAAGCCTTTATTGAATCGCTTTTCTTGTCCCACCTCAGTAGCGTTTAGCAAGGCGGTTTTTGGCACGTCTTGTCAAAGCGTAGATCGTGTCCCTTATTCCGGATTCTCATCAATACGGGCGTGGGTAACCCAACCGCGCCATTGATTACGGCGCTTGGGAGATAAGCGAGTTTTACCAGGCTGGTGGGGACGCATAGCTTCGTCCGTCCATATAAGGGGATAGGGATCCACCTTTTTTACCTACGCCTTCTTCCTCCTTTGTTATCCATTTCTGTGCACTCGAGCTCCAGCGCCGAAGTCCGCACATCTCGCCTCAACCTTCCCCAGCCATGTCCGGAGCGGGAGGCAAGTGGATGGCCTCCTCCGTCACGGAGGGGCACATCAAGAGGCTGCGGAAGGCCGGATACTTGTCCAGCGACATCGCGCATCGGCTCCCCGACAAGGGGCAGCTCATCCCCACCTCCGAGCCCCATGAGAGGGTGGTGTTTCTCAGCCACTTCCTCCGCGGACTAGGTTTCCCACTTCACCCATTTGTCCGGGGGCTCATGTTCTACTACGGCCTGGATTTCCACGATCTGGCCCCGAATTTCGTCCTCAACATCTCGGCTTCATCATCGTGTGCGAGGCCTTCCTCCGCATCAAGCCCCACTTCGGCTTATGGCTGAAGACCTTCAATGTCAAGACGAAGGTAGTGGGGGGCCAGCGGGTGGAGTGTGGAGGTGGCATGGTGGGCAAGATGCCCAACGTTATATGGCTCGAGGGCTCCTTCTGGAAACCATCAAAGGGTGGCAATCAGGGTGGTTCTACATCACCGAGCTGCGTGACCCTGAATGGGCAGCGGCCCCCGAGTTCCGATCTGGCATACCCACACGGCTCACCTCCTGGAAAGAGAAGGGCCTGACATGGGGTAATTCGGAAGAGCTGACCGGAGTCCAAACCTGCATCCAAAACCTTGTGAATAAGAAGATCAAGCTCGTCAACGTAGTCCAGGTCATGCTCATCCGCCGGATCCTCCCGTGCCAACAACGGGCCTCCAGCTTGTGGGAGTTTGATCCGGCACAGCACCAAACCTTGAGCAGACTCTTCGACACTACGTACGAAGATGCCTGGAAGGTGCTGTTCAAGGGCGCCCAGGCTCCCGCATCCGCTACCGAAGATCGCGGATTCAGCTCGCAGCGTCAAGTCGGCGAGGTAAGCTATTTTACCCTTTACAGGACATTTATTTTCCATAATTTGACTCTATGCAGGATATAAACTCCCTTGCCTTTGACAGGCCTGGCAAAAGAAGACCGGGCAGGATAACTGTCCGGCTCCCTCGCCAGAATACCCAGCAGACGCCCGATTGACGGGGCTGCTGGTTCCGGCACCTTACGTGGTGCCAGAGAAGAAGGCCAAGAAGAAGGCCACGGGAACTCGAATGAGTTCCCGGCGCCAAGTGTTGTCGGACTCATCGTCCGACGACTCCGAGGCGGACTCCTCCCACGAAGGCGAGGAGGAGGAAAAAGAGGCCTCTCCCCTAGCGGGGGGGGGGGGGAGAGAAGAAAAGGAAGGCTGCCCCAACGGGGGAGGCCGAAGGGTCCAAGAAGGGAAGGACCCTCCCTCCGGACTACTCCACCAACACCGACAACGATGAAGAGGAGTGGCCACGAGGGACTAAGCCCCTGGCGACTTCGTAAGTGTCTGGATACCAGAATGACTCATGGTGTTTCGTTTGTCGCATAGAATCTCTTAACGCCAAATATAACCCTGCAGCCTGCCCAAGGATGGGCTCGACACTTCAACGAGCGGCTCCCTGGCTCCATCGGACGTGGATAGCACTTCACTTCCGGCCGTATCCTCTCCTCGCGCAGCGGATGATGCCAAGGTGGGGTCCCAAAAGGGGGCTAGCTAGGAGGAGGAGCTCCCGGAGGCGCCGCAAGGCAACCTCCCGAACTCTAGGCACAAGGGGGATCAAACCCCAAAGGGCTCTAAGTCCGGCCCTGGGCCGGACTCCGCACCGGAACCTTTAGTGGTTCCGGAGTCCAGCGGGCAGCCCCTTCGTAAGAAGGGCTAGACTGCGACACCAGTGACCTCCGTCCAACCGGAGGCACCGGATAATTTGCTGGAGGCGCTTAACGGCGCCTCCATCGACGAGGAGCACCGCACTGTTATGAGTGTGTTGATCCAGAAAGTTCAATCCACCAAGAGCGGGCTGGTGAAGCTGCGCGCCACCTTCTAACAAGGCTTTGAGGTATGTATTTAAGATATGTAAAAATATTACCGCATAGACGGTAGCCCCTGATGCTCAGTTTGGTGTTCGGAAAGAAAAGCCGAATTGAGGATCTTAAAAGAGATGTACGCAGGAGTCTAACATAAGTATGTCAATATGGGAATGCAGGCTGCGCTGCTGACCTCTGCCGCACCGACTGCGGAGGTTAATGCATTGAACTAGAGCCTCGAGCGGTCCGAGAACGAGCTCGGCCTTGCCAAGAAGCCGCTCGAGGACAAGGAAGGTAAGTAATACCTTATGGGAGTATATAAAAAATGTGGTTGCAAAAAATAACAAGAATAACGTGAAAATTGTAGGGGCCACGAACGAGGTGGCGACCCTGAAGGAAGAGGTGTCCAGGGCCGAAAGCGATGCGTCCGCGGAACGCACCGAGCGAGAGAAGCAGGAGGCGCGGGTGGCGGAGGTGCGGCAAGAGCTCCAGGCTCTCTGGAAAAACACGAGAATTTGGAGCGTGACTCAAAGACTCGAGAGTCCGGGCTTGCCTCGGCTCTTGAGAGCACCAAAGCCGCTAAGGCCGAAGCCCAAAAAGCCCTCCAGTAAATTGAGGCAATAAAGAAGATAGCGGCGGGTAAGGCATTCTTCATGCAAAGCAAGCACATGAAAGTGAATTACTTGTTACTTACCTGAATCCGGAGCTCTCCAGGAGCATTCACAGATCTGCCCCGCAGTGTGTCCGATGCCGCCGCATTCTACCGGGCCGAGGAAGGGAGCTCGATGGAGAAGGTGTTCGGTCTCGGTATCTTCGAGGCGGACACCCGTGCCTGGCGACCAGCTGAAGCAGCTGGTCGAGCTCCATAAGTTGGCCGAACAGGCCATGAAGGGCCTCATAGTTCGGATGTGGCCCGAGGAAACCATGCCTGGGAGCTACTTCGGGCTGGTGAGGTAGCTGGTGGACGCCTGTCCATGGATTGAAGTCGTTAAGCGCTCCGTCTGCATCAAAGGTGCCCGTAGGGCCCTTGCCCGTGCTAAAGTGCACTGGGGCAAGATGGACGCTGAGAAGCTTGTGATGGACGCTGAGAAGCTTGTGATGGACGCTCCACCGCCGGGTAGGGAGTATCGCAAGCCCGAGATGTATTATGAGAACGTCCTGAAGGGTGCCCGCCTTATAGCGGGTGAATGCTCCAAAGATGTAATTTTTGAGTAAACTCGCATTTGTTATCTTGTGCACTTGAAAACTTGTTCATATACGCTAAGCAACGCTTGTGAATTTAAAATATTACCTTCTGTGCGGCCGTTTACTAAATTTGAGAGATGGCGAGTCGTCTCTTTTGCCCCCATGCCATGAGTGATGGGGTGTTCGGGATAAACTTGATCGCTCTTTTTCCCATTCTTGGGTCCTTCGAGGGAGGCGCTCAACGCAACGAACAAGGCAACCGGACTATAATGCTTGAACACTCTCACTTAGCCATAGAATTCTATAATTTTAAATTTCGGCGAAGCCCCTAGTATTCCGAAGACCGAGTTCAGGGCGCTATCCACGCCTGGGTTGGACAAAGCCGACTCCTCGCTCTATGCGGCATAAGTCTTTAGGGACTCGAAGAGACCTCTCAAACAGCGACCGGCTCTCGCCCTATCATGACGGTCAGTTTTAGCTTTCTCCACTGAGGTGCTCAACCCAGCTCAACTGGGGCACAATCGCAGTGGTTCTCCCAGCGCTACCTTAGCCGATATGACGGAACGTAAGGTACCAAAACATGGGAGCCGGGCAAACCCAACTATTGACCCAAGACATGATTCGGAGCCGATGCATATAATGCTATAAGTTCGGGGTGCCGCACTTGTGAAAGTGTTCGGACTTATCACACCATATTTTGGGGTACTTAAGCCCCTGGTGTATTTGGCCGTACCAAAGCGTACGGGTGTAGCATGTCATAAGTGAACATATATAGATAGAAAAAGGAATGCAATAATAGGCAAAAGGCTATGCATTGTTTATTAAAAAAAGGCTGGGTAAAAGCAGAACGATACAAATAATGCGATAAGCAAGGGACGGGACTATTTGACATGTCGCCCTCCAGGGAGCGAGCTGCGGGATGATGTGTAAAACAAGTATACTGCTCGTTATAGAGACCACCTGGACACTCGACGTAGCTTTCTGCTTCCCTGGCTGTTGCATCGTGTGTTCGGCAATTCTACTGCCGGACAGGGCTTCTTGAGAAAGGAGTCCTTAAAGTAAGAGAAAAAGAAGAATGACACAATTGGGAGCCCTGGTGTGGTTGAGCCGCATTCTGGGCCTGCCATGGTCGTCCCCCTCCCCCTATGCCCATGGTATTTCCAGAGCGTAATTATGTAGTACTGGTTTCACAATTTCGCGAGGGCTGGGGTTGGGGCCGCATTGCTACGCGATGCTCGGGCGTGCGAGCGGTCTTGTTGTTGGTTAGTCCGAAGGCGGCAGCGATGTCCAGCCATTTAATAGACGGACTCGAGAATTGCCTTAAGAGGCTGATTTGTACTTCGCGCGAGGGCCGTATGCTCCTCCGTTCGGAGAGAGCGTTCGGTATTTTCATTGACCGTAATGACTCTTGAGGGCTGGCATCTTGAGCTTGAGGTATGCGTAGTGCGGCACCGCATTGAACTTTGCAAATGCGGTTCGTCCGAAAGCGAAGGCGTGATAGCCGCCATGAGCGGGACTATATCAAAGATTAATTCCTTGCTTCGAAGTTATCCGGTGATCCGAAGACCACTTCAAGTGTGGCGAGCTGCTGATTGGCCTCTACACGGTATGACGCCTTTAAAGGTCGTCTTTGTGGGTTTAATCCTTGAGGTGTCTATGCCCATCTTGCGCACTGTATCCTGATAAAGCAGGTTCAGGCTGCTGCTGCCGTCCATCAGGACTCTAGTGAGGTGAAATCCGTCAACGATTGGGTCTAGAACCAATGCGGCGAATCCGCCATGGCGGATGCTAGTGGGGTGGTCCCTTAGATCAAAAGTGATCGGGCAGGAGGACCACGGATTGAACTTTGGGGCGACTGGCTCCATCGCATATACGTCCCTTAGTGCACGCTTCCGCTCCCGTTTGGGTATGTGGGTTGCGTATATCATGTTCACCGTCCGCACTTGTGGGGGAAAGCCCTTCTGTCCTCTATTGTTCAGCTGCCGGGGCTCCTCCTCGTCATCGCTATGCAGCCCCTTGTCATTGTTTTCGGCAGTTAGCTTGCCTGCCTGCTTGAACACCCAACAATCCCTGTTGGTGTGGTTGGCTGGTTTTTCGGGGGTGCCGTGTATCTGGCACGAGCGATCGAGTATTCGGTCCAAATTGGACGGGCCCGGAGTATTTCTTTTGAATGGCTTTTTCCGCTGGCCGGGTTTAGAGCCTCTGAATCCGGCATTGACTGCCGTATCCTCAGTATTATCACCATTAATGCGGCGCTTGTGCTTGTTGCGACGCGACCTGCCGTCGTTGTCCTTGGTATCCAAATTACCAGGGCTCTTGGTCATGCTGTTACTACGAGCTAGCCAGCTATCCTCTCCCGCGCAGAAGCGGGTCATGAGTGTTGTGAGGGCTGCCATGGATTTCGGCTTTTCCTGTCCTAGGTGCCAGGCAAGCCACTCGTCACGGATGTTATGTTTGAAGGCTGCAAGGGCCTCTTCATCCGGACAGTCGATGATTTGATTTTTCTTGGTTAGGAACTGTGTCCAGAATTGTCTGGCCAATTCTTCTGGCAGCTGAATTATGTGGCTTAGGTCATCGGCGTCTGGTGGTCGCACATAGGCGCCCTGGAAGTTGTCGAGGAATGCGGCTTCCAGATCTTCCCAACAACCAATTGACTCCGCTGGCAAGCTGTTAAGCCAATGCCGAGCTGGTCCTTTAAGCTTGAGTTGGAGGTATTTGATGGCATGTAGATCATCACCGCGGGCCATGTGGATATGGAGGAGATAGTCCTCGATCCAGACCATAGGATCTGTTGTGCCGTCGTATGATTCGATGTTTACGGGTTTGAAACCCTCAGGGATGTGATGATCCATCACTTCGTCTGTGAAGCATAGTGGGTGTGCGGCGCCTCTATATTGGGCTATATCACGACGCAGCTCAAATGAGCTTTGTCTACTGTGTTCGGCTTGGCCAGAATTTCCATATCCGGCGTCACGGTTATCATCATGTATTGTGGGGCGCCCAGGCGATCCGTAGATCGATCATGTTTGTCTTGCCTTGTCCTCTAGTATATCCCGCAGGTCTGGCACATTCTCCCGCGTCTTGGTATTTTTTGAGCGGCGCCGGGGTGCGACTTGAGTGGAGGGCCGAGAGGCCTCTCTGTCGTGACCACGAGGTGGCCGGTCGGCCATATTATGCGCTGGTGATGTAGGTTTAGGTGCTTCCTCCTCTAATCGGGGTAGCAGCCTACGTTTTGGGTAGCTCTTGGAGGGGCGTTCGAGTTCATACTGTTCGGCCGCAAGGACTTCAGTCCATCTGTTGGCTAGCAAGTCTTGGTCAGCTCTAAGTTGTTGCTCCTTTTTCTTGAGGCTGCTTGCCGTGGGCATAAGCCTGGATTTGAAACGCTCTTGTTCGACGGGATCCTCAGGCACGACAAATTCGTCGTCGTCGAGGCTTGCCTCGTCTTCGGAGGGAGGCATGTAATTATCATCCTCTACCTCTCTGCCTGCCGCTCTCTCATGAGGGCTGGCTTCTCCATCCTCCCGCAATGAATCCTGCTGGAGGGAGTTGTCTTCGGCACTGTCCGGGGTGTTATTGTCTCCCGTGCTGGAATCACCGCTTTTGCTGTGGCGGGATGTAGAGTGGCGCCGCTGACGCCGGCGCTTAGGCTGTTTATTGGAGGGGTCATCCTCCATTGTTCCATCTCCATTCCCATCTTTTGGGATGTCCACCATGTAAATGTCATATGACGAGGTGGTCTTCCAGTGCCCTGTTGGCGCTGGGTCTTGGTTGTCTCCTCCATCGTCATCCATACCGTCGATGTCTTCGGAGTTGAAGTCGAGCATGTCGGTTAAATTATCGACAGTGGCTACGAAGTGGGTGGTGGGTGGGTTTTGAATTTCTTCGTCGTCCGCATCCCAACCTTCCTGACCATAGTCCGGCCCGGCCCTCCTGATAAAGAGAGAGACTTTAGTGAATTGAGGATGTCGCCAAAGGGCGAGTGCTGAAAGATATCCACGGCGGTGAACTCCATAACCGGCGCCCAATCGGATTCGATTGGCAGGGGCGTGGGGGGTTCGGAGTCCGGAGAGGAGTCCGGCACCTTGGAGCCACAAGCCTCGCAAAGGACAGGGTTGGTGTTCGGCTCAATCGCCGTAGAGATAGCAGCCCCCGAGGCGGTGTCCAGCCATCCGTCCTCGATCGGCACAGTCGGTTCCGAGCTAAGGGTCGGAGCGGACTCTGGTGCGGCCTCGAGGGCACTGTCTGATGGCAGAGCTAGATCATGCCCCTCGTGATAGTGCGGCGCGCTTGGCTATGGCTCGAACCCGTCGAAGATCAAGTCTCTACGGACGTCAGCCGTGTAGTTCAAACTTCCAAATCTGACTTGATGGCCAGGGGCGTAGCTTTCAATCTGCTCCAGATAGCCAAGCGAATTGGCCCGCAGTGCAAAGCAGCCGAATACGAAGATCTGTCCGAGGAGAAGAGTCTCACCCTGGACCGCATCATTGTTGATGATCGGAGGAGCCATCGGGCCTAAATATGATGACACAGAGGAACTCTCAATGAAATCACCAATGTCGGCGTCAAAACTAGCGGATCTCGGGTAGGGGGTCCCGAACTGTGCGTCTAGGCGAATGGTAACAGGACACAAGGGACACGATGTTTTTACCCAGGTTCGGGCCCTCTCGATGGAGGTAAAACCCTACTCCTGCTTGATTGATATTGATGATATGGGTAGTACAAGAGTAGATCTACCAGGAGATCAGAGAGGCTAAACCCTAGAAGCTAGCCTATGGTATGATTGTTGTTTGTCCTACGGACTAAAACCCTCCGGTTTATATAAGCACCAAAGAGGGTTAGGGTTACACAGAGTCGGTTACAATGGTAGGATATCTACATATCCGTATCGCCAAGCTTGCCTTCCACACCAAGGAAAGTCCCATCCAGACACGGGACGAAGTCTTCAACCTTGTATCTTCATAGTCCAGTAGTCCGGCCGAAGATGATAGTTCGGCTATCCGGACACCCACTAGTCCGGGACTCCCTCAATCTTTCTCAATGTGTTACTCTATTCTTATGACTTAATACTCTAGATGCATGCTGGTAGCGGTCGATTTGTGGACTAATAGTAGTAGATGCAGGCAGGAGTCGGTCTACTTGTCGCGGACATGATGCCTATATACATGATCGTGCCTAGATAATATCATAATTATTCGCTTTTCTATCAATTGCTCGACAGTAATTTGTTCACCCACCATAATACTTATGCTATCTTGAGACAAGTCTCTAGTGAAACCTATGGCCCTCGGGTCTATCTTCTACCATATAAGCTTTCAATCTACTTTTATTTGCATCTTTCCTTTTCCAATCTATATTATAAAATACCAAATATATATCTTATCAAACTACCTCTATCAGATCTCACTTTTGCAAGTGGCTGTGAAGGGATTGACAACCCCTTTATTGTGTTGGTTGCGTGTTCTTTGTTTGTTTGTGTAGGTGCGTGGGACTTTTGAGGAGCCTCCTACTGGATTGATACCTTGGTTCACAAAAACTGAGGGAAATACTTACGCTACTATTGCTGCATCACCCTTTCCTCTTCAAGGAAAACCAACGCAAGGTCAAGACGTAGCAACAAGGATTTCTGGCGCCGTTGCCGGGGAGGTCTTCGCTCAAGTCAAGACATACCAAGTACCCATCACAAACTCATCTCCCTCGCATTCACATTATTTGCCACTTGCCTCTCGTTTTCCTCTCCCCCACTTCACCCTTGCCGGTTTATTAGCCCTCTATTTCCCAATCTTCTCCTCTCTTTTTCGCTTGCCTTTTTCTGTTTGCTCGCGTGTTAGATCGTTTACTTTGTCTCTATGGCTAGTCCTCCTATCCTTGTTATTACTCCCGAACATGAAATTCTTAATTTTAAGCAAAGGGAGGGAGAAAATTTAAAAGATGCTTGGCATAGAATATGCGATGCTCAAAATAAATCTACTAGGAAGCTTTCTACTTCCTTACTTCTTCGCAATTTTTACGTAGGCATTACTCCGTGGAACAGATGTGTTCTTGATACCGTTACCGGAGGGGATTTCTTGAGTAGCCATACGTTTGATGCTTATAATGCTATGTTAGATTTGTTTGGCCCACCACCTCTTTTGTTTAAAGGAACTGCTTTAACTTTAGAACATGTGATGCAACGGCTGGAGATTATGGAAAATAAAATTGCCACTGTTGAGTTGATTGAAAATTTGGATAAAAAGATTCATAATCACATTACCCAATATGGATCTAAGGTTGGAGTTACTTTGAATTTTTTAAAGAGAAAGAACATATAGTTAATAGAAAAATAGATCTAGACTCTGCAAGAATCGGTAAACTTGAGGATATCATTCCCAACTTAGGGTCGGCGTTTTCTTCCGTGAAAAACACTCCAAATCCTCCTACAAAAACTGCCAAATTTATTTATGTTCCTAAAAATAAGGGTGAATCTTCTAGTAAGGGGAATGCGGATCTCAAATCAGTAAGTGTTCATCCCAATTGTCTCTCTATCATTAAGGAGCCTTTTGCTACGTATGGATTTCTTGATTTCTTGCCTAAAGGTTTAGTCATTGCCAGAAAGGGAGAAACCCCTTAAAATTGTAAGTGCTCTGTCGAGGAATTGAGTGCCAAAGATGGCACTACTTAGATCTATCTTCGCTTTTATGCCTAGCTAGGGGCGTTAAACGATAGCGCTAGTTGGGAGGCAACCCAATTTTATTTGTGTTTTTTGTTTTGTTTTTGTTTAGTAGTAAATTTCGCATCTACCTTATGTTTAGATGTGTTTTTATGTTTTAATTAGTGTTTGTGCCAAGTAGAACCTATAGGATAACCTATGGTGATAGTTAATTTGATTCTGCTAAAAAACAGAAACTTTACGCGCACGAAATTAGTTTCGATAAATCACAAAAATGTGCTTTTGCATTGATTCTTTTTGCTGTAGATCAATAGATAAATTTTCGAGGACTTCCTATGTTGGTAGGATTTTTAGAGTTCCAGAAGTTTGCGTTAGTTATAGATTGCTACAGACTGTTCTGTTTTCGACAGATTCTGTTTTTGTGTGTTGTTTGCTTATTTTATTGCGTCTATGGCTAGTATTAAGTGTGATGAACCATAAGAACTTGAAATACAGTAGGTTAAACACCAATATAAATAAATAATGAGTTCAATACAGTACCTTATGTGGTGGTTTTGCTTTCTTTCACTAACGGAGCTTATGAGATTTCCTATTGAGTTTTGTGTTGTGAAGTTTTCAAGTTTTGGGTAAAGATTTGATGGGCTATGGAATAAGGAGTCGCAAAATCCTAAGCTTGGAGATGCCCATGGCACCCCAAGATATTCAAGAATAGCCAAAAGCCTAACCTTGGGTATGCCCCCGGAAGGCATCCCCTCTTTCGTCTTCATTCATTGGTAACTTTACTTGGAGCTATATTTTTATACGCCACATGATATGTGTTTTGCTTGGAGCATCCTGTATGATATTAGTATTTGCTTTTTAGTTTACCACAATCATCCTTGCTGTACACACCTTTTGGGAGAAGCCCACTTGATTGGAATTTATTAGAATACTCTAGTGCTTCACTTATATCTTTTGAGCTAGATAGTTTTTGCTCTAGTGCTTCACCTATATCTTTTAGAGCACGGCGGTGGCTTAATTTTGTAGAAATTGCTAGTCTCTCATGCTTCACTTATATTATTTTGAGAGTCTCTTAGAATAGCATGGTATTTTCTATGGTTATAAAATTGGTCCTAGAATGGTAGGCATCCAAGTTGGGTATAATAAAAACTATCATAGGAAGTGAATTGGATGCTATGATCAATTTGATACTTGATAATTATTTTGAGATATGGAGGTAGTTATATTAAAGTCATGCTAGTTGGGTGATTATGAATTTAAAGAATGCTTGTGTTGAAGTTAGCAAGTCCCGTAGCATGCACGTATGGTTAAAGTTGTGTAACAATTTTGAAACATGAGGTGTCCTTGGATTGTGCATCCTTATGAGTGGCGGTCGGGGATGAGCGATGATCTTTTCCTACCAATCTATCCCTCTAGGAGCATGCGCGTAGTACTCGGTTTTTGATGACTTCTAAATTTTTGCAATAAGTATATGAGTTCTTTTGACTAATGTTTAGTCCATGGATTATACGCACTTTTACCTTTCCATCATTGCTAGCCTCTTCGGTACCGTGCATTGCCCTTTCTCACCTTGAGAGTTGGTGCAAACTTTGCCGGTGCATCCAAACCCCGTGATATGATACGCTCTATCTGATGAGGACATCAATACCATTGTTACACCCACAGCCCCTGCTGCTATAAATACAGGACCAATTACTAGAGCTTGCGCACGCCAACTAAATTACCAGGTACTTTCGTTTCTTGGTAATGATTCTAATGTTCATGAGAATATGATGCTGCCTAAATTGGATACATTTGTTTAGCTTACAAATGAAGGGCCTAGCTTGGAGAAGGATGAACATTGGAGTAAGAACAAGCATGGAGATGATGGCATGCGCAAGGGGAACAAGAACGGAGTTACAAGTGATGATTTCAGGACTTTGAAGCCACCATAATGGGTGCATGAAGCCTTGGACGAAATATACAAGATGCCACTTCATAAATTTCGTCCCGAGGCTATTCTAGGTGCTGCGTCACCTTATTATTGGGCCAGGCCCATGTAATTTCGAAATACATAAGTATAGGGTATTTTTAGAGTCCGTATGTGTGGGGAAACAAGAGATAGGGTTGATTTCGGACCCCTCCACCAAGGGCCACGAAATTCCCCCCCCCTCTTCCTCCATATATATAGTCCTTAGGGCATCGTTTATACATTGGGTTTTGTTTAGATTAAAAGTTCGCCATAGCTGCAACTTCACGTACTTCGTTTGTGTTCAACGACCAGACAAAGGCGTCACAGAACTCCACCTTGATCAATAAAGCTTTCCTCTTATATTCGCAATATCCATATTGCAATCTTAGTTTCTTGTTTGTTCTTCGTTTGCCTGCAGGAAACAGATCTTTGTGGTCAGGTTGATCGTGCTCCGGCGTGGTCAATAACCTCTCGGAGTTGGTTTGGCGATTGCTAAGGCGTGACGTCCTCGCACGTTCGTAGTCGGATCGTTGAAGTCGACTTCATCCAAAACGATAGCCACTATCTCATCGAAAGACGGGACACCTTTGCCTCTATCAAGTGGTATCAGATTTCCAGGTTGCTCGGTGAGATTTTACAGTTTTTCATAGTTTAGATCGACTCTATTCTTCATACCTATAGTCCACGAAAAAGCCAAAAAAATAGGGTTAGTTCATCCTATCCGAACCAGTCTGAGCCTTTGCATAGTCTTTTCAGTATTTGCTTTGTTGAATTTGCGGTTGCATCGTCGCGTCAAGTTGCTGGTCTTAGCGTCTAGTCTTTAAGAGTTTCGAGTTCTGGTCATAAGTTGTCACGCCGCCGCTGCACCATCATCATCGCCCCTGCCACCTACCACCACCGCTCTGAATCCGTATCCATATACCACCACCAATCCGTATCCATATACCACCACCGATCCATATCCATATACTACCACAGCTGCCATATACCACCACCGCTGCCATATACCACCACCATATATCCACCACCAATCCGAGTTCCTTGCATATTAGGTTTGTTTTCGAGATCCATCTAATTTCCGATTCGTGTTTCCTTCCCTGAGTAGGTCTCGGGAAAAAAATCGGCCAAGAAACGAAAGTACTTTTGCCAAAATACAGTGATTGTTAGGCCAAAATTTCGGCGACCGAAAATATTTTTTCCCTATCCTATTTTTAGGTCCCAGGGAGTGTTTTGAGACACTCGCCATCATAGTGATTTTTTGCCGCACTTTTTCTTTGTCGCTGCCCTGATTTGCGAAAAAAATTTGTCAAAAAAATTTTGTGCCCATCCTGTCAGTTTCACCTGGGAAGAGTTTTGAGACACTCGCCATTATAGTGATTTTTCGCAAAAAAAAAGAGGATCACAAAAAAATACAGAGCGCAAAAAAAAGAGCGAAAAAATTTCCAGAGTGTGCTTCTCCCTTGTTTACGTGCAACGCAATGATTTTGTTAGTGTTCTAGGCTCGTGTCTCTACCACAATCTAGGCTAGGACCAGCACAGTACCGTCGTTGAGCGTTTATTCAACTTTGCATCTCTGAATTGATTATTGCTGACCCTGTTGGCTACCATATTATAAGCCTTCCCAGCTCCACATACATCTACGTCGTGCGTTTGACTCTCCCTGGTAATTGCTCTATCCAAGCTTTGAGAGTTTTGACCACAATGGTTGCCGATCACCGCCTGCTGCTGGGTAAGAACTGGTAAGAATTTGAGATTTGCTTGACAGATTTGTGACACCCACCACCACCTCTTGTTAGTAGTATGTAGGATCATATTATTGTGTGTTTCTATTGCTGCTAACCATGGCAGGATCACAAGCCGACAAGACTGACTGGGAGAACATGACGAATAAGGAGTTGCATGATAGATTTCAGCAAATGATGAGTGGATAGGTGCAAGATGTGCTAAGTAGATTTGAAGAGGCCATGGAGAAGATAGATGGCATGGAGAAGACGTTCGAAACAAAGCTCGATAACAAGTTTAATGAATTGCTTGCGCGTCTTCCACCACCACCACCAGCTGCACCTAACGCACCTCTACAACAACAACAACGACGACTACCTCCACGTCGCGAAACAGCCCTCCGCCGAGCGAGCCATGTCCCTCTTGCGTTTGGCCAAACTGTTGGTGCTGCTGTTGATACTTCTGTGGCTCCTGCTACTAATGCGGAGGATGATGATTATGTGGGAGATTACGAGGATGAGGTTGATCGAAATCAGAACTACGTGCAACCACCTGCACCACAACCACCAGGTCGTCCACATGCAAATAATCACAATGGTAGGGCTCTCCCTCAGGTACGAGATCATGACCATCTTCCTGAACTGAAATTGAATATTTCAGCATTTGAGGGTAGATATGTTCCTGATATATATCTTACTTGGGAGTTAGAAACTGAACAACGATTTACATGTTTACAATATCCTGAGGAGAGACTGGTTGTCGCTGCTGTTTGTGCTTTCACTAGTTTTGCATGTGTATGGTGGTCTGAGCATTGTAGATTATATCCTATTCCAACTACTTGGGCTGCTTTGAAAACTACTATGCCTACTCGTTGGGTTCCACCATATTATCAACGTGAATTGCTTCAAAAATTGCAGCGCTTAAGACAAGGGAAAAATTCTGTAGAAGAATATTATCAGGAATTACAAACTGGCATGATTAGATGTGGTATTGTTGAGGAGAATGAAGCTATGCTTGCATGTTTTATGGGTGGATTAAATAGAGAGATTCAGACTATTCTAGAGTATAAGGAGTATACTAATATCACTCGTTTATTCCATCTTGCTTGTAAAGCTGAACGTGAAGTGCAGGATCGACAAGCATTGGCGCGAACTAACTTTTCTGCAGGCCGATCTTCATCATGGACACCGCGTGCATCTTCTACTTCAACTGCACCAGCACCTCCATCAGGTGCCACCTCCAGCCGTGATACAAGAAAGCAGGCACAACCACCATTATCTGCCAAGAGCGCACCTGCCGGGCCTCCACATAGTTCTTCTTCTTCCATGGCATCAATAGGGCACACAAGTGATATTATTTGTCGTCATTGTAAGGGAAGAGGTCATTATGCGAGAGAATGCAAATATCAGCGTGTGATGATTGCTACTGAGGATGGTGGGTATGAGTCCGCTAGTGACTATGATGAGGAGACTTTGGCTCTTTTTACACGTGAAGAACATGGTGGAGATGATTCTGATCATGAGACGCAATACATGGCTCCTCAAGATGCTGACAGGTATGAATGTTTAGTTGCTCAACGTGTTTTGAGTGTGCAGGTCACACAAGCTGAGCAAAATCAGAGGCACAATTTGTTCCATACAAAGGGAGTTGTGAAGGAACGTTCTGTGCGCGTCATCATAGACGGAGGGAGCTACAACAACTTGGCTAGCATGGAGATGGTGGAGAAGCTATCTCTCACCACAAGACCACATCCACATCCTTACTACGTCCAATGGTTCAACAACAGCGAAGGTTAAGGTAACACGTACTGTTCGTGTGCATTTTAGTATCTCTACATATGCTGATTATGTTGATTGTGATGTGGTACCTATGCAAGCATGTTCCTTATTACTTGGTCGACCATGGCAATTTTATAAAAATTCTGTACACCATGGTAGAAACAATCAGTATACTCTTGTTCATAATGATAAAAATATTACTTTGCTTCCTATGACTCCTGATTCCATTTTGAAAGATGATATTAATAGAGCTAATAAAACAAAACAGGAGAAAAATAAGAGTGAAAATCAGATTGTGGCAAAAGAATGTGAGCAACAAATGAAGCCTAATAGTAAACCATCTAGTGTTGCTTCTGAAATTAAATTGAAAAGTGCATGTTTACTTGCCACTAAATCTGATATTCATGAGCTAGATTTCAGCAAATCTGTTTGCTATGCTTTTGTGTGCAAAGAGGCATTATTTTCATTCGAGGACGTGCCTTCCTCTTTGCCTCCTGCTGTCACTAACATTTTGCAGGACTTCGCTGACGTATTTCCACAAGATGTGCCACCGGGATTACCTCCCATTCGAGGGATTGAGCATCATATTGACTTAATTCCCGGTGCATCATTACCCAACCGTGCACCATACCGTACCAATCCAGAGGAGACGAAGGAGATTATGTATCAAGTACAGGAGCTGCTCGACAAAGGTTATATACGCGAATCCCTTAGTCCTTGTGCTATTCCTATTATTCTAGTGCCGAAAAAGGATGATACATCACGTATGTGTGTTGATTGTAGAGGCATTAATAATATTACTATTCGTTATCGTCATCTTATTCCTAGGCTAGATGATATGCTTGATGAATTGAGTGGCTCTACAATATTCTCCAAAGTTGACTTGCGTAGTGGATACCATCAAATTCGTATTCCTTGGGTTATATGAGTGGACTTGCGTAATGGAAAACTACATTTAAAACTAAGTTTGGATTATATGAGTGTTCCTTGGGAGGATATATCTATGGACTTTGTTTGAGGTTTACCTAGAACAAAGAAGGGGAGGGATAACATATCTGTTGTCGTGGATAGATTCTCGAAAATGGCACACTTTATACCATGTCATAAAAGCGATGATGCTGTTAATGTTGCTCATTTGTTCTTTCGTGAAATTATTCGCTTGCATGGTGTGCCAAATACTATTGTTTCAGATCGTGATGCTAAATTTCTTAGCCACTTTTGGAGATGTTTATGGGCTAAGTTGGGGACTAAACTGCTTTTTAGTACTACTTGTCACCCCCAAACTGATGGACAAACTGAAGTAGTCAATAGAACATTGTCTACTATGCTTAGGGCTGTTTTGAAGAATAATAAGAAAATGCGGGAGGAATGCTTGCCTCATATTGAATTTGCTTATAATCGTTCATTGCATTCTACTACTAAGATGTGCCCTTTTGAAGTTGTGTATGGTTTCCTACCTCGTGCACCTATTGATTTGTTGCCTCTTCCATCTTCGGAGAAGGTTAATTTTGATGCTAAACAACATGCTGAATTGATTTTAAAAATGCATGAGTTAGCTAAGGAAAACATTGAGCGTATGAATTCTAAATATAAACTAGCTGGAGATAAGGGTAGAAAACATGTTGTGTATGCACCTGGAGATCTTGTTTGGTTACATTTGCGTAAGCATAGATTTCCTGATTTGTGCAAATCAAAGCTAATGCCACGTGCTGATGGTGCCTTTAAGGTGTTGGAGAAAATAAATGATAACGCATATAAACTTGAGCTGCCTGCAGATTTTGGGGTTAGTCCCACTTTTAACATTGCAGATTTGAAGCCTTATTTGGGTGAGGAAGATGAACTTCCGTCGAGGACGACTTCATTTCAAGAAGGGGAGGATGATGAGGACATCAATACCATTGCTACACCCACAGCCCCTGCTGCTATACATAGAGGCCAATTACTAGAGCTCGCGCACGCCAACTAAATTACCAGGTACTTTCGTTTCTTGGTAATGATTCTAACGTTCATGAGAATATGATGCTGCCTAAATTGGATACATTTGTTTTGCTTACAAATGAAGGGCCTCGCTTGGAGAAGGATGAACATTGGAGCAAGAACAAGCATGGAGATGATGGCATGCGCAAGGGGAACAAGAACGGAGTTACAAGTGATGATTTCAGGACTTTGAAGCCACCATAATGGGTGCATGAAGCCCTGGACGAAATATACAAGATGCCACATCATAAATTTCGTGCCAAGGCTATTCTAGGTGCTGCGTCACCTTATTATTGGGCCAGGCCCATGTAATTTTGAAATACATAAGTATAGGCTATTTTTAGAGTCCATATGTGTGGGGAAACAAGAGATAGGGTTGATTTCGGACCCCTCCACCAAGGGCCACAAAATTCCCCTCCTCTTCCTCCATATATACAGCCCTTAGGGCATCGTTTAGACTTTGGGTTTTGTTTAGATTAAAAGTTCGCCATAGCTGCAACTTCGCGTACTTTGTTTGTGTTCAACGACCAGACAAAGGCGTCACAGAACCCCACCTTGATCAATAAAGCTTTCCTCTTATATTCGCAATATCCAGATTGCAATCTTAGTTTCTTGCTTGTTCTTCATTTGCTTGCAGGAAACAGACCTTCGTAGTTAGGTTGATCATGCTCAAGCATGGTCAATAACCTCTCGGAGTTGGTTTAGTGATTGCTAATGCACGACGTCCTCGCACGTTCGTAGTCGGATCGTCAAAGTCGACTTCATCCAAAACGATAGCCACCATCTCATCGAAAGACGGGACACCTTTGCCTCTATCACTATCACACATAAACTTCCTTATATCTTCCTCAAAACAGCCACCATACCTACCTATTATGGCATTTCCATAGCCATTCCGAGATATATTGCCATGCAACTTTCCACCGTTCCGTTTATCATCATGACACGCATTACTTTTGTCATATTGCCATTCCATGATCATGTAGTTGACATCGTATTTGTGGCAAAGCCACCATGCATAATTTTTCATACATGTCACTCTTGATTCATTGCCCATCCTGGTACACCGCCAGAGGCATTCATATAGAGTCATATCTTGTTCTAGTTTCGAGTTGTAATTCATAAGTTGTAAATCAATAAAAGTGTGATGATCATCATTATTAGAGCATTGTCCCCAAAAAGAAAAAAAAGAAAGGCCAAAAGAAAAAAAAGGCCAAAGGAAAAAAGGAAAAAAAAGAAGAAAGGCCAAAAGAAAAAAATGAAAGGCCCAAAAAAGAAAAATAAAAAAATAAAAAAATAAAAGGGGCAATGTTACTATCTCTTTTTCCACACTTGTGCTTCAAAGTAGCACCATGTTCTTCATATAGAGAGTCTCATATGTTGTCACTTTCATATACTAGTGGGAATTTTTCATTATAGAACTTGGCTTGTATATTCATACGACGGGCTTCCTCAAAATGCCCTAGGTCTTCGTGAGCAAGCAAGTTGGATGCACACCCTCTTAGTTTCTTTTGTTGAGGTTTCATTCATTTATAGCTCTAGTGCATCCGTTGCATGGCAATCCCTACTCCTCATGTTGACATCAATTGATGGGCATCTCCATAGCCCGTTGATTATCCTCGTCAATGTGAGACCTTCTCTTTTTTTGTCTTCTCCAAACAATCCCCATCATCATATTCTATTCCACCCATAGTGCTATATCGATGGATCACACTCATGTATTGCGTGAAAGTTGAAAAAGTTTGAGATTATTTTAAGTATGAAACAATTGCTTGGCTTGTCATCGGGGGTGTAGAATTTGGGAGCATTTTTGTGTGATGAAAATGAAGCATAGCCTAACTATATGATTTTGTAGGGATGAACTTTCTTTTGCCATGTTATTTTGACAAGACATGATTGCTTTGATTAGTATGCTTGAAGTATTACTATTTCTTATGTCAATATGAACTTTTATTTTGAATCATTTGGATCTGAACATTCATGCCACAATAAAGAAAATTGAGAATTATGCTAGGTAGCATTCCACATCAAAAATTCTGTTTTTATCATTTACCTACTCGAGGACGAGCAGGAATTAAGCTTGGGGATGCTTGATACGTATCCAACGTATCTATAATTTTTGATTGTTCCATGCTATTATATTACCTGTTTTGGATGTTTATGGGCTTTATTTTACACATTTATATCATTTTGGGGACTAACCTACTAACCGGAGGCCCAGCCCGTATTGCTGTTTTTTTTTTGCCTATTTCAGTATTTCGAAGAAAAGGAATATCAAACAGAGTCCAAACGGAATGAAACCTTCGGGAGCGTGATTTTTGGAACGAACGTGATCCACAGGACTTGGAGTGCAAGCCAAGAAGCAGCCGAGGCGGCCACGAGGGTGGAGGGCGCGCCCACCCCTACAGGGCGCGCCCCCCTATCTCGTGGGCCCCTCGGGTGGCCACCGACCTATTTCTTCCTCCTATATATACCCACGTACCCCGAAAACATCCAGGGAGCCAACGAAAAACAATCTCCACCGCAGTAACCTTCTGTATCCGCGAGATCCTATCATGGAGCCTTCGTCGGCGCTCCGGCGGAGGGGGAATCGACCATGGAGGGCTTCTACATCAACACCATAGCCCCTCCGATGAGTTGCGAGTAGTTTACCACAGACCTTCGGGTCCATAGTTATTAGCTAGATGGCTTCTTCTCTCTTTTTGGATCTCAATACCATGTTCTCCTCAATCTTCTTGGATATCTATTTGATGTAACTCTTTTTGTGGTGTGTTTGTCGAGATCTGATGGATGTGGGTTTATGATCAAGTTTATCTATGAGAAATATTTGAATCTCCTCTGAATTCTTTTATGTATGATTGAGTTATCTTTACAAGTCTCTTCGAATTTTCTGTTTGGTTTGGCCTACTAGATTGATCTTTCTTGCAGTTGGAGAAGTGCTTAGCTTTGGGTTCAATCTTGCGGTGTCCTTACCCAGTGACAATAGGTGTAGAAAGGCATGTATTGTATTGTTGCCATCAAGGATAAAAAGATGGGGGTTATATCATATTGCATGAGTTTATCCCTCTACATCATGTCATCTTTCTTAATGCGTTACTCTGTTCTTATGAACTTAATACTCTAGATGCATGCTGGATAGCGGTCGATGTGTGGAGTAATAGTAGTAGATGCAGGCAGGAGTCGGTGTACTTGTCGCGGACGTGATGCATGTATACATGATCATGCCTAGATAATCTCATAATTATTCGCTTTTCTATCGATTGCTCGACATTTGTTCACTCACTGTAATAGTTATGCTATCTTGAGAGAAGCCACTAGTGAAACCTATGGCCCTGGGTCTATCTTCTATCATATAAGCTTTCAATCTACTTTTATTTGCATCTTCACTTTTCCAATCTATATTATAAAATACCAAAAATATATTTATCTTATCATACTATCTCTATCAGATCTCACTTTCGCAAGTGGCCGTGAAGGGATTGACAACCCCTTATTGCGTTGGTTGCGAGTTCTTTGTTTGTTTGTGTAGGTGCGTGGGACTTGCTACTATTGCTACATCACCCTTTCCTCTTCAAGGAAGACCAACGCAAGCTCAAGACGTAGCAAGCTGGAGCAGACATCATGGAGTCTTCCACCGATCAAAATTTCTAGACGACCACCATGTTACTAGTTGTATTCTACCAACTAGTTAGCATCGATCAATTTTGTAATCGTAGTTAGATCATTTGTGTGAACCTTGTTTGACTGATGAATGAAGTGAATTGATGGATTTGCCTCATGCGCATATGGGTAGTGAAATCTCTCTTAGACCTTATTCTATTCTGTTTTCTCACCCCTTCTAATCCATCAGATGCCTCCGAGACGTGACACCAGATTCGTGTTCCCATCGGAGCTCACCCAGTTGATACAACAACAGAATTCCTTGATGCAGATGCTAGTGCAAAACCAGAAAAAGGCAACAACAATAACAACAACAACCCACCGCCACCACCCCCTGTCGGCCACCTAGCCCATTTTCTGAGGTTGAATCCGCCGGTGTTCTCTAGCAGTGCCGAGCCGATTGTTGCAGATGATTGGCTCCGCAAGATTGGAAGAGAGCTGACTACTGCAGGATGCACAAATGCGGAGAGAGTGCGCTTTGCCGCACACCAGCTTGATTGACCCGCAACATCTTGGTGGGAGAACTTCACCACCACTTACCCCATGATACAGTTACATGGGATCAGTTCCAGCAGGCTTTCCACACCGCCAATGTTTCAGATGGAGTTATGAGCATGAAGAAGCGCGAGTTTCGCAACTTGCGCCAGGGGAGCCGCATAGTGGGACAGTATGTGGATGAGTTCAGCAAGTTAGGACGTTACGCCCCAGATGGTGTGGCCACAGATGCCGCGAAGCAAGAGAAGTTTCTTGAGGGATTTCAATGATGAGCTGAAGTAGTTGATGGTGGCAAATTTCAACAACTACCAGGAGTTGGTAGACAGGGCCCTCATGATAGAAGGCAAGCATCAACAGATTGATAACCGCAAGAGGAAGTATGGACAGGGGAGGTACACTTCTGGAGCTCAGTAGAGGCCCTGCTATTCCCCGTACTCGGGAGGACATACTCACAACCATGGAGGACATAAGCATAATGGAGGAAGTTCGCACAACCACAGTGGCCCTAAGAATGGCAATGGGAATGGAGGAAGCAATAGTCAGAATCGTTCCAACCCCGCAACACCAGCCAAGAGGGATCTGAGCCACATTACTTGTTTCAAGTGCGGGAAGACCGGACATTATGCCACTAAATGTCCTGAAGCAAAGAATGGAAATGGCAATGGAAGTTCTGCAAAGAAGCCCAACTCGTTCACCAAAGATCAGGTGAACCACGTCAGTGTGGAGGAGATTGAGGAGCAGATCGACGCAGTTGTCAGTAAGTTTTGATTAATGCATTTACAACACTTGTTCTTTTCGATACTGGTGCATCTCGTTCATTCATATCAAGGGGATTTGTGGATAAGTATAAGTTGCCAACAGTATCCCTTAAGTCACCTATGTTAGTAAGCTCCCTAGGAGTGGGGTATATGGCTAGTAGGGGATGCTATTAGTTGCCAGTAACCATAGGTAGACATGTTTTCCCCGTAGACATGTTTTCCCCACCGGCCTGATTGTCCTGGAGTCACAAAGATTGGATGTGATACTAGGCATGGATTGGCTATCCAAATATGAGGGAAACATCGATTGCACCAGTAAATCAATTCTTCTCACCACCCCGGAAGGAAATAGGATCAAGTATGTGTCTAGGCATGCGCCGAGGAGTACTCGGGTGTATTCCTTATCAGGAGTTGTTCAGGAGGAAGTACCAGTGGTGAAGGATTATTCTGATGTATTTCCGAGGAGTTACTAGGCATGCCACCAGATCGAGATATTGAGTTTTTGATTGAGTTATTGCCAGGCACCTGACAAATATCCAAGACACCGTATCGGATGCCCGCGAATGATCTGGAGGAAATTAAGAAGCAGATTAAGGAGTTACTGGAGAAAGGTTATATTCGACCAAGTTCATCACCTTGGGGAGCCCCAGTGCTTCTAGTGGAGAAGAAGGATGGATCTTTGAGGATGGTAGTTGATTATCGTGCGCTGAATGAGGTGACAATCAAGAACAAATACCCTCTATCGATGATCAATGATTTGTTTCACCAGCTACAGGGAGCTAAGGTTTTCTCCAAGATCGATCTTCAATCAGGTTATCACCAGTTGAAGATCCAAGAGAAGGATATACCTAAGATAGCTTTTACCAGAGGTATGGGCTATACAAGTATACAATTATGTCATTTGGTTTCACTAACGCCCTTGCCTATTTCATGAGTATGATGAACAAGGTGTTCATGGAGTTCTTGGATAAGTTCGTTGTGGTGTTTATTGATGAAATATTGTTCTACTCAAAGAATGAAGAAGAGCATAAGGAACATTTCCGTTTGGTTCTTGAGAAGCTCAGGGAACACCAGTTGTATGCCAAGTTCAGCAAATGTGATTTTGGTTGAAGGAAGTTGGATTTCTCGGACATGTTATATCCGTAGAAGGAATAGCAGTAGACGCTACCAATGTAGCTTCTGTCACTAAATGGTTGGCACCCACCTCAGTGGGAGAGATCAGATGTTTTCTTGCACTCGCAGGTTATTACCGGAGGTTTATTGAGAATTTTCCAACATTGCGAAGCCAATGACTGAGTTATTAAAGAACAACACCAAGTTTAAATGGATTGAGGATTGTGAGGCCAGTTTTCAGGAGTTGAAGAAACATTTGGTTATAGCCCCAGTGCTGATTCTCCCAGACATACGCAAGGATTTCCAAGTGTATTGTGATGCATCCCGTCGAGGACTTGGAGGTGTGCTTATGTAGGATGGGAGAGTTGTTTCATATGCCTCACGACAGCTTCGACCTCATGAGTTGAATTATGCTACGCATGATTTGGAGTTAGCAGCCATAGTGCATGCGCTCAAGACTTGGAGACATTTTCTCATCGGTAACCGTTGTGATGTATATACGGATCATAAGAGTTTGAAGTACATCTTCACGCAGAAGGAGTTGAACCTTAGGCAAAGGAGATGGTTGGAGCTCATAAAGGATTATGACATGAGACTACATTATCACCCAGGAAAGACCAACGTTGTAGCGGATGCATTGAGCCGCAAGAGTTATGTTAACACGCTCATGACCGGAGGATTAACTAAGGAGCTAGCAGACGACCTTCAAAAGCTACACCTGGAGATTGTTCCGAGAGGTTATGTTGCAGCATTGGAAATTCAGTCCACTTTGTTGGGTAAGATCAGAGAAGCCCAGTAGATGGACAAGGAAATTGCTGAGATAAAGGAAAGGATGAGTAAAGGAAAGGCTAAAGGATTTCGTGAGGATGAGCACGACACTTTATGGTTTGAGGATCGTATATATGTGCCTAATGACCCTGAGATCAGGAAGTTGATTCTTCAGGAGGCTCATGATTTGCCTTATTTGATTCACCCAAGCAACACCAAGATGTATCTGGATTTGAAGGAAAGTTCCTGGTGGACAGGAATGAAGAAGGATATTGCTGAGTATGAAGCAGTATGTGATGTATGTCAGAGAGTAAAGGCAGAACATCAGAAACCAGCAGGGTTACTACAGCCTTTGCCAATACCCGAATGGAAGTGGGATAAACTTGGCATGGATTTTATCACTAGATCACCCAGGACCCACTCAGGCTATGACTCTATCTGGGTTGTAGTTGATCATTTGACGAAAATAGCCCATTTCATCCCTATGAAGACAACTTATACAAGTGTTAAGTTAGTGAAGATATACATGACCAGGATTGTATGTCTGCATGGAGTTCTGAGGACCATCGTATCAGATAGAGGAACACAGGTTACTTCAAAGTTTTGGAATCAGTTGCATGAAACTTTGGGTACCAGGCTAGAGTTCAGTACAGCCTTTCATCCATAGATAGATGGACAGACCAAGAGAGTCACGTAGGACATGTTGAGAGCTTGTTCGCTAGATTATGGATCTAGTTGGGATGACTATTTTCCCTATGTAGATTTCAGCTATAACAACAGTTATCAAGCCAGTTTGAAGATGGCCCCTTTCGAAGCCTTGTACGGAAGGAGGTGCAGGGCACCATTATCGTGGGATGAAGTTGGAGATAGACAGTTGTTCGGACCAGACTTAGTCAGAGATTCTGAGGAGAAGGTTAAGTTGATTTGAGACAGACTCAAGGTAGCCCAGTCCAGGCAGAAGAGTTATGCGGATACTAAAGGCAAGGAGGTAGCCTATGAAGTCAGAGACAGATCATATCTTCGTGTGTCCCCACTTCGAGGAGTTAAGCGTTTTGGAGTCAAGGGAAAGCTAGCACCATGCTTTGTGGGACCATATAGAGTTTTGGAACGCATGGGAGAACTTGCCTACAAGTTGGAATTGGTCGAAGGATTGTCAGGAGTTCATGATGTGTTTCACGTTTCCCAGTTGAAGAAGTGCCACGCAAAGATGGCCGATATTCCTCTGAGAGATACAGTGCCGCTGGAAGCAATTCAGTTGGATAGTGATCTAACCTATGAAGAGCAGCCAGTCAAGATTCTCGAGTTTTCTAGCCGAGTTACTCGCAGCAAGGTAATCAATTTTTGCAAAGTTCAGTGGAGCCATCATACCGAGGAGGAAGCCACCTGGGAATGAGAATAAGACCTCCGCAAGGACCACCCAAACCTTTTTGCTGACCAACCCGAACCACGAGGGCGAGATTCATCTTAAGGGGGGTAGGTTTGTAACATCCCAATTTTCAATTTGGATGTTATACATAGATCATACATATGCATATCATATTTTATTGTCATTTGGTTGTGATCCACGACGACCCAAGGAGAGAGTTGGAGGTTTCACAAAATTTTCATATTTGAATTTATTTCAAATTTGAAAAATGGATCAATTTCATTTTCAACAATTTCTTTCCAATTATTTCCAGCAATAAAAATAAATGAAAGAAGATAAAATGACTTCTTGAAAACAGAGGAGAAATATTGGAAAAGAAATTTTGAAATCAAATTATTATTTTATTTGCTATTTTATTTGAACTAGAGAAAAACATGCATTTTTGAAAAATTGCATTTAGTCCAGAAAAATGTTCATCCTGTCCCAAATATTAGGTAGGGATGGTGAAAATTGTTTCTGGAACTTTTTTTAGATTTTTATTTTTATTTATTAGGATTTTCTTCACGGAAACAGTTCAAAAAAAATCGCGCGCCGAACTGGGCCGACCCAGCTAGGAGCCGGGCCTAGGCCTAGCCGCTGCACTGCCTCGCGCCGCGCTCGGAGCTGCGCCGCTACCGGACTCCGGCAGGAGTCCGACTCCGCCACCGCCTCGCCTTGTCCCCTCCCACAAGCAGGTCGACCCCTCCTCCTCTTTATAAGCCGCCCCGAGCCGCCCCTCACCTCTCCACCGCGAAGCCGCCGCCGCCGCTGCCTCGCCTCGCCTCGCCGCGGCGCCATGATCGCCGCTGCGTCGCCGGATCCCGCCGCCGCCGCCGGTCGACTCCGGTTAACCAGTAAAAAATCGTCCCCGGTCCGTCGGTTTTCTGTTTTTTCCGGTTAGTTAGGTTAGATCGGTTTTTTCTTTTTATTTTAGTTTAGTTAGCGTACGTTCACCCGGTAGTTTATTTTAACGTACGAATTCGTTCTTTAGGTTTTGTTAGCGGACATTCGTCCGATAGATTTTTCTTTTTAGTTTTATTTTCGGCCAGGGACCTATCCACGAATAGTTTTCTCGCGATTTAGCCCCTCATCTCAAAACTAGCGTAACTTTTTGCTCGTCTATCCAAATTAGATGAAACCAACACCTATATCTTCGTAACGATCCTCTCTTTCTAGTAAACCAACTTGAACATGATTTTGACAATTTAGTATTTGAGTTTAGTTCAGATTAGTATTTGATCTTGTTTTGTTTGTATCTTAAGTTTGGTAACTCCGTTTGAGTTGTTTCTTTTTGCAAATTGTTGCTAATCACATGTACCTACTGTTAAGATCTAATCCACATGAAAATAATATTGTTATGTTTTATTCTCTATTTAGTTTATTCGTTTTCTTATTTCGAGTTTGATTCGGATCTTTTCTCGATTTCTGTTTGTTTTGTTTGAGTGATTGCTGATGTATTCTACTGTTTGTCTATGCTAGATTTTCCGAAGTACGAAGATTGTTAATATGAATCTCTAGAGTTTTTTGATCGTCAACAAGGCAAGTTACACTTTGGTCATACTCTTTTATACCCGGTTTTTACTATGCATTAGTTATGCCCCTCAAATATTTGCATGAGTAGGATTGGGAACATGTGGTTTGGTTGTAGTACTTGTGGTAGGAACCTAATACCTTTTGATCACCCCGGGAATATATGTTATTCTCTATTATTGCTTAGCCATGCTCATAGACGGGGATTGGATAGTGATACACATGGAAGTTGTGAGAGTTATTAATCTTGGATAATATCAAGGTGGCAACTTTAATACACATCTGGGTGCATTGGTTGGGGCACCTGGAGAACCTAGTGTTTGTTTGTTTGGGAAATCCTGGAGTACCTATGTGATTTTTCCTCGGTTCGCCACCCAGGCTCAAACGGATCATATGATATTTCATGCCTAGAAACTTCCGTGTGCAGCCACAAGCCATTATGGGCTCTGGCATAGTTGAGTAAGTGGTATGAGCTCTCGAAGAGGTGGACTAGAAGATGTAGGGGAAAGTAGGTGTACCAGTCTACCTGGAGTAGAGAGTTAATGCTTCAGAAAGACTATACCTCGATCTTTCGATCATGGATGCGGCCAAGTCTTGTGGGGAAAGTGTGCAACCTCTGCAGAGTGTATAAACTAATCATGGTCAGCCGTGTCCCCGGTTATGGACATCCTAAGTATCTGGAATTGGATATTATTGTTGATCTCATCACTTTTAAATTAATTGATATTGGGTATTGATGATACTTGTTTAATTGGGATTTGAGTTGGAGGAACCTTCTCAAATATTGGTACAACTTGGGAGTAGTAAATAAACTTTTTCCTTTGTTGTAGGGAAAAACTAGCTTTATGCAAAATCATAAACTTAGAGCCTCCACCAGCCAAATATTGCATGTAGATATAGTTCTTGCATTCATTGCTTTACAGTGTAGCTCTGCCAGCATATTCAATGTGCTGACCTACACGGCTGCAACATCTCATGTTGCAGACTTCTCAGACAACGAATAAGGTGCGACATGTCATTGTCGTGCACTCAGCTATGCTGTTGGAGTTGATGGACTCATTTACCTTTGATTCTTCCGCAGTTATTTAGTTTAGATGACCTTCAGCCATATTATTTGTGTAACCGTACTCTTTATGAGGACCTCAATGTAATAAGTGTGTGATTGAATGCTACTATAATTCCTCGAGTACTGTGTGTGTCAGCAATACCGATCCAGGGATGACACTTAAGCACAGAGACTTCAGTCCATTGGGATCATGGTCGCTACATTGATATGAAAAGTGACCTTGCTTTTTTTGCAATGGATAACAGCCCTTGCAGTATTCAAGAAGGGTCTACCAAGGATAATCGACATGTTGTCATCCTCAGGCATCTCATGTATAACAAAGTTAGTCAGAATAGTAACATTAGCAACAACAACAGTCATTTCCTCACAAATATCGATAGGTATGGCAGTAGATTTGTCAGCCATTTGAAAGATATTTCAGTAGATGTGAGTTTATTCAAATCAAGTCTTTTATATAAAGAGAAAGGCATAACACTAACACCAACTCCCAAATCACATAAAGTTGTTTTCACATAGTTTCTTTTGATGGAGCAAGGTATAGTTGGTATTCTTGGATCTCCAAGTTTTTTATGTACTCCATCTTTAAAAGTATAATTAGCAAGCATGGTGGAGATTTGAGCTTCCGGTATTTTTCTCTTATTGGTGATGATGTCTTTCATGTACTCTGCATAAGGAGGCATATTTAAGATATTAGTCAAGCGAGTACGCAAAAAACTTGCCTCGGCATTTCAGCAAAGCGTTCAAATTCTTCATCATCTTTCTTTTTAGTTGACTTATGTGGAAAGGGCATAGGTTTTTGAACCATGATTCTCTTTCCTTACCGTGTTTTCTAGCAACAAAGTCTCTTTTATCATATCTTTTATTCTTGGGTTGTGGGTTATCAAGATCAACAGTCTATCTCAACATCATTGTTGGTACATTATCATTTGGTTGAGTATCTTCATGAACCTCATCATTATCTTTTTCATTATCAGAAGGTGACTGTTCACTACCAGATTGGGCTTCACCATCAGAGATAGAAACTTCATTATCATTATCAGGAGGTTTTTCTACTTCTGGTTCACTAGAGGCATGCAAAGTACTATCATTTTTCTTCTTCTTTTTCTTTTTAGAAGGACTACGTGCATCAGTGTTAACTCTTTGAGAATCTTGTTCAATTCTTTTTGGGTGTCCCTCAGGATAAAGTGGTTCCTGAGTCATTTTACCTCCTCTAGGTTCTACTCTAAGAGCAAAGTCACTTATATCATTGTTCATTTCATCAAGCAATTCTCTTTGAGATTTAGCAACTTGTTCTAATTGAGTTTGAACCATATAGGCATGCTTTCCTACACCTCTAACATAGTTTGAGATTCTAAATAACAAGTGACATAAGCAAGCAATCATATCAGATTTGTATTTCAATTGTTTCATAACATTTGCATTACAGTGATCTTGCTTTCTAATTTAATTATCAAACTCATAAAGGCATTGGCTAGAATGTTTATTATGAGGATTATCACTATCATTGAATTTCATTAATGAATTTACCTCTACCACCTTAGGTGGTGATGATGTATCAAGCCCATGTATTTCTTCAATAGGTGGTAGTTTTTAACATCCTATGCTTAATACTTTTTTACTTCATAGATTTCTTTGCCTCTTGCATATCTTTAGGATTGAGATATAAGATACCCCTCTTCTTTGGAGTGGGTTTAAGCGGTGTTTCAAGAGGATTCCAATCATCATAGTTTTTTAGTATGTTATTCAATAATTCTTCGGCTTGCGATAGTTCATTCCCTGAAAATACAACCAGCACAACTATCTAGGAAATCCCTAGAAGCATCGGTTAGTCCATTATAGAAGATATCAAGTATTTCATTTTTCTTAAGAGGATGATCAGGTAAAGCATTAACTAATTGGAGGAGCCTCCCCCAAGCTTGTGGGAGGCTCTCTTCTTCAATTTGCACAAAATTAAATATTTCCTGCAAGGCAACTTGTTTCTTATGGGCAAGGAAATATTTTTCAGACAAGTAATAAATCATATCCCGGGGACTACGCACACAACCAGGAGCAAGAGTCTTGTACCAAGCTTTAGCATCACCCTTTAATGAGAACGGAAATAATTTTAGTATATAGTAATAGCGAATCTTCTCATCATGAGCAAAAAGGGTGGCTATGTCATTCAACTTAGTAAGATGCGCCACAACAATTTCAGTTTCATAACAATGGAAAGGATAAGATTCAACCAAAGTAATTAACTCTGGGTCGATAGATAATTCATAATCCTTATCATCAATAAAGATAGGTGAAGTAGCAAACTTAGGATCACATTTCATTCTACCATTCAAAGATCTTTCTTTATACTTGCATAATAATTTTTCTAGATCGTCTCTATCCTTACAAGCAAGAATATCTCTAGTTGCCTCCTCACCTATAACATAACCTTCCGGTACCTTTGGCATTTCATATCTAGGAGGGCTAGTTCTAATAGGTGTTTCAAGATTTTCAGCTTCAAGCTCATCATTAGTTTCTACAATATCACATTGTCTTACTCTAGCAATTTATTTATCAAGAAATTCACCTAGTGGTACATTATCATCAACCAAGGTACTAGCATCATCATGAGTAGCATTCATAGCAAAAGTAGCATCATCAATAACTTGCGACATATCAAAATTAATAGCATGTGGTGGTGTTGCAAGTTTACTTATAACAGAAGGTGAATCTAAAGCGGAGCTTGATAGCAGTTCCTTACCTCCCCACGCCTTAGAGGGAAAAATCTTAGTCTTACTATCCATCAGATTCCTCATAGTGATACTTTGATAATAATTCCAAGTGAATCAACAAATATAGCTATGATCTCTGGCAATGGCGCTAGAAAAAGGTCTTGATAACCCACAAGTATAGGGGATCACAAAGTTTTTGAGGGTAGAGTATTCAACCCAAATTTATAGATTTGACACAAGGGGAGCCAAAGAATATTTGCAAGTATTAGCAACTGAGTTGTCAATTCAACCACACCTGGAGATTAAATATCTGTAGCAAAGTGATCAGTAGCAAAGTAGGATGATAGTTTTGATAGTAGTAGCAACATCAATAGTAACGGTAACAGTGATAGTAGTAATTTTGTAGCAAGAGCAATAGTAACAGCAGCAGTAGTAACTTAAGAAGATCAATAAGTAGGAAAATCATAGGCATTGGGTCGGCTATTCGTTGGATGAAATTCATCATGAGACAGTCATAACCTAGGGCGATACGGCACTAGCTCCAGTTCATAAATATAATGTAGGCATGTATTTCGTAAATTGTCATACGTGCTTATGGAAAGAACTTGCATGGCATCTTTTATCCTACCCTCCCGTGGCTGCGGGGTCCTATTAGAAACTAAGGGATATTAAGGCCTCCTTTTAATAGAGAACTGGAACAAAGCATTAGCACACGGTGAATACATGAACTCCTCAAACTACGGTCATCACCGGGAGTGGTCCCGACTATTATCACTTCGGGGTTGCCGGATCATATCAAGTAATAGGTGACTGTAACTTGCAAGGTCGGATCTAGAACATGGATATAATGGTGATAACATAAATGGTTCAGATCTGAAATCATGGCACCCGGGCCTAAAGTGACAGGCATTAAGCATGGTAAATTCATCGGAACATTAATATCATAACATAATGGATAATAGGGATCAAGCCCCAACAAAACTAACTCGATTACATGATGAATATCATCCAACTCCTCACCGACCAGTGAGCCTATGAAGGAATTACTCACTCCCTGTGGGGAGCATCATGGAATTGGCGATGGAGAAGGGTTGGTGATGACGAAGATCAAAGATCCCCCTCTCTGGAGACCCAGACGGGCTCCAGATCTGGTATCCCGATGAAGAACTGGAGACGGCGGCGGCTCCGGCTTGTGAAACGTGATAATTCTTTCGCCCTAATTTTTTTCTGGAAAATAGGATTTTATAGTGTCGGTTTCAGGGTCTGCGGGGCCAGCAGGTGGGGACAACACACCTGGGCGTGCCTGGAGGGGGTGGCGTGCCCTAGTGGGTTGTGCTCCAGAAATTCTCTTTTATTGTATAAAAAATCCTCGCAAAGTTTTGTTCCATTCCGACAACTTTTATTTCTACACAAAAACAACACCATGATAGTTCTGCAGAAAACAGCGCCAGTCCGGGTTAGTTTCATTCAAATTATGAAAATTAGAGTCCAAAACAAGAGGAAGAGTGTTAGGAAAAGTAGATATGACGGAGACGTATCAGCCATCGAGACGTCGTCGAGCTCTTGATCACATGGCTCCCGTACGGCTTGCCGAGGTGGGGACTGCACTTTGGGGGCATCCCCTTCCGTGCGGCCAGCCACACAAGCCATTGCCGTCGCCTGGGGAGGTCATGGCGGGCCAGCTCATTGTGGCCCTCCCGCTTCGGCGAAACAAATCAGACTTTGGAAGGTTGCACGCCACTCATCCATCTGATCGGCTGCCGGCAGAAATCTCAACAACAACTGGGCCAGCGCCATGGACTCTGAAGCAGTGCTCGGCATAGGTAATGACGATGAAGATCGCAGAGTCGCTTGGCTCCTGATGGTGCCAGTGGCGACCGTGCTGTGCCCTTGCTGTTGCGAACCAGTAGCTGGGACGACATGGTGACGTGGTGGAGGGGCTCGAGGGCGAGCGGCTCCGTTGGGCTCAATGGCTGGGACTGCCAGTTCCGGGGGTGGCGTGTGCCCTGCATCAGCGGCCGGGGCGGGAACGACCAGAGGGTTGCGATTCGCCCTAGAGCGTGCATCACCACTGTGATTGTGCCCTTCGGCGAGGAGAGAGGGTGCAGGCAAATAATCCCCCCATCCTTACCTCGAGGAGCGTGGCCGCTAGAACAATGCTGGTGCTGCTCTTCCCCGACGCCTCCCGCTTCTACTTTGGCCACGGGAGTGGTGGTGCCAACACTGCATGCGCCAAACACACCTCCTGCGATGTTGGTGGTCGCGGGCGGCGGAACCCTTGAGGTGGACAGGTGATTCGTAGCTCCGGGCTTCTTGTTAGGCGCCATAGACAATGAATCCATCGATTATGAAAATGGCGATGAAGATGACGCGCTATCGACACTCTCAGGTTCGCACAAGTGATCCCGCTACCTGGCACGCCAGAGATGTCATGGGGGATCCACGGCCACCTATGGGGCTGCGAGCCCCTTTTGGTTCGGCGGGGGGATGGACACATTGCACAAAGAACAGAGAAGCATAGCGCAGTGCGGCAGAGATCAGACGAGAAGTTTTTACCCAGGTTCGGGTCGCCGCGAGGCATAAAACCCTACTCCTGCTTTGGTGGATTGATGGTGGAAAAGGTGGTGGTGGGCGCAGCACACTTGCCCGACAGGGTTGCCTCGAGGCGAAGCGGCTACGTGCGTATGGATATGTGAGGGGTCGAGCTTGCCAACCTCGGGAACCCTTTCTACGGTTGCCATGGACCTCCTTTTATAGGTTAAGGGGTCACCATAGTGGCAAATCAGTCTTTATATACTGATTAGATAGCAAACCGTGCTATCATAGCTAACTCTGTAGGCTGACAGAGTGCATTAAATGCACCGCTTAATAGCGTGCCCGACAGCCTTTCTCAAGCTATTTTGCCAGCTCCGCGCCTGCTTGCTTGACACGTCTCAGGACTGGTGTCACATGGAGGTGTTTGCTGTAGGAAGTGGCTGCCATGTGGCGAAAAGCAGCCACTTAGTCATCTTAGGGCTTGACACCGCACTGATATGTGACTTGCGTCGCTTGTGAGGTGGAGCAGTGGAGTGGTTGGACTCCACAAGCCCCGGCAGGGCCTGCCAGGACGATTTGGGAATATGCTTCCAGGGCAAACTCATCCTCGCTAGGCTCGCCTGCCCGGCAAGGGAGGTTCTTCTCTTCACAGCATCTTGCTTCTCTGGTTCATCTTGATCTTCTTTATCTGCACTTGGACCCTTGGGTGAACTGATCCTCCTTGCTGGGCTTGATCTTGGTATTGTAATTTCTGTCCTTGTGCATGTGCATGGTCTGGGCAACAGACCCAGGGTTTGTTGCACCGAGGCATAATGTCACAGATGGGTTGTTTCACCTTGGAAGAGCCATAGTGGGCACCCTTCTCATGGTACCTGACGATCCCAAGATGCCGCCGTAGAACGTGTCCTTCAGAAATGACAAAATGGGCTCGATGACATATAAAGATTGCAAATCCTTGACTATGTGGTAGAGGAGATCAGTAGCAGGGCCTTCGAAGAAATCGACGATGGTTGAACCAGAGGGGTTGAGGATGGACCACTTAACCTGTGACATGGCCCACGTGAAGCTATTGCTGTCGACAAGCTTAATGTCATAGCCAGCTTTCCTGAGATAGAGTAATACGTGAGCCCGCTAATGTGAAGCCTTCGGCATGGCAACATAGTCAACATCCTCGTCGGCTTCCGTGGCGAGGTGTTCCTCCGGGATCCACAAATCGGGACGAACAACGACCACCTCGCCACCGTTCGCCTGAGAGGCCATGATAAACCTCTTTTTGGTCGTACGCTCATCAGGCTCCCCAAGATATGTGGTCGGTCTTAGGCTGTGACTCTCTGGAGTAGGGGATGTGGATCTGGGTGGGAGGGACACCGCTCGACTCATCTAAAAACTCAGGCGGCAGGGTATGGGAATCGCTGGGTAACCTGAACTTTATTATCTAAGCTAGGAGGAACGGGCAGACCGGTAGGGTATGCCAGCGGTGGTGGCGGCAGTGAGTTAGGGTTCGAGCCGAGGGGTGTGGACTGTGTAGGGGGCGGGGTGGTGTTTGAGGATACGCCACGGCTACTGAAAATTTTAATAATCGTGGGTGGGGATGGTGGTGGACGAGGGAGGGCGATGCTTCAAATGCCTCGGCGACTGGAATTTTACTATATGTTCGGTGGTGGAGGAGTGGGGGCGATGATTGAAATACTACGGCTACTAAAATTTGGGTAAGGGAATTGAAGCGGGGCGGGAGCAACCAAGATCACACATGGTCCAAAAAGAATAATTGTGTATGATACTAAGGAAAGTCGCGGAACCACCAATTTTTGCATCACTCAAGGTGGATAGTTTTTTTATATTTCTAGCTAGGTGGTTTATCGCACATGGTCCATCCTAATTTTCAGATGCAGACGTGGAATTCATCCTAAATATCCTGTACACATTATCCCCAGCACCCTTGCTCGCGCTTGCAAGGTCATGGTGATTTTACAGGGCATGAGCGCACACAGTTAAGCGAGTGCACCCGTGTCCATTGCACGTCATCTGAGTCATCTACTATTTTATAGAGCACCATTTGGCAACAAAGAAAACGCAAGAGAGGGTTAGAAGACAAACAAACTAGTATGTGGCCCAAAAATATATTTATGAAAACGGTGGTGTGTGATGTTCAAATTCCTAATGCACAACTTTGACCGCGTGAGCCCGCGGGTGGGCACGTCATCATAGATTGAGTGAGAAGGGCCAAAAGACAACAGCCACCTGGAAGTGGCCAAATATATGTAGGAATAAAGGGTGTGGTGTTTAAATACACAATGCACAACTTTGGTGGCACCTGCCTCACAAACCGGAAAGCCCCTGGGATATATCTACAATGAGAGGCTAAGACCATAATTAGGGTGCTTACCCCACACCCACTTTATGTCAGTGGGATGCATGCACATACTCATACTTTGGTTGGGCACTAGGTTAATAGGTTAGCTCCCAAATTGCATATAAAATATACCAAATTGATATCATAATAGCATGAAATAATCAAAAATTATAGATATGTCGGATACGTATCAACATCCCCAAGCTTAATTTCTCGTCCTCGAGTAGGTAAATGATAAAAACAGAATTTTGGATGTTGAATGCTACCTAGCATGTCTATCATGTCATCTTTTACAGTGGGAATATTGAGGAGCCATGAAGTAATTAATATCAACATTATAATATCCATGAATGCTTGAACATAATCATTACTCTTTCAAAATATACGATGCTTACTGAATGTTATCCCTACTCATTGAATTGTGTAGGCATGGCATAACTCCATCTTCCTAACATAAGTACAAATCATGAGCACCCTGGTGTCAACTCAGGCAATTGTATCATACTTTTTCAGATACTTCAGCATTTTCAACTTCACTCAATACATGAGCGTGAGTCATGGACTTAGCACTACAGGTGGAATAGAATATGTTGGTACGCTATAAGGAAAGTAGAAAGTGGATAGATTTTCACATCAACTCGCGGATCGATAGGCAATCGAGGAGCCTTTCAATCGATATCAATGCGAGGTATGGGGATTACCATGCAATAGATGCACTATAGCTATAAATGTATGAAAGCTCAGTACTGAAACTAAGTGGGTGTGCATCCAATTTGCTTGCACACGAAGACCTCGGGTATTTTAGGAAGCCATCATCGAAATTTAAAAGCCAAGTTCTACCATGAAAACTCCCACTAGTATATGAAAGTAACAAATCTGGAGACTCTCTATATGAAGAACATGGTGCTACTTTGAAGAACAAGTGTTGTAAAAGGATAGTAGCATTGTCTATTCTCTGTTTTTCTCTCATTTTTTGTTGGGCTCTTTTTGGCCTCTTTGTTTTAATTTAAAGTCAGGAACTTCATCCTCACTTTTTGGAGGACTCATCAATCTCCATCATTCTTTACCTCACTGGGACAATGCTTTAATAATGATGATCATCACACTTTTGTTGGCTTACAACTTGATAAACTAAAACAATATGACTCTATATGGATGCCTTTGGCAGTGTACTAGGACATGCAATGATCTAGCATAACATGTGTAACAATGATCAACCGTGGCTTCGGCACAAATACCATGTCAGCTCTATAATATCATGCAAAGCAATATGATGTTGAACACACATGTCATGTCAAAGTAACTGTGGAAGTTGCCTGACAATATATCTCGGAATGGCTATGGAAATGGCATGATAGGTAGATATGGTGTGGTTGTTTTGAGGAAGGATATAATGAGGCTTATCTGTGAGAGAGCATATCGCGGGGTTTGGATGCACCAGCGAAGTTTGCACGAACTCTTGAGGTGAGAAAGGGCAATGCACGATACCAAAGAGGCTAGCAACATGTGCATAGGTGGGAGCGCTTTATTAGTTCACGAACTCACATTAGTCATGAAGAACTCGTATACTTATTGTGAAAGTTTTATTAGCCCTCGAAGCAAAGTACTACTCGCAGGCCCCCGAGGAGGAGGTTGGTAGGAGTTCACTATCGTGCGCCCCTGATATAAATAGCACAAAGGATTTCAATAAGGAATAAAAATGCTACAACATCCCCGTCATGCCATGAAAGATACTTAGATGACTAATACATGAAAAGCTTTATTATCGATATCTTTACGAACCAATGATCATGAACCAATCCCTTCCATATTACTGCATCAATATAATTAAATCACACGTTTCATATTCAGTGGTCTACACATAAGTTTTTATTATATCTTGTATACTTATCATTTTTAGACTAGTCCCATAACCCGTGCACACTACCACTTCTTATTCAAAAGACACTCAAAAGATTTAAGTGAATCATGATAATGCAAATGATTTCTACAAAAAATAACTGCCACCATGCTCAAAGGATATAAGTGAAGCACATGAGCAACTGCATAGCTCAAAAGATATAAGTGAAGAACATAGAGTATTTGATATGTCTCCAACGTATCTATCTTTTATGAAGTATTCATGCCATGTTTACAACAATTTTATATGGTTTTGGTATGATTTGCATGGAACAAACCTAGACAGACACTGTTTTCAGCAGAACTACCATGGTGTGGTTTTTTGTGCAGAAATGAAAGTTCTCCGAATGAGCTAAAACTTTTTAACGACTTTTTTTGGAACAAACGAGACCCCACAAGCTTCATGGAAGGACCATAAGGTGAAGGAGTAGGGCAGAAGACACCGGGGAACGCCAGGGGGCCTAGGCATGCCCTGGTGGGTTGTGCCCACCTTGAGGCCCATCTTCGCGTGATTCCAATGCTGAAAATCCTATAAATAGAGAAACCATCATAAGTAAGCCTAGATCAAAAGTTCCACCATCGCAACCCTCTCTAGGAAGAAAAAACCAATCTAGACCCGTTCTGGCACTCCACCGGAGGGGGAAATCATCACCGGTGGCCATCTTCATCATCCCGGCGGCCACCATGATGAGGAGGGTTGAGGGTTTATACCAGTAGCTATGTGTTTAATCTCTCTCTCTCTCTCTCTCTCTCTCTCTCTCGTGTTCTTGATGGCACGATCTTGATGTATCGGGGTGTTTGTTAATATAGTTGGATCATATGGTTTTTCTCCCTCTCTATCTTGTTGTGATGAATTGAGTTTTCCCTTTGAGATTTCGTTTTATCGGATTGAATACTTTTATGGATTTGAGAGCACTTGATATATATCTTGCATATGAATACATGTGGTAACAATGGGATATTATATTGATTCACTTGATATATGTTTTGGCACTCAACACGCGGATTCCCGAGGTGACATTGGGGTAATCTATATATGCATAGGGGTTGATGCACGTTTTCGTCCATGTTTCTCCGGTAGAAATCTTGGGACACTCTTTGAGGTTCTTTGTGTTTGCTCGAGTATTATGAATCTAAAATTGTTTGCGTATCGTATAATTAACTCATGGATACTTGTGGTGATGTTGGAGTATCTAGGTGACATTAGAGTTGGTTGATGCGTATCATATGGTGTTATTTTAGTACGAACTCTTGGATAGATCGAACGTAAACAATAACTTTGCATAATTTTAGTATGAACTCTTGAATAGATCGAACAGAAAGAATAATTTTAAGGTGGTTTCGTACAATACAAACAATTTCTTCTTATGTTCTCCATTAGATAATAACTTTGAGTGATTCTTCATCACATGTTGGGATGGTTATGAGATCCAATTAGATTAGCATTCTTGAGAGATTGCTCTAGCGAAAGTATGGACCCTAGGACTCATTTTCAAGCATTGAAATACCATTTGTGCTCACTTTTGCTACTTACTATCTTGCTAGTTTTTTATTGTTCCTATCACAAAAATCAATATCTACTATCATTACTACACTTTTATCATCATCTGTTCGCTAAACTAGTGCACCTATACAATTTACCATTGTATTCGGTGTGTTGGTGACACAAGATACTTTTTGTTATTTTGTTGCAGGGTTGTTTGAGAGAGGCAATCTTCATCCTACGCCTCCTATGGATTGATAAACCCTCGGTCATCCACTTGAAGGAAAATTTCTACTATCCTACAAAGCTCTGCGCTTCGAGGCCCAACACGAGTCTACAAGAAAATGTTGTGTAGTAGACATCAAGCTCTTTTCTGGCACCGTTGCCTAGGAGGTGAGTGCTTGAAGGTATATCTTTAGATCCTGCAATCGAATCTTTTAGTTTCTTGTTTTATCACTAGTTTGGTTTATAAAAGAAAACTATAAAAAATGGAATTGAGGTGGCCATATATTATTCTACTTTATCTTGTCTTTCTTGAAACTGATGTAAAGAAAAATTGTGCTCAATTGATAGAAGAAGAATTCAATCAAATGTTTGGCATAGAATCTTTAAATGATGAGCATGATTGCAATGTTGTTAGTATGAATTCTTTGAATATCCAAAATGCTAATGATGATTGCACAAGTCATGACAAAAGTGTTTCTTATAAGCATGTCAATTTTTGTGGAGTGGAAAGACTTTGTGAAGACGCGCCTTATAGGGAAGATATATTTTGTAAGAAGCAAAAGCATGATAGGACCAATTTTTTGCTCAAAGTGATTGATGAATTTGCTACAAAATTATGTTCTCTTTGTCCTATTACTGAACTTTGAATAAGGATGGTCATCTAAATTTCCAATGCAGACTTTTTCATGATCGAATCATGGCCAAGTATTGTAATGACTTGATCACCCTTGAACTTTATAATGAGCTTTGTCTATTTTTGGTGAGTGAAGAGTTGACACATAAAAATATTTGGTTTGAATTATTCATTATCACGGATGACATTGAAACTATTCTAAAAAATATCTATATGTTTTGCGTGGTAAATTACAATGAGAATGCTTATATTGCCAACTATATAAAGATGGGAATACCAATAGAATATAAAAGGAATACTAATGAAAGGGTAAAGATTTCCACTTTCCCTCCTATTGTCTCTCATGATGAAATAGGTGACGGGGAGGAGCTCCATATTCGACCAATCTCATCAATAAGAAGCTTCAAAAATTAATTAAACCCACACATGATGTGGTGAAGAAGAAGAAAATAAGAAATAATAGAGGTAGAAAGGTATCTCACCCAAATAATGTTGCTCCTATTATTGTTGTGCCTCATGAAATGAATCAAAAATAATTGTGGAAGATGATGCACTTGATGATGATATTGCTTCTATGTCTTATGGCACAATGTCCGAGAGCACTATTGATGATGACTTTGTTATGCCTGTTGCTTGTTGTGATGATTATGATTGGGAAGATAATGATACTTCTTATAATCTTGGAAATCTTTTTGGCACCAACTTGGGAAATATGATGATATCAATTATTATACCGTTGGTGCTATTCATACTTTTAATGATAAGAGTGATTATGCTTATGATATGTAAAAGCACAAGCTTGGGGATGCTATGTTTGAAGAGAATGACACGTTTGAGAATTTATTTGCTGAAATTAATGTTTGTCCCAAGCTTGGGGATGATATGCTTAATGAAGACGATCTTTTTAGTTCCCCTACTTCGAATGAACAAACTTGCTATGATGATTGCATGTCTCCTATCTATGATGACAACAAAGTTGCTACTTATGATGATTATTGTGATGATACTTATGTTATAAAAAGTAGTGATAATTATTGTCATAATTTTGAATATCCTTTTACTGAACATTACTCTTTTAATGTGGAAACAATTTTTAGTATTCGAGTTTCATATGGTACTCCCACTATTGTGAATGAGAATAAAATTGCTTATATGGAGAGTAATACAATTTCTATGCTTTCTAATCATGAAAAGAATGCTTTATGTGATGGTTATATTGATGAATCTATTCATGATGCTACTGAAAATTATTGTGAGAGAGGAACTTATGATTCATGATGTTCTTGTTATGTTTCAATCCTTATCTTTTATGAGAGCATCATTGAACTCATCATGCCTAGCTAAAAGGCATTAAAGAAAAGCGCTTGTTGGGAGACAACCCAACACTTTTACATACTGTTTTTGTGTGTTCACATGATTATGCTACTGTAGTAATCATGTTTTCTTGCTTTTGTTTCAATAAAGTGCCAAGTAAAGCCTTTGGGATAGTTTGGATGATAGTTGACTTGAATCTATGCAAAAAACATAAACTTTTGCGCTCAATCCAGGAATTTTCAAAATTCACTAGAACTTGCTTTTGATCTGAATGTCCTACAGGTGATAGATATATAAATTCCCTACGTTATCCTAATTTTTCAGAAATTTTGGAGTAGCAGAAGTTTGGTTGTTTTCCAGATCATTACAGACTGTTCTGTTTTTGATAGATTCTGTTTTCAATGCATAGTTCGGTTGTTTCCTAGTTTCTATTGCTTATATTGCTCAATATAAATTGTGGAATGATAACGTACAGTAGGCATTGTGTGAGAAAAAAAATATGAATCTTATCTTTGACAATACCAAAGTGAATGATTTGCTTTATCATACTAACCTATCTAACAAAGTTCCGTTAAGTTTTGTGTGATGGAAATTTTCAAGTTTTGGGTGAGATATCGATTTTAGGAGAATAAGGAGTGGCAAACCCTAAGCTTGGGGATGCCCAAGGCACCGCAAGTTAATATTCGAGGAAGATCCAAGCAACTAAGCTTGGGGATGTCCCAGAAGGCATCCCCTCTTTCATCTCCAACATTATCGATAATCTTACTTGGGGCTCTATTTTCATTCATCACATGATATGAGTTTTGCTTGGAGCGTCATTTTATTTTGTTTTCATTTGCTTTCTTCCATCTATAATAATGTTTTGCATATTTTACTTCAATAAAAATGTCAAGTATAGCCTTTGCCATGCTTATTTTGCAAGTATACGAGTTGTTGTTTCAAAACAGAAAGTTTATCACTGTTGCAAAAATTCTCTAGAAAAGTCAGAATGTGATAAAATGTTGAAACTTTTTGCACAATAAGATATGATAAATTGTATACAGTGTGGCTATTTTTTAGAATTTCTTAAGTCGAATAAGTATGGATCCTCTTCATCCTTTATAGACTGTTCTATTTAGACAGATTGCTATTATGATTGCATTGTTTGCATATGTTTGCTAGCTTAATGATTCTATTTGAGGATATGAGTATTAAATATGCAGAGCCATTTAGTATGCAATGTTAAATTATAATTTTAGTGATTTGCTACGATAGAGAATGATAAGGTTTTGCATTGATTTATACTAACTTATGTCACAAGTTCTTGTTGAGTTTTGTGTGGATGAAGTTTTCGATTTAGGGAAACCGTGATATAAAAGGAATTAAGGAGACACAAAAGCTCAATATTGGGAATTCCCAAGGCATCCCACATTAATATTTCAACAAGGCTCAAGCATCTAAGCTTGGGGATGCCCCGATAGGCATCCCACCTTTCTCCATCAACAATTATCGGTTAGCCTCGGTTGAACCTAAGTTTTTGCTTCTTCACATGATGTGTGCTATTCTTGGAATGTCATTTTATTTTGTTTTGCTTGCTGTTTTAATTAGATACTTAGGTCTGAAAGTTTTTAAATAAAAGAGAGTCCTCAAATAGCTACCCATTTACATAACTACTCGCATGATCCTCACTTATATCTTTGGAGTAGTTTTTCATTTACTCTCGCGCTTCACTTATATCCTATGAGTAAATTGTTGAATAGATTGAATGTCATGAAGTGGAAATTATATTTTCATATCATGCCTAGTGGTAGCTTCACCATTGGGTTTAGAAAGTGAAATCTTTTGAAGCTTGACAATCACAATATTCGTCATACAAGCAATTCATGAATGATTACTAGAAGGAAGAGAACTTTCACATGTAAATATATCTTGGACATCTTTTATGATTGTGAATACCCATTAATTATTTTCAAACTTGATAAAATTAGTTGAAGTTGGTCAAGGAAGACAATGTAATGAGTTATGGTTGTGTATGTTTGCATAGAAGTTATATTGTCATGGATACTACAACATGTGGTGCTTTTCTATGATCTTTTGCTAGCCAAAAATTTGTACTAAGTAGATATACTACTTGGGCATCGAAAAATAAAAAGCGCATGACAACCTCTACTTCCCTTTGCGAAGGGCCTATCAATTAATTTTCAGCATTTACTTTTATGCAAGAGCCAATAGTATGCATTCTCATTTCAAACTCAACTATTCTCTAGTTGGCAAGCATCATGTGGTGGGGAAAGATCTAGGCACATATGACCAGTCAAATATATTTGATCATGATTTATTACTGTTGACAATTATCTCTATGATAAATGAGTTGGGAGGCGAAACATTAAGTACCTATCTTTCTTTGTGTTCGATGGATGCCATTTGTTCTAAGAATATGCTTTGAGTAGTAGCAATCATGGAAGACTATATGATGATTGAGTATGTGGAGCTCTTACTTAGACTCTATTGAATAAGTTGAACTGCAATTGGTTGGTGACTAAGATTATAGGTTGTTGAGTTTCAAGAGAATTCATTATTTGAACCTTAACACGTGAATTGGTTGCTACTTTAACATGAGAAGTTTTATAAGAAATAATTATTGATATGATGCTAGGAAAAGTGATTGAATTTATCATTGATCAAACTTATGCACTTTGCTAGCATTCACACTTCATAAATTATTTCTTTCATCATTTACCTACTTGAAGACGAGTAGGAATTAAGCTTGGGGATGTTGATACGTCTCCAACGTATCTATAATTTATGAAGTATTCATGCCATGTTTACAACAATTTTATATGGTTCTGGTATGATTTCCATGGAACTAACCCGGACAGACGTTGTTTTCAGCAGAACTACCGTGGTGTTGTTTTTTGTGTAGAAATGAAAGTTCTCAAAATGAGCTGAAACTTTTTGATGATTTCTTTTGTAACAAAAGAGACCCCCGAAGCTTCGTGGAAGGACCAGAAGGTGAAGGAGTAGGGTACAAGACACCAAGGCACGCCAGGGGGCCCTGGCGCGCCCTGGTGGGTTATGCCCACCTCGAGGCCTATCTTCGCGTGATTTCAAAGCTGAAAAATCCTATAAATAGATAAACCATCAGAAATAACCCCAGATCAAAAGTTCCACCGATGCAAGCCTCTGTAGCCATGAAAAACCAATATAGGCCTCATTCCGGCACTCCGCCGGAGGAGGAGATCATCACTGGTGGCCATCTTCATCATCCCGACGGCCACCATGATGAGAGGGGGTAGTCCACCCTCGGGGCTGAGGATTTGTACTAGTACCTAAGTGTTTAATCTCTCTCTCTCTCTCATGTTCTTGATGGCACAATCTTGATGTATCGGGGGCTTTGTTAATATAGTTGGATCATATGGTGTTTTCCCCTCTCCATCTTTATGTGATGAATTGAGTTTTCCCTTTGAGATTTTGTTTTATCGGGTTGAATACTTTTATGGAATTGAGAGAACATGATATATTTCTTGCTATGAATACCCATGGTGACAATGGGGTATCATATTGATTCACTTGACATGTGTTTTGGCACTCAACTCACGGATTCTCGAGGTGACATTGGGAGAATCTATGCATAGGGGTTGATACACGTTTTCATCCTTCTTTCTCCGGTAGAAATCTTGGGGCGCTCTTTGAGGTTCTTTGTGTTGGATCGAGTATTATGAATATGAAATTGTTTGATGCGTATTGTATAATTAACTCATTCATACTTGTGGTGACATTGGAGCATCTAGGTGACATTACAGTTGGTTGATGCGTATCAGATGGTGTTATTTTAGTACAATCTCTTGGATAGATCGAACGGAAAGAATAACTTTGCATTATTTTAGTACGGAATCTTGAATAGATCGAACGGAAAGAATAACTTTAAGGTGGTTTCATACCCTACAAACAATTTGTTCTTATGTTCTCGGCTAGATAAGAACTTTGGAGTGATTCTTCATCACATGTTGAGGGATGGTTATGTGATCCAATTAGATTAGCATTGTTGGGAGATTGCACTAGCGAAAATACGAACCATAGGCCTCATTTTCAAGCATTGCAATACCGTTTGTGCTCACTATTGTTACTTGTTACCTTGCTATTTTTTTGTTGTTCTTATCACAAAAATTAATATCGACTATCATTACTACACTTTTATCACAATTTCTTCGCCGAACTAGTGCACCTATACAATTTCCATTGTATTTGGTGTGTTGAGGACACAAGAGAATTTTTGTTATTTGGTTGTAGGGTTGTTTTTGAGAGACCATCTTCATCCTACACCTCCCACGGATTGATAAATATTAGGTCATCCACTTGAGGGAAAATTGCTACTGTCCTACAAAACTCTGCGCTTGGAGGCCCAACACGAGTCTACAAGAACAAGTTGTGTAGTAGACATCAGTATTCTAAAAAACCATGATGAATGTGTGCCTCTCTCAAAAGGTGTGTCCAGCAAACAATGATTGTGGCAAACTAACAAGCAAATAGAATAAAACTATGGCACTAGACCCTCCAAGTAAAAGTCATATCATGTGATGAATAAAAATATAGCTCCAAGTAACATACCGATGAATTGTGGATGAAAGAGGGGATGCCATCCGGGGCATCCCCAAGCTTAGATGCTTGAGTCTTCCTTGAATATAACGTTCGGGTGCCTTGGGCATCCCCAAGCTTAGGGTATTGCTACTCCTTATTCCTTCGTCCCTCGTGATCTCACCCAAAACTTGAAAACTTCAACACACAAAACTTAGTAGAAACCTTGTGAGATCTGTTAGTGTAATAGATAAATCATAAACTTTATGTAGTATTGTAAATTCATTCATAATTAAAATTCCATAATACCTAATGTATTCCAGTTTCTCCATGACTTATTGCTACTTCTTGAGCTTGCATTGTTTTTTCCCTTGAAGAGGAAAGGGTGATGCAGCAAAGTAGAGATAAGTATTTTCCTCAATTAAGATCTAAGGTATCAATACAGTAGGAGGCACAAGCAAGTCTCCAATCTATACACCTGCACAAACTAACAAACAATTGAACACGACATGAAAAGGGGTTGCCAACCCCTTCACGGTCATGAACAAAAGTGATATCTAATAGAGATAGGTATAAAAGATAAATAAAAGAGCAAACTAAAGTAAATATAAATAAAGTGCAGCAAGGTATTTTTGGGTTTTTTGGTTTATAGATATGAAAATATATGATGAAAAATAGAATCGGGGGCCGTAGGTTTCACTAGAGGCTTCTCTCTTGAAGACATCATATGGTGGGTAAACAAATTACTCTTGAGCAATTGATAGAAATCACAAAGTTATGATGATATCTAAGGGAATGATCATGAGTTTTGTCATCACGTCCGTGACAAGTAGACCGACTCCTGCCTGCATCTACTATTATTACTCCAAACATCTACCGCTATCCAGCATGCATCTAGAGTATTAAGTTCATAAGAATGGACTAAGGCCTTAAGTAAGATGACATGATGTAGAGGGATAAACTCAAGAAATATGATATAAACCCCATCCTTTTATCCTTGATGGCAACAATACAATACGTGTCCGGCTACCCCTTCTATCACTGGTTGAGGACACCGCAAGATTGAACCCGAAACTAAGCACCTCTCCCATTGCAAGAAAAACCAATCTAGTTGGTCAAACCAAATTGATAGTTTGAAGAGAAATACAAGGATATCTTAATCATGATTAAAAGAGTTCAGAGAAGACTCAAATAATATTCATAGATAATCTGATCATAAATCCACAATTCATCGGACCTCAACAAACGCACCGCAAAAAAGTATTAAATCGAATAGATCTCCAAGAACATCGAGGAAACATTGTACTGAAAATCAAATAGAGAGAAGAAGCAAGCTACTAGCTATGGACCCGTAGGTCTGTGGTAAACTACTCATGCATCATCGGAAGGGCAGCAAGGTTGACGTAGAGGCCCTCCATGATCGAATCCCCCTCCGGAAGATTGCCGGAAAAGGACCCAAGATGTGATCTCACGGGAACAGAGGCTTGCGGGGGCGGAAAAGTATTTTGGTGGACGCTTCTGATGTTTGGGGAATATTTTGGAATTTATAGAGGTGGAACTAGGGTTGGAGGACATCTGAGGGCCCACAAGCCCTCGGGGCGCCCCCTGGGGCGCGCCCTAGAGGCTCGTGTCCTCCTCGGGACTCTTCTGGCCCTCTCTCCAAGTCACGCAGGTGTCTTCTGGTCCCAAGAAAAATCATCATAAATTTTTATTCCGTTTGGACTCCGTTTGATCTTCCTTTTCTGTTAAACTCAAAAACAAGGAAAAAAAGAAACTGTCACTGGGCTCTAGGTTAATAGGTTAGTCCCAAAAATAATATAAAATAGCATATTAATGCATATAAAACATCCAAAATAGATAATATAGTAGCATAGAACAAAAAAAATTATAGATACCTTGGAGACATATCAAGCACCCCAACCTTAATTCCTGCTCGTCCTCAAATCGGTAAATGATAAAAACAGAATTTTTGATGTGGAATGCTACCTAACATATTTATCAATGCAATCTTCTCTATTGTGGCAGGAATATTCATCCAGAAGATTAAAAACAAAAGTTTAATATTGACATAAAAACAATGACACTTCAAGCATACTAATAAAGCAATCATGTCTTCTCAAAATAACATGGCCAAAGAAAGTTATCCCTAGAAAATCATATAGTCTGGCTATGCTCCATCTTCATCACACAAAGTATTTCATCATGCACAACCCCGATGACAATCCAAGCAATCGTTTCATACTTTTGGTGTTCTCAAACTTTTTCAACTTTCAGGCTATACATGAGAGTGAGCCATGGATATAGCACTATAGGTGGAATAGAATATGGTGGTTGTGGAGAAGACAAAAAGAAGTAGAAAGTCTCACATCAACTAGGAAAATTAGTGGGCTATGGAGATGACCATCAGTTGATATCGATGCAAGTGAGTAGGGATTGCCATGCAACATATGCACTAGAGCTATAAGTGTGTGAAAGCTCAAAAAGCAAATAAGTGGGTATGTAGCCAACTTGCTTGCTCACGAAGATCTAGGCAATTTGAGGAAGCCCGTCATTGGAATATAGAGGCCAAGTTCTATAATGAAAAATTCCCACTATTATATGAAAGTGACAAAATAGGAGACTCTCTATCATGAAGATCAAGGTGCTACTGTCGGATGTTGGGTTCCGGCAGACCCTTAAGGTTCGAACTCTAGGGTGTGCGCGAAGATCTTCCCCCTACCTATTCGCGTCTGATTGCCTCGCGAGAATCTAAGCTAACGATGAACAACACGAGCGACACAAGATTTATACTGGTTCCGGCAACCGTTGTGGTGTAATACCCTACTCCTGTGTGTGGTGTAGTGGATTGCCTCAGGGGCGGATGATGAAAAGTACAGGGAAGAACTGCCTCGCGAGAGGTGTTCTTGAGCTGATGTGGTGTTCTACTTGATGGAGGATCCCATCGTCTATTGATCTGATCAGGACTCGATGATATCTCTCTCTCCTCTATGGTGGCTAGTCCTATTTATAGAGGCCCTGGTCCTCTTCCCAAATATTGAGCGGGAAGGGCGCCAACAACGGCCATTTTGAAGGGGAACATCTAGTACAAGTTATACTGACTAAAGTTGGTCTTCGACTGCCAAAGGCACTGGTGATGACGCCGTCTTGGGCTCCACGGTGACCTCCATCCTGCCGCTCTGCTGGACTTGGTCTCGTTGCACTGAAATGGTAACCTTTTCCTGATGCCTCGGTACTCCATGCCTGTGCTTGCCCCCTTTGCACCAAAGAGGAAACAAGGACACTGCACAGGCCGGCGCCCGCCTGGCGCCCGTCTGGTCTCGATCGTCACGGCTTGCGTCACGAGCACCTCGCGAAGTACCCCTCCCTTGATCTCTCTGCCTCCCTGTGAGCCTGCCTGGTGAGGTCGCTCCTGAGGAAGCCTCGTGTCATCTACCCCGCGAGGCTTGGCCCCTCGCGAGGGTCTTGAGTCTTGCGCTGATGAAGATGGGCCGTACTGGGCCACCACTCAAGCCATGCCGCAGGCCACAGGCAGGCAAGTCTGGGGACCCCCGTTCCTAGAACGCCGACAGTAGCCCCCGGGCCCAAGGCGCGCTCGGACTTGGCTTAGCAGAGAAGCGAAGGGGCAAGTGCGGGGCGCCGCGGGCCCCAACAGCCTGCGGCCTTGGGCGCCGCGTGGCGGTTGATCGGACGTGGGCGCCTCCGCTTCCCCACGCCGCCTCGGCAACTACTTGACTTGAAAAGTCCCTGCATGCAGAAATGAGTAATGATTACCTGTTATTGTGGAGGCCAACGGTTGGCCTCCTCCGGACTATAAGTACGGACGGGCGAGAGCCCCCGCAGTCCATCCCTTCCTGCTTCACTCTTTCTTCTTCGCCCTTGCTCCACTTTACGCAAATGGCGCCGATCTGCCGGTTTTCAGTGGAAGAGAAGGGGAAGGCCCACCGAGAGGGTCCCGACCCGCTTTCGCCGAACAAACGGCCGGTCCCCGATCGCCGCGACGTGGTCGCATGGCAGGAGGCGTCGAGGCCCTGGTACGAACGGCTGCCGCCGGGGTTTCCGCTACCCTTGTACGCCCGAGCCAAGGGCCCTAGAGAAGAAGACGCCGAGCAGCACCGCCTGCGCCACCGGCAGCGCTAATGAGTCACGGCGGTGTGTGACGTCGCCCCTGGGGTCCATGCCGAGGGCTCTTCTCGCGAGCTTGTGCTTCACGCCGCTATGCCTCCACACTCTTGGATTCGCCTTCCTCCCTCCTTCGCCTTCGAAATGTTGCCGAGGGGGCCTCTGGAGCTCTGGCTATAGCATGCTGACTGCAGCACCCTTGTGACCGGAGCGGAGGTCAAGGCTGTCGCTCCGGGCAAGGTCTACATGACCCAGGGTTAGGGCGAGATCGCCCGGGTCTGCCAGACAGGGGTGCCCTCGTGATTCATCTTGAATACGATGGTGCCTCCTTGATGTTCTTCAAGGTCTTCGACGCGGAAGGACGCCGACTGGAGTGCTGCCCCAAAGAAGGAGGCGGGGGCATCGAAGTGGCGAGGGCTAGGCATGCCAACTGCTTCCCCAGCAGCTCCTCTGGTAACAGCGGAGAAGCCGGAGGTTCCAGCGACTCTCTCGAGCTTCACGTGACTCCGGAGATGAGCGATGACAGCTACGAGCCCGTGAGCTGACATCGCGCCAGGAGCAGGGCATCTGCATCTGGCCGCCGACGCAGCTGATCTGGATGGGGTTGGCACCGGCACTTGGTGGCCCACTGTTGATAATGGCGTCTCCTGTGGTCGCGCACGTAGTTAGCATTCTTTAGGATTGCCACCTTTTGTTCCCTGCGAGGAATCGAAGAAACACCCCGCGGGGGTATGCAAAGCGTATGCCATGTCTTTTTTGAATATTATCCTTGTTATGGAGCGATGCGAGATGCTTGTCCTGTCTCGGCTTGGCTCCCCCTTTCTGTCCTCACGAGGGCTTGATGCTCTACGCTGACAGGTCCCGGTCCCCAGGCAGGCTTCAGCCATCGCTGGTATGCCAGGTCGCGATGCCGTGCTCAAGGCCAGGAGGTGAGCGGCTCAAGGTCTAGTAAGAGCCCCCGAGGCGCGATGCTCGGGAGGTCCCCTTTAGCGCTCAAGCAGCCTCCGTTGGGCAAGAAAGGAAGGCAACGTCGCCGTGACAGAACCGCACTAGGCGAGGGTTTTGCGTCGCATTGATTTAGCTTTTCTAGGGGCGTGACTTATCTCATGAGCTTGGAGTAGTTCTTCGGCGAGGTGCCGGGCCTGCGCGCCGGCAGCTGGGGTGTCGCTGGGTTGGGTCCTCATGAGCTTCTCACCTCTTCCCCGCACTTTCCTTCATGCTCTACGTCCTCAGGTCCCGGCCCTCGAGTGAGCTCAGGCGCCGCTGGTATGACAGGTCGCGATGTCGTGGGTCAAGGCCAGGGGGTGAGGGCTGGAGAGCCAGTAAGAGCTCCCGAGTTGCGATGCTCAGGCGCCCCCCTTTTAACGCGCGGGCGGATCGCACGGGAGAGAGAGGAAGAGGGAGCTCAAGAGGGAGCTCACGACGCCCCCCACGCTATTCCTTAGGTGGATCCTGTACACCAGCACGAGGAAAACAAGGACTGCCATTACGGTTACTAGCCAGCCATTGGTTGCTCCGAGGGAGTGATTGAGGCACTGAGGGCCTAGTGAGCTAGCGCTTTGCGGAGCTGCCGCGGCCAGAGCTTGACCACTCAGATTTGTCGATGTTGCAGGTATGGACCCATGCGCAAGCGTCGTGCCAGAGCGAGCGGCTGATACCATTGCAGAGCGAGTGTCGGAGTAGCTGACGGTGCGTGGCGAAGAAGCCAATGCTCATGACCCCTCGGAGCTCCGAGCCTCGGGAGGCTCGGGAGGTCCGGGCGGCTCGGCAAGGTCCATCTTCGATTCCTCCAGGAGCGCACAGTGCTTGGCCACCTGAGCTTCTAGAATGCTCCTCATTAGGCGCTGGTGAGCAGCAGCCGCGTTCGGTAGGCCGAAGGGCATGCGAACGTAGATGTGCGATGGACCCTCGCAACGCCCCATGCGCGAAGGCCAGAAGCACTCCTCAGACGTGACTTGATCGAGCCCTGGGTAGTCGATGCAGACGTGCCGCCCGGCATCCTCGCCTAGATGGGGAGCTACGCTGGGCAGGTGGCCGTTGCTGCGCATGACTCCCGATTCCTACAACTCCTGAGCAACTTTGGTGATGAACTCCTGAGGGTTGGGCCTTCCTTGCCTTACGCCTTCCTGAGGGAAACGTGCCATGAAGCACGCCTCGAAGTGGTGCCCGAGCGCCTCCCACGTGATCTTCGCAAAGTCAGTGGCTTCCCAGGAGAGAGCCTGATAGAGGCAAAGGTGTCCCGTCTTTCGATGAGATGGTGGATTTCGCTTTGGTGGAAGTCGACTTTGACGATCCGACTACGAGCGTGCGAGGACGTCGCGCCTTAGCAATCGCTAAACCAACTCCGAGAGGTTATTGACCACGCCGGAGCACGATCAACCTGACCACGAGGGTCTATTTCCTGCGAGCAAACGAAGAACAAGCAAGAAACTGAGATTGCAATCTGGATATTGCGAATATAAGATGAAAGCTTTATTGATCAAGGTGGGGTTCTGTGACGCCTTTGTCTGCTCGTTGAACACAAACGAAGTACGCGAAGTTGCAGCTATGGCGAACTTTTGATCTAAACAAAACCCAAAGTCTAAACGGTGCCCTAAGGGCGGTATATATGGAGGAAGAGGGGGAGAATTTCGTGGCCCTTGGTGGAGGGGTCCGAAACTAACCCTATCTCTTGTTTCCCCCACATACGGACTCTAAAATAGCCTATACTAATGTATTTCGAAATTACGGGCCTGGCCCAATAATAAGGTGACGACACCTAGAATAGCCTCTGGACGAAATTTATGAAGTGGCATCTTGTATATTTCGTCCAAGGCTTCATGCACTCATTATGGTGGCTTCAAAGTCCTGAAATCATCACTTGTAACTCCATTCTTGTCCCCCTTGCGCATGCCATCATCTTCATGCTTGTTCTTGCTCCAATGTTCATCCTTCTCCAAGCTAGGCCCTTCATTTGTAAGCAAAACAAATGTATCCAATTTAGGCAGCATCATATTCTCATGAACATTAGAATCATTACCAAGAAACGAAAGTACGGTAATTTAGTTGGCGTCTTGTGAGCTCTAGTAATTGGTCCGGTATGTATAGCAGCGGGGGCTGTGGGTGTAACAATGGTATTGATGTCCTCATCATCCTCCCTTCTTGAAATGAAGTCGTCCTCGACGGAAGTTCATCTTCCTCACCCAAATATGGCTTCAAATCTGCAATGTTAAAAGTGGGACTAACCCCAAAATCTGCAGGCAGCTCAAGTTTATATGCATTATCATTTACTTTCTCCAACACCTTAAAGGGACCAGCAGACGTGGCATTAGCTTTGATTGCGCAAATCAGAAATCTATCCTTACGCAAATGTAACCAAACAAGATCTCCAGGTGCAAACACAACATGTTTTCTACCCTTATCTCCAGCAAGTTTATATTTAGCATTCATACGCTCAATGTTTTCCTTAGTTAAATCATGCAGTTTTAAAATCAATTCAGCACGTTCTTTAGCATCAAAATTAACCTTCTCCAAAGATGGAAGAGGCAACAAATCAATAGGTGCACGAGGTAGGAAACCATACACAACTTCAAAAGGGCACATCTTAGTAGTAGAATGCAATGAACGATTATAAGCAAATTCAATATGAGGCAAGCATTCCTCCCACATTTTCTTATTTTTCTTTAGAACAGCCCTAAGCATAGTAGACAATGTTCTATTGACTACTTCAGTTTGTCCATCAGTTTGGGGGTGACAAGTAATACTAGAAAGCAGTTTAGTCCCCAACTTAGCCCATAAACATCTCCAAAAGTGGCTAAGAAATTTAGTATCACGATCTGAAACAATAGTATTTGGCACACCATGCAAGCGAATAATTTCACGAAAGAACAAATCAGCAACATTGACAAGATCATCGCTTTTATGACATGGTATAAAGTGTGCCATTTTCGAGAATCTATCCACGACAACAAATATGCTATCCTCCCTTCTTTGTTCTAGGTAAACCTAAAACAAAGTCCATAGATATATCCTCCCAAGGAACACTAGGTACAGCAAAGGCATATATAAACCATGAGGATTGATTCGTGACTTAGCTTTTTGACATGTAGTGCAGCGAGCAATAAAACGCTCAACATCCCGTCTCATCTTTGGCCAAAAGAAATGTGTAGCAAGTACGTCCTCCGTCTTCTTCACGCCAAAGTGTCCCATTAGTCCTCCTCCATGCGCCTCCTGCAACAACAAAAGACGAACGGAGCTAGCTGGAATGCATAGCTTGTTAGCACGGAACACAAATCCATCATTAACGACAAACTTGTTCCATGTTCTTCCTTCTTTACAATTCTGCAATACATCTTTAAAATCAGCATCATGCACATATTGATCTTTGATGGTCTCCAAACCAAATATTTTGAAGTCAAGTTGTGAAAGCATAGTATAACGACGAGACAATGCATCAGCAATAACATTTTCTTTACCCTTCTTGTGTATAATGACATAAGGAAAAGTCTCAATGAATTCAACCCATTTAGCATGTCTACGATTCAGTTTAGCTTGACTTTTAATATGTTTCAAAGATTCATGATCAGAATGTATAACAAATTCTTTGGGCCATAAATAATGTTGCCATGATTCTAAAGTCCGAACAAGAGCATATAATTCTTTATCATAAGTAGAGTAATTCAGACTAGGCCCACTCAATTTTTCAGAAAAGTATGCAACAGGTTTGCCATCTTGTAATAACACACCTCCTAATCCAATTCCACTAGCATCACATTCAAGCTCAAAAGTCTTATTAAAATCGGGAAGTTGGAGTAAAGGAGCATGTGTCAACTTAGCTTTCAATACCGTGAAGGCTTCTTCCTGTGCGGTACCCCAAACAAAAGGCACATCCTTCTTTGTAAGCTCGTTGAGAGGTGCAGCAATGGTGCTGAAATCTCTCACAAAACGCCTATAGAAACCAGCGAGGCCAAGGAAACTCCTCACTTGTGTAACCGTTTTGGGCTGCGGCCAACTCTCAATAGCTTCAATCTTGGCTTTATCAACTTCAATTCCCTGTGGAGTAACAACATAGCCAAGAAAAGATACTCGGTTGGTGCAAAAGGTGCACTTCCCAAGGTTACCAAACAAACATGCATCACGTAGAGCATTAAAAACAACACGTAAATGTTCCAAATGTTCTTCCAAAGATTTGCTATAAATCAGTATATCATCAAAATAGACTACCACAAATCGTCCAATGAAAGCACGTAAAACTTCGTTCATTAATCTCATGAAAGTACTAGGTGCATTAGTTAACCCAAAAGGCATGACTAACCACTCATATAATCCAAACTTAGTTTTAAATGCTGTTTTCCATTCATCTCCCAATTTCATACGAATTTGATGGTATCCACTACGCAAATCAACTTTGGAGAATATTGTAGAGCCACTCAATTCATCAAGCATATCATCTAGCCTAGGAATAGGGTGACGATAACGAATAGTAATATTATTGATGCCTCTACAATCAACACACATACGTGACGCACCATCCTTTTTCGGCACTAGAATAATAGGAACAGCACAAGGACTAAGGGATTCGCGTATATAACCTTTGTCGAGCAGCTCCTGTACTTGACGATAATCTCCTTCGTCTCCTCCGGATTGGTGCGGTATGGTGCACGGTTGGGTAATGATGCACCGGAATTAAGTCAATTTGATGCTCAATCCCTCGAATAGGTGGTAATCCGGTGGCACGTCTTGTGGAAAGACGTCGGCGAACTCTGCAAAATGTTAGTGACAGCAGGGGCAAAGAGGAAGGCACGTCCTCCAATGAAAATAATGCCTCTTTGCACACAAAAGCATAGCAAATAGATTTGCTAAAATCTAGCTCATCAATATCAGATTTGGTGGCAAGTAAACATGCACTTTTCAATTTAATTTCAGATGCAACGATAGATGGTTTATTATTAGGCTTCATGTGTTGCTCAAATTCTTTTGCCACAATCTGATTTTCACTCTTATTTTTCTCCTGTTTTGCTTTATTAGCTCTATTAATATCATCTTTCAAAATGGACTCAGAGTCATAGGAAGCAAAGTAATATTTTTATCCTTATGAACAAGAGTATCTTGATTGTTTCTACCATGGTGTCATGAATTTTATCAAATTGCCATGGTCTACCAAGTAACAAGGAACATGCTTGCATAGGTACCACATCACAATCAACATAATCAGCATATGTAGAGATACTAAAATGCACACGAGCAAAGACGTGTTACCTTCACCTTGCCGTTGTTGTTGAACCATTGGATGTAGTAAGGATGTGGATGTGGTCTTGTGGTGAGAGATAGCTTGTCCACCATCTCCATGCTAGCCAAGTTGTTGCAGCTCCCTCCATCTATGATGACCTTGAATAGAACGTTCCTTCACAACTCCTTTGTATGGAACAAATTATGCCTCTGATTTTGCTCAGCTTGTGTAACCTGCACACTCAAAACACGTTGAGCAACTAAACATTCATACTCACAAGATCTTGACAGCCATGTATTGTGTCTCATGATCGAATCATCTCCACCGTGTTCCTCATGTGTAATAAGAGCCAAAGTCTCCTCATCATAGTCACTAGCGGACTCATACCCACCATCCTCAAGAGCAATCATCACACGCTGAGATTTGCATTCTCTCATAAAATGTCCTCTTCCCTTACAACGACGACAAATAATATCACTTGTGTGCCTGTTGACGCCATGGAAGAAGAAGAGCTCTGTGCAGGCCCGGCAGGTGTGCTCTTGGCGAGATAGTGGTGGTTGTGCTGCTTTCTTGTATCACGGTTGGAGGTGGCACTGAAGGAGGTGATGGCGCGGTGGAAGTAGATGATGCACGTGGTGTCCATGATGAAGGTCGACCTGCGAGAAAAGTTAGTGCGGCGCCAATGCTCACGATCGATCCTGCACTTCACGTTCAACTTTACAAGCAAGATGGAATAAATGAGTGATATTATTATAATCCTTATAGTCTAGAATGGTCTGAATCTCTCTATTTAATCCACCCGTAAAACGTGCAAGCATAGCTTCATTCTCCTCAACAATACCACATCTAATCAAGCCGGTTTGTAATTCACGATAATATTCTTCTACTGAGTTTTTCCTTGTCTTAAGCGCTGCAATTTTTGAAGTAATTCACGTTGATAATATGGTGGAACCCAACGAGCACGCATAGCAGTTTTCAAAGCAGCCCAAGTAGCTGGAACAGGATATAATCTACAATGTTCGGACCACCAAACACATGCAAAGCTAGTGAAAGCACAAACAAAAGCAGCGAGAACACGTCTCTCCTCGGGATATTGTAAACATGTAAATCGTTGTTCAGTTTCTAACTCCCAAGTAAGATATATATCAGAACATATCTACCCTCAAATGGTGGAATATTCAATTTCAGTTTAGGGAGATGGTCATGATCTCGCACTGAGGGGAGCCCTAATATTGCCATTATTTGCATGTGGACGACACGGTGGTTGTGGTGCTGGTGGTTGCACGTAGTTCGATGTTGATCAACCTCATCCTCATAATCGTCCACATACTCATCATCCTCCTCGGTACCACCAACAGCAGATAGCAGAGCCAAAGAAGCACCAACAGCGATGTAGCAGCGGCACCAGAATTTTGTCTCGGCTCAATAGGAACACGCTGAGCTCGTCCATATTGATTCGGAAGGGGCGTAGTTGTTGTCGCAGCAGAGGTGCGATAGGTGCAGCCGGCGGTGGTTGTGGAAAACGCGCGAGCAATTCATCAAACTTGCTATCAAGCTTTGTTTCAAACGTCTTCTCAATGCCATCTATCTTCTCCATGGCCTCATCAAATCTGTTTAGCACGTCTTGCACCTGTCCAATCATCATTTGCTGAAACTTATCATGTAGCTGTTTGTTCGTCAGGTTCTCCCAATCAGTCTCGTCGCCTTGTGATCCTGCCATGGTTAGCAGCAATAGAAACACACAAGAATATGATCCTACAGACTACTAGGAAGTGGTGGTGGTGGTGTGATAGAGGCAGAGGTGTCCCGTCTTTCGATGAGATGGTGGATTTCGCTTTAGTGGAAGTCGACTTTGACGATCCGACTACGAGCGTGCGAGGACGTCGCGCCTTAGCAATCGCTAAACCAACTCCGAGAGGTTATTGACCACGCCGAGCACGATCAACGACCACGAGGTCTATTTCCTGCGAGCAAATGAAGAACAAGCAAGAAACTGAGATTGCAATCTGGATATTGCGAATATAAGATGAAAGCTTTATTGATCAAGGTGGGGTTACTGTGGCGCCTTTGTGCAGTCGTTGAACACAAACGAAGTACGAAGTTGCAGCTATGGCGAACTTTTGATCTAAACAAAACCCAAGTCTAAACGGTGCCCTAAGGGCTGTATATATGGAGGAAGAGGGGTGAATTTCGTGGCCCTTGGTGGAGGGGTCCAAACTAACCCTATCTCTTGTTTCCCCACACATACGGACTCTAAAAATAGCCTATACTAATGTATTTCGAAATTACATGGGCCTGGCCCAATAATAAGGTGACGTGACACCTAGAATAGCCTATGGACGAATATTATGAAGTGGCATCTTGTATATTTCGTCCAAGGCTTCATGCACTCCTTATGGTGGCTTCAAAGTCCTGAAATCATCACTTGTAACTCCGTTCTTGATCCCCTTAGCATGCCATCAACTCCATGTGTGTTCTTGCTCCAATGTTCATCCTTCTCCAAGCTAGGCCCTTCATTTGTAAGCAAAACAAATGTATCCAATTTAGGCAGCATCATATTCTCATGAACATTAGAATCATTACCAAGAAGCGAAAGTACCAGTAATTTAGTTGGCGTCTTGTGAGCTCTAGTAATTGGTCCAAGTATGTATAGCAGCAGGGCTGTGGGTGTAACAATGGTATTGATGTCCTCATCATCCTCCCTTCTTGAAATGAAGTCGTCCTCGACGGCAGCTCATCTTCCTCACCCAAATATGGCTTCAAATCTGCAATGTTAAAAGTGGGACTAACCCCAAAATCTGCAGCAGCTCAAGTTTATATGCATTATCATTTACTTTCTCCAACACTTTAAAGGGACCAGCAAGACGTGGCATTAGCTTTGATTTATGCAAATCAGAAATCTATCCTTACGCAAATGTAACCAAACAAGATCTCCAGGTGCAAACACAACATGTTTTCTACCCTTATCTCCAGCAAGTTTATATTTAGCATTCATACGCTCAATGTTTTCCTTAGTTAACTCATGCATTTTTAAAATCAATTCAGCATGTTCTTTAGCATCAAAATTAACCTTCTCCGAAGATGGAAGAGGCAATAAATCAATAGGTGCACGAGGTAGGAAACCATACACAATTTCAAAAGGGCACATCTTAGTAGTAGAATGCAATGAACGATTATAAGCAAATTCAATATGAGGCAAGCATTCTTCCCACATTTTCTTATTATTCTTCAAAACAGCCCTAAGCATAGTAGACAATGTTCTATTGACTACTTCAGTTTGTCCATCGGTTTGGGGCGACAAGTAGTACTAAAAAGTAGTTTAGTCCCCAACTTAGCCCATAAACATCTCCAAAAGTGGCTAAGAAATTTAGTATCACGATCTGAAACAATAGTATTTGGCACACCATGCAAGCGAATAATTTCACGAAAGAACAAATCAGCAACATTAACAACATCATCGCTTTTATGACATGGTATAAAGTGTGCCATTTTAGAATCTATCCACGACAACAAATATGCTATCCTCCCTTCTTTGTTCGAGGTAAACCTAAAACAAAGTCCATAGATATATCCTCCCAAGGAACACTAGGTACAGGCAAAGGCATATATAAACCATGAGGATTGAGTCGTGACTTAGCTTTTTGACATGTAGTGCAGCGAGCAACAAAACGCTCAACATCCGTCTCATCTTTGGCCAAAAGAAATGTGTAGCTAGTATATCCTCGTCTTCTTCATGCCAAAGTGTCCCATTAGTCCTCCTCCATGCGCCTCCTGCAACAACAAAAGACGAACGGAGCTAGCTGGAATGCATAGCTTGTTAGAACGAAAGAAATCCATCATTAATGACGAACTTGTTCCATGTTCTACCTTCTTTACAATTCTGCAATACATCTTTAAAATCAGCATCATGCACATATTGATCTTTGATGGTCTCCAAACCAAATATTTTGAAGTCAAGTTGTGAAAGCATAGTATAGCGACGAGACAATGCATCAACAATAACATTTTCTTTACCCTTCTTGTGTTTAATGACATAAGGAAAGTCTCAATGAATTCAACCCATTTAGCATGTCTACGATTCAGTTTAGCTTGACTTTTAATATGTTTCAAAGATTCATGATCGAATGTATAACAAATTCTTTGGGCCATAAATAATGTTGCCATGTTTCTAAAGTCCGAACAAGAGCATATAATTCTTTATCATAAGTAGAGTAATTCAGACTAGGCCCACTCAATTTTTCGAGAAAAGTATGCAACAGGTTTGCCATCTTGTAATAACACACCTCCTAATCCAATTCCACTAGCATCACATTCAAGCTCAAAAGTCTTATTAAAATCGGGAAGTTGGAGTAAAGGAGCATGTGTCAACTTAGCTTTCAATACCGTGAAGGCTTCTTCCTATGCGGAACCCCAAACAAAAGGCACATCCTTCTTTGTAAGCTCGTTGAGAGGTGCAGCAATGGTGCTGAAATCTCTCACAAAACGCCTATAGAAACCAGCGAGGCCAAGGAAACTCCTCACTTGTGTGACCGTTTTGGGCTGCGGCCAACTCTCAATAGCTTCAATCTTGGCTTTATCAACTTCAATTCCCTGTGGAGTAACAACATAGCCAAGAAAAGATACTCGGTCGGTGCAAAAGGTGCACTTCCCAAGGTTACCAAACAAAGCGTGCATCACGTAGAGCATTAAAAACAGCACGTAAATGTTCCAAATGTTCTTCCAAAGATTTGCTATAAATCAGTATATCATCAAAATAGACTACCACAAATCGTCCAATGAAAGCACGTAAAACTTCGTTCATTAATCTCATGAAAGTACTAGGTGCATTAGTTAACCCAAAAGGCATGACTAACCACTCATATAATCCAAACTTAGTTTTAAACGCTGTTTTCCATTCATCTCCCAATTTCATACGAATTTGATGGTATCCACTACGCAAATCAACTTTGGAGAATATTGTAGAGCCACTCAATTCATCAAGCATATCATCTAGCCTAGGAATAGGGTGACGATAACGAATAGTAATATTATTGATGCCTCTACAATCAACACACATACGGGACGTACCATCCTTTTTCGGCACTAGAATAATAGGAACAGCACAAGGACTAAGGGATTCGCGATATAACCTTTGTCGAGCAGCTCCTGACTTGACGATAATCTCCTTCGTCTCCTCTGGATTGGTGCGGTATGGTGCACGGTTGGGTAATGATGCACCGAATTAAGTCAATTTGATGCTCAATCCCTCGAATAGGTGGTAATCCGGTGGCACGCCTTGTGGAAAGACGTCGGCGAACTCCTGCAAAATGTTAGTGACAGCGAGGGGCAAAGAGGAAGGCACGTCCTCGAATGAAAATAATGCCTCTTTGCACACAAAAGCATAGCAAATAGATTTGCTAAAATCTAGCTCATCAATATCAGATTTGGTGGCAAGTAAACATGCACTTTTCAATTTAATTTCGAAGCAACAGTAGATGGTTTATTATTAGGCTTCATGTGTTGCTCAAATTCTTTTGCCACAATCTGATTTTCACTCTTATTTTTCTCCTGTTTTGCTTTATTAGCTCTATTAATATCATCTTTCAAAATGGACTGTGGAGTCATAGGAAGCAAAGTAATATTTTTATCCTTATGAACAAGAGTATCTTGATTGTTTCTACCATGGTGTACAGAATTTTTATCAAATTGCCATGGTCTACCAAGTAACAAGGAACATGCTTGCATAGGTACCACATCACAATCAACATAATCAGCATATGTAGAGATACTAAAATGCACACGAACAAAGACGTGTTACCTTCACCTTGCCGCTGTTGTTGAACCATTGGATGTAGTAAGGATGTGGATGTGGTCTTGTGGTGAGAGATAGCTTCTCCACCATCTCCATGCTAGCCAAGTTGTTGCAGCTCCCTCCATCTATGATGACTTGAATAGAACGTTCCTTCACAACTCCTTTGTATGGAACAAATTATGCCTCTGATTTTGCTCAGCTTGTGTAACTGCACACTCAAAACACGTTGAGCAACTAAACATTCATACTGTCAAGATCTTCAAGAGCCATGTATTGTGTCTCATGATCGAATCATCTCCACCGTGTTCCTCATGTGTAATAAGAGCCAAAGTCTCCTCATCATAGTCACTAGCGGACTCATACCCACCATCCTCGTGAGCAATCATCACACGCTGAGATTTGCATTCTCTCGCAAAATGTCCTCTTCCTTACAACGACGACAAATAATATCACTTGTGTGCCCTATTGACGCCATGGAAGAAGAGCTCTGTGCAGGCCAGCGGTGTGCTCTTGGCGAGATAGTGGTGGTTGTGCACGCTTTCTTGTATCACGGTTGGAGGTGGCACTGAAGGAGGTGATGGTGCGGTGGAAGTAGATGATGCACGTGGTGTCCATGATGAAGGTCGACCTGCGAGAAAAGTTAGTGCGGCGCCAATGCTCGTCGATCCTGCACTTCACGTTCAGCTTTACAAGCAAGATGGAATAAATGAGTGATATTATTATAATCCTTATAGTCTAGAATGGTCTGAATCTCTCTATTTAATCCACCCGAAAACGTGCAAGCATAGCTTCATTCTCCTCAACAATACCACATCTAATCAAGCCAGTTTGTAATTCCCGATAATATTCTTCTACTGAGTTTTTCCTTGTCTTAAGCGCTGCAATTTTTGAAGTAATTCACGTTGATAATATGGTGGAACCCGACGAGCACGCATAGCAGTTTTCAAAGCAGCCCAAGTAGCTGGAACAGGATATAATCTACAATGTTAGGACCACCAAACACATGCAAAGCTAGTGAAAGCACAAACAGCAAAGCAGAACACGTCTCTCCTCGGGATATTGTAAACATGTAAATCGTTGTTCAGTTTCTAACTCCCAAGTAAGATATATATCAGAACATATCTACCCTCAAATGGTGGAATATTCAATTTCAGTTTAGGGAGATGGTCATGATCTCGCACTGAGGGGAGCCCTAACATTGCCATTATTTGCATGTGGACGACCGGTGGTTGTGGTGCTGGTGGTTGCACGTAGTTCGATGTTGATCAACCTCATCCTCGTAATCTTCCACATAATCATCCTCGTCGGGTACCAGCAGCAGATAGCAGGAGCCAAAGAAGCACCAACAGCGATGAGCAGCGGCACCAGAATTTTGTCTGGCTCAATAGGAACACGCTGAGCTCGTCCATACTGATTCGGAAGGGGCGAGTTGTTGTCGTTGCAGAGGTGCGATAGGTGCAGCCGGCGGTGGTTGTGGAAAACGCAGCGAGCAATTCATCAAACTTGCTATCAAGCTTTGTTTCAAACGTCTTCTCAATGCCATCTATCTTCTCCATGGCCTCGTCAAATCTGTTTACCACATCTTGCACCTGTCCAATCATCATTTGCTGAAACTTATCATGTAGCTGTTTGTTTGTCGTTCTCCCAATCAGTCTCATCGGCTGTGTTCCTGCCATGGTTAGCAGCAATAGAAACACACAAGAATATGATCCCTACAGACTACTAGGAAGTGGTGGTGGTGGTGTGGTGGGCAGTCACAAACCGTGAAGCAAATCTCAAATTCTTACCAGTTCTTACCCAAAGAAGCGGTGGTGATCGGCAACCGTTGTAGTCAAAACTCTCAAAGCTTGGCTATAGCGATTACGGGGAGAATCAAACATACGACGTAGATGTATGTGGAGCTGGGAAGGCTTATAATATGGTAGCAAAAGGGTCAACAATAATCAAATCAGAGATGCAAAGTTGAATAAACGCTCAACGACGGTACTGTGCTGGTCCTAGGCTAGACCGTGCTAGAGACGCGAGCCTAGAACACTAACAAAATCACGACGCTGCACGTAAACAAAGGAAAAGCACACTCTGAATTTTTTTTTCGCTCTTTTTTTTTGCGCTGTTTTTTTTTTGCTTTTTTTTTTTTGCGAAAAATCACTATAATGGCGAGTGTCTCAAAACTCTTCCTGTGTCAAACCGACAGGATTGGCACGAAATTTTTCGACCAAATTTTTTTTTCGATCGCCGGACCCAAAACTGAAACGGGTCAAAAAACTTTCTATAACGGCGATCGCTCAATACGCTTAGAAACACCTAAAATAGGACAGCCGAAAATTTTTTTATCCCCGTGCGTTTTGGAATTTTTTTTTTTGGAAACCAACCTCTTCTACGGACGGCAAAAGATTGCTGGAATCCGAAACCTACTCAGACAAGGAAACACGAATCGGAATTTAGATGGATCCCGAAAACAAATCGAATATGCAAGGAACTCGGATTGGTGGTGGATATATGGTGGTGGTATATGGCAACGGTGGTGGTATATGGCAGCGGTGGTGGTATATGGATACGGATTGGAAGCGATGGCGGATAAGCGGTGGTGGTAGATGGCAGGGACGATGATGATGGTGCGGCGGCGGCGTGACAACTTATGACCAGAACTCGAAACTCTAAAAGACTAGACTCTAAGACCAGCAACTAGACACGACGATGCAACCGCAAATTCAACAACGCAAATCAGAAAAGATTATGCAAAGGCTCGATTGGTTGGATATGATGACCTAACCCTAATTTTTTTGGCTTTTTCGTGGACTGTAGGTATGAAGAACAGACTCGATCTAAACTACGAAAAACTGTAAAATCTCACCGAGCAACCTGGAAATCTGATACCACTTGATAGAGGCAGAGGTGTCCCGTCTTTCGATGAGATGGTGGATTTCGCTTTGGTGGAAGTCGACTTTGACGATCCGACTACGAGCGTGCGAGGACGTCGCGCCTTAGCAATCGCTAAACCAACTCCGAGAGGTTATTGACCACGCCGGAGCACGATCAACGACCACGAGGGTCTATTTCCTGCGAGCAAACGAAGAACAAGCAAGAAACTGAGATTGCAATCTGGATATTGCGAATATAAGATGAAAGCTTTATTGATCAAGGTGGGGTTCGTGGACGCCTTTGTCCAGTCGTTGAACACAAGCGAAGTACACGGTTGCAGCTATGGCGAACTTTTGATCTAAACAAAACCCAAGTCTAAACGGTGCCCTAAGGGCTGTATATATGGAGGAAGAGGGGTGAATTTCGTGGCCCTTGGTGGAGGGGTCCAAACTAACCCTATCTCTTGTTTCCCACACATACGGACTCTAAAAATAGCCTATACTAATGTATTTCGAAATTACATGGGCCTGGCCCAATAATAAGGTGACGTGAGCACCTAGAATAGCCTATGGACGAATATTATGAAGTGGCATCTTGTATATTTCGTCCAAGGCTTCATGCACTCCTTATGGTGGCTTCAAAGTCCTGAAATCATCACTTGTAACTCCGTTCTTGATCCCCTTGCGCATGCCATCAACTCCATGTGTGTTCTTGCTCCAATGTTCATCCTTCTCCAAGCTAGGCCCTTCATTTGTAAGCAAAACAAATGTATCCAATTTAGGCAGCATCATATTCTCATGAACATTAGAATCATTACCAAGAAACGAAAGTACCTGGTAATTTAGTTGGCGTGCGCGAGCTCTAGTAATTGGTCCAGTATGTATAGCAGCAGGGGCTGTGGGTGTAACAATGGTATTGATGTCCTCATCATGGTGTGGTGGACAGTCACAAATCCGTCAAGCAAATCTCAAATTCTTACCAGTTCTTACCCAGCAGCAGGCGGTGATCGGCAACCGTTGTAGTCAAAACTCTCAAAGCTTGGCTATAGCGATTACCAGGGAGAATCAAACGCACGACGTAGATGTATGTGGAGCTGGGAAGGCTTATAATATGGTAGCAAAAAAGGTCAGCAATAATCAATTCAGAGATGCAAAGTTGAATAAACGCTCAACGACGGTACTGTGCTGGTCCTAGGCTAGACTGTGCTAGAGACGCGAGCCTAGAACACTAACAAAATCACGGCGCTGCACGTAAACAAGGGAGGAGCACATTCTGAATTTTTTTTTCGCTCTTTTTTTTTGTTTTTTGTGTTGTTTTTTTTTTGCGAAAAATCACTATAATGGCGAGTGTCTCAAAACTCTTCCCAGGTCAAACTGATAGGATGGACACGAAATTTTTTCGACCAATTTTTTTTTTTCGATCGCTGGACCCAAAACTGAAACGGGTCAAAAAACTTTCTATAACGGCGACTGTCTCAATACGCTTAGAAACACCTAAAAATAGGATAGCCAGAAATTTTTTTGTCTCGTGCGTTTTTGTAAAATTTTGGGCCTAAACGGAGGGTGGTTTCCGGACTCTTTTTTTTTTTGGAAACCAACCTCTTCTATGGACGGCAAAAGATTGCTGGAATCCGAAACCTACTCAGACAAGGAAACACGAATCGGAAATTAGATGGATCCCGAAAACAAATCTAATATGCAAGGAACTCGGATTGGTGGTGGATATATGGTGGTGGTATATGGCAACGGTGGTGGTATATGGCAGCGGTGGTGGTATATGGATACGGATTCGAAGCGGTGGCGGATAAGCGGTGGTGGTAGATGGCAGGGCGATGACAACGGTGCAGCGCGGCGTGACAACTTATGACCGTAACTCGAAACTCTAAAAGACTAGACTCTAAGACCAGCAACTAGACATGACGATGCAACCGCAAATTCAACAACGCAAATCTGAAAAGATTATGCAAAGGCTCAGATTGGTTCGGATATGATGACCTAACCCTAATTTTTTTGGCTTTTTCGTGGACTGTAGGTATGAAGAACAGACTCGATCTAAACTACGAAAAACTGTAAAATCTCACCGAGCAACACGGAAATCGATACCACTTGATAGAGGCAAAGGTGTCCCGTCTTTCGATGAGATGGTGGATTTCGCTTTGGTGGAAGTCGACTTTGACGATCCGACTACGACGTCAGCGAGGACGTCGCGCTTTAGCAATCGCTAAACCAACCCCGGAGGTTATTGACCACGCCGAGCACGATCAACCCGACCACGAGGGTCTATTTCCTGCGAGCAAACGAAGAACAAGCAAGAAACTGAGATTGCAATCTGGATATTGCGAATATAAGATGAAAGCTTTATTGATCAAGGTGGGGTTCTGGACGCCTTTGTCCGGTCGTTGAACACAAACGGCACGCCGGTTGCAGCTATGGCGAACTTTTGATCTAAACAAAACCCAAAGTCTAAACGGTGCCCTAAGGGCGGTATATATGGAGGAAGAGGGGAGAATTTCGTGGCCCTTGGTGGAGGGGTCCAAACTAACCCTATCTCTTGTTTCCCCACACATCAGACTCTAAAAATAGCCTATACTAATGTATTTCGAAATTACATGGGCCTGGCCCAATAATAAGGTGACGCGGCACCTAGAATAGCCTCTGGACAAAATTTATGAAGTGGCATCTTGTATATTTCGTCCAAGGCTTCATGCACTCATTATGGTGGCTTCAAAGTCCTGAAATCATCACTTGTAACTCCATTCTTGTTCCCCCTGCATGCCATCATCTCCATGCTTGTTCTTGCTCCAATGTTCATCCTTCTCCAAGCTAGGCCCTTCATTTGTAAGCAAAACAAATGCATCCAATTTAGGCAGCATCATATTCTCATGAACATTAGAATCATTACCAAGAAACGAAAGTACCTGGTAATTTAGTTGGCGTGCGCGAGCTCTAGTAATTGGTCCAGTATGTATAGCAGCAGGGGCTATGGGTGTAACAATGGTATTGATGTCCTCATCAGAGCCCCCGAGCCTTGCCTGAGGAGGGCGCCGGGCATGCCTTCCTATGCGACGGAGGGTGGCGCCCCTTGGATGGGCGCATGTCCGGACGTGGCGCCTCGGAGGTGCCTGCCTCCTGAGGCCTTGAGCCAGGTGACGCCTTCTTCTTCTTGGGAGCTTCTTCAAGAAGGTTTCCACTCTTGCTGTTTGGGTCCTCGACTAACGCAGCCTGGAAGGCGCGCTCGAGAGAGCACACCACATCCTTCTCTTCACAGGGGACCGTGAGACTTCGCCGTTTCCTGGCATCTTGAGGACGTTGTAGCCATGGTGAGTCACTGCCATAAACTTGGCCAGGGCGGGATACCCGAGGATGGCATTGTATGGCAGGCAAATGTGGGCGACGTCGAAGTCAATGAGCTCGGTACGGTAGTTCTTGCACTGCCCAAAGGTGATAGGGAGGCGGACCTGCCCTATCGGGACAGTGGAACCGTCAGTGACTCCTGAGAAAGGCTTGGTTGGTTGAAGCTGATCGTACGACACTTGGAGATTATTGAACGTCTCGACAGACAGGACGTTGAGCCCTGCCCCGCCGTCGATGAGGGTCCTGGTAACTTGCACATTGCTGATGACTGGGGAACAGAGCATTGGGAGGACACCGGCCGTTGCCGCGCACTTGAGCTGATCCGCTGAGCTGAATGTGATGGCGCACGCAGACCACCTTACAGGGCGCGTGGCCTCAAGCTTGGGGAGGACTGCATTCACCTCGCGAGCAAACTGCTTGAAGATGCGCTGAGAGGCTAGGGCCTAGGCTCCGCCCAAGATGCAAGCGAATGCACGCGGCTCCTGGAAGCCCCCAGCCCCCTCGTCCTAATGATGGTCGTCATTCCTTCTTGGTGGTGGTGGCAGAGGAGGAAGCCCTGCGTTGCCTTGCGAGCGATCCTCACGAGGATGATCCCTCCAAGCCCCCTCGCGAGGCTGGTCCTGCCAGCGGTCCTCGCGAGGCCGGTCACGCCACCCTTGGTGAGGGCCACGGTCGTCCCATCGTACTCCACCTCTTCCTCCGCCTCGGTCGTAGCCCCGATCGTTGAACTTGGGGCGTCGACCGACACGGCCTTCTCGCACAGCCTTGAGCTGTTGGCATTCGTTGGTGTTGTGGGTATGGAGATCGTGGTACACACAGTACCGGCTGCCCTTGGATGACTCCGACTGATCCCTGCCGCGCTTCATGTCCGGCTCTGCTGCGAGCACAGCTGCTCCCTTGCGCTTCACATCCTTGGCCTTGGCTTTCTTTTCTTATGGATCTGCAGCCGGGAGCTCGAGAAGGGAAAGGCGTCCCTCCTCAGCCCTTGCGCACTTGGTCGCCAGGTTGAACAACTCCAGAGACATGCATAGATCATCGTGGATTGCCAGCTCCTCCTTCATCTTGACGTCGCGGACACCATCAGAGAACGCCGAGATGATGGCCTCCTTGGTCACCTTGGGAATCTTGAGGCGAGTGCTGTTGAAACGCTGGATGTACTTCTGCAACATCTCTCCGGGTTGCTGCTTGATGCGGCACAAGTCACCCACGGCCGGCGGACGGTCTTGAGTGCCCTGAAAGTTGGCGATGAAGCAAGTGCGCATCGCGTCCCAGGAGGAGATCGTGCCAGGAGGCAGGTTCAGGAGCCAGGTGTGGGCATCGTCCTTGAGTGCCATGGGAAACCAGTTCGCCATGACCTTTTCGTCCCCGTTGGCGGCTTCGATGCCCAACTCGTAGAGCTGTGGAAACTCCGCGGGGTCGGCAGTGCCGTCGTAGCAAGGAGGCAGGTCAGGTTTGAACTTGCCCGACCAAGCGACACTGCGTAGCTCGGTCATGAAGGAGCGGCAGCCCGCGGTGGCCACCGGAGCTCTCTGCTGATGTGGGGCTTGCTCTCGGGATTCCAGCTGTCGCTGCTGGAGCAGCCACAGGTCTTGACGTCTTTGGCGCGAGGGATGCGGTCATGGCGTGCCGGTGCCGGGAGCACGCGTGCACCATCTTGGGGACGAGGGATCTCTTGGCAGCTCCTTTCTTGTCGCGTGGGTGCCGGACGCGGTGGATCTCGTCCAGTGGCCGCGCGCCTTGGACCCAGCGCGCCTTCTTGGGGAGGAGGTCGTGGAGGCAGCTCCTGGGCTGCACCACCCAAGTAGGACAGGAGGTGAGGTAGCGAGAGGGACGGTGCAGGGGAGCCCCCTGCGGCGCTGACGAGCTCGATGATGCAGGCGAGCCAATCCTCGTAGAGGTCGCCGACGGGGTGGTAGTGCAGGAGGTAACGCGCCAGGAGCAATGCGGCGTGCGCGTCCGTGGGGGCGCGACGGGCGTGGGACAACGAACCAGCTCGAGTCAGCGACGGGGTAGTGGTGCGGCCTTCCCGCCGCACCGAAGGATGCAGCGACGAGGCCTGCTGCCCGTTCCCCGCCGGGCCGGTGGCGGAATTGGCGGCAGGGGACAGGGAATGACGGGGACATCCGCCAATGGGAGGCGTCTGGGCGACGCGGGCGGTGAGAGCATCCCGAGGCTCGGCGCGAGCCCCACGAGCGTCAGCCATGGACATGACAGGTGATTGAACGCGGAATAGGGGAAGAAAGATTCCGGCGCACCCCTACCTAGCGCGCCAAATGTTGGATGTTGGGTTCTGGCGGACCCTTAAGGTTCGAACTTTGGGGTGCGCGCGAAGATCTTCCCCCTACCTATCCGCGTCTGATCGCCTCGCGAGAATCAAAGCTAACAATGAACAACACGAGCGACACAAGATTTATACTGGTTCGGGCCACCGTTGTGGTGTAATACCCTACTCCAGTGTGTGGTGTGGTGGATTTCCTCAGGGGCGGATGATGAACAGTACAGGGAAGAACTGCCTCGCGAGAGGTGTTCTTGAGCTGATGTGGTGTTCTACTTGATAAAGGATTCCATCGCCTATTGATCTAATCAGGACTTGATGATATCTCTCTCTCTTTTATGGTGGCTAGTCCTATTTATAGAGGCCCTAGTCCTCTTCCCAAATATTGAGCGGGAAGGGCGCCAACAACGGCAATTTTTAACGAGAACATCTAGTACAAGTTATCCTGACTAAAGTTGGTCTTCGACTGCCAAAGGCACTGGTGATGACGCCGTCTTGGGCTCCACGGTGACCTCCGTCCTGTCGCTCTGCTAGTCTTGGTCTCGTTGCACTGAAATGGTAACCTTTGCCTGATGCCTCGGTACTCCATGCCTGCGCTTGCCCCCTTTGCACCAAAGAGGAAACAAGGACAGTGCACAGGCCGGCGCTCGTCTGGTTCTGTTCGTCACGGCTTGCATCACGAGCACCTCGTGAGGTACCCCTGCCTTGATCTCTCCGCCTCCTCGCGAGTCTGCCTGGCGAGGCCGCTCCTGAGGAAGCGTCGTGTCGTCTGCCCCGCGAGGCTTGGGCCCTCGCGAGGGTCTTGAGTCTTGCACTAATGAAGATGGGTCGTACTGGGCCACCACTCGAGCTACGCCGCAGGCCGCAGGCAGGCAAGTCTGGGGACCCCCGTTCCCAGAACGCCGACAGCTACTTTGAAGCACAAGGGTGGATAAAGGATTGTATCACTCTCCCTTCTCTCATTTCTCTCATTTTTTTGTTCGGGCTTCTTTGGCCTTTTTGGGGGGCTTCTTTGGCCTCTTTTATTTTTTTATAATGTCCGGTGACTCATCCCAACTTGCGAGGGAATCATAGCTTGCTTCATCCTTTCCTCGCATGGGACAATGCTTTAATAATGATGATCATCACACTTTTATTTACTTACAACTCAAGAATTACAACTATATACTAGAACAAGATATGACTCTATATGAATGCCTCCGGCGGTGTACCGGGATGTGCAATGATCAAGAGTGACATGTATGAAAAATATGAATGGTGGCCTCGCCACAAATACTATGCCAACTACATCATTAGGCAAAGCAATATGAAAATGATGATATGTGTCATAATAAACGGAACGGTGGAAGTTGCATGGCAATATATCTCGGAATGGCTATGGAAGGGTATATGGTGGTTTTAATGCATCGGCGAAAGTTGTGAGGTACTAGAGAGGCTAGCGGTGGTGGAAGGATGAGAGTGCGTATAATCCATGGACTCGACATTAGTCATAAAGAACTCACATACTTATTGCAAAAAGTTATTAGCCATCGAAACAAAGTACTACACACATGCTCCTAGGGGGGTAGATTGGTAAGAAAAGACCATCGCTCGTCCCCGACTGCCACTCATAAGGAAGACAATCAAAAAAATCATGCTCCGACTTCATCACATAACGGTTCACCATACGTGCATGCTACGGGAATCACAAAATTTAACACAAGTACATCAACCAATCCACAATTACTCATTAGCATGACTCTAATATCACCATCTTTATATCTCAAAACAAATGCAAGGAATCAAACTTCTCATATATTCAATGCTCTTTATATGAAAGTTTTTATTATATCCCTCTTGGATGCCCATCAAATTAGGAACAAATTCATGACATAAGCAAATTACCATGATGTTTTCCACTCTCGAAATAATATAAATGAAGCCTGAGAGTTCAACAACTTCTATAAATAAACCCACCGCCGTGCTCTAAAAAGATATAAGTGAAGCACTAGAGCAAACTGCCTAGCTCAAAAGATATAAATGAAGCAAATATAGTATTCTAATAAATTCACGATTAATGTGTGTCCCTCTCAAAAGGTGTGTACAGCAAGGATGATTGTGGCAAACTAAAAAGCAAAGACTCATATCATACAAGACGCTCCAAGCAAAACACATATCATGTGGTGAATAAAAATATAGCCTCAAGTAAATTTTCCGATGGATTGAAGACGAAAGAGGGGATGCCATCCGGGGCATCCTGTTGAGTATATTGATTATTAGGAAAGACGAGATAGACTAGGATTTCTTCCTGCCTTGTCTTGTACTCCAAGTTGGTCATTGTACTCCTATATATATGCCCACGAGGCTCAAGCAATACAACAAACTATTCCACCATCCCTCTCTATCCCTTCTAATATGGCATCAGCCTAACTGATCCATACCCTAGCCACCACTCGATGCTTCCACTTGTGCGCCGACCCCGGGGCGGTTGGCCTCCATGACCGCTGCGAGGGGCCACGTCGCATGTACCTTGGGTTCGTCCGCCGGTCATGTTGACGGGCCGCCCTAGAGAGTATTTTTCTGATCCTTTGATACGGGTATTCTCTCTCTGGCTGGTCTCTTTCATTGATGTTTTCTTTTTGGTCTTCTGATCTATGCTAGATCGATTTGTGTCGCCCGCCGCCGCCGTCGACCCCCGCGCGCCTCTACTCTGAAACCGACGCGACCGGCTGGCCTCTTCACCAACACGGCAGCCTCACGCGACATGCGGCCCCTCATGGCTGTCGTTTGCACGCTGGGCCGCTCGTCGATCTATGCCAGCCGTCACCGCCCTCTTCGACCAGGACACCTGCATCGCGCCATGTGGTGGCCCATCATAGCCTCCGTACGCGCGCCGGCCCCCCATCGATCCAAGCCACCTGCCTCCGCCGTGTCTGCATGGCGGCCCTGCGGTCTGCCTTGCTGGCCTCGTCCCTGGCTGCGTCGGACTAGCTGCTTCAGGCTTCTGGCTGTCTCAGCTTAGGCGCCGCTGCTACGTTGGTCGCTCGGGCTTTGCTGCCCGGGTGACGGTGCTGACACGCTCATCAATGTCCCGCGCCGTCCGTCACCGCCGGCTTCATCTCAGACTCCGCTGCCGACCCGCCTCCATCGAGCGGCGTCCCCGCCCTCACGCGCGATCAGCCTGTTCACCTGCTCGCCGCTGTGATCCGCCTCATCTACGCCATGCGACCGACCTAACCCGTCAGTAGCACGCGCCTCTATAGTTTCCGTGAAGATCATCCCCGAGTTCAGTGCGCCCCTCCACCGATCGATCAACGGCTGTCGTTGCGTCCCCTTGTCGGGCCGAAGCACCGCCGCCCTGTGGTTCTCCTCGCGGCTGCATCGACTCGCGCGTCGCCGCTGTGTCACTCCTTTGGGCCGTAGTGCCACGATACACGGTCCCCGCCGTAGCCCCGAGGCCATCTCCGTGGTTGCACCAACGCGCACTTCGGCGCTACGTCGCCCCTTCGGGACATAGTACCACGATACGCGGTCCCCGCCGCCGCCCCGAGGTCTTCCCATCATCGCATCGACCCGTCAACTGTCACCGCGTCGCCCCTTTGGGCCATGGCGCAGCAGCCCGCGGTCCATTGCCATCCCTGTGCGTCGACTTCTTGTGGTATGCGCCATGTCGCCTCCCTTGGCGCGACACCACCACCTTCCGTGTTGGTCTTCGTCCCGCTGTTGGGTTCTCCTCGCCTACTTCGAGCATCGCCGCTGCACTCCTAACTTAGCCGCCACTGTCGTCGTCAGGCCGCCGCCACCGCTCTTCTTCGGCCGCCACCACTGCGACCCCCGTAGCCGCTGCCCATCCACCCCCCTTCATCTTCATCGAGATCCAGCCCGTCACCAGTGTCGCCATCATCTACCCTGACCACTTCGTCTACTCCGACTAGCAATGGCGACATCGGCCCCACACCGATTGGCACCGCAACCGTTGTTGAGTCTTCTTCTCTGCTGGCCCTTCGACTCCTCAACATGGCGTACAGCTCGTGCAAGTCCCTCATCTACACATGCTCGGTGCTAGAAACACCGATGTTTCCCTTTGTCCATGACGTATCCCCGGGCCTGGCAAGGCTCGTGCGGCGCTTTGTCAACTTTGTCTTCGACTGTCTACGCATGCTCGATGCTGGAAACACTAACGCATGCCTTCGTAAACACCGCCTTCTTCCCGGTGCACCACTACTTCAACATCACTGTGCCCATGACTAACTCGGCGCCTCCTTGCGCCCGCCGCTCCACGGAGACTTCCTAGATCCGGCTTCCTCGACTCGACATTGACCACGGCATTCTTCACGCGGCTACCTTGACCACGGATCAACAACCCTACACTCTCTGCTACTTCGACAAACGGCACAAAGGCTACCGCCTTGATTGAGCAACCTCGTCGGTTTCCACTGCATTCATGACTTTCATGATGCGCCGACCGTTATGACTGTGGGGGGAGGGGGTGTTCATCGGCTTGCCTTCGGATTCTTCTCCAATCTCACCGTTTGTGTCGCTACCGTTGTGACTACGGGGGGATGTTGAGTATATTGATTATTAGGAAAGACGAGATAGACTAGGATTTGTTCCTGCCTTGTCTTGTACTCCAAGTTGGTCATTGTACTCCTTTATATATGCCCACAAGGCTCAAACAATACAATGAACTATTCCACCATCCCTCTCTCTCCCTTCTAACATATCCCCAAGCTTAGATGCTTAGTTGTCCTTGAATATTACCTTGGGGTGACTTAGGCATCCCCAAGCTTAGGCTCTTGCCACTCCTTATTTCGATGTCCATCAAACCTTTACCCAAAACTTGAAAACTTCACAACACAAAACTCAACAGAAAACTCATAAGATCCATTAGTGTAATAAAATAAATCACCACTGTTGGTACTCTTGTGAACTCATTCTAAATTTATACTGGTGTTATATCTACTGTATTCCAACTTCTCCATGGTTCATACCCCCCTATACTACCCATAGATTCATCAAAATAACCAAACAACACATAGAAAACAGAATCTATCAAAAATAGAACAGTCTGTAGTAATCTGGGAATTTCGTATACTTCTGTAACTCCAAAAACTCAAAAAAATTAGGACAACCTGGGAAATTGGTAAATCAATCTTGTGTACAATATTCAGATCAAAATCACATTTTTGTGCTTTTCTAAAATTCTAGCAATGAGGGTAAAAGTTTCTATTTTTCAGCAAGATCAAATCAACTATCATAGTAGACCATCCCAAAGGTATTACTTGGCTCAAACACTAATTAAATCACCAAACACAATTACTACAAAGTTAATAATGTGTATTTATTGAAAAACAGAACCCAAAACAAAAAACATAAAAATAAAAATTGGGTTGGCTCCCAACAAGAGCTATTGTTTAACGGCCCTAGCTAGGCATAAAACATAGATCTAGGTATTGTAATAAAAGTGAGGGAGTTCATCCATGCTCATCTCATACTCACTCCCCTTGGCAGCAAGCTTTCTTCGTGGCAAGCAAAATAATCAAAGGGGATAAATTTAATAGGGTATGGATCTATAAGATCAAGTTTGGGAGGAATAGGTTCGTCCTTCAGCCCTTTGAATTTGATAATTATTTCTTCATTATAAACATTCCTTTGAGTGAATTCTCTTAATCTATCTCTTAGCAAAAACCCAAATCTGTTGCTTTGTATAGAAAAATTGTCATTGTGTTAGAAATGTTATCAACCAAAATATCGGGAGGAACTTTCTTTCTTAAGTTTTCATTATAGGTAGCATAATCCTGAGATTGCAATCTCATTGTTTCTTCTTGATTAAAAAGGATCTCCTCTATGGAAGGACAAACACCATTGATATTATAATGAGCAAATATTTCACCAGCTTCTTTTAAAATACCTAAATTCATGAGCTAGGAATATGGTGGCAATACGCTTAACGGAGGGGTGATGAAAATTAGAGAATTCTAGGAAAATCCTTTGTATACACGGATGCATGTGAACAAATTTCTTTCAAGTTCAATTACAAGCAAAGATATTGCAACCGCAAGGCTATTTGTTTTATTAAGGATTGACCCTCCTAGCATGGGTATCGTACCGGCACAAGTAAATAAATCTCAAATAACACCTTTTCCAATAATATTACCGCTACCCACGCGGAGGCTTTTAGTATGCATGATAGTGGGTTCTTCATGAGGATCATTATTAGCAAAGTCATCAAAGTTTCCCTCAAGATTACTACTATATTTTGCAATGATAACCTCCCCAAATTCGGACAAGATGGCAAGAAACCAATCTAGCACACAAGAAAACAAAAAGCAAATGAAAAGACGAACTCGATAGAAGGGCGATTAAAAAGGCAAATATTTTTGTGTTTTCTGAAAATGTTTTAGAAGTGGGGGAGAGGAAAACGAGAGGCAAATGGAAAATAATGTAAGTGCAAGAGATGAGAGTTTATGAAGGGGTTGTGCATGATTCGAATATTTTGTGTGATGAAGATGGAGCATAGCCAGACTATATGATTTTGTAGGGATAAGCTTTCTTTTGCCATATTATTTTGAGAAGACATGATTGCCTTGTTAGTATGATTGAAGTATTATTGTTTTTATGTCAATATCAAACTTTTGTTTTGAATCTTATGGATCTGAATATTCTTTCCACAATAGAGAAGATTACATTGATAGATATCTTAGGTAGCATTCCTATCGGCGGAAACGACACCTATGGGATCACGGGAATCCCTACTACGGTTGCGGGGCGCGGGGTCATGAGAAGAGTGGGATCAACAATCAGCACAAGCACTCGGGTCGTTTACCCAGGTTCGTGCTGCAAGGATGCGTAATACCTTAGTCCTGCTTTTGTGTCTATTTGAGTGTTCTTTGAGTTCTTGAGCTAGCTACGATGAGCGTAACTTGTCCAAGGGTTCGAATCCCTCTCCTGGATGCCTCGAGCCTCCTTTTATAGTCAAGGGGGTCGCCACAGTGGTACACAGGATGTGGCATCGGAGTACAGTGGCTAAGCTTATCCCTTAGCCATTACGGGACAAGACACATTTAATGCGCCCGTTAGGTGCCCCCCTCACTTTACTGCCGCCTCGCCCTGCTTTGACATGCGCCCGAGCCAGCGAGGCGGTCAGCGCCATATAGGCTGGCAGGCTATTGAGGTGGCACGGCGGTAGGGCGTTCACGAAGATTTGCACGCCACCACGTAGGCATGCACTGAGTTGGCTTGGAAGCCTCACGTCGACATGCGGGTGCCTGCCTAGCTGGTGGGCCGGCAGCTGCATGGGAGCGGCGGTGGAAACTTGGCGGGCATGGGCCTGGTTGTGGCCCCGCGGATGTCCTTGGCAAGGGCCTTGCCGGGGCCCCGGCAAGGGTCTTGCCGTGGCGTTGTGGTGTCCCCGGCAATGATCTTGCCGTAGGTCATTGTGGGTTTTCTCGTCAAGGATCTTGCTGAGGTTCATCGTCTTCTAATCCTCATCTGACTTGGAGTGTTCATGATCTTCACAAAGATCTGCATGCCATCATGGAGGTGCTTCCCGAGCCTTGGTTCCAGCGTGGTCGTCGGAAACCTTGGGCTCGAGGGTGACGCGCTCCATTGGGGTTGGGCAAGCTGCCCCGGCAAGGTCCTTGCTGGGGCTGTGGAGGCCGCCCGGCAAGGATCTCGCCAGGGGAACCCACCTCGCCCTCTTGCTCTTTGTGTCTCTGTGTCGGCATTGCTTTGACCATCTTGTGACCTCGGCCTCCTTCCCTTGCCTTGCCAAGTGTGACCTCGGGCGTGGCTCTAACTGCCCGTGCACTGGTAGAGGGTTGCAAAGTAGAACCCCTACTTTTGTACACCGACAAGAGCCCCCGGGCCTGGGCCACACATAAGCGAGACGCGTTGTTGGGCTAGGCCAAGAACGGTGCGTGGGCAGGCAGGGCCGGTTTTGACCGTGGCAACCCTTCATCCGTTGCGCTTCCCCAAGATTCGTGTTGAATTCGTGACATGGGGATCGTGTGTGGGGTGACTGAAGCGTGCTTGCGTCATCCAGTGGTGAATAGTAAAGAGGCATCTTGCATGTCCCTTTAAGACCGCGGGGTCGTTGCTCATTTACGCTTTCTGCTCTGGAATCGTCGATCCACGCGTCCCACTACGCCCGCCCTTACGCTGCATGCATGGAGCAGGGCTGGTGACAGGCGCGCGGAATATGGGAAGACGTGCGCACGTGGGTCGATACCCACGCGCCTTCAATTGGGCGGGGAGGGCAGTCGACGGCCTCGCCCGCTGTTATCTTAACGAGCTGGGTTGGCTGAGAGGGGCGGCAGAGCCCTGACCCCGCCCCTTTATATGGGGAGGAGCAGGAGGGATGGCACCCTTCGGTCTTTCGCCATACGCCTTCTCCCATTCTTGCTTCTTCCTCCCCTCTGCCATGGCGAAGGGCGTGCTGATGCTTCGACGGTGGCGGCAAGGGTCTCCGCTCGACAACGTGTTGCCCTTCCCCAAGAGCATGTGGCGGTGGAGCTGGCTGTGAAGAGAAGGGGGAGGGGGTGAGGCTGAGGCCGCCATGGCACTCGGGGAAGAGGAGGACGGGGCGGCGCATCGGCCTCGCCTCCGCCAGTGGTCCTTCCCCCAATGGAGGGCCACGTCAGAGACCAGCCCCGCGAGTTCTTCATTAGGTTGCACCGGCCGGCGCATCGTCGTCTTCGTCTCGCTACTCCATTCGCTAGGGAGATGGAGCTCGACCCGCCGCAGACGCTAAGACTGCATATGAGGGGTTGTGGGAACAGCGGCACATGGGCCGATGTCGATTTCCCAGCCCCTCATGTCATGTATCTCTGTCGCGGATGGAAAACCTTCGCCCGCATCCACAGCCTGGCTGCGGGGCTCATTCTCTACTTTAAGTTAACGGAGAATGGCCTCCTCTCCGTCAAGGTCTTCGGTGACTTTGGAACTCGCCTGAAGTGCTGCATGCAGAGCTCCTCGGATGACGAAGACTCGTCCTCGAGCGAGAGTGACGAGGAGGACAGCGGCATCGATGACGAGGTAGCAGGCAAGAGGATGACGGGTCCGACTAGGCGTCGGAGCCGCCGTCCCCGGGCAGTGCCGGCAGCAACAGCATTTGCACCGGACCCCTTCTCCCGGTGGAGCTGGCTCCTTGAACTTCTCGGGGTCTCCTCCTTGGGCGACTGGCGTGGGGAGGCCGAAGAAGGCGAAGAAGGCGGGTGGCGGGCCGTCAAGTCGGAGTACAAAGGCACCGACGCCTTCGTAGCGTATTGACGGACCGCTGCCTCATCTTTCCAGCTCTTCTCCCGGCACCATCATTACCAGCCCTCCCCTAGGCGGCCGCTAGCATGTTCTCTTGGCGCCTTCTGCTGCTCGTACCTTGCCTAGGCGCTCCTCCTGCCCTCTTGCCTTCTTGTTCCGTTTCCCGAGGAGAGGGACAAGAAAGGGATTACGAGCACCTTATCTATTTTTAGCTTGTAAGCCTACGGGCTTTAGTTAGATTTAAAACTTGTAGTCCCCTTGCTCATGTTTACATTCCGTATGAATTGTACCTGTATTAAACGTATTAATGAAAAAGGGTGCTTGTCGGGTCTTGTGTGTGTGAGCAAAGCCCATACCAGGGAACGAATCCTTGTTATTTTTAACATAAACATCATTGCCCGGCAGTAGGCCTTGCCGCTCCCCTACTCCATTCGACCATACTCACGCCTTTGGTGGAGGCATGGGCAAAGTAGGGTTAGGCCCTACGCTTGCTTCCTAGCCGCCGCGGCTACAACCAAATTCCGAACTAAGAAGAAGTTCTTAGGTGGTAGGAATGAAGGGAGCACGACAGCCTTGGAATAAAATGAGGCTTCATATGTCCCAATTTTATATGGAAATGCATAACAGGGGATAAAAAAACTTATCTAAATCCGCAACTCCCGGCAAGCCTAGCTTGTCGTGGGTGGACCTTTGTGTCTTCAGCCCCCGGCAAGCTTGGCTTGCCGGGGCAGGAGCGCCTGCTTGATCTCTTTCTCCCACACAGCTCGGCAAAAACATTCATGTACCCTGCGAACCAAAGAGGACGGATAGGAACAGAGAGACGCAGACTCGACCTCTATGCTAGGAGTTAGTCGCAGCTCAAGCACTATAAACCCTAACCGAGGGAGAGACTCAACCTAGTATACATGCTATGACTTAGGGCGCCAGCGCTTCGTTTATTTATGCTCAGGGTCTGTGCCTGGGTATGTACAAAGGGTTACATGCCTTGTCGGCAAGGCTTGTACAAAAGCTGGCTTGCCGGGGGGCCCGACAGCCGCGCCTTATGGGTAAAAGTTACGAAGATGCTCGATGTTCCAGGAGTTTCTCACTGGAATGGCATCTTCGGTCTCCAGGCGGACTGCGCCGGGCCTAGTGCTCGTGTTACCCGATAAGGGCCTTCCGACTTTGGCGTCAACTTGTTGGAATTCTTGGCTGACTGAACGCCCCGAAGAATAAGGTCGCCTTCTTCAAGGCTTTGGGCATGAACCTTGCGGCTATGGTAGCGGCGCAAGGCTTGTTGGTAGTATGCTGCTCTCACAGCCGCCTGAAGACGATCTTCCTCGAGGAGCGTCGCGTCGTCTTGCCGCAATTGCTCTTGCTCAAGCTCATCATAAGCGAGCACTCGAGGTCACCCGTATATGAGTTCCATGGGGAGAGGTGCTTCTGCCCCATATACCAGGGCAAAGGGTGTCTGGCCGATGACTCAATTTGGCGTCGTTCTGATCGACCAAAGAACCGCCGACAACTCATTAATCCAGCGCCTTCCGCTCTTGTGCAGCCGGTCAAAAGTCATCGTCCTCAGGCCATGCAGCACTTAGCATTTCCCCTCTCCGCTTGGCCGTTGCTCCAGGGGTGTGCCATGGAAGCAAAACAGACCTTGCTGTCGAGGTCTCCAATGTATTGCATGAAGATATGGCTTGTGAGCTGCGTGCCGTTGTCGGTGATGACTCTGTTCGGCACACCAAAGCGGCAAACTAGCCCCTTAAAGAATTTGATGACTGACTGTGCGGTCACCTTCCTCACTGCTTCCACCTCCGACCACTTTGTAAACTTGTCGATTGCAATGTACAAGTACTCAAAGCCCCCGACGGCGCGGGGAAAAGGGCCCAGTATGTCGAGCCCCCAGACTGAGAATGGCCAGGAGAGAGGGATTGTTTGCAAGGCTTGAGCTAGCTGATAAAGTTTCTTTGAATAGAACTAGCACACTTTACACTTGGTTACTAGTGCTATCGCATCCTGGAGGGCAGTGGGCCAGAAGAAACCTTGCCAGAAAGCCTTGCCGGCAAGGGCCCTCGACCCTATGTGGGAACCACATATGCCTCCATCTATCTCCGCCAACAGCTCTAGTCCTTCCTCCCGGGGGATGCACTTCAATTTCACACCATTTGGTCTTTTTCTGTAAAGAATGTTGTCAACGAACTGGTACAGGGCAGACCGGCGGGATACTTTCTCTGCTTCTTCCTGCTCCTCGGGAAGCTCTCCTGTTTGGAGGAATCGAACGTTATGTTGCGCCCATGCTGGAGCCTGTGGCTCGACGGCAAGGACCAAAGGCACTTCCTCCGCCATGGGAACGGTTGCCTCCACGGCAAGGGCTTGCTGCCCTGCCAGAGTCGGTTATCCCATGGCAGGCTCGGCATCCACGGCAACATCTTCGCGAGCGGCCCTAGGGAGCTCGGTGGGGAGGTACTTGCCGGGGCCTAACTTCCTCCGCTTGTTCTGCTCTGTTGATGGTTCGACGGATGGTTGAGTTAACCGAGGCACAAAAGTACCTGGTTCCACAGGTAGCTTGAGGTAGCGCGCTTTGACAGGTAGTCGGTGATGTCATTCTCCGCTCGGGGGACATGCTTTGCCTGTATCCCGTTAAAGCGCTCCTCCAGTTTCCTCACTTAATCCACGTAAGCTTCCATCAACGGGCTTTGATAATCCTTGTTGATCTGCCTGACGACAAGCTGTGAATCACCCCTGACAATGAGCTTCTTGACCGCGACGTCTGCCATGATCCTGAGACCGGCATGAAATCCCTCATATTCAGCAGTGCTGTTCATCGACATCTCCCTGGGAAAGTGCATCTGGATCACGTACTTGAGGTTCTCTTCGGTGGGTGCGACGAGCAGCACACCAGCGCTGACGCCTTGTAGCGAAAAAGCCCCACCAAAGTACATAATCCAGTTGCAGCTTGTTTCCTTGCCGGGGAGAGTTGTCTCCTAGATTTCTTCGTCGGGCGTCGGGGTCCATTCGATAATGAACTCCGCCAAGACTCTGCTCTGAATTGTTGAGGTGCTTTCAAACTTCAAACCAAAACTTGACAGCTCCAAGGCCCATTCCACAATCCTCCCCGTTGCATCTGGGTTATGTAGTATCCGTAGCAACGGGAGGTGGGTGACGACGGTGATCTCGTGCGCTTGGAAGTAATGACGCAGCTTCCTCGAGGCCATAAGGAGGCCGAAGAGCAATTTCTGCACACCAGAGTACCTCAACCTAGCCCCCTACAAGATGGAGCTGACGAAGTAAACCGGGTGGTGCATCATCTTCTTCTTCTGCACCACTTCACCTAGTTGTGTGGGCCCTATCGCACTGGTGTCGGACCTTGCCGGGGGCCCAGCCTTGCTTGGACCAGGCCCTGCCGGGGAGAGTTCTGGTTCTCCATCTGTCAACTCTGCCGTTGCCGCTGCCTCTTCGTCGCCTCCCTCCGCGCCACCAGTGCGGTGGTAACCACTTGATTCGTTGCTGCTAGATACAACATCAACGGTTCCTTGTGGTTTGGGCGCAACCAACTCTTTGGTAGAGGAGAGGTATTTCTTCAAATCCTGCAGCGCTGCCTCGGCCTCCGGGGTCCACTCCATTGGGCCCGCCTTCTTCAAGATCTTGAAAATGGGAAGGGCACGCTCCGCGGACTTGGAGATGAATCTGCTCATGGCGGCAACGCTGCCAGTGAGCCGACGCACGCCTTTGATCCGCTTAGGTGCCTCAATCTGCTTGATGGCCTTGATCTTGTCTGGGTTCGCCTCAATCCCACGCTGCGACACAAAGAATCCGAGAAGCTTGCCAGACAGGACACCGAAGACACACTTCTCAGGGTTCAACTTGAGGTTGATCTTGCACAAATTTGCAAACGTCTCTTCCAAATCTTGCACAAGTGTTGCCTTGTCATTGGTTTTGACCACTATGTCATCCATATAAGCTTCCATATTTCTATGCAGCTAGGGCTCAAAACCAATTCGGACTGCTCTTGCAAAGGTCGAGCCAGCACTCTTCAACCCGAAAGGCATCCGTAAAAAGCAATACGTACCACATGGGGTGATGAATGTTGTCTTCTCCTCGTCTTCTCTTGTCATGAAAATCTGGTGGTAGCCTAAGGAGGCATCAAGGAATGATAACAGGTCACACCCGGCCGTGGAGTCAACAATCTGGTCGATGCGCGACAATAGGAAAGGATCTTTCGGATAAGCCTTATTGATATCTGTGTAATCAATACACAGCCTCCACTTCCCTTTGCCTTGCGCACCACCACCGGATTGGCCAACCACGTCCGATGGAGTACCCCTCTTACCAACCCTGCCGCCACTAGCTTTTTGATCTCTTCCGTGATGAACTCCTGCCTCTCCAGATCTTGCTTCCTGACCTTTTGCTTGACGGGTCGCGCATGAGGACAGACACCAAGATGGTGCTCAGTCACTTCCCTGGGAACGCCAGGGATGTCGGATGCTTGCCATGCAAACACATCGACATTCGCCCACAGGAAAGTGACGAGCTCGCCTTCCTACTTGTTGTCGAGGGTGGAGCTTACGGTGAAAGCCCCTCCTGTGCCGTCCTCTCTGACGGACACCTTCTTGGTCTCTGGTGGTGCAGCTCTGGATTTCTTGCGCTTGCGGGTGGACCTCTCTGGCACGTCCTCGACGGGAGCACAGCACTCCAGAGAGGTGTGCTTGCAGAGTGGGAGCGAGAGGTCTCGCCGGTCTTCTTCCCTCCCGGGACTCTAGCGGCAGGAGCAAGTGCCCTAACGGCAGCTGCTGCAACTGATTCTCGGTAGACTTGGTCAGCGCAGATCAGCGCGTCCTTCTTGTCGGAGGGGACGGTGATGATGTTCATCGGCCCCAGCATCTTCAGTGTATTGTAGGCCTAATGTGACGCTGCCATGAACTTGGCAAGTGCCGGGCGGCCGAGGATCCCGTTGTAGGGCAAGGGGATCTTGGCCACGTCGAAGACAATCCTCACTATCCTGTAGTTCAGCTCTCCACCAAACGTCACAGGCAGCGTGACCTTACCCTTCGGCTAGCTTCTCCCCGGATTGACCCCTTGAAACGTACCTGTCTCTTCGAGGTCTCCATCAGGAATCTGCAGCCTTTTGACCACGATCGGCGAGATCAAGTTCAGACCGGCCCCGCCGTCAACTAGCATCTTCGTCACCTTGAGGTTGCGGATCGTTGGTGAAACCGACAACGGCAAACACCCGACCGCAGTTGTGCGATCAGGGTGATCCTCGGTGTCAAAGATGATAGGCATGCCGGACCACTTCAGTGGCTTCCATGCATCGAGTGATGGCTCTACCGCTGCGATCTCACGCACCCACTGCTTGAGTTGGCAATGAGAGGTGTGCAGCGAGGCGCCACCATCAACGCACATGGCCTCCGTAGCATTCTGAAACTCGTGGTCACCAGACTCATCGTCCTCGTCATGATCATCGTCTTCATGTTTCTTGTCGCGGCCCCGAGCGGACCTCTCTTGCTGGTTATCCTTGCCGCGGCGGCCTCCTTGGCCGCTACGCTTCTTGCTGGACCCTTCGGCACCATCTTGACCCTTATCCTTGCCCCGCCTCTCATATTCAGCTTTCTGCTTCTCAGCGAGCAGCTCAACTTGTCGGCAGTTTTCGAGGCCGTGGCCTTTGGTGCAGTGGATCTTGCAATACTGCTTGTCGGAGCCTCCTGGCTTGTCGGCAGGCGCCAAGGCCCGGCAAGCGGCACACCCGACAACCTCCTTGTCGGGGTCGCTTGCCTTGGCCTTCTTGGTAGTGCCCGTGTCGTCGGATCACTCGACGGCAAGCACAGTCTTGCCCTTGCGCTTTCTGTTACGGCGTCGGCCCTTCTTTGTCGGGGCGGCGGTGTCGCCGTTTGTGGAGTCGGTTTCCGCACCGGCGTCTTCGCCGGGGTACTTCCTCCCCTCTTCAGCCCGAAGCGCACTAGTCGGCCAGGACGTAAAGTTCGGCCACATCCTTGACCTTTTTCATCGCCAGCTCCTCACGCATCTTGCGGTTGCGCACAATCTGATGGAATGCACTAATTACAGCGGCAGGATGAACGTCTGGGATGTTGTACTGCACTCGGCTAAACCTTTGGATGTACTTGCGCAGGTTTTCTCCTTCCTTCTGGGGGATGATGTGCAAATCGCTCGCTTGGCCATGAGCTTGATGGCCTCCAGTGAAGGCGCTGACAAACTCATGACACAGATCCGACCAAGAAGAAATGGAATCCACCGGCAAGTGCATCAACCATGACATAACATTGGGCTTGGGCGCCAGCGGGAAGTAATTGGCAAGAACCTTGTCATCGCGGGCTCCAGCGGCTTGCATCGCAATGATGTAGATGCTGAGGAACTCCGACGGGTGAGTCTTGCCGTTGTACTTCTCGCCTACGTCGGGCTTGAATGTGCGGTGGGAGAGCCACTGGAACTGCCGTAGCTCACGGTTGAAGGCCGGGCAACCCACCTCATAGGGTATGCCACCGTAGCCTCCCGGTGCTGGGTGGTCCATAGTGGGCCCTACCCGCCTATCTGACTGGCGGCGCGCGTCATGCCAGCGCTTGATCGTGGTTCGAGCGTCTTCAAGGGCTCGCTCGCGAAGAACTTGACGCTGATCGCGGTCGGTCCGTGGATCGGACAATGCTATGGAAATATTATCACAAGCGTCACCACAACGAATCGACACCCACGGTGGCTGTCCTGTGGGAGGAGAGTGCACCATGGCTGCATCGCCCCCGGCCCTTCCACTGCTGGCATGCGGTGGCTCGATGGAGCGACGGCCTATGGGCCCCGCTAGTCGTGGCTCATCTTTGTTGGCGATGCCGGCGAGGTTCTGGACAGTGGCTCTCCACCCGTCGAGCCTCTCCGCAGTAGGAGGAAAGTCGAGGAGCAGCTGCGCGCACGCCAGAGCTTCTGCTGGTGTGGGCGGTGGCGAAAGCTGCGTGGACCGTGACGCGCTTCGACTTCTAACTATGTTAGAAGGAGCTCTATCATGGCCCTGCGGGTGTCTGCCATTTTCACCAGCACCTCGCCGTGCATGCTGGCCTTCCTCGTCCCGCGAAGGATGCCCGGGACTCTTCCCAGGGCGGCGCCCAGGGTCACCAGCTGGGTGGCGCTGCTCATCGCGCACAACTTAGGAGGAATGCGCCGTGGGCGCTGGTGTTGGTGTCTTCGAGGCTGCCATGCCGCCGTCGGGCGGCACGGCGACGCCCCTGGAGGGCCCCGCGCCGCCTGCGGGGGGCCCAACTCCGTCTCTGGAGTTTGTGGCTAGCTGCCCGTCGCCTGGCGCACGAACGACGCCCTCGCCAGGTCTGGACTGCCAGGGTGATGTGGGTGTTCGCAGGTCGCGCCATGGGTTCTTTCCGCGACCGGCCCGCTACTGGCCCGCACCGGTATAGGCAGTCAGGTTCCGGATGAACCGATCACCGTGGTTGTCTTCCTCTTGGGAGCCATGGCGACGAAGAGCTGTTCGACTAGCTGCTAAACTAGATTCTCACAACTGCACGCCCCTATGTGGTGCGCCAAAGATGTCGGTGGAAACGATACCTATGGGATCACGAGAATCCCTACTACGGTTGCGGGGCACGGGGTCATGAGAAGAGCGGGACCAGCAATCAGCACAAGCACTCGGGTCGTTTACCCACGTTCGGGCCGCAAGGATGCGTAATACCCTAGTCCTGCTTTTGTGTCTATTTGAGTGTTCTTCGAGTGCTTGAGCTAGCTACGATGAGCGTAACTTGTCCAAGGGTCCAAATCCCTTTCCTGGATGCCTCATGCCTCCTTTTATAGTCAAGGGGATCGCCATAGTGGTACACAGGAGGTGGCATCGGAGTACAGTGGCTAAGCTTATCGCTTAGCCATTCCGGGATAGGACTAATTTAATGCGCCCCTTAGGTGCCCCACTCACTTTACCGCCGCCTTGCCCTGCTTTGACATGCGCCCAGGCCAGTGAGGCGGTCAGCGCCATGTAGGCCGGCTGGCTGCTGAGGTGGCGCGGTGGTAGGGCCTTCACGAAGATTTGCATGCCACCACATAGGCATGCGCTGAGTTGGCTTGAAAGCCTCACATCGACACGTAGGTGCCTGCCTAGCTGGTGGGCTGGCTGCTGCATGGGTGCGGCGGTGGAAACTTGGCGGGCATGGGCTTGGTTCTGGCCCCGCGGATGTCCTCGACAAGGGCCTTGCTAGGGCCCCGGCAAGGGTCTTGCCGTGGCGTTGTGGTCGTCCCCGGCAAGATCTTGCCGGAGGTCTTTGTGGGTTTTCTCGGCAAGGATCTTGCCGAGGTTCGTCGTCTTCTAATCCTCATCTGACTTGGAGTGTTCATGATCTTCACAAAGATCTATATGCCATCATGGAGGTGCCTCCCGAGCCTTGGTTTCAGCATGGTCATCGGAAACCTTGGGCTCGAGGGTGACGCGCTCCATTGGGGTTGGGCAAGCTGCCCCGGCATGGTCCTTGTCGGGGCTGTGGAGGCCGCCCGGCAAGGGTCTCGCCAGGGGAACCCACCGCGCCCTCTTGCTCTTTGTGTCTCTGTGTAGGCGTTGCTTTGACCATCTTGTGACCTCGGCCTCCTTCCCTTGCCTTGCCATGTGTGGCCTTGGGCATGGCTCTGACTGCCCGTGCACTGGTAGAGGAGTGCAAAGTAGACCCTAGTTCTGTACACCGACAATTCCACATCAAAAATTCTGTTTTTATCATTTACCTACTCGAGTATGAGCAGGAATTAAGCTTGGGGATGCTTGATACGTCTCCAACGTATCTCTAATTTGTGATTGTTCCATACTATTATATTATCTGTTTTGGATGTTTTATATGCATTTATATGCTATTTTATATGATTTTGGGGACTAACCTATTAACGTAGAGCCTAGTGCCAATTTCTGTTTTTTCCTTGTTTTTGAGTTTTACAGAAAACGAATACTATACGGAGTCCAAATGACCTGAAAATTTACGGAGATTATTTTTTGACCAGAAGAAGCCCACGGAGCATCGGAGATGGACCAGAAGAGTCCTGAGGCCACCACAAGGGTGGAGTGCGCGCCCCCTACCTTATGTCTGCCTCATGGACCACCCTGACTTGTTCTCGACGCCAACACCTCTTATATATCCCCAAACTTTCAGAACAGAACCCAGATCGGGAGTTCCGCCGCTACAAGCCTCTGTAGCTACCAAAAACCAATTGGGACCCTGTTCCGGCACCGACGCTCTCCATCACTACAAAAAAATACACTTCCGTGATGAAACATATTTGTCACAGTAGGTCGCGTTTTTTGTCATGCATGTACATCCATGACGATTTTATGACAGAATCAAGATAGTCATACCTGTGCTGTTGTAGAAGTGTTCCATGACATGACCAAAATTATCATCATGGAAGTGTCCACTTCCATGACGATAAATTGCGCGTCACGGAAGTGCTTTCGTCAAGGGTAACCGACACATGGCATCCACCATAACGGAACACCGTTAAGCTATCGGGTCGGGTATTGGATCCGATAACCCGTTAACAGCCCCGACCAATGGGGATTTTCCACGTGTAAAATCATCATTGGCTGGAGGAAACACGTGTTGGCTCATCGTTGGGACAAATGTCATCCACTCATTGGACAAAAGGCGCCTATGATACGTCTACACGTGGCACGGCCCAACAGAGGCCCATTCTTGTGAAAAGGCTTGCCCGTTTGACTTGGTCAAAAGGTGGCGGGCCAGCCCATGGAAAGCCTGTTAATGACCTATTCGTATATAGCCCATTTACATCTCGCTAACCTAAGGCCCGTTACGCCCTATCCGAATTAGGCCCAGTAGCATCATCTGGGCATCCAATATGATTCCAGCCCGTTTTCACTTCTGGCCCATGTATGGCCCATGACGTCTTTCGGCCCATATGAGGCCCTATATAACTCTTGGCCTATTAACGGCTCGTGGTGAAACTAGCCCGTAATGAACAGTGTATAACTTTAGACCCATTAACGGCCCGTGGTGAAACTTGCCCGTAATGAATAGTGTATCACTTTATACCCATTAACGGCCCGTTATTCCGTTGGGCCCTTTCCAGCCCATGTTATCTTTCGGCCTTCTCAGAGCCTATTTATTCTTGGGCTCATTTCCAGCATTTTACTTACGGCCCGTTACTGTCATTTTCTACTTGTGGGCCAAATTCAGCCCGTGGTTACAGTCGGCCCGTTGTGGTCCGTTAATACATTGGGCCGTTTTCATAGTGTCATCAAATACAGCCTATTAACGATGGCCCATTATGGTCGGCCCATGAACGGATGATTGCAACTCTACCCCATTTACGGCCAAATGTGGCCTGTCATTGGCCCATGTTTGGCCAATCGATCATACGGCCCGTAGAAGGCCCATTGATGATACGGCCCGTAGAAGGACCATTGTTTCTACGGCCCGTAGAAGGCCCATTGTTTCTACGGACCGTAGAAGGCCCACTATTTCTACGGCCCGTAGGAGGCCTAGTGTCACTACATTTAATATTAGCCCATGGTTATTGTGGCCTAGTTTTAAAAGATAGGTTATTGCAGCCACTAGCAAACCGAAGAAAAAGAACTGCACTGATTACAAGCAAACAAATAAACAAGACAACAAGGAAATAAATAAGCAAGCAAATTATGCTAGGCTATCACGGCTATTACACATATTACATCCATCGGGCATCAAAGTTCGCCACCAGTGCAAATATAGGGAGCAAAGCAGCATATAAACGCCGCAGCAAAACAAGTCCCGAACTAAAACCACTTCAGAAGAGTTCAAGAAACAATATCCTGGGTACCCATAATTCTGGCAAGATGCTTAGCAAGCTTATTAACTTTCTCTTGTTTGGCGCTTAAATCCTCCAGCGCTTGCTGTTGCACAAGAAAGTACTCCCTCCGGCCTTTTTTACTTTGCATATTAGGTTTGTCTGAAGTCAATCTCATCGAACTTTGACCAAGTTTACATAAAAAATTATAGACATTCACATAACAACACCAATATCAATAGATTCATCTTGGAATATATTTTCATATTATATTTATTAAATATTATAGATGCTAATAATTTTTAATATAAATTTGGTCAAATTTAACAAAGTTTGACTTTCGGCAAAACCAATGTGCAGAGTAAAAAAGACCGGAGGGAGTACACATCGAATTCTCGCAGGACTTCCTCGGTCCTTGACTTCTTCAGAAGAAGACGGTGGTCGATGCCTTTTAGCTTGTAGCTGAGGCTGAACAAGTCAAGTGATTCAGCAATGAAGTTCGAAGAGCTTGTGCCAGTGATCGCCAAGAATTTGAACATTACATAAACGCAGGATCGTGGGGTTTTCACCGTCTACAAGATTGTTTTATCACCTTTCTTGGAGACCAACAGGTTGTCTCACTATCTTGAACCTTATCTGCATTACTTTTCTACCCTTGCATAGTGGGGTGCTCTTCTCCAATATTCATTTGCATACTACAAGAGAAACAAGGACACATCACGAGTTTAGCTTGTAGTATCTGAAACTCATTTTGGTAAACCGGTTCAGTAGTAAGGTGGACAGGATAACAGCATGAAACAAACATATATCTTTGTACTATGGTCACTGTATTGTTCATATCATTCTAGTTTATGTTTCCTAATCAAGATAGAGACACAGTTCAACTCATATATTTTTAAGACACAGCAGCATAGACATAATATAAGTGTGAGAAACTACACATCATTGGCAGCACTTGTAATGTGCATCACATGAGAACATAAATGTTTATACAACTTAAACTGAAATCAACATAGAGCAAGAAGTTAGAACATCAATCCAGTTAAATTAATAGGTTTAAAACATACCTGTTGTGCCATTGGAGTTTCAATTTGATCCTTCAAATTCAGAAGTAGTTGGTATGAGTAAATACAGTGATGCAACAGTAAAGGAGTATGGACCATAGCTACGAATCGACACGAGAACAGTTGCTCTACGCTTTAAACGTGGAGTTTGGGTTAGCTGTGGTGGTCTTCGTGCTTTGGGCGCTCGCAATAGCTTTACAAACTACTCGTGTGGGGGTACTGTGGTGGACATGGTGCTTTGTCAACTATAAGTGGGTTACTATCCATTTGGGGTTGCGGTTAGATGGGTTGTAGCTGGTTCTCTACCCAACGTGTAAGTGTGCAATCTGGAAGAGTCTCGATTATGTGTGGTGGGGCTAGTTTGTGGCCAAGACAACCATGGTTCTATCTGCATCGACGGGTAGCACTGTCTTTTGTGAAGAACGGGTTTTGCTCCCTTAGATACTGCCATCACCCTCCAATTCAAATGGCTGATAAACAAGAAAAGAAATTGAGCGTCTGAGACATTGTATGATAGATGATGTGGTAATTCACATATATGTTGTCCAACCAAACAGGACAGCATGACACAATTTCACATATATGGTGCCTAACTAAACAGGATAGCATGACACAGTTTCAAATATATGATGGATAACTTAACAGGATATAATGGCATAATTCAACATATGATGAGTACCTAAACAGGATGACATGACAAAACTATATGATGTGTTTCTAAAATAGGTTGGGATGAAATAATTCACATACATGTTGTCTAAGTATACAAGATGGCATGATATAATTGACATAATTGATTCATATACTATGCAGCTGGCACTCACATGTATGATCTCTAAACTAAGCAGGTAGAATTCAATATTGTGCATATGATGTCTAAACTAAGCAATGCAAGACAACATATGCATCATGTGAGAAATATAAACATTGCAACTTAGAGCATACACCTCAGGTGGGATATAGGACTGGTCATCCATCTCTGAATCCTCCTCTGAGGAGCTCCCTGTAACCATCGAGATATATGCTTGCTCTGAAGACCTTGTTTTCACTCCAGATTTTTCCATAACCGGCTCAAATGGCTGATACACATGAAGAGTAGTTCAATATACACAGATTGTCGACAAATGGAATATGTAATAAAAAAAAGATGGCATGAGATAATTCACATATATGATGCCTGGCTCCATGGCGGTGCATAATTCACATATATGATAAGCGGCTGAAAAACATGGCATTGCATAATTCACATATCGATATAGAAAGCAAGCAGGAGGCATTCACACAAAGCATGTCTAATCTAAGCAGATGGCATGGCAATGCAAGACACCATATGCATGATATGAGCAATATAACCCAACCAAGTTAGAGCATGCACCTCGGGGATACGTTGGTCATCTCTCTGAATCCTCCTCCGAGGAGCTATCAGTAACAAAGAAGAAATCTGCATCGACGGTAGCATCGCTCGCTCGAAGACCTTGTTTTCACTCCAGATTTTCCCATGACCGACTCAAATTGCTGATGCACAGGAAGAGTAGATGAATGTATAAACATTGTTGACAAGTGGAATACATTATGGAAAAAAATATGGCACGATACAATTCACATATACGATGACTGGCTAAACAGGATGGCATTGCATGATTCACGTACATGATGCCTGGCTAAAGAAGATGGCATTGCATAATTCCCATATACTCCCTCCGTTCCTAAATATTTGTCTTTTTAGAGATTTCAAATGGACTACCACATACGGATGTATATAGACATATTTTAGAGTGTAGATTCACTCATTTTGTTCCGTATGTAGTCACTTGTTGAAATCTCTAAAAAGACAAATATTTAGAAATGGTGGGAGTATGATATAGAAACCGAACAGGTGGCATTCACACAAAGCAAATCTAAACTAAGCTGATGACATATAAGATGTATAATGTAAGCAATGCAAGGCGCCATATGCATGATATGACCAACATCAGCATGCCAGGTTAGAGAAAACAACTCAGGTGGTAAACAGGCATGGTCGGCTCCTTCTGAATCTGCATCTGAACAGTTATCCTCCTCTGGAATACAATCTAGAAATGCAGGAGAGGGGGGGTCACTTCGCCCACCATGGAGCGGCGTCTTCATGACATTATATTCGCATGCAACGGTCTTCTCTTTTTCTCTACATGTTCAGTACGATTGTGTACAATATCTAACATGCATAATAAAAAATATTTAGATTTTGTAAGGCCTAAGGGGTGCATGCAAAAATCAAGACTGATGGTAGCAAACGAGTGGATGGATCCTAAACTAATGATAGCAGGTAGATTATAGCTTCAGTTTAAAAAGATAGACAATGGATCATCTATTGTTTGTTGCCCACCCAACATGAACCACATAGAAGACCCCAGATGAACCAGATAGTAGACAGATACTATTCGTTGCTGGCTCGATATGAAACCCATGGGAAATTCAAAACTCAAGATTGAACGATAAAGTAGCAGGTAATAATAACCGATGTATAACGTAAGCAAACACGAAAGACTGCGACCTCTCTTCCGGAGCTATGTAGTCCTCAGGTTCATCTACTCAGTCGATGATGGTAATGCAGTTGGCGTGGCTACCAGCAACGGGGAAGATGATCTGAGGCGGCGAAAGAAAGTCTGCAGGGGGATCTCTGCTGCAGTGAACGCTTCTATCGATGGTGCACCTCAGGTGGGGTGGATGACGGCACGGTACGAGCAGGACATAACACACATAGTTTTCTTTGACGCCTATCTTAAAATGAAGTAAATCTGTGAGGGCTCCTTAGAATTGGAGGATTCGATAAACGCATGGACAGGAAAAACACAGGAATAGGATAGGAATGCACGTGAAAAACAGAGCATTTGGAAACATAGGATTTCAGTCAACCTGGGTGTTTGGCTCACATGAATTGGAAGAACAGAGGAATGGAGAAACAAAGTGATCCGACGAGTGTACAACCTCTTTGGCATAGCCTTGTTGACCTCAGCATCATTGGGTTGGACGTGGAGGATGGTGATGATGCTGGTGTGACTGTCGGAGGCGGGGAAGAAGATCCGAGGCCTCTGGAAACGGCGCCGAGGGTACTGCTCACTGTGATGGGACGGTTTAAATCGTTGGAGCAGCTCCGCTAAGGTGTACGGTGACGAGGCTGAAGCATGACAAGACAGACAACCTTAATCTAAAGTGGGACCCTAATATCATCTGCAATAGATGATGTAAAATACATCACCAAAAGGTGCTAGATGTAAAACGCATCAGCCGTGCCACGACCGCTCCGACAGATGTTGTAAGTACTGTTCACTCTAAACTTAACTAAAGAAAATGAACTTCATAGTCGAAACTGAATTTTACTGTCGAATCTGATTGAACTAGTAACAGAGCATTGCAATAGATGATTAGGGCGTTCGAGCACTAGTAATAGAGAAGCAGTGATCTAAATCAGCAGACGCTCGAGCAGGGAACACATTAGCAGAGAGCAAGTTGTGCAGTAGCACCGCGAGCGAGTGCTAAAGCAACAACTCCTGTAGCTGCCGGAGGTCGTGCAGCAGTAGCAACAGCGCAAGCGAGAGCAAGAGCAGAGCAGCAACACGAACGAAAGAAGGAGCAGTGCAGCAGCGCGACCGACAACAAGAACAGAGCCGTGGTGCGAGCGAGAGCCGGAGCAGCTGCAGCTAGTGCCGTTGTGGAAGTCGCCACCGAGGAAGCAACGACATGGGGGAGAGACGCCATGGATGATGTGGCCGGCGACGGCACCGTCGATGGAGACACGCCATGTCTGCCCGATATCGAGCACCGGCAGCCCCGTGAGATCGAATAAAAGATAAAATGCAGCGGTGAGTGCAGAACCTCCTTGGTGGCGCCGAGTTGGCCTCGGCTTCATCGGAGGAATTGGTGAGGGTGCTGCGGTTCCGGTGGGGCAGGTCAAGACGGCGATGTGGGGATTGAGGTGGCTCGATAGACGAGGCAAACATCGGGGCTGCTCCTTGGAGGTGGAGGATGGGGCGGCTGATCCGGCGGGATGACGAGATCGACAACGGATCCTCATCTGGTGCGGTGGATGAGGGACGGCGAGCTGTTGCGGTGGACGACGTAGGCGGGGAAGAGTCTCCGGCTGGGCGGTGGTCGGGAGGCCGAGGAGGAGCATGGGGTTTTGCGGGTTTTGGCGGCCTCGGTGTATGAATGGGGGGGCAAAGGGGGAGGGGGAGACAAGCTTAGGGACACGATTATCCGGAATGTAGGGTAAGTTACCAGCGTACCCCCACCGGTTTTGACACCGAGACGTGGAGCTTCATTTCTGGCTGAGAGGTAGAAGGGGGATTTCGCGTGTCTGGGCTGCGGGAGCGATTTTGGATGAGGAGGGAGTTCTCGCGTGCGTCAAAATTTCGGGATAATAAGGCGCGACGCGGATTGAAGAAGCGGGAGTTTCAAAGCAGGTGAGACAAAAGATACTCGAGCTTGAAAATTTCAGGATAAAAAGGTGCGGATTCCTTGTTCGGCAGAACAAACTTAGCGATGTAAAAACAATTCATACAAGACACAAGAGAGTCATGTCCCTTTACTATATTGCTATAGATGCCATTGAAAAACTACAAGAAAAATGTAAATAATCGGAGAACAAGATTACCCCTGCAATTACCAAATCGATTCGCACTTCCCTCAACAACAACAAAAAAACAAATCAATTCCCACCAAAGAAAGAGTAATGTCCCTTTTATATGATTACAGATGCCATGATCTCAATTTCAATTTTGAATCCACGTTATGTTGAATTGAATATATCATTAAGCGACCTTGTGGTTTATAATTGATGTAGTCGTACATTTTGATCTTCCATCATATATGAACATTTTACTCCACCATATGAACATATATATTGTTGTCTACCATATGGACTAAATTTGAATCAATTTTCCTTATTTGAATACGATTGTTGTCAAGTTATACAATAATTTAAATTATCTTGATAACAAAAACATGCATATAGCAGTAATCATATTTCACTATGAACTACATGTACCATACGCTCTCCAATTCAAATATTTGTATCCATTTTATGTTGAATTCAAATCATAGTGCATTATTGGTCTAGGTAGCGAGATGTTCGGAATAATCTAAACACTGTTTTCATACGTATAATTTTGGGCTGAATTGGGACAAGTTTTGGTATAAGCCTCTTGCAAACCGGAGATTCTCTCAACAAGCCTCATGGTTCCGAGAGGGAACGTGTCACCTTTGTGTGCTTGAAACGATATCGCTGCCTCCCCGATTTTATTTCTGAGGCAACATAGAACTATATGAGTGCAGTGTTAAATTTTGGAATTTCGGGTTCATTTGGCCTTTTTATACATTAATTGAGTTTCTGGACTTTTAATGTGCATAATCTAAATATGAATTGCATGCACATGCTCCTGTGCACCAAAGTGGGTTGAAAAATCACATGTGTGTACTTGGTTGAATTTCTAGGTCCCATGGAAGAAATGAGAATGAAATTCAAATATCTAGGCGTCATGTCTCGGCTGAGAACATCGATAAACTTAGATTTTAAATTCATGTAAATCCAAAACTCGCCTGAAAATCATGAAACTTGGCATGGTGTCATGTCATGGCACTAACATGTTGTGGTAAAAAATTGGGCCGATTTGGAAGCTCATGGTTCTAAGAGGGAATGTGCCACCTTTGAGTGTGAAACGATAAACGCTGCCCCCCCCCTTGAGTTTCTTAACAAAGGCAACATGGAACTACATTTGTGCCCTGTTAAATTTTGGAATTATTCCAGGTTCGTTTGTCCTTTTTTATACATTAATTGAGTTTTTGGTCATTTAATGTGCATAAATCAAATTTGAACTACAAGCACATGCTCTCGTGCACCAAAGTTGGTTGAAAAATCACATTTGTGTCCTCGGGTGAATTTCTAGGTCCCATGCAAGAAATGAGAATAAAATTAAAACATCTGGGCATCGTGGCTCAGCCGAGAACATCGAGAAACTTGGTTTTAAAATTCTTGTAAATCCAAAACACGTCTGAAAATCATGAAACTTGGCGTGGATGTCATGTCATGGTACTACCATGTTGTGGTAAAAAAATTGGCCGAATAGGAACAGGTTTTGGTATAAGCTTCTTGCAAACCGAAGCTTCTCTCAGGAAGGCTCGTGGTTCTGAGAGGGAACGTGATGCAGGGTGGAACCCTATAGCGTCGATCTTTCACGTTTGGAGTGGATCCTACGGGGAATCACGAAGAACACGTGGAAGCACAAGGGAAAACACGGGGAAAACGAGAGAGAATCACTCAACCAACAAGGGAATCGATCACATAAGTGCTAGATCACCACACACATAAGAGATACACGAGATCCAAAGTCAACAAAGGACGATACTAAAGGTAATCGGGTTCTTCTCCGTGAGGAGGTCTTGATGGTCTTCCCTTGAAGGGGTCTTGAATCCGCTTGGGGGATCTTCTCCGTAGAGGTCCTGAGCTCCGAGGAGAAGTAACCAAGTGGATGAGAAAGGCTCTCACACAAAATATGAGCTAATCCAATGCTAACCCTAGAAAGAGGAAGGGGATGGAGTATATATAGTCTACGGGAGCGAAAGGGTACATGGGCTTGGCCCTTCACATTCACTGTACAGTGAGGCCGGATGTCCAGCGTCGGGCGGATGTCAGGGCTTCGTGTGTGGCGGATGTCGGGCTGGTGGCCGGATGTCCGGGCTGGCTGCGCGACCTTCTGTAGTCTCTAGTGCGGGGCGCCGGATTTCTGGGCAGAGGGCCGGATTTCCGGGGTTTCGTGGGAGGCCGGATGTCCGGGACTGGGGCGGATGTCCAGGCCTGTAGTCTTCTTGGCTGAGCTGCGGCTGCTTTGTGTTGGCGTCTCCGGGGCGGATGTCCGGTGCGGGCGGATGTCCGTGGCCTGGAAGGTGAACTTGTCCGTTTCAGCTGGTTCTCTTCATCCGTGGAGTGGGCAGCTTGTCCATGTTCACGCGCATCATCGGGAGGTTCTTCTTGGCACCTAATCATGCACAGTGTATCTGACTTAGGTAGTAGCCATGTCTCGAGAGGGTCATATGAAATATCATTTAGGAGAGAAGTCACCTCGGTTTCAAGAGCTCTTGCACGTGCTCGAGTCATAGGTCCTTGTGGGGTTGGATGTGTTGATGTAGAGTCCATGGGGATGATGGAGGGATGCTCCGCATCATATCCCCTCCCTTCGAAAGAATCCGACCTCGGATCAAGATCTTCATCACCATGGAAAGGCGAGAGGTCTTTGACGTTGAAGGTGTCGCTCACGTTGTACTTGTCGCTTGGTAGGTCGAGCTTGTAAGCGTTGTTGTTGTAGCGTGCTAACACCTTGAAGGGTCCATCGGCTCGAGGTAGAAGTTTGGACTTGCGTTCGTTGGGGAAGCGTTCCTTGTGAAGGTGTAGCCACACGAGATCGCCTATGTTGAAGATCATGGGTTGCTTGTTGATGTTGAGCTTGGTTGCTAGTCGTTGTACTTGGCGCTCGATGGTGTGTCTTGTATCTTCATGCATCTTCTTGATGTAGTTTGCACGGGCACTTGCGTCGAGGTTGGTGTGCTCTTGTAGAGGAAGAGGTAGAATGTCCAATGGGGACAATGGGTTGAAGCCGTAGACGACCTCGAAAGGAGACTTGTCGGTAGTCGAATGTCTTGCACAGTTGTAGGCGTACTCGACGATAGGTAGACATGCCTCCCACTCCTTGATGTTCTTCTTGATCAACACGCGAAGGAGAGTGGATAGCGTCCGGTTCGTCACCTCCGTTTGGCCGTCGGTTTGAGGATGGTATGCGGATGAGAACAAGAGCTTGATTCCGAGCTTGGCGCATAGGGTCTTCAAAAGTAACTCGGGAACTTGGCGTCGCGATCGGAGGCGATTGTCTCGGTACTCCATGGGCGCAAGTTTTCCCTACAAAAGAGATTTGCAATATGTGAAGCATCATCTACCTTGTTGCAAGGAATGAAATGTGCCATCTTAGAAAATCGATCCACAACAACAAACACGGAATCCTTTCCATTTTGAGTTCTAGGCAAACCAAGTACAAAATCCATGCTAATGTCTTCCCAAGGTTGATAAGGAATAGGAAGAGGCATGTAAAGACCATGAGATTGAGCTTTTGACTTAGCTTTGCGGCATGTAGAGCATCGGGTGGTGAAGCGTGAGACGTCTCGAAACATCTTGGGCCAAAAGTAGTTCTTGGAGAGCGTGGCGAAGGTCTTGTCGCGTCCAAAATGTCCCATGAGTCCGCCTCCATGAGCCTCTTGCAAAAGGAGCAAACAAAGAGAAGACTCGGGAATGCATAGTTTTGTGACACCCGGATATTTAGGCTACAGTAATTCCACGCTAATGATGCCACGTCACCCCGGTTTATGTTGCTAATCTCGCGTTGGATCAAAACTATACAAATTCAAATAACAAGTCAAATTATAGTTTCATAAAACAGTGAATTAAAGATGTTCAAAAGGTTACAGATATTCACTAACTATTTAACAAACAATATTCAACATTTAATAAAATATTTAATTGCCCTAAAGCAATTAAAACAGTGACCAAAACCGCCCCATTAATCCATTTTTCATTTATGCAAAATCGAAATGAATTCAAATGCTCACCAAACCTTTTTGTGGCCATTCTGAATAATGCCTAGTATTTGATATGTCAAGTTCTTCTTTTACAAAATTCATTGGTGGCTCTACTTATTGCAAAGTAGTGTAGAAAAACTAAACAGAAAAATAAAATAAATAAAAGAGAAGTAAATTCAAAGCCTAACACTGCTCACCTAAAAGCCTAGTACTACAGAAGGCCCAGCCCACCAGTGGGCTTTTCTCCTACCACTTGAATGTAGCAGGAGGCCATGGCGCTGGCGGTGCTTTCAGACGCCGTCCATGCTATGGATGTTCTTGCTGTCGGCCATCCCACGGCTCCTCTGGCTGGATAAGATCGACCGAGCCCCCTGGATCAAACCCTAGCCCGAAATTCCCTCCCCCTCACGCTTCTCCTCCAACCTCGTGTCCGAGCTGTCGTCAACACGCCGTCGCCGTCCCGTGGCCATTGGCCTCCCGGCGATCGAGAGGTCGTCGAGGACCTCCTCGTCGTCGACTCCGTCATCCCGTGCATCTGTTCAACCGAGCTGCACCGCACGCATGGATCAAGCCGTCTTCCCGCCACGGCCACCGCCGTTCGTCGTCGATTTGTCGCCTCCCGAGCTCCCCGACCTCCTAACCTCGCCCACGAGCATCGCGGTGAGGCCCTCATCCGATTCCCTAGTTTTTCCCCTCGACCGCCGCCATAGCCATCACCTTGAGTTCGCCTTGGTCCGTGCGAAGCCATGGCGCGCTGATGACGAGCTCCCATCCCCTCGACCGTGCCTCGCGCCATGGACTTGGCCAAGTCGCGCCCGCCCACGCATACGCCATGCGTGCTGCTCCTGCCGCTGCTCTTGCCCATGGCCACGCCCGCTTGCTCTCGCGCGGACGCGTGCCCGGTCGTGTCCCCTGCCTCGCTAGCTATTCTGCTGCTCTTCGTCTTCTTGTCGCCGCCCTCTGCTGCCTTGCTTCTGCCGCTGCTCTTGCCTCCTCCTACTACTACGCTGTTGCTTGCTACTACTGCTAATGGTCATGGCCGCCGTGATTTTGCGCCCATGCGTGTTGGCCATGGCAACACACCCGTAGCTGGATGTGTGGCCGGCCCTCTGTAGATTAGTTTAGGAACTAATTAGTGCTAGTTAATTTAGTTGCTACCCTATGACACATGGGTCCCACTTAATTAGATTAGTTTTATTTATTTGTTTAGGAACAGCATATGACATGTGGGCCATACCCTCTCCCTTTTGACCAGTCAAATTGACTTAGTCAACTTGAATTATTATTAAATATAGAAATTCCAAAAATATAATTAAAACTTTGAAAATTAATATAAAATAAACAGTAACTCGGATGAAAAAACTTTGTACAGGAAAGTTGCTTAGAACGACGAGACGAATCCGGATACGCAGCCCGTTAAATCGCCACACACCCCTAGCATGCGAACACGCAACTTTCCCCCTCCGATTCATTTGTCCGAAAACGCGCAACACCGGGGATATTTTCCCGGATGTTTCCTCCCTTCACCAGTATCACCTCATATCGCGTTAGAACACGTTTAGCTCTGCCTGTTGTCATGTTATGTACTTGCTTGCTATGTATTTACTATTTCTCCCCCCTCTTCTCTTCGGTAGACCCCGTGACGATGCTGATGCCCCTGTGTTCGACTACGGAGTTGACGACCCCTCCTTGCCAGAGCAACCAGGCAAGCCCCCCCCCTTGATCACCAGATATCGCCTATTCTTCTCTATACTGCTTGCATTAGAGTAGTGTAGCATATTCTTGTTCGGTTACTCCTATTACATTGTATAGCTTTGTCATTGTTGCTACAATCATTGATACCTTACCGCAATCCTAAATGCTTAGTATAGGATGCTAGTTTATCATCATTGGCCCTACATTCTTGTCGACCGCCTTGCTATACTATTGGGCGTGATCACTCGGGAGGTGATCACGGTATATACTATACATATATACATACTACAGATGGTGACTAAAGTCGGGTCCGCTCGAAGAGTACCCGCGAGTGATTCACGGATTGGGGCTGAAAGGACCTTTGTCCCGACGGCCCTCTGTGTGGATCTTTGTGTCGAGCGACAGGCAGGTTGAGACCGCCTAGGTGAGAGGTGGGCTGGCCTGGTCGGCGTCATGTTGCTTCATAATAACACGCTTAACGAGATCTTGGTATTTGATCCGAGTCGGCCATTTGGTCTATCCGCACTAACCATCTCGCGGGAGTAGTTATGGGTATCCGGCGTCGTGGTATCACCGAAGCCTTCTTGGCGTCGGCGTGACGCGGCGCGCGCCGAATTGGACTGAACGCCACTAGGCTAGGTGCGCTTCCGGCCGCCCGCATAGCGCTTGGTGTGCAATGGGCGATGGGCCGGACCCTGCGAGCATAGGATTTAGACCGCGGGCTGACTCTCTGTTGTGCCTAGGTGGGCTGCGGCGTGTTGATCTTCCGAGGCGGGCATGACCCAGAAAGTGTGTCCGCCAAATGGGATCGGCGTGTTGGGTTATGTGGTGCACCCTGCAGGAAGTTAATCTATTGAATAGCCGTGTCCCTCGGAAAAGGACGACCGGAGTTGTACCTCGACCTTATGACAACTAGAACCGGATACTTAATAAAACACACCCTTCCAAGTTCCATAGACAACCCGTGATCGCTTTTCCACGGGCGACGAGGGAGGATCGCGGGTAGGATTATGCTATGCGATGCTCTTGGAGATGCTACTTGGTGATGCTACTTGGAGATGCTACTTGGAGGACTTCAATCTACTCTCTTCTACATCTTTGAGGCGGAGGCTGCGAGCGTAGTCTTGACGGATTAGCTATCCCCTCTTATTACGGCATTCTGCAGATTCGGTCCTCGATATGGCCCTTTACACATATACCCATGCATATGTAGTGTAGCTCCTTGCTTGCGAGTACTTTGGATGAGTACTCACGATCGCTTTCTCCCCTTTTCCCCTTTCCTTTCTTTACGGTTGTCGCAACCAGATCTTTGGAGTCTAGAAGCGGATGCCACCGTCGATGGCGACTACTACATGGAGGTGCCTACTACTACGTGTAGGCTGTTGGACGACGACTGTGAGTAGTTTAGGAGGATCGAGGCGGGAGGCTGCGCCTCTTCGTCTGTATCGGTTTGTGCTAGCCTTCTTAAGGCAAACTTGTTTAACTTATGTGCGTACTCAGATATTGTTGCTTCCACTGACTCGTCTATGATCGAGCACTTGTATTCGAGCCCTCGAGGCCCTGGCTTGTATTATGATGCTTGCATGACTTAATTTACTTTTAGAGTTGTGTTGTGATATCTTCCCGTGAGTCCCTGATCTTGATCGTACACGTTTGCGCGCATGATTAGTGTACGATTAAATCGGGGGCGTCACAAGTTGGTATCAAAGCCGACTGCCTGTAGGAATCCCCTTTCCAACTCCTTGGCCGAAGTTGAGTCTAGAAGCCGAAAACTATTTTACTAACTTGGCTGTGCGGCCCCTGGGCCCACGTCGCCATTGGGTGGTATTAGGATCTTTTATTCCTCGTCCATTCTCTGGGATTCTAATCTCTCTTCTAATCGGGTTAAATGATTTTGCTGAAATCTAACTTTAGGTTCTCGTTATCACTTCTGCGGAGAGCCCTTCATTATAGATGATCGACCGCTTCAGCGAAGATTACATCAATACTCTTCGATGTTTCCCTGAGACCATTGTGCCCTTCGCCGTTGCAATTCCATACCACCGATAAATCCCTATGGAAAGCTACATACACCTGTCGGGCTTACTTTTATTCCCACTCGGTCTTGTTATTACAAGTTACCCCGAGAATATTTTGTGCCTACTGCCTTGCAGTTCTTTGCCACCTGAATACCCCTAAGAATAATTTCTCGCACCTTCCGAGTATCCGCTCATCCCAGTTGTTCAGGTGTTTCACAAAAGCCTTTGAAATACTATTCAATCTTCAAAAAAATCCTTAGCAGCTTTATTGCTCTGCAAATACTTGTCTACTAGCATTATGGATGCTTCCCATATATCTGGCAATATTCAATAGTATCTTTTGACACCATCATTTTGATCCTATTGATTCAACATGTGTGCGAATGCACACAATCATCTATCAACCCTTCTAAATTATCTTTCCGGCTCAGACATCATTTTTGAACATGAGCTGGTTCTCGACCAAACTATTTGTCGCCAATTGTGCCTCTGGTCTATCCAAATTATCCATCCTTGATCAGAGCAACTGCCTTTGATCCTTTGTTTTGGAAATCGTAAGTCCTTTGTTATCTAAGCACCGAATTACTCAGATGTTCTATAATATGATGCACGTGCCTTCTTCTTCCTCTGGTTGAGTACTGATGCTCACATCAGATCCCTTGTGGACCATCGGTTCCTTTGTTGGATTTTATCTGACAGTGTCCTTCATATTGAATAACCTTGAGAGCCTTTCCATGGGTATATAATGCTTTTGGTAAATTGTATCATCTGCTTTGAACAATGCTCTGCTTTTGAGCTCGTATTATTTACCCCGAAGTTTGTGGTATATGTTCCTAAGATGCCCTGCTATGCCGTCCTTAATATGTGTGAACTCGGAAGTTTTCACGGGTCATACTCATCTGGTATTTCACCAAGTAAAACTTTCAACACTAATGCCATTATCGAATAGAGAAGTGACTGTAAGGTTATGCTTTGGAGAAGTGGGAGTCGACCTTGAACCTTTGTGTTCATGCCCATGGACACGAAGTAGATCCTATCATGGAATCTTCTTGTAATAATAACTATTTCCTTGATATAATATCCTTGGTATCGGTGAATTGATCCTTTGCAATCGTGGTTCCGACCATATGTTTTTCTTTGATCCCATTTCTTGGGCAAGTTTAAGCACTTGTCTTCTGTGGATCAATACACCCGTCCAACCTTTACTTTGATCTTTCGTCGAGTATTACACCCTGGTATCTCGAGATCATCACGGGACTGCATAACTTCTTATGAGTTCTCCATCAAGTACTACATCCTCACCGATTCCAATTTTTCACGGGCTTTGAGTTATTAAACACTCAAACACACCGGTAACTGAATCGAGTCCACACTACGGTTCAACAACTTTTAGTAATCTTCTTTACTTACGAGTTTGTACCCGATCACACCATTCCTAGCCTGATTGGCTATATCATTGTGCTAATTTTTAACTGTGCTACCGGGTCCTTCTCGGAGCACAAATTTCGACGGTGAGCTAATCTTACAATCGATCTTCCTCGTCATATCGTTTGTCCTTGAGCAGCAAGCTTGATTTCGAGTTTGTGTCGTACCCTTGGTTCCAATAACCTTTCGCTTCACCATTCATTTGACTTGATGTCATCGCCGATCGATTACATCTTGAAATCTCTCGACAAAGTGTGTCGTGATCATCATCAACCTTATGAGCTCTTCCAGGATATCAATTGAGTTCATGGTGAGAAATACTATCTTGCCCTCGATGATCTGCGTTATCATCGACCACTTTATTGCCTTCCCACCAACACAAGCTTGTTCGTGTTTGATGATTATACCTTGAGTTCCTTGCTATCTAGCAATTGTTCTCCCTTACCTTGGAACATTAACATCTCTTGTGTCATCAATGTTGTGAGAATTTCACCACCGCTTAAGAATTCTTGGTAAGGTGATACTTCTCACCATCACCATTCTTTCTTGGGTCCTCGTGTTGGTTCCAACCGGGGTACCAACAAGTGAGCGGTGCTGTTTGGATTCCGCCCTTCTAGCAACCCTATTGTTTGAAGTTAATGGTTGATATTTCATTCTTAGACCATTGGTTATCGAATCACCATTCTAACATTGATCATGCTACCTAAGTCCATATTTCGGGTGCACCTTTCAACCAATGTTTAACTGGGTATGTTTTCCTCGAGCATACCTCATTATATCATTTGATCTGACAATTGTTATCTCTTTGTTCTCATGATTGTGGAAATTCATCTTTTGGAAATCTTGATGAATTGTGGTTTAGTTCATCAGCCACCCCCTCATCCTCTCTTTGGTTTGATGATGAACTCTTGTTTCGGAACTCGTTTCCATAGTCCAATTCCCGAGAATCTTACATTGTCATCTCGACAATTTGTGTTGCACCTTTTCTTCTCGGACATCCACGAGTGCGAGGTATCCTCACACCAATCAGATCTGAATCTCGGTTAGATATGATGGTTGGAACATATTTCCAGGAATTATAAACATCTTTACATGACCTGGTAAGGTGATGTCATGCCCAGCACACCTGGCCGGATGACCTGCTATTATAGTTTCCTTATTAGCAAGGTTATCCATTCTTCCATGAGGAAATTGTAAGACTTATTCTACAAGTTGTTCCTGATGGATCCTTCATGTATCCAAAGTCGACCTTTGCTTGAAGACCATGTCAATACTATCTCGAAGCATGTACGTGGTACTCCGATTTTCAACAAGAACATTTGAAGCCCAATGCTAAATGTTTCTGCTCAATGATCCAAACACCCTTTGTATGGGTAATGTCATGAAATTTCTCTCCCCTTACCTAAAGAGATTTCCACTTTAAATCCTGTCATGGATATCATGCCCTGCTTGTCCGTGGGAAAGATATACCCCGGGAATATGTGTGTATACACATTTTCCCTTCCATTGTTCTGTTTAAACCTGATAACCACTTTTCCTTTCCATTGATTTGTTTAAACCTTCTTGTGATCTATATGATCTAAGCAGTAATATTCTCCTGCTTATGTAAACATCTCGGTGTACAATTCTGACAACAAGACCCTGTTACTATTGTTGATGACTTTCCGGTAGCCACTGATGGGTGATAACTTTGCCAATTGGTTCGCCCCATTCAACAAGCAGGAAAATTGCTCTTCGTTCCCCGTCCTTGGTACCAACATTTTTGCCAGCGTACCTGACAAGCTATTCACTGACATGCCTCCCTGTCGCGGTGCAAGATGTCACCACCCTTCCTACTTTCAACTCACATGGTGGGCCCATAACCCACAGGTCCATTGGTTGAAACCTGACTCTCCTTTATAACCCGGATTCTAATGTATCATTTGCACCTGGCTTCGTATGTGATTCGCGAGCTGAATGCTATACCATTATTCATCCTGGAGTCAGACACCATGTTATTCTCGTTGTTCAAACCCCCCATTCCAGCTTCTGTCTAGTCATCGAATGATTGCCTACCCGTTTGAAATTTTTGGTACCATCGTATATTGCACTAAACGAATTCACTGAAATACAACTCGTGGGGTACCTTGTGTATTTCCCATTGAGTTCACCGTCAGATGCCCAGCTTTTTGGAGATGCGTTCTTCCGGATTTTTTCCCCTTGGTCGCGTTCGTAGGACGATGGAGATCCCGAAGAAAGGATGGCAAATTGATCATGGTGAATTGAAGCAGAGAAATGAAGACATCAACGAAAGGGATCAACCTCTTCAAAAGGGCATCCAAGACCGAGAAGACTCGTTAGGTTTTTTTTCCCCGCTAGCAACACCTTCCCCCTTACTCCACCGCTTAAATCTCGGGACGAGATTTCTTGTAGTGGAGGTGAATTGTGACGCCCGGATATTTAGGCTACAGTAATTCCACGCTAATGATGCCACGTCACCCCGGTTTATGTTGCTAATCTCGCGTTGGATCAAAACTATACAAATTCAAATAACAAGTCAAATTATAGTTTCATAAAACAGTGAATTAAAGATGTTCAAAAGGTTACAGATATTCACTAACTATTTAACAAACAATATTCAACATTTAATAAAATATTTAATTGCCCTAAAGCAATTAAAACAGTGACCAAAACCGCCCCATTAATCCATTTTTCATTTATGCAAAATCGAAATGAATTCAAATGCTCACCAAACCTTTTTGTGGCCATTCTGAATAATGCCTAGTATTTGATATGTCAAGTTCTTCTTTTACAAAATTCATTGGTGGCTCTACTTATTGCAAAGTAGTGTAGAAAAACTAAACAGAAAAATAAAATAAATAAAAGAGAAGTAAATTCAAAGCCTAACACTGCTCACCTAAAAGCCTAGTACTCTGAAGGCCCAGCCCACGGTGGGCTTTTCTCCTACCACTTGAATGAGCAGGAGGCCATGGCGCTGGCGGTGCTTTGACGCCGTCCATGCTATGGATGTTCGTTGTCGGCCATCCCACGGCTCCTCTGGCTGGATAAGATCGACCCGAGCCCCCTGGATCAAACCCTAGCCCCGAAATTCCCCTCTCCCACTCACGCTTCTCCTCCAACCTCGTGTCCGAGCTGTCGTCAACACGCCGTCGCCGTCCCGTGGCCATTGGCCTCCCGGCGATCGAGAGGTCGTCGAGGACCTCCTCGTCGTCGACTCCGTCATCCCGTGCATCTGTTCAACCAGAGCTGCACCGCACGCATGGATCGAGCCGTCTTCCCGCCACGGCCACCGCTGTTCGTCGTCAGATTTGTCGCCTCCCGAGCTCCCCGACCTCCTAACCTCGTCCACGAGCATCGCGGTGAGGCCCTCATCCGATTCCCCTAGTTTTCCCTCGACCGCCGCCATAGCCATCACCTTGAGTTCGCCTTGGTCCTTACGAAGCCATGGCCGCGGCTGATGACGAGCTCCCATCCCCGACCGTGCCTCGCCATTGGACTTGGCCAAGCGCGCCCGTCCACGCCACGCCATGCGTCTTGCTCCTGCCGCTTTGCTCTTGCCCATGCCCGCCGCTTGCTCCTCATGGCGGACGTCTGCCTCGGTCGTGTCCCTGCCTCGCTAGCTCTGCGCTGCTCTTCGTCTTCTTTGTCGCCGCCATCTGCGGCCTTGCTTCTGCCGCCTGCTGCTGCCTCCTCCTACTACTACGCTGTTGCTTGCTACTGCTAATGGTCATGGCGCCGTGATTTTGCGCCCATGCGTGTTGGCCATGGCAACACACCAGTAGCTGGATGTGTGGCGGCCCTCGTAGATTAGTTTAGGAACTAATTAGTGCTAGTTAATTTAGTTGCTACCCTATGACACATGGGTCCCACTTAATTAGATTAGTTTTATTTATTTGTTTAGGAACAGCATATGACATGTGGGCCATACCCTCTCCCTTTTGACCAGTCAAATTGACTTAGTCAACTTGAATTATTATTAAATATAGAAATTCCAAAAATATAATTAAAACTTTGAAAATTAATATAAAATAAACAGTAACTCGGATGAAAAAACTTTGTACAGGAAAGTTGCTTAGAACGACGAGACGAATCCGGATACGCAGCCTGTTCGTCCGCCACACACCCCTAGCATGCCGAACACGCAACTTTCCCCCTCCGATTCATTTGTCCGAAAACGCGCAACACCGGGGATATTTTTCGGATGTTTCCTCCCTTCACCAGTATCACCTCATATCGCGTTAGAACACGTTTAGCTCTGCCTGTTGTCATGTTATGTACTTGCTTGCTATGTATTTACTATTTCTCCCCCCTCTTCTCTTCGGTAGACCCCGTGACGATGCTGATGCCCCTGTGTTCGACTACGGAGTTGACGACCCCTCCTTGCCAGAGCAACCAGGCAAGCCCCCCCCTTGATCACCAGATATCGCCTATTCTTCTCTATCTTGCTTGCATTAGAGTAGTGTAGCATATTCTTGTTAGGTTACTCCTATTACATTGTATAGCTTTGTCATTGTTACTACAAATCATTGATACCTTACGCAATCCTAAATGCATAGTATAGGATGCTAGTTTATCATCATTGGCCCTACATTCTTGTCGATCGCCTTGCTATACTATTGGGCGTGATCACTCGGGAGGTGATCACGGGTATATACTATACATATATACATACTACGAGATGGTGACTAAAGTCGGGTCCGCTCGAAGAGTACCCATGAGTGATTCACGGATTGGGGCTGAAAGGACCTTTGTCCCGACGGCCCTCTCAGTGTGGATCTTTGTGTCGAGCGACAGGCAGGTTGAGACCGCCTAGGTGAGAGGTGGGCTCTGCCCGTCGGCGTCATGCGTTGCTTCATAATAACACGCTTAACGAGATCTTGGTATTTGATCCGAGTCCGCCATTTGGTCTATCCGCACTAACCATCTACGCTGGAGTAGTTATGGGTATCCCGTCGTGGTATCGGCGAAGCCTTCTTGACGTCGGCGACGATGGCGCGCGCCGAATTGGTCGAACGCCACTAGGCTAGTGCGCTTCCGGCCGCCCGCAAGCGTGGTGTGCAATGGGCGATGGGCGGACCCTCGCAAGCATAGGATTTAGACCGCGGGCTGACCTCTCTGTTGTGCCTAGGTGGGGCTGCGGCGTGTTATCTTCCGAGGCGGGCATGACCCAGAAAGTGTGTCCGCCAAATGGGATCGGCGTGTTGGGTTATGTGGTGCACCCTGCAGGAAGTTAATCTATTGAATAGCCGTGTCCCTCGGTAAAGGGCGACCGGAGTTGTACCTCGACCTTATGACAACTAGAACCGGATACTTAATAAAACACACCTTCCAAGTTCCATAGACAACCCGGTGATCGCTTTTCCCGCAGGCGACGAGGGAGGATCGCGGGTAGGATTATGCTATGCGATGCTCTTGGAGATGCTACTTGGTGATGCTACTTGGAGATGCTACTTGGAGGACTTCAATCTACTCTCTTCTACATCTTTGCGAGGCGGAGGCTGCGAGCGTAGTCTTGACGGGATTAGCTATCCCCTCTTATTACGGCATTCTGCGATTCGGTCCATCGATATGGCCCTTTACACATATACCCATGCATATGTAGTGTAGCTCCTTGCTTGCGAGTACTTTGGATGAGTACTCACGGTTGCTTTCTCCCCTTTTCCCCTTTCCTTTCTTTACGGTTGTCGCAACCAGATCTTTGGAATCTAGAAGCGATGCCACCGTCGATGGCGACTACTACATCTGGAGGTGCCTACTACTACGTGCGTGTTTGTTGGCGGCGACCAGAGTAGTTTAGGAGGATCCAGCGGGAGGCTGCGCCTCTTCGATCTATATCCCAGTTTGTGCTAGCCTTCTTAAGGCAAACTTGTTTAACTTATATGCGTACTCAGATATTGTTGCTTCCACTGACTTCGTCTATGATCGAGCACTTGTATTCGAGCCCTCGAGGCCCCGGCTTGTATTATGATGCTTGCATGACTTAATTTACTTTTAGAGTTGTGTTGTGATATCTTCCGTGAGTCCTCGATCTTGATCGTACACGTTTATGCCGCATGATTAGTGTACGATTAAATCGGGGCGTCCAAGTTGGTATCGAGCCATTGCTGTAGAAATCCTTTCCAACTCCTTGGCCGAAGTTGAGTCTAGAAGCCGAAAACTGTTTTACTAACTTGGCTGTGCGGCCCCTGGGCCCACGTCGCCATTGGGTGGTATTAGGATCTTTTATTCCTCGTCCATTCTCTGGGATTCTAATCTCTCTTCTAATCGGGTTAAATGATTTTGCTGAAATCTAACTTTAGGTTCTCGTTATCACTTCCTGCCGGAGAGCCCCTTCATTATAGATGATCGACCGCTTCAATGTAAGATTACATCACAAGACTCTTGATGTTTCCTCGAGACCATTGTGCCCTTCGCCGTTGCAATTCCATACCACCGATAAATCCCTATGGAAAGCTACATACACCTGTCGTGCTTACTTTTATTCCCACTCGGTCTTGTTATTACAAGTTACCCCGAGAATATTTTGTGCCTACTGCCTTGCAGTTCTTTGCCACCTGAATACCCCTAAGAATAATTTCTCGCACCTTCCGAGTATCCGCTCATCCCAGTTGTTCAGGTGTTTCACAAAAGCCTTTGAAATACTATTCAATCTTCAAAAAAATCCTTAGTAGCTTTATTGCTCGCAAATACTTGTCTACTAGCATTATGGATGCTTCCCATATATCCGCAATATTCAATAGTATCTTTTGACACCATCATTTTGATCCTATTGATTCAACATGTGTGCGAATGCACACAATCATCTATCAACCCTTCTAAATTATCTTTCCGGCTCAGACATCATTTTTGAACATGAGCTGGTTCTCGACCAAACTATTTGTCGCCAATTGTGCCTCTGGTCTATCCAAATTATCCATCCTTGATCAGAGCAACTGCCTTTGATCCTTTGTTTTGGAAATCGTAAGTCCTTTGTTATCTAAGCACCGAATTACTCAGATGTTCTATAATATGATGCACGTGCCTTCTTCTTCCTCTGGTTGAGTACTCGATGCTCACATCGATCCCTTGTGGACCATCGGTTCCTTTGTTGGATTTTATCCGACAGTGTCCTTCATATTGATTAACCTTGAGAGCCTTTCCATGGGTATATAATGCTTTTGGTAAATTGTATCATCTGCTTTTGAACAATGCTCTGCTTTTGAGCTCGTATTATTTACCCCGAAGTTTGTGGTATATGTTCCTAAGATGCCCTGCTATGCCGTCCTTAATATGTGTGAACTCGGAAGTTTTCACGGGTCATACTCATCTGGTATTTCACCAAGTAAAACTTTCAACACTAATGCCATTATCGAATAGAGAAGTGACTGTAAGGTTATGCTTTGGAGAAGTGGGAGTCGACCTTGAACCTTTGTGTTCATGCCCATGGACACGAAGTAGATCCTATCATGGAATCTTCTTGTAATAATAACTATTTCCTTGATATAATATCCTTGGTATCGGTGAATTGATCCTTTGCAATCGTGGTTCCGACCATATGTTTTTCTTTGATCCCATTTCTTGGGCAAGTTTAAGCACTTGTCTTACGTGGATCAATACACCGTCAACCTTTACTTTGATCTTTCGTCGAGTATTACACCTGGTATCTCGAGATCATCACGGACTGCATAACTTCTTATGAGTTCTCCATCAAGTACTACATCCTCACCGATTCCAATTTTTCACGGGCTTTGAGTTATTAAACACTCAAAGACACGATAATCGAACCGAGTCCACACTACGGTTCAACAACTTTAGTAATCTTCTTTACTTACGAGTTTGTACCCGATCCGCCATTCCTAGCCTGATTGGCTATATCATTGTGCTAATTTTTAACTGTGCTACCGGGTCCTTCTCGGAGCACAAATTTCGACGGTGAGCTAATCTTACAATCGATCTTCCTCGTCATATCGTTTGTCCTTGAGCAGCAAGCTTGATTTCGAGTTTGTGTCGCACTTCTGGTTCCAATAACCTTCGCTTCACCATTCATTTGACTTGATGTCATCGCCGATCGATTACATCTTGAAATCTCTCGACAAAGTGTGTCGTGATCATCATCAACCTTATGAGCTCTTCCAGGATATCAATTGAGTTCATGGTGAGAAATACTATCCTTGCCCTCGATGATCTGCGTTATCATCGACCACTTTATTGCCTTCCCACCAACACAAGCTTGTTCGTGTTTGATGATTATACCTTGAGTTCCTTGCTATCTAGCAATTGTTCTCCCTTACCTTGGAACATTAACATCTCTTGTGTCATCAATGTTGTGAGAATTTCACCACCGCTTAAGAATTCTTGGTAAGGTGATACTTCTCACCATCACCATTCTTTCTTGGGTCCTCGTGTTGGTTCCAACCGGGGTACCAACAAGTGAGCGGTGCTCTTTGGATTCTGCCCTTCTAGCAACCCTATTGTTTGAAGTTAATGGTTGATATTTCATTCTTAGACCATTGGTTATCGAATCACCATTCTAACATTGATCATGCTACCTAAGTCCATATTTCGGGTGCACCTTTCAACCAATGTTTAACTGGGTATGTTTTCCTCGAGCATACCTCATTATATCATTTGATCTGACAATTGTTATCTCTTTGTTCTCATGATTGTGGAAATTCATCTTTTGGAAATCTCGATGAATTGTGGTTTAGTTCATCAGCCACCCCCTCATCCTCTCTTTGGTTTGATGATGAACTCTTGTTTCGGAACTCGTTTCCATAGTCCAATTCCCGAGAATCTTACATTGTCATCTCGACAATTTGTGTTGCACCTTTTCTTCTCAGACATCCTGAGTCTGAGGTATCCTCACACCAATCAGATCTGAATCTCGGTTAGATATGATGGTTGGAACATATTTCCAGGAATTATAAACATCTTTACATGACCTGGTAAGGTGATGTCATGCCCAGCACACCTGGCCGGATGACCTGCTATTATAGTTTCCTTATTAGCAAGGTTATCCATTCTTCCATGAGGAAATTGTAAGACTTATTCTACAAGTTGTTCCTGATGGATCCTTCCTGTATCCAAAGTCTGACCTTTGCTTGAAGACCATGTCAATACTATCTCGAAGCATGTCTGTGGTACTCCGATTTTCAACAAGAACATTTGAAGCCCAATGCTAAATGTTTCCTGCTCAATGATCCAAACACCACTGTATGGGTAATGTCATGAAATTTCTCTCCCCTTACCTAAAGAGATTTCCACTTTAAATCCTGTCATGGATATCATGCCCTGCTTGTCTGTGGGAAAGATATACCCCGGGAATATGTGTGTATACACATTTTCCCTTCCATTGTTCTGTTTAAACCTGATAACCACTTTTCCTTTCCATTGATTTGTTTAAACCTTCTTGTGATCTATATGATCTAAGCAGTAATATTCTCCTGCTTATGTAAACATCTCGGTGTACAATTCTGACAACAAGACCCTGTTACTATTGTTGATGACTTTCCGGTAGCCACTGATGGGTGATAACTTTGCCAATTGGTTCGCCCCATTCAACAAGCAGGAAAATTGCTCTTCGTTCCCCGTCCTTGGTACCAACATTTTTGCCGTGCACGACAAGCTATTCAACGACATGCCTCCTCGTCAGCGGTGCAAGATGTCACCACCCTTCCTACTTTCAACTGATCGAGTCTTAAGAGACTCTGCGTGAGTCTGAGTCCGTAGTGCTGCAGTGAGCCTGTCCTGTAGTGACTTGAAGTTCGTCTAGGTCTGTCGCTGTGAGTGAGCTTGAGTAGCTGACTTGATGAGTGCAGCGTGATTGCCGGAAGGTGATGTTGTTGTCGATTGGTGACTGTAGTACGCGTGTGAAGTGCTATGCACTTGTGTGTCGGTGCTATGGTTAGCTTGCTGTAGTAGTTGTCATGCTGTAGGCTTGATGGACTTGGAGTAGTCTGACGATGCTTGTAGTCTTGAGGTCTGAGTTGGGATGTCTCGAGTAGATCAGGATGAGCCAGTGATGCTGCTGACTCAGCATGTTATCTGATGTTATAGGTATTCGGTTAGCCTTAGATGAACTTGCTAGACTTGACTCGCTGAACGTCATGAGTAGTGTTGCTGTAGCACGCATACTAGAGGGATGTGGTCTCGATAGCTACTGCTTAGGTGAGTGATGCAAGACATTACTTAGTCAATGTAGAGCATCCAAAGACTACAGCTGCACGTGATTGACACATGCTACGTGAGCTTGAGTAGGTAGACGTAAGTCTAGTCATGCAAATGAGATCTATCGAAATAGCAGAATCACTCAAGTAAGGAAGTGCATCGTCAGAAATTCATCAATCATGGCAAATCATTCTTGAAGCTAGAACAGAAGTACAAATTAGCATATATTGTCGAATGAGAATCAGTGATCATAATGATGCCTAGCTAGATCCTAAATCAGATTCTATAGAAGTTGATAGAATCAAAGCTGAATATAACTGACTAACTTTGAAACAAAGTAATTATGATTAATGCAGGCATAACTCAAGCACAATGTGCAATTACGTGTATATGAAGCCTAGATAAACTAGAAAAATCTATGAACCGACATTAAGTCTTCACGTATGTCATAGACTCAAAGTGCTCGACCATATTTTGACTAGTAACATACATAGTACTAATCAAATTGATCAACATGTTCCCTCTCCTTTTGACCAGTCAAATTGACTTAGTCAACTTGAATTATTATTAAATCTAGAAATTCCAAAAATATAATTAAAACTTTGAAAATTAATATAAAATAAACGATAACTTCGGATGAAAAAACTTTGTACAGAAAGTTGCTTAGAACGACGAGGCGAATCCGGAGGCCTGCCCGTTAAATCGCCACACACCCCTAGCATGCCGAACACGCAACTTTCCCACTGCGATTCATTTGTCCGAAAACGCGCAACACCGGGGATATTTTCCCGGATGTTTCCTCCCTTCACCAGTATCACCTCATATCGCGTTACAACACGTTTAGCTCTGCCTGTTGTCATGTTATGTACTTGCTTGCTATGTATTTACTATTTCTCCCCCTCTTCTCTTGGTAGACCCGTGGCGATCTTGATGCCCTGTGTTCGACTACGGAGTTGGCGACCCCTCCTTGCCGAGCAACCAGGCAAGCCCCCCCGATCACCGGATATCGCCTATTCTTCTCTATCTTGCTTGCATTAGAGTAGTGTAGCATATTCTTGTTCGGTTACTCCTATTACATTGCATAGCTTTGTCATTGTTGCTACAGATCATTGATACCTTACGCAATCCTAAATTCTTAGTATAGGATGCTAGTTTATCATCATTGGCCCTACATTCTTGTCGATGCGCCTTGCTATACTATTGGGCGTGATCACTCGGGAGGTGATCACGGGTATATACTATACATATATACATACTACAGATGGTGACTAAAGTCGGGTCCGCTCGAAGAGTACCCATGAGTGATTCACAGTTGGGGCTGAAAGGACCTTTGTCTGACGGCCCTCTGTGTGGATCTTTGTGTCGGAGCGACAGGCAGGTTGAGACCGCCTAGGTGAGAGGTGGGCTGGCCTGGTCGGCGTCATGGTTGCTTCATAATAACACGCTTAACGAGATCTTGGTATTTGATCTGAGTCGGCCATTTGGTCTATACACACTAACCATCTCGCGGGAGTAGTTATGGGTATCCGGCGTCGTGGTATCGGCCGAAGCCTTCTTGGCGTCGGCGACGGGCGGGCAGCGCCGGATTGGGCTGGGCGCCACTAGGCTGGAGTGCGCTTCCGGCCGCCCTACGCAGCGTCTTGGTGTGCAATGGGCGATGTGCGGACCCGAGCGCATAGGATTTAGACCGCGGGCTGACCTCTCTGTTGTGCCTAGGTGGGGCTGCGGCGTGTTGATCTTCGAGGCGGGCATGACCCAGAAAGTGTGTCGGCCAAATGGGATCGGCGTGTTGGGTTATGTGGTGCACCCTGCAGCAAGTTAATCTATTGAATAGCCGTGTCCCTCGGTAAAGGACAACCCGGAGTTGTACCTCGACCTTATGACAACTAGAACCGGATACTTAATAAAACACACCCTTCCAAGTTCCACGAACAACCCGGTGATCGCTTTTCCGCAGGCGGCGAGGAGGATCGCGGGTAGGATTATGCTATGCGATGCTCTTGGAGATGCTACTTGGTGATGCTACTTGGAGATGCTACTTGGAGGACTTCAATCTACTCTCTTCTACATGCTGCGAGGCGGAGGCTGCGAGCGTAGTCTTGACGTGATTAGCTATCCCCTCTTATTACGGCATTCGCGATTCGGTCCCGATATGGCCCTTTACACATATACCCATGCATATGTAGTGTAGCTCCTTGCTTGCGAGTACTTTGGATGAGTACTCACGGTTGCTTTCTCCCCTTTTCCCCTTTCCTTTCTTTACGGTTGTCGCAACCAGATCTTGGAATCGAAGCGAGACGCCACCGTCGATGGCGACTACTACTGGAGGTGCCTACTACTACGTGCGAGCTGTGGCGGCGACGACGGGAGTAGTTTAGGAGGATCGAGCAGGAGGCCTGCGCCTCTTTCGATCTGTATCCCAGTTTGTGCTAGCCTTCTTAAGGCAAACTTGTTTAACTTATGTCTGTACTCAGATATTGTTGCTTCCGCTGACTCGTCTATGATCGAGCACTTGTATTCGAGCCCTCGAGGCCCTGGCTTGTATTATGATGCTTGTATGACTTAATTTACTTTTAGAGTTGTGTTGTGATATCTTCCCGTGAGTCCCTGATCTTGATCGTACACATTTGCGTGCATGATTAGTGTACGATTAAATCGGGGGCGTCACAAGTTTGTTAGCTCTCATAAGATAACCATCCTTGAGGTAATATTGTTCCCAAGATGTATGCGTCAAACATTTAGCATAATGAGGTGCAAATGATGGATCACTAGCATACAAATCTTTGATGTTCTCAAAGCCATTAACATTCAACTCAAGTTGGGTGACAAGCGTGCATATACGTGAAAGTGCATCGGCAACTACATTTTCCTTGCCCTTAATGTACTTGATCACATATGGGAACGATTCAATAAATTCACTCCATTTGGCATGACGCTTGTTCAATTTAGTTTGACCTTTCAAGTACTTAAGCGTTTCATGATCGGTATGGATGACAAACTCATGAGGTCTAAGATAATGTTCCCAAACATGTAGTACACGCACTAAAGCATACAATTCCTTGTCATATACGGGATAGTTAAGTTGAGCACCGGAGATTTTTTCACTAAAATAAGCAATGGCTCGTTTTTCTTGCATCAAAACTCCGCCAATTCCTGTACCACTTGCATCACAATGAACCTCAAAAGTTTTGTCAAAATTAGGCAAAGCAAGAATCGGAGCATGAGTAAGCAAAGACTTGAGTTCATCAAAAGCGTTTGATTGCAAAGGTCCCCAAACAAAAGGAGCATTTTTCTTACTCAAAGCATGCAAAGGGGTTGCGATAGAGCTAAAGTTTTTCACAAAGCGGCGATAAAAACCTGCAAGACTAAGGAAACTTCGCACTTGTTGCGAATTGGTGGGTTGGGGCCAAGTTTTAATTGCTTCAATTTTAGTTTCATCAACATGGACACCCTTGGAAGAGACAACGAAACCCAAGAAAACCACTTTGTCAACGCCAAAAGTGCATTTTTTCAGGTTGGCATAAAGACTTTCCTTTCGAAGTGTTTGCAAAACAAGCTTAACATGATCAAGATGCTCTTTCATGGTTTTGCTAAACACAAGAATATCATCGAAGTAAACCACAACAAAGATCCCAATATAAGGTCTAAGCACATGATGCATAAGACGCACGAAAGTACCGGGAGCTTCTGACAAACCCATAGGCATGACCAACCACTCATATAAACCAAATTTTGTTATGAAAGCAGTTTTCCATTCATCACCCTCATGAATGCGGATTTGATAATAGCCACTTTTAAGATCAATTTTTGAGAAAAAGTTGGCTCCACTAAGTTCATCAAGCATATCATCTAAGCGAGGAATGGGATGCCTATAGCGCACGGTGATAGCATTTATAGGTCTACTATCGGAGCACAAGCGGAAACTTCCATCGGGCTTAGGCACAAGTATAACGGGTACGGCACAAGGGCTTAAGCTCTCACGTACATGACCGTTGTCGATTAGTTGTTGTACTTGCCGTTGAATCTCCTTGGTTTCTTCGGGATTGACACGGTAGGGAGCTTTGTTTGGAAGTGGCGCTCCGGGGATGAGGTCGATTCGATGCTCAATGCCTCGAAGAGGAGGTAGACCCGGAGGTAGCTCATCGGGGAAGACATCTTGAAATTCCTGCAAAAGAGATTGAAACACCAAAGGTAGCTCGTGAATGGTGTTAGTTTTTGGTTCTCCATCCTTGCACACAAGGACAAAGTCCATCACACTCGATGGGTTCTCACACACTTCTCTTATCTCACTTTTGGTGGCGAATAGTATGAGGTTTTTCTCTTTAGGCAAAGAGGCGCTCAAGTTTGGCTTGTGGCTCTCACTCACTTTTTGGTGGCTCACTTTCTCACTCTTCTCTCTTTGGTTGGTGGCTTGTTTGTCGGCTATCACTTGACTAGGAGACATGGGTCGTAGGACATATTCTTTTCCTTTTATCTTGAAGCTATAGTGGTTTGTACGCCCATTGTGGTAGACACCACGGTCAAATTGCCATGGCCGACCAAGGAGGAGGTGGCAAACGGTCATTGGGACCACATAACACTCCAAAGTGTCCTCATATGCACCGATTTTGAATGATACTTGGACCGTATGCTCAACTCGTATAGTGCCGGAGTCACTTAGCCATTGAACCTTGTAGGGGTGCGGGTGCATCTTCTTGACCAATTGTAGCTTGGAGCATAGTTCTTCGCTTGCCAAGTTGTGGCAACTACCTCCATCGATGATGACTTTGACGGATCGTCCATTGATGCCGGCCTTTGTGTGGAAGATGTGGCATCGTTGGTCTTCTTCCTGTTGATGTTGAAGTGTCAAGACCTTGGAGACAACAAGAGCGGGACTCGTATCTTCATCACAAAAGACTTGATCATCTTCATCCTCGTTCACGCGCCGGTGCATGGCCACTTGCTCAATAGCTTCCATTTCATCCTCACTTATTGAGTCGTAGGTGCCATCGTCGTTGAGAATCGTGGTGCGCTTGTTGGTGCATTCATAGGACTTGTGGCCTCGGCCGCCGCAAATGAAACACTTGAAGGAGCTTGTCTTGATGGTCTCATCGGTTGGAGTAGATGATGAAGCACGCGGCTTGAGGTTGCTTGTAGTAGTAGGAAGACGACTTGAACTTGTGGAAGTTTTCTTGTAACTTGACTTGTCGTCGTTGCTTGGAGAAGTCTTGGTTTATGTCGAAGTTGGAGTAGTTGTTGAAGCTTGGTTGTTGGAGAAGCCGTATGTTTTGGAGGAGTACTTGGCGTACTTGAAGTCATCTTGTACTTGGCGTTCCGCCTTTGTAGCTTGATGCACGAGCTCAATGAGGTTGGAGTAGGGTTGGAAGTCGGCGATCTTCTTGATGGGATGGTTGAGTCCATTCAAGAATCGTGCCATTGTTTGCTCATCATCTTCCGTGACATTGGCTCGAATCATGGCAATCTCCATTTCCTTGTAGTATTCTTCAACACTCTTTGTTCCTTGCTTTAGGAGTTGTAGCTTCTTGAAGAGATCACGGTTGTAGTAGGTGGGCACAAAGCGTGCTCGCATGACATCCTTCATTTGAGCCCAAGTGGTGATTGGAGGTTCACCTCTTGCTTGTCGGCGCTCAAGGACTTGTTCCCACCATATGAGCACATAGTCTTGGAACTCAAGTGATGCCATAGCGATCTTCTTCTCTTCCTCATAGTTGTGCAAACGAAAGATTTTGTCGACCTTCAATGCCCATGAGAGGTATTCTTCGGGATCATTGGTTCCATTGAACTTGGGCATTGTGAACTTGAGCTTGCCATATCGGTGCTCTTCATTGTGTTGTGGGCGATTGTGATGATGAGGTCCTTGACGTGGAGGGTAATCATCCTCATGTTGCCCTTGGCGAGGAGTAAGTCCATTATCAACTTGCTCTTGTTGACCTTGAGGTTGGGGTTGAGTTTGACGTGCTTGTGAAGGAGCTTGTGGGGCTTGACGTTGCACACGCGGATGGTAGTTCCTCTCTTGAATTTCTTCTCGAAGGGCTTCCTCTTGATTGCGCCTTTCGCGATTGCAGTTGGCGATAGCTCGACTTGATGCTTGAAGGGCACGTTCCGCTTCAAAAGCCTGTGCTTCTCGTTGTTGTTGTTGAAGACGTTGAGCCTCGGCGTCTTGTTGCTCTTGATGTAGGCGTGCTCGTTCTTGTTCTTGTTGGCGACGAAGACGTTGTCCTTCTTGAGCTTGAGCAAACGCTACTTGGTTTGATTGAGGACGAGGAACTTGTTCATCAACTTGCTCCTGGGGATGCTTGTCGTGTAGTGGTTTGCGAGATGCATGACGGTCTTGACGCGCGGCTCGTCGAAGAGTGTTCGATGATGGTGTACTTGTGTCGGAGAAGGAGTCGTCGGAGTGGCGACTTGAGTGGCTCCGTCTTGAGTGCGAGGATGTAGAAGGAGGCCATTTCACCAACAAGGCGCGGATCTCGTCCATTCTTGCATCGTTCTCTTGCTTGTGCGCGTCGAGCTTGTTGTCCAAGTAGTCTCTTGTACGTTGCTCGGAGAGTCGCAAGTCGGTGGCGAGGTTGTCGATGCGGTCGCTCATTGCTTGTTGCTCTTGATGTAGAGCTCGTTGTGCGCCAAAGAGGTGGCTCTTGGTGACGTATGATGACATGTCGTCGTCTTGCTCGATGAAGAGTGGGTTTGTACAAGAACTTGGCCTATCCATCATTTCAAGCAAATTGTGAGTGGTAGAAGGAGAAGAATTAATACCAATGTACCTTTGACCAAAGTTGAAGATGAATCAAGTTCACTCAAATGTGGACAATGAAATAGCACTATTGGTACCAACCCTTGTCGATTCTCACACCTACACAAGTAAAAGCTTTTGGTGTAGCTTGGTTAGGATGGTGGCACAAAATTGATTGCAATAGTAAGTGAGCTTCAATAATGTTGGAAAAGATTCACAAATTTGCAAATGCAACAAGTAGACCAAGCAAGTATGGGTACACGGAAACACACACGCAAATAGATAAATGGGATTGTGCAAGCCAAATGTGAGCCAAAATGTGGAATCCACGAAAATGCTCTTGTTGCACAATACTAGAGAGACACTAGCACGATTGCACAATAGGCGGATACGCAAACTTGTGCACAACCTACTAGGCAAAATGCAACTATCTCTATCCCAAGTATGCTATATGTATGGTGTTACGGTGCAATGATCCAAGATGATCCAATATGACAATCTTAATGATGTATGATGCTATGGTTCTTGCTTATAAGCTCGTTGCTTATCTTTCCTCTTTGCTTAAAAGCTTGGGTGGCTCTTTCAGTTTTTGAGCTCTTTTCTCATGCAAAACTTCACGAATCAAGATAGCAATTGTGTATGCTATGACAACTTTGTGACACACAAGTGGATCCCAAGATATGCACCACTATGGTATGGTATGTATGCTATGGAGTATGATCACTAAATGTGCACAAGTCACGTTGCCGGCAATACTCAATGGCTAGTCTCGATGGGTAAGCTACGCAAAAGTAAGGCCATGTGGTGTATCAATGCAATTGCAAGTTATGACAAAGATGTCGTCGAAGTTACCGTCCTTGGCAATGTTGAGTAGTCGATGGAGATGAGCGGTGGTGATGATGACGTCGAACCGTACCTATATAGCCGAAACACAATAGGACACGGGAACCACAACTCAAAATCTCAAAGACCAAGACACATCAAAATCGACATAGGATGTAGCGGTGAGCGGTGGGTGTGTTTTTGGAAAGTGTTGTGGGTATGCGGAAGAGGTCGTGGGCACCGTGGCACAATTTGGCAAAGGTATTGGGAAATGGCCGCGGGGTGTTGGAGTTGCTGTTTCCAGGGGCCGGATGTCCGGGTTTGCAGCCGGATGTCCGGGGCTCCGGATGTCCGGGGGACACGGGCCGGATGTCCGGGCTCTGGATCGGGGACGAACACGAAGAACTCCGCAGGGAAAATCGCAACTCCGGGGCAAAATTCGGACGAATTGGTGGATGGAAAAGGGTGGGGAGGGTGGGGAAAGCTAGATCCACACGTAGCAACACAAATCCATGGACCAAATCCAACAAAATTTCATCACACCAACAAATCACAAAAAAATTTGGGGCTATTTTTGGTGGGGATTTTCGGATTTAGGACGAAAACAACAAAATCAAGCTAGAAAACACGGGGTAGGGGCTCCAAAAACGTGATCAACTTGGCTCATGATACCATATGATGCAGGGTGGAACCCTATAGCGTCGATCTTTCATGTTTGTAGTGGATCCTACGGGGACTCACGAAGAACATGCGGAAGCACAAGGGAAAACACGGGGAAAACGAGAGAGAATCACTCAACCAACAAGGGAATCGATCACACAAGTGCTAGATCACCACACACATAAGAGATACACGAGATCCAAAGTCAACAAAGGATGATACAAAAGGTAACCGGGTTCTTCTCCGTGAGGAGGTCTTGATGGTCTTCCCTTGAAGGGGTCTTGAATCCGCTTGGGGGATCTTCTCCGTAGAGGTCCTGAGCTCCGAGGAGAAGTAACCAAGTGGATGAGCAAGGCTCTCACACAAAATATGAGCTAATCCAATGCTAACCCTAGAAAGAGGAAGGGGATGGAGTATATATAGTCTACGGGAGCGAAAGGGTACATGGGCTTCGGCCCTTCACTCTTCACGCAGGTGAGGCGGATGTCGGGCGTCGGGCGGATGTCGGGGCTTCGTGTGAGGCGGATGTCCGGGCTGGTGGCCGGATGTCCGGGCTGGATGCGCGACCTTCTGGTCTCTGGTGCGGGGCGCCGGATTTCTGGGCAGAGGGCCGGATTTCCGGGGTTCCGTGGGAGGCCGGATGTCAGGGACCTGGGGGCCGGATGTCCGGGCCCTGTAGTCTTATTGGCTGAGCTGCGGCTGCTGTGTTGGCGTCTCGGGGCGGATGTAAAGTGCGGGCGGATGTCGGGGCCTGGAAGGTGAACTTGTCCGTTTCAGCTGGTTCTCTTCATCCGTGGAGTGGGCAGCTTGTCCATGTTCACGCGCATCCTCGGGAGGTTCTTCTTGACACCTAATCATGCACAGTGTATCTGACTTAGGTAGTAGCCATGTCTCGAGAGGGTCATATGAAATATCATTTAGGAGAGAAGTCACCTCGGTTTCAAGAGCTCTTGCACGTGCTTGAGTCATAGGTCCTTGTGGGGTTGGATGTGTTGATGTAGAGTCCATGGGGATGATGGAGGGATGCTCCGCATCAGAACGTGCCACCTTTGAGTGCGAAACGATATACGTTGTCCCCCTTGAGTTTATTTACAAAGGCAACATAGAACTACATGAGTACCCTATTAAATTTTGGAATTATTCCGGCTTCGTTTGGCCTTATTTACACATTAATTGAGTTTTTGGTCATTTAATGTGCATAATTTAAAGTTGAACTACAAGCACATGCTCCCGTGCACCAAAGTTGGTTGACAAAATCACATTTGTGTCCTCGGGTGAATTTTTACTCCCTCCTTCCATCTATATAGGTCCTAATGCGTTTTTCGAGGCTAACTTTGACCAAACATTAGAGCAATAGTATATGACATGCAACTTACACAAAGCATACCTTCAAATTTGTATGTCAAAGGAGCTTCCAATAATATAATTTTCATAGTATACATCTCATGTGCTATTAATCTTGTCAATAGTCAAAGGCTGTCTTGAAAAACACATTAGGCCCTATATAGATGGAAGGAGGGAGTAGGTCCCATGCAAAAAATGAGAATAAAATTCAAACATCTGGGCATCGTGGCTCGGTCGAGAACATTGAGAAACTTGGTTTTAGAATCATGAAACTTGGCATGGTGTCATGTCATGGTAGTACCATGCCATGGTAAAAAAAGTTGGCCGAATAGGAACAAATTTTGGTATAAGCTTCTTGCAAATCGGAGCTTCTCTCAAGAAGGCTCGTGGTTCTGGGAGGGAACATGTCACCTTTGTGTGCATAATTCAAATTTGAAATACAAGCACATGTTCCATTGCACCAAAGTTGGTTGAAAAATCACATGTGTGTCCTCGGGTAAATTTCTAGATTCCATGCAAGAAATGGGAATGAAATTCAAAATTCTGGGCATCGTGGCTGGGTTGGAAACATTGAGAAACTTAGTTTTTTAATTCCTGTAAATCCAAAAGACGCATGAAAATAATGAAACTTGGCTTGGTGCCATGACATGGCACCAGCATGCTGTGGTAAATTTGCAGTCCGATTTGCGAAGGCGCACACATTAACAATCAACAAAGTCATTTTGCAACAAGTGCTGTCACGTTACAATCGGAAACACAAGTATTGTTGAAACCATGGTCGTTCTACTTACTAGTACCATTTACGTGCCGCCACACGTCCCCATTTTTTATTATCTAGGAGGCGCCGTGCAGGGTAGCTATTTGAGTACGAGAGGCATGCGATCAGACCCCTGCGCGTGCTTATCGGGAGGAGAGCCCTTTGACCTCCATTTGCCGTCCACCTCTCTCCCAACGTCTCCATTAATGGTGCCCGAGCCTCTGTTTAATGGCGTGGCTATGTCTCACTCGATTGAGATTTAAGAGAGAAAAAAGAAAATCTAAAAGCATGGATCTTGATGTCAGATCCGACGGACCTATATAGCATCTACTACGACTTATAGCAACACTGATGAATATATAAGGACATTAATTTTTTTTGATGAAAGAAGGGCTTGCCCCTTCCGATTTTCATTACTGAAAACCACCACAATTCACAAGAAGTTCAACACAACTCCAGCCTAACACGAAGGACTAAAAGCTACCAGATTGAAATCGCAACATCCCAAGAGGCCAACAAAGGCCAAACATCCGCGCTAGAACCCAACATTTCACAACTAACGACACAATCGACATCCTAAACCGATTATTACATCAAAAGAAACCAGGAAACTGAAGGAAGCCCAACAACAACTAGAAGAACAGCAACGCCAGGGTCGCCGCAGCAATAGTTTTCTTCATTCCATCCTCGCAACATTGATCTTCCACAGAAAGATAAGGACGATTAATTGTCTTACATAATTAGAAAGATAATTAAAAAAGCCACATGCGGCTACGCCCGAAATACACAAGGGCAAAAGAAGAAGGAAGACAAGGATCTGGCTCGCTGATCTCTACTTTCTTAATGTGTTGCTGCAGGCCGCGGGAACTAGTCTCCGCGGCGAGCGGTGATGAGCTCTTTCGTGTCCTCAAGACGCTGCTTGAGAACATCCACAGATTCCTCCACCAGCCTTTGGCGCTCGTTGCGGAGCATGTCATTCTCGTCCATAAGTTTCTTGACGATGACGCCGGTCCTCTTCAACAAGGCACTAGTCTCCTCCTGCTGGTCCGCGCCGGACGATCTTCTCCCTCGGCGAGTCACGCCGCCCGAGCCTCTCATTGCCCTCCCTTAGTTGCGGATGGCGCGGTAGCCTATTCAAACGAGGCTTTCATGTCATCCTGCAACCTTGCCCAGCCGGAGATCTGATCCATCTGGCTATGGACAATCGCATGCATGCTTTGTAACGATCGTCGCTTTGCCCGAGAAATTTTCCCAGGCCGCCGCGGCGCGGTGGGACATCTCTGCTGCATTCGTGGCACGGCGGGACATCTCTGCTGCTTCCGCGGCGCGGCCGGACCAGTCTGCTGCATCGACGGCGCGGCGGGACAGCTGTGCTGCTACTTCCGCGTGGCGGGACATGTTTGCTGCTCTCGCAGCGAGGCGGGACATCTCTCGTGCTTCCGCTTCCATGCTCGCCTCTCCCTGGTGGCAATCTCGACCCGAACTCCGCGGCGCCATGGCGAGCGCAAAGGGAAGGATGTGTTGGGGAACGCAGTAATTTCAAAAATTTAAATGCGCACGCAAGATCATGGTGATGCATAGCAACGAGAGGGAGAGTGTTGTCTCGTGCCCTCGTGAGACCCGGCGAAGCGATCTGGCGTAGAGGAAGTAGTCGACGTTCTCCTCGCGATCCAACCGATCCGGCGCCGTTACTCCGGCGCCTCCGAGTTCTTGACACACGTACAGCTCGGTGGCGCTCCTCGGGCTCCGATCCAGCAAAGCTCCGGGGAGAGAGTTCCATCAAGCCTGACGGCGTGGTGGCGATCTTGATGTTCTATCGACGCAGGCTTCGCCTAAGCACCGCCACGATATGACCGAGGTGGAATATGGTGGAGGGGCACCGACACGGCTAAGGAGCGATCTCAAGGATCAACTTGTGTGTCCTAGGGTGCCCCTGCCCCGTCAGATATAAAGGAGCAAGGGGTGCGGCCGGCCCTAGGAGGAGGCGCGGAGGAGTCCTACTCCCACGGGAGTAGGACTCCCCCTTTCTAGTTGGATTAGGACTTGGGGGAGGGAAAGAGGGAAGAGGCGCGCCCCCTCTCCTTGTCCTATTCGGACTAGGGGGAGGCGCGGCCTGCCCTGGCCGGCCCTTCCTCTTCTCCCTCATGGCCCACTAAGGCCCATTAACCCCGGGAGGTTCGGTAACCCCGGTGTTCCAGAAAATCCGATTTCACCGGAACCATTCGAACTCAAACATAGGCTTCCAATATATCAATCTTTATGCCTCGACTATTTGAGACTCCTCGTCATGTCCGTGATCACATCCGGACTCGAACTTCTTGGTACATCAAAATACACAAACTCATAATATAACCGTCATCGAAACCTTAGCGTGCGGACCCTACGGTTCGAGAACAATGTAGACATGACCGAGAGCGTCTCGGTCAATAACCAATAGCGGGACCTGGATGCCCATATTGGCTCCTACATATTCTCGAAGATCTTTATCGGTCAGACCGCATAACAACATCGTTGTTCCTTTGTCATCGGTATGTTACTTGCCCGAGATTCGATCGTCGGTATCCAATACCTAGTTCAATCTCGTTACGGCAAGTCTCTTTACTCGTTCGTAATACATCATCTCACAGCTAACTCATTAGTTGTAATGCTTGCAAGGCTTAAGTGATGTGTATTACCGAGAGGGCCCAGAGATACCTCTCCGACAATCGGAGTGACAAAACCTAATCTCGAAATCGCCAACCCAACATCGCCTTTGGAGACACTGTAGTACTCCTTTATAATCACCCGATTCGTTGGGACGTTTGGTAGTACCAAAGTGTTCCTCCGTAAGCGGAGTTGCATAATCTCATAGTTATAGGAACATGTATATGTCATGGATAAAAGCAGTAGCAACATACTAAGCGATCGTGTGCTAAGCTAATGAAATGGGTCATGTCAATCGGATCATTCACCTAATGATGTGACCTTGTTAATCAAATAACAACCCTTTGTTCATGGTTAGGAAACATAACCATCTTTGATTAACAAACTAGTCTAATAGAGGCATACTAGTGACATTCATTTGTCTATGCATTCACACATGTATTATGTTTCCGGTTAATACAATTCTAGCATGAATGATAAACATTTATCATGAAATAAGGAAATAAATAATAACTTTATTATTGCCTCTAGGGCATATTTCCTTGATCTCCCACTTGCACTAGAGTCAATAATCTAGATTACATAGTAATGATTCTAACACCCATGGAGTCTTGGTGTTGATCATGTTTTGCTCGTGGAAGAGGCTTAGTCAACGGTTGCGCTACATTCAGATCCGTATGTATCTTGCAAATCTCTATGTCTCCCACGGACTAAATCCGGATGGAATTGAAGCGTCTCTTGATGTGCTTGGTCCTCTTGTGAAATCTGGATTCCTTTGCTAAGGCAATTGCTCGATATTGTCACGAAGATTTTCATTGGACCCGATGCACTAGGTATGACACCTAGATCGGATATGAACTCCTTCATCCAGACTCCTTCATTAGCTGCTTCGAAGCTGCTATGTACTCCGCTTCACATGTATATCCGCTTCGACGCTTTGTTTAGAACGCACCAACCGACAGCTCCTCCGTTTAGTGTAAATCGTATCCGGTCTGCGATTTAGAATCGTCCGAATCGGTGTCAAAGCTTGCATCAACGTAACCGTTTTATGAGCTCTTTGTCACCTCCATATCGAGAAACATATCCTTAGTCCTTTTCGGTATTTGGGATGTTCTTGACGCTGTCCGATGATCCACTCTGGATTACTTTGGTACCTCCTGCTAAGCTTATAGCAAGGCACACATCAGTCGGTACACAGCATTGCATACATGATAGAGCCTATGGCTGAAGCATAGGAACATCTTTCATTTTCTCTCTATCTTCTGCGGTGGTCGGGCATTGAGTCTTACTCAACTTCACACCTTGTAACACAGCAAGAACCCTTTCTTTGCTTGATCCATTTTGAACTTCTTCAAAATTTTGTCAAGGTATGTGCTTTGTGAAAGTCCAATTAAGCGTCTTGATCTATCTCTATAGATTTTGATGCCTAATATGTAAGCAGCTTCACCGAGGTCTTTCATTGAAAAACTCTTATTCAAGTATCCCTTTATGCTATCCAGAAATTATATATCATTTCCAATTAGTAATATGTCATCTACATATAATATCAGAAATGCTACAGAGCTCCCACTCACTTTCTTGTAAATACAGGCTTCTCCAAAAGTCTCATATGAACCCAAATGCTTTGATCACACTATCAAAGCGTTTATTCCAACTCGAGATGCTTGCACCAGTCCATAAATGGATCGCTGGAGCTTGCACACTTTGTTAGCTCCTTTGGATCGATAAAACCTTCGGTTGCATCATATACAACTCTTCTTCCGTAAATCCATTCAGAATGCAGTCTTTACATCCATTTGCCAAATTTCATAATCATAAAATCGGCAATTGCTAACATGATTCGGACAGATTTAAGCATCGCTCGGGTGAGAAGGTCTCATCATAGTCAATCCCTTGAACTTGTCAAAACCCTTTGCGACAAGTCGAGCTTTGTAAACGATAACATTACCGTCACGTCGGTCTTCTTCTTGAAGATCCACTTGTTTTCTATTGCTTGCCGACCCTCGGGCAAGTCAACCAAAGTCCATACTTCGTTTTCATACATGGATCCCATCTCGATTTCATGGCCTCAAGCCATTTTGCGGAATCTGGGCTCACCATCGCTTCTTCATAGTTCGAGGTTCATCATGATTTAGTAGCATGACTTCGAACAGGATTACCGTACCACCTCAGTGCGGATCTTACTCTGGTTGATCTACGAGGTTACGTAGTAACTTGATCTGAAGTTTCATGATCAACATCATCAACTTCCTCACTATTTGGTGTAGATGTCTCGAAACCGGTTTCGCGACAAACTACTTTCAAGTAAGGGAGAAGGTACAATTACCTCATCAAGTTCTACTTTCCTCCCACTCACTTCTTCGAGAGAAAATCCTTCTCTAGAAAGGATCCATTCTTAACAACAAATGTCTTGCCTTCGGATCTGTGATAGAAGGTGTACCCAACTATCTCCTTTGGGTATCCTATGAAGACACATTTCTCGATTTGGGTTCGAGCTTATCAGGTTGAAGCTTTTTCACATAAGCATCGCATCCCCAAACTTTAAGAAAGCGACAACTTTGGTTTCTTGCTAAACCATAGTTCATAAGGTGTCGTCTCAGCGGATTTTGACGGTGTTCTATTCAGTGTGAATGCGGCCGTCTCAAGAGCATAACCCCAAAGCGATAGCGGTAAATCTGAAGAGACATCATAGATCGCACCATATCTAGTAAAGTGCGATTCGACGTTCGGACACACCATTACGTTGTGGTGTTCGGGTGGCGTGAGTTTGAAACTATTCGCATTGTTTCAAATGTAGACCAAACTCGTAACTCAAATATTCACCTCCACGATCGGATCGTACAAACTTAATTTTCTTATTACGATGATTTTCAACTTCACTCTGAAATTCTTTGAACTTTTCAAATGTTTCAGACTTATGTTTCATTAAGTAGATATACCCATATCTGCTTAAATCATCTGTGAAGGTGAGAAAATAACGATATCCGCCACGAGCCTCAACATTCATCGGACCACATACATACGTATGTATGATTTCCAACAAATCTGTTGCTCTCTCCATAGTGCGGAGAAGCGGGTTTTAGTCATCTTGCCCATGAGGCACGGTTCATAAGTGCCAAGTGATTCATAATCAAGTGACTCCAAAAGTCCATCAAGTATGGAGTTTCTTCATGCGTTTTATACCGATATGACCTAAGCGGCGAGTGCCACAAATAAGTTGCACTATCATTATCAACTTTGCATCTTTTGGTTTCAACATTATGAATATGTGTATCACTACTATCGAGATTCATCAAAATAGACCACTCTTCATGGGTGCATGACCATAAAAGATATTACTCATATAAATAGAACAACCATTATTCTCGATTTAAATGAATAAGCGTGTCGCATCAAACAAGATCCAGATATAATGTTCATGCTCAACGCAGCACCAAATAACAATTATTTAGGTCTAAAACTAATCCCGAAGGTAGATGTAGAGGTAGCGTGCCGACCGCGATCACATCGACTTTGGAACCATTTCCCACGCGCATCGTCACCTCGTCCTTTGCGGTGTTAAGCAATCCGTAGTCCTGTTTGAGTTGCAAATATTAGCAATGAACCAGTATCAAATACCAGTGCTCTGCGAGCTCTAGTAAGGTACACATCAATAACATGTATATCACATATACCTTTGTTCACCTTGCCATCCTTCTTATCCGCCAAATACTTGGGGCAGTTCCGCTTCCGGTGACGGTCGCTTGCGGTAGAAGCACTCGATTTCAGGTTTAGGGCCGACTTGGGTTTCTCTCTGAGCGACAACTTGCTTGCTATTCTTCTTGAAGTTCCTTCTTCTTCCCTTTGCCTTTCTTCTTGAAACTAGTGGTCTTATTGACCATCAACACTTGATGCTCCTTCTTGATTTCTACCTCCGCAGCCTTTAGCATTGCGAAGAGCTCGGTATAGTCTTTACTAACCCTTGCATATTATAGTTCATCACGAAGCCTTTATAGCTTGGTGGCGGTGATTGAAGAATTCATCAATGACACAATCATCCGGAAGATTAACTCCCAGTTGACTCAAGTGATTGTAATACCGGACATTACGAGTATGTGCTCACCGACGAACTATTCTCCTCCATCTTGCAGCTATAGAACTTATTGGAGACTTCATATCTCTCAATCCGGGCATTCTGTTGGAATATCAACTTCAACTCTGGAACATCTCATATGCTCCATGAGCGTTCAAAACGTCGTTGAAGTCCGGTTCTAAGCCGTAAAGCATGGCACACTGAACTATAGAGTAGTCATCAGCTTTGCTCGCCAGACGTTCTTAACGTCGTCGGTTGCATCATCAGAAGAGTCTGGCACCTAGCGGTGCATCCGGGGCGTAACTCTTACGTGCAGCAATGAGGATAATCCTCAAAGTTACGGACCCGATCCGTGTAATTGCTACCATCATCTTTCAACTTTGCTTTCTCAAGGAACGCATTAAAATTCAACGGAACAACAAAGACGAGCCATCTATCTACAAACAAACATAGACAAGCAAGATACTATCGGTACTAAGTTCATGATAAATTTAAGTTCAATTAATCATATTACTTAAGAACTCCCACTTAGACAGACATCTCTCTAGTCATCTAAGTGATCACCGATCCAAATCAACTAAACCATAACCGATCATCACGTGAGATGGAGTAGTTTTCAATGGTGAACATCTTATGTTGATCATATCTACTATATGATTCACGCTCGACCTTTCGGTCTCCGTGTTCGAGGCCATATCTGCATATGCTAGGCTCGTCAAGTATAACTCGAGTATTCTGCGTGTGCAAAACTGGCTTGCACCCGTTGTAGATGGACGAGAGCTTATCACACCCGACCATCACGTGGTGTCTCGGCACGACGAACTTTGGCAACGGTGCATACTCAGGGAGAACACTACTTGATAATTTTAGTGAGAGATCATCTTAAAATGCTACCGTCAATCAAAGCAAGATAAGATGCATAAAGGATAAACATCACATGCAATCAATATAAGTGATATGATATGGCCATCATCATCTTGTGCTTGTGATCTCCATCTCTGAAGCATCGTCGTGATCACCATCGTCACCGGCGCTACACCTTGATCTTCATCGTAGCATCGTTGTCGTCTACGCCATCTATTGCTTCTACGACTATCGCTACCGCTTAGTGATAAAGTAAAGCAATTACTGATGCGTTGCATTTCATACAATAAGCGACAACCATATGGCTCCAGCCGATTGCCGATAACCGGTTACAAAACATGATCATCTCATACATCAAAATATAGCATCACGTCTTGACCATATCACATCACAACATGCCTGCAAAAACAAGTTAGGCGTCCTCTACTTTGTTGTTGCAAATTTTACGTGGCTGCTACGGGCTTAGCAAGAACCGTTCTTACCTATGCATCAAAACCACAGCGATAGTTTGTCAAATAGACTCCGTTTTAACCTTCACAAGGACCGGCGTAGCCACACTCAGTTCAACTAAAGTGAGAGAGACAGACACCCGCCAATCACCTTTAAGCAACGAGTGCTCGTGGCGGTGAAACCAGTCTCGCGTAAGCGTCTGGCGTAATGTCGGTCCGGGCGCTTCATCTCACAATACCGCTGAACCAAAGTATGACATGCTGGTAGGCGGTATGACTTATATCATCCACAACTCACTTGTGTTCTACTCGTGCATATAACATCAGCGCATAAAACCTAGGCTCGGATGCCTTTGTTGGGGAACGCAGTAATTTCAAAAAATTCCTGCGCACACGCAAGATCATGGTGATGCATAGCAACGAGAGGGAGAGTGTTGTCTATGTACCCTCGTAGACCGAGGCGAAGCGATCACTGGCGTAGAGGAAGTAGTCGACGTTCTCCTCGCGATCCAACCGATCCTGCGTCGTTACTCCGGCGCCTCCGAGTTCTTGACACACGTACAGCTCGGTGGCGCTCCTCGGGCTCCGATCCAGCAAAGCTCGGGAGAGAGTTCCGTCGGCCGACGGCGGCGTGGTGACGATCTTGATGTTCTACCGACGCAGGGCTTCGCCTAAGCACCGCCACGATATGACCGAGGTGGAATATGGTGGAGGGGCACCGACACGGCTAAGGAACGATCTCAAGGATCAACTTGTGTGTCCTAGGGTGCCCCCTGCCCCGTATATAAAGGAGCAAGGGGTGCGGCCGGCCCTAGGAGGAGGCGCGGGAGGAGTCCTACTCCCACCGAGTAGGACTCCCCCTTTCTAGTTGGATTAGGACTTGGGGGAGGGAAGAGGGAGGGGGGCGCCCCCTCTCCTTGTCCTATTCGGACTAGGGGGGGCGCGGCCTTCCCTGGCCGCCCTTCCTCTTCTCCCTCATGGCCCACTAAGGCCCATTAACCCCGGGAGGTTCGGTAACCCGGTGTTCGGTAAAATCCCGATTTCACCGGAACCATTCGAACTCAAACATAGGCTTCCAATATATCAATCTTTATGTCTCGACCATTTCGAGACTCCTCGTCATGTCCGTGATCACATCCGGGACTCGAACTTCTTGGTACATCAAAATACACAAACTCATAATATAACCGTCATCGAAACCTTAAGCGTGCGGACCCTACGGTTCGAGAACAATGTAGACATGACCGAGACACGTCTCCGGTCAATAACCAATAGCGGGACCTGGATGCCCATATTGGCTCCTACATATTCTCGAAGATCTTTATCGGTCGAGACCGCATAACAACATATGTTGTTCCCTTTGTCATCGGTATGTTACTTGCCCGAGATTCGATCGTCGGTATCCAATACCTAGTTCAATCTCGTTACCGGCAAGTCTCTTTACTCGTTCCGTAATACATCATCTCACAGCTAACTCATTAGTTGTAATGCTTGCAAGGCTTAAGTGATGTGTATTACCGAGAGGCCCGAAGATACCTCTCCGACAATCGGAGTGACAAAACCTAATCTCGAAATCGCCAACCCAACATCGCCTTTGGAGACACTGTAGTACTCCTTTATAATCACCCGATTCGTTGTGACGTTTGGTAGTACCCAAAGTGTTCCTTCGTATGGCAGGAGTTGCATAATCTCATAGTTATAGGAACATGTATATGTCATGGATAAAAGCGGTAGCAACATACTAAGCGATCGTGTGCTAAGCTAATGGAATGGGTCATGTCAATCAGATCATTCACCTAATGATGTGACCTTGTTAATCAAATAACAACCCTTTGTTCATGGTTAGGAAACATAACCATCTTTGATTAACAAACTAGTCTAGTAGAGGCATACTAGTGACATTCTGTTTGTCTATGCATTCACACATGTATTATGTTTCCGGTTAATACAATTCTAGCATGAATGATAAACATTTATCATGAAATAAGGAAATAAATAATAACTTTATTATTGCCTCTAGGGCATATTTCCTTCAGGATGTTGAATGACTTGTTTGTTTTTGTGGATGAGGAGTTGAGGAGGAATGTGTAGTCATCTTGGCATACTAGTATTTATAACTGAGTACTAATACACTCCTAAGTGGGAACCCGTTTAGGTTGTGATCGGTGTGAACAGGTTTGCAATTCAATATAGCGTATTACTAATACGCTACTAAATGGGAAACCGTTTAGGTTGTGATCGGTGTGAACAGGTTTGCAATTCAATATAGCGTGGAGTAATTTGGAATGTGACGAGAGCAAGCTCAAAATTTATTGAAGGTTCTAGGGCTTATCTCTACTCCCTCCTTTCCGGTTTTATAGGGCTTATCTCAAAATTTTAGTTTTTCCATTTTATAAGGCTCAATTTGGTTGTTCCCCAACACATGTTCAGATTCCAAGGTGCATTAAATCATTGCATCCAAGTATTAAGAGAAAAATGACGAATGCATGTACTTTATGCATGCATGCATTGCAATTAATGCATTGATAAACATAATTTTTTGAGAAAAACAAGAGCATTAATTAGGTGCTTTTGCAAACTACAAAAAATATTCCACCACTCACCATCTTGGTTGGTGAGATTTTTGAATTAAGCCCTATAAACCGGAAAGGAGGGAGTACTGCTATGTACGTGCAATAACTGGCACCGTCGTATACATATCTTACGGCTAATGGGGCGTTCGACAGGAATAGCCACGTGGCGAGCTCTAGGCTAGTCTTTTTTTCAGACGCGTTAAACCTATCTCTCGGGACTTCTCGCATGCACCATCGTGCCACCCACAAAAACTTGTACTCTGAGTTTAGTACTCCCTCCGTCTGAAAATGCTTGTCAGCAAAATGAATAAAATGGGATGTATCTAGACGTATTTTAGTTTGAGATACATATCTTTTTATCCATTTTGATGACAAGTATTTTCGGACGGAGGGAGTACGTTATACAGGAAGAGAAGAGGTGCACACACCCACTCCTCTCACACACGCGTCTGTTTTTTCTCAAAATGGAGGATGATGACCCCCGGCCTCTGCATCTGGGAGTCACACACGCATCTGTAGCCACGAATTGTAGTGTTCTCAACCATCCGATTGGCTCTATCATGGAAGGAGTGCTTCTCATCAAAATGGATAAAAAGGGATGTATCTAGAACTAAAATACGTCTACATACATCTCCTTTTATCCATTTTGATGACAAGTAGTACTTCTTACCCAAAGGAACTTTATATCCAACAGACAGAAAGGTAATCCCTATATTAGCATATTACTAAGATAAACAGAAGGCAGTGTAGAAACATTTAGGACATGAGCTTGTCAATCTGAATGTGGAAGGACACAAGCTTAGCCCCGGCCAGCAGCTTGGGCGGAACTATCAAGAAGGTCAGCTGCTGCACGTCTACGTCGCTAGGATCCTTGCTGCTTGTCACCTCCATTTCCACCTTGACGGTGTCGGTCGTGCCTTTAGGCTCCCCCGGCGGGCCGTTCGCCCACTGCTTAGCCACGTAGTGAGGCAGTGGGGACGCCCCCTCTCTGATGCAGACGATCGACACGGTGATAGGCGCGCCGATGTTGAGCACACCGCCGACAAAGAAAAACATGCGGCGGTCCTCCTCCGCGAACAGCAAGAGTCGTGGCTCCGACAGTGGCACTTGCAGCTGGAGCACCTTGCCGTACTGGATCCTGTGCACGGGCATGGGATGCATGGTGCTGATGTGGTGGTAGAGCGCCGGTGGCGGGCCTTCGTAGCCACAGACGAGCATGGGGCATTTGCAGGGCGCGAGCGGACACATGCTCTGGTGATCGGCGAGCTTGTGGTAAGTGACGTAGAGCCCACAGCCTTCGTGCGGGCACTCCACCCTCACCAACGAAAGGGCGGAGTCCACCGCCGTGTTCCGCACATCAAAGCCATCGCCGCGCTCGCACTTCTAGCACTGTCGCTGGTTCCCGGGGCGCTCGGCGCGGTAGGCCGCGCAGGCCAGGTGCCCTTCCTTGCACTGCAGAAATCAATCGAACATCACATCAATCAAGAAACCTGCACCTTGCTCAGTCAGCCAAACGGACAAGGTGTATTCGAACCTCATACACTGGAGGCGTCAAGGGACGGAGGCACAAGGGGCAGTGGAGCACGGTGAGGTCCATCGAGACCTTAGAGAGCTCCATCGTCGAGTCCTGTTCGGTCTCCATGATCTCGCCCTCCTCGTGCACAACCATCTCTCGACTTGGGCCGGGGTATTACAAAGCTTTACCGTCACATATTTTATACTACTTCAAGGTGCCTTAAATCAACACATGCAAGTATCAAAAGGAGAGTCACGACATGCATGCATGCATTGTAATTAATGCATCGGTAAACGCAAATTATTGAAATATATCGAGTGCAGTGCTTTGATGTGTCGCGTCAACTCGTACATCAACAAGAAGTTTGATTATCCTCTCCCTCGCGGACTTAATTGCACCTGCCTCTGGCTATATGACAGGTTGGCCACACACCTGTCGGGCCCACCTATCATACACGCAAAGGCAGGAGCGTCCCTCCCTCGCCCATGAGCGTGGTGGCTGGCAAGACTAGGAGAAGCTTTTGCTACACGCTCTCCCTCCCGTACGCGGTGGACATGCAGCAGTTCAATCGGTGTCAGATGGCCAGAAGCATACTGTAGTACTCCTCCAGTGCAGTAGTACTCCATCATTGTTCGACTTCCCGAAGAGGCGAAGAGCCAAGCGCAGCCCGGACGCTCGTGTGGCAGTTTCATGTGTAGAGTAGTCTAGGATAGCGTGTACCGTGCCTGTAAGCTTAAAATCGTTTGGGTCGGCTCCATGCTATGTGGCCGTCTCGAAGTTTAAAAAAAATATTAAAATAGTCTTCTGGCCCTACCTGTCACCCTGGTGATTGTAGTTTGCACGCTGATCTGGTCAAGACAGGAATATATATTTTAATTTCTTTTTTTGTCGAGAAGGGGGGACTCCCCGGCCTCTGCATCAGAATGATGCATACGGCCACATATATTTTAATTTGTGGTGGCTAAATGTTAGAGGTTGCAGCAAATATATTGTACACTGTGGGTCTTTCAGCCAAGTTTAGAGGCAAGCATGTGGGGCTAGTGCTATGATGTGTCGCGACAACTCGTACAACGAGGAGAAGCTTAATTTTACTACACACCTTCTCCCTCGCCCATGGGCGCGGTTGCTCGCAAATGAGGACATGCTTTTGCTTAGTAGTACTTCTACAACAAGCTATCCGTCCCGCTCGCGGTGGACGGACATGCAGCAGTGGATTCAACAATGTAGAAGCAGTAGTAGTAACATCATTGTTCGTCTTCTCGAAGAGGCGAAGAGCCAAGCGCAAACCGAACATTGCAGTTGCGAACATTGGAGCACACATATAGCTAGGCTCTTGCATGAGAAAAAATTGCTATGTGAGCCCACTATTGTACTAGTACGTGCAACTATTTGGTAGTATAGCCCTGTAAACCAGAAAGGAGTATTTGCCCTTCTAGAGATTTCAACAAGTGACTAGACTACACCGAGACGGAGTACATATGGAGCAAAATGAGTGAATCTACACCATAAATAAATACGTACTAGTTCTATCGTTTTCCTCTACGAGGTGCACAATATTGAGTATACTGACTAGTCTCTTTTTGACACGCATTTACGTTTTTTTGACACAGTACAGACGCAAGCGCTCATATACATGCGCATACACTCACCCCTATGAACGCACACACGCACGACACTATCATCTTGAAATTACGAAGTCACCATAGGCACCTCGTCATCGACGGGTCCATAGGTGCTTGAATGCCAAGGAGGGAGAGGGTAGCGGTTCCCGAGACGTTGAACGGTCAATGATGCATCCTCAATTACATGCAGAGGGAATTAATTGGAGAAGCAGAATAGAGCCAACACGAAGTGAATGCATCAGAGTTTGGACTCTCATATAATAAAGGCGCCCCACCACTCCAATCCATCTACTCCCAAGTCTCTGTGCAACACTGCTCACTCCAATCCAAGACCAAGTGACCAGAAGCCACAAGCACCTATGGAGGAGATGGACGCGAGCGGCAGTCGGCTGTGCCAAATCATCCAAGGCGCCGGCGTGCGGCCCCGCACCGCGTAGCGTTTCCAGACGGTGCTGGCGACCGCAGGCATCGTAGCCCTCGTCGACGCCGGCTTCGCCTCTCGCATGGACGACATGATGGTCAACTCCATCTGCAAGTTCACCACCATCAAGAAGCGTGCAGACGACCTTGCCGCACTGCTCCAGCCCGCGCGCCTAGGCTCCTCATTGCCTGCCATCCTCATCGGCCTCCATGGTAACGAACTCTTTCAAGCCCTGGTGGCCCTGCAGGTGCCGGAGGTCGCGACGAAGAATTTGCACCTCGAGGCCGCGCTCGCCGCGCAGCGCCTCGCCATGCAAGAAACCGTTGACCTACACATCCAGGTCTACGAGGAAATTGTCTACATAGGCCACTACAAGGGAAGCGAGGACAGAAAGATGTTGGCCTTCTTCCAGTGGCTGGAATCTTTGGACGCCATTGTTCAGAAGCACGTCGACCTGGCCACGAAAGCCGCTGCTACTTAGGCGCCGTTCGGTGGGCCGGCGCCTTGAGTCGATGAGGTGGATGTCGTCGATGGATGCATCTCTTCTTCTTGCCTCCTGTAACTAGCACTGCATTGCCTCGTGTCCTTAATCTTTTATTAGTATAGTACTCCCTCCGTTCCCAAATATAAGTCTTTCTAAAGATTCCAGCAAGTGACTACTACATACGGAGCAAAATGAGTGAATCTACACTCTAAACTATGTCTACATACATCTGTATGTTATATTCCATTTGAAATAGTATCTAAAAAGGCTTATATTTATGAACAGAGGGAGTATATGGCATTTTTATTCCAGTCATAACGTTTTCACTGTGAGGTGGGGCCGCAGTTGAGCAAACCCACCCCGCCCACCGGGCGTCGGCCGAGTTTAGAATTAGAAGAGAGAAACGAGGGAGGAGAGCTAGCTGTAGCACAGACGTTGTTGATGGGACTCGTTGTTATAGAATAGGAGTATTGAGCACTCGTGCCTCTTGTTTTTGTGGGAAAAATTAGTCGTATGTCTAGTACCACTAGTTGGGTGCGTGCGACCTATAGCTGTCGTCACTTTAGGTCTCCTTTTCGAACCGCGGCTACGCTTCACAGTACATATTTTTCACGCATTTATCCTCCTATATGTACTCCTAGGCTATTTCCACGTGCTCCCATTCGCTGACATGTGGGACATAGAGCATCTGGGTCGTAGTGCATGCACGGCTTGGAGCATATGCTGGTGTACTTTACATTTCAGACCTCACGGATTACATGCAAACCCCCCGTAGAAGAATAAATAAATGAATGAATTACTACATGAAACCGGATTATTTTCATGGAAACCGGAGCACGTTCATTAAATTTTGGACATAACATGTTTATAAAAAATGACCGGACCTAAACCAGTCTAAGGGCCTCTTTGACTTTTCCAGCAAAAAAAGGGCCTCTTTGATTCGCAGGATACAGAAAACAAAGGAATGGAGTAAGTATGATGGCGATCAACCGAGACGAGGAGAACTCTAACTCAGTTAGAGGTTAGAGTTAGATTCTAACCCTGAACTAACTCTAAACCAAATAGGTGTATGGATGGCAGGGTTAGATTGACAATAAATGCTCTATCTCAATCATTTGACTACTTAGGACCCTATTTCCTGCCAGATTTGGAGGGTGCTTGGATATGTTTTAGTTCCATGACTAAAAGTAGTGGGACTAAAACTTGCTAGCCTCACCCATGCTTGGATCCAAATACTAGAGAGACTAAAATCAAGTTAATGAGCATTCATTATCCTCCAAACCCTCCAATCCAAAACTCGCCTGTATTAAAGGAGAGGAGTTAAATGAGGAGAGAGAGGACTAATCCACATTTTAGTAGGGGTACCCCTCACTAAAAAATTTTAGTCTCAAGACTAGTTTTAGCCCCTCTTTAGTTAGGGGTGCTTGGAACTTTAGCCTCTTAAAGAGACTATTTTTAGTCAGACTAAAATAAGTCCCTTGGATCCAAGCACCCTCTTGGTGTGGCCGGCTCTTCTGTCGCCTCCTCCCGCTCACAATTGACATAAACGAACCATCTATACAAATCAAGCATGCAAAACATGATATTTACTTTGTCCATACAAATGAGATATCCCACTTAAACATACAAGTCGTCAATCAAGCTTCACAAAATAGAAAAACTTAATGAAACAAAGAGTGAGCTAACTCATCACGGAAGTCATTCACGATAGGGAGGGAGCCCGGAGCCCCTCACGCACCGAGGGAGGAGCTTGCCATCGTCGCTCTGGAGGAAGGCTCTGTAGAGCCCAAGCCCCGGGAACCCCTCCGATGCCGGCCTTGCGAGTTGAGGTCGACACCGGCATGGGTAGCAGGACCGCTTGCCGCCGACTGGGAACTTAATCTTTGGGCCTCTAGAAATAATGCAAGCCCATAACTAAAATACCTAGAAAGGTGAACTGAATCTTTGGGCCTCTAGAAATAATGCAAGCCTGAAACTGAAATACCTAGAAAGGTGAACTGAATCTTTTGGCCTCTAGAAATAATGCAAGCCTGAAACTGAAATACCTAGAAAGGTGAACTGAACCTTTGGGCCTCTAGAAATAATGCAAGCCTGAAACTGAAATACCTAGAAAGGTGAACTGAATCTTTGGGCCTCTAGAAATAATGCAAGCCTGAAACTGAAATACCTAGAAAGATGAACTGAATCTTTGGGCCTCTAGAAATAATGCAAGCCTGAAATTGAAACAGAGAAGGAACGAACAAACTCACCGCTCTCGCGACCTCCCTAGTAGATGCGTCGCCGCCGCGCATGACAGAGGAAGAAAAACGACTGGTGAAGGGGGAGCGGGGCGACCTTCGAAGCCCGGAGGGAGAGGGCGGGCGGAGTAGGGCGACGGAGGCCGGAAGGAGAGGGCGGCCGGAGGAGAGAGAGGGCGACTGGCGCTTGGGCGGGCGGCCCTATGGGGAACAGAGAGGAGTCGTACGAGAGGGGGGAGCGATCTGGTGCGGGCAGGGGAGATTTTTTTAGTTCTCTTTTAGTGGGCCCGAGGATAACTAACCCAATTAGAACCTCTCCACCGGGCTAGTTTTTTTAGCTGGGTTAGAGCAAACTAGCTCAAACTAACCCCTCTTGTTTTGATAATTTGAGGCTATTTCAACCCAAACTAGCTCTAACTCAGGGATCCAAAGAAAGAGGAGTGTTACTGTACATGTTACAGTGTGGACCGTAGCACATTGTTTTTTATGGCCATATCACCACATTGTTTTCTCCGCTGGTTCCTTTGGCTACCGTGGTTCGCCTTGCTTGTTCACTGGCTCTTGTGGTTCGCACTCCTCCGACTGAGTAGTACTCCCTCCGTTCCTAAATATAAGTCTTCGTAGATATTTCACTATGGACCACATACGGATGTATATAGATGCATTTTATGTGTAGATTCACTCATTTTTCTCTGTATGTAATCCATAGTGAAATCTCTCCAAAGACTTATATTTGGGAACGGAGGGAGTAGTATAGTACTAGTATATACCGCATCATTCTTTGCTCCTTCTTACTACTCCGACATGTGGGAGAGCCAGCATCCGGGTCGACGTGTCATGCACCAAATTAGAGTGCGGAACGGAAGGGGGGGCATCACCCCGGTCGGAGTGCCAGTAATTCATGACTATAGTGAGTGGTCATATCACAAGTCTTTCCAGCAGTAACGCACCGTCAAATCGCATAGCCCCACTCGCTCGCCCTCCTCGCCTCTTTGTCAAACCACCTACCCGAAAACTGCCGCGCGTACTGCCCGGGAAAAGCCCCGCCCTCAACTTTTAACTACGCGAAAATAGTTCGAGCTTGTTCGTTCTATATAAATACAGTACTTACTGTCTGTTTATTCACCCGTGGGGTTGTTCAATGAATGGAGGGGCGGGGAGCACAAGTGAACAATACTGTAGTACTACTAGTAGTACGTAGGAGTCGTACAGTAGTCACCTTAAATAGAGAGTTTCTTTTCTTTAATGCCACGTACACAAATTGAAGCGCTTGTTGTGGAGAGAAAAAAGATAATCACTCCACTATATATGGACACTGGGGCCTGAGCGCTTTCTTTACTAGGGTTGCTCTCTTCATTCTCTCATCCTCTCCAGATATAAACAAGACAGCGGTAGCGACATTTTCTCTCTGCTCACCGCTGGTCATAGATCCGGTCGGATCCCTTCGGCCGGTGTGTGTAGAGGACTAAAAGGTGCATCGTTCACGCGGTCATCGCTGCCGAGGGAGGAAACCCACAGCTGCCGGAGGGGCCCGATCCTCTGCCCGTGTCGTTCTCTCCGACACAGCGCCGGCTCGGGAGGTCCTCCGACCCTTCTTCTCCCTGCCATTTTGTCCACAGATCCGACCTGCCGCCGTCGACATCTCGGCGACCCTCAGGTATAAGTTCTTCGAAAGCGGCCTTGCTCTACTGCCCCAGCTCCCCACGTGTCTGCATGTGCATCTTTTTTTACTCCCATCAGCTCTTCCAAAGCCACCTAAATTTTCAGTATTATTAGAGGTAAAGCTACTTCATGTTTTCGAATCTAGGGCTTTGTTCAAAGAACGAAGAAAGGGGGGAAAGTTGTAGCATGAATCTAGCACTTGATTCAAAGAGGAAATAATATGGTGAAAGTAGTAGAGACCGGATACCCAACCGGTATCTTGGTTGAAAAGGGAAATAATGGGAAAATGCAGTACAAACTGGATAAGGAACAGATCTATTATTGGTTGAAAAAAGGATAGAAAGTGGTGGCTGGTGGACAAGTCAACAGAGTATGTCCAGGATTAGATTTGATGCCATCACATAGTAAAAGGTCTCTAGGATTAGATTTGCTGCCCTCACATAGTAAAAGGTCTCAGGATTAGATTTGCTGCCCCCACATAGTAAAAGGTCTCAGGATTAGATTTGCTGCCCTCACATAGTAAAAGGTCTCCAGGATTAGATTTGCTGCCCTCACATAGTAAAATGTCTCCAGGATTAGATTTGCTGCCCCCACATAGTAAAAGATCTCCAGGATTAGATTTGTTGCCCTCACATAGTACAAGGTCTCCAGGATTAGGTTTGCTGCCCTCACATAGCAAGAACAAACTCGGCATCACCACTTTATGCCTCCTTGTAGGTACATTGTGCTGATGCATCCACAGTCGCGTGTCCTTATACCAACCTTGTGCTGTTGTTAATGTAAGGGCGCATGTAAAATGAAGCGATCACATTGTTACCTTAGGGACATGTCTAACCAGTGTTATTGTTAATCTAATGCCTCCAATGATAAGATGCAAAACTGTGTTACAAATGGCACTCCTGTTGTTTTCCCCAGTATGATAAGTAAGTTGCTCCTTTACGCTGCTGAGTGTCCTGGTGTCCCCACGGTCCCATGCCCTTAAACCAACTCTTTAACTGCTGTTGATTTACTGTGTCTGGTAAACAATCAATGCCACCATTAAAGTAATCCCATATTTGAGGAATCTCATTGTTGATCGTAATGCTTCTGGTAACATGAAGCATTGCTGACGTTTTAAAATTTCTATTGTCCTTGCGTGATTGCTATGAAGATAATTAAGATTTTTCTTTTCATTTTGTATATGTTTCGTATATTCTTATTGACCAGCAACTGTTTACTTTCTATCTTTTTGTGCAGATAGGGATATCCATTTCACCTTGTTGCTATTGTGACCTTTTGGTGAACTGCACAAAACACTATTTTTGGAATGAGTGTCTTGTGCAGTTCAACTAAAATGTCACGTGGGCAACATCTCTCAATTTTGGTGGAACTGCACAAAATGGTGATTGGAGTTTCCAAAATCTCTATCAAGTTCTGCTGGTAATCTCGTGCAACATTTTATTAGCCTTTGCAAGATGGAGCCATCACTGTCACCATAATGGCACTTTATTTTAGTGGAACTGCACAAAAGGATAAGAAAATTATAGTTGCACCTTACATGAGCCGGACAGCCAACCTTAATGTTCCTCAATTTTAGTGCAACTACTAAAGAAGAACCTGCCAGCTCACAAGAGCAAGTACTTCTTGCTAGCTGAATGATGCAATCTTTGCTTCATTTCAGGTGAACTGCAGAAAAAGGCGCATGAATTGAATCATGGAACTCCAGGCAGACCTCATCCAAGTAGAGCTGGAGGTTGAGTTCAAGGAGGCCGCTATTAAAGCGAAATCATGCTCTCCTGTCTCCTTGTTTGTGTTGTGCAAACATGTTGTGCAAACATGAATACTCAACTACAGATGTTGTGATGGTCAAGAGCATTCGCCAAGTTCTTCGATTGTATGACATGGCTAGCCAAGATGGATTTAATCCCGATATTCACTTTATCAAAAGGCTCTAATGGGTTGGTTCTGAATCTTGCAAGCTGGGAATCAATGAGATGTGTAGGCATATTTGTTGTACTTATTATTTGAATCTTATTTGTTGGTTATGAATCTTGCAAGCTGGGAATCAATGAGATGTGTAGGCATCTTTGTTGTACTTATTATTTGGATCTTATTTGTTGGTTACGAATCTTGCAAGTGGGAATCAATGAGATGTGTAGGCATCTTTGTTGTACTTATTATTTGGATCTTATTTGTTGGTTCTGAATCTTGCAAGCTGGGAAACATGGCATGATGATGCAGAGGACAACAACCATAACAAACAGTTCAAACTTGGTAGTATTATCTTTGTGAAAGTGCGACAAATGTGCTGATCGTGTGCGTCCTGAGAATAATAATTCTAATTGTTGTGCATGTTGATCCTGTGGCACCGATAGAACGAGCAAATGCATTGCTTGTTTTAAGTATAAATTTCTATTAATGCTAATTAAATTTAAGTAAAGTGACCACTAACTCCTATTATTACAGTACCAATACAGACCCGCTCGTGAACTGATGTGTGGCCGGAGTAGGTTTCTTAATGGTGGCGTTTGAATGCGCCGAGGGTGCATCTTCGCAAAGCGCAGCGGACGAGGAGGGTAGTAACTGTTGTCACCTGTACACACTCAGCTTACTGTTGAATCCAGTTCCCCAAGAGCTGAAAAACGAACGGCTGCCGCCGCCTACACACTCGTTCACTCGAAGAGACTCCAATGGCGATCCGAGGGGTGAGCCTGCTGGATACTTCAGCAAGGAGTTCCCCTATGAGTTTTCCGTTCAGTCCTATGGCTGCACCAAGTTGAATGTGATGTACACCAACGATACGGACTCGGTGAAGCTCTGCCTCGCCTCAGTCCTTTGGTTGCACCAGGTTCTGGAGCATTCGCCCGTTTCATCGGCAGCGCCGACTGCACCTTCGCTACGGTGGAGAGAAGGAAGAACGCGACGATTTGGCCATCTAGTGCAATGAGCTTGTCGACATCCAGAAGCAATACAAGATCATCAGCAACGGGCAGGAGAAGGACTCCATGGTTGACCTCGCTGAGACCATCATCGACCCCTGATACGCCAACATGAAAGAAGTGAAGGAAATATGCCCTAGAGGCAATAATAAAGTTATTATTTATTTCCTCATATCATGATAAATGTTTATTATTCATGCTAGAATTGTATTAACCGGAAACATGATACATGTGTGAATACATAGACAAACATATAGTCACTAGTATGCCTCTACTTGACTAGCTCATTAATCAAAGATGGTTATGTTTCCTAACCATAGACATGTTTTGTCATTTGATTAACGGGATCACGTCATTAGAAGAATGATGTGATTGACATGACCCATTCCGTTAGCCTAGCACTTGATCGTTTAGTATATTGATATTGCTTTCTTCATGACTTATACATGTTCCTGTAACTATGAGAATTATGCAACTACCGTTTACCGGAGGAACACTTTGGGTACTACCAAACGTCACAACGTAACTGGGTGATCATAAAGGAGTACTATAGGTGTCTCCGAAGGTACATGTTGAGTTGGCGTATTTCGAGATTAGGTTTTGTCACTCCAATTGTCGGAGAGGTATCTCTGGGCCCTCTCGGTAATGCACATCACTATAAGCCTTGCAAGCAATGTGACCAATGAGTTGGTTACGGATGATGCATTACGTAGCGAGTAAAGAGACTTGCGATAACGAGATTGAACTAGTTATTGGATACCGACGATCGAATCTCGGGCAAGTAACATACCGATGACAAAGGGAACAACGTATGTTGTTATGCGGTTTGACCGATAAAGATCTTCGTAGAATATGTAGGAACCAATATGGGCATCCAGGTTCCGCTATTGGTTATTGACCGAGAATAGTTCTAGGTCATGTCTACATAGTTCTCGAACCCGTAGGGTCCGCACGCTTAACGTTACGATGACAGTTTTATTATGAGTTTATAAGTTTTGATGTACTGAAGTTTGTTCGGAGTCTCGGATGTGATCACGGACATGACGAGGAGTCTCGAAATGGTCGAGACATAAAGATCGATATATTGGACGACTATAATCGGACACTGGAAGTGTTCCAGGTGATTTCGGAGAAAACCGGAGTGCCGGAGGGTTAACGGAACCCCCCGGGAGAGTAATGGGCCTTATGGGCCTTAGGGGAAAGGAGAGAGAGGCGGCCAGCATGGGCCGCCGCCCCCTCCCCCCTCTAGTCCGAATTGGACTAGGAGTGGGGCGGCGCCCCCCCTTTCCTTGCCCCTCTCCCCCTTCCTTCCTCCTCCTAGTAGGAGTAGGAAAGGAGGAGTCCTACTCCTACTAGGAGGAGGATTCCTCCTCCTGGCGCGCCTCAAGGGCGGCCGGCTTCCCCTTGCTCCTTTATATACGGGGCGGGGGCCCAGAGACACAAGTTGATCTACGGATCGTTCCTTAGCCGTGTGCGGTGCCCCTCCACCATATTCCACCTCGGTCATATCGTCATGAGTTTAGGCGAAGCCTGCGTCGGTAGAACATCATCATCGCTACCACGCCGTCGTCTTGTGGAACTCATCTTCGAGCTTTGCTGGATCGGAACCCGAGATTGTCATCGAGCTGAACGTGTCTTTGAACTCGGAGGTGTCGTACGTTCGGTGCTTGGATCGGTCGGATCGTGAAGACGTACGACTACATCAACCGCGTTGTGCTAACGCTCCGCTTACGATCTACGAGGGTACGTGGACAACACTCTCCCCTCTCGTTGCTATGCCATCACCATGATCTTGCGTGTGCGTATGATTTTTTTTTGAAATTACTACATTTCCCAACAAGAAGACGACCTGAACACGTGGGAGGTACCTCTGAATCTAGCCTACATAACCTATGCGGCCAAGGACGCATACGCATGCTACCACATGTACAGGCAGATCTTGGACATGAGGGCATGTCTGCTTCCCGTAACCAACGAGTACATGGACAGCCGCAACGTCATGATCAAGCGTGCCAGGAAGGTCTAGATGTTGTACTTTATCTGTTTATAAGCACCTTTATCATCTGAGTGTTTCATGCATTAGCCTATGTGTCGTAATTAACTGTTTTGTCCGAAATATTTCTTTTAAGAACCCATTAACCTGATTGCTTTTTTTAGTGGCTATTTGCTTATGTATGTAAACTAGTTCACTTGTCCGTAAAAAAACTAGTTCACTCGGCTGCCGTGCTTTGAATCTCCTTCCTCCCAACATATTCCCCTCCTCAGGTGGACCTAGCAGGTCTCTGAATTTTCTCCCACTTTCTTTTTCGATGTAAACTGAGTTTTCGCCCAGTACTTTCCCCTAGAACCAACTCAACTGTCCCACGTCTAGCCTAAAAAATAATAATACCCCACGTACTATTAACTCATCAAATTAAAATGATATTTTATTTCGTAAGTTGAAAGTTCTTACAAAATATTAATAATAATTGTTTATATATAACTTGGCAAGTTAACTCCTAGTGATTGCGTACATAAGCTTGCAATGATTTTATTGACATGCAATCATGTGTTTATGTTTTTATAACATTTCTTCATCTAGCCCAACATGATATTTTCACCCAACCCAGAAGTCCGCGGATTTCGAGAATAATGCAAATGGGATTTAAACGGACTGCATAGATGCTACATGATTGTTTCACCCAGCCCACCAAATGGACTAAAAAAACAAATGGACTGGCTGACATGTGGGCTAGTAGGTCGAAGCCTAAGAAGGCGTTGGATTTACATCCAACGGCCGGCATGGCCCAGTAGGTCGAAGCCTAAGAAGGTGTTGGATTTACATCCAACAGCCGGCATTTTTCTTCAATCTCTCATCTTCTTCCCCCAGTGCTGCCGGAACCGCCTGCTCCAGCCTCCGGCGTCCAGCGGCGCTGTTTTACGCTCCTCAGCGAAACACTACCCCGCCGACGGCGAGGCCATCCCTCCACTCCGCACCTCCTGTTATTGTATGCCGAGTGTAGGCCCACCCCGCACCCGAACCAGTCAAGTTTCCCACTCCTCTCCATCTGTGACTCCACTGCCGCGTCTTCCCCATCTCCGGGTCATTCCAGTCTGGGGCCTCGCCGTTGTCCACCGCCTCGGTCCGCTCGGCGCGGCATGGTCAACATATGAGAGTCACCGGAAGAGGACTGTACGTGGAGAGCCTGACGGCTGGGACCCACGAGGTCCATGGTCGCACGCAAGGAAAGTTCCTCCTTATTACGCACTGTACGTGGGAAGGGCTTCCGTATTTCGCGAAAAAACATTCCCCCCGCTGACAGGTCGGACCCACCAGCTATATCTTCGCACGTAAGGAAGTGTCTCCTTATTACGCACCAAAAACTGAATACCCCTTGCTAGCTGGGACCCACCATAGTGGCTGGCTGACTTGTGGGCCTACTAAGTTGACGAGGATGGAGGGCTTTGTCAACTTAGTCAATATGAACGATTCTAGCTCCAGTGACCATACAATGTCCATCCAAAGGCCATAGTGCTTCTTCAACCTCTGGTCTTCTTGCTCCAGCCGCAAAGAGCAGCGCCGGTCGTGCCGCGTGCTCCTGCCTCTCATGGCCGGCTGTGATGCCGCGGAGGCCTCACCGCCCCCTACTACTCCCACCGCTGGCCCAGGGTATCCCTCTACTCACCCACACCCCTTGTTATTCTGCGGCGACGGCAGCCTCACGCCACAACTGAACTAGTGAACCCTCGTACTCCTCTCCGCGTGGGCATCCACTGCCGTGTCTTCCCCGGCTCCGTGTCGTCCCCTTCCTAGGCCTCGCCGTCGTCCACCGCCTTGGTGTTCTTGGTGCGGCATGGTCAATGTGGTCAAGGACCGACTTCCATCGGAAGAGTACTGTACGTGGAGAGGCTGACAGCTGGGTCCACGACCACAGCCCAGTTTTTTGTGATTTGCCAAGTAAGTCGCTTTGTCAGGCCTGTTGGGCTGCAAATCTTTCAAGACGAGGAGAGCTTCATTCGGTTGGCCGAGAAAATGGCCTATGAGTAATGGGAAATGGGCTCTACATTTTTAAAACACATCAAACCGGCAATTAGTTTCAAATATCTTTTTATCATTTCGAGATTTTACATTACATTAATTTTTATGCATGGAGAATTTGTTGGATTTTATATTGACATACATTTATTTTTAAAATCAGTTTGAATGTGAGTCAAAATTTCGGGATTAAAAACAGTTTGGACCGCACCGAAATATGCCAAATTTCGTATTATTTTTTAACCGTGGCCACAATATGGCTGTAATGCTAACAAAAAGAATATGGGCTCCAAAAAAACCTTAAGAATTAGCAAATGGGCTGTAAATTATTAGAAATAATGGGAGATGGGTTGTATGCTGTTTTCCACAGATTTGAGGCTTTCCTAAAAAAAGGTTGACGCACAAGCAGTAACTGTTGGATGTCCATCGAACTGCCGTCGTGCTTCTTCAATCTCTGCTCTTCCTGCTCCACCGCTCACACAAGCACCACCGGGACTGCCTGCTCCCTCCTCCCTGCGGCTGGTTGTGCTGCCGCGCAGGCCTCACTGCCCCACCGTACTCCCATCGCTGGCCTAGCCATCCCTCTACTCACCCACACCTGCTGTTATTCTCCGGCGATGGCAGACGAACCAGTAAACCCTCATACAGTCGTACTCCACTCCGTGTGGGAAACAACTGCCGAGTCTTCCCTTCCTCCGTGTCGTTCCCTTCCTAGGCCTCGCTTTCATCCACCACCCTGGTGCTCTCGGCGCGGCCTAGTCAACGTGGTCAACGGCCGACATGCATCTGAAGTGGACTGTACGTGGAGAGGCCGACAGCTGGGTCCACGGCCGCACGCAAGGAAATGCCTCCTTAGTACGCGCAAAATAATGATTCCTCCACCTGACATCAGGGACCCACCGAAAGGGCCTCTGTATTTCGGGAAAAAAACGTTACCGCCGCTGACAACTCGGACCCACCAGTTATATCTTCGCACGCAAGGAAGTGCCTCCTTATTACGCACACAAAAATGAATACCCCCCGTTAGCTGGGACCCAGTATAGTGGCAGGCTGACTTGTGGGCCTACTAAGTTGACGGGGACGAAGGGCTTTGTTAACTTAGTCAATATGCACGATTCTAGCTCCAGTGACCGTACGATGTCCATCCAACGGCCGTAGTGCTTCTTCAACCTCTGGTCTTCTTGCTCCAGCCGCCCAAACCAGCACCGGTCGTGCCTCGTGCTCCTGCCTCCCATGGCCGGCTACGATGGGGCGGAGGCCTCACCGCCCCCTACTACTCCCACTGCTGGCCAGGCCATCCCTCTACTCACCCACACCCCCTGTTATTCTGCGGCGATGGCAGCCTCACACCGCAGTGAACCAGTGAACCCTCGTACTCCTCTATGCGTGGGCATCCACTGTCGCGTCTTCCCCGGCTCCGCGTCGTCACCTTCCTAGGCCTCGCCGTCGTCCACCGCCGTGGTGCTCTCGGCGCAGCGTGGTCAACATGGTCAAGGAAAGGCTTCCATCGGACGTGGACTGTACGTGGAGAGGCTGACAACTGGGTCCACGGCTGCAGCAAGGAAGTGCCTCCTTATTACGTGCAAAATAATTATTCCTCCACCTGACAGCAGGGACCCACCAGATGGACCACCGTATTTCGTGAAAAAAAGTTTCCCCCTGACTGCTGGGACCCACCAGCTACATCTTCGCACGCAAGGAAGTGCGTCCGGGCAAAAAAACAATTCGCCCCCAGACTGCTGGGACCCATTAGCTACATCTTCGCAGGCAAGGAAGTGCCTGACAGTCGGGACCCACTTGGTCGAAGCGTACGTAGCATTGTCATTCTGGTCGCGAACGTGTACATACATATATACTGGTGGATGTAGAGGCGCGCACGTAGCATGTACACGTACGTACAGCGGCCAGGGTGCAAGAAAGAAAATATGGCCACGTATGTGTACATACGGGCGGGGTCTCGAACGCCTAATCGCGCATACGTACGGCGAGGGCTCGTGTTCACGGGGAGGCAACGGAATGCGTCGTGTTCATGGGAAGGCAACGAAATGCGTCGTGTTCATGGGGAGGCAACGGAATGCGTCGTGTTCATCGGGAGGCAACGGAACGCGTGGGAGCCAACCGGCTGGGTTGGAACGGAATGCGTGGTCGTGTTCATCGGGAGGGGTTGGACAGAACAGGCAATGGAAATGAGGCCTGGCGTACCGCACAACGGAGGAAACGGACCTCCTATGTTCGGAACGGTGTCCTGTTGATCGGGAGGGGTCTGGTGTACCACAAAACGGAGGAAACAGAACTCCTACGATCGAAACGGGGGTCCTGTTGATCGGGAGGTGTGTGGCGTACCGCAAAGCGGAAGAAACGGACTTGTGTTCGAGCGCTACGGTCAAAACGGGGGTCCTGTTAATCGGGAGGGTTGTGGCATACCGCAAAACGGACGAAACGGACTTGTGTTGGAGTGCTACGGTCAAAACGGGGGTCCTGTTCATCGGGAGGGGTGTGGCGTACTGCAAAATGGGACTCCACGGGATACTGTTCATCTCCACCATCGACCTCCTCCAGCCTCCACGGACTACTGTCGACCTCCTCCAGCCTCCACGAGCTCCTGTGCATCCAGCCTCCACCGCGCGCTACTCCACCGGCTACTGTTCAACCACCCTCCACGGGCACCCTCCACCATCTCTGCTCATCCAGCCCTCCACCACACCACGGGGTCTGTTCAACCACCCTCCACGGGCACCCTCCACCGCTCATCGTTCATCCAGCCCTCCATAACACGGGTCATGTTCATCCAGAGGCAACACCATTGCACACCGCTCATCCACCACCCCCGCAACGCCATTGTTCATCAATCGATCGGCTTGATTAGCGCGAGAGCGAAGAATCGCCGATTGGGTTCGATTAACGACCATTGATCGATCGCTCGGGTTCAATAACGATAGCTCGGTCTGTAATCGCCGGGTTCGATTAGAGCCCAACGCCTCGCTTCGGGTTCGATTAGAGCTAACGCCTCACACACGCTGCAGCGCGTGTACAAGAGAAACACGCATCGCTCGGCCCCCAACCTCCCACTGTAACCGGGAACTCCCCTAAATTTTCCTCGCCCTCGCTTCTACCACGGCTTTTTCCGTCATGGACGGCCCAAAGAATGTCATGCAGCTTTATCTCCGGCCCGCCCAGGATGAAAAGCCCATTTTCTGTCATGATTTTTTGTCATAGAAGTAGGAGCCCACCACATCTATGATGATACCGGGTTTTGTCACAATTATCGTCATAGAAGTGTCATATGTATGACAGAAAAAAAATTTGTTCGGCCCAAAATGTCACGGATGTGTCCTTTCTTTGTAGTGCATGACGAGGAGGGAGTAGTCCCTCGAACCGTCGATGAACGATCCTTCATACTGCCCACAAACGATCCCTCAAACCAAAGACCGAAAGCATGGCCTCTCTACTTGGTTGCAAGCATGCAACCTTCATGATCCGACAGTGCTTCACTGTCCAAAGCTAATCGTCTCCGGAGAACTAGAGGGAAGAGACTAGAACCACACTGGGCTTCTAATTACGAGAACAAGAGGATTATCCAAGCTCTAATTAGTCAACTAGGATAAATTAGAACAAGAACTAGAAGAACTAGAGGAGGCTCCAAAACTTGTATGAACCATCGAGCAAAAAACCCTAGTATGTATAGGTTAGGAGGAGGAGAGGGCAGCCACCAAGGGGGGAAAGTCACCCCTTCGTGAGCCAACTATTGGGGAGGAGTATCCCCCCCCTACAAGGAAAGGGGGCGCCACTTCCTTATGGGCCTATGTGGCCCATAATTCTCTCCACCTCTTGGCCTTTTAAGGCCCATTGATATTTAAATTAAATATAAAATGTTCTAAATAACTCTAGACAATTACATATATTTTTTAGCATCTCAGAAACATTTTCCACCTAAATATAATATATCGGTAATTCCCGGTATTACCCGATATTCACCGAAACCCTTCCGGTGACCCCAAAACGCTTCTGGATCCTCTCGGAACTATTCCGAATATTCATGAATATTTCCACAAATATATTCTCGTGACTCTTGTCCTACTAACACTCAGCAGATCATGATTGCCTTAAGCTTGTGACTCCATAGGTTTGGTAACTCATAGACATGAACGAAATTGTTCGTTCATTGACCGGCAGCGGGACTGTGGACGTAAGTATCGGTCACTATGAGTACATGAATGATATTCAAGTGAACCTTAGGTTATCATGTGATGTTCCCTTTGCTTCGCTATACTTCACAAAGCCCGGGCCGTATTGGTATCATCCCGAGTCATCACTATGCTCACTATACTGAAGTCCTCGTTACCGGTTTTGTTCTTCTTTCTCGTTATTGTGTTCCGGCATCCCTGTGGTGAAGTAACGTGTGTCTTTCGAGATGATAATTGATGTCACGCCAAGAGGGCCCTAAAAATACCTCTCCATTGTCGGAGGAGCAAATCCCACTCTCGAGCTATCCGTCCACTTGTCAAACTTTCCGACGAACCCGTAAGTTGTCCTTATGACCACCGTGTTACAGATGACGTTTGAGCAACCCCAAAGCCCACCGTATGGTAAGAAGTGAACAAGATACTCTCATGGTCTAAGGAGAAATATCACACATTAACACTCCATGTTATTACAATTGAATGCATACGATGTTAACTCAATTCTTAATAAACTAGATTGGGTCGGTTCAATATGATCGTTCTTCTAACGTCATAATCTCAATGTTGTATTAGGATTATAGTTACACTTATTGATATCCTAAGATCTGGAAAACATGATCACCAAAAAAACTTGATTTAATCTTAGAGGCGAGACAAGGGAACCTTTTATTTGACCTTATCATTCCACATGTGCATATGAGTTTTATACTGAATCACATATTCCAGAATCATAGCAGTTATTGCATAGAATATGATCTCTATAATTATGAATATGGAAATATAATAATACAAATACTATTGCCTCTAGGGCATATTTCTAATAGTCTCCCACTTGCACTAGAATCAATAATCTAGTTGCATGCTTTTCTTAACCCATATGGCTATCTGATGTGCTCATGCCTTGCTAGTGGTAGAGCCTTCGTCAGTTGATTTGATATTCTTCGAATCTCAATGTTATTTGTGTCGGTAACATCTGGTTTTATAGTGTAATTCATTTGTTACATTAATGGTGACACTATATCTCCATACAGTCCATTCTATCGTAACACTATATCTCCATATAGTCCCATTGCTATATTTGTAGAAAGTCAATATCTATTTGAAACTACATCATAATTTATCAATAAAATTTTTCGATCCAGATTATATTCGATTGAGAAACTTCTCAAGTCACAAGCTATATCATCTATAGATCCACAATTTATGTTTATTTATGAAATCTATTTCAAAATTTCCAGCCTGGTAGTTTATCAGTCATGAAGTTGTCTTGTGTAATCATATACAATAAGTATTTTTGTGTAAATTCTACAACAACCTCTTCATCTTTACATAATAATAAAGCAAATTGGGTTTCTTTCGTTCGTCATGGCATTTTTTAGAAAAGTCCCACTATTTCAAAGAATTCAACCCGCAGTCCTGTTTTAAGTTAAAACGACTCGTTATTTTCGTATTTTACACAAAAGTCCCTGTCTTTTCTTGAAATCAACCTGCCGTCCGGATTTAAGTCACACCCGAACCGTTATTTTACATTTTTCGAAACCCCCCTGATGTTTTAGGTAATTCATCTGCACATCATATTTAAGTCAAACAAATGCTTTTTAAAATTATTCATACCTTTTAAACCGTAACTCCGATCTGAACATGTTATATATGAAATTTGATTAGAAAAATATGTAGAATATGAATATGAGATTATTTTTACCTGATAATTATTTTTAAATATTATTCTGGAATATATTTGAGTCAAACCAAATGATTTTCTAAATTATCTGTATCTTTTAAGCCGTAACTTCGATTTTAACATATTATATATGAAATTTTATTAGAAAAATGTGTGGAATCTAAATATGATGTTAATTTTACCTGTTAAATATTTTTAAAATATTTTTTATGGAAGCAAACTTATAATTTATAGCACAAGATCCTTTTTTTCATACCAGCGGCGATCCTGATTGCAAATAAACACCCCACTATAACCATATACAGAAAAGAAAACATCGATAACTACACGTGCATACCTCTGAAAATGTGGCAAGGAAAACAACAGATTTCTCATCGCGAGAGTGAGAGAAAGCAAGCGAGAGAGAGAGGGAGGAGGGAGAGAGAGACGCCTTAGGATTAACCATATTCAACACACGGTTTTTGTTGTTTTGTGTGAACACCAAGGCCATCACCGGCGAGGGTGAGAAGGAGGATAAGCGGCAACACAAATATGATGCCGCGCAAAAATAAAGGAGATGGACCTGTTGTGGTCTTGAGTGATGGTTGTTGATTTAAGACTGTGTGTTATGTTTTCTCTCCCGTTGCAACGCATGGGCATTTTTGCTAGTCTCATCTAAAGACAAGAAGCAAAGCTTTCGTCCAACTTAGGTACTTAAAACTTAAAGTAGTTACCCTAGTGAATCTATTAGATATCACTATGGTACTTACTACTAGCATTTATACAAAACATATGGCTTTGTACGTTTGATGACAAACATGATGAATGTTATTCATCAATACATTCTTATCGACTATTGATTTCTGTATAGTGTTATGTCATGTGACATTTCGACAAAACATTTTCTCCTTTGAATAGTCACCGTACAATTCTTAGTATAATCAGATGTTTTAATCTATTTATATAGATTTTCATCCAATAATTCTAATTATTTAGAAACATGCTCTTTGTGCTAATTATACTTTATATTATTTTGATCAAGTGATATGTCATACATATGTAAGATCATAAACACCATAGAGCTCCCACTAAACTTGTTGTATCCACAAGTCTTCTGATAAATTTTAAATTCTCTAGTTACTTTACCAAATTTCTAGCTACTTGATATTTTATTTAAAATGCATACACATGACTTTGAAATATTTATATCATTCGGGTTCTCCCAACAAAAACCTTTAGGTCGTATCTTATATACCCCCTGTTTGAAATCTCTTTCAAATTTAGTTTTGGTGCTCATCTGTTATACTCCTTCCATTCCTTTATATAAGGTGTATTTGTTTTTTCAAAAGTCAGACGAGTGCAAGTTTGATTGAGTTGTTAGATAAATATATCGATGTTCACAATACAAAATTTATATCATTTGAACCATCATGAAAAGTAGTTTCATATTTTATCTATCAGGTATTGCAGATGTTGTTATTTTATTTAATAATCTTGGTCAAACATTCAAATCGTTGACTTGCACGGAAATCAATACACTTATATTCTAGAACAGAAGGACTTCCAATATACAACATTCACCATTGTAATCCATTTATTCCTTTTAGTGTTGCTACTAAGAAGATTTGATAAGATCAACTCTTCCAATCCCACAAAACTCTTTTATAAGATTTTCCTTTCGGGATCATTATCCATGAATACTTGAAGAACCATTATTTTCTAAAGGTCTCTTCAAGTTTGAAACTTGTTCCTTGCATATGGTCTTCACTTTGGATTCTAAATAGTTTGAGAGTACCTATCTTATCTTGGCGCCATCACCGCTTCCTTGTAGTGCATAAGTTTCATCTTCCGATAAGATGAAATATTCGGTAGATTCCATAATCTTATCCCGACCTTTGCATTTTGTTTACAGTCTTAACTAAAGCTTCTACATCTCATGTAGTAGATTCTTTGCTTAGTTTTGCCGACAAACTATTTTAGAACCTTTTTGGTTTAGTCTTAACTTGAGGCGAAGATTCAATTATCTTAATAAAGTTGGATCAACCTCCCACTTACTCCTTTAACAAGCAAACCCCTTCTAAAAAACATTCAAGTCCTTTAATTTTTGTGAGAGGAAAACAATATCCTTCAATGAAACCTTGGTCTAGAATATTCTATAACTTTTATTGTTTTATTAGACCCTTTTGGATGGTGCATCTGTTTAGTGCATAATATGTTGTTCCATTCGTAAATCCCGCCAAAATTAATAAGAGCGGATCAGTTAATAATTCCACAATTATTCGATTTCTTGCTAAACTTATGACTCAGATACAACTATTCATGGAAGAAGAATCCTTTTATCATCTGTCATAATGATATTATATCTTCATCCTAAATTTCTTTGAACCACTTCAAATATTTCAGTCCTTACGTTTTATCACATAAATCCCATTCACTCATAATATTGATGAAGTATAAATATTCACTGTGCCCTTTTATATCCATCGAACTTTATACATTTCAATATGTTCAGTCAATTCAGAAATGTATACTCCATCTCTATGAAGATCAATTATGCGATATAACCAAGAAGTGCCACATGCAAGTGGTTTATCAGTCTTCTCAAGACATTTTAGCTTTTAATGTTATAGATCACACCTTTCAATATTCATCATGAATAAACCATCACATAATAGTGGTTTAATCAAAAACATATTCTCATCATAATTCGAACAACCATTCTTTAAAGCTTATAAGAATATCCAATGCATAACCCACAGGATAATGCATTCCATAACCCTTGAGGTTCGAACACTAGGATGCGCATGAAGATTTCCCCCTTCCGAATCTCGCTCTCAGCCTCGCCGTGATCTCTAAACTTAGCTCGATGAACTCACAACACAAGAGACACAAGATTTATACACATTCAGGCCACCGTTGTGGTGTAATACCCTACTCTTGTGTGGTGGTGGTGGATTGCCTATTGGGCTGATGATGAACAGTACAAGGGAAGAACAGCCTCCTGAGGTGAGGTGTTCTTGAGCTAGTGTGGTGTTCTACTTGTTCTCGTTTCGGTCCCCAGGTCGATCTGTCCCCTTCTGCAGTGGTGGCTACTCCTATTTATAGAGGCCCTGGTCCTCTCCCCAAATATTGAGCGGGAAGGGATCCAACAACGGCCAATTTGAAAGGGGACAGCTAGTACAAGCTATCATGACTAAAGGTGGTCTTCGCCTATCAAAGGCGCTGGTGGTGACGCCGTCTTGGGCTCCACGATGACCCCCGTCCTACCGTCCTGGTGGTCTTCGTCCTGTTGCACTGATATGGAAACCTTTGCCTGATGCCTCGGTACTCCGCGCCTGCGCTTGCCCCTTGGCACCAAAGGGGAAACAAGGTCGTCATGGCTTGTGTCATGGGAAACTCACGAGGTACCCGTTGGCTTGATCTCTCTGCCCCCTCGCGAGCCTGCCTGGTGAGCCCACTCCTGAGGAGGCCTTGGGTCGTCCGCCTCGCGAGGCTTAGCCCCTTGCGAGGCTTTTTACTGTTAGTTGATGAAGATGGGTCGTACTGGGCCACTGGTGGAGCCATGCCGTGGCCCGCAGGCAGGCAAGTCTGTGGACCCCCATTCACAGAACACCGACAGTAGCCCCTGGGCCCAAGGCGCGCTCGGACTTGGCTTAGCGGTGAAGCCAAAGGGCAAGTGCGGAGAGCCGTGGGCCCCAACAGCCTGCGGCCTTCATCGACGCGTGGCGACTGATTGGACATGGGCGTCTCCGCTTCCCCACACTGCCTCGGCAACTGCCCAACTTGAGGAGTCCCTGCTACATGCAAAAAGGGTTATCATTACCTGTGATCGTGGAGGTCGACGGTTGGCCTCCCTCGGGCAATAAATGAGGAGGGGCGAGAGCCCTCGTCGCCCATCTCTTCCTGCTCCGCCTGCTCCACCTCCGTCCTTGACACCAATGGCACCGATCCATAGATTGTCGGCCGAAGAGAAGAGGAAGGCTCCTCGGGACGGACCCGGTCCGCTCCCGCCGAAGAAAGGCCGGTCCATCGCCGCGGCGAGGTCGTGAGGCTAGAGATTACGAGGCCTTGGTGCGAGCGGCCACCTCCAGGGTACCCACAACCCAGTGCGCCCCCAGCCGAGGGCTCCGGAGAAAGGGGCGGCGAGCGGCACCGCCCACACCGCAGCAACGGTCGGCGCGCCATGGTGGCGCGCGCCATCGCCCCTGGAGTCCATGTTGAGGACTCCTCTCGCGAGCTTGTGTTGCTGGCGGTGATGCCTCCGAGCACCTGGATCCGCTTCCCTTCGTTCTTCTCCACCGAGATGCTGCCGAGGGGGCCTCTCGAGCTTTGGCTGCAGCACGCCGATTGTGGCACCCCGGCGACCGGAGCGGAGGTTGAAGTCGTTTCCGCGGGCAAGATCTTCATGACTCGAGGCTGGGGTTAGGTCGCCTGGGTCTGCCGAACGGGGGGCGCCCTCGCGATCCATTTTGAATACGACGACACCTCCACGTTGTCCTTCAAGGTCTTCGACGCGGAAGGCCTCCGCCTGGAGTGTTGCCCCGGAGGGGGCAGTCAAGATATCGACGTGGCAGGGGCTATGCCTGCCGTCCACTCCTCCAGCGGCTCCTTCGGCAGCAGCAGCAACACTTGGGAATCCGGTGACTCTTCTGAACTCCACGAGACTCCGAAGACGAGCGACGGTAGCTATGCACCCCCGAGCTCTCGCCACTCCTGGAGCAAGGTGGCAGTATCGGGCCGTCGCCGCCGCTGATCTGGATGGGGTTGGCGCCGGTCTCCTGTGGCCCACTATTGATGATGTCGTCGACCACAAAGGCACATGTAGCTAGGGCTCCTCAGAGTTCTTTTCTTTTGTTCCCTACGAGGAATCGAGAAACATCCCGCGGGGGTCTGTAAAGGGTCTGCGATGTCTTTTGCTGATGTTATCCTTATGATGAAATCACGCGAGTGCTTGTCCTGTCCCGGCTTGGTTCCCCCTTTCTAACCTCGCGACGAGTTGGTGGTCTGTGCTGATAGGTCCCGGTCCCCAGGCAGGCTGTAGCCGTCGCTGGTATGCTAGGTCGCGATGGCGTGGTCAAGGCTAGGAGGTGAGCAGCCCGAGGTCCAGTAAGAGCCCCTGGGGTGCGATGCTCAGGAGGTCCCCTTTAGCGTGCAAGTAGCCGCCGAGAGGTAAGAAAGGAAGGCAACGTTGCCGCCAGAGGGCCGCATCAAGTGAGAATTTTGCGTCGCAATGATCAGTTGTTCCAAGCGCGAAACTTATCTCGGTAATCTGGAGTCGTTCCCTTGCGTTGCGCCAGACTTGTGTGTCGGCAGCCGTGGTGCAGCTAGGTTAGGCCCGTGCGAGCCTCCCCCTTCTTCCCCGCACTCTCCTTCGTGCTCTACGTCCTCAGGTCCCGACCGTCGAGCAAGCTCAGCCGCCACTGGTATGCCAGGTCGCGATGCCGTGGTCAAGGCCAGGGGTGAGGGCTGGAGAGCCAGTAAGAGCTCCTGAGTCGCGATGCTCAGGAGCCCCCTTTTAACGCGCAAGCAGATTGCATGGGAAAGAGAGGGAGCCCGTGGTGCCGCCCGCTGTAGACCATAGGAGGTTCCTACAAATCATCACGAGAAAGGCACGGGATTGCCATTATGATTGCTGGCCGGCCATTGGTTGCTCCGAGAGAAGGGTGAGGGCACTGAGGGCTTGGTGAGGTGACGTGCGCGGGGCATGCCGCGGGCCAGAGCTCGACCGCTCAGATTTGTCTGCGTTGCAGGGACGGACCCGTGCGCAAGCGCCGTGCCAGCGTGAGCGGCTCCCGAGGTAGGTGGCAATCGAACAGGTGATAATCACAGTAGATTAGGCATGAAAGGCAAATCAGCTCAGGTAAATGCAGAATGGATACATGCCACTAGGTCAGACCCAAGCGGCTTGGGGATGATTGATAACCCACAAGTGTAGGGGATCACAACAACTTTCGAGGGTAGAGTATTCAACCCAAATTTATTGATTCAACACAAGGGGAGCCAAAGAATATTCTTAAGTATTTGCAGTTGAGTTGTCAATTCAACCACACCTGGATAACTTAGTATCTGCAGCAAAGTATTTAGTAGCAAAGTAGTATGATAGTAATGGTAACAGTGGCAAAAGTAAAGATAATAGTTTTGTAGTAATTGTACCAGTAGCAACGGAAAAGTAAATAAGCAAAGCACAATATGTGAAAAGCTATAACATAGGGTGACACAGAACTAGCTCCAATTCATCAATGTAATGTAGGCATGTATTCCGAATATAGTCATACGTGCTTATGGAAAAGAACTTGCATGACATCTTTTGTCCTACCCTCCCGTGGCAGCGGGGTCCTAGTGGAAACTCAGGGATATTAAGGCCTCCTTTTAATAGAGAACCAGAACAAAGCATTAGAACATAGTGAATACATGAACTCCTCAAATTATGGTCATCACCGAGAGTATCCCGATTATTGTCACTTCAGGGTTGTCAGATCATAACACATAATAGGTGACTATAGACTTGCAAGATAGGATCAAGAACTCACATATATTCATGAAAACATATAGGTTCAGGTCTGAAATCATGGCGCTCGGGCCCTAGTGACAAGCATTAAGCATAGCAAAGTCATAGCAACATCAATCTCAGAACATAGTGGATACTAGGGATCAAACCCTAGCAAAACTAACTTGGTTACATGGTAAATCTCATCCAACCCATCACCGTCCAACAAGCCTACGATGGAATTACTCACGCACGGCGGTGAGCATCATGAAATTGGTGATGGAGGATGGTTGATGATGATGATGATGACGAATCCCCCTCTCCGGAGCCCCGAACGGACTCCAGATTAGCCCTCCCGAGAGAGATTAGGGCTTGGCAGCGGCTCCGTGTCGTAAAATGCGATGAAACTTTCTCTAAATTTTTTTTCTCCGCGAAACGGAATATATGGAGTTGGAATTGAGGTCGGTGGAGCATCAGTGGGCCCACGAGACAGGGGGCGTGGCCAGGGGGGACGGCGCGTCCCCCACCCTCATCGACAGGGTGTGTGCCCACTGGCCTTGATTCTTTTGCCAGTATTTTTTATATTTTCCAAAACTTATCTCCGTGGATTTTCAGGTCATTCCGAGAACTTTTGTTTTTTGCATAATAAATAACATCATGGCAGTTCTGCTGAAAACAGCGTCAGTCCGGGTTAGTTTCATTCACATCATGCAAGTTAGAGTCCAAAATAAGGGCCAAAGTGTTTAGAAAAGTAGATACGTTGGAGACGTATCAACTCCCCCAAGCTTAAACCTTTGATTGTCCTCAAGCAATTCAGATGATAAACTGAAAGTGATAAAGAAAAACTTTTACAAACTCTGTTTGCTCTTGTTGTTGTAAATATTTAAAGCCAACATTCAAGCTTTCAGCAAAGATTATGAACTAACCATACTCACAATAACACTTAGGTCTCACATTTACTCATCTCAATGGCATAATAAGCTAGCGAGCAATAATAATAAAACTCGGATGACAGCACTTTCTCAAAACAATCATAATATGATATAACAAGATGGTATCTTGCTAGCCCTTTCTGAGACCGCAAAACATAAATGCAGAGCACCTTTAAAGATCAAGGACTAACTAAACATTGTAATTCATGGTAAAAGAGATACAGTCAAGTCATACCCAACATAAACTAGTAGCAATGAATGCAAATGACAATGTGCTCTCTAGCGGGTGCTTTTTAATAAGAAGGTGATGACCAACATAAAAGTAAATAGATAGGCCCTTCGCAGAGGGAAGCAGGGAATTGTAGAGGTGCCAGAGCTCGATTTTAAAATAGAGATGAATAACATTTTGAGCGGCATACTTTCCTTCATCAGCAACAACTATGAGATGGCGATATCTTCCATACTATATGCATTATAGGCGGTTCCCAAACAGAATGGTAAAAGTTTGTACTCCCCCACCACCAACAAGCATCAATCCATGGCTTGCTCGAAACAACGAGTGCCTCCAACTAACAACAGCCCTGGGGGAGTTTTGTTTAGTTATTATGATTTGCTTTGATCTTTTTGGATCATGGGACTGGGCATCCCGGATACCGGACCTTTCTCGTGAATGAGGAGCAGAGTCCACTCCTCTTGAGAATAACCAACCTAGCATGGAAGATATAGGCAGCCCTAGTTGAAACATGAGCTGCTCGAGCATACAAAACAGAATTTCATTTGAATGTTTGATGTTTGGCACATACAAATTTACTTGGAACGGCAGGTAGATACGGCATATAGGAAGGTATGGTGGAATCATATGGAACAACTTCGGTGTTTAAGGAGTTTGGATGCACAAGCAGTATTCCCGCTTAGTACAGGTGAAGGCTAGGAAAAGACTGGGAAGCGACCAACTGAAGAGCGACAACTGTCATGAACATGCATTAAAATTAATTCACACCGAGTACAAGCATGAGTAGGATACAATCTACAATGAACATAAATATCGTGAAGGCTATGTTGATTTGTTTCAACTACATTCATTCAAAGGAGGATACCATCCCGTCATACCACATCACAATCATTTTAATAGCATGTTGGCATGCAAGGTAAACCATTATAACTCATAGATAATTAAGCATGGCACAAGGAACTATAATCTCTAAATGTCATTGCAAATATGTTTACTTCATAATAAGCTGAATCAGGAACGATGAACTCATCATATTTACAAAAATGAGAGAGGTCGAGTTCATACCAGCTTTTCTCATCTAAATCAGTCCATCATATATCGTCATTATTGCCTTTCACTCGCACGACCGAACGATGTGTATAATAATAATAATAGTGCACGTGCATTGGACTTATCTGGAATCTGCAAGCATTCAACTCAAGAGAGAAGAAAAAATAATATGGGCTCTAAGATAAATAAACAATCATGCATATGAGAGCCACTAAACATTTTCAATATGGTCTTCTCCTCTCAACCCCCAAAGGAAAGAAAAGAAATAAAACTATTTACACGGGAAAGCTCCCAACAAGCAAAAGAAGAACAAGAAATTTTTTGGTTTTCTTTTAATTACTACTACAAGCATGGAAATTAACCTAACTATTTTTTTTAGTTTTCTTAAGGTTTATCAAACACACAAGAAGAAAGCGAGAAAAAGAAAATTAAACTTGCATGGATAATACAATGAAAGAGTATGAGCACCGACAGCTAGAATAGTGTGTGAACATGAATGTAAAGTTGGTGAGAAATACGTACTTCCCCAAGCTTAGGCTTTTGGCCTAAGTTGGTTTGCTGCCAAGGACCACGGCTACTCTCCCCGTTGTACAGAGGGGTGTAATCAGGATACCACAGGCTGGCCATCTCCTCCGGATCCCACTGGTAAGATGATAAACGATAAGGGTCCAAATGAAGGTTCGGCTCAGCTCGAGCTCAGGTGGATGCTTGGCCTCGATGAGTGTACACCGCCTTTGGCGTGACAAGATAATTAACTGCAGTCAAATCAAACAACAGAGGCGCATGCAGAATAATAGTCTCATTGTGTTTCTTATTAAATCTCAGGTTATACAGGAGCATCTTATCTTTGTTGTCAACAATAAACTCATGCGCTACCATGCTCCTATAATCTAAAATGTAAGGAGGCAATATTGTCTCCTCTTTTTCATGGTGCCTAATAGGTATCTCAAAATGTTTAGCAAGACGTGCAACATAGATACCACCAAAGACGGGGCCATTTGTACGGTTCAGGCTTAGCCGTTTAGCAATAACGGCACCCATACTAAAACTATTATCACCAAACAAGGCATGGAGAAGAATAATAATATCAGGAACATTGAAGTTTCTACTATTTCCACGACCAATTAAGCATCGACTAGCAAATATGGCAAAGTAGCGTAAAACAGGAAAGTGTATGCTAGAGATTCTCGCATCGGAACCCTTCTTAGGATCCCCTACAGTATTGGTTTTAACAAAGCCATCCACATCTTTATGATGTGGTTCATCTAATTTACCCTCAAAGGGTATTCTACATACCGCGCAAAAATTGCGTAAAGACATTTCCCTGAATTCATCATATAAATGGAACGATACTGAAGGAGGTGATTTCTTAGGATAGTAATAAAAGTTTTGCACGAAAGTATTGGTGAGTAAGAGATACTGATCGATCCGGTCGTGGAGGAAGTCGGTTAAGCCTGCATTTTCAATCAAAGAGTAAAAGTCTTCATAAATCCCAGCTTCTCTCAAAGAATCATCACAGGGCCATTCATACGGCTGTACTTCCACTACGCGAGGAAGATTATACTTGGCCTTTCCCTTCTCTTTAGCTTGTTTATCCTGGGAGCCTTGGCTAGAAGAGCCCCTAAAAAATCTCCTTCACATTTTCTGAATATTTCTGAAATTTTAGTAACTTCAAAATAAATGTGAATAAAACTAAACAAGATTGGTAGCAACTACTCCTACAAGTGCCTAGAGCCTATATCATGCATTAGAATTACTTGGGACCTCATAAATTTGACATGCAAGCTCAAGAACAGGGCCACCTATACAGCAAAAATTTGCAATGAATAAAGCACTAGAACAAAAACTAATTGGACCAATGGAGGAGTCACATACCAAGCAACAATCTCCCAAAGCAGTTTTGTGAATGGAGCTTTGAGCAAGGAGATCGAAAATCGCAGCAAATTGAGCTAGAACTTGTGCTTGAGCTGGATGGGGATTTTTGGGGAAGAAGATGGAGTGTATGGGTGCAGGAATAGGTGGAGGGGGGCCAACGTGGGCCCACGAGATAGGGGGGCGCGCCCAGGGGGTGTGGGCACGCCCTCCACCCTCATGGCCTGGTGCTTGCCCTCCTGCAGTGTTTTTAGTGCCTAAAATCCTCAAATATTCCATAAAAAATCATGCTAAATTTGCAAGGCATTCGGAGCACTTTTATTTTCAGGATATTTTTTATTGCACGGATAAATCAGAAAAGAGACAGATAATACTATTTTTGCTTTATTTATTTTAAATAACAGAAAGTAAAAAGAGTGTACAGAAGGTTGTGCCTTCTAGTTTCATCCTTCTCATGATCATCAAAATGAATCCACTAACAAGGTTGATCAAGTCTTGTTAACAAACTCATTCGGAATAACACGGAACCGGAGAAATTTGGAATAACACTAGGTTACCCCAACGGGGATATGAACATCCCCAACAATAAGAATATCATACTTTTTCTTGACAGTAGGAAGAGGAAATTCAAAACCTCCAATAATGATAGTTGGAATTTTTCCAATAGAATTGATGCTATGAACATGAGATTGTTTCCTCGGAAAGTGTACCGTATGCTCATTACCATTAACATGAAAAGTGACATTGCCTTTGTTGCAATCAATAACAGCCCCTGCAGTATTCAAAAAGGGTCTACCAAGGATAATCGACATACTATCGTCCTCGGGAATATCAAGAATAACAAAGTCCGTTAACATAGTGACATTTGCAACCACAACAGGCACATCCTCACAAATACCGACAGGTATACCAGTTGATTTATCAGCCATTTGCAAAGATATTTGAGTAGGTGTCAACTTATTCAATTCAAGTCTACGATATAAAGAGAGAGGCATAACTCTAACACCAGCTCCAAGATCACATAAAGCAATTTAACATAGTTTCTTTTAATGGAGCATGGTATAGTTGGTACCCCGGGATCTCCAAGTTTCTTTGGTATTCCATCCTTAAAAGTATAATTAGCAAGCATGGTGGAAATTTCAGCTTCCGGTATCTTTATTTTATTTGTAATGATATCCTTCATATACTTAGCATATGTATTTACTTTAAGCATATCAGTTAAGCGCATACGTAAGAAAATAGGTCTAATCATTTCAGCAAAGCGCTCAAAATCCTCATCATCCTTTGTCTTGGATGGTTTAGGAGGAAAGGGCATGGGTTTCTCAACCCATGGTTCTCTTTCTCTACCGTGCTTCCTAGCAACAAAATCTCTCTTATTATAACGGTTATTCTTTGATTGTGGGTTATCAAGATCAACAGCAGGTTCAATCTCTACTTCAGTATTATTTTTGCTAGGTTGAGCATCTACATGAACATTATCATTAACATTATTACCAGGTTCATGTTCATCACCTGATTGTGCTTCAGTATTAGAAATAGAAATATCATTGGGATTCTCATGTGTGTCTACAACAGGTTCACTAGAAGCATGCAAAGTCCTATCATTTTTGTCTTTCTTCTTTTTAGAAGAACTAGGTGCCTCTAAATTATTTCTTTGAGAATCCTGCTCGATTCTCTTAGGGTGGCCTTCAGGATACAAAGGTTCCTGAGTCATTCTACCAGTTCTAGTAGCCACTCTAACAGCAAAGTCATGTTTATTATTTAATTCATCAAGCAACTCACTTTGAGCTTTAAGTACTTGCTCTGCTTGAGTGGTAACCATAGAAGCATATTTGCTAATGAGTTTAAGTTCATCTTTAACTCTAGCCATATAATCACTCAAGTGTCCTATTTCGAAAGCATTATTCTTTAATTCTATACCAACATAAGCATTAAATCTTTCTTGTCTAACCATAAAGTCATCAAATTCATCTAAGCGTGGACTATGAAATTTAGTAGACGGGATTTCAACTTTATCATATCTATAGAGAGAATTTACCTTTACTACCTGTGTCAGGTTATCAAGACAATGTGTTTCTTCGACAGGCGGTATATTAAGACCATGTATTTCTTCAATAGGTGGTAAATTCTTAACATCTTCAGCTTTAATACCTTTTTCTTTCATTGATTTCTTTGCCTCTTGCATATCTTCAGGACTGAGAAATAGAACACCCCTCTTCTTCGGAGTAGGTTTAGGAATAGACTCAGGAGTTGGCTCAATTGGTTCAGGAATTGCCTCGGGAATTGGCTCAGGGAGAGTACAATTATTTTCATTTGTCAACATATTATTCAATAGCAATTCAGCTTGGTCGGCTGTTCTTTCCCTGAAAACACAACCATCACAACTATCCAAGTTGTCCTTGGACGCATCGGTTAGTCCATTATAAAAGATATCAAGTATTTCATTTTTCTTCAGAGGATGATCAGGCAAAGCATTAAGTAACCGGAGAAGCCTCCCCCAAGATTGTGGGAGACTCTCTTCTTTGATTTGCACAAAATTATATATTTCCCGCAAGGCAGCTTGTTTCTTATGAGCAGGAAAATATTTAGCAGAGAAGTAATAAATCATATCCTGGGGACTACGCACACAACCAGGATCAAGAGAATTAAACCAAGTCTTAGCATCACCCTTTAATGAGAACGGAAATATCTTAAGGATATAATAATAGCGAGACTTCTCATCATTAGTAAATAGGGTGGCTATATCATTTAACTTGGTAAGATGTGCCACAACAGTTTCAGATTCAAGGCCATAAAAAGGATCAGATTCAACCAAAGTAATTATTTCAGGATCAACAGAGAATTCATAATCCTTATCAGTAACACACATAGGTGAAGTAGCAAAAGTGGGGTCATGTTTCATCTTAGCATTAAGAGATTGCCGCTTCCATTTGGCTAATAACTTCTAAAGATCATATCTATCTTTGCAAGCAAAAATAGCTCTAGCAGCTTCTTCATTCATAACATAACCCTCAGGAACAACAGGCAATTCATAATCAGGGGGAGAACTTTCATCATCACTATCATCAATAATAGCATCTTCAATAATTTCGTTCTCTCTAACCCTAGCAAGTTGTTCATCAAGAAATTCACCTAATGGCAAAGTAGTATCACGCACAGAAGTAGTTTCATCAGAAGTATCATGCATAGCAGAAGTGGCTTCATCAATAACATGCGACATATCAGAATTCAAAGCAGTAGTAGGTTTAGGTGTCGCAAGCTTACTAATAACGGAAGGAGAATCTAGTGCAGAGCTAGATGGCAGTTCCTTACCTCCCCTCGTAGTTGAGGGCAAAATCTTAGTTCTTTCGTCTTTCAAGTTCCTCATAGTGACCAGCAGATATAAATCCCAAGTGACTCAAAGAATAGAGCTACGCTCCCCGGCAACGGCGCCAGAAATTAGTCTTGATAACCCACAAGTGTAGGGGATCGCAATAGCTTTCGAGGGTAGAGTATTCAACCCAAATTTATCGATTCGTCACAAGGGGAGCCAAAGAATATTCTTAAGTATTAGCAGTTGAGTTGTCAATTCAACCACACCTGGATAACTTAGTATCTGCAGCAAAGTATTTAGTAGCAAAGTAGTATGATAGTAATGGTAACAGTGGCAAAAGTAAAGATAATAGTTTTGTAGTAATTGTAATTGTAGCAATGGAAAAGTAAATAAGCAAAGCACAATATGTGAAATGCTCGTAGGCATTGCATTAGTGATGGATAATTATGTCGGATGCTCCTCATGTAATAGCTATAACATAGGGTGACACAGAACTAGCTCCAATTCATCAATGTAATGTCGGCATGTGTTCCGAATATAGTCATATGTGCTTATGGAAAAGAACTTGCATGACATCTTTTGTCCTACCCTCCCGTGGCAGCGGTGTCCTAGTGGAAACTAAGGGATATTAAGGCCTCCTTTTAGTAGAGAACCGGAACAAAGCATTAGCACATACTGGATACATGAACTCCGCAAACTATGGTCATCACCAAGAAGTATCCCGATTATTGTCACTTCGGGGTTGTCGGATCATAATACATAATAGGTGACTATAGACTTGCAATATAAGATCAAGAACTCACATATATTCATGAAAACATAATAGGTTCAGATCTGAAATCATGGCACTCGGGCCCTAGTGACAAGCATTAAGCATAGCAAAGTCATAGCAATATCAATCTCAGAACATAGTGGATATACTAGGGATCAAACCCTAACAAAACTAACTTGATTACATGGTAAATCTCATCTAACCCATCACCGTCCAGCAAGCCTACGATGGAATTACTCACGCACGGCGATGAGCATCATGAAATTGGTGATGGAGAATAGTTGATGATGACGACGGCGACGAATCCCCCTCTCGGAGCCCCGAATGGACTCCAGATCAGCCCTCCCGAGATAGATTAGGGCTTGGTGGCGGCTCCGTATCGTAAAACACGATGAAACTTTCTCTCTGACTTTTTTCTCTGCGAAATGGAATATGTTGAGTTGGAATTGAGGTCAGTGGAGCATCAGGGAGCCCACGAGACAGGGGGCGCGCCCGGGGGGAGGGCGCGCCCCCACCCTCGTGGACAGGTGTGGGCCCCCTAGCATTGATTCTTTCGCCTGTATTTTTTATAGTTTCTAAAACTTATCTCCGTGGATTTTTAGGTCATTCTGGGAACTTTTGTTTTCTGCAGAATAAACAACATCATGGCAGTTCTGCTGAAAACAGCGTCAGTCCGGGTTAGTTTCATTCAAATCATGCAAGTTAGAGTCCAAAACAAGGGAAAAAGTGTTTGGAAAAGTAGATACGTTGGATACATCTCAATAATGTAGCCCGAGGGGCACCCCCATCAAGGTAAGCTAAAGACATAAAAAGAGATACATGCCGCAGGGACGGACCCACGCGGCCTGGGAATGATGCAGCCCTGAGGGCACTGCCAGCTGAAATGAACTTGGGAGATGTCACCTGGTTCCGTTGTAGAGGGGGTGTTGGAGCAGCTGAAGATGCGCGATGAAGGGGCCGACCCTCAACAGCCACCTGGGCCCTAAGCCTCAGGATGCTCTGGGGGCCCAGGTGGTTCCTTGAGGACCATCTCCATCTCTGCTAGGATCGCGTGGTGCATGGCCTCCTGAGCCACCAGGATGTTCCACGGGTGACGCTGGTAGGTGGCAGCCGCGTTCGGCAGGCCGAAAGGCATGCGAGCGTAGCTGTGCGGCGGATCCTCGCAGCGTCCCACGCGCAAAGACCAGAAGCGCTCCTGAGATGTGGCTCGGTTGAGCCCTGGGACGTCGATGCAGACGCGCAGCCTAGCATCCTCGCCTGGATGGGGAGCCATGCCGGGCGAGCGGCGGTTGCCGCGCACGACCCTCGCTTCTTGAAGCTCCTGAGTGATCTTGGCAATGAATTCCTGAACTCTGGGCTTTCCACGCCTTGCATCTTCCTGAGGGAAACATGCTGCGACACGCCTCCAAGTGGTGCCCGAGCGCCTCCCTCGTGATGTTGACGAGGTCCGAGGCCCTCCAGAAGAGAGCCCCCGAGCCCTGCCTGAGGAGGGCGCCGGGCGCGCCTTCCTATGCGATGGAAGGAGGCGCCCCAGGCACAGGCGCTGATCCTGACGCGGCACCACCCAAGATGCTGACCTCCTAAGGCCTTGCTCGGAGCGGTTGCTTCTTCTTCTTGGGGATGGCCTCAGGAGGGTTCTTGCCCTTGCTGACTGGGTCCTCGATTGCTACGGCTTGGAAGGCACGCTCGAGGGAGCACACCCCATCTCTCTCTTCGTAGGGGACCATGATGATTCCGACGCTTCCTGGCATCTTGAGGAGGTTGTAGCCGTGGTGGGTCACTGCCATGAACTTGGCCAGGGCTGGATACCCGAGGATGGTATTGTATGGCAGGTGGATATGAGGGATGTCGAAGTCGATGAGCTCGGTGCGGTAGTTGTCGTGCTGTCCGAAGGTGACAGGGAGGCGGACCTGCCCTATCGGGGTGGTGGAACCGTTAGTAACTCCTGAGAAGGGCTTGGTAGGTTGGAGCTAATTGTATGGCACTTGAAGGTTGTCGAACATCTCAACGGACAAGACGTTGAACCCTGCACCTCCATCGATGAGGGTCTTGGTGACTTGCACGTTGCTGATGACTGGTGAACAGAGCATCGGGAGAACGCCAGCGATAGCCGTGCACTTGAGTTGATCTGCCGAGCTGAAGGTGATGGCGCACTTGGACAACCTGAGCAGGCGCGTGGCCTCGAGCCTAGGGAGGGCTGCGTTCACCTCGCGAGCAAACTGCTTGAAGATTCGCTGACAGGCTGGGGCCTGAGCTCCGCCCAATATGCAAGCGATAGCACGTGGCTCCTGGAAGCCCCCAGCTCCCTCGTCCTCATGATGGTCGTCATTCCTTCTTGGTGGCGGCGGCAGTGGAGGAAGGCTTGCATTCCCCTGGGGGCGGTCCTGGCGAGGCTGGTCCCTCCAGGCGCCCTCGCGAGGCTGGTCCTACCAGCGATCCTCACGAAGTCGGTCACGCCACTCCTGGCGAGGGCCACGATTGTCCCATCATCCTCCGCCACGTTCTCCTCCTCGACCATAGCCTCGGTTGTTGCGCTCGTGCCATCGACCGAAGCATCCTTCTCGAACGGCCCTAAGCTCCTGGCAATCATTGGTGTTGTGGGTCTGGAGGTTGTGGTAGCCGCAGAACAGTCGGCCGCCCTTGGACGACTCCGGCTGATCCCTACCGTGCTTCATGTCCGGTTCCGCCACGAGCAAGGCCACTCCCTTACCCTTCACGTCCTTGGCCTTGGTCTTCTTTTCTTCCGGGTCGGCAGCTGGGAGCTCGAGGAGGGAGAGGCGTCCCTCTTCAACTCTTGCGCACTTGTTCGTCAGGTTGAACAACTTCAGTGATGTGCACAACTCCTCATGGATGGTGAGCTCCTCCTTCATCTTGATGTCGCGGACGCCATCAAAAAACACTGAGACGATGGCATCGTCCGCCACCTTGGGGATCTTGAGGCGGACGATGTTGAAGCGCTGGATGTATTTCTGTAGGGTCTCCCTGGGCTGCTGCTTGATGCGGCGCAGGTCACCCGCGGCCGGGTGGCGGTCGCGAGTGCCCTGGAGGTTAGCGATGAAGCGGCTGCGCATCTCGTCCCAGGAGGAGATCGAGCCGGGAGGCAGGTTCAGGAGACACGAGCGGGCACCGTCCTTGAGCGCCATGGGAAACCAATTCGACATGACTTTCTCGTCGCCTTTGGCCGCCTCGATGCTCAGCTCGTAAAGCTGCAAGAACTCCGCGGGGTCGGGGGGGCCATCATAGCAAGGAGGTAGGTCCGGCTTGCACTTGCCTGACTAGGCGATGCTACGCAGCTCGGGGGTGAAGGCGCGTCAGCCTGCTGTTGTCACCGGGGCCCTTTGCTGACGCGGAGCTTGCTCTTGATGGTACCCATGCACCACTGCCATAGGCAGTACGCGGTCTTGTCATGCCGGTGCAGGGAGCATGGGGCGCCTTCTTGAGGCTGAGGGATTTCTTGACAGCTTCCTTCTCACGCGGGCGCCGGACGTGGTGGGTCACGCCCAGGGGCCGCGCGCCTTGGCGCCAGGGCGCCGTCTTGGGGCAGAGGTGGTGGAGGCGCTCCATGAGCCACGTTGCCATACCCGGTGGCGGGCGAGGCAACAAGAGGGACGGCGCGGGAGAGCCCCCTGCAGCGCTGATGAGCTCGGTGATGCGAGCAAGCCATTCCTCATAGAGGTCGTCGACGGGGCGGTAACGCAGGAGCTCACGTGCCATAAGCAGCGCGGCCTGCACGTCCGCGGGGGCGCGACGAGCGTTGGAGGACAAGCCGGCTAGGGTCAGCGACGGAGTGGCGGTGCGGCCGTCCCACCGCACCAAGGGGTGCAGCGAGGATGCTTGCTTCTCGTTCCCCGCCGAGCCGGTGGCGGCGTTAGCGGCAGGCGATGGGGAATGACGGGGAGGCCCACCGTCAGGAGCCGTCGGGGCGACGCGAGCGGTGATAGCAGCCCGGCGCTCGGCGCGGGCTCGGCGGGCGCCTGAAATGGATGCGACGAAGCGATGGGACGTGGATTAGCGGAAGGAATGCTTCGGCGCCCCCCTACCTGGCGCGCCAAATGTCGGGTTTAGGGTTCCGCCAAAACCCTTGAGGTTCGAACAGTGGGGTGCGCACGAACATTTCCCCCTACCAAATCTCCCTCTCAGCCTCGCCGCGATCTCTAAGCTTAGCTCGATGAACTCACAACACAAGAAACACAAGAATTATATAGGTTCGGGCCACCGTTATGGTGTAATACCCTACTCCTGTGTGGTGGTGGTGGATTGCCTCTTGGGCTGATGATGGACAGTACAAGGGAAGAACAGCCTCTTGAGCTGAGGTGTTCTTGAGCTGGTGTGATGTTCTACTTGTTCTTGTTTTGGTCCCCGGTTCGATCTGTCCCCCTTCTGCGGTGGTGGCTAGTCCTATTTATAGAGGCCCTGGTCCTCTCCCCAAATATTAAGCGGGAAGGGATCCAACAACGACCAATTTGAAAGGGACAGCTAGTAAAAGGTAACCCAACTGAGAGAGTCCTGGACTAGGGGGTGTTCGGATAACCGGACTATCATCGTCAGCCGGACTCCAAGACTATGAAGATACAAGATTGAAGACTTCGTCCCGTGTCCGGATGGGACTTTCCTTGGCGTGTAAGGCAAGCTTGGCAATACGGATATGTAGATCTCCTACCATTGTAACCGACTCTGTGTAACCCTAGCCCTCCCCGGTGTCTATATAAACCGGAGGGTTTTAGTCCATAGGACGAACAACCATTACAACAATCATACCATAGGCTAGCTTCTAGGGTTTAGCCTCCTTGATCTCGTGGTAGATCCACTCTTGTACTACCCATATCATCAATATCAATCAAGCAGGAGTAGGGTTTTACCTCCACCGAGAGGGCCCGAACCTGGGTAAAAACATCATGTCCCTTGTCTCCTATTACCATCCGCCTAGACGCATAGTTCGAGACCCCCTACCCGAGATCCGCCGGTTTTGACACCGACATTGGTGCTTTCATTGAGAGTTCCTCTGTGTCGTCACCGATAGGCTTGATGGCTTCTTCAATCAACAACAATGCCATCCAGGGTGAGACTTTTCTCCCCGAACAGATCTTCGTATTCGGCGGCTTCGCGCTGCGGGCCAACTCACTTGGCCATCTGGAGCAGATCGAAAGCTACGCCCCTGGCCGTTAGGTCAGATTTGGAAACCTAAACTTCACGGCGGATATCCGCGGAGACTTGATCATTGATGGATCCGATCCGCAGCCGAGCTTGCCGCACTGTCACGATGGGCATAATCTAACTCTGCCGCCGGACAGTAACTTGGAGCCAAGACGAATCCGCTCCGACCCATAGTCCGGAGCCGATCGCGCGGTCGAGGGCGGTGGCTGGACACCGCCTCGGGAGCTGCAACTTCCATGGCGCTGGAGCCGAACACTGACCTCGTCCATTATATAGCTCGTGACTCTGAGGTGCCGGACTCCTTGTCGGACTCCGAACCTCCTGCGCCCCTGCCAATCGAATCCGATTGGGCGCCGATCATGGAGTTCACCGCTGCGGACATCTTTCAGCACTCACCCTTTGGCGACATCCTAAATTCGCTAAAGTATCTCTCGCTATCCGGAGAGCCTGGCGAACTAGGGCCAGGATGGTTGGGATCACGAGCGGCGAAGAAATTCAAAGCCCACCCACCACCCACTTTGTAGCCACTGTCGATGATCTAACCGACATGCTAGAATACGACTCCAAAGACATCGACGGTATGGACGACGATGCCAGAGACGATCAAGAACCAGCGCTCGCCGAGCACTGGAAGGCCACCCCAACACATGATGTATATATGGTGGACAAAAGGAAGCGAAAACGAGGACCAACGGGGCGCGGCAAAGGATAATCCCGCCGACAAACAACCAAAACGGCGACGCAGACGCCGCCCTAAGTCCCGCCTCGACAAAAACAGCGCTCCTAATGACCCAGCAGTAGAGCAGGGCAAACCAGTGGACGACTAACATGCAACCAAGCAACCGTCCGAACAGGACGAATCGGATAATCAATCCATGCCCGGCGAAACCAACAGTCCAGACGACCTCACACCGGACACACCACCGGAGCATAAGAACCTTCACAAAAGACTCGTCGCCATTGCAAGAAGTCTGAAGAAGGAAACACGGAAGCTCAAAACAGCGGAAGACATACTCAGAATGAGGTGGAGCAAACTGCTCAAAACCGCAGACAAATATGGCAATGGCCATCAATCAAAAACTACCGAGCATAAGTGCTGCGAATTTGACGAGGAAGCCATAGAGCCACCACGGTCAAAAATTAAAGAAGCTGCTGGCGGATAGGCGGCGGATGATGCAAAAGCGACAAGCGGTGCCGCACACAAGCCAACTCATGATCACAGGAAAGCAGGCGGCCCAGCCAGTCCATTTACGGGCCAAAAGAGGGCCCGAGGAAGCAACACAACATGCCAAGGGTTGAAGACAGTGGCACACGAAATCTGAGGCGCCGCACACCCACTATGTTTCACCAATGAGGTCTTGGATCATGAATTTCAGCAGGTTTAAACCCATAAACATAGAGGCTTACGACGGAACAACAGACCATGGAGTCTGGATAGAAGATTACATACAACACATACACATGGCTAGAGGAGATGATCTCCACGCCATAAAATATCTACCCCTCAAGCTCAAAGGGCCGGCTTGGCATTGGCTCAAAAGCCTCCCAGAAAACACTGTTGGAAGTTGGGAAGAGCTCGAGGATGCGTTTAGAGCAAATTTTCAAGGGACTTATGTCTGCCCTCCGGATGCAGACGATCTAAGTCACATAACTCAACAGCCCGAAGAGTCAGCGCGCAAATTCTGGAACAGGTTCCTTACCAAAAAGAACCAAATAGTCGACTATCCGGACGCAGAAGCCTTAGCTGCTTTTAAACACAACGTCCGAGACGAATGGCTCGCCAGACACCTCGGCCAAGAGAAGCCGAGGACAATGGCCATGTTAACAAGCCTCATGACCCGCTTTTGCGCGGGGGAAGATAGCTGGCTAGCAAGATGCAGCACCAGCGACCCGAGTACATCCGAGATCAGAGATGGAAACGGAAAATCACGGCGCAGAAAGGATCAGCGCCGGAATAAAGAAAAAAGGCAAAAGAACACGGCGGTCAACAGCGGATTCAAAAGCTCGCGGCCAAACAATAAAACACTGCCTCTTAAGGATAATAGTCACGAGCTCTCCAACTTAAACAAAATTTTGGATCGGATATGCCAAATCCACAGTACCTCCGGAAGGCCTGCAAACCACACCCACCGAGGTTGTTGGGTTTTCAAACAGTCCGGCCGACTCAACGCCAAACACAAGGGGCTCGACGCACCAAGCAAGGATGATGATGAACCCCACCAGCAGAGCACCGGAAAACAAAAGACCTTCCCACAAGAAGTCAAAACAGTAAACTCACTTCATGTGATATTACGAAAAAACAATGCGGCACCGGCTAAAATAAGTGCCGCACGGTCCACCCCAGCGGAACCTCGGAGTTGGATGTCAAAACGAATCACCTTCGACCACCTGGATTATTCCAGAAGCATTCGAAACGCAGGATGGACTGCCCTGATATTGGATCCTAAAATCGACGGACTACAATTTACACAAGTCCTGATGGACGGCGGCAGCGATTTAAACCTGCTATATCCGAACACAATCCGCAAGTTGGGGATAGACCTTACTAAAATTCGACATAGCCGCACTTCCTTTAAAGGAGTGGCGCTTGAGCCCTTCGCCAAGTGCACGGGCTCCTTATTACTAGAAGTTGTGTTGGTCACGGACAACTTCCGACGCAACTAATCTTTCATGTTGCCCCATTCAAAAGTAGCTATCAAGCACTATTGGGACGTGAAGCTTTTGTCCGCTTTAACGCAATACCACATTACGCGTCTCTTACACTTAAAATGCCCGGTCCACGCGGCATCATTTCATTAAAAGGTCGTTTAAGACCCCGGACACGGCTAGACGAGTCCGGAATAAATAAGCTAGGGGCTCCCTAGCTGCACAACCCTTCACAACGGGCTGCGCACATAAGCAATAATGAGCTAATATAGGCTCAACTTTATTCATTTATTAATATTTTTTATGTACTTTTTCGCACGATTTCCTTTCAAACTAAGTTCCTCTCTTTTTACAGATGAACAACGTGCGCCCGTCCGGATAACGGCTGCGCGGAGACACAAAGCAGAGCGTGCGGAGGGACCCGTTGCGGGATTCTTTTGATTAAGACCTGCGTAAACCTTTTTTATTGTCTTTTGTTGCTCCAATCCTGGTTTCTCATTATAAAGCAGTGGAGACTGAAGTTTTGGCATTGGCGCGTCGGAGGACCTCGCCGTACACAGACACTATGGGCTTAGGGCATTGTTCGCCGTTATCATAAAGACCGAACACCTTAGGCGGTGTTAGGCGTCTCGAGATTAGGCCTTATATGCATCAGCTCCGAATCATGTCTTTGGTCAAATGTTGGGTTTGCCGGCTCACGTGTTTTGCTGCCTTCGTTCCGTATCATCGGCTAACGGCACCGGAGAACTCTGCGATTGTGCCCCATTAATTTGGCGAGCACCTCGATGAAAGCAGGCATTTGTCATGATCTGGCGAGACTGGTCGACCACTCGATCGACCACAGGAATGTTTAGAATTCCTCCGCTTTGACGAAGGACCATTTCGGTCGAGCACATCTGGCGCCCGAATTCGAGATAGCGCGGTGCCCCGGAGGCTATATCATAGCCCCACCCTCGAACTCCATTGGCTAAGTGAAAGTGATAAAGCATTATAGTCCGGTTGCCTCGTTTGCTATGCTACCACCTCCTTACGAGGACCGAGGCGTCGGATTAAGTGTGAAAATCGCTATTTTTGCGAACACCCCGCACCTTGTGCGTGGGGCTGAAAGTGACGACTGCCATCTTTCGGGTTATACATACATTATACATAAGCGGCCGCCGGAGATAATTCAATACTTGAGCGCACAAGTACAAAAAGCGCCTACATCATAAACATTGTTTTATAAAATGAAAACGTTCATTTGAACGTGACATTTTTCGAGCACTGCGACTCTATTACACGAGCACCATGCAGAACTTCCCCAAAATAGTGCTCGGCGGGTAACGGCTTTCGTCCGAGCCACAGGTGCATAAAGCGGTGGCATCCATCTCTGTCAATGTGTCTTCACGCAGGCGAGGCCATCCGCGCACCCTCTATCAGGCCGACCGCTTCATCGACGATATGCGGCACCGCCCCAAGAAATTGCTGCAATAAGCCAAAATAGCTTGTCGGCTTGGGCCTATCCGGCGGACATGAGTCACGATATCCATCATGGCAAGTCCGGACAACCTATTCAGCTCAGCCCATTCGGCCAACCGATCGGTCGGTGAGTGAGCGATCCGGACTATGGAATTGAGACCAAAACAGCTCTTCCGTCTTGTGATCCCGACCGGAAGTACTGGCGGCATCCGCCGCTTTTCGCCGCTAAGTCCATATAAGGATCCTCCGGACCCCACAGCTGGCCAAGCTGGGCATACTTTGGATCTGTAAACCTGTGGCGCAGCAGAAAAGGCTTGCCAGCCACAATGTCTCCGGCCTGGCGCAGCTCCTTCTTTATAGCCCGCATTGCAGAACGGGCATCCTTGGCTTCGGCGGTGGCCTTCCCCAAGTCTTCTCGCTCCGATAGGCGCTCCTTTTCAAGAGCCTCATTGCGGTCGGTAGCATCCTTTAACCTAACGGCCATTTCGGCCATCTCTTCCCTGCTTCGGCAATGTGCAGCCCTTTCGGCTTCTAACTCCTCGGCCGCCCTCGAGGCAGCCGCATTACTTCTTCTGGCCTGCTCCTTGGCTTGAGCAAGTTCGGCCCGAAGGCTCTCCATAGCAGTGGCACCATCTGCGTCAAGCACACATATTGTAAGAGGTGGCCTTCGGCTCCCTTACTAGGTGACCACAGAGAAACAACTTACCTTGCGACTCCTCAAGTCGCTTGTTGACTAGCGCGATGTTCGCATCCGCAACGTCGAGTTGCCGCTTTAGTTCAGCAACTCCATCAGTCCAGCTGGCCCCCGGACTATCCGCCACCTGCATAGGAAATACGACAAATAATACCTGCGATTTTGATCCTCGACGCTATCGCTTTTCGACAACCTACGAGTCTCGGGGCTACTATCTATCTGAGGCGCACCTCATGTGCAAAACTGTCAAACAGGTGTGTCATTTTCGTACCTCAAACCCCACCAGCAAACTCGATGGCATTCGCAATCCGCTTTCGTGACGAAATCCTTCAATCACCATACTCATCAATGCATGGTGATCTTACGAGATAAACGCCCTCTCAGCAGATCCTTGGCTCCCGGCGAACACCAGTTGGCGCCGAACTATCCGGCTTTGCTGGACTCAGGGATACCCACCGTGATGACACTTCAGGCTCGTCCGCCGTATGTAACGGCGCAGCGGATGGAGGCCTCTCGCTCTCCACCATCTCCGGTCGAAGATCCCCCGAAGACGAGCTCATCTGAGAAGGTCGGAGATCCTAACTACAAGGTAAATATTCGGTTATCCACAGAAGCACAAATAGGGATGTCTCTTATTACCGAGCTCTCTTTTTTCTACTTACGGCTCGCTGGAGGGTTGATGCTTTAGGGAGACCGGGGCCTCCCAGACCTTGAGACCCTCTGGTGAACTTCTTCCCCGCTTAGGCGTTAGCCTCCGGGTCGAGAGGCTGTCCTCTTCTCCCCTTGGAGGGAGGATTCTCGATCCCCCTTTTTCAAGGGCCTCCTCGGGCGGCGGTAGCTCCTTAATTTCCCTCCGCCTTCTTACAGGCGCAACCTCAACATCTTGACAAGCACGAGATCGTGGCTGTCTGCAGGGAGGGCGGACACCGTATCAGCTTTGCTTGCGCTATCCTCCTGTTGAAGGATAACGGGTTAAAAGGCGGGTGTAGAAAGGCAAACAAGCAGTGCGTCCGAACCGAGCTTGGGTAGGGGTCCGGAACTATCGTCTAGGCGGATGGTAATAGGAGACAAGGGACACGATGTTTTTACAGAGTTCGGGCCCTCTCGATGGAGGTAAAACCCTACTCTGCTTGATTGATATTGATGATATGGGTAGTACAAGAGTGGATCTACCACGAGATCAAGGAGGCTAAACCGTAGAAGCTAGCCTATGGTATGATTGTTGTAATGGTTGTTAGTCCTATGGACTAAAACCCTCCGGTTTATATAGACACGGGAGGGCTAGGGTTACCTGAGTCGGTTACAATGGTAGGAGATCTACATATCCGTGTTGCCAAGCTTGCCTTCACGCCAAGGAAAGTCCCATTCGGACACGGGGCGAAGTCTTCAATCTTGTATCTTCATAGTCTTGGAGTCCGGTGGCGATGATAGTCCGGCTATCCAGACACCCCTAGTCCGGGACTCCTCGGTAGCCCTGAACCAGGCTTCAATGGCGATGAGTCCGTGGCATATTGTTCGGCATTGCAAGGCGGGTTCCTCCTCGAATAATTCGTAGAAGATTGTGAACATCGAGGATAGTGTCGGCTCTGCAAAATAATTTCCACATTCCGCCGAGAGAGAATATCATGTACGAGTTCGATCTGGCGGCGTATCTTGTAGCGTGGCACGCCACTACGAGCCTTTACTTGAATCGTTTTTATTATACCACCTCAGCGCATTTAGCGAAGCGGTTTCCTTGCACGTCTTGTCGAGCGGATCGTGTTCCCCTTATTCGGGATTCTCATCAATACGGACATGGGTAACCCAACGCGCCCGTCACCCGCCCCTCTATCGGCGAGTCGAGCGGTCATGGAGCGGCTCTGGTATTCTTCCTCTTTATAATAGGACCAAGGCTCATTTCTTTTCTTCAATCCTCCCTCGAATCCTCTCCTTGCTCCAAGTTCCAACACCCGAGCCCCAGTTGGCGCCGGACCTTCAACAATGTCGGCTCCGACCTTCGAGGGCGGTGGATGCCCTCCTCCGCCACGGAGGAGGGCGTGCTAAAACTGCGAGAGGCCAAGTACATCTTCACGAGATTTACGCACAGGTTGCCCGCGAAGGGCAGGCCATTCCACCCTCGAGCCCGGCGAGTACGTCGTCTTTGTATCCCACCTCCGTCTGGTTTTAGGCTTCCCGATGGATCCTTTTGTGAGAGGGCTCGTGTTCTACTATGGGTTGGAATTTCATGACTTGGCTCCGGAGTCCATCCTCCATATTTCGGCATTTATCGTCATCTGCGAAGCCTTCCTCCGCGTCACCCCCCACTTCGGCATGTGGCTGAAGACCTTCAACGTGGGCGAAGATGATCGAGGCGTCAGCGAGTCTTGGGAGGGGCCGTGAGTAGGAGGGCCGATGCCCGTGGCGAGGCTCCTTCAAGAGGAGCTTGGCTTATGGCAGCGAGGTGGTTCTATATCACCGCTCCGAAGGGCAGCAGGCAGAAGCCGCCGCCCGTATTCCGCTCGGGACCTCCTCGACGGTTGATGTCGTGGGTCAACCAAGGGCTCAATTGGGGGCCGTCAAAAGACGTGCCCTTATTGCAGGGCCGGATTCGAGACCTCCAAGCGAGGGAGATCGATCTGGTCGTGGTGATGCAGGTTATGCTGATTAGGCGTCTCGTGCCTTGCAAATGCCATCCTCTCCGGCTATGGGAGTTCAATCCGGAGGACCACGGATTCTCAACACTTTATGGAGTGCGACACCGTGGAGATGTACGAGTTGTTCTTGGATCACAGGCGGTGTGTCGGAATTGACCAAGGGCGCGGCCTAAGCTGCAATCGCCGAATACTCAAGTAAGTAGCTCGGTGTTGGACGTACCGTTTGTTTGCCTTTCTACAATTAGCCTTTTAACCTGTTATCCTTCAACGAGTGGATAAGCATAAGCAAAGCTGATCTGATGTCGGCCCCCTCCGGAGACCGCGCCGGATCCGTCTGGTCAAGATCTTTGGAGTTGCGCCTTGGAAGAAGGCGGAGGAAATAAAGGAGCTACCGCCTCGCCGAGGAGGCTCTTGAAAAAGGGGATCGAGAAACTCCTCCAAGGGGAGAAGAGGACCGCCTCTGGAGACCGGAGGCCAAAGCCCCTAAGCGGGGAAGAAGTCTTCACGAGAGGGGTCGTGTCCGGGAGGCCACAGCGCCGAGTCTCCCCTAAAGCATCAGCCCTCCAGCGAGCCGTAAGTAGAAAAAAGAGAGCTCGGTAATAAGAATATCCCTATTTGTGCTTACGAGGATAACGAATATTTACCTTGTAATTCGGATCTCCGACCTTCTCGAATGAGCTCGTCTTGGTGGATCTTCATCCGGAGATGGTGGAAGCGAGCAGCTCCGTCCGCTACACCGTCGAGATAGAGGCGGGACGAGCACGAAGTGTCATCGGAGAGGGTATCCTGAGTCAAGCAAAGCCGGATAGTTCAGCGTAAGCGGTGTTCGGCGGGGGCTGAAGGATCTGCTTGAGGCGTCTATCTTAGAAGATCACCATGCATTGATGAGTATGGTGATTGGAAGGATTTAAATCCGCCCGGCGGATTGCGTAATGCCGTTAGGAGTTCTTTGGCGAGGTTTGAGTGCGTAAAATGACACACTGTTTGACAGTTTTGCACATGAGTCGCCTGTATAGATAGCAGCCCACGAGACTCGGTAGGTTGTCGAAAGCGACAGCGTGCGAGATCAAAATCGCGGTATTAATTGTCGCCTTTCCTATGCGGTGGCGGATAGTCCGAGGCCAGCGGATGATGGAGTGCTGAACTAAGCGGCAACTCGGCGTTGCGGATCACGAACATCGCGCTAATCGACAAGCGACTTGCGAGTCGCAAGGTAAGTTGTTTCTCCGTGGTCACCTAGTAAGGGGCGAAGGCCACCTCTTACAATATGTGTGCTTGACACGGATGGTGCCGCTGCTATGGAAACCTTGGGCGAACTTGCTCAAGCCAAGGAGCAGGCGGAAAAATAATCACGGCTGCCTCGGCGGCGAGGAGTTAAAGCGAAAGGGCTGCTGCTTTGCCGAAGTAGGGAAGAGATGGCGAAATGGCCGTTAGGTTAAGGATGCTACCGACCGCAATGAGGATCTTGAAAAGGCGCCTATCGGGCGAGAAGACCTAGGAAGGCCACCTCGAAGCCAAGGATGCCCGTTACGCAATGCGGGCTATAAAGGAGGAGCTCGCCGGGCGGAGACATTGTGGCTGGCAAGCCTTTTACTGCTTTCGCGCGCGAGTTTCACGGATCAAAGTATGCCCAGCTTGGCGGTTGTGGGGTCTGGAGGATCCTTATATGGACTTAGCGGCGAGTCGGCGGATGCCGTTGTGCACTTCGAAGTCGGAAGGATCACAAGATGGAAGAGCTGTTTTGGTCTCAATTCCATAGTCCGGATCGTTCACTTTCGGCTGACCGATCGGTTGGCGAATGGGCTGAGCTGAATAGGTTGTCGGACTTGCCATAGCGGATATCGTGACTCATGTGCGGCGGATAGGGCCAAGCCGACGAGCTATTTTGGCTTATTGCAGCAATTTCTTGGGCGGTGCCGCATATCAAGGTGATGAAGCGGTCGGCCTGCATAGAGTCTTGCGGATGGCCCTCGCCGTGTGAAGACACCTTTGGGCGAGATGGATGCCACGCTGTTGCGACCGGGGCTCGGACGAAAGCGGTTACCGCCAAGCACTATTTTGGGAAGTTCATTGTGGTGCTCGTGTAATAAAGTCGCGATGCTCGAAAAATGTCACGTTCAAATGAGCGTTTAATTTTATAAAACAATGTTTATGATATAGGCGCTTTTTGTACTTGTGCGTTCAAGTATTGAATTATCTCCTATCGGCCGTTTATGTATCGTATGTATAACACGAAAGATGGCGATCGTCGACTATTACGCATAAGGTCTTGGGTGTTATAAAAATAAGCGCATTTTCACACTTAATCCGGCGTCTCGGTCCTATTAAGGAGGTGGTAGCGTAGTAAGCGAAGCAACCACGGACTATAATGCTTTATCACTTTCACTTAGCCAATGGAGTTCGAGGGTGGGGCTACGATATAGCCACAGAACACCGCGCTATCTGAATTGGCGGCGTATGTGCACTGACCGGAAGCGGTCCCATCGAAGCGGAGAATTCTAAACATTCCTGTGGTCGTCAGTGGTTGACCGATCTCTCATTGTATCATGACGATCAGTTTTGGCTTTCTCTACTAAGGTGCTCGCCCGGCCCGGCGGGGCACAATCGCGATAGTTCTCCACGGTGCGCGTTAGCGATGATCTGAGCGTAAGGCAGCAAAACACAGGCGGGCAAACCCAACATTTGACCAAAGACATGATTCGGGCTGATGCATATAAGGCCTAACTTTCGAGGCGCGAATACTCCCTAAGGTGTTCGGTCTTTACGATAGCAGGCGAGAACAATGCCCTAAGCCCATAGTGTCGAATGCAGGCGAGGTCCCTTGACGCGGCCAATGCCAAAACGTCAGTATACACTTTGGTTATAATGAGAAACCAGGGGATTATAGCAACAAAAGAGCGGTAAAAAGGTTTCGCGGGGTCTTAATCGAAAAGAATCCTTGCAGCTGGTCCCTCTTGCGCGTCTGCGCTGTATCTCCGTTGTGCCGTTATCACGGGCGGGCGTGCACGTTGTTCATCTGTAAAGAGAGAACTTAGTTTGAAAGGAAATCGTGCGAAAAAGTGCATAAAAATATTAATAAATGAATAAAAGTGAGCCTATATTAGCTCATTATTGCTTATAATGCGCAGCCCGTTGTGAAGGGGTGTCGGCTAGGGAACCCCTAACTTATTTATACGGACTCGTCTAGCCGTGTCGGGGTCTTAACGACCTTTTAATGAAATGATGCCGCGTGGACGGGCATTTTAAGTGTAAGAGGCAGCGTAATGTGGTATTGCGTTAAAGCGGACAAAAGCTTCACGTCCCAATAGTGCTTGATAGCTACTTTTGAATGGGGCAACATGAAAGATTAGCCTTTCCCGTCGGAAGTTGTCCGGTGACCCGAACACAACTTCTAGTAATAATGAGCCTGTGCACTTGGCGTAAGGGCCTGGCGTCACTCCTTTAAAGGAAGTGCGGCTATGTTGAATTTTAGTAAGGTCTATCCCCAACTTGCGGATTGTGTTCGGATATAGCAGGTTTAAATCACTGCCGCCGTCCATCAGGACTTGTGTAAATTGTAGTCCGTCGATTTTAGGATCCAATATCAGGGCAGTCCATCCTGCGTTTGAATGTACGGAATAATCCGGTGGTCGAAGGTGATTGGTTTTGACATCAACTCGAGATTCGGCTGGGGTGGACCGTCTTGGCACTTATTTTAGCGGGTGCGCATTGTTTTCCGTAATATCACATGAAGTGAGTTTACTATTTTGACTTCTTGTGGGAAGGTCTTTTGTTTTCCGATGCTCTGCTGGTGGGGTTCATCATCATCCTCGCTTGGTGCGTCGATCCCCTTGTGTTTGGCGTTGAGTCGGCCGGACTGTTTGAAAACCCAACAACCTCGATGGGTGTAGTTTGCAGGCCTTCCGGAGGTACTGTGGATTTGCCATATCCAAAATTTTGATTAAGTTGGAGAGCTCGTCACTGTTATCCTTAAGAGGCAGTGTTTTATTGTTTGGCCGCGAGCTTTTGAATCCGGCGTTGACCGCCGTGTTCTTTGGGCTTTTTCTTTATTCGGCGCTGATCCTTCTGCGCCGTGATTTCTGTTCCATCTACGATCTCGGATGTACTCGGTCATTTGGTGCTGCATCTTGCTAGCCACTTGTCTTCCCCATAAAAGCGGGTCATGAGGCTTGTTAGCGCGGCCATTGTCCTCGGCTTCTCTTGGCGAGGTGTGCATGAAACCATTCGTCTCGGACATTGTGTTTAAAAGCTGCTAAGGCTTACGTGTCAGGACGATCGACTATTTGGTTCTTTTGGTAAGGAACCTGTTCGAGAATTCTTGTGACTCTTCGGGCTGTTGAGTTGTGTGAGTTAGATCGTTTGCATCCGGAGGACATAAGTCCCTTGAAAATTTGCTCTAAGCGTCCCGAGCTCTTCCCAACTTCAGCGGTGTTTTAAGGAGGCTTTTGAGCCAATGCCGAGCTGGCCCTTTGAGCTTGAGGGTAGATATTTTATGGCGTGGAGATCATCTCCTCTAGCCATGTGTATGTAGTATGCAATCTTCTATCCAGACTCCGAGTGCATTGTTACGTAAATAGCCTCTATGTTTATGGGTTTAAACCTGCTGGAAATTCATGATCCGGCACCTCATAGGTGAAACATAGTGGGTGTCTTGGCGCCCACATATTCGGTGTGCCGCTGTCTTCGAACCCTTGGCGTGTTGTGTTGCTTCCTGGGGCCCTCTTTTTTGGCCCGTAAATGGACCTGGCTGGGCCGTATGTTTTCCCAAGATCATGAGTTGGCTTGTGTGCGGCGCCGCTTGTCGCTTTGGCTGTCATCGGCCGTCTATCCGGCCGGTGGCTTCTTTAATTTTGGTGTGGTGGCTCTATGGCTTCCTCGTCAAATTCTGGCAGCAACTTAGCGCTTGGGTAGCTCTTTGATTGATGGCCATTGCCGTATTTGTCTGCCGGTTTTGAGCAGTTTGCTCCACCTCATTACGAGTATGTCTTCCGCTGTTTTGAGCTTCCGTTTTCCTTCTTGGACTTCTTGCGGTGGTGGCGAGTCTTTTGTGAAGGTTCTTATGCTCGGTGGTGTGTCCGTGGTCGTCTGGACTATTGGTTTCGCGGGCATGGATTGATTATCCGATTCATCTGTTGATTGTTGCTTGGTTGCATGTTAAGTAGCGTCCTTTGGTTTGCCCTGCTCTATTGCTGGGTCATTAGGAGTGCTGTTTTTGTCGAGGCGGGACTTAGGGCGGCGTCTGCGTCGCCGTTTTGGTTGTTTGTCGGCGGGATTATCCTTTGCCGCGCCCCGTTGGTCCTCGTTATCGCTTCCTTTTGGGGTGTCCACCATATATACATCATGTGTTGGGGTGGCCTTCAAGTGCTCAGCGAGCGCTGGTTCTTGATCGTCTCCGGCATCGTCGTCCATACCGTAGATGTCTTCGGAGTCGTATTCTAGCATGTCGGTTAGATCATCGACAGTGGCTACAAAGTGGGTGGTGGGTGGGCTTTGAATTTCTTCGTCGTCCGCATCCCAACCATCCTGGCCGTAGTTCAGCCAGGGCTCTCCGGATAGCGAGAGATACTTTAGCGAATTTAGGATGTCGCCAAAGGGTGAGTGCTAAAAGATGTCCATAGCGGTGAACTCCATGATCGGCGCCTAATCGGATTCGATTGGCAGGGGCGCAGGAGGTTCGGAGTCCGACAAGGAGTCCGGCACCTCGGAGTCACGAGCTATATAATGGACGAGGTCCGTGTTCGGCTCCAGCGTCGTAGAAGTTGCAGCTCCCGAGGCGGTGTCCAGCCACAAGTCCTCGATCTGCGCGATCGGCTCCGGACTATGGGTCGGAGCGGATTCGTGTCGCGACCTCAAAGTCTTGTCGGCGGCAGAGTTAGATCATGCCCATCGTGATAGTGCGGCACGCTCGGCTGCGGATCGGATCCATCGAAGATCAAGTCTCTGCGGATATCCGCCGTGAAGTTTAGGTTTCCAAATCTGACCTGACGGCCAGGGGCGTTGCTTTAGATCTGCTCTAGATGGCCAAGTGAGTTGGCCCATGGCGCGTAACCGCCGAATCTGAAGATCATCGGGAGAAAAGTCTCACCACAGACGGTGTTGTTGTTGATTGAAGAAGCCATCAAGCCTATCGGTGATGACACGGAGGAACTCTCAATGAAAGCACCAATGTCGGTGTCAAAACCGGCGGATCTCGGGTAGGGGTCTGAGCGTGCGTCTAGGCGGATGGTAGCGGAGAGAAGGGACACGATGTTTTACCGGGTTGGGCCCTCTCGATGGAGGTAAACCCTACTCCTGCTTTCGATTGATATTGATGATATGGGTAGTACAAGAGTGGATCTACCACGAGATCAAGGAGGCTAAACCCTAGAAGCTAGCCTATGGTATGATTGTTGTAATGGTTGTTCGTCCTATGGATTAAAACCCTCCGGTTTATATAAACACCGGGGAGGGCTAGGGTTACACAGAGTCGGTTACAATGGTAGGAGATCTACATATCCGTATTGCCATGCTTGCCTTCCACGCCAAGGAAAGTCCCATCCGGACACGGGACAAAGTCTTCAATCTTGTATCTTCATAGTCTTGGAGTCCGGCTGACAATGATAGTCCGGTTATCCGAACACCCCCTAGTCCAGGACTCCCTCACCTGGCGCCCGCCTAGCCTTGGTCGTCATGGCTTGCATCACGAGAACCTCACGAGGTACCCCTTGCCTTGACCTCTCCGCCCCTCGTGAGCCTACCTGGTGAGGCCGCTCCTTAGCATGCCTTGGGTCGTCCGCCTCGCAAGGCTTGGCCCCTCGCGAGGGTCTTGAGTGTTAGTTGATGAAGATGGGCCGTACTGGGCCACTGGTGGAGCCACGCCGTGGGCCGCGGGCAGGCAAGTCTGGGAAACCCGTTCCCAGAACGCCGACAGTCTTGTTGCACCAGAATGGAAACCTTTCGCTGATTCCTCGGGACTGCGCACCTGCGGCTTGCCTCCCTTGCACCAAAGATGAAACTGGCGCTCTGTGCCCACTGGCGCCCGCCTGGCGCCTACCTGGCCTTGGTCGTCATGGCTCATGTCAGCTGAGCCTCGCGAGGTGCACCTTGCATAGAACTCTCCGCCCCTCTGGAGCTAACCGAAAGAGGTCGATCCCATCGGGGATCATAGCCCTCGTGAGGGTCATGAGTCATTGATGCTGAAGCTGGGCCATACCAGGCCTTCGGGGGAGCCACGTGGTGGGCCGCGGGCAGGCAAGTCTGGATACCCCCATATCCAGAACGCCGACAATAGCCCTCGGGCCCAAGGTGTGCTTGGACTTGGCTTCCAGGCGAAGCCAAAGGGCAAGTGTGGAGTGCCACGGGCCCTAACCGCCTGCGGCCTTGATGACGTGTGGCGACTTATGGGACATGGGCGTCTCCACTTCCCCACGTTGCCTCGACAACTGTTCCCGTCTGACAAAAGGCTTGCCATCTGCTGCCGTGCTTTCATTGCCTTCCCTTCGTCTTGCTCCAGGTCCCCTTCTTCCAACACCAAAAGAACTCACTAGATCTGCTGATTCTCTCCTCCAATCTTTCGCCCAATGGCTGCTGAGAAGACCAAGGCTCCAACCCCGGCTGCCGGCCTTGCCTGGTACGAGCCAGTGCTGACCACGCCCTATGTCATCAAGGAGAAGCTCCAGACCGCGCTTCTCCTGATGGCGAGCGAGGACAACGAGTGGGGGGAGACTGCGCTTCGGGTCGCCGCCGCTACGCTGGAACCCGCGAATAGTACCTTCTACCCTTTCTTCCTTCACAACGTCTATTCGGCCCCCACTCTCCCGCTTCTTCTATGTCGTTCTTCATCATTACGGCCTCCATGCTCTCCACATTCACCCCAATTCCATTCTCCTCCTGTCCATCTTCGCCTTCTACTACGAGGCGTTCGTGGGGGTGATGTCGTCCGTTGCCATGCTCCGCCACTTCTTCTTCCTCCGCATGACTGGCGACCGACCCGCTGGGTGCATCGGCTTCGTTGCGGCTCGGGGCGGCAATGCGATCTCCCGTGCCGGGAAGAAGGTGGAGGATGCCCTGAAGAGGTGGGTCCTAACGGACGCCAAGTGCTCACGGGACCTTCTAGAGTTGTCGACCGAGCTCCCCTCCTTCAAGAAGGGGTGGCTTTCTGAGAAGATCACCGACCCTTCCTTAAAGTCGTTGATGAGGAAGATGGAGGATGACCTGAAGAACGAGAAGCTGACGGGGGCTATGATCGTTAAGAAGTTCCTAATGCAGCGCCTAGCGCCATTCCAGGATCGCTCCCGCCCCTTGTGGAAGCTTGGGGGCGCCGACGACAAGATCCGGCTGCGCCGGAACGGTCTTCCTAAGGAGGAGCTGAGCAAGGTGTCGCTTTACTTGACTGGAAAGGATCCGAGAGGTCGTCCGGAGGAATGGCTCCCGTTGTACCGCCGAGTAAATGGGGAGGAGATTGCCGCCGCCATGCCAGTCTTCGACGAGTTCGGGCCCGTGCTGACGGGGCCTCCTCCGCCGCCCGCCTCTTTGGTGAACCTGTCCTCCGGTGACCATTCGTCTGAGGCCACCGAGGAGGAGGGCGTGGGGGAATCCTCTGCCTCGGAGGAGGGCGTGGGGGAATCCTCTGCCCCGAGGCAGAGGGAGCTCCTCCACAACTTCTCTGACGATGATGACGATGACGCGCCTCCGGTGGTGGAGCTGGCTTGCCCCCCCGGGTCACCACGAGATACGGGGCGGCCTCCTCGAAGCAGCCCAAGTGATCGGCCGTGAAGAAGGGCAGGACTACGCTGATCCCCCCGGACAGTGCTCCACCTTCGCCAGCAGCGTCCCGTGTGGTGCCGACTGCGTGCTCTCCTACTCCCAAGAGCGCTGCTCTGACTACCCCGGCGAAGACCCCGCTGTTGGGTCTGAAGAGGAACTACTTCTTCTCTGACCAGTGAGGGCTTTCCCTTGATATTGTTATTGATTCCTGATGTGACGCTTAGCGTCTTCATCCGTTGTTAGGCAATGGTCATCAAAGAAGAAGAAGGAGGACACTGGGGTTGCCGTGGTCAAGCGCGTCGAGGTGGCCACCGCAGCCCTAGCAAAGGAGAGGGCTGCGGCCCGTGCAGCTGTGGCGGCGATGTCGTCTTCTCATGGTGCCGAAGCCCACCCTCAGGAGGTCCCGGCGTCCTCAACGGGGCTGACCCGGTTGGCGCCCATCCTTACTGCGGTTGCCGAGGTCGCCCTGCCTCCGGAGCCCCCAGTCCTTCCTGTTGCTGTGGTTTCTCCTGCCTTGGTGCCGATGACGTCTTCTCTTCTGCCCGACGCGCAGCTGGGCACGTCGCTCTGCTGCCTGCTGGAGCCTTTGGAGGAGGCCTTGAGCAGCCTGCACCTCCTCCAAGGTAATCTTCAGGGCCCGGACCGGCGCACAGCGTTGAGGCGCCTAGGGCTAATCTCTGGATGGCTCCAGGCCAACGCGTCTGTCCGAGCGGCCTGGAGCTCTATGGAGGAGGCCCAGAAGGTGTCCGGGGTGGCTGCTATCGAGCGTGACCTGGCGCGAAAGGAGGCCACGGAAGCCGAGGATCGGTGCTGCACAGTGGAGGCTGAGCTGAAGGCTCTTCTGGATCAACAGGCCGCCCAGGCCTGCCAGCTCTAGGAGCGAGAGGAGAAGCTGAAGGCCTAGGAGGCTGCCATTGTCGATCAAGATGCTGAGATGAAGAAGGCAGCCCTGGAACAGGCTGCGGAGCATGGCCGTCTAACGAAGATGAAGGAGGAGGCGGAGGCGGCCTAGCTGTCCCTTGCCGAGGCCAAAGAAGCATCCATCATGGAATGCAGCACCCTCGCCTCCCTCGAGCCGATGTTCCACAAGGCTCAGTGGTCACTCTTTGGGGACGGTCCCTCGAAGAAAGCGGCGGTGGTGTCCCCAAGGGAGAGCCCTGCAGCCCTGCTCCCTGAGGTCGTGGCAGTGCTCTAGGACGCCGTCAACGGGTTTGGCTCTTTGGTGGAAGGTGAGGCTCGCTTGCTTTCTTCCTCAGCCCTTACGTGCATCTTCAGCCACCTCTATCTCCAGGACGCCAACTTCGACTTCGCCACCTTCCTCGAGCCCGTGGACTTCGACTTCCGCAGTGCTGCTACTGCCGCCGTGAAGAGCTCCGTGGACGCCCTGTTGGGGAACGTAGTAATTTCAAAAAAAAATCCTATGCACACGCAAGATCATGGTGATGCATAGCAACGAGAGGGGATAGTGTTGTCCACGTACCCTCGTGAGCCAGCAGCGAGCGTTAGCTGCTTGCGGTTGATGTAGTCGTCGTCTTCATGATCCGATTGATCCAAGTACGAGCGTCGGCACCTCCGAGTTCAGCACGTTCAGCTCGATGGCGTCCCACGAACTCGATCCAGCGAGCTTTGTAGGAGAGTTCCGTCGGCTGGCAGCGTGATGGCGGTGTTGATGATGCTACCAGCGAGGGCTTCACCTAAGCACCGCTCTGATATTACCGAGGTGGAATATGGTGGAGGGATTACCGCTGCAGCTGGGAGATCAGCAGATCAACTTGTGTGTCTAGAGGTGCCTGGCTCCGTATATAAAGGTGCAAGGGGAGGCGGCCGGCCAAGGAGGGCGCGCCAAGGGGGGAGTCCTACTCCCGGTCCACCTTTCCTTGTTGGAGTAGGAGAAGGGAAGAAAGGGAGAGAGGAGAGGAAGGAAAGGGGGCGCCGCCCCCCCTCCGTCTAATTCGAACTAGAGGGGGAGGGGGCGCGCGGCCTGCCCTGGCCGCCCCTTCTTTTCTCCACTAGGGCCCATGAGGCCCAATAAACCCCCGGGGGGGTTCCGGTAACCCCCCGATACGCCGGTAAATGTCCGAAACCTCCCGAAACACTTCCGGTGTCCGAACGTAGTCATCCAATATATTGATCTTTACGTCTCGACCATTTCGAGACTCCTCGTCATGTCCGTGATCATATCTGGGACTCTAAACTACCTTCGATACATTAGAACACAAAAACTAATAATACTGATCGTCACCAAACTTTAAGCGTGCGGACCCTACGAGTTTGAGAACTATGTAGCATGACCGAGACACGTCTCTGGTCAATAACCAATAGTGGAACCTGGATTCTCATATTGGTTCCCACATATTCTACGAAGATCTTTATCGGTCAAACCGCATAACTACATACGTTGTTCCCTTTGTCATCGGTATGTTACTTGCCCAAGATTCGATTGTTGGTATCTCAATACCTAGTTCAATCTCGTTACTGACATGTCTCTTTACTCGTTATGTAATGCATCATCCCACAACTAACTCATTAGTCAAATTGCTTGCCAGGCCTGTTGTGTTGTGCATTACCGAGAGGGACCAGAGATACCTCTCCGACAATCGGAGTGACAAATCCTAATCTCGAAATACGCCAACTCAACAAGTACCTTCGGAGACACCTGTAGAGCTCCTTTATAATCACCTAGTTACGTTGTGATGTTTGGTAGCACAAAAAGTGTTCCTCCGATGGCAGGAGTTGCATAATCTCATAGTCATAGGAACATGTATAAGTCATGAAGAAAGCAATAGCAACATACTAAGCGATCAAGTGTTGAGCTAGCGGAATGGGTCAAGTCAATCACATCATTCTCCTAATGATGTGATCCCGTTAATCAAATGACAACTCATGTCTATGGCTAGGAAACTCAACCATCTTTGATCAGCGAGCTAGTCAAGTAGAGGCATACTAGTGACACTATGTTTGTCTATGTATTCACACATGTATTATGTTTCCGGTTAATACAATTCTAGCATGAATAATAAACATTTATCATGATATGAGAAATAAATAATAACTTTATTATTGCCTCTAGGGCATATTTCCTTGATCTCCTACTTGCACTAAGTCGATGTCTGGATTACAGTAATGATCCTAACACCCATGGAGTCTTGGTCTTTGATCATGTTTTGGTCGTGGAAGAGGCTTAGTCAAAGTGCGCAACATTCATATCCGTATGTATCTTGCAAATCTCTATGTCTCCCACGGACTTGGTCCCAGATGGAATTGAAGCATCTCTTGATGTGCTTGCTTCTCTTGTGAAATCTGGATTCCTTTGCTAAGGCAATTGCACCAGTATTGTCACAAAAGATTTTCTTTGGACCCAATGCACTAGGTATGACACCTAGATGGGATATGAACTCCTTCATCCGAGACTCCTTCATTTCTGCTTTCGAAGCAGCTATGTACTCCGCTTCACCGTAGATCCGCCACGGCGCTTTGTTTAGAACTGCACCAAGCCAGCGGCTCCACCGTTCAATATAAACACGTATCGGTTTGCGATTTAGAATCGTCGGATCGGTGTCAAAAGCTTACATTAGCGTAAACATTTACGACTAGCTCTTTGTCACCTCCATAAGCGACAAACATATCCTTAGTCCTTTTCGGTATTTGAGGATGTTCTTGACCCTTTGTCTAGTGATCCACTCTGGATTACTTTGGTGCCTCCTGCTCAGCTAATAGCAAGGCACACATCGAGTCAGTACACAGCATTGCATACATGATAGAGCCTATGGCTGAAGCATAGGGAACATCTTTCATTCTCTCTCTATCTTCTGCAGTGGTCGGGCATTGAGTCTGACTCAACTTCACACCTTGTAATACAGGCAAGAACCCTTTCTTTGCATGATCCATTTTGAACTTCTTCAAAACTTCATCAAGGTATGTGCTTTGTGAAAGTCTAATTAAGCATCTTGATCTACCTCTATAGATCTTGATGCCCAATATATAAGCATCTTCACCGAGGTCTTTCATTGAAAAACTTTTATTCAAGTATCCTTTTATGCTATCCGGAAATTCTATATCATTTCCAATCAACAATATGTCGTCTACGTATAATATCAGAAATGCTACAGAGCTCCCACTCGCTTTCTTATAAATACGGGCTTCTCCAAAAGTCTGTATAAAAACATATGCTTTGATCAGACAATCAAAATGTTTATTACAACTCCGAGAGGCTTGCACCAGTCCATAAATGGATTGTTGGAGCTTGCACACTTTGTTAGCACCTTTCGGATCGACAAAACCTTCTGGTTGCATCATATACAACTCTTTTTCCAGAAATCCATTCAGGAATGCAGTTTTGTCATCCATTTGCCAAATTTCATAATCATAAAATGCGGCAATTGCTAACATGATTCGGACAGACTTAAGCATCGCTATGGGTGAGAAAGTCTCATCATAGTCAACCCCTTGACTTGTCGAAAACCTTTCGCAACAAGTCGAGCTTTGTAGACAGTAACATTACCATCAGCGTCAGTCTTCTTCTTGAAGATCCATTTATTCTCGATGGCTTGCCGATCATCGGGCAAGTCAACCCAAGTCCGTACTTTGTCCTCATACATGGATCCCATCTTAGATTTCATGGCCTCAAGCTATTTTGCGGAATCTGGGCTCATCATCGCTTCCTCATAGTTCATAGGTTCGCCATGGTCAAGTAACATAACCTCCAGAATAGGATTACCGTACCACTCTAGTGCGGATCTTACTCTGGTTGACCTACGAGGTTCGGTAGTAACTTGATATGAAGTTTCCTGATCAATATCATTAGCTTCCTCACTAATTGGTGTAGGCGTCATAGGAACCGGTTTCTGTGATGAACTATTTTCCAATAAGGGAGCAGGTATAGTTACCTCATCAAGTTCTACTTTCCTCCCACTCACTTCTTTCGAGAGAAACTCCTTCTCTAGAAAGGATCCAAGTTTAGCAACAAATGTCTTGCCTTCGGATCTGTGATAGAAGGTGTACCCAATATTCTCCTTTGGGTATCCTATGAAGACACATTTCTCCGATTTGGGTTCGAGCTTATCAGGTTGAAGTTTTTTCACATAAGCATCGCAGCCCCAAACTTTAAGAAATGACAACTTTGGTTTGTTGCCAAACCACAGTTCATAAGGCGTCGTCTCAACGGATTTTAATGTTGCCCTATTTAACGTGAATGCAGCCGTCTCTAAAGCATAACCCCGAAATGATAGCGGTAAATCAGTAAGAGACATCATAGACCACACCATATGTAGTAAAGTACGATTACGATGTTCGGACACACCATTACATTGTGGTTTTCCGGGTGGCGTGAGTTGCGAAACTATTCCGCATTGTTTAAAATGTAGACCAAACTCGTAACTCAAATATTCTCCTCCATGATCAGATCATAGAAACTTTATTTTCTTGTTACGATGATTTTCTACTTCACTCTGAAATTCTTTGAACTTTTCAAACGTTTCACACTTATGTTTCATTAAGTAGATATACCCATATCTGCTCAAATCATCAGTGAAGGTGAGAAAATAACGATACCCGCTGCGAGCCTCAATGTTCATTGGACCACATACATCAGTATGTATGATTTCCTATAAATCTGTTGCTTGCTCCATAGTTCCGGAGAACGGCGATTTAGTCATCTTGCCCATGAGGCATGGTTCACAAGTACCAAGTGATTCATAATCAAGTGATTCCAAAAGTCCATCAGTATGGAGTTTCTTCATGCGCTTTACACCAATATGACCCAAACGGCAGTGGCACAAAGAAGTTGAACTATCATTATCAACTCTGCATCTTTTGGCTTCAACATTATGAATATGTGTATCACTACTATCAGATTCAAGAAAAATAGACCACTCTTCAAGGGTGCATGACCATAAAAGATATTACTCATATAAATAGAACAACCATTATTCTCTGATTTAAATGAATAACCGTCTCGCATCAAACAAGATCCAGATATAATGTTCATGCTCAACGCTGGCTCCAAATAACAATTATTCATGTCTAAAACTAATCCTGGGACTGAGGAGCTGAAGGTGATGGCGCATTTGGACCACCTGAGCGGGCGAGTTGCTTCGGGCTTGGGGAGCGCTGCGTTCACCTCGCGCGCGAACTGCTTGAAGATGCAGTGAGAGGCTTGGGCCTGTGAGCCGCCCAGGATGTAGGCAATGGATCGAGGCTCTTGGAAGCCCCCAGCCCCCTCATCCAGGTGATGATCTTCGTTCCTTCTCGGTGGCGGAGGCAGTGGAGGAAGACCGGCATTGCCATGTGGGCACTCCTCACAAGGCTGCTCCCTCCAGGCGCCCTCGCGAGGTTCGCCTTGCCTATAGTCCTCCCGAGGATGGTCGCACCACTCCTGGCGATGGTCACGTCCGTCCCAGTGTCCTCCACCTCGGAGATCTCCACAGCCATCGCCTCGATCGTTGCCCTCGGGGCATCGACCGAGGCGCCCGTCACGGAGGGCCCTGAGCTCCTGGCAGTCATTGGTGTTGTGGCTGTGGACATTGTGGAAGACGCAGAACAGTCGGTTGCTTTTGGACGACTCAGGGTGGTCGCAACCGCGCTTCAACTCTAGCTCGGCCACGAGCTTGGCCGGCCCTTTGCGCTTTACGTCCTTGGCCTTCTTGTCTTCTGGGTCAGCATCGGGGAGCTCGAGGAGGGAGAGGCGCCCCTCCTCATCCCTTGCACACTTGTTAGCCATATTGAACATCTCCAAGGTTGTGCAGAGGTCCTCATGGATGGCGAGCTCCTCCTTCATCTTGACATCGCGGACGCCATGAGTGAACTCTGAAATGATGGCCTCATCCGACACCTTGGGGATCTGGAGGCAAACATTGTTGAAGCACTGGATATACTTCTGCAGGGTCTCTCCTAGCTGCTGCTTGATGCGACGTAGGTCACCCGTAGCCGGCAGACAGTCGCGAGTGCCCTGAAAGTTGGCGATGAAGCGGCCGCGCATCTCCTCCCAGGACGAGATCGATCCCACGGGAAGATTCAAGAGCCAAGAACGCGCTCCATCCTTGAGGGCCATGGGGAACCAGTTCGCCATGATCTTCTCATCACCGCTGGCCGCCTTAATGCTCAGTTCGTAGAGGTGTAGGAACTCGGCGGGGTCGGCAGTGCCGTCGTAGCGTGGGGGCGGGTCAGCTTTGAACTTGCTCGGCCAGATGACGTTGAGAAGCTCCGAGGTGAATGCGGGACATCCAGCTGTGGCCACAGGGGCCCGTCGAGGGGGTCGAACCTGGTCCTGGTGCACGCGCGCCGCCACCTCTTGTGGCGGCACACAGGCTTGACGTGGGGGTGCAGGAAGCACGCATGCTTCCCCTTGAGGCCGCTGCACCACCTGGAAGCTAACCTCTTCCCGTCCAGGCGCCTGGCGCGGCGGGTCGCGTCGTGGTGCCACACGCCTTGGCTCGATGATGACGCACTGGGCCGGAGGTGGTGGAGGAGCCTTGTGAGACACGTCGCCTACGGCAGGCGGCTGCTGAGGTAGTGAGCGGGCTAGTGCAGTGGAGCACCCAGCCGTGGTGACGAGCTCAGCGATCAGCTCGAGCCATTCCTTGTAGAAGTCGTCGACCGGGCGGTAGCGAAGGAGCTCTCCCGCCATGAGCAGAGCGGCCTGCGCGTTTGCCGGGCCGTGACACGCGTGGGAGGATGAAGCTGCCGGGCTCAGTGACTGAGTGGCAGTGCGCCCTTCACGGTGCACCAAAGGGTGCTGCAAAGAAGCCTGCTGCTCGTGGCCGGCAGGGTCCGTGGCGGCGTTGGCCTCCGGAGACGGGGCACGACGAGCACAACCATCGCCCGCCGGAGTCATCTGAGCAACGCGAGCGGTGATTGCGGCCCGGCGCTCGCGCGAGCTCGGCGTGCGTCAGCCATGGAGGTGTCGGAGTGATGGTGGATCGATCGATGGAAGAGAAGATCCGACGCACCCCTACCTGGCGCGCCAAATGTGGATTACGGGTTCCGCAAACCCTTGAAATGTTCGAACTATGGGGTGCGTGCAAAGATCTCAACCTACCCAGCCTGCATACTCGCGACCCTCCTAAGCCTAGCGCAACGAGCTCAAAGAGACAAAGAGACACAACAGTTTATCCTGGTTCGGGCCACCTTGCGGTGTAATACCCTACTCCAGCGTTTTGGTGGATTGCCTCAAAGGGCTGATGATGAACTAGTACAATAGATGAATAGTCCTCAAGAGGTGAGGTGTTCTTGAGCTCAATAGAGCTTGTGAGGTGGTCGGGTGAGAGTGGATCTTTTCCCGTTGCTCTCCCTCTCCTCATGATGCTGGCTAAGTCCTATTTATAGTGGCCTTGGTCCTCTTCCCAAATGTTGGCGGGAAGGGATCCCACAATGGTCGGATTTGAAAGGGGACAAGTAGTACAGCTTATCCTGACTAAAGTGGTATTCTCCTGCAAAAAGCCCCTAGTCGTGACGCTGTGGTGGGCTCAGTGATGACCTCCGTCCTGCCGTCCTGGCGGTCTTGGTCTTGTTGCACCAGAATGGGAACCTTTGGCTGATTCCTCGGGACTCCGTGCCTGCGGCTTGCCTCCCTTGCACCAAAGAGGAAAAGAGGAAACTGGCGCTCTGTGCCCATTGGCGCCTTCCTGGCACCCGCCTGGCCTTGGTCGTCATGGCTCATGTCAGCTGGTCCTCGTGAGGTGCACCTTGCATAGAACTCTCCGCCCCTCAGGAGCTAGCCTGAAGAGGCCGATCCCTTCAGGGGTCTTGGCGTCGTCTGCCTCGCGAGGCTTGGCCCCTCGCGAGGGTCTTGAGTCGTTGATGCTGAAGCTGGGTCGTACCAGGCCATCGGGGGAGCCACGTGGTGGGCCGCAGGCAGGCAAGGCTGGATACCCCCTTATCCGGAACGCCGACACCCATGGCCCTCAAGGATGGCGCGCGCTCCAGGCTCCTGAAACTTACCGTGGGATCCGTCTCCTCCTGGGATGAGATGCGCGACCACTTCATCGCTAACTTCCAGGACACTCGCGACCGCCCGCCAACTGCAGGTGACTTGCGACGCATCAAGCAGCAGCCAGGAGAGACCCTACAGAAGTACATCTAGCGCTTCAACAACGTCCGCCTCAAGATTCCCAAGGTGTCGGATGAGGCCATCATCTCAGCGTTCACTGATGGCCTCCGCGACGTCAAGATGAAGGAGGAGCTCGCCATACCTTAGGACTGAGGGAGTCCTGGATTAAGGGTTCCTCGGACAGCCGAACTATATACTTTGGCCAGACTGTTGGATTGTGAAGATACAAGATTGAAGACTTCATCCCGTATCTGGGTGGGAGTCTCCTTTGCGTGGAAGGCAAGCTTGGAAATTCGGATATGTAGATCTCGTTTTCTGTAACCGACTCTGTGTAACCCTAGCCCCCTCAGATGTCTATATAAACCGGAGGGTTTAGTCCATAGGACAAGAACAATCATAATCATAGGCTAGATTCTAGGGTTTACCTCCATCATCAAGATCTCAAGCCGGAAGTAGGGTATTACCTCCATCGAGAGGCCCGAACCTGGGTAAGCGTTGTGTCCCCCGCCTCATGTTACCATTAGCCTTAGACGCACAGTTCGGGACCCCCTACTCGAGATCCGCCGGTTTTGACACCGACATTGGTGCTTTCATTGAGAGTTCCACAGTGTCGTCATGATAAGGCTTGATGGTTCACCTTGTTGTCAAGGACAACATCACCTCTGAGGGAGCCCTGGCTGTAGGCCAGACTCTCCGGCTGGGCGGCTTCGTCATGACCGCCCGTTCGGCCGCCGCGCCGACGATGACTTCTCAGGTCATCAAGAACAGCCTCCACATCAGCTCGGAATTCACCGAGCAGATGGATCCAATGGAGCTCTCCTCCCTGAAAGAGCTCTTAGATCGCATCGTCGCCTTGGGAGTCGTTACGGACTATGATCGGATCGGGCTTAAGCCCGACCAAAGGGAGATCAACTCTCTGCCGGTCACCCATCAGATAGCGGTGGAGGAGGAACAATGCAGCGATTCTTTCTCTACTGTGAGGACGAACTATGTCCAGATTCCCGAGCTCTCCGAGCCGGATACCTGTCTACGGGAGGACATGACCCAGGATCTGAACCTAGAATCGGACACGGGCTAGGAAAATTCGGCAACATCCCGGGGCCCAAGCTGCCAAGCTCGAAAGCTCCCCTGCCCCTGGGTCTCAGATCAGGTCAGGGTTTGGACTTAATCTAACCACCCACCTAGATACAAGCGATCTTTCCCACATTAGACAAGAGCCCCAAGAGACAGTACATCACTTTTGGGCTAGATTCCTCCTTGTAATGAGCAAGGTTAAGGACTGTCGCGAGGAAGACGCGATCTCATTCTTTTGCAAAAATTGCATGGACAAGGGAATCCTCAACGCCATAAGTCGCCGTGACATAGTACACTTCGCTGACTTGGCGGCCATAGTACAGAAGTACCATGTGATGGAAAGCGCCTGGAAAACCCAAACAAAATTCTGGGATCCTCCGGCTCTCACTAACCCGCCCCCCCGGGTCCGAACTAAAAGGGTGCTCTCTCGCAAGTCACCCAATCAAATTATAAAGAAACCAAAGCCCAGTACAGGGCGTGGAACCGTATTGGAGGGATGGCTTAATGGGCCATGCAAAATTCACAGTACACCGGATACCATACCAACACACAACCTTAGAGCATGTTGGATACTCCGGCAGGTGGCCAAGAGCGGTGAGGATCTCCTCATCGGCAATACCGCAGAACACCATCCCGCAGAAAATAATAATACAGTACTTACAGTCTTTGAGACTTTCGCCTCAAATAATAGGCACAAGCGAGCACTCCGCAGCCTTGCCGAAGTCTGCGACGTCGCAGCAATAAATCCATGGAACGACACGGCCATAACCTTCAATGCCAGTAACGAACCTCAATTCCGAACAGTCCGAGCAACAGCCGCTCTTGTCCTTAGTCCAATTGTGGATGGCTTCCTGCTCTCAGATGCTGGTTGGTCTGGTGGCAGGCGTTGTCCTGACATCCCCCACCAGAGATATTGTCCAATACGTACTCCAAATACTATACACAGACTCCAACAATGTAGCCAAATACGAGGCTCTGTTGCACGGTCTTAGGATGGCAGTCTCGATGGGCATTCAATGCCTAGAAGTGCATGGGGATTTGAACCTTGCAATATCTAAAATAAATGGAGACTTCGACGCCAAGGACCCAAAAAAGGTGGCTTATCGCAATGTCGTCCTCAAAATGTCAGCTCGGTTCGAGGGGCTCGAATTCCACCATGTGGTCCGAGAAAATAATCAAGCGGCGGATATCCTCGCCCGCATCGGCGCCAAGCGCGACCCCGTCCCACCTAGTATCTTCTTGGAAAGGCTGTTCAAGCCATCCATGGTGTGGGAAGGGGAGACCGGCAATACCAGTCAGGATCCGAACACAACCCCAAATCTCGAACACTCTGACATAATCGGAGGCTCCGCCACCGAAATAACACCTTTGGCCCACGTGATCATGGCTATCATCGCCCCGTGGACTGAACCCTTCTTAGCCTACTTAAATAGGCAAGAACTCCCTGAGGACCTAAATGAGGCACGTTGCATTGTGCGGCACTCTAAAGCCTACAAGGTCCACGAGGGAGAGCTTTATAAGAAAATCGCGACTGGAGTGCTCCAAAGGTGCATCTTCGAAGAGGAAGGACGGCAGCTCTTGGCCGAAATTCATGTCGGACTCGGTGGCCACCACTCCGCAGCTCGGGCACTCGTAAGCAAGGCCTTCTGTACAGGTTTCTACTGGCCGACAGCCCGGGCAGACGCAGAGGACCTTGTCCAACATTGCGTCAGTTGCCAGCTTTTTGCAAATCAAAGCCATATGCCACCTACCGCTCTCCAAACAATCCCCATAACTTGGACTTTTGCGGTCTGGGGGCTCGATATGGTTGGACCCCTTAAAGGTGGAAGCCATGAGAAGAAATACTTGTTGGTCATGGTGGATAAATTCACCAAATGGATAGAAGCCAAACCAGTTAAAACGGCCGAGTCCGGACCTGTGATAGACTTCATATCCGTGGTCGTACACCGTTATGGTGTCCCCCACAGCATCATCACTGATAATGGCTCAAACTTCATAGCCGACAAGGTAAAAACATGGTGCGGCAAAATGGGCATTAAGCTCGATTATGCCTCCGTCTATCACCCCCAAACAAACGGTCAAGTCAAACGAGCAAATGGTCTTATTATGAGCGGCATTAAACCCCGACTAGTGTGATCCTTGAAGGAATCAGATACGCACTGGGTCGAGGAGCTCGACTCCGTACTATCGGGGCTATGGACCATGCCAAATCGCACCATCGGATACACACCATTCTTTATGGTGTACGGCGCAGAGGCAGTGCTACCCTACGATATCATTCATGACTCACCTCGAGTGCGCATGTACGAAGAGAGAGAAGCCGAGCTAGATCGACAGGACAGTTTAGACGACCTGGAGGAGGAGCGTGACGTCGCAAAGGCCCGTTCCGCATTCTATTAGCAGCAGGCTCGAAGGTATCAAAGGAGAGAAGTATGGGCCAAAACTTAGAACGTTGGCAAACACATTCTACGCCTACCAGAGAAGAAAAAGGACAAGCTCAAGCCCAAATGGGAGGGTCCCTTCATCATTGATAAAGTTCTCACCGAAGGAGCGTACCGTCTGCGTGATGCATCAAATAATCGACTCGAGCCGAACCCATGGAACGCAGCTAGACTCCGAAGATTTTACACCTAGTGCCAAACTCTGTGTTCGTCTCGTTGCCTCCTCCTTTTTTTAAGTTATACCCTCTCTCTTTCTTTTTTTAGCCTTAAAAGCTTCAAGTATGCTTCGACCGCACACTCCTGCCGCGCTATGCACGCTCAATATACCTAGGGGCTTCTTATACAGAAGCTTAATATAATTATCTTCTGGGCTTTATTCCCACCACATATGCGTCATTCCTCCATATGTACCTTTTTTCACCATTATATGCATCGATATGACTTAAGTTTTGGCCAAGCTGGGTTGCCTGGCTCTTGTGTTTATGCCCTACGTTCCCATTAATTCGGCAAGGGCATAAGGGAGCACCTCTGCGATTATTCTTGCCGGTCGGCGGATGTGTACCTCTGCTTGGGTGAAGCAGCTAAGCGTTCTTAAGGGAATATTGATTCGATGAACAAAAGATGTTTCTTACTTATTGCAATACATGCCCCCAGATGCTTATATCCTGCGCCATTTTTAGCAGTTTGGACATGCACATTAACGCATGCGTACCCAGGGAAAGGAACCCTTAACGGAACTATTCTCCCTGGAAGATGTTTCTTACTATCCATGTAATATAACATAGCTAGTTGGGTACTTATGCATTCAAGCACTTATGACCCTACGCTTTGGTTTCCACGCGTGCCCGGTTTTATAGCGGCGGGCATTCGGATACACTCCGGACTATCGGGTCCAGAGGTTGGAGCGAAAAGGTCCGTGATGTAGGGTGGAACCCTATGTGGAGATCTTTGACGAATTGGAGGGGGAATCACACATCCACTAGACAATCAAACACACAAGATCCACAAGGTACATGAACAATTAAAGGGAAATAAGATACATGGTAGACTTCATCCCAAATCCTATGAAGGAGATGAGGGCTTGAATCCTAGAAGGATCTTCTCACATAGAGGTCTTGAACTCCATGGGAGTGGTCTCTCTCTCTCTCTCTCTCTCTCTCTCTCTCTCGAGGAGGAGGTAGGAGCAAAGCTCACCTAAGAATGAGCTATCACTTTGCTAAGTCTAAATGGAGGTGGAAGGGGAGTATATATAGGTCCAAGGGATGAAGGGGTAAGTAGGGATGAGATGGGGATACAAGGGCCAAGCCCAACAGCCACGCACAGGGGGCCCCATGTGCACGTGCTAAGTGGAGCCCGTGCGCACGGGGTATCCAGAGACCCGACGCATGAGCCCATGCGCCACGGGGTTCGGGAGGCCCGTGGACACGGGGTCCCGTGGGCCTGATACATGCCCGTCTTGCCGCAGGGTCTTCAGGACCGCCCGACTGGGAGGCCCGTGGGCACGGGTCGAAGAACCCGTCTTGCGGGTCGCTGAGGGCTGCTGCATTCTTATTGGCGCTTCCTTCTCCGCTTCCAGGCTTCCCTCTTGCATGGTGTAGATGTTCTCTTGCGCTTGGATTCCTCCATGATGAATGTGTAGCTCCGCTCACACCTAAGTATGCACACGAGAGAGGGGTCAAGTAGTATACCATCCTCGAAGGGTACAAGTGAACACGTGTAAAGGAGATGATTCACCTTTGTATGCATGAAGTAGATGTGGCACGTGTCACTTGCCAAATGGACTCTTGACATGGTGATGTCCATAGGATGCTCCACATCATCCCCTCCCCCTTGGGAAAGATCCGACCTCTGATCGAAATCCAAATCACCATGGGAAAGAGATGATGGCGTCGTGTAGAAGTGGATGATCACCAAGCATTCGTCATCTTGTAGTTCCAAATGGGCACTCTCCAATGTCGCACCGTCTTGTAATTCCTTCAAAAGGAGCAAAGATAACAAGCACTTGGAAAAACAAATGTGGTTGTCGTAAGAGCAAAACCAAGCATTCAAGAGGTGATTCACCCAACAAGTGTTGTCATCAAGCATAGCATATGGTTTGACAAAGAAGTATGTCATGGCATTTGAGCATATAAATTGAGCACAATCAAGTACATCACGGGAAAAAGCATGCAAATGGGAGGTCAAGATGCAAATATATGTGATAAGAGAAGAAGCATCTACCTCAAGGTCATAGAAAGATTGCACAAACTGCTCAACAAATGGTCTATGGTAGGCATAAGAGTCATTCACAACACCAAATATAGTGAAATGTCGAAACACATGGGGCAAGTGCAAGACAATCCAAGCATAACGTGCATAGGGTGTAGTGAAGATATCGTGGCACTCAACACAATGGAAAAAGCAATTGTTCAACATGTGTGAGACAATCAAGTAAAGCATGTGATAAGCAAAGGGACATGGCATATGTGAAGAACTAGATGCAACACACAAGGCATATATGTCATGGGGCATGGAAATGTGGTAATGAGAAGTCGAAGCAAGATCGCTAGCATGTGTGCAAAGTGTCGTGGAGCAAGCAACACATGAAGTATGATCCACAATATGCATGCTCATGGTTTGGGTGTTCTCGAGATAGAAGGATATCACCTCGAAAGCATGTCCTTGTGCGTTCTTCACAATGTCGAAGTGGTAGGAAATGTGGTGTAGAAGCGAGTCATGGTCGAATGTATGAGGCTCGCTCTCAAGAGCTCGAATGGTCAACTCATATGAAGAGGAAGTCGACACAAAGTCCAAGTATCCTACACATGCACACAACAAAACAAAGAGCGTATGCGCATGGTAGATAAACACATCATCCATCATGATGGTTCTCTTCTCTTGCACATAACCATTAGAAGCACAAGTGCATGAATAATATGATGCAACAATGGTGATATTCAAGGCACTAGGTATATGGTGCAAAGACGTAAGACAAGCATGCTTCACAAGGAATATGTCAAAATCTCCAAACATATGTGAGAATGCTATGAGGGCAATCTTATGAGCAAGACTATAAGCATTGTTGCACTCAATACATGGCAAGTCTAGCATGATAGAGGCAACATATGGAGATATGTGACAAGAAGCAATAACAATCATGTGCAAAGCATGTAGATGGTTGTCATCAACCGCATGAAATGAGCAAGTATGATCATTGGTGATGCAACATAAGCAAGTACATCAATCAAGTCGTGCAAACTAGTGGAGCGAAGATGCAACACACTAGAGTAAATCATGGCAATCATGTCATGTGAGCATATAATACGCATAGACAATGCACATGACGTATCGCAAGCACGAACACAAAGCAAGATCATAGTAACATCATAGGAATGGGTCATAGATGGAACATGGCAATAACAAGCAATATCTCCACCAAGCTTGCAAATACGCATACAAGTACTAGAATCAATCATCATGTGTAATGCAAAGCATGGGTCACAAATGCATGGCAAAGGCATAGGAATAAGCATATTATGCAAAGTGAACATGGCAAGATGGGCATGTAATATGTAATGGACAACAACCCATAGCCAAGTCAGGGCCATGTAGAAGAAATGCGCTAAGTCTTTGCACGAAGAGAGCGGTGGGAAAGACAATCCATTGGATCCCAAATCATCGTTGCTCTCTAGAGCTCGTTTTGTCAACTCGTGGGATTGCGAGGTTGACAAGTATTCATGGGTACCTACACAAAAGAGACACAAATGAAAGAAATTGTGTGTGTGGTAAATGTACACATCATCCATCATGATGTGTATGTGCACGTGTGAGTTAGCACAAGATAAGCAATGCTCAAAGAAATTTGAGGCATGGTATATGAACATGTCATCCATCATGAAAGAATGGTTGTTATGTATGACACGATGGGGACACAAGTTGAGCAAGCAAGTATATGGCACATCGAAAGCATGTCTATTCATGGGGAGCATATGGTGCACACAATCATGCAAATCATGCAAATCATCGGATGGATCAAAATCTCGTAATGGGTATGAGGAAACTATGGGGGTCTCCTCATGAGCAATATCGGATGCATAATATGGAGAAAATGGACAACATGGCAAACAATGCATGTTCAAAGCTAGGTGGTCATGGCATGGCATATTAGCTAAATGATGCAAAGGGAGCATATCAATATCATCACAAGAAAAACAAATGCCAATCACCATGGGTTTGTCATCTATGTCATATGTGCAAATTGGGTTTATTTCAATGGCATATGCATAGTCACTACGATGAGATTGCAAATATGACATATGGGAGATCTCATGCATAGCATATTACAAGTCAAGCGGATTATCAAACATGATGTGACCAAGAGAATTATCACAAGAAATCCTATGTAACATGGCATCACAACTACTAGACTCCTCATGGCAATCATCAAACTCATCATAAATGGGTAAATCATCGCATGGGGAAATCATACTAGCATGAAGCATGGTAATAGGTGGATCAACATCATGCAAGCAATCAATTTCAAGAACATCCAATAGTGGGACAAGAGCATCACCTTCACCTATGTTACCTTTGTCGTTCCACTCAAGTGGTGTAGGTGAGGTGGGGAAGACCAAATCGTGTTCATCTTCATCGTGATGGAACCATGTGGGGGGTGCATCATAGTCCACCATGGCCATCGTCATGTCCAAAGGGAGGAGGAAGTCATCGAGGATCGGCGCGTCATCATATATGGGACCTAGCACCAAATGATAAGACGCAATAGAGGCAGAGGTTAAGTTGTTAGAAACCGAAATGGCCTCATAGACTCATCAACTATCTCACTCTCTCTTTGTGGTGGTGGGTCACTCACTCCCTCAAGGTAGGTTCACTCAATGTCGCATATGGTGGAGTCACTCAAATCACTCAAGTGGTGGTGGTGGTGGTTCTCCTCACATGGGAATTGGGGCAACTCATCATATATGGGGCTAGTGGTGAAGTCACTCTCACTCTCAATATGGTGGCAAAAGTCACTCAAGTCATCATAAGTCGCCATGGTCGAAGGGAGAATCCCATGCTCAACCATCTCGTAGTCATCGCCGTGGATGAAGGCCGAAGATGGCACATCACCACTCTCATCATGAATGAAGGCCGAAGATGGCACATCATCACTCTCGCCGTCTTGTAGCGTGGTCGTTGCAAAGTGAGCTCGAGGTCAAGTAGACTTGGCCTTCTTAAGTTCCTGCTCCGCCTTGAGAGCACCAAAGTAGTTGTCGTCAAGGGACTTGTAGTTCTCGAGGAAGATAGTCTTGGAGATGTCGTTGTTCAATCCCATCATGAAGTAGAACTTCATCCAAATGGGAATTAAATCACGCTTGAGACGTTGCAAGGCTTCTTTCATGTTCTTGAAGTACTCGTCCAGGGACTTGGATCCTTGTATGGTGTTCTCCAATTGGCGTTGAAGATGTTCCGTGTAGGTTGGAGGCACAAACTCTCACCGCATCACTTTCTTTGTCTTGGACGAACTCATCTCGTAGCTCTTCGAAGGTGTGTGAAGCCACCATGTCGAGGCATAGTCGTGGAAGTTTCTTGTGGCGCACTTCACTTGATCTTCGGAAGGGAGTTGATGTAGCTTGAGGTAGTCGTCCATCAAATGCTCCCACTCGAGGTACTCCTCGGGTTCTTGAGTCCCATAGAAAGGAATTGCATGGTCGATGTCGAGGTCGTAGTAGCTCGAGGGAGTAGTGGACATGAGCTCGTGGAGTAGGCGAAGATGCCGTACGTCCGAAGGCGAAGATGCCTTGAAGTCACTTGGCGAAGATGCCAAAGGTGTTGAAGAAGCCGTAGTCTTGTAGTTGATGTCGCGGTTCTGTAGAGCCCGTGTGCATGGGGGTGCATGAGGCCGTGTGCACGGGGGTCGAGGGACCGTGTGCACGGGGCTGGCAGAGAAGCCAACTCTCGTCCAGAAGGTTGCTCTTCATGGTCATGTCGGTGTCGATGCTTGTGTGTACTTGCTAGAGATGGTAGCTCGGGAGTCTTTGCACTTGAGCGTCTTCTTGAAGATGATGAAGACCGCTTGCGGTTCTTGATGAGGGCCTTGAGCTCTTCCATGCGCTTGTCCATCTTGGTGTCGATGAAGTTCTTCATAGCATCGAACTTGTCGTCGTTGTTGTAGACCAGAGATGATGTGCTTTGCCTATCCATCACAAGACTCGAGCAAAAGGTGAGTAGGAAATGAGATAAACAATACCAAGCTACCTTTTCCCCAAAGTTGAGGATGTATCTTGTATCACTCAATGTGAAATGAAAGAATAGTGGAATTGGTACCGAACTTGTTCACTCACACCTACAAAGTAAAGCTTATCGAGTGGCTTGGTTAGAACAAGTGGCACAAATTTCATGCAAATTGAAGTTCAAGATATTGTAAATGTTGAAATAAATCCAAAGGACTGAAATGCAAAGAAGTGATCACAAATATAGAGGAGGGCAATAAAGAAACACACACGGTGGGATAATGGGGCTTGTGCAACTATAGGGATGAGCAATACAAAATTGTCTAACGTAGACTAAGCTCGTGTTGCACAAACACTAGGAGAGCACTAGCTTGATTGCACACTTGGGAACGATTCACCACTTGGCACCAACCTATATGTATGCAACAAGAATGTTTCCTATTCCATGTATCCTCATGTACAAGTATCTCTTTTCATGCTCAACTCTTTGCTTATAAGCTTATGATCATTCTCTTTCTTGCTTAAAAGCTTTTTTTTTGACTTTCCTCTTCCTTACCACTATGCTTAATGAGCCTCAACCACAAACATGGGACAAGTATCACAAGATATGCACGGGAGTAAACAATGGCACAATATGATATATCTAATGATGCAACAATATGATATCGTATCACTATGGTGCACAGGTTTTCGTGAAGCCCGACAATACTCGGATAGCTAGTCTCAATGGGTATGAAGGTATTCGCAAAGATGGTGGGGCTATCAAGATGTAATGGCAAGGAAGGAGATGTTTATGACGGAATGGATACCTTTGTCACACTTAACCTTTCACGAAGTCGGGGGTAACCGGCCTTGCTTCCGGTTGAAGATGGTCTCAAAGGATGGATGGTCGTCGTCGATGTGGAAGCTCGTGGTGGATGTAGTCGATGGACCGATACAAGTCACCGGTGGTGGATGAAGATGCAACCATCCCTAAGTAGCCGAAACACCTTAGGAGACTCAAATCACAACTCAAACAACCACAAATACCAAAGGAACCAAAATGGGTTAGTTTGAGGAAGTTTTATGTGGTGGTGCGAAAGTTATGACGGAGGGCCGATGCAAAACATGCAAAATGGACAAAATTTGATGGAGTCAAATGGTGGTAAAACCAAGATGAGCACCTCAGGCACATCGCTAGCTTTTCAACGAGCCAAAGAACACCCAAATAGGGGTTCGGATCACGAAGATTCTGACCAAAAGCGGTGAAATCAGGCATTTCTTTGTGGGGGCCGTCGCTTGCAGGTCGAGGCCCGTGGACACGGGGTCCCGGGCGCACGGTACACGTACCGAGGACACGGGGTCTCCAGGGACTTCGCGGGGGCCCGTGGGCATGGGGTGGGGAGCCCGTGGGCACGGGGGTAGGCGGAAATTGCGTGATTTTCTTCTCAAATTTGATGGAGGAAAGAAAAATTGGGGTATGGGGACGCAAGAGGGGGTAGATCTACTTGTTATACATTAGATCCACGGATCAAAATCAACAAAAACTCAAAAACTTCAAATCACAAAAAGATTGGTATGGCTCTTTTTGTTGGGAATTTTCGAAATTGGGCAAGAACAAGCAAAATTAGGCTAGAAAACAAAGAGGGGGGCTCCAATTACATGAGAAACCATGGCTCATGATACCAAGATGATGTAGGGTGGAACCCAATGGGGAGATCTTTCACGAATTGGAGGGGGAATCCCCAAGAACAAGATGAACAAAAGAGGGAAAACAAGAGGAACACTCAAGAACAAGTCAAATCACACATCTACTAGACAATCAAACACACAAGATCCACAAGGTACATGAACAATCAAAGGGAAATAAGATACATGGTAGAGTTCATCCCAAATCCTATGAAGGAGATGAGGGCTTGATGATCTAGATAGATCCTTGCCTCAAGGGGGTCGTCATCCACTAGGGATCTTCTCCAATGGAGTGTCTCTCTCTCAAGAGGAATCCCACAATGGGGAGGTACATGAGCTAAGCTCTAGTGTTTAGATATAATCTTAGCTTAGTCTAAATGGAGGAGGAAGGGGAGTATATAGGTCCAAAGGATGAAGGGGTAAATAGGGAAAAGATGGGGATACAAGGGCCAAGCCCAACAACCACGCACAGGGGGCCCCGTGTGCACGGGGTAAGTGGTGCCCGTGCGCACGTGGTATCCAGAGACCTAATGATGCGGAGCATCCCACGTTCATCCCCATGTACACTCCGACTACTCCCCAAGACCCAAGGATACATAAGATGAGACCTCGTCTATGCGCCATTGGACACAAGGTGAACCCGTTCCTAAATGCTTCCCCTTTCCATTCGTGTGAGACATGGTTGCTACTTCAAGCGCGGACCTTGTGCATACTCAGGTACACCCGAGGAGACCATGGAGATCCCAAGGACCAAGGCCAAGTGTGTGTGGGAGCGAAGGAAGGAGAAGGAAGAAGAGTCTGCTGCTACAGCAGCCGGACATCCGGCCAGGCCCGGTCATCCGGCCCAACGCCCGGAAATCCGGCTCCCTTCTATCCAGAGAGCACCAGAGTCGGCCAAGTCAGCCCGGACATCCGGCCCCCAGGCCCGGACATCCGGCCCGTCGCGAGCTGCTGGTCATCCGGCCCAGCGCCCGAAAATCCGGCGCCCCATAACAGAAGCTGGACCCTGCCATCCCGGACGTCCGACCCCAGCGCCCGGACATCCGGCATCTCAGGAAGGCCCGAATATCCGACCCGACGCCTGGACATCCGGACCCCCTGCCTGCGTGCAGCTCATCCGGGCCGAGTCCCATGTACCCCTTCATCCCTTAGACTATATATACTCCCCCACCTCCTCCTAGTTAGGGTTAGCATTGGTTTATCTCATATTTTGTGTGAGAGCCTTGCTCATCCACTTGGTTACTTCTCCTCGGAGCTCACGACCTCTTCGGAGAAGATCCCCCAAGCGGATTCAAGTCCCCTTCAAGGGAAGACAATCAAGACCTCCTCCTTTGAGAAAACGGCTACCTTTGTATCTTTCCTTTGTTGATTTTGAATCTTGTGCTACCTTATGTGTTCGGTGATCTAGCCCTTGTGTGATCGATTACTTGTCGGTTTAGTGATTCTCTCGTTTCTCCCCGTGTTTTCCCCTTTGTTTTACACGCGTTCTTCGTGTTTTCCCATAGGATCCACTCCAAACATGAAAGATCGGCCCCTAGGGTTCCGCCCTACATCATCTTGGTATCATGAGCCACGTTGATCACGTCTTTGGAGCCCCTACCCCTCTTTTTCTAGCTTGATTTTGTTGATTTCGTCCTAAATCCGAAAATCCCCACCAAAAAAATAGCCCCCAATTTTTTTTGTGATTTGTTGGTTTGATGATGTTTTGTTGATTTTGATCCATGGATTTGCTTTGTTTCAAGTGGATCTAGCATCTCCCCAAGTTTCCCCACTTTCCATCCATGAAATCCCTCCAATTTTGCCCCCGAAATCATCAATTTCCGCCCCAAAATCGAGTTTCTCGAGTTCATCCTCGGATTTGGAGCCCGGACATCCGGCCCAACCCCCGGACATCCGGCCATCCCGGAAATCCGGCTAATAGCCCGGACATCCGGCTCCTGGAGTGCATTTTCGCACAAGTTTCTGGACATCAGGTCCCGTAATCTGGCCCGAGCCCCGGATGTCCGGCCCCTGGGATTTCAGCTTTTTCCGTTTCACCGTTTTGACCATAACTAATTCATCCCGAGTCCGATTTTGATGTTCTTTAGCTCGTTTTGAAGCTTTTGACATCCCCCTTCCCAAAAAAATACCACCAACATCATTTGACTCCATCAAATTTTGTGAATTTTGACATCTTTGACTAGGGCTTCCAGCACATCATCCACTACACCACCACCGATTTCCGCAACCTAACCGATTTTGCTTGCCATAGCATTAGTGGTTGCTTGAGTAGTGATTCGAGTCTCCTAAGGTGTTTCGGCTACTTAGGGACGGTTGCTTCTTTGTCAACAACCACCACCACTTCCACATAACCTTGCCCACCATACACTTCCGATAACCCAACAACCCATTTTGTTTGTGTTGTGAGTTGTGTCTCCTAAGGTGTTTCGGCTACTTAGGGACCGCGTGCTTCCAAATCTTACACCGTGTATAGCCATCACTCCACTTCCGCATTGCCAAGTGCAAACCACCACCGCTTTACCGCTACCACCATTTTGACATTTGACGTTTGAGATTTTGAGTTCGCGGTTTTTCCATTTCCTAAGGTGTTTCAGCTACTTAGGGACGAGTCTCCATCATCTTGGTTTCTACATCAAGAACACCGCCACTCATCATCGCCAAGGACGGTAACCTCCATATCATTTTGGTATCGTGGTATCCCTCCATTGTATATTCCCCTTTCCATTGCATTGTTAACCCCTAGCCCATTTTGCGTCACTTGCCTATCGAGACTAGCCATTTGAGTATTGCCGGCAACGTTACTTGTGCACATTAGTGATCCATACTTCTCATAGCATACATACCATATCATCGTGGTGCATATATTGGTATCATATCGTGTGTCATGAGTTTGTTCCCGCATATACACAATTGCTATCTCGTGCGCACGGTACATGTACCGAGGACACGGGGTCTCCAGGGACTTCGCGGGGGCCCATGGGCATGGGGTGGGGAGCCCGTGGGCACGGGGTAGGCGGAAATTTCATGGTTTTCTTGCCAAATTCGAAGGGGAAAGAAAAAGTTGGGGTATGTGGACGCAAGAGGGGGTAGATCTACTTGCTATACATCAGATCCATGGATCAAAATCAACAAAAACTCACAAAAACTTCAAATCACAAAGAATTTGGTATGGCTCTTTTTGTGGGGAATTTTCGAAATTGGGCAAGAACAAGCAAATTAGGCTAGAAAAAAAAGAGGGGGGCTCCAATTTCATGAGAAACCATGGCTCATGATACCAAGATGATGTAGGGTGGAACCCTATGGGGAGATCTTTCACGAATTGGAGGGGGAATCCCCAAGAACAAGATGAACACAAGAGGGAAAACAAGAGGAACACTCAAGAACAAGTCAAATCACACATCCACTAGTCAATCAAACACACAAGATCCACAAGGTACATGAACAATCAAAGGGAAATAAGATACATGGTAGAGTTCATCCCAAATCCTATGAAGGAGATGAGGGCATGAATCCTAGAAGGATCTTCTCACATGGAGGTTTTGAACTCCATGGGAGTGGTCTCTCTCTCTCAAGAGGAGGAGGTAGGAGCAAAGCTCACCTAAGAATGAGCTATCACTTTGTGAAGTCTAAATGGAGGAGGAAGGGGAGTATATATAGGTCCAAGGGATGAAGGGGTAAGTTGGGACGAGATGGGGATACAAGGGCCAAGCCCAACAGCCACGCATAGGGGGCCCCATGTGCACGGGGTAAGTGGATCCCATACGCACGGGGTATCCAGAGACCCGACGCATGAGCCCGTGCGCACGGGGTTCGGGAGGCCCGTGGACACGGGGTCCGTGGGCCTTTATACATGCCCGTCGCTTGCGGGTCTTCAGGACCGCCAGCCTGGGAGGCTCGTGGGCATGGGGTCAGTGGGGCCCGTGCGCACGGGGTCGCCTGGGAGCTGCTGCCTTCTCCTTGGCGCTTCCTTCTCCGCTCTGAGGCTTCCCTCTTGGATGGTGTAGATGTTCTCTTGCGCTTGGATTCCTCCATGATGAATGTGTAGCTCCGCTCACACCTAAGTATGCACACGAGAGAGGGGTCAAGTAGTATACCATCCTCAAAGGGTACAAGTGAACACGTGTAAAGGAGATGATTCACCTTTGTATGCATGAAGTAGATGTGGCACGTGTCACTTGCCAAATGGACTCTTGACATGGTGATGTCCATAGGATGCTCCGCATCAGTCCGCCAAGACAAATGATTTACAGTCCGGCTAGGGATAAAATATGTCCTTTGAAGTACAAAGTCACTTTGACTAACTAAATTCTTCTTCTATACCATCCAGCAGGCTGTCTAGCCTACAATCCTGTTGGGAATACTTCACGGCTAATGCTACCTGGTCATATACTAGACTAACGGGGATCTCTTTCCCATCTGACCCAGAGGTCCGACCTCGGTCATGTGGTTCGGATCAGCCTTGGTGTATCGTGTCTTCACCAATGGCCCAGGCCTCCCTTGCACCTTGTCGGCTGGCCGATATCTTCCATAATCAGAAGCGCCGCCATGCTCCCTTGAGCATCTCCGCAAGCTCTCCCATGCCTCTGGGCAGGGATGCGGACAGCCATAAGGCCTGGGCAATACCCTGCATCACCTGTCGAATTTGTTCGTGAAGTTGTGAGAGCTCTTGCGGAAGATCACCGGCAGATCCGAGCATCTCCTCTTCGAGACGACCTGTTAGCACACCTACAGACATAATTCTGTTAGCCCGCTTCTTCGCCGAACTTTATAAAGGTTCGTTCGAGCACTTACTAAAAATGCCGCGTCGAAGCCTCTTATTCTCCTTCACGGAGTCAGCAAGCTAGGCCTGAACATCTTTTAATTCAACGTTTAGCCAGGTATTCGCATCCTGGAAATCATTTTTCTCTTGTATAACCTTTGTAAGCACACGCTCACCAACCGTTAGCTGTCGTTCAGCATATTGCTCATCCCCCGGTACGATCGCCGGATTACCTCCGGGATTGTGTGCAGAATCTATTGTTAGATTTGCATTCAATGCGAATACTAACTAGTACACATCGTTATATTCATTCCGATCAAGACAAGTATTACCAGATAGGGCCTTCTTGGACTCCTCCATTCCGGCAACTGCGGCCCGCAGCTGGGCTTTGCACTCCTCCAGCTCTTTAGACAGCTGGGTATTCTTCTCTGTAAGAACCTATGCATACAATGATCCTTAAATTAGTTGTGCCAACTATTTCAAGTCTTAGGGGCTACTGATATACATACTTATTAGATTTTCTTACCCGTATATCCTTTACATACTGGTCCGTGGCTCTGGCGAGGCCATCTTGAGCAGCTCTGATGTATGCGTCTCCTGAGTTGAAGGCATTGAACGCCTCTTCAGAGAAATTAGGGTCGCGTAGTGCGGCCCGTCGGCGCCTGTGATTCATGGCGCTCTCCACTTCGGAGTTTGTAGTGGATAATCTATCTGCATCCTCTGTAGGAGGACTGTCTGGTGTTGTCCCCGCATTGACCTCCGCCCTTGAGTCCGGCCTTGGAGTCCGGCTGTTGGAGGTGTGGCCAGCAGGCTCTCCGGATACAGTCCGGCGAGCGCTTTTTCTGCCAGGGAACCATGGACTTCATTATATTTCAAATACAATAATCACGGAGTAGATTTTTAGTCATACCTCTGCAATGGCGTCTCAGTCCTGACCGCCTTCCTTTTAAGCCTACCCGGCTTCGGTGCCCCTTGTTGACGAGTCACCGCGGGTTCGGCACGGTGCCCCAGTGGCCTTCCCTGTAAAACGCAATATATGTGCGTTGGATAAGGTGCAAAGAGGGGATCCTTCTTGGAAGTTGGGACTCCGGTTTTACTTATCTGTGATGCAGGGAGTAGGCCAGGATAATCAGCTATGATGGCCACCAAGGCACCGTCACAGCTTAAATGATAAAATGTCATGTCGACGAGTTGCACAAATATGTCCGGATCTTCTTCAAGTCCGGGGTCAAGGGCCCGGTCGGGGTCCTCTGGCTGTGGGGACGAGCTGTGGAGCTCCCTCATAGCTTTTCACAGTTTCTGCTATGAATTGGCAAGGTAAATATTTGTGATGAAGAATGCAAGAAAGACTGGAATAAAAGATAGCAGCTCACCCAGCTTGGGGGGCTGTACATGAAGAATCCATCCCATGGCTTAATATGGATGAACTCCTCTTCCTCTCCTTTGTACAAATCAGATAGTATTTTCGCCAGCGGCGGCAGAGTCCAGACCTTTACATCGCGCCTCAGGACCTCCTATTGGCTCTCCAGCCCTCACCCCCTGACCTTGACCACGACATCGCGACCTGGCATACCAGCAGCACCTGAGCCTGCTCGAGGGCCAGGACCTGAGGACGTAGAGCACCTAGGCAAACGAGGAAGGGGGATGATCTTCACGTGCCCCACCTAGTGACGGTACCACATGGGCACGAATGGGCACCATCCAGAGGGGTCTTGATGACCCACAAGTATAGGGGATCTATCGTAGTCCTTTAGATAAGTAAGAGTGTCGAACCCAAAGAGGAGCAGAAGGAAATGATAAGCGGTTTTTAGCAAGTTATTCTCTGCAAGTACTAAAATAAGTGATAACATATAGTTTTGTGATAAGATAAATTGTAACGAGCAACAAGTAACAAAAGTAAATAAAGTGCAGGAAGGTGGCCCAATCCTTTTTGTAGCAAAGGACAAGCCGAAACAAACTCTTATAATAGGAAAAGCCAACCATTGCCGATACCCGAATGTAAGTGGGACAAGCTTGGCATGGATTTTATCACAGGATTGCCCAGGACTCGTTCAGGCTTTGACTCTATATGGGTTGTAGTCGATCGGTTGACGAAAGTAGCTCATTTCATCCCAGTGAAGACAACTTATACAAGTGCCAAGTTGGCAAAGATATACATGACCAGGATCGTATGTCTGCATGGAGTTCCAAGGACCATTGTATCAGATAGAGGAACTCAGGTTACCTCAAAGTTCTGGAATCAATTGCATGAGACTTTGGGTACCAGGCTAGAGTCCAGTACAACCTTTCATCCATAGACAGATGGACAGACCGAGAGAGTCAATCAGATTCTGGAGGACATGTTGAGAGCTTGTGCGCTAGATTATGGATCTAGTTGGGACGACAATCTGTCATATGCAGAGTTATCTTATAACAACAGCTATCAAGCCAATTTGAAGGTGGCCCCTTTCGAAGCCTTGTACGGAAGGAGGTGCGGGACACCGTTATTGTGGGATGAGGTTGGAGACCGTCAGTTGTTTGGACCAGATTTGATCAAGGAGTCTGAAGAGAAGGTTAAGTTGATTCGGGATAGACTCAAGGTAGCCCAGTCCAGGTAGAAGAGTTATGTAGATTCTAAACGCAAGCAGACAGTTTACGAAGATGGAGACAGAGTGTACCTCTGAGTGTCTCCGCTTCGAGGAGTTAAGCATTTTTGAGTTAAGGAAAAGTTAGCACCACGTTTTGTGGGACCATACAAAGTTTTGGAATGTATGGGAGAAGTTGCTTACAAGTTGGAATTGCCGGAAGGATTGTCAGGAGTTCACGATGTGTTTCACGTTTCCCAGTTGAAGAAGTGCCATGCGTAGATGGCCGATATTCCTCTGAGAGATACTGTGCCACTCGAAGTGATTCAGCTGGATAGTGATTTGACCTACGAGGAGAAACCAGTGAAGATTCTCGAGTTTGCCAGCCGAGTCACACGCAGCAAGGTTATCAAGTTTTGCAAAGTTCAATGGAGCCACCATACCGAGGATAAAGCCACCTGGGAACGAGAGGAAGACCTACGGAAGGACCACCTGCACCTATTTTCTAGCCAGCCCGAAACTCGAGGGCGAGATTCATCTAAAGGGGGGTAGGTTTGTAACATCCCAAATTTTCAATTTGGAATGTTATACATAGGTCATCATATGCATATCATATTTTATTGCATTTTGGTTGATCCTAGAAATTCTAAGCAACTCAAGGACCCACGGAGAGAGTTAGGGATTTCGTTTATTTTCATATTTGAATTTTCTCAAATTTAAAAAGAGGATCATTTTGGTTTCAATTATTTTTTCCTCTTCAAAAATATTTCCAATGAAATAAAAGAGGGGGGATAAAATAACTTCTCCAAAATAAAAGAAATATTGGAGTAAAAATGTAAAAATCAATTAAAATTTTTGTTTGGATTTTATTGCTATTTAATTTGAATTAGAAAAATATGCATGCTTTCAAAATTGCATTTTTAGGCCATAAAAATGTTCAGTTTGTTCTAAATATTCTATTTAGACGGTGAAAATTGTTTTTGGTATTTTTTAGAATTTTTTTATATTTTATTAGGATTTTTCTCTATTTCAACGGAATTATTTTAAAAAAAATCCTTCGGACCGAACTGGGCCAGCGGACCAGCCGTCCCAACAGCGTCGCCGCCTTCGCCGGGCGTGCCCGAGCTGGACTCTCATCGGAGTCCGGGCTGCTGCCACCGCTGCCGCTCGGGGTTGTCCCTTCCCCAAGTCGGACACCCCCCCGACCCCCCATAAAGCCGCCCGCCCCGCCGTCCCTCTCCACCAACCACCGCCGCCCCTTTTGAAGCCGCCGCCGCCTCGCGCCTTGCCACCAGCGCCGCCGTCGCCCCTCGGCGCCAGAGCCGAGCCGCCGAGCCCCGCCGACGCTGCCTACCCGCCGAGCCCCGCGCGGTAGCCACCGTCGCTGCCGCCATTTCCTTTTTTTAGGTTTAGTGAAAAATCGTACGGTTTTTCAGAAACCCTAGATCTATTTTTTTAACTAGATTGGTTCGGCTTTTTTCGGTTTAGTTGTTTAGCGGATATTCGTTCGTTCGTTCGTTTTAACGAACACAGTTCACCGTTTAGGTTCTGTTAACGATCGTTAGCCTGTTTGTCTCGTTTTATTTTCCAGGGTTTTATCCGCGATTATTTTCGATCGTGATTTCTGCCCTGATCTTCGATCTAGTATAACTTTTTGCTTGTTAATCCAAATTAGATGAAACCAGCGCCTAAATCTTCGTCTCGAAGCCCTTTTTCTGTTTAACCAACTTAAACATGATTTTGGTACTGTAAAATTTGACTTTAGTCCAGATTAATAAACAGATCTTGTTTCGTTCATAGTTTGAGTTTTGTTGCTCCATTTGAGTTGATTCTTTTTGCAAACCGGAGTTCTTTAGTTGAACTTTCTAGTTAGATCTTCTTATTTGACTTTTACCCGTGCTTCTTGTTTGAGTGCTTATGTATGCTTTTGTTTGTTTGTGATAGAATTCCCGGAGTGCGAAGCGTGCTACTATGAGTCTCTAGGTTTTGCAGATCATCAGCAAGGCAAGTAACACTTTGATCATGCCCCTTTATTACCCAGTGTTTATGCATTAGTTACAATCCTCAAACATTGCATGGTTAGGATCTGTTTAACATGTGTGTTTGGGAAGTGGATGGTGAGGTAGAACCTATTGCCCTTTTATTATCAAACCTTTGGGAGTTACTTCTACGTTATGCTTAGGATTGCTATGCTATGTTAGTAGACATGGATTGGTGAGTGTATCCATGACAGATGTGAGAATTATTAATTACTGTTTAACTTAAGGTGGCTACTTAAACACACATCTGGGTGGATTGGTTGTGGGCACCTGGAGAATCCAGTGTTGTCCTAGGATATCCCGGAGTACCCGTGTGATCATCCTACGGTTCGCCACCCAGGCTCAAAGGGATCATAAGATTATTCATGCTAGAAACTTCTGTGTGCAGCCACAAGCTATTATGGGCTCTAGCATAGTTGAGTATGTTGCATGACCTGTTTCAGTGGTGAGCTAGCAGATGTAGGGGAAAGTAGGTGTAACTGTCCATCCAGAGTAAAGAGTTAATGTTTCTGAAAGACTGTGTCTCGGTCATTCGTTTCTCAAACAACATGTAGTGCGAGAAATCTAACGGAGGAGATCGAGTCTTGTTGGGAAAAGTGCAAACCTCTGCAGGGTGTACAAACTAATCATGGTTAGTCGTGTCCCCGTTTATGGACATCTTGAGTATCTGGTTCTTGGATTATCATGTTGATCTCATCACTCTAAATTAATTTGTTGGGTTAATTGATATTTCTTAATTGGGATTGAGTTGGAGGAACCTTCTCAATGTTTAACAACCACCATGATAGTTAAATAAAATTCATACCTTTGATGTAGGAAAAAATTGGCTTTATGCAAAACTTTAACCATAGAGCTTTCCACCAGTCATATATGCATCTAGTGATAGCATTTATTCTATTCATTACTCTTTGGTGTTACATTGCCAGCATATTCCATGTGCTGACCCGTTTCGGGCTGCAACATATTATGTTGCAGACTTTTCAAACGACGAGTAAGGTGCCCTAGGTCGTTGTCGTTCACTCAGCTATGCTGTTGGAGTTCATGGACTCACTTTATCTTCCAAGTCTTCTGTTGTTATCTTATTTAGATGGCCTTAAACCATATTATTGTAATAAGTTCTCTTTTGAGACATTCGATGTAATAAGTGTGTGATTGAGACTCTGTTATAAATCCTCGAGTATTGTGCATGTCAGCATTACCGATCCAGGGATGACACTGATGCACAGAGACTAGACTGTTTGAGGTCTGGTCGCTACAACTGGAAATGATGATGAAGACACTGGAAGTGATAGCTTGGGAGAGGAGAATGATCATTCCAGTGCTGCAACTGGTCTAGGCAAGAATGCATAAAGAGAGGAGCATGCTACTCTCTTCTTTTCCCATCCTCGTCCCTTTTGTTGTTGGTTTTAGTCCATGATATCTCTATGTGCTGCATGTGTGGTCCAAGTTGAACTTTTGGTTTGTGCATTGTCGTGTGGTTTGTAAATAAAGTGAAGTGGGGCTGTTTTTATGTGGGGGATGGTTTGTAATGCATGGGTTGTGATGTTTATAAGCCTCTGCTTTTATCTTTTGGTGTAGCAGCTGAGATGTGCTTGTATTTGTTTGTTGCTCCTGTCGTGATCTGTGTTTGTATGTTTCTCTTAATTAATATTCTTTTTGCTGAGCAGATAGTGAACTTGCTGTCGTCCGAAAGAAGGTTGATGACTTTTATTTCAGTGTAACTAGGCTTAAGAATGACCATTCTAAAAGTTGAGTGCAGCTGGTCAGAATTTATATCCGTCTAACTTATGAACTGCCTGCGGTTTTATACCTGGACTTCTTTACTTTCTGTTGTTGAACTTCTTTGCCTTCTTGTTACCGAACATCTTACTTTTCGTAATGTCTGTTTGTGATGTAGTTGAACTTCTGTGCTATTATATGCGATGAACTTCTTGAGTTCCTGATGCTGAACTTCCTTTACTTTCTATTGCTTGTTTTAAATCAAAGGTTCTGTTGCAAAACAACAAGTGTGAAGCTACTGTTGAAGATGTCGCAATATATTTTTCTCCTCGCGGAATGCTTCGACCTTAATGTAGCTGAGGCTGCATTGTATTGTGTATGTCCCAAATACCGGGGGTCAGACAAACTCATCCTGCCGTATTGGGTTTGTGTAAGTCAACCCTATAGTAATTTCTTTTCTGTTTTGTTCTTTACCATGTTAGTTAAAACTTGTTGGTCTCATTGTATTTCATATGTTCCTGTTATCTGCATTATATTAGGACAAGATTTTCAGAGTGCAGTTTGATTCCCGTGTGAGGAAGTACTTCTTGGCGACCGGTCCCGATAGCATGGATCGCATGATTCTATAAGCAATATTTTGTTCTTTGTCTCTGTATTTGTTTCCACTATGATCCAATCTGATTGTATTGTTATATTTTTCTTGTACCGTTAATATTTAATTTCCAGTTTTTAATTATTTGTGTGTTTATCTTGCGTCAGGTTGTTTTCCCCACTTTTGACCGACCTAAAGTTCCTGCTCACATGGGTGGTGTTGGTCATTGGGTTTCCATCTTTCTTGACCTGAAGAATTCAAGGTTCCATCTTCTCGACTCCTACTATGGACCAAATGATGAATGTGTGGTACGCCTGTTTTGTTGGATGACTGATAACATCAAGAAGCTTTGGACCGATGCCAGAAATGACAGGGAGACACCCTTCAGTCCTCTTTCTATTTAGAATTTCCCTTTGGATTGGATTGATGTCCCCCAGCAGACTAACAAGTATGTGTTCCACTTTTCTCTCCATCACTTCTGCTTAACTATAGTTGTATGTAAGCTACAACGTCTTTTATTCTTGGCTTTCTTTTGTCTTAACACTGTTATTTTTTTGTTTGATGACAGTATCGACTGCGGATTCTTCATGCTCACGAATGTTAATTTGTTTCATGAAGGGGTTCTTGCAAACTATTCCCATGAAAATATCTTGGATATCAGGAAGAATGGTTGTACTCAATTGCATCATCTAACTTGTTTGAGATAGACTTCCATGATCTGTTTGGCTACTAAACATGTAAGTCTTGAAACTGTGACTGCATCTTTTATTCTACATGAACTTCATTCTCTTTTTTATTTTGCCTGGGTATTTTGTTTCAGTATTTTTTCCCTTTCATTGCTTACTTGGACAGCTGCACTTTTTCTACTTGAACTTCAAAGATGATATCTTTTTATGCTTTTGTTAGCTATAGCTGAATGTTTTCCATTTCATGAGTTTATCTTGAAGTGTGTCTTGGGTTGTGCCTGAACTTCATTAGTTTTTAAATGCAACACATATTTAGGTCAACTTGAGTAGTTACCATGTCATCTATATTTTTTGCACTGTACATTGTGCTGGACCTGAACTTCAGTTATATTTAATGGTCTTTTTCCCCATTTTTGACAGTGGAGCCATTGGACTTGACCGATTACCACTACTCATTCCTCGGGTCACAGGAATTCCAGCCTAGGAGGAATCGATGAGTACAACTCTAAGAGAAGATGATAGCTCTCGAACCCTTATTCCTTCCTATTTGGGGAAGAAGGCTATCGATATTTGTGCTGCTCCAAGAACTCCTTGCTCCAAAAAGGCTGGTGCAGTCGAAGCAGAGGTGATTTTGTCGGATGACGATATTGAGAAGATTGCTTACCCGAAGAATTGTAAATCTGCTGCTGATACTATTGTTGGGAGAGGTGGGAAGAATGTTTTCATCACTAGGAGGAATCCGGCAGTTGAGTCTGGCTACATAACTTCCTCGAAGAGAGTAGCAAGATTGCCTCTGAAGTGGCGTTCTCCTGTTTCTCCCCTAAAAAATACAGTTACCCTCATCTATCTGAGGCCCGGAGGTTGAAACAATATGTGCTTAGTGAAGAGGGTCTGAAGAACTATTCTGAGTGAGTATTTTCTTCTTATCTTTTTTGCTACCAGACATGCTACTTTTTGTGAACTTCTGATGTTATAGTATCTGAACTTCTATTCATTCTACTAGGCAAAGCTACTGCATGTTTAGCGTCCCTCCTAAGAATGTCATTGACCTCACAAAACGTGTCCTTTATACTCTTTTCGGTCAAGAGGCAGATGGAATGAGACGTAATGGACTTTCTCATAAACTTGTGGAAGGATAAGATGGAGACCTCTAAGATCTTATCTTGTGCTGACAGGGTTGTACCGAGTCCCTACTTCACACAGGTTTTTGTTCTTGTAACCCTATCTCCCTTTTTTGTGCTAGTATTGGTGTAGTGGCATTGGGAGGTGTTTTAATTTTGTCGTGATTATTTTCTGTTCTTAATATTTTTTATTTATGGTCTGTTTTGCGAATGTAGTACTGCCTAGAGTATGATTTTTTTATGCATCTGTTCAAAAATTCGATGCAAAAAAATCAGCTAAACTCCTCCCAATGTTTGTTCGCGAGGGAGAAGACCTTCTCAACGCAAAGCTGGTTAGGTTTTCATAACTCTTGCTTTATTTTATTTTATTAACATCCTTTTTCTAAGTTTGTCTAGAAGTTTTTGTTCATCTCTATTGTTCAATGCTTATACTTTATAGTTTGTGTTGAACATTTTTTTCAGTCTTGGCAGGTTTTTTTGATACTTTTAAAGCCAATTGACAAAATAGCGCACTACAGTGTGTATGTGGTGAATAGATATCGTGGGAGCATTGACATCGTCGATTAACTTCCTTACTCTAATAAGGGAATTTCACGCACAAGTTTTCACGGAAACTGCCAAAATATCGTGAGTGTTTCTTAGCCTGAACCTCTCGTGATATTCTCTTTTTGACATGAAGTTTATTCTGCCTTCTGTTAACATAATATTTTTTGTCTCTGTTTGGTAATACTGGTTGAAAGTTGTGAGCTTGAACTGAGTATCATTTGATAGTTGAACTTCTGTTATCGTTTAACTGGATTTTATTCAAGTGTCGCTTTATGTATGTGAACTTAAGTATTTGGGTTAAGATGTTTTTGATTTCATCTTATTTGTCATTTCTGGTAGATCAAAAGATTTGTTGGGTTGCTGGAGGAGATGTATGGCAAGGCAGCGGACAAAGTGAGCAAGCAGCCAAACTAGGTGAATATTGCAAAGAGGCCGACTTTTATTGATGTTCCAAAGCAAGTGAATAGTGATTGTGGTTTCTTCGCCGTGAAGTTCTGCTCTACGTATGATGGCGATGAACTTGTTGAATATTTTGGTGATGTGGAAGTATGTTTTCGTTCTTGTTCTTGTCTCAACATCCTTTCATTTTTCTTGTGTGTTTTTGCCGACACGTCGTGCTGTGGTTTTTAGTTACCCATTGCTATTTTTTTATTCTTCATTCTTTTTTGTTTACAGGCTGCTGCAGATGACTGGAAGGCCGAGTTCATGCACACTGTAGTCTCTAGCAAGAAGAATGAAATTGTGCATGGACAGCTTCCTACCGGGATCCAGTCCTTGGGCCCATGAATTCTGCTTGTAGAAACATTGGTTTTAGTGTAGATCTGATTTCGTATAGATTTAGGTTTGATAATGATTGGAACGATTTCGTAAAGATTTGGTTGTAAGAATGGTAATTTGTGTATCTATTGCTGCAGCACTGTTATTTATGTTATTGAGGACAAATGTATCTAGTTTGAAGAATGATTGGCTTGTGAATTTCAATGTATTGCATCGTTTTCAATATTCCAGTATTGTATGTTTTTCCCTACCATATCTACCTGAACTTCTGTCTGGGTTTAGGTTGAACTGTTGTTTTTTTGTTGTTGCCCACAAATCCAGTGTTGTCTAATTTTTGGCCCCAACTTGAACTTCTGCTTGAGATCTGGCTGGGCTGCTGGTTTCAATGGGGATAATTTTTGTGTTGTATAATGTGTTATTATTTTTCAACTCAACCAAGATGTAGCCTTTTTGCATAGGATCTATATGTGTTTTTTGTGATTTTCAAACTGCGAATAGTTTTCAACTCTAACTTCATGTAAAAATATTCTCATACGATCCTTTACGTTTCATTATCTTTTGTCGGTATTCTACGTAAACTTCTCCATGTATCCAAACAGAACTTCATATCTGAATGCATCATCTTAGGCTTACTAACCTTAGTTTATAAGGCAATACTTATTTTGCCAAGCATATTTTTTCCTACATCGATTAACGAACCAGAAATTCTTTTGTAAGCTGACATGAACTTCATACTGTATATTTTTCATTATGTTCCTGCTTGCTCTTTTATGGAATACAACACCAGCACCTCCCCTCATAATATACCAGGACTTCTTCTGTAAGCTAACATGAACTTCATATTGTATATTTTTCATTATGTTCATGCGTGCTCTTTTAAGGAATACAACACCAGCACCTCCCCTGATAATATACCAGGACTTCTTTTATAAGCTGACCTGAACTTCATATTGTATATTTTACATTATGTTCCTGCTTGCTCTTTCATGCAACACATCACCAGCACCTCCTCTCATAATATACCAGGACTTCTACAGTAAGATGTAACACCCCGGATCCGATGCGCCAGGTGTCTGCCAGTTATTCGTCGTCGTTGCCATGTCATTTGCTTGCGTGTTGCACTTTGCCATGTCATCATCTGCATTTCATATCGTGTCATCATGTGCATCTCATTTTGCATTCATGTTCATTTCATGCATCCGAGCATTTTCCCCATTGTCCGTTTTGCAATCCGGCACTCCTATGTCCTCCGGCGTCCCCCTCTTGTCTCTTTTCGTGTGTGGGTATTAAACATTCTCGGAATGGCCCGAGGTTTGCCAAGTGGCCTTGGTATAGCACCGGTAGACCGCCTGTCAAGTTTCGTGCCATTTGGAGGTCGTTTGATACTCCAACGGTTAACCGGGTAACCGTAAAGGCCTCTTTTGTGTGCAGCCCAACACCCCTTCCAAAGTGGCCCAAAACCCACCAAACTCCCTTCCATGCTCTCGGTCGTTCGATCACGATCGCGTGGCCGAAAACCGCTCCTCATTTGGACTCTCCTAGCTCCCTCTACCTATATATATGTCCTCCCCTTCATTTTTCGCGGATGAATCCCCAAACCCTAGCCCCGCTCTTCTCTGCGCCGCCGGACACGTCCGGTCCGGCCGGACACGTCCGCCGGCCACCTCACTCCGTCCAATGGGTCGCCGCCACCTCAGCGCGCCGCCTCCGGGCTAACGGAGCGCGCCACGTGGCGCCGCCGGCTCCCGCGCCGCGCAGTTCGCGCAGCCCGCAGCGAGCCCTTGAGGCCGTCCTCGCGCCGCCGCCTCCGGCCGTGCCTCGCGCCGTCGCCGGACTTCCGCCCGCCGCGCCGCCGCCGGCGTCGCCCGCGCCGCCGCCGCCCGCCGCCAGCCAGCGCGCGCGCTTGCCGGCGCCCGCCGCGCCATGGCGCGCCGCCCGCCGCCTCCTCTCGGGCTCCACGAGCCCGGCTCCCTACCGCCTCCCGCCGCCGCCCGGGCTCTGCCCGCCTCGCGCCGCCGCCGCCACCTCCGCTCCACCGGCGCGACCCGTCCCGCCTCCGCCTCTGGCGTGCTCCGCCGCCGGTGCGCGCCGGCACCGCCGTCTCGGCAGATCCGGCGATGGCGGCAGATCCGTGCCGGCGCCATCCCCCGACCCTCTCCGGCCTTCTCCGGCTGCCGCACCGTCCATCTCCGGCGAGCTCGCCCCGGCCAACCTCGTGAACCGTGCCCGTTCTCAGATCTGGATCCGGTCAAACCGAGGTTGAATTTTGACCAAGTCCCCGTTTCATTTTCATAAACATGTCATATTCATCGCATCACATCTTTGCATCCGTAGCTCCGTTTCGTGCGTATAATATGTCAAATTGTTCGCCTCGACGAGTAGATCATTTCATTCCATTGCATCATTTTCATTTGAGGTCATCTTGATGCCCGAAATGCTATTGGAAGAGTGCATGTTGATGTTATTCTACTGAAACTGTTATAACTTGCTGTTTTATCATTTTTGCCATGATTGATGTGTGCATCCTATGAGGTTGAGCTCTACATGAATGTTGAACTATGCCATGCCATCTTTCTAGGGGTGTTAACCATGTATTTTTGTGAGTTGTGTGCTGAGTGTATCAAGCTTGCTAAGTAGGGTAGTTCTTTGTTCTTTGTTTTCTGACAGATTCTGTTATATTTTGTTGCTATGTTAACATGCTTCTACTAATCATTCTATGCATAATCTGGAGATGCTCTATAAACATGTTTTGAACTAAATGTCATGCTCTATCCATTCATGCCCTTGGTTGCAATTATAGCCTGCTGGAACATGTTCATTTCTTGCTCCAAAGTTGCTTGAAAATGTTGCTGTCAGCCTGTTAACATTAAGTTCACTTGTTCCCATGTGTTTTCCTAGTGATCCATGTACCCTATGAACTTGCTCTTGCCATGCTTAGCTTCATAAACATGCCTTCTTACTGTTGGTTGCCTTTCCATGCCATGTATTGCTCTGTGGTGAGTGGTTCAAGCTCACGAACATGCCTACTTATTGTTGTTCCTGCCATGTATAAATCTGTAATATAACTTGCCATGTTTACATGGGTGCCATCATATTTTCTATGCCTTTTTGGCTCATGGTCAGTAAGGGTCTTTTGTTCTATGCATTTAGTAGTATCGTGCCGTGGCTTTGTTTGCCATGATATGTTCCTGTAACATGTTGTTTGATAGCTCTAAACATTGCAACCTGATGTTATTTCTGCTAAAGCCTGAAACCGTTATTATTTGCAATATCTCCATGTGTTTTTGAGCATGTTCTAGTTGTTTCTGGAGATAGCTCAGTGTTCATGTTTTGTTATGCTTTACGTGTACTTCATGCCCATGTCTTTTGTTATTATGTTGGGGTGCTGTAGCATATTGTTTTGATGCTTGTAAGATGCCTAGTTGCTGTTTTGGGCAGATTGTTGCTATGACTTGTATAGTGTGCATGTGTTGAACCGTTGCTCCGTTTTGAGTGTGCTCTATATGAAACTTGCTTGATTTTGCATGTAGTTCCATATTATCATGTTGCATCCTCGTTTTGGTGTGTTCTCTTGATGTTTGGGTGCATTTTGCATCAATGCCATGTTTAACTTGTTTTGCTCATATCTTCTAGGTCGTAGCTCCAAATCAAATGAACTTTATATGTAACTTGACTAGAATTTCGTGTAGATCCTTTTGGTGCTCTTTAACTTGCTGTTTAACAACTTGAACATAAGGTTTATTCAGTTCTGGACCAATTTCGAAATATGCATATGAGGACTTACCGGAATTGTTATATGTTGTTTCCGGCCTCATTTAAACTTGCCTTGATGTGTTGCTCTTGTATGCGTCATCTCTTGCCATGAGTAGCTTCATGTAGCTTGGTCATGCATCATGCTTGTTGTGCATCATGCCTTGTTCATGTGTGGTGTGTTTACCTATGTTGTGTGCTTCTTCTTGTTAGTTCCTGTTTCGTTGCGGTCGTGAGGATTCGTTCGTGTATGTGTGGTTCGTCTTCGTGGCTTCATCTTCTTCATGGACTCGTTCTTCTTCCTAGCGGGATTTCAGGCAAGATGACCGCTACCCTGGATCTCACTACTATCATTGCTATGCTAGTTGCCTCGTTCTTTCGCTATGCTGCGCTACCTACTACCTGTTTGTCCAGCCATCCCAAATTGCCATGAACCTCTAACCTTTGACACCATTCCTATGCAAACCGTTGTTTGGCTATGTCACCGCTTTTGCTCAGCCCCTCTTATAGCGTTGCTAGTTGCAGGTGAAGTTGAAGATTTCTCCATGGTGGACAGGGTTTATGTTGGGATATCACAATATCTCTTATATTATTAATGCATCTATATACTTGGTAAAGGGTGGAAGGCTCGGCCTTATGCAGTGTTTTGTTCCACTCTTGCCGCCCTAGTTTCCGTCATACGGTGTTATGTTCCCGGATTTTTGCGTTCCTAACGGTCGGGTGATTTATGGGACCCCGACAGTTCGCTTTGAATAAAACTTGTCCAGCAAGGCCCAACATTGACTTTTACCATTTGCCTCACCACCACCTACTTTTCCTTGGGAGTAATTAACCCAAGGGTCATCTTTATTATAGCCCCGGGCCAATGCTTGTCTAAGTGTTGGTCCAAACCAGAACCACTTGCGGTGCCGCCCTAGGCAACTTGGGGTTTAAATGCATTGCCGTCGTAGTGTTCATCCGGTCGTGGCACGAGGCGAGATCTGTGGCTACTATCGGGATGTCGGCATGCGGGAGGTCTTCTGGTCTTGTTTTACCATTGTCGAAATGTCTTGATGTCTGGGATACCGAGTCGATCGAGTGTCTCGGTGAAGGTCTATTCCTTCGATGATCGCGAGAGCTTGTCATGGGCTAAGTTGGGACACCCCTGCAGGGTATAAACTTTCGAGAGCCGTGCCCGCGGTTATGTGGCAGATGGGAATTTGTTAATGTCCGGTTGTAGATAACTTGACACCAGATCCGAATTAGAATGCATCAACCGAGTGTGTAGCCGTGACGGTCTCTTCTCGGCGGAGTCCGGGAAGTGAACACGGTTTCTGTGTTATGTTTGACGTAAGTAGGTGTTCAGGATCACCTCTTGATCATTGCTAGTTGACGACCGTTCCGCTTGTTTCTCTTCTCGCTCTCATTTGCGTATGTTAGCCACCATACTTGCTTAGTCGCTGCTGCAACCTCACCACTTTACCCCTTCCTTTCCTTTAAGCTTTGCTAGTCTTGATACCCATGGTAATGGGATTCTTTGAGTCCTCGTGGCTCACGGATACTTCAAAACCAGTTTGCGGTGCCTATGTTGCAGTAGGTGACACAACCAAGCTCAAGGAGGAGCTCGATGAAGATCTTGCCCTTTGTGTTGTTTCATTCTAGTTGTTGAAGAGTGGAGCCCGGTTGGGGTCGATCGGGGACCTTTATGCATTTGGGGTTCTTCTTTTATTTTGGTTCCGTAGTCGGACCTTGTTTGTATCTGGATGATGTAATGCTTATTCATGTAATTGTGTGAAGTGGCGATTGTAAGCCAACTATGTATCTCTTCCCCTTATGTATTACATGGGTTGTGTGAAGATTACCTCACTTGCGACATTGCTTTCAATGCGGTTATGCCTCTAAGTCGTGCTTCGACACGTGGGAGATATAGCCGCATCGAGGTCGTTACATAAGATTACTTGAACTTCTACTGTATAATTTCTTTGAAACGTCTACAATAGAAGTTCAAGTAAGCTTCTCCTAAAATACTGTTCAATAGTGGAATAACATTCTGTACACTGACATGACATAAGTTTGCTTTTGTTTAATCGACCTAGTCTAATTGTTCTTTAACCTTGCGCTCCTCCTAGGCTTTGCTTGTAGTGGTTTTTGTTTGACATGTACCTCTTCATCTTCATCTTCCTCTTTGTCTTCATCTTGGTCTTACTCTTCGTCTTCATCTTCTTCGATGATGTCTTCATCTTCATCGTCCTCATCCTCCTCTTCATCTTCCACCACTTTCTTGTTGCTGGCTCTAGGTTTTGCTTTCTGTTTCTTTTTTGGCTTTTGGCTTCTCTTTTCAGCATCTGCGAGCTTCAGGCATGTTCTTGCATTGTGTGGTTCATACTCCTTGCATATGCTACAAAGCCTGTTGCTAGCTTTCTATGGGTGTGGTCCCTTGTTTTGTTCTAGAACTTTGGGCTGCTGTTTTTGAACTTTTGGTTGCCTGACCTCCTCGACATTGTTTCTTTCTATGAGTGTTGGACAAGTGAGTTTCTTGTGGCCTGCAACCTTTTTGCACACACTACATTGCCTGCGTCCAAGTGGCAGTCCATTCTCATCCAGGATGATGACTCTATCTACAGATGGTGCCTTTATTTGAGCTATCTGCTCTCTTTTCTTTATTGTAGAAAGTTTCTTCCTACCCTTTGTTTCAGAGTACAACAGTAGATTTATTGTTTCTTTCTGTTGTCACTGCTGCATTAATTGGTCAACATCTTGCTTTCATCGGTTTGCTTAAGTAGCGGTCTGGAGCATTTCAGCTGCATAATAATGAAGGTCATCTTCAATTTCAGCATCCTCTTCTGCCATCCTTTGGCCAGCATCCGCTTGATTTGCTAAATGTATTGCATCAAGCTCTTCCACGAGCCTCTTGAGAACATAGAAGGCTCTATCATATTGTTGGTCACATCTCATCGCTTTCTTGTTAACCATCAAATTTAGCTGCAGCAGGATGTCTTGCTTGGATAGTCTTGAGTTGCCATCCAATGCAATTGTGTTGTAGTCCCTTGGATCAAATGTTGGTTGTGATTTTGCAGTCTTTGTGTACCCTTTGAGGATATACGTGGCTGGAAATTTGTCAGGCTTCAGGTAGTCCAGTATGTTCGTTATGTGAAGGCAGAACAGACCTGCATTTTTGGGATGAATGTAGAATACATAGTTTGTGAGCCAGCAATAAGGTTCATATATTTATACGATACTACTAGCTTAGCTATTTAATGAGTTTGTTTTTCCGCTCACCTGTGTGTGTTCAAAGCTTGCATTCACACTCATATATTTCATTATCTGGGTCAACTACAACCTGGAATTCATGCTTTGACCATCCAAATCTTTCTTCATCATCATGGCCAACCTTGTTGTGGTAGTACACAAGGTACTTAGTGGGCTCCATTGTAGGCTTTGCATGAAATAGTGTGGCTTTTCTCGTCCTAGTTCTCATCTCTCTATACACGGCCCTCGTGTACTTGCTAGCCATGTCTTCCTCGTAGCCGTAAGTTGTTTTTGTCGCAAGATTGCTCTGCACACATGTCAAAATATAAAACATTAGTCGAGCAGAGTCATGGGTTTCATTTTTTAAATGCCAAGTGCACATGTTCAAGGAAGTCACAATATGGGGGTGTTTTTTTCTTAATACCATGCTGGTCATTGTTTGCTTGTTCTCCTTCTGCATACGAGTTTGTATGCAAGCATTTACCCGCCTAGCAAACTTGTGTAGGTTCTGGGTCACCTTGACAAACCCCTTCTTGAGAACATGATTCGTGCTCTTGCTTCGTTGTGTAGAAGTCATTCTAGTACGGTAATGTTCTTGTAATATGCTAATATCCACAGTTTCTTATCACTCCATAGCTGTATCATCATCTGGTCATTCTGCAGGTTGTACTTCTGCATGAGTGTAGCCCAGGAAGCTTCAAACTCCATTGGCATTAGCGGCCAGTTTAAGATAGTTGTGAACTCCTTTTTGAATGTTTTATACTTTTTATACAGCAACGCGAGGTATTCCTTGAACTTCTTCAGGATGTGCCAATGGCATAGCTTGTGGACGGTATTTGGGCATGATTGTGGTATAGCTTTCGCCATTGATGGGCACTAGTCTGCATGAATTAAAAAAATCAAACTTGCTTCTTGCACTGGTGGTGAACTTATGTTGTACTAGAACTTGAACTTCACATGTAGCAGTAGGACTACCTAGTAGTGTCACACAAATTTTTCTTATAGAAGTGTTGTTGAACTTTTGTGGTTCCAGTGCTTGAACTTCACAGGTAGCAGTAGGACTATCTAATAATGTCACATATATTTTCCTTATAGCAGTGTTGTTGAACTTATGTGATATAGGTACTTGAACTTCACATCCGGATCTATATTTTTTAAACATGTTACATATAATTTTTCTTACAGCATTGTCCTTGAACTTCTATGATTCCTGTAGTTGAACTTCACATCCAGAACTATATTTTTCTAAACATGTGACATATAATGTTGCTTCTTGTACTGTTTGTTGGACTTCTGTGCTAATAGTGCCTGAACTGCTTGGTTTACATTATTTTCAGTTAAAACCAGTGTACCTAATATAGACCCAGAGACTGAAAAGATGATGAAACCTGTAGATTTTTTTTTGAACTTACTTGTTAGAATGAAATTTGGGTGTTTGTTGTTCATCCACCATACAAATGTATTGGACAACCACTTGAATGACTTTGCATTTTCGTCTTTGATCAAGGCAACAACAAATATTGTTGACTGCAAATGATGGTTTGTTGCAACAAACACTCCCAGAGGCATATGAAATTCGTTGGTCATGTAACTTGGTGTTCAATATTACGCAATTGCCAAAGTCTTGATACGCTCCTCCGCAGGTTGCATTAGACCAGAAAATGTTTTAATTTATTTGTCGTTCTCTACTAGTATGTCATAGAAAAACTCATCATTGATTGCCTTCATGTCTTTAAAGAAATATACAAGTTTCAATACATCACCCAAATCATCTTTCCTTGCATTCATGGCTTTCCTGCAAATTATATGCAAACATGCATTTGTTATTTTTGCTAGCAAAGGGTGGTGACTTAGGATGCTATGTACATTGCAGTATGTGCATTTTTTAATAATTACTGGTTTAGTAGGTCCACTGGTACAGCGAGGTGCTATACAAACGGTTTTTAACCCCTTTTCGCGACGGCGTTCGGAACTGTCACCTAGTGAGTGTGGGCGATTAGGGGGTCCTTCCCACACGACCCAGAAACCGTTGGGGATATGCCCTCCTGGCACACATGCTCGACAAAATGAGGTCATGTGCGACCAGCGAGCGAGCAAATACGGTTATACGTACAGTAGTGCTAAAAAAATACAATTATACAGGCGAAATCATTTCCGGTTGTAAGTACATCCCACACAGTCAGTCCCCACAAAATGTTTCCGTTCGTTTATACATCCCACACAGTCGCTGTAAGGAAAATGTTTCCATTTGTAGGTACATCACACACAATTTTCCCCGTTAAATCGTTTGTGATAGCATTCCCATCGCACACAATATTAAAAAAATTACCGTTTGTGTTATTGAATGCATCACACACTCTGCATAGAAGAAACCGTGTGGCAAAGGATGTCCATCACACATAGTTTTTATGGGGTAAACGTTTATGCAAGGTGGCCTTACGCAAACAGTTTTGAAGAGAATGTCGTGTGTGATTGTTCATCGATCCAACACAGTTTATCCCTAGAAATTGTGTGGCGTTGCCTTAGGTCATCGGCCACGGTATTTCAATAGCCGTTTGCAATAGCAAAAACCAATTAGCAGGCTAATTCACCATTAGCAGTCTAATTGCCCTATTATTAGTAATCCATTTATTAATCTAATTGCCATTCATATTAAACACATAATATATTTCATTCCCATATTAAGGAAGCAAAATTTCATAATTGAAATACATTAGAGTACAACATGATATAGCTTCAGCACTCAGCTACCCCATTACAAAACTGCACCAGCACCAAGTTTCACATGGCCTTTCGAAATTAGCATCATAGACGGTACATATACAGATGCATCTCATAGGGAAAACTGCTGAAGCGGAAGGCGAATATTGAGCCTTCATTGATGTTGAAGGTCTTTGCAACTTTAGGCCGGTGCCTGTGGATGATTGACCGTCCATCCTTCGTCCTCTTCAGGAACACTTCAATATTGAACCGTGGGTGTTCTATGAAAATCTTCCTTGCCTCCTGGCCATAGAGGTGGTTTGAGAGGTAATCATCAGTGAACTGCTTTGGAAAGGCCTGAAAACAAGGATGTGCATAAATATCTTCTCTATATTGTAAATGGGGCAAAGGAATAAAAAAGGCAAGGTATAATAGTTAGTACCATCTAGTAGTGAACTGGTGTCTTCTTCATTGTGCAGACAAAGATCTTGTTGTTTTTTGTCACCAATTTCTTTATCCTAACAATCTTTCTGAGTTTCTTGACTTGATTGATATTCATGGACAACTCATTTCCCCATATGCAAAAAGGGTCGAACAGTGGGTCAAAACCTCTGACAGCAGGACCTACATGTGTAAGACCAAATTGTTAAAGACCTAAGTATAAGAATGGTTCCTGCAATTGCACAATAATGTGCTACTAGATAACGGACCATGCATGTGCTAACCTCGATTGTAAACCTTAGTGCTTCCCATTGTTTCCCTGCAACACATCTAAGGTAGTTAGTCATTAGGTTAAGTAAGGGTTCACATGCTATCAGTAAAATATGTTGATGAAAAATAAGCACATTACAGATTCATCAGATTAATTCAAGCCACATGGAAAACCCATTTATCCAAACCAAGCATGATTAAGAACTAGGAAATATAGCACTTGTATATGTTTCTCATGCATTAAGTGTAGCCAAATTTGATTTATTCCTCACATGCACAACAATACAAAATTCCACCCACGACAATTGGACATCGCATTGCAGAATTGAACCAAGCAGTTAACTGAACACCACAACAAATGAACCAAACATTAACTGAGCACCACATTGCACAATATAACATACTCCTAATAGAAGATCAGACAGTTAACCGAACCAAACATGCTTAACAACTTGGAAATATAGCAATTGTATTTGTTTCTCATGTATTTAGTACAGCCAATTTACTTCTCACATGGTATACAATAACAGAATGCACCCACAACTATTCAACATCGCATTGCAGAATTGAACCAAACAGTCAACTAAACACCACAACACAAATGAACCAAACGTTAACTTAGCACCACATTGCACAATGTATAACCAAACCAAGCATGCTTGACAACTTGGAAATATAGCAATTGTATTTGTTTCTCATGTATTTAGTATAGCCAAATTCGATTACTTCTCACATGGTATACAATAACAGAATGCACCCACAACTATTGAATATCGCATTGCAGAATTGAACCAAACAGTTAACTAAACACCACAACACAAATGAACCAAACATTAACTGAGCACCACATTGCACAGTGTATAACCAAACCAAGCATGCTTCACAACTTGGAAATATAGAAATTGTATTCGTTTCTCATGTATTTTGTAAAGATAAATTCGATTTATTTCTCACATGGAAGACAATACAAAATTGCAGCCTGAAGAATTGAACATCACATTTGCAGAATTGAACCAAACAGTTACCTGAAGACGCCAACTAATCAATCAAACAGTTAATAAGTGAGCACCACACTACACGTCATATAGAACATATACACAGGAGCAACAGATTGCATGGTAAAATTAGATAGCACAATTCACTAGAATTTGTTAAGGAAAGGCAGTAGGAGCAGCACATGCAACGGGTAAACTGAGCATGCTTAACCGACATAGCTAGCAAATGGCAAGGTGCTCCTTCAAGATCTGGGGGTTGGCACGAATGGTAGCCATCACGACCTCATCCGCCCATGCGGCCATGATTTGCTTCTCCGCTGCCAAATGCTCCTTGAGCTCCTGGCTATACTGCATGCACCATGGCTTAGGGCGTCTCTTATTTGGTGGATGGGTTGGTGATTTGGGTGGATGGTGTCGCGCCGGCGGTCGGGGCATGTGGGATGTGGAAGGAGGAGGAGGATGGGGGTCTGGTGTGGATTACCTTCCTGGATAGACGAGGCCAAGAAGCGTGAAGGCGGGTCACCGGTGAGGGGGGCAGCGCTGCAAGCAAGGAGTGAAGGTTTCAACTTGGAAAGGAAGGCGAAAACAGGGGAAATGTGGCTTTTGGTAAGGGGGAGGGGGCGGGGAGGTAGATATTTCCGCGAAAGCCAAAAATTTGGAATTGCTTCAGCGAAAAACTGGCGCACAAAGTGTCATCAGACACGGTCCCTTATTCAGAACTGTGTACGATATGTCAACATCACGAACGGTTCAGATAGCTTAACCCGTATGCGATGAGTTTGAACATCAAAAATTTAGGTTCCAATTTCCCTGGTTACACTGCTCATCCAGATCATAATTTGGCACAAAGGAGACTACAACACACCCACATTTCTTAATCGAGCAAGTTCAGCAATTAAACAGAGCTTGCTCGCCTAAACATTACTCTAACAAATTAAAGACCAGCGCTCTTAATTAAACAAACAAAGAGTACTGCTATGGCTGGTGCTCGTCGATATCCGCCGCCTCCTCCGTGTCCAGCTCGCGTTCGACGGTCTCCTGGGGAAGGAACTCCATGGAATCCATCCCACCATATTCGGCAAGCATCTCTCCATCCGCGTCCGCCATCTCTATGGAAAAGGCCGCCACGAGCTGGGCGTGGGCGGCCGCGATCTAGGCTCGTCGCTAGGTTTGCGGCGGAGGAACGAAAAGCTGCTCGAACGCTCTCGGCGATTGCCAACTCTTCGGCCATGGGTTGCCGACTGTTGTCGGAGAAGCTTTGTTAGATTTGTGCGGTGACCGCCATGAGCTGGGTGTGGGCGGCCTCGACATGGTCGTGGGCAGCCTCCATCAGGGCTAAGGCCGCCGCTGTGGAATGGACAGCTGTTGTGCCGCTCTCGCCAGCTGCTATCCTCGAGGCAGATGTTGCTGCCGCCACCTGAGAAGCAACAACGGCCGTTTGGGCTGCCATGGCCACCTGGTCGCAGATTGTGGCCGTGCACATGCACCTTGTTAGCATGCGCTCTCGCCGGAGTGGGCTGCCAAAGTTGCCTTCACGACGCGGGTCCAGGTCCCCATCTTTCACCGGCGATGATTGAGCAGTGAAATGTTATTTGGGGAGCGAGCTAGTGTGCTTGACATGCCGGTTGTGAACTGTAGCCGATGCACCTTCTCATGTAAGCCATAGGCGTACTATACACCGACGATACTCCAGGATATTTTGTACTGCATCTCACACGGTTGGTGATAATAAACTGTGTGGGATCTACTTGATTTTTAGTTTTGATTTGAATTACATAATGGGGTCACAGCGGCAATGGACGGTGTTTGAATTGCTAGACCTTTTATCTGCAGTGAACATGCAACTATATGTGTGTCGTAAAAAATATGGAATTGTTCAGGGTTCCTTTGGACATTTTTATACGGTAACTTGGTTTTCTAGGCATTTCAGGTACGCAATTCAAAATTAAACCACATGCTCCAGTCCATAAAAACGGGTTGCAAAATCAAATGATTGTCCTTGGTTGCAAGCTTAGGTCACATGCAAGAAATGAGAATGAATGTCAAACACCTTGACACTATCGCTCAACCACTAACATTGAGATACATGCTTTTAACATTCTAGTAAATCGAAAATTCGTCTAAAATTCATGAAACTTGACATGATATCATGGAACGGCAGTGACATGCCATGGTAAAAATATTATCCCATTTGGGGCAGGTGTGGGTATAAGCTTCTCGCAAACTAGAGCTTCTCTCACAACCAGCCTGATGGTTTCAGTAGGGTACGTGCCACCTTGGGAGACGAAATGATATATGTTGCCTCTTCTTACTTTCAAAATGTTTTCCGGGTCAACATAGAACAACACGAGTGTTGTGTCAATTTTTGGGATTTTTTGGGGTTCGTTATGACATTTTTATGCATTAATTGTGTTTTCAATGCATTTATGAACACAATTCAAATTTGAACTACATGCACATGCTCTAATGCATATAAATTAGTTGAAAATTCAAATATGTGGCCTTGGTTGCATGCTTAGGTCCCATGCAAGAAATGGGAATGAATGTCAGACACCCTGCCACCGTCACCCGGCCGCAAACATTGAGATTCCTGGTTTTTAAATTCTAGTAATTCCAAAACTCGTCTGAAATTGATGAAACTTGGCATGCTATCAGGGAGCGGCATCAACATGTCGTGGTAAAAATATTGTCCCATTTGCGGTAAGTTTGGGGATATGCTTCTCACAAACCAAAGGCTCTCACAACAATCCTGATGGTTTCGGTAGGGTACGTCTCACCTTTGGGGACGAAACGATATCCGCTGCCTCTTATTGCTTTCAAAAAATCTCTAGTGTCAACATGGAACAATAGGAGTGTTGTGTCAATTTTTGGGATTTTTCGGGGTTCGTTTGGACATTTTTAAGCATTAGTTGCGTTTTCAATGCATTTATGAGCACAATTCAAATTTGAACTACATGCACATGCTCTAATGCATATAAATTGGTTGAAAATTCAAATATGTGTCCTTGGTTGCATGCTTAGGTCCCATGCAAGAAATGGGAATGAATGTCAAACACCCTACCACCGTCACTCAGCCGCAAACATTGAGATTCCTGGTTTTTAATTTCTAGCAAATCCAAAACTAGTCTGAAATTCATGAAACTTGGCATGCTATCATGGAGCGGCATCAACATGCCGTGGTAATTTTTTTGTTCCATTTGGGGCAGGTTTGGGGATATGCTTCTCACAAACCAAAGGTTCTCACAACAAGCCTGATGGTTTCGTTAGGGAACATCCCACCTTTGGCGACGAAACGATATCAGCTGCCTCTTATTGCTTTCAAAAAAATTCTAGTGTCAACATAGAACAACAGGAGTGTTGTGTCAATTTTTGGGATTTTTCGGGGTTTGTTTGGACATTTTTATGCATTAATTGAGCTTTCGATGCATTTATGTACATAATTCAAATTTGAACTACATGCACATGCTCTAATACATATAAATTGGTTCAAAATTCAAATCTATGTCCTTGGTTGCATGCTTAGGTCCCATGCAAGAAATGGGAATGAATGTCAAACACCCTGCCACCGTCACTCGACCACAAACATTGAGATTCCTGATTTTTAAATTATAGTAAATCCAAAACTCGTCTGAAATTCATGAAAATTGGCATGCTATCATGGAGTGGCTTCAACATGCTGTGGTAAATTTTTTGTCCCATTTGGGGCAGGTTTGGGTATAAGCTTCTCACAAACCAGAGCTTCTCACAACAAGCCTGATGGTCTCGGTAGGAAATGTCCCTCCTTTGGGGATGAAATGATATCAGTTGCCTCTTATTGCTTTCAAAAAATTTCTAGTGTCAACATAGAACAATAGGAGTGTTGTGTCAATTTTTGGGATTTTTCAGGGTTCGTTTGGACATTTGTATGCATTAATTGAGTTTTTGATGCATTTATGAGCATAATTCAAATTTGAACTGCATGCACATGCTCTAATGCATATAATTTGGTTGAAATTCAAATATGTGTCCTTGGTTGCATGCTTAGGTCCCATGCAAGAAATGGGAATGAATGTCAAACTCCCTGCCACCGTCACCCAGCCGCAAACATTGAGGTTCCTGGTTTTTAAATTCTAGTGAATCCAAAACTCATCTGAAATTCATGAAACTTGGCATGCTATCATGGAGCGGCATCAACATGTCGTGGTAATTTCTTTATCCCATTTGGGGCGGGTTTGGGTATAAGCTTCTCACTAACCAGAGCTTCTCACAACAAGCTTGATGGTTTCGGTAGGGAACGTCCCACCTTCGGGGACGAAATGATATCCACTGCCTCTTTTTGCTTTCAAAATTTTTTTAGTGTCCACATAGAACAACAGGATTGTTGTGTTAAATTTTGCAATTTTTTGGGGTTCGTTTTGACATTTTTATATATTAACTTGGTTTTCTAGGCATTTTTATGTGCATAATTCAAATTTAAACTACATGCACATGCTTCAGTGCATATAAATTGGTTGAAAAATCAAATCTTTGCCCTTGCGAGCATGCTTAAGTCCCATGCAAGAAAAGGGAATGAATTTCAAACACCAAGGCACTGTTGATTACCAGCAAAACGTTGAGATACTTTGTTTTTAAATTCTACCAAACCCAAATCTCGTATGAAATTCATGAAACTTGGCATGCTATCATGGAATGGCACCCGACATGCTGTGGTATTTTTCATGTCCATTTTGAGAGAAGAAGCACTCGAATAACAGCCAGCAAAAGCATTTTCAAACAAATAGCTGCCACTTTAACCTTGCAAACATTTGTATAATTCAAATCGTGTGCATTATGTTAACCATTCACGTGACGCCACGAGTCTTCATTCTAATGGCTATAGGAATTGTCGTGCAGACAGCTACTTGACTGAACAGGAGGCGTGCGATCGTAGTCCGGTGTGCAGGCTGATCGAGAGGCGTGCAAGTTGTCCTCAAATGCGCAGGCTCACCGGGAAGCGTGCGAGCTGTATGCTGCACAGGCTCACTGGGAATCGAGCCCTTTGACTTCCATGGCCACTCGCCTTCCTCTCCATTAATGGCGCCCGACCCGCTGGTTAATACGGGCGGGCTTATTGTTCTCCTCCCATTCCCCTCCCTCCCGCAGACCTCCAACAACTCCATGGCGTAGAAGGATCATCTGCCACTAGTCTTCAAGTTTGGTGAAGTCGACTCCGAGCCGGAGGAGATCGAAAATAAGGAGGAATGGGGCCTCATGGACATGGCCCAAAATGAGCTGGCCGTGGCAGTTGCCGCCCCCGCTCCCGTCCCAGCTCCCATCCCCGCGCCCGCGCCAGTGACCATCCCCGTAGCATTGACGGGCTGGTCACCGAGCACTATCGCAGAGCTGGAAGCCGCGGGCGTCACCGAGGTCTCGCGAACCCGCGCGAGCTCGTGTACATGCCAGCGCCAGCGCCCGTGCCCATGCCCGTGCACGCGCCTCCACCCACCGCGGCACCGGTCTTGTGCGTTTGGCTGCACCCGCCATGCTCGTGCCCCCGCGCCCCCCCCCCTCAGCAGCATGGGACGTTGCCGTCGACCACTACCTCACAGCGCCACCAGCTGCCATCCTCCCACGCCCCGCCCGTTGATCGCGTGACGACATGATGTTTGATTTACAAGTGAAGAACATTCTGAGCTAGCTTGAAGACTTCAACAACGGCATCCCGGAGGACGACAACGACAAGGACGGCGCGGCACGCTGCCTCCACCACCGTTGGAAATATATTTTTTCCCGGGGTTTAATATTGTATCTCGATCGCAAACATTTTAGTTAGAACACCCGTATGCAAACCGATAGCTTCCCCGGAAAGCCAAGGGAAAATGTGCCGAGTGGGATTTGTGCAGCTCTTGATCGCAAACGTTTTGGATAGAACATCCGTATGAAAGCAAGAGCAGGATTTGTGCATCTCTTCAATGCAAATGGTTGTTTTGGATAACCCATGTGCAACCACTTACAAACAATTTGGTAAGATTCGTATCTGTCATATTCGGTATGTTGCCATTTGTCAAAGTTGAAAGATTGACATTTGTTAATCTAGTAACATTGCCATTTGTCCACCTTGTAACACTGCGATTTGTCAAAATATGCAGCTATAAATCACAAGCACTATCTAATTTTTGCAACTAAAATTCAGTAATTAAGCATATATTCCATTCATAGATTAAGCAGTCATGCTTAATTTATAGAAACAGTTCAACTTGACAGCTGAATCAACCAAACTTTTCCCCAATTGTTGCCAACCACATACTGAAATAGCTAGTTCTACTTTATATACTAGGTAATTTTAAGTACGTTGTACAGTTCCACCACATCTATAGTCAGATGAACTGTACAAAATAGCCCCTATAATACTACTATACTGCGGAGGGGCTTTGTACTACTTCCGGCAGCCTCTCCTCTGCCGAGCATGCTCAGTAAGAGGCAGAGGAGGAGGAGCCTACTGACGAGCTGGACAAATGCAAAACGGTGCGTGCCGCTGCTGCACATTCGGCGATGCTCGCCAGCTCGAACGCCCACTGCCGCTCCAGATGGTTCTCCTTGTACATCTTCTGATTCCTCGCCTCTGAGGCGACGTGTGCCGCGGCCCCGGTTGCAGTAAGTCCCTTTGCATGCTTGACGAGACGCTCCTCCTCCTCCCGCAGGAACTCGGTGTAGCGCGCAAGGTCGCTGATGCACGTGCAGGCATCCACCTCCGCCTCCCTCCTTCGGGTGGCGGTGGCGGAGCGGGTGATGACCCCAGTGGTCAATGGTGGGCTGGCGGCCATGGGGCCGACGATGGGGTGGCGGCCACGACCACCACCTCCCACCTTCGGGCTGCGGTCGTAGAGCGAGTGATGGCCATGGTGGCCAGCAGTGGGGAGGAGGCAGCGACGGCCACCTCCCGCCTTCGGGCCGCGGTGGCGAAGTGGGCGATGGCCCTGGCTTTCGACGGTGGTGTGGCGGCAACGGCGGCCGGCAACAGCTGCCGACGAGCACCGGCGGCGGAGCGTGTGGTGAGTGTTCCTCGCAAACCTAAGAGGGACGCCACGCGCACTACACTACGCCGGGGACTGCGCCGCTGCCGCGTTGTAGCCTCCTAGCTGGAGCTGTCGTCTGATGACAGCGGAGTGGCAGAGCAACCATGATGGACCGGTGCCATTGGTGATTGTGGGAGAAGCAGACGAGATAAGCTACAGGGAGGGAGGGGAAAATGTGACGCACGACTCACCGGCCGTGAGGGTTTTTATAGCAGGCCGATAAGCATTGGGATTTTGGGGAATTTCACCCAGTCGGGCGAGAAGCTTGTGCGGGAACCTGCGAGGTCGCACGGGAATGGGCTCACCGATGATTCATTGGCGCCACAGTTTGGCCAAAAGAACGCTCCCGCGCGCTGCCCAAGCTTGCGCTGTAAGTCGTCTTCAGCAGAGGGGTGACAAGACATGCGAGAGGAGGACGAAAGGCCACGTACACATACGGTTAATAAAAAAATGTTTGTGATTTAATTACCTACTATACACCCATCCTGGTTTATAAGTAGTATTTACCTAATAAAATATGAATGCATGTCCCCAAAGGTTATATAGTTGGATTCGTATTTGAACATAGTTTCCAATTATATAATTTTTATAACATGTATTAACATTTTGTTGGTTAAATATGAGAGCAAAGTATGGCACATAATATAAAGGGGACTATAGACCAAGACGGAGGTAGTAGCACACGGCCGGTCTCTACACAGCGACGCAAGTGTCGGCCGGCTTGTAGGCGACCATTTCCTGCGTGTTCAACTGCTCTATGTGTGTGGTTGCTTGCAGTTGAGGCGGCCGCGGTGCACTCTGCTCGTGTCTCACTACACACGCTCTTCCCTCTCGCGTCCCTCCGGGTGCTCTGCCCTCATCCCTCCACGCGCGCCGCCAGTGTTTGGGGTCGGCGCACGATCACGCACGTTTGTGTGCATGCAGTTGCACCGAACGCGGCTCCACAATGCAGTTACCCGATGCAAAAACTGCCATGCGGACGCGCCGAGAATCCAGGCCGCCCGGCCCCCATTTATTCCTGCGGCCATTTACCTTCATCTCCCGCGTCACACGACACAATAAGCACCTCCACGACAACACATATAGAGAGGACATCCAAGGTTCCAATAGCGATCCCCATGGCTCCAATGGCCCTCCTAGCGGCCGACGACGACAATGGCGGGCAGTTCACCATGCATCACGTAGTGGACACCCACATGAGGGGGAAGGCCCTCTCGGTGGTGTACACGAACTATCCGGTGTTGGTTGAGAGCTCCATCCAAACTATGGAGCAGTTCCTTGCCGAGGACAAGTACAAGTGGTCGGCTTCGACCTCGAGTACACCATCGGTCATGCCGGGCATGAGCAAAAGGTTTTCGTTGCCCAACTGTGCGTGCGACATGACGTCCTCATCTACCACTACCACCTGGCCACAAGGCCTTGCGATCGTTTCTCTAGTTTTATCAATAGCTCCGACTACAAGTTCGCTGCGGTGGACACCACCAACGATCTAAAAGGGCTCAGGGTTTCAGGCCTGAAATGACCGATGAGGGAGTCCTGGATTAGGGGGTATCCGGACAGCCAGACTGTGTACAACATCCGAACTATTGAAGCGTGAAGACACAAGACTCAAGACTCCGTCCCGTGTCCGGATGGAACTCTCCTTGGCGTGGGAGGCAAGCTTGGCGATCCGAATATTATATTTCCTTCCTTGTAACCAACTCCATGTAAACCCTAGCCCTCTTCGGTGTCTATATAAACCGGAGAGGTTGGTCCTTAGAAGGCCGATCACAATTACAATCATACCATCATAGGCTAGCTCTTAGGGTTTAGCCTCTACGATCTCGTGGTAGATCTACTCTTGTACTACTCATATCTTCAATATTAATCAAGCAGGAAGTAGGATTTTACCTCCATCGAGAGGGCCCAAACCTGGGTAGACATTGTGTCCCTTGCTTCCTGTTACCATAAGCCTAGACGCACAGATCGGGACCCCCTACCCGAGATCCGCCGGTTTTGACACCGATATTGGTGCTTTCATTGAGAGTTCCTCTATGTCGTCGCCGCAAGGCTCAATCGCTTGTATCGTTGTCAAGGACAACATTACCTCGGGGGGAGCTCTGGCTGTAGGCCAAACTCTCCGACTTGGCGGCTTTATCATGGCTGCCCCATTGGCGGTTGCGCCGACGATGGCCTCTCAGGTCATCAAGCATAACCTTCACGTCAGTTTGGAACTCGCCGCACAGATGGATCCGATGGAGCTCTCCTCCCTTAATGAGCTCTTGGATCGCATTGCCGCTTTGGGATTCGCTACAGACTATGACCGGGTCGGGCTTAAACCCGACCAAAGGGAAATCAGATCCCTGCCGGCCACCCATGAGATAGCGGTGGTGGAGGAACCACACACGGATTGCCCCTCAACTTTGAGGACGAATTATGTCCAGATCACTGAACTCCTTGAGCCGAACACCTGCTCAAAGGAAGACATGACCCGGGTCCTGGACTTAGAATCGGGCATTGGGCCGAAGAAATTGGGCAGCACTCTGGATCTCGAGGTGTCAGGCTCGGAACCTCCCATGCCCCTAGGTGTTAGATTGGATCAAAATCCGGATTCAGCAAGCAACACCCACCTGAACTTAAATCGTCTCTCCCGCATCAGGCAAGAGCCCCGGGAGACTGTACATCACTACTGGGCCAGATTCCTCCTCGCGCTTAATAAGGTCAAAGACTGCCGCGAGGAGGACGTAGTCTCACTCTTCTGCAAAAACTGCACGGACAAAGGACTCCTTAATGCTATAAGCCGCCGTGACATAGTACACTTCGCGGACTTGGCAATCATAGTACTGAAGTACTATGCGACGGAAAGCGCCTGGAAAACCCAAACAGAATTTTGGGACAGTACGGCTCTCACCAAGACCTTTGTCCGAACTAAATGGGCGAACTCTCGTAAGTCGGCCGATCCAATCCCCAAGAAACCAAAGCCCACCCCAGGGCGGGGAACCGTATTGGAAGAATGGCTCGATGGGCCATGTAAACTCCACAGTGCTCTGGACACAGCACCAACCCATAGCCTTAGAGCATGTTGGATACTCCAGCAGGTTGCAAAAAGTGGCACGGATCTTCTTGCAAGCCATAAAGCAGAACAACATCCCGCCAACGAACACAATACGGTATTAACGGTATTTGAGACTTTCGCCTCAAACAATAGGCGCAAGCGAGCTCATCGAAGCTCCGCTGAAATTTGCCATGTGGCAAAGATAAACCCCTGGAACAACACTGCCCTAACTTTCAATGCCAGTGATGAACCTCGATTCCAGACTATCCGAGCACCGGCCGCTCTGGTCCTTAGCCCAATCGTGGATGGCTTTCGGCTCACTAAAGTACTCATGGACGGCGGAAGCGGATTGAACATGATCTATGAAGAAACGCTCAACAAGATGGAAATTGATAAAGGCTGCATTGAGAAAAGCGGCACCACCTTCAGGGGAATCATTCCTAGTCAGGAAGCGCGGTGTGCGGGAAAAATCACACTCGATGTGGTATTCGGCACCCCAGAAAATTACAGGTCCAAAGAAATCACATTCCAAGTGGTTCCTTTCAGCAGCGGATACCACGCCCTTCTAGGGCGGGACGCGTTCATGAGCTTTCAAGCCATACCCCATTACGGGTACATGAAGCTTAAAATGCCCGGGCCCAATGGAATCATCACTCTAGCCAGTGATCCGGACGTCGCACTTCGCGCCGAAAACAAAACCGCAGCACTAGCCCGGGAAGCATTATCCGAAGCCCTAGCAGCCGAAGAATTAACGACGCTACAGGCCACCGTGGACAGGGACGACGTGATACTCGACAAGCGACCCAAGTCCACCTCATTTAAACCCGCAGACGAGATAGTCAAATTCCAAGTCCATCCAATGGACCCCACGAAGACAGACTTCCGTCGGGACACAGTTGAGCCCCACAATGGGCGCGCAGACACGAAACTTTTACGCGAGAATTGGGACATTTTCGCCTGGCACCCATCGGACATGCCGGGCATCCCGCGTGGATTGGCCGAACACGGCCTTAACATACTAAAGTGATACAAGCCTGTCAAACAAACCCTAAGGCGATTTTCAGAGCCCAAACGACAAGCAATGGGGGAAGAACTAGCCAAGCTACTCGAAGCAGGCTCGACGATACCAAAGCAGAGAAGTACGGGCCAAAACTTACAATATTGGCGAACTCGTTCTACGCCTACCGGAGAAGAAGAAGGACAAGCTCAAACCCAAGTGGTAAGGTCCCTTTGTCATCGACAAAGTTCTCACCGGAGGAGCATACCGCTTACGTAATGCATCCGATAACAGGCTCGAGCCGAACCCATGGAACGTGGCCAGACTCCGGAGATTCTACGCCTAACCCCGAACTCAATGTTCGTCTCCTTACTCCCTCCCTTTTATTTATGCTCCATCCCTTCTACTTTCTCGACTTTCTCTTCCTCTTCACACAAAGTATTTAATACAGTACGCACTTCCGGATTACTTCGACCGCACTATGTGTGTAAGCAATACCTGGGGGCTTCCTATACGGAAGCTGAAAATAAATACTCTAATGGCTTTCCGCCCATCAAATATGCATTTCTTTTTCCATATGTGCCTTTTCTTCACCATTATATGCATCGATATGACTTAAGATGTGGCCAAGCTGGGTTGCCTGGCTCTTGTGTTTATGCCCTACATTCCCGTTAATTCGGCTAGGGCATAAGGGCAGCACCTCTGCGATTGTTACTGCCGGTTCAGCCGGATGTGTACCTCAAACTGGGTGAAGCCGAAAGCTAGTTTCCTTAAGAGAATATTGGATCGGTGAACAAAAGATGTATTTGTTTATTACAACGTAAATCCCCAGAAGTCTTGTATCTTGCGCCATCGTTCGCAGTCCGGACATGTGCATTGTCGCATGCGTACCCAGGGAAAGGAACCCCTAACGAAACTATTCTCCCTGGAAGATGTTTCTTACTATCGATGTAATATAACATAACTGGTTGGGTACTTGTCTGTTCAAGCACTTATGACCCCTACGCCTTGTTTCCACGCTTACCCCGGTTTTGTATAACTGAGTGGGTATTCGGACACACCCCGGACTGTAGGATCCGGGGGCTGAAGCGAAAAGGTCCGCCATGACAAATGATTTCAATCCGGCTAGGGGCTAATTATGTCCATCGAATTACACAGTCACTTGGACTGACTATATTCCTCCTCTGTACCATCCAACAGGCTATCTAGCTTACAATCCTATTGAGAATACTTAACGGCTAACGCTACCTGGTCATATACCAGACTAATAGAATTTCTTGCCCATCGGGCCCCGCCGGTCCTACTTCGGCCATATGGTTCGGGTCCAGCGTGGTGTAGCGCGTCTTCACCATAGCCCAGGCTTCTCTTGCACCTTGCCGGCAAGCGGACATCTTCCACAGTCGGAAGCGCCGCCGCGCTCCTTGAAGCATATCCACAAGCTCCCCCATGCCATTCGGAAGTAAGCTTGATGGCCACAAGGCCTGAGCAACATCCTGCATCACTTGCTGAGCTCGCTCGTGCAGTTGCGAGAGGTCTTGCAGTAAATCACTTGCAGACGAGGGCATCTCCTTCTCCCGGCGACCCGTTAACATTCCTGCAAGCAAAATTCTTTCAATATACTTCCTCGCCGAACTATCAAACAGTTTGTCTAGGCACTCACCATAAATGTCGCATCGAAGCCTTTTGTTCTTCTTCACGGAGTCCGCCAGCTGGGCGCGGACGTCTTTTAATTCTACGTCCAGCCGGACATTGGCATCTTGAAGATTGTTCTTCTCTTGCCTAACTTGCATAAGAATGCGCTCGCCAGCCTTTAGCTGCCTTTTGAGATGCGAGTCGTCATCTCGTATGCCCTCCGGATTCACCCCGGGATTGTCTGCAGAATTTTCTATTAGACTTGTCACATCAGCCATTTACTAACCGGTGCATCTTCGTACAATTGAGACAAATGTTACTAGATGAGCCCTTCTGGGATTCCTCTAACTTGGCAACCGTGTCCCCCAGCTGAGCCTTGCATTCCTGCAGCTCCCGAGCCAATTGTTCATTCTTATCTATAAGGACATATGCATAAATTGATCCTTAAACAGTTGTTCCAACCATTTCAAGTCTCAGGGGCTACTGCTATACATGCTTATCAAAATTTCTTACCCGTATATCTTTGGTATACTGGTCCATCGCTCGGGCAAGCCCGCCTTGAGCTGCTCGGATGTATGCGTCCCCCAAATTGAAGGCATTAAAAGCCTCTTCGGAGAAGATGTTGTTCCGAAGCACGGCCCTCCGGCGCCGGTGATTCATGGCGCTCTCTACTTCGGAGTTCGTGGCCAATAGCATTTCCGCGTCCTCTGTTAGAGAACTATGCGGCACTGGCCCCGTGTCCGCCTCTGCTCTCGAAACCGGTTCTGGAGCCCGGCTGGCGGAGGCGTGATTGGCGGGATCCCCGGATATAGTCTGGCTGCTCCTTTTCCTGCCAGGACACGAAGGGCGCTGTTATACTTCAAATACCATAATCGCAGGACAGGTTTTTGCTTTACCTCTGTAGCGGTTTGTCGACCCTCACTGCCTTCCTCTTGAGCCTGCCCAATCCGGATGCCCGTGCTCGACGATTCCCTAGGGGCTCGGCCCCGCGCTCCGATCGTCATCTCTGCAAATAGCACGATGCCTCAAGGGTAAGGCATGATACCTGAGGGGAGTCCTCTTCGGAAGATAGGGTTTTTTAGTTTGGCTTACACGCAACACAGGGAGCTGTCCGGGATAGTCGGCAATAATGGCCACTGAGGCACCATCACAGCTCGCTTGATAAAATACCCCGTTGATAAGCTCCACAGTAATATCTGGATCTTCTTTGAGTCCTGGATCTAGGGCCCTTCCAGGGTCCTCTGGCTGCGGGGAGGGGCTGAAGATTCCTTCTACGGCCCTCCTTAGTTCCTGCTCGGAAACATCGATGCAGGTAATCTTAGCAGAGAACGCTAAAGTAAGTGAAGCAGGGACAGGAATGACGACTTACCCTCTTTGGGGGGTTGTACATGGAGCATCCGTCCCGCGGTTTAATGCGAAGGAATTCTTCCTCTTCCCCTTTGTATAAATCAGACAATATCCTTGCCAGAGCAGTGGCGGAGTAAGGACCCTTACGGCCGCAGCGGCTGGCGTCGTCTTCCCTATTGAAGTGGCACATGGGCTTCCCCCGATATTGAAGCGGTTGCACTCCTCGCATTATGCATATTGCCATGACCTCGACTATCGTCAGTCCGGATTTGGCCAGTAACTTTATCCTGCTCATCAGGAAATGTATTTTCCTGGTATCCTCCTCTTGGGGGCCCCGGGGGCGCCAGCTTAGACGTGCCCTCGGCGAGGCGTTACTGAACTTGGGGAGACCTGTCCGGACTGGATCCCGAAGGGGAACGTCATCAATGTAAAACAACTCTGAAGGCCAGTTCTCTGGAGCCTTCTTGGGAGTGCCGGATAGGTATCCGGTCTCGGCAATGCACCATACTTCGACCCCCGCCCACTTGACATAGGGATTCTCCCTGGTTGCGGGGGACAAGGCAGAACAACTTCTTCCATAACCCGAAGTGAGGCTTGCAGCCTAAAAATAGCTCGCAAAGGGCAACGTACCCTGCTATGTGTAGTACGGAGGCAGGGGTAAGGTTGTGTGACTGGAGACCGTTGAACTCCAGGAGCCTGTGAAGGAACGGGTGTATGGGAAACCCGACGCCCCTTAGAAGATGCAGGATGAGGCATATTCGCTCCTCTGGAGATGGATTAGGAGATCCCTCCACTTGTTCTCCTCCGTTATAAGTGGCTATTCCGGCTCGGACGAGGACCATGAATGCCGGTGGGAGAAACCCTTGAGTTTGTAACTCTATCAAACGGCTATGAGGAACTGAACACTCTTCCCAATCCCCTGGCTTGGAGCGAGGAGAGCGAGCAGAAGAGCTGCGACGACCGGCCATGTTGGAATGGTTTCTTCCGGAATGCTCTGTTGGATACTTGCTCGAGGGGGGGGAGTGAGGTTTGGATCCGAGAATCCCCGTCTCTTCAAATAGATGGTCAGCCAGAAGGATTGAGGGTGGCGAATGCAAAAATGCCCCGGCTCCTCGCATTCGCTCGACACGTGGAGATGGTCATTATTGAGGCACTGAAGCCGAGGAGTACAACATTGATGGAGTGCCGGACACTGTTCGTCGTAACAGGTATTTGGAAGTATTCGGAGATGGAACACGCCCTGCAATGCCGAAGACAAGACTATGCCAGACTCATCGTCATTGAAGCCTGGTTCAGGGGCTACTGAGGGAGTCCTGGATTAGGGGGTATCCGGACAGCCGGACTGTGTACAAGGTTCGGACTATTGAAGCATGAAGACACAAGACTCAAGACTCCGTCCCGTGTCCGGATGGAACTCTCCTTGGCGTGGGAGGCAAGCTTGGCGATCCGAATATTATATTTCCTTCCTTGTAACCGACTCCATGTAAACCCTAGCCCTCTCCGGTGTCTATATAAACTGGAGAGGTTGGTCCTTAGAAGGCCGATCACAATTACAATCATACCATCATAGGCCAGCTCTTAGAGTTTAGCCTCTACGATCTCGTGGTAGATCAACTCTTGTACTACTCATATCTTCAATATTAATCAAGCAGGAAGTAGGGTTTTACCTCCATCGACAGGGCCCGAACCTGGGTAAACATTGTGTCCCTTGCTTCCTGTTACCATCAGCCTAGACGCACAGATCAGGACCCCCTACCCGAGATCCGTCGGTTTTGACACCGACACCGAATCTTGTCAACATCCAGGACCACAACAAGGTCTGGGGCAGCACCAAGAACAAACTGAACTCCCTGGTTGGCCTTGCCTCGGCCATCAATGACCCCTACTACATGAAGATGAAGGATGAGAGCAAGAAGGACAAGGACACCTGGCATAGTGTTTGGCATGAGAGACTAGATGAAGAACACGTCAAGTACGCGGCCAATGACGCATACACAAGCTACGAGATGTACAGGGGGATTTTTGACATGAGGAAGTGTCTTGTTCATGCTTGAGCCGAGGGATCGAGCCACAGAGCAGTGGCGGGAGCGTCGCAAGAAGTACTCCCTCCGTCCCATAATGTAAGACATTTTTTGACTCTAGTGTAGTGTCAAAATACGTCTTACATTGTGGGACAAAGGGAGTAGATGACTAGACCATCACTTCTCCTACTTTAGAATGCATGCAATTGTTTATTGAGGTGTGTGTGATTGATCTGCATAGTCACTTATGTAGTTGGATGTTTATTTCAGTTAGACACACACAAACACACATACACACACACACAGAGAGATATATATATTATATACATGTTATTCTTCTATAGACAGAGCAAATCGCATGGCTTATTAGCAGCAATCGTCTGTGTTATTATTGGTCTTCGCACACATTTCTGATCACAGACCTGTTTGCCACGTATCACACACCTATTGTTCGGTTTAACAGTTTCCATTGTGTTGTGCAATAAAGGCTGCAAAGAGGGATCTATAGCATCAAGGTCTATCGAGGTCTTTGTTTTGTAATTGACATTTTTTGTTTTTCGAACACATGTTCATTGGCTTCAAGAAGGTCTATCTCGTTACTTTTTGATAATTGTTTATAGGCAAGCAACTAGTTTGCATTTTTCAAAGTTTTCTGTACAAACAGAATCGCATACGAACTTACTATAGTAACTGTCTATTTTATAATTTCTCATCACAAACAGTTCATCCGAGTGGGCTGTTTGCTACGTATCACACACATCTGGTTTACATGAATCGTTTGTGCTTTTGCATGATCACAGATGCCACATATCACACACATCTTATTAAGATGAACCGTTTCCGTTCTCTTGCCTAATCAAAAACTGTTTGTCCGAGTGAACCATATGCCGTATATCACACACACCTTGATCTGGCTGACCGTTTCTGTTGCATTCCCTAATAGCACATAGTTCAACGGAGGGAACTGTATGCCGTATATCGCACACACATTGATATGGCTGCCCGTTTCTGTTATTCTTCCTCATCGCAAACAGTTATGTTGGATCAACTTTATGCCCTTCATCGCACACGCAACTAAAATCTGAACCGTGTTTGATGCATCCGTCATCACAAATGTTTTGGACATTTTTGACGGTTCTCTGACACCACCGTTTGCGATTATTGCATCGCACACAGTTTCTCAAAGGGTCTCTGATCGTATTGTCGCGTTAGCAGCATCCTGCAGTAGTGGTCTCGTCCGATCATGCTTAGGAAGTAGCTTCCATCTTCATTTTCGGATAGCATGGACATGATTGTTGTATATTTGACTTCATGGTACTGTAGGAGCTTTACGTACTCCAAAATAGTGGGGTCATAATTCTTGTGTGAGTGCAAGAATACTAGCATGTCATCAGTTTGCATGAGGTGGTGATTATGATTGTACTCAATGTCCACTACCACACATGTATTATCCTCCTGCACCTTCACCCTCATTCTTGCATTGCAGCCTGTCCTCTGCGATGTTTGGTTTCGCTTCCTATCGGCCTCATAAACAGAAGTTGTGTGTTTCCCTTCGAACGCGCAAACAAAATACTTGTGATTGTCAGTCCCTCCTGTCTTCCTGATTCCAAAACCAGCGTGTCTGGCATATCTGTTGTAAAATTCCCTTGCTTTCTCTACATTCTGGAATCGCATCTTTAATCTTGGTATTAGAAATCTGGGAGATCCAGCATCTACAGAAAAAGAAAAAATAATCCAAATGGCACGTTAAAATGCAGTTTATAAACTTGTTATCCTGGAGGGAGCAAAAAAATTGCAGATCATACAAGATGCATATATAAATACTTCAATTTTGTTGACTTACATGCGCATAAGATCACAACTCTACCGGACTCTACTGCTGGCCCTCTGGGATGGGGCACGGCAGAGTTATCATAGCAGGATGCAAGAGTGGATCACGAGGAGGAAGGAGTGCTGAAGATGGTCTCTCTCTTGTTTGCGTCCTTTTGCTTGTAGTGGTTGTGGAGGTATTGCGATCCTAGTTTTAGTTTGCTCTTTTGTTGTGTGAAGCAATCCATCCACCTTATGTCTCATACAATCCTGAGTTGTAGCAGCAGCAGCATCATCGAACGGTAGTAGTGTGCAGAGCACTCTCCTCCGTGTGTGTGCTCCTGTTGGATTTACCCTAGGATCCGGTTTGGTTGCTGCCCTTTGGCATTGACGAGCCACACCAGGATAACCTCCAGAGTTATATGCAGGACTTGAGCTAACACCCTCCTCCATCGATGTGCTTGGAAGTCTATTGGTAGATACAAAGAATCCGCAGGGGATTTCCGGAGTCACCCAATTAGGTGGAGGCGCAAAGTGGTGCGGATACGGCTATGACCCAACATCTTGGAAGTCCGCATGTGTTTCGGGTGTCATCTAATTTTGGTGTGGAACAGGTTGGTAATGTTGTTGATGCGTTTGAGGTGTGACCCATTGAGGGGGTGGTGCAACGCGTACATGCTTAGGATTGTGTACTTGTTGCTGGGAACTTCTAAGCTTCTTTCTACGTCACTCATCTTGCTGGCATAAAAGAAAAGAATGTGTTAGCACACAGGTTACATCTGCCTATACCTGTGTAAGTGGACCGAGCATTATTCACAGCCTGAACTTCTCACATAAAAGTGTTGTTCATGTACATATTTTTCCCTATGACAGGTATCACACTCTGAAGTGAGCTGAGCATCTGCCCATGCTTGTGTACCTAAACTGAGCACTCTTCACAGAATGAACCTCAAATTCTGAATTCTACACTGTTTGACTTTTTCTGTACCTGAACTGAGCACTCTCCACATACTGAACTTCTTGTGTGCAAAGGGAAATACTGTCTATAGTTAAAAAAAACCTGACCTTCATGAGTTTGAATGGTTGAACCACTAGTGCACACCAACCTGACCTTCATGTGATCACATGTTGGTTTTATTTTCCTTTTTTCACACAACTAGGTACATATCAACCTGAACTCTAGCACACTTACTAGTTGAACTTCACATGGTTTTTTACATATGAATGCAGGAAGATTTTTCAATATTTGCAGCCCGAACTGAGGCTCACACACTACCAGAACTTCACATGGCTAGAAGAAGATAACAGACGGCAGGAAGTTCAACCATACATTGGATAGAAGTTCGGCCAACCTTTTTCCAACAGTAGATAGGACACCTTGAGAGAAATTCAATGGAGAGCTAGGAGAGGAATCGCACGGCAATCCATGTCTTGCAGAGGGCGTGAAGTTCATCTCCATGAAGCAAGATGGTTAGGTAAGGCAAGATTGAAGGAGTAGGCAAGAAGAGGGAGGAAGTTCATCTATCGTTGCTAGATTTGAAGGCGTCGCCGATGTCGCCTCCGCCGCCGAGATGCTCTCTTGGCCGTGTCGTTCGTCGTACCTTGCGCCATGGCCATCATCTACTCTGCTAAGCCGTTGGGCAGTGAGGATGGAAGGCGGATGAGGTTTCCGAAAGTCCATGGCGGCTTTGCCGCCTCCAGGCGACGCGGGCTCCCTCATGCCGGCGTCCGCCGTCGCTTGCTCGCCCGCGCCGACGGTCGGCCAGGAGATAGAGACGCAGGGGGCGGAGCTGGATCCGGTCGGCCAGGATCTGGAGAAGTAGGGAAGGCGCTGGATCCGGCGGATTTCAGCGACGAATCATGGCGGAGGCCGGTGATCGAGGGGAGGAGCAGTGAGGAGGGAGGTTGGGGAGGAGCGGCAAGGAGCGAGGCTGGAGAGGGGTGGCCGATCGGGATCGGGGTCCAGATGGGATTCTGTCGGGATGGGCCGGCAGTTCAGGGAAGTTTGGGAATCTGTCTTCGGGCCCTATATAAGGCTGTTGTGATCCAAATAACTATTCTAATCCTGGGATTAGAATAGTGTTGTCCTATATATATATACATCTGGGCTATTCTGTTTCGCGTAACAGAACATTATTCTGTTACCCTACTTGAATTGAAGGTTTCAGGCGGTTGTACTGATGATTTTCATCTCGTCAAACTTATCGGCCTCTCTAGTTCAAAAAAAACTTGTGAATTTTTTTGGTCGGAATGGGGCGTGTAATATATCGCTGGAAAGCTCTTGACAGCTACATTACACATATATAGGAATTTTGCAAAATCATTATGGTCAAAGAGCAGTTTTGAAAAAATCATTTTTTTCAAAACCGAAAACGTGAATCTTATTTTGGACTTAGTTTTCAAACAGTTTGTTGAATTTGAGAAGATAAGATGGCATTGGAAATCTGGTGAAAATCCGCTTCTTTCATATATCTATTGTTTTTTCAAATTCTATGCGATTTAAAAGTAATTAGAAAAACGGTGAAATTCTGGGTGAAATATAGTCACGTCGTTCGCAAATGGTTGGTCGGATTGACGCAAATGATACGGCATTGGAAAGTTATGGAAAGTGCGCAACTTTTTGATATAGAAATATTTTTCTAATTCCTTACGGTTTAAACTAGAATTTGAATATGGTCAAATTTCATTTTGAATGTGATTTTTTTTAAGCTTGTCGGAATGGGGCAAATAATATACCGTTGGAAAGATATCAAAAATGGAAACTTAGTCATGTTGAATATTTTCTCAAAAATGTGAAACTTAATCGATCGAAAAACGGAGTACTCGTACTGTTCTATTTGTGTGTTTGTACAGGGGTATTTTTCACAGTAGTTCTGAATGGTTCCAAAAAAAGAGTACTTGAATGGATGTTTGTATGATGTTGTACTCAGCGTGTTTTCACATACTAGACTTTACTCTGTATTTTTGGTACAGTTTTTCTCATAACTTCTCAATGGTATCATCATGCCCGAACTTGCATAGTTTATACCGTTGAACTGAATGATATTTTTAATAAACAAAAATATGTTGTGTTTTCTCTAGTTCAACGGTATAGTTCACATCCATATTTTTAATTAACAAAAATATGTTGTTTAAAAATATCATTCAGTTGCTACAATAGGTCTGAGAAGGCATGGATGTGAACTATATTTCTTCTAGACTTCTATTTATTAACAAAAATAGGTCTGAGAAGGCATGGATGTGAACTTTATTTGTGCAATGAAACCAACACTCGGAGTCTCACTTTTTTATTTTCTCACATTTAGAAATTGATTTGCAAATGACAGCATGTGGACTCAGCTCATGAACATATCATCCTTGCTGCTGGTTTATCAATAACACTTTCTTCTGGATGAAACCATGCAATCCCATCATCAATTGTAAAAAGAAAACTCCTTTGTTTTTCATTTTCCCATGCAATAACGCAAGCAAAAAAAATCAAAACCACAATGGTAAGACCAAAGCTACATGACAATACCTCTTCTTGAGCTAGCTACTACATGTACTGACTCCTCCACCACTGTAGCGTCCATGTATCCGCCTTACGCGGGCAACGACTAGGGATCAAGCGTTGCTGTCGCTCGATACATTGAACCACTTGTAGGAATCAAAGTGAACAAAAGGGATTCGAACACATCGGTGGACACATGTACTACACAACAATGTGCATCTATACTGTCCATAACAACAAACTAACAAAATACAATTTATGAAGGAAAACAGTTCTTGAAATTGGGTTGAGCTTACATTGTTTAGATTTTTGAACTCCTGCAGCAGTTATACTTGAACTTGCTCGACACATTTTTGAAAGCATCTGATGTTCAGAATATGCTATATGAATAGAGGAAGGGGGAACACACTAAGAGACATAGGCAAAAGAGAGAAAATCATGATCTATTAGCTAGGATATTTATGATACCAGGCAGTGACATACATGTCAAACCATTCCCACCAAGAAGTAGTAGCAGGGTTCTTCTACCAGTGAGGAGATGCAAAAGAAATGCAACTATACATTGAAAATTCCAATAAAAGCATTGAAAAATCTTACTATTGGCCGTTTCCAATGCAACTTAGTGGATTGAAATACACAAGCATCAGGAAAGAACTAAATCAAATAAAGTACCTTTCTTCCTGCACCTATCTATTATATGTTGCACGACCCCCACATTGAACAGCTCGTTACCATTGCTAAGAATAGTCTAAAGTACACACCCATTGCCAGGCAACAAAAGGACGACCAAGGTGTTGGTCCGAGTTGAATTCCATCACCCTTAACCACACAGTGCATTGGTGGTGGCGATGATTTGCCTATACTGCACACCAAACCAACCCAAACGAACTGCAGTCTGATGAGGTGAACTAATTTTTTTACCTCAGTCATTCAATTGGTTAAATATAGGTAGTTGAATTGGCCACACCGCTGCACCATGTCGCCTAGCTCCTTCTCGACAACCTCCTTCTTGTTATCACCGACGAGCACCCTGGGCTTCACCATGAACCTGGTTAAAAGATTATGGGACTGGACCCTGTATGAAACAAAAAAGTTAGAACTACTTTCCAAAAAATTCTCAGTAAACATTTTTTATCACAACCAAGACGCTGACTTTTGTGGACTTAAGTACTAATCCACCCAATGATCCACTCTGCACACAGGCCAAAGATGCTTAATCAAGTCACTAACTAAGACTCCCAACTCAAACAAAACTACTGTTGCATACTAATTAATAAAGTAGACACTAGTCTACAGCAGTTCAGAGCAACATACAGAAAATAGTATAGTATATACTTTGGAAGAACTTAATAGTTCAAGTTAACATAACTTCCACATCCATCGAACTTCATATCCTGGAGTAACAATATATACTTTTGCGATGCAAATAACTAAACTACGGAAAGCATCAGTACGAAGTAGCAATATCGGTAAAGCACTTAGGAAGGCATCACATAGTGCTCATCCACTAACAAATTGTCCAGAACATGAGGTTTTAGCAACACGATAAGTAGTAGTAGTATTTATCTAGGTGGCAAAGTAGCAGTGACAAAAAAGTAGGCAACTACTACTAATTTGCTCCACAACAACTTCAGTTCACATTTGCTACAACTTTCAGTTGGAAAAGAAAGACAAAACTGATTGAAAATCCCCCAGTTGGGGTAGTCAACCTTTTTACTAAACAACTACAATTCTACCATATAGTAAAATGTTGTATAATTAAAAAACAGTCTGAATTTTTTGCACAAATACCATACTATTTTATATGTTTTCCAAGAACTTGAGATAGCTCACGTACTGAACTGAGAACACCTAGTTTGTGTTTCAGGAGATAAAATAGACACCCTCTGCTTTTTTGTGATAATATTAGTGTGGACTTGGGAGGAGCGGGAGTGTGGACGGACAATTAACCTCTCTTTTCTCTTGCTCCTGAATGCATGCAGCTGGGACCCACGGGAGACAGAGGTGGTTGTCGCACGGCGGGGAGGAGCAGGAAGGGGCGGAGGTGGTTGTTGCCGATGCTCCGCCTTCCCACCGGTGGCCACCCCTACGGAGGCAGATCCATGGCGCGTCGCCGGGGGTGAGAGGCAGGGGCTCGGTGCGTCGCCGGAGGTGGGAGGTGGGGGTGTGGCGCATCACCAGAGGTTAGATGAAATTCTACACACACAAAATGCATGGTGGGAACTAGGTTAGAAAAAGTTCTTTTTTCACATTTGAACCACTGAGTTTTTGCACAGTGTACTTATATAGTTTCATCTTTATAGCAAGCTATAGTAGAAATGAAAATATGTTGGAGGGAGCATGCCAGCAGTAGGATCACCATCGACCATCCTGTACTATCCTCCGTTGCTTATCCCTTCCTGTCGCGGAATTGTCATGGCAGATGTCCTAGTGTGAGGACTTAGTCGTGAGGCCAACGCATCTATGTGGTAGCTTGAGAGGGGTTTGAGCGGAACAGAGAAACGCAACACAAGACAAGGGTTTAGACAGCTTTAGGCCCTGGGAAACATCATCCGGTAACAACCCTACATGTTGTTTGTGGCTAGGTCTCATTATCATCGTGAGGGAGTCGCCGTAAACCGGCTCTCCCAGTTATGTCTAACCTTAAGATTATCTCCCCCTCTTGGGGTGCCCTGCCCCCCCTTATGTAAGTTGAAGGGGCGGGTTATATGTAGAGTTCATCTTGGACTAAGACTTAAACTATCCTGACTTCTCTTCATGGGCTTCTTAACATCTTGGGCTTCTTAACGTCTCGGACTTATTAACCCCTAGTGACTTCACGTCTGCCGGGTTATCTTCTGACTTAACATCTACCGGGTTATCAGCTGACTTAACATCTGTCGGGTTATGATCTGACTTAACATCTGCCGGTTTTTGACTGTCTGTCGGGTTATGATTGTCTGTCGGGTTATGACTATCTGCCGGGTTATGACTGTCAGCCGGTTTACCGTCTGTCTTAGCCACCTGTCTTAACTATCAGCCGGTTTATCACCTACCGGTTTACCGTTTGTCTTAGCCACCTGTCTTAACTGTCAGCCTGTTTATCACTTGTCGGTTTACCAAGTCCCAGCCGGGTTATAACTCCGGCCGGGTCATACAGTGGGGTATATCCCCGACATTAGCCCCCAGTTTAATTTGGATTTATCCATGTTAAACTCATCCTGATCATCCTTAAATCCTTGTCATTTCCTTCTTCTAGAAAATCCGAGTCAATAGGCCAGCTTCATAATCAATTTGCTGACATTGGTTTGTCACAGAGAAATATTACTAAGAATAACTCATTTGACTCAGCTCCCAATGCTTAACAAAAATATTGGTCCTTGAAATACTCATCTGATATTCAGCCGGTTTAAGGATGTAGAACTTGCCGGTTCATTATTGCCAAAATTGCCGGTTTATAAATATTAATGGCACCGGGTCATAATTGTAGTTAACATCAAGCTTAAAAATATACCTCTTATATGCCTATCACTTGTAGCCCCCAAGTCTTAAGAAGGTAGCATAGCAACAGCTTAAGATTTTTGCTTCAATATAAATGTCACAACCTTGAAAACATCAGATTTGTTCATCTCGGTCACGAGTCATAAACTGAGTATTCCACATATGTATCCCCCAAGTGCCGGGTTGTCATGCTTGCAGCGACCTGGGACTTTGAAATTGCCTTATGCTCATTGTCAGGGATATACCCCGCGGTGTAACCCGGCCGGAAGTATAACCAGCCGGACTTGGCGACTCACTAATGACCCGCCCTGACTGGACGACACACTAAGTGACCCGCCCGATCCTGGCGGCTTATGGGTGACCTGGCAAGCGGATCAGAGGAGCGACAAGACCCGGGGGCCCAGGAGGCTCAAGGCCCAGTAGGCTGGCTTACGTTATGGTAGGCCGGCTTAAGAAGAAAGGCGTGGGGAATATCTCCCTTACAAGGAATCAAGACCCGGACTTGTACCCGGCTTGTAGTAGAAGATAGGCTAGTCCTAATCCTATTTGGACTCCACATGTAACCCACCCCACTAACTTATATAAGGAGGGGCAGGGCACCCCAAAGAGGGACAAGTAACAAGAAACAATATATAGGGCTAGACACAAAGGGGGGATCCGGCTTATGCGGCGACTCTCGATGAGCATAATGAGACCTAGCCTCAAACAGCATGTAGGGCTATTCCGGATGATGTTTCCTGGGGCCCGAAGCTGCCTAAACCCTTGTCTTGTGTGATGATCCGCCTAGCGTCTCTCGATTCCGCCAACCCCTCTCAAACTACCACATAGATGCGTTGGCCTCGCGACTAAGTCCTTGCAAGAGGACATCTGCCGTGACAATTCCACGACAGTTGGCGCCCACCGTGGGGCTGCGCACGGTTGTGTTGAGTTCTTGGAGGGCGCACTCTCAGGGATCGGGAAACACGCGATTGGCCAGTTGAAGAAGAGCCGGCATGAGACAATCACACCAGATTTGTTTTGGATCTGGAAGTACAAGATTTCAGTTGACAAGAAATTAGGGTTGCATGCTGTGCAAAGCTGTGACTGGATGATCCGTCTAAACTGGATTGATTTTTTGCCGTGAGATGTACCAAAGTTTTCCGCTGCAAAAAAACTTTCACGTGGTCGCCGAGTCGCTGCAGATCGCATCCTTGCTTCTTTTTTTGGAAGGAAACTGCGCGTGGAGCAGATCGCATCCCAGGCGGCTGACGTGAGTAATAAAAATAATCAAGTGCGGAACCTAAAGCAAGGGTTTCCTACGTCAAAAAAAAGGAGACCACGACCCGAAAACAGAGCCGGCCACGACTCGGACTCGTCCATCGTCTGTGCCTGCGTCCTCGCCTCGAGGCGCCCTATTCCGCCGCTGCTCTGAATCGCCCGGAGCCGCCCCCGCCGTCCCGCCTGTCTTCGCCTCTGCTGCAGCCATCCGAGCCGCCTGGTGGAGCGGACCGCCCCCGTCTCTGCAGCCATGACCCTCCATTCTCTGCCGCTGTGGTCTAGCCCTGCTTCTAAGTCGCTGCTCCGCTACAGTGCCTCGTGATGAGCCGCCCCGCCCATGCCAAATCGTTACTGCCACAGGCTGTTTTTGTTGCCTCGACTCCGCCACCTTGACCGTAATCTGCCGCATCGCTCCTTGGCTGCGGTCGGCTGCTGTCGCTGCCTTTCATCTTGAGCCAGCCGATGTTGAGCCGCCCTCCGTCACGCCGGCCCTGCTGTTTTGAGTCGCTGTCTGCTCGCCAGAAGCCGAGAAGGTGCAGGTACAGACCACCTCTGCTCCGGGACGATGGAAGATTTTGAGATAATACTAGTGGTGAGAAACGATCTGAAGATGCAGCCGCGCAACACTATGTTTAAAAAAATCCAGCAAAGAGCACCGAAGTCATTATGAAGATGGATAAGTCAAAACCTGATGGATTCTCATGCTTTTCCACGTGAAAGGCCATCAACTACTACACCTTGCTAGCAAAATTCCAAGGAAGTATAACTACTGAATATGCATGGAGAGAGTACAATCATTGTACATGCATGAATTCCCGACTTACCGTAAGCTGCGGACTGCTTCTACTTTTGCCACGCCCTCCGCTGGCTCTGGTCCGCTTATGATCCCGTCTCTGCCTGGGCATGTTTCTGCTCTGCTCCGTGCCTCACCCCGTATTGCTGCCGCAAGTTCCTCTGCCATCTCAAGGAAAAGACAGCAGCACAGGAAACGAAGGAGCTTCGAGTCGCCGTCGCCTACTGCCTTGCTTCTAGGCTACCGCACCTCAAGTCGCCCTGCTTGGTTTTGCCTCTTAGCCGCTTCCCCCAGGCATGCTCTCCTGCTGGTTGCCGCTGAAGAAAGGAAAGGTGGGGAGCTGATTGGACGATTGACAAAGAAAAACAAAAAGAGAGATAAAAATATGGGCTCTGTATCCCAGTTAAATTATGGACGTGCAAAGATCATTTGTCATTGCAATGCATCAGGAGGCATTATACTGCGGGTATGGAACAATTGTTCATTATAAATGAGGCATTATACTGCGGGTATGGAGCACGCACTGGTAACGTTCTGCAGTGACGTTTTCGTTCGTGCCACACTACCCGATGAACGGACGTGTGCAAGTTGCCGCCCCTGGGGTCCGATCTACATTAACTCGCCCGTCCGAGCGGCTTACCATGCTTGCGATTACTCACCCGTCCGCACCGGCTTACAACGTTGCTGCCGACTCTCCCATCCGCATCGGCTTACAACGCCGCGGCCGGCTCATCTGTATGCTCACACGGCCAACTCGGTCGTGATTGTTTTCAGCGTCACCGAGGTGATCATCAACTCTACGGTGGATGATTTCCGGCCTAACATATCAGGTGAAATCTACCTAAGTTTATTTTATTAAACATATTGTTTTCATCAAAGAACTATTACTTTGGTCTGTATATTTTTATGTGCAGCAAAGGTGGTGCCATGTTGTGCCTATGAAGTGTACGTCAGCACCGTCACGCACCGGCGTCTGCGCCCGCTTACTGATGGAACAGGTGTGCACATGTCACCGCCAATGCAGCTTAATCTACGTCAACCCGCCGGAGCCGCGTTGATCCGTCGAGGTTATATTAAGTCGCCGGTCTGCCTGAGTCGCCGGAACTATATTGAGTCGCTGGTCTGCCTGAGCCACCTCTGTCGCGATAAATGGATCATCTGTCGTCCAAACAAATCAGGTGATATCCATCCAAGTTTATTAGCACATGTTGTTTTTCTCAAAGAACAAGTTTATCTTTGCCTTGGTCTGCAATATTGTTTATGCAGGGCATTTATTGATGACAAAAAGTGATATTGTACCTCAGAGATGGAGGCACGCCAACATCTTTTGGCACAAGGTGGTCGTCGTTACTCAACGGGCTCCCGCACCGGCTTACAACGCCGTGGCCGTCTCTCGCGACCGCGTCGGCTTACAACGCCGTGGCCGTCTCTCACGACCACGCCGGCTTACAACAAGGAGGACAACTTGCCCGTCCGCACCGGCTTACAACGCCACGGCCGGTTCATCTTTCTATGCCGCCTCTGATGTTACGGTCGTCTTTTCCGTCCGTCTCTTGCGGCCTGGTCTACATTGACACACCGGGCCGCACTTGTCTGGATGAGCTATTTATTGAGTATGAGCAAGTCACTACTTGGGAAGCCCGGTTTTCTTCCAACAAATTGGAGGCAAATTATCATGTGTTATCAACCGCCGTCTGCACCGGATGGCTCAATGGTTAGACGCACAAGTCGCTGCCACTATGGTTTGGTTAACTTCAAACAGCCAGTTGGAAGGAACCATTGGCCGAGTTGCTGACACAGTTCATACGGGATCATTTATAACCCGCCATAGTCACCTCAACCTTCTGTGGATTCACATCGCGTTATCAGCGCCAATAATATACACCTTCTGCTATGGTCAAATATGGAGAATCTCAAGCCAACTCTTCGAGTCATCTTGAGACTCGGGGGCTACAATGGTATGGCTCGGCAAAATTAGCCGATTTCAATGGATTCAAGAACTCTGGGTCATTGGAGGGAAGGTAACCCAGTTCCAGAGGCTACCACTATATTGGTGAAAAATTTAAAGGCCATCAGAAAATTTCCGGCTTAAAAAGAAGGACTCCGGTTTAAAATCTGATTCAAGAGACATCTCTCTCCCACAAAGCACTGACACTCTTAATATCTGGTTTAAAAACCGGTTCAAGGGAAATTTATTTACCGCAAGGTTTGAAGCTCTCAAATCCGGTTCAAATCCGGCTCAAGGTAAATTTATCTCTCTCAAAGTTTTGAAGCTTTCAAATCCGGTTTAAACTTCCGGTTCAAAAAGAATTAATCTCTCGTAAGTTCAAGTTCTCAGAAAGATTAAAGGGTGCCAAAAAGAACTTGCTGCCATGATGCGCGGTTCAAACATAGGTATCATGCCTTACGGCTTATCTTATTATGGTCACTTGGGGGCTTCCTGCTCATCGGGCATAGCTATCAGTACCCTCTTGATCGGCGCAATGCCAAAACTTATATGGTCACTTGGGGGCTTCCTGTTCAAACATAGGCCGTATTCGAACCAAAGAGAACATAGCTGTCGATACCCTTTCGATAGCAAACTGCTGAACCTACTTGGGGGTTTCTTGATCATATCCGAATCATAGCTCAACCCCTTTGGGAATCGACGTGGATCGTATTTGAATCAACATCGCTAAACAACTCTTAAGGTCATTTTGGGGCTTCCTGTTCAAACATAGGTCGTATTCGAACCAAAGAGAACATAGCTGTGGATACCCACTTTGATCGGCATTGCCAACGCCACTGGGGGCTATATGATCATATTCGAATCTTAGCTTAACCCCTTTGGAATGGTTTACTGATCGTATTCGAATTAAAAGCCTCAAAATTTTTATCTATTTTTATACAATCGCAAGTATTTCAGTTGTCACAAATATCATATGTGTCGGCTCTTACAGAGTTGAATTATCAACTTCACTGTCCGGGTCACATAAACCGGCGGTATCATTCAAAGGATCATAGGGATCTTGTGATCTACTTGTGTGCAGGATAAGACTATATTTTGGTGGTTACCCGCCCTGGCTTTTGATATTAAGTTGCCACGGCATATGTTGTTTAAACTCTGTGCAGGATCTACAGAGCTATGGCTTACATAAATGATCAAGTTCAAGCCCATCATCAAAGATTGAAATTGATGTCTCAAAAGGGTTTTTAATTCTTGATTTTCTCAAAGGCTATACGCCACCAGGTTACAATGAATGCGCATCGGCCAAGAGCCGCCAGGTATTTAAACTCCGGATTTACTTGTCAACTGATGAGGTATTCAAATCTTTAATAGCCAAAACTGCCTAGATTTTCATGATGATATTGAATGATTGAGGTTTTCATACCGGATTATATTGTTCAAATCTTAAATAGCCAACATGGCTGGATTTCTATTGTGATTATCAATAACCATTGTTATGATTGAGGTTTTCAAAGTCGCTTCAGTGCAATGGCTATTATTTTATCAGTGGATATGATTTATTCTACAATGAAAGGAATAGTCCCGAGTCGCTGCAGGCTTACGACCCGGCACTTGAGGGCTACATTATTCAAATATGAGATTACATTGAATATACAAGTCCCATGTCACTGCCAGCATGCACCATGGCACTTGGGGGCTAATGCAAAGTCAATTTTTGCTCAACTTATTGAAGACCCGACTCATCACATTTTAAATGAGCCGGCCCTTGGGGGCTAACAATTGCTCCTATCAAAAATTCAAGGTACACAAGCCTCAGTCCAGTACATTAAGAGATCCACTACTCAGTTGGTAAAGTACAAAACTCTTAACCTTATGGACGTGGGTTCAAGCCCCATGGTGGAGAGTACGTCATATGATGTTATTATTAATGAATTATTTACAAAGTCCCTGCTCATTATTGCATAATGACCCGGCCCTTGGGGGCTACACTGGTTGAAGTTTTTATGAGCATAAGGCAATTACAAGTCCCAGGTTTCTGCAAGCATGACAACCCGGCACTTGGGGGCTACATATGTGGAATATTCAGTTTATGACTAATGATTGAGATGAATAACCCGGATTTCTTCAAGGTTGCAACACTTATCTTGAAGCAAGTCTTAAGTTATCACTATGTTCTCCTCTTGAGACTTGGGGGCTACAGGTATTATGCATATAAAGAAGGAACATCTTCAAATTCTCAGCTTTGAGTAAATTAGGAAGATCAATTACATGACCCGGTGTCAACAACAATTATGACCCGGCATCGTCTATTTTATAATCAGGCAGTTTTTGGTAATGATAAACCGGCAAGTTTTACATCTTCAAGCCGGCAGAATATCAGATGAGTATTTGAAGACCAAAATTATTTAACCCGGCGCCTTGGAAGCCGACTCAAGTGGATTATTCTTCACAATATTTTTCTGTGAGAAACCAAAATCAGCAAATTGAGTATGAAGCTAGCTTATTTAACCCGGAGCAAAAGGAATTAAGGATGATCAGGTGCCGGCGTACAAGAATTTTTAACCCGAAACACAATCTGTCAAATTTGTTCTTGTGTTTATTTTGCAGCATAAGTTTACCATGGATAAATCAAAGCTAAACTTGGGGGCTAATGTCGGGGATATACCCCGCGGTGTAACCCGGCCGGAAGTATAACCCAGCCGGACTTGGCGACTCACTAATGACCCGCCCTGACTGGCGACACACTAAGTGACCCGCCCGATCCTGGCAGCTTATGGGTGACCTGGCAAGCGGATCAGAAGAGCGACAAGACCCGGGGGCCCAGGAGGCTCAAGGCCCAGTAGGCCGGCTTACGTTATGGTAGGCCGGCTTAAGAGGAAAGGCGTGGGGAATATCTCCCTTATAAGGAATAAAGACCCGGACTTGTACCCGGTTTGTAGTAGAAGATAGGCTAGTCCTAATCCTATTTGGACTCCACATGTAACCCGCCCCTCTAACTTATATAAGGAGGGGCAGGGCACCCCAAAGAGGGACAAGTAACAAGAAACAAATATCTAGGGCTAGACACAAAGGGGGGAGCCGGCTTATGCGGCGACTCTCGATGAGCATAATGAGACCTAGCCTCAAACAGCATGTAGGGCTATTCCGGATGATGTTTCCCGGGGCCCAAAGCTGTCTAAACCCTTGTCTTGTGTTGCATCTCTCGATTCCGCTCTACCCCTCTCAAGCTACTACATAGATGCGTTGGCCTCACGACTAAGTCCTCACATTAGGACATCTGCCGTGACAATTCCACGACACTCATAAAAACTTCAACCAGTGTAGCCCCCAAGGGTCGGGTCATTATGCAGTAATGAGCAGGGACTTTGTAAATATAATCATGTAGATTTGAGCAGTGATGTGTAGCCCCCAAGGGCCGGCTCAGTAAGATAATATTGAGCTGGGACATTATATATGCTTCTTTGAAAAGAGCATCATATGATGTAACCCCCATCATGGGGCTTGAACCCAACGTCCACAAGGTTAAGAGCTTTGTGCTTTACCAACTGAGCAGTGGACCCTTTAATATAATGGAATAAAACTTGTGTACCTTGAATTGTTGATGGGAGCAATTGGTAGCCCCCAAGGGCCGGCTCATTATGATGTGATGAGTCGGGTCTTCAATAAGGCCAGTAAAATGACTTTGCATTAGCCCCCAAGTGTCATGGTGCATGCTTGCGGACATGAGACTTGCATATTTGATGTAATCTCAACTTGAATAATGTAGCCCCCAAGTGTCGGGTCGTAAGCCTACAGCGACTCGGGACTATTCCTCTGTAGAATAAATCATACCCATTGATAAAATAATATCCATTGCGCTGAAGCGACATTGAAAACCTCAATCATAATATTGGTTATTGATAACCATAATAAAAATCCAGCCATGTTGGCTATTTAAATAATATAACCCAATGACTTATGAGCGCATGATTCCAATGGCGCAATCCAAATGTATACTGGCGACTTAACGTCCAAAGCCAGACCAGGTTAATAAACACCAGATATTTTCTCATCATACACTAGCGACTTATAGTCAAAGCCAGGCCGGGTCAATAAACACCGGAGAATTATCTCATACTGGCAACTTATAGTCAAAGCCAGGCCGGATCAATAAACACCGGAGAATTACTATGTCACAAAAGAAAAAATCTCAAAAAGACATTCAAAGTAAAATCAACAGAAAAATCCAAGGCTTTCATAGGCCGCCGAGCCGAATATCTTCTTCAAAGAAACTACTATTAACCACTGGAAGGTACGCACTTTTCGTGAGCCGGCACTCACACTACCACTTCGACATTTTAACCCGGATAAGTTCAGTTAGTATTTAAAGATAGACTTATCAGGAGTATGTGGGGTCAGAGTGCATCAAGCATCACAAGCCGAATTCTCCAAGTTTCAAGGAATGCGGCTTAAACAGCCTGAGCTTCTCCTTGCTATCCGTAAACCGTGCCCTCTGATGACAAAACGGCATTTTAACCTTAACAAGTTCAGGGTCTTTTCTGGAAAAAGATTGACTATTAAGAGTTCGCCAGGTCAATCAGGATTACCTGATGGAGAAGCTCCCGGAATATAGGCAGGATAACCCGGGGTTTTAGGTGAATACACCTGGCTTCCAAGCCTGTCTTTTAGCCTATCACAAGGGTTATAGCTACTCTTGTTCTTTAGAACAAAAAGAGCCCCCAAGCAATATTTTGAGCTGTGCTCAAGGGGCACCTATGTTTGAGTTGTGCTTTTGCAACAAACTCTCTTTGGTCCCTTTAACTTTTTCTGAGAACTCAAACTTTTGCGAGAGATAATATTCTTCTTGAGCCGGAATTTTAAACCGGATATTGAGAGCTTTAGAGCTTTGTGGGAGACAGATTTCCCTTGAGCCGGATTGTAAACCGGGATCCTTCTTTTTAAGCCTGAAATTTTCTTACGGCCTTTAAATTTGCACCAATATGGCGGTTTAGGGTCCTGCATTTAGATAACTTTGCAAGCCAGAGTAATTGCTCTTTTAAATAAAGCAACATATAATATCAAAATATACTTGATGGATTTCACCTGATACACCAGGCCAGTATTTATCCATCGCAGAGTTGATGATCACCATGGTGAAGCGGAAATCAATCATGTGTGAGTCCGCCGTAGGAGCAGACAGATGAGTCGGCCGCGATATTATAGACCGGTGCGGATGGGCAAGTTGCCCTCCACGTTGTAAACCGGTGCGAACGCGTGAACTGGCTGTCCGTTCATCAGGTAATGTGACATGGAGGAAAACGCCATTTGTAGAGCGTTGCCAGTGCGTGCTTTATACCCGCAGTATAACAATAATTTTACCTGTATATAAAAACACCAATAGGGCAGTGTAATGGTGCTCAGAGGAATAAAAATGTACTGATAAAATATATAGAAAGGATAGCACCTGGTATTATTTGTTGGATGAACGCGGATGGTTGCCTTCCCCCCTTCTTTTTTTATCCTTACGTAGGTCGGAGAGGAGTCGTCCACGGGTGGCTCAGGAGGCTGTGGTTGATACATTTTCCAAAGCTAGCTAGTAGCGAGTTAGTCAACTTGATTGACCGATTTCAGGTAGCAACACCATTCCTCTTCTCGCAGACAACACCATAGCCCGATTTTTTTTTATTTTTTTCCAGCATCTGACCACTTTAATTTTTCTTCAAACGAGTCCCCCTTATCCCTTTTAGTAGGAATTGGGCGACTCAGCAGTTGAAGGAAAGCAGCGGGTGACCAGCAAGGCAGAAACGGCCTGCGCGGACGTAGCAGCGCTCGTCAGGAGCAGCAAAAACCACGGCAGCAGGGGCGGTTCAAACCCATGGCGGCGGAGAGCGGGTTAAGGCCATTGCAGCAACTTGGAGCAGCAGGCGACTCGATTGGGTGGAGCCTCTGCAACTAGGCAGCTCAGGCCGTGGCCACGGCGGGTCATAACAATAGAGGCGGAGCTGGCAACCACGGTTTAGAGCAGCAGGGCGGCTCGGCGACCCAAAGCAATGTGACTTGTCGACGGTGTCTTGAAACCGAACAGCACAGACAAACAGAGGAGGCTCCGGTGGCAGCAGCAGAAATCGATCTTCGGGCCGCGGAGACGCGCAAGTTTAACTTGACCAGAAGTCGATGGACCGGCGTTGGTGAGTTGGAGCAGCAAAAACGAGACTGCGGCGGTTTAACTTGAGGCTGCGGAGATGCGCCGGCTTAACTTGAGGCTGCGGAGACGCACCGGGTTAACTTGAGGCGAAGCCGATGGATCGGCGTTGGTGACTTGGAACAGCAAAAACCGGACTGCGGTGGCGAGCACAGCAGCTCGACGACGGCCGCTGAAGCAGGGATGCTAGAAAGCACAGCGGTACTAGACAGAGGAGCAGCGCCAAAGTCACCCGATCGGGGTGGCACAGGCGAGAGGCAAACTGCTGAAAAGAACGGGCGGCTCGTGGATGAGGAGGCCTCAAGCACGGCAGGTTCATGCATCAAGGTTGGTGGCTTCAGAAGCGTGGAAACCGGTGGATCCTGCTCATTACGACCATGGTGGAAGTGGGTGCGGTGAATTGGCCGCAACTGTACGTGACTCGCCGTTGTGGAATCAGGCCACAACGGCGGTTTGAGCAGCACAAGGTAGAGGCCAGTGGCAGGAGACTTGACGGTGGTGGCGAGTAGAACCATGGCAATGGGGCGACTTGACGTGCGGTGAGGTCGCGGGCGGTTCAACAGCTGTAGCGAGGCCATGGCGGCGGCTCGATGCAAGCAGGCCTGCAGTTATCCGGCGGGTGAACCGGCGTCGGAGTCCAGCCGCCAGCGCTCATTAGCGGGTCCACGGCAGAGGTAAGCCGGGCGGCTCGGGGAAGAAGCGCGAGGCGCGCGGGCAGCCAGCATGGGCGGCCCGGCTCCGCACCAGCGGTGGATCCAGGCAGCTCGTGGCGCCTCTGTGGTCGTAACTCAGCAGGGCAACAGAAGAGGTAAACGGCGCGGCGTAGCCAGCAGGAGTAGCCGATGGTGGGCTATGTTTGCGACGGCTCGGGCGCAACAGCAGATTGGGAATCGGCGAGGACGAGCAAGGGCATAGAGCGACTGCGGAGACACGGACGGACCAAGGTTGCAAACCTGCGGTGACTTGGAACAAAGGGTGGCTCGGACGCGCGCCCCGCCGGAGGTAGAATCCGGTTTAAAGACGGTCGCCCCGATCTCAACTCATCACTTGTTGACCCGGACACAGCTTGACTTGATGTGGTTGCTCATCTCGGCGGATTGTAACAATTAACGTTAAACTCCACCAATTGTAGCGGTGAGCCGGCACCGGCCAGATCCAGCCAGATCATGGGTGTCAAAAGCACAGCTGCAGCTGAGGACCTGCATCACCGCAGGGCGAAGACTAACAACCCACGGCGACGCAGGCGAGTCGGCAGGAGGAGCATGGAAACCGGGGTGGCCCGGACACGTGTGAGGTGACTTGCAAACAGTCGGCGACTTGAGGCGTGGTGACCAGTGAAACTCGGCGTTCAAAACGGAGCGACCCGGCGCGGCGGCTTGGTGAGCCGCGTTCGGTTTAACAGCTTGAGGATTCATGACCCGCTCAAAGAAACAAAGGGATTCGCGGGTGATGTGAAGCGCGTGTGACCCGGCGAGTCCGAGGCGGAGACGGTACAGGGAGGCCAAAGCGCCAGGGTCACCACGGGCGGAAGACTGCCCAAGGCAAGCTGAAGAGGCCGGGGACCGACGAGGGCGGCTCAGCGCGGGGTCGCAGGCAACGTCGTTGGCCGATGGTTGTTTTTTTGGAGTTGGCGACTCGGAAAGGCCGGCGGCTCGCAGACAAGGCCGCAGCAGCAGAAGAGACCGTGGCGGTTCAACAGAGGTGACCCAGACACGGAATCGAAGGCAGAGGAAGTTTGTAACTGGTTTTTCCATCTTGGTCCGTGTATGTTGATGTATAATACCTTTGTACTATTTATTGGTTTGATGGATGTAGTAGCAGCATGATCCTGACATGGCTTCGGGACTTGATCCATCGTAATAAACAACTGATGTTTTGGTTGTAGTGAAAATACTCTGTTGATCTCGGCAATTTGTACCCCGTATCGACTGATTTCGGTGAGATTCCGACCTGCAGCGACAATGCAAACTAACCCGGCCTCGACGGATCATCTGATCGTGTATGGTGGCGCATAAACACAACCCTAATTTTCTCTTGATCTTAAATCTTGTACATGTCACTTTGATTGCTCGCTGATGACGTTATCTTCTGCACCGACTCTTTTCCATCCAGCACCTCATGAATTTCTTGATCCCTGAAGAAATCCCTCCAAGAACTCAACACCACCGTGCGCAAGCCCCATGGTGGGTGCCAACTATCATGGAATTGTGACAGCAGATGTCCTAGTGTGAGGACTTAGTCATGAGGCCAACGCATCTATGTGGTAGCTTGAGAGGGGTTTGAGCGGAATCGACAAAAGCAACACAAGACAAGGGTTTAGACACCTTCGGGCCCCAGGAGACATAATCCGGTAACAACCCTACATGTTGTTTGTGGCTAGGTCTCATTACCATCGTGAGGGAGTCGCCGTAAACCGGCTCTCCCAGTTATGTCTAACCCTTAAGATTATCTCCCCCTCTTGGGGTGCCCTGCCCCCCTTATATAAGTTGAAGGGGCGGGTTACATGTAGAGTCCATCTCGGACTAAGACTTAAACTATCCTGACTTCTCTTCATGGGCTTCTTAATATCTTGGGCTTCTTAACATCTCGGACTTATTAACCCCTAGCGACTTAACGTCTGTCGAGTTATCATCTGACTTAACATTTGCCGGATTATCAGCTAACTTAATATCCGCTGGGTTATTAGCTGACTTAACATCTGCCGGGTTATGATCTGACTTAACATCTGCCGGTTTATGACTGTCTGCCGGGTTATGATTGTCTGTCGGGTTATGACTATCTGCCGGGTTATGACTGTCAGCCGGTTTATCACCTGTCAGTTTACCGTCTGTCTTAGCCACCTATCTTAACTGTCAGCCGGTTTATCACCTGCCAGTTTACCGTCTGTCTTAGCCACCTGTCTTAACTGTCAGCCGGTTTATCACCTGCCGGTTTACCAAGTCCCAGCCGGGTAATAACTCCGGCCGGGTCATACCGCAGGGTATATCCCCGACACTTCCCGGTAAACAAAATTGCGTTGAACGGCCGATCTGTACGGTTTAACAGTGAACCATGGAGCTACAGGCGCTGCATTGCGCATGACAGAAGGACGGACGGAGGCATGACTGGAGGATATAGGGGAGAACACTGGCGGACGGGAGGAAGGTAACCGGCCACCTTGTAGCACACGCAACCGCCCCCAGCACCAACACAAATAACTAGCTGGCAACAACAACCAGACACGTGGTGGATTAGTAGCTGGGCACGGGTGGAACACTCAGCCTATTGCTTGCTTCTTTTTGTAGGCATTAGAACAAGTATGTATGAGGCAAAATAAAAGGAGTGCCACTGTGTAACAAATCGAAGCTAGATTTAATAAATCGGGTCATGTTACGAACATCCCACACTCGACCTATCCCATGGCTTCCCCCATCACTTTTGCCATCACTCCTCTTTGTTGGCTGTTGTTTATCTAGTTCATACGTATAAAAGCAAGACAACATTCTCAAGCTATTTGGCATTCGCACGAACGGGCTGTGCGCAGATAAACTTACGCATTAAAAGCAGTGCATCGAATTTTCAATCGCTGGAGAAAATAACACAAGAGCGGTGCCAGCTTCCCCGTATCCATAAGTAGTGATTTATGACCACTTGGAAACTTCTATTTTGTTTATATGCAACAAGAGGGGGAAGTTTACAGAATAATATTTTCCTGTAAACCTACATCACTGACCCTACTTGGATTGTTGGTGTTATTGTCACTGCAATTTAATTTAGTTATTCAGTATAATTTCACTATTACATTTTTTAGTGAAATGTGATTCAGAAACCTCGTGAAGTAAGGTAACATCTTTTCAAAATGGATTGTTATAGTTTAGACAGAAGTTAAGTTTCAGCAATTCCCTTGTGGCAAAGCAAACTGATGTAGGGTAGAACCCTAAGAGGGACCTTTTCACACTTGGAGGGGGGAAAAGGAGAGAAACAACAAGAACAACAAGAACACAAAGAGGCAATCACTCCAACAATTCCCGATTACACATCCACTAGGGTAACAACACAAGATCCACAAGTCACAAACACAATCAAAGGAAAGGTACAATGGCAAAGTTCATCACAAATCCAAAGGAAGTGGGGGCATGAAGGTAGTCTTCTCCCTATGGAGGTCTTGAAATCCTCAAGGATTCTTCCCTAGGGGGTCTTGATCCTCCAAGAGGGAAGGTGAAGGAGCAAAGCTCACCAAGATCTCATCTAATACTTTGCTAACCCTAAACATGGTCCTAGGTACGGAATATATAGCCTTGGGGTCGAAGGAGATGAACAGGTGCCGAAGATGCAATCTCAGCCGGCCATACTGGGAGGCCCATGCGCACGGGGTAAGTTGGGCCCATGCACACGGGGGTCCCGTGGGCACGGTACAGGCCCGTGCGCACGGGGTGCTCCAGCGTCAGTTTCCTGTGTAGTCCGTGGGCGCGGGGTCTCGGGGGCCTGTGCTGATGCGGAGCATCCTTCCATCATCCCCATGGACTCCACATCAACACCTCCAACACCACAAGGACCTATGACTCGAGCACGTGCAAGAGCTCTTGAAACCGAGGTGACATCACTCCTCTCACAATTCCCTTTCGATTCACATGAGATATGGTTACTACCTCAAACGGAAACGCTATGCATACTCAGGTACCAAGGAGTCAACCATGAAGAAGCGAGGAGGCAAGGAGAACCGGAAGCGGAAGACATGCATGAAGACGGAGAGGAAAAATCACCAAGGACTAGGATGGCCGGACGATCCGGACGGCGGCCCGGACGATCCGGACAGAGCCCGGACGATCCGGACCCCGACCCGGACGATCCGGCTAAATCGATCAAGGCTCTGAAGCTCCACCGGCCGGATCATCCGGACCCCGTCCCGGATCATCCGGACCCGGCCCGGACATCCGGACCTCCAGCCGGACATCCGGCCCTGCGCGACCACCAGCCGACCCTCCGGCTCATCCGGGCCTCCACTCGGATCATCCGGACCAGCCCGGATCATCCGGACCCTCGTCCGGATCATCCGGCCAGCGCCTGTGTGCACGTGTTGGGCTGAGCCCATGTACCCCTTCGCCCCCAAGTCTATATATAGGACCCCCTCTCCTCTCTTTGAGAATTAGCATTGGATTAGCTCATATTTGTGTCAGAGCCTCTGCTCATCCACTCGGTTACTTCTCCTCGGAGATCAGGACCTCTTCGAAGAAGATCCCCCAGCGGATTCAAGACCCCTATCTAGGGAAGAACATCAAGGCCTCCTCTTGGAGATGAACGGTTCCTTTGTATCCTTACCTTAGTTGACTTTGTATCTTGTGGATCTCATATGTGTGTGGTGATCTAGCGCTTGTGTGATCGATTCCTTGTTGGTTGAGTGTTTCTCTCTCGTTTTCCCCGTGTTTCCCCTTGTGCTTCCGCGTGTTCTTCGTGATTCCCCCGTAGGATCCACTCCAAATGTGAAAGATCGACGCTATAGGGTTCCACCCTACATCATATGGTATCATGAGCCACGTTGATCACGTTTTTGGAGCCCCTACCCCGTGTTTTCTAGCTTGATTTTGTTGTTTTCGTCCTAAATCCGAAAATCCCCACAAAAATACCCCACAAATTTTTTTGTGATTTGTTGGTTTTGATGATGTTTTGTTGATTTTGATCCGTGGATTCGGTGTGTAACTCGTGGATCTTGCTTCTCCCCACCTTCCTCCCCTCGAAATCCATCCAAAATCCCCGAAATCGTCAAACTTCTCCCTGTTTTCGTGTTCTTCCCGAGCAGTTCCCGTGCGAGGTTGACCTGCCCGGATCATCCGGACTCCAACCCGGATCATCCGGCCGTACCCGGATCATCCGGCTCCTGGCCCGGATCATCCGGCTTCCTCTGCCGAAACTGCACTTGTGCAGTACCCCTCCACCACCACCACCACCTACACCTACATACCACCTCCCCACTACAAACACCACCACTTCCACTTGACAAAACCCCACGACACAACCTCCGTAATACCATTCGAATTTGGGTGCGGTGAGACATCAACAACAAATGCTCATTTTCGTCCTATTGTGTTTCGGCTATTGTGTTTCGGCTATTTAGGTGCGGTGAGACATCAACAACAAATGCTCATTTTCGTCGACTACTCATCTTCGCTACGGACGGTAACCTCGACGACATCTTTGTCATACCTTGCAATTGCATTGATAACCATCATAGACCATCTTTTGCATTGCTTACCCATCGAGACTAGCCATTGAGTATTGCCGGCAACGTGACTTGTGCACATTAGTTGCATACACCATATCATACATACCATCGTGGTGCATATCTCGGAATCAACTTGTGTGACACAAAGTTGTCATCGCATACACAATTGCTATCTTGGTTCGTGAAGTTTGCATAAGAAAAGAGCTCAAAAGAGAAAGAGCCACTCAAGCTTTTAAGCAAAGAGGAAAGATAAGCAAAGAGCTTATAAGCAACAAGCATAGCATCATACAACATTAAGATTGTCATATAAGATCATCTTGGATCATTGCACCGATACACCATACATATAGCATACTTGGGATAGAGATCGTTGCATTTTTGCCTAGTAGGTTGTGCACAAGTTCCGTATCCGCCTATTGTGCAATCGTGCTAGCGTCTCTCTAGTATTGTGCAACAAGAGCATTTTCGTGGTTTCCACATTTTGGCTCACTTTTGGTTCGCACAATCCCATTTATCTATTTGCGTGTGTGTTTCCGTGTACCACTACTTTCTTGGTCTACTTGTTGCATATGCGAATTTGCAAATCTTCTTCAACATTTTTGAGTCAAGCTAACGATTGCAATCAATTTTGTGCCACCATCCTAACCAAGCTACACCAAAAGCTTTTACTTGTGTAGGTGCGAGAGTCGACAAGGATCGGTACCAATAGTGCTATTTCATTGTCCACATTTGAGTGAACTTGATTCATCTTCAACTTTGGTCAAAGGTACATTGGTATTAGTTCTTCTCCTTCTACCACTCACAATTTGCTTGAAATGATAGATAGGCCAAGTTCTTCTACAAATCCACTCTTCATCGAGCAAGACGACGACATGTCATCATACGTCACCAAGAGCCACCTCTTTGGCGCACAACGAGCTCTCCATCAAGAGCAACAAGCAATGAGCAACCGCGTCGACAACCTTGCCACCGACTTGCGACTCTTCGAGCAACGTATAAGAGAGTACTTCAACAACAAGCTCGATGCGCACAAGAAAGAGAACGATGCAAGAATGGAGGAGATCAGAGCCTTGTTGGTGAACCGGCATCCTTCTACATCCTCACACTCAAGACGGAGCCACTCAAGTCGCCACTCCGATGACTCCTTCTCCGACACAAGTACACCGTCATCGAAACTCTTCGACGAGCCGCGCGTCAAGACCGTCATGCATCTCGCAACCCGCTACACAACAAGCATTCCCAAGAACAAGTTGATGAACAAGTTCCTCATCCTCAATCGAACCAAGTGGCGTTTGCTCAAGCTCAAGAACGACAACGTCTTCGTCGCCAACAAGAACAAGAACGAGCGCGCCTACATCAAGAGCAACAAGACGCCGAGGCTCAACGTCTTCAACAACAACAACGAGAAGCACAAGCTCTTGAGGCGGAACGTGCCCTTCAAGCATCAAGTCGAGCTATCGCCAACCGCAATCGCGAAAGGCGCAATCAAGAGGAAGCCCTTCGAGAAGAAATCCAAGAAAGGAACTACCATCCACGTGCGCAACGTCAAGTACCAAAAGCTCCTTCACAAGTTCCTCAAGCTCAACCCCAACCTCAAGGTCAACAAGAGCAAGTTGATCATGGACTTCCTCCTCGCCAAGAGCAACATGAGGATGATTACCCTCCACGACAAGGGCATCATAATCACCATCGACCACAACACAAGGAAGAGCAACGCTATGGCAAGCTAAAGTTCACAATGCCCAAGTTCAATGGAAGCAACGATCCCGAAGAGTACCTCTCATGGGCATTGAAGGTCGACAAAATCTTTCGTTTGCACAACTATGAGGAAGAGAAGAAGATCGCTATGGCATCACTTGAGTTCTAAGACTATGTGCTCATATGGTGGGAACAAGTACTTGAGCGCCGACAAGCAAGAGGTGAACCTCAAATCACCACTTGGGCTCAAATGAAGAATGTCATGCGAGCACGCTTTGTGCCCACCTGCTACAACCGTGATCTCTTCAAGAAGCTACAACTCCTCAAGCAAGGAACAAAGAGTGTTGAAGAATACTACAAGGAAATGGAGATTGCCATGATTCGAGCCAATGTCACGGAGGATGATGAGCAAACAATGGCACGATTCTTGAATGGCCTCAATCATCCCATCAAGAAGATCGCCGACTTCCAACCCTACTCCAACCTCATTGAGCTCGTGCATCAAGCTACAAAGGCGGAACGTCAAGTGCAAGATGACTTCAAGTACGCCAAGTACTCATCCAAGACATACGGTTTCTCCAACAACCAAGCTTCAACAACTACTCCAACTTCGACATCAACCAAGCCTTCTCCAAGCAACGACGACAAGTCAAGTTACAAGAAAACTTCCTCAAGTTCAAGTCGTCTTCCTCCTACTACAAGCAACCTCAAGCCGCGTGCTTCATCATCTACTACAACCGATGAGACCGTCAAGACAAGCTCCTTCAAGTGCTTCACTTGCGACGGCCGAGGCCACAAGTCATATGAATGCACCAACAAGCGCACCATGATACTCAACGACGATGGCACTTACGACTCAATGAGTGAAGATGAAATGGAAGCTATTGAGCAAGTGGCCATGCACCGGCGCATCAACGAGGATGAAGATGATCAAGTCTTTTGTGATGAAGATACAAGCCCCGCTCTTGTTGTCTCCAAGGTCTTGACACTTCAACATCAACAAGAAGAAGATCAAAGATGCCACATCTTCCACACAAAGGCCGGCATCAATGGACGATTCGTCAAGGTCATCATCGATGGAGGAAGTTGCCACAACTTGGCAAGCGAAGAACTATGCTCCAAGCTCCAATTGGTTAAGAAGAAGCACCCGCACCCCTAAAAGGTTCAATGGCTAAGTGACTCCGGCACTATACGAGTTGAGCATACGGTCCAAGTATCCTTCAAAATCGGTGCATATGAGGACACTTTGGAGTGTGATGTGGTCCCAATGACCGTTTGCCACCCCCTCCTTGGTCGGCCATGGCAATTTGACCATGGTGTCTTCCACAATGGGCGTACAAACCACTATAGCTTCAAGATGAAAGGAAAAGAATATGTGCTACGACCCATGTCTCCTAGTCAAGTGATAGCCGACAAACAAGCCACCAACCAAAGAGAGAAGAGTGAGAAAATGAGCCACCAAAAAGTGAGTGAGAGCCACAAGCCAAATTTGAGTGCCTCTTCGCCTAGAGAGAAAAACCTCATACTATTTGCCACCAAAAGTGAGATGAAAGAAGTGTGTGAGAACCCATCGAGTGTGATGAACTTTGTCCTTGTGTGCAAGGATGGAGATACCAAAACTAACACCATTCACGAGCTACCTTTGGTGTTTCGATCTCTTTTGCAGGAATTTCAAGATGTTTTCCCCGATGAGCTACCTCCGGGTCTACCTCCTCTTCGAGGCATTGAGCATCGAATCAACCTCATCCCTGGAGTGCCACTTCCAAACAAAGCTCCCTACCGTGTCAATCCCGAAGAAACCAAGGAGATTCAACGACAAGTACAACAACTAATCGACAATGGTCATGTACGTGAAAGCTTAAGCCCTTGTGCCGTTCCCGGTATACTTGTGCCTAAACCCGATGGAAGTTTCCGCTTGTGTTCCGATTGTCGACCCATAAATGCTATCACCGTGCGCTATAGGCATCCCATTCCTCGCTTAGATGATATGCTTGATGAATTTAGTGGAGCCAACTTTTTCTCAAAAATTGATCTTAAAAGTGGCTATTATCAAATACGCATTCATGAGGGTGATGAATTGAAAACTGCTTTCAAAACCAAATTTGGCTTATATGAGTGGTTGGTCATGCCTATGGGTTTGTCGGAAGCACCCGGAACTTTTGTGCGTCTCATGCATCATGTACTTCGACCCTACATTGGAATCTTTGTTGTGGTTTACTTCGATGATATTCTTGTGTTTAGTAAAACCATGAAAGAACATCTTGATCATGTTAAGCTTGTTTTGCAAACACTTCGAAAAGAAAGTCTTTATGCCAACTTGAAAAAATGCACTTTTGGCGTTGACAAAGTGGTTTTCTTGGGTTTCGTTGTCTCTTCCAAGGGTGTCCATGTTGATGAAACTAAGATCAAAGAAATTAAAACTTGGCCCCAACCCACAAATTTGCAACAAGTGCGAAGTTTCCTTGGTCTTGCAGGTTTTTATCGTCGATTTGTGAAAAACTTTAGCACTATTGCAGCTCCTTTGCATGCTTTGAGTAAGAAGAATACTCCTTTTGTTTGGGGACCTTTTGCAATCCAACGCTTTTGATGAGCTCAAGTCTTTGCTTACTCATGCTCCGATTCTTGCTTTGCCCAATTTTGACAAAACTTTTGAGGTTCATTGTGATGCAAGTGGTACCGGAATTGGCGGAGTTTTAATGCAAGAAAAACGAGCCATTGCTTATTTTAGTGAAAAACTCTCCGGTGCTCAACTTAACTATCCCGTGTATGACAAGGAATTGTATGCTTTGGTGCGTGTACTACATGTTTGGGAACATTATCTTAGACCTCATGAGTTTGTTATCCATACCGATCATGAAACGCTTAAGTACTTGAAAGGTCAAACTAAATTGAACAAGCGTCATGCCGAATGGAGTGAATTTATTGAATCTTTCCCATATGTGATCAAGTACATTAAGGGTAAGGAAAATGTATTTGCCGATGCACTTTCACGTATATGCATGCTTGTCACCCAACTTGAGTTGAATGTTATTGGCTTTGAGCACATCAAAGATTTGTATGCTAGTGATCCATCTTTTGCACCTCATTATGCTAAATGTTTGACGCATACATCTTGGGAACAATATTACCTCAAGGATGGTTATCTTATGAGAGCTAAAAAACTATGCATTCCCAAGTCTTCTCTTCGTTTGCTCCTTTTGCAAGAGGCTCATGGAGGCGGACTCATGGGACATTTTGGACGCGACAAGACCTTCGCCACGCTCTCCAAGAACTAGTTTTGGCCAAAGATGTTTCGAGATGTCTCACGCTTCACCACCCGATGCTCTACATGCCGCAAAGCTAAGTCAAAAGCTCAATCTAACGGTCTTTACAAGCCTCTTCCAATTCCATATCAACCTTGGGAAGACATTAGCATGGATTTTGTACTTGGTTTGCCTCGAACTCAAAATGGAAAGGATTCCGTGTTTGTTCTTGTGGATCGATTTTCTAAGATGGCACATTTCATCCCTTGCAACAAGGTAGACGATGCTTCACGTATTGCAAATCTCTTTTGTAGGGAAATCTTGCGCCTCCATGGAGTACCAAAGTCAATCGTCTCCGACCGCGACGTCAAGTTCTTGAGTTACTTTTGGAAGACTCTTTGCACCAAGCTCGGCATCAAGCTCCTATTCTCATCGGCGTACCATCCTCAAACAGACGGCCAAACGGAGGTGACGAACCGGACTCTCTCCACTCTACTTCGCGTGTTGATCAAGAAGAACATCAAGGAGTGGGAGGCATGTCTACCCATCGCCGAGTACGCCTACAACCGTGCAAGACATTCGACTATCGGCAAGTCTCCCTTCGAGGTCGTCTACGGCTTCAACCCATTGTCCCCATTGGACATTCTACCTCTTCCTCTACAAGAGCGCACCAACCTCGACGCAAGTGCACGTGCAAGCTACATCAAGAAGATGCATGAAGATACAAGACACACCATCGAGCGCCAAGTACAACGACTAGCGACCAAGCTCAACACTAACAAGCAACCCATGATCTTCAACAAAGGCGATCTCGTGTGGCTACACCTTCGCAAGGAACGCTTCCCCAACGAACGCAAGTCCAAACTTCTACCTCGAGCCGATGGACCCTTCAAGGTGTTAGCACGCTATAACAACAATGCATACAAGCTCGACCTACCGAGCGAAAAGTACAACGTGAGCGACACCTTCAACGTCAAAGACCTCTCGCCTTTCCATGGTGATGAAGATCTTGATCCGAGGTCGGATCCTTTCGAAGGGAGGGGATATGATGCGGAGCATCCTTCCATCACCCCCATGGACTCCACATCAACACCTCCAACACCACAAGGACCTATGACTCGAGCACGTGCAAGAGCTCTTGAAACCGAGGTGACATCACTCCTCTCACAATTCCCTTTCGATTCACATGAGACATGGTTACTACCTCAAACGGAAACGCTATGCATACTCAGGTACCAAGGAGTCAACCATGAAGAAGCGAGGAGGCAAGGAGAACCGGAAGCGGAAGACATGCATGAAGATGGAGAGGAAAAATCACCAAGGACCAGGATGGCCGGACGATCCGGACGGCGGCCCGGACAATCCGGACAGAGCCCAGACGATCCAGACCCCGGCCCGGACGATCCGGCTAAATCGACCGAAGGCTACAGAAGCTCCACCCTAAAGCTGGATCATCCGGACCCCGTCCCGGATCATCCGGACCAGCCAGACATCCGGACCTCCACGGACATCCGGCCTGCGCGACCACCGGCCGACCCTCGGCTCATCAGGGCCTCCACCGGATCATCCGGACCAGCCCGGATCATCCGGACCCTCGTCCGGATCATCCGCCAGCGCTGTGTGTGTGCGTGTTGGGCTGAGCCCATGTACCCCTTCGCCCCCAAGTCTATATATAGGACCCCCTCTCCTCTCTTTGAGACTTAGCATTGGATTAGCTCATATTTGTGTGAGAGCCTTTGCTCATCCACTCGGTTACTTCTCCTCGGAGTATCAGGACCTCTTCGGAGAAGATCCCCCAGCGGATTCAAGACCCCTATCTAGGGAAGAACATCAAGGCCTCCTCTTGGAGATGAACGGTTCCTTTGTATCCTTACCTTAGTTGACTTTGTATCTTGTGGATCTCATATGTGTGTGGTGATCTAGCGCTTTTGTGATCGATTCCTTGTTGGTTGAGTGTTTCTCTCTCGTTTTCCCCGTGTTTCCCCTTGTGCTTCCGCGTGTTCTTCGTGATTCCCCCATAGGATCCACTCCAAACGTGAAAGATCGACGCTATAGGGTTCCACCCTATATCACGTGCGCACGGGGTCGCCTGGAGCCTCTTGTGTTGTTGGTGTTGTCCTTCTTATTGGTTCGCACGGCCTTGGGGTGGTCCTCCTTCTCCTTGGTGATGCTCCTGAGCTTCTTGGTGATGTTCCTCTTCATACCTAAGGAGGCATAGCATATTTTGGTGAGGTAGTAAACATGTTCCGTTCGTGTCCATATGCAATTCTAGTAGGATGGAATTCACCTCGGTTTCCAAAGCACGTGCCATAGCTCTTGTCATGGGTCCTCGTGGGGTTGGATGTGTCAGTTTAGAGTCCATGGGGATGATGGAGGGGTGCTCCGCATCATCTCCCCTCCCTTGGGAAAGATCCGACCTCGGATCAAAATCTTCATCACCATGGAAAGGCGAGAGGTCTTTGACGTTGAAGATATCGCTCACATTGCACTTGTCTTGTGGGAGTTCAATCTTGTAGGCGTTGTCGTTGTAGCGTGCTAGCACCTTGAAGGGTCCATCGGCTCGAGGGAGTAGTTTGGACTTGTGTTCGTTGGGGAAGCGGTCCTTGCGAAGGTGTAGCCACACGAGATCGCCTATGTTGAAGATCATGGGTTGCTTGTTGGCGTTGAGTTTGGTCTCTAGTCGGTGTACTTGGTGCTCGATGATGTTCCTTGTATCTTCATGCATCTTCTTGATGTAGCTTGCTCGTGCACTCGCATCCATGTTGGTGCGCTCTTGTAGAGGAAGAGGTAGAATGTCCAAAGGGGACAACGGGTTGAAGCCGTAGACGACCTCGAAGGGGGACTTGCCGGTAGTCGAATGTCTTGCACGGTTGTAGGCGTAATCAGCGATGGGTAGACACGCCTCCCACTCCTTGATGTTCTTCTTGATCAACACGCGAAGTAGAGTGGATAGTGTCCGGTTCGTCACCTCCGTTTGGCCGTTGGTTTGAGGATGGTATGCGGATGAGAATAATAGCTTGATTCCGAGCTTGGCGCATAGCATCTTCCAAAAGTAACTCAAGAACTTGACGTCACGGTCAGAGACGATTGTCTTTGGTACTCCATGGAGGCGCAAGATTTCCCTACAAAAGAGATTTGCAACATGTGAAGCATCGTCTATCTTGTGGCAAGGAATGAAATGTGCCATCTTAGAAAATCGGTCCACAACAACAAATACGGAATCCTTTCCATTTTGAGTTATAGGCAAACCAAGTACAAAATGCATGCTAATGTCTTCCCAAGGTTGATAAGGAATAGGAAGAGGCATGTAAAGACCATGGGATTGAGCTTTAGACTTAGCTTTGCGACATGTAGAGCATCGGGTGGTGAAGCGTGAGACGTCGCAGAACATCTTGGGCCAAAAGTAGTTCTTGGAGAGCGTGGCAAAAGTCTTCTCGCGTCCAAAGTGTCCCATGAGTCCGCCTCCATGAGCCTCTTGCAAAAGGAGCAAATGAAGAGACGACTCGGGAATGCATAGTTTGTTAGTGTAGGACCTTGAGAAGAGGTGTCTAGAGGGGGGTGATTAGACACTAAGTACCAAAGTTGCGGTTTTTAAGTTACCTTAAGTTTAAGTGGAGTTTAGGCACAATTTCAACATTCACAATACATATCAAGAAAGCATGCAAGAGTATATGGGCAGCGGAAAGTAAAGCATGCAACTTGCAAGAAAGTAAAGGGAAGGGTTTGGAGGATTCAAAAGCAATTGGAGACACGGATGTTTTTGGCGTGGTTCCGATAGGTGGTGCTATCGTACATCCACATTGATGGAGACTTCAACCCACGAAGGGTAACGGTTGCATGAGTCCACGGAGGGCTCCACCCACGAAGGGTCCACAAAGAAGCAACCTTGTCTATCCCACCATGGCCGTCGCCCACGAAGGACTTGCCTCACTAGCGGTAGATCTTCATGAAGTAGGCGATCTCCTTGCCCTTACAAACTCCTTGGTTCAACTCCACAATCTTGTTGGAGGCTCCCAAGTAACACCTAGCCAATCTAGGAGACACCACTCTCCAAGAAGTAACAAATGGTGCGTTGATGATGAACTCCTTGCTCTTGTGCTTCAAATGATAGTCTCCCCAACACTCAACTCTCTCTCATAGGATTTGGATCTGGTGGAAAGAAGATTTGAGTGTAAAGCAACTTGGGGAAGGCTAGAGATCAAGATTCATATGGTAGGAATGGAATATCTTGGCCTCAACACATGAGTAGGTAGTTCTCTCTCAGGAAATGTATACTGGAAGTGTAGGTTTAGTCTGATGGCTCTCTTCACGAATGAAGAGGAGGTGGAGGGGTATATATAGCCTCCACACAAAATCTAACCGTTACACACAATCTAGCAAACTCGGTGGGACCGATTCAACAGACTCGGTCGGACCGATTTAGCAAACCTAGTGACCGTTAGGATTTTCGGTGGGACTGACATGCAACTCGGTGAGACCGATTTGGTTAGGGTTAGGGCATAACGTAATCTCGGTAAGACCGATTACACAAACTCGGTGAGACCGATTTTGGTAATGGACATACACAGAGAGATTACAATCCCATCTCGGTGAGACCGAGATCCCTATCGGTAAGACCGATTTGCCTAGGGTTTGTGGCAGTGGCTAAGACAACTGAAATCGGTGGCGCCGGATAGAAAGAATCGGTGTGACCGATTTTGGCTTTAGGTTTAGGTCATTTATGGATGTGAGAAAGTAGCTGAGGGTTTTGGAGCATATCACTAAGCACATGAAGCAAGAGGCTCATTAAGCAACACCTCATCCCTCCTTGATAGTATTGGCTTTTCCTATAGACTCAATGTGATCTTGGACCACTAAAATATAAAATGAAGAGTCTTGAGCTTGAAGCTTGAGCCAATCCTTTGTCCTTAGCATCTTGAAGGAGTTCCCACATCCTTTAGTCCATGCCACTCCATTGTTGAACTTATCTGAAACATACTAGATAAAAGTGTTAGTCCAACAAGAGATATGTTGACATTAATTACCAAAACCACCTAGTGATAGAGGCAAAGGTGTCCCGTCTTTCGATGAGATGGTGGATTTCGCTTTGGTGGAAGTCGACTTTGACGATCCGACTACGAACGTGCGAGGACGTCGCGCCTTAGCAATCGCTAAACCAACTCCGAGAGGTTATTGACCACGCCGAGCACGATCAACGACCACGAAGGTCATTTCCTGCGAGCAAGCGAAGAACAAGCAAGAAACTGAGATTGCAATCTGGATATTGCGAATATAAGATGAAAGCTTTATTGATCAAGGTGGGGTTCTGTGGCGCCTTTGTGCAGTCGTTGAACACAAGCGAAACGCGAAGTTGCAGCTATGGCGAACTTTTAATCTAAACAAAACCCAAGTCTAAGCGGTGCCCTAAGGGCTGTATATATGGAGGAAGAGGGGTGAATTTCGTGGCCCTTGGTGGAGGGGTCCAAACTAACCCTATCTCTTGTTGCCCACACATCAGACTCTAAAATAGCCTATACTAATGTATTTCGAAATTACATGGGCCTGGCCCAATAATAAGGTGACGACACCTAGAATAGCCTATGGACGAATATTATGAAGTGGCATCTTGTATATTTCGTCCAAGGCTTCATGCACTCCTTATGGTGGCTTCAAAGTCCTGAAATCATCACTTGTAACTCCGTTCTTGATCTCCTTGCGCATGCCATCAACTCCATGTGTGTTCTTGCTCCAATGTTCATCCTTCTCCAAGCTAGGCCCTTCATTTGTAAGCAAAACAAATGTATCCAATTTAGGCGACATCATATTCTCATGAACATTAGAATCATTACCAAGAAGCGAAAGTACCAGTAATTTAGTTGGCGTCTTGTGAGCTCTAGTAATTGGTCCGGTATGTATAGCAGCGGGGGCTGTGGGTGTAACAATGGTATTGATTTCCTCATCATCCTCCCTTCTTGAAATGAAGTCGTCCTCGACGGAAGTTCATCTTCCTCACCAAATATGGCTTCAAATCTGCAATGTTAAAAGTGGGACTAACCCCAAAATCTGCAGGCAGCTCAAGTTTATATGCATTATCATTTACTTTCTCCAACACCTTAAAGGGACCAGCACACGTGGCATTAGCTTTGATTTATGCAAATCAGAAATCTATCCTTACGCAAATGTAACCAAACAAGATCTCCGGTGCAAACACAACATGTTTTCTACCCTTATCTCCAGCAAGTTTATATTTAGCATTCATACGCTCAATGTTTTCCTTAGTTAACTCATGCATTTTAAAATCAATTCAGCACGTTCTTTAGCATCAAAATTAACCTTCTCCGAAGATGGAAGAGGCAACAAATCAATAGGTGCACGAGGTAGGAAACCATACACAACTTCAAAAGGGCACATCTTAGTAGTAGAATGCAATGAGCGATTATAAGCAAATTCAATATGAGGCAAGCATTCCTCCCACATTTTCTTATTATTCTTTAGAACAGCCCTAAGCATAGTAGACAATGTTCTATTGACTACTTCAGTTTGTCCATCGGTTTGGGGTGACAAGTAGTACTAAAAGCAGTTTAGTCCCCAACTTAGCCCATAAACATCTCCAAAAGTGGCTAAGAAATTTAGTATCACGATCTGAAACAATAGTATTTGGCACACCATGCAAGCGAATAATTTCACGAAAGAACAAATCAGCAACATTGTGACATCATCGCTTTTATGACATGGTATAAAGTGTGCCATTTTCGAGAATCTATCCACGACAACAAATATGCTATCCTCCCTTCTTTGTTCTAGGTAAACCTAAAACAAAGTCCATAGATATATCCTCCCAAGGAACACTAGAGTGCAGAGCAAAGGCATATATAAACCATGAGGATTGAGTCGTGACTTAGCTTTTTGACATGTAGTGCGTGAGCAATAAAACGCTCAACATCCGTCTCATCTTTGGCCAAAAGAAATGTGTAGCAAGTCGTCCTCCGTCTTCTTCACGCCAAAGTGTCCCATTAGTCCTCCTCCATCGCCTCCTGCAACAACAAAAGACGAACGGAGCTAGCTGGAATGCATAGCTTGTTAGCACGGAACACAAATCCATCATTAACGACAAACTTGTTCCATGTTCTTCCTTCTTTACATCTGCAATACATCTTTAAAATCAGCATCATGCACATATTGATCTTTGATGGTCTCCAAACCAAATATTTTGAAGTCAAGTTGTGAAAGCATAGTATAGCGACGAGACAATGCATCAAGCAATAACATTTTCTTTACCCTTCTTGTGTTTAATGACATAAGGCAAAGTCTCAATGAATTCAACCCATTTAGCATGTCTACGATTCAGTTTAGCTTGACTTTTAATATGTTTCAAAGATTCATGATCAGAATGTATAACAAATTCTTTGGGCCATAAATAATGTTGCCATGTTTCTAAAGTCCGAACAAGAGCATATAATTCTTTATCATAAGTAGAGTAATTCAGACTAGGCCCACTCAATTTTTCAGAAAAGTATACAACAGGTTTGCCATCTTGTAATAACACACCTCCTAATCCAATTCCACTAGCATCACATTCAAGCTCAAAAGTCTTATTAAAATCAGGAAGTTGGAGTAAAGGAGCATGTGTCAACTTAGCTTTCAATACCGTGAAGGCTTCTTCCGTGCGGTACCCCAAACAAAAGGCACATCCTTCTTTGTAAGCTCGTTGAGAGGTGCAGCAATGGTGCTGAAATCTCTCACAAAACGCCTATAGAAACCAGCGAGGCCAAGGAAACTCCTCACTTGTGTGACCGTTTTGGGCTGCGGCCAACTCTCAATAGCTTCAATCTTGGCTTTATCAACTTCAATTCCTGTGGAGTAACAACATAGCCAAGAAAAGATACTCGGTCGGTGCAAAAGGTGCACTTCCCAAGGTTACCAAATAAGCGTGCATCACGTTGAGCATTAAAACAACACGTAAATGTTCCAAATGTTCTTCCAAAGATTTGCTATAAATCAGTATATCATCAAAATAGACTACCACAAATCGTCCAATGAAAACACGTAAAACTTCGTTCATTAATCTCATGAAAGTACTAGGTGCATTAGTTAACCCAAAAGGCATGACTAACCACTCATATAATCCAAACTTAGTTTTAAATGCTGTTTTCCATTCATCTCCCAATTTCATACGAATTTGATGGTATCCACTCATAAATCAACTTTGGAGAATATTGTAGAGCCACTCAATTCATCAAGCATATCATCTAGCCTAGGAATAGGGTGGCGATAACGAATAGTAATATTATTGATGCCTCTACAATCAACACACATACGTGGCGTACCATCCTTTTTCGGCACTAGAATAATAGGAACAGCACAAGGACTAAGGGATTCGCGTATATAACCTTTGTCGAGCAGCTCCTGACTTGACGATAATCTCCTTCGTCTCCTCTGGATTGGTGCGGTATGGTGCACGGTTGGGTAATGATGCACCGGAATTAAGTCAATTTGATGCTCAATCCCTCGAATAGGTGGTAATCCGGTGGCACGTCTTGTGGAAAGACGTCGTGAACTCTGCAAAATGTTAGTGACAGCAGGGAGCAAAGAGGAAGGCACGTCCTCGAATGAAAATAATGCCTCTTTGCACACAAAAGCATAGCAAATAGATTTGCTAAAATCTAGCTCATCAATATCGATTTGGTGGCAAGTAAACATGCACTTTTCAATTTAATTTCGAAGCAACAGTAGATGGTTTATTATTAGGCTTCATGTGTTGCTCAAATTCTTTTGCCACAATCTGATTTTCACTCTTATTTTCTCTGTTTTGCTTTATTAGCTCTATTAATATCATCTTTCAAAATGGACTCAGAGTCATAGGAAGCAAAGTAATATTTTATCCTTATGAACAAGAGTATCTTGATTGTTTCTACCATGGTGTACTGAATTTTATCAAATTGCCATGGTCTACCAAGTAACAAGGAACATGCTTGCATAGGTACCACATCACAATCAACATAATCAGCATATGTAGAGATACTAAAATGCACACGAGCGATGCGTGTTACCTTCACCTTGCCGCTGTTGTTGAACCATTGGATGTAGTAAGGATGTGGATGTGGTCTTGTGGTGAGAGATAGCTTCTCCACCATCTCCATGCTAGCCAAATTGTTGCAGCTCCCTCCATCTATGATGACGCGAATAGAACGTTCCTTCACAACTCCTTTGTATGGAACAAATTATGCCTCTGATTTTGCTCACTTGTGTAACCTGCACACTCAAAACACGTTGAGCAACTAAACATTCATACTGTCGGCATCTTGACAGCCATGTATTGTGTCTCATGATCGAAGCATCTCCACCGTGTTCCTCATGTGTAATAAGAGCCAAAGTCTCCTCATCATAGTCACTAGCGGACTCATACCCACCATCCTCATTAGCAATCATCACACGCTGAGATTTGCATTCTCTCATAAAATGTCCTCTTCCCTTACAACGACGACAAATAATATCACTTGTGTGCCCTGTTGACGCCATGGAAGAAGAAGAGCTCTGGCAGGCCGGCGGTGTGCTCTTAGCAGATAGTGGTGGTTGTGCTCGCTTTCTTGTATCACGGTTGGAGGTGGCACTGAAGGAGGTGATGGTGCGGTGGAAGTAGATGATGCGTGGTGTCCATGATGAAGGTCGACTGCGAGAAAAGTTAGTGCGGCGCCAATGCACATCGATCCTGCACTTCTCGTTCAGCTTTACAAGCAAGATGGAATAAGCGAGTGATATTATTATAATCCTTATAGTCTAGAATGGTGCGAATCTCTCTATTTAATCCACCCGTAAAGCGTGCAAGCATAGCTTCATTCTCCTCAACAATACCACATCTAATCAAGCCGTTTGTAATTCTGATAATATTCTTCTCTGAGTTTTTCCTTGTCTTAAGCGCTGCAATTTTGAAGTAATTCACGTTGATAATATGGTGGAACCCAACGAGCACGCATAGCAGTTTTCAAAGCAGCCCAAGTAGCTGGAGCAGGATATAATCTACAATGTTCGGACCACCAAACACATGCAAAGCTAGTGAAAGCACAAACAAAGAAGAGAACACGTCTCTCCTCGGGATATTGTAAACATGTAAATCGTTGTTCAGTTTCTAACTCCCAAGTAAGATATATATCAGAACATATCTACCCTCAAATGGTGGAATATTCAATTTCAGTTTAGGGAGATGGTCATGATCTCGTACTGAGGGGAGCCCTAATATTGCCATTATTTGCATGTGGGCGACACGGTGGTTGTGGTGCTTTGGTGGTTGCACGTAGTTCGATGTTGATCAACCTCATCCTCATAATCGTCCACATACTCATCATCCTCCTCGGTACCACCAGCAGCGAGAGCAGTGAGCCAAAGAAGCACCAACAGCGAGAGCAATGGCACCAGAATTTTGTCTGGCTCAAGAGGAACACGCTGAGCTCGTCCATACTGATTCGGAAGGGGCGTAGTTGTTGTCGTGCGAGAGGTGCGATAGGTGCAGCCGGCGGTGGTTGTGGAAAACGCGCGAGCAATTCATCAAACTTGCTATCAAGCTTTGTTTCAAGCGTCTTCTCAATGCCATCTATCTTCTCCATGGCCTCGTCAAATCTGTTTACCACGTCTTGCACCTGTCCAATCATCATTTCTTTGAAACTTATCATGTAGCTGTTTGTTCGTCAGTTCTCCCAATCGGTCTCATCGGCTTGTGATCCTACCATGGTTAGCGTAAAATAGAAACACACAAGAATATGATCCTACAAACTACTAAAAAGTGGTGGTGGTGTATCACAAACCCGTCAAGCAAATCTCAAATTCTTACCAGTTCTTACCAAAGAAGAAGCGGTGATCGGCAACCGTTGTAGTCAAAACTCTCAAAGCTTGGATATAGCGATTACGGGGAGAATCAAGCATACGACGTAGATGTATGTGGAGCTGGGAAGGCTTATAATATGGTAGCAAAAAGGTCGACAATAATCAATTCAGAGATGCAAAGTTGAATAGGCGCTCAACGACGATCTCAGGTTTGGTCCTAGGCTAGACCGTGCTAGAGACGCGAGCCTAGAACACTAACAAAATCACGGCGCTGCACGTAAACAAGGGAGGAGCACACTCTGAATTTTTTTTCTTTTTTTTCCTTTTTTTGCACTTTTTGTCCTCCTTTTTTTTTTGCTCGCAACAAATTTTTTCGGAAAAGTCTACAAATGGTCTAAAACTGCCTAGCCAGAATTTTTTTTGAAGCTGGAACTATTTTTCTTCTGCGGATGGCTTGGAAGTTGGGGAGTCTGTCTTTGTCACGACTCGGAGTATCGCGTGATCTGGAAATCGAGAACAATGCAACAACCATTGGACTCGGACTAGGGTGGTGGCGGAGATGAATCTGGTGGAACTTCGGATTGGTGGCGGAGATGAATCTGGTGGAACTTCGGATGGTGGCGGATATATGTTGCGAGTGGACTCGGATGGGCGTGATGGCGGCGGATATGTGGTGGCGTATATGGATTCGGATTGGCGGTGAATATGTGGCGGTGGTATATGGCAGCGGCGGCGTGACAACCTCGTGAGCAGAACTCGAAACTCTAAAAGACTAGGCGCTAAGACCAGCAACTTGACACGACGATGCAACCGCCAATTCAACAAAGCAAATCTGTAAAAGATTATGCAAAGGCTCGATTGGTTGGACGGGATGAACTAACCCTAATTTTTTTTTGGCTTTTTCGTGGACTATAGGTATGAAGAATGACTCGATCTAAACTACGAAAAGCGTAAAATCTCACCGAGCAACACGGAAATCGATACCACTTGATAGAGGCAAAGGTGTCCCGTCTTTCGATGAGATGGTGGATTTCGCTTTGGTGGAAGTCGACTTTGACGATCCGACTACGAGCGTCGGCGAGGACGTCGCGCCTTAGCAATCGCTAAACCAACTCCGAGAGGTTATTGACCACGCCGAGCACGATCAACGACCACGAAGGTCATTTCCTGCGAGCAAACGAAGAACAAGCAAGAAACTGAGATTGCAATCTGGATATTGCGAATATAAGATGAAAGCTTTATTGATCAAGGTGGGGTTCTGTGGCGCCTTTATGCAGTCGTTGAACACAAAGCGAAATGCCGAAGTTGCAGCTATGGCGAACTTTTAATCTAAACAAAACCCAAGTCTAAGCGGTGCCCTAAGGGCTGTATATATGGAGGAAGAGGGGTGAATTTCGTGGCCCTTGGTGGAGGGGTCGAAACTAACCCTATCTCTTGTTTGCCCACACATACGGACTCTAAAATAGCCTATACTAATGTATTTCGAAATTACATGGGCTGGCCCAATAATAAGGTGACGCAGCACCTAGAATAGCCTATGGACGAATATTATGAAGTGGCATCTTGTATATTTCGTCCAAGGCTTCATGCACTCCTTATGGTGGCTTCAAAGTCCTGAAATCATCACTTGTAACTCCGTTCTTGATCTCCTTGCGCATGCCATCAACTCCATGTGTGTTCTTGCTCCAATGTTCATCCTTCTCCAAGCTAGGCCCTTCATTTGTAAGCAAAACAAATGTATCCAATTTAGGCAGCATCATATTCTCATGAACATTAGAATCATTACCAAGAAACGAAAGTACCTGGTAATTTAGTTGGCGTGCGCGAGCTCTAGTAATTGGTCCAGTATGTATAGCAGCAGGGGCTGTGGGTGTAAAAATGGTATTGATGTCCTCATCACCTAGGGAGCACTTGTGCTTTCAATCTCCCCCTTTTTGGTAATTGATGACAACATACATCAAAGCTTTAGATAAAGATATAAAGAGTAGCAAGTAAAGCTTTGGAAAGACATGTAACAAACATAGGCTCCCCCTACATGTATGCAATCATGTGAATATGGAATATAGAAGCATGTGAGAGCATAACCATGATAGAGTAGGCAATGTGTTACATGTATCTTGGCCATATGCATCAGAGCAAAGAATATTAAAGAGAATACCTTCATGCCCATGAGTCCTTCTTGCAAACAGTATGTACATCAGCAAGAATTCCTCATACACATGATTGTGATGCATATACTTACCTTGAAGTCTTGAGTTGGCTTAAGATGAAATGAACCTGCGTAAACAAGGTTAGATAACACAGATACATCTACTAGCCAAAGCAAACAGAAGAAACCACAAGAATACCAAGACTGGGATGACATGTAGAGAATGAGTACTAAGTACCACATTGGATTAGACATGTCCCCAAGAGTAAAGATATGCAATGAATTTAAATGATTTCTTTCCCTTAGATGTCTTGCTCCCCCTGAATCTAGCATGGGATACTAGGAGAAGATAGGGAATAGAGAATCAGAGCTGAAAGATATGAATGATGAACAGAGCTAATGCAAGCTAATGCAAAAGAGCACAACAGATCATATGAACATGTCTCTCCCCTCAAAAAGACATGTGGCATCTCTCCTCTTGAACACCAAGCATCTAGGATCCTTGAGAAATACTTTCTACTTAAGTATTCTCTCCCCATGAAGATCTCTCTCCCCTTGAGGATCTCTCTCCCCCTTTGAGGATCTCTCTCCCCCTTGAGGAGATTATAAACTCTTTCTCTGATGTGATCTCTCTCTGAAGGATAAGCTTTGATGTGATCTCTCTCCCCCCCTTTGACATCAATTTCCAAGAAGGGTCTTCTGGAATCTGTCTAATAGGTTTGGTCCTTGAGACACAGCACAAAGCAATGATAAAAATGTGATGCTTGTAGAGGACAAGATTCATTGAGTGGAGCTGGATCAGAAGAAAATCAGAATAAGTGGCAAACTATTTTTCCTGATGTGAGATCGGTGGCACCGAGTGGTATGCTTTGGTTGTACCGAAAGGATTCGGTTGGACCGAGAACAACAAATCGGTGAAACCGAGTTCATCGCAGAGAAAAAATTTGTCACCTCAGCTCACTAGACTAGTAAGATCTCACAAAGATTTGCAAGGAAGTTACTGAAAGATGTGCAATGAATTTGAAATGCAGAAAATGCAGAGCAAACAGAAAGAAATCTAGATGAAGTTTTTTTTATTTTGAAAGGGGAAACAAATATGCATGAGACAACTGCAAAAACACAGAAAAGAACACAAGAGACTTCATCTAGAGATGGTCGGCGACAAAGTCACCTATGTTAGAGTATATTGACTTAGGAGTCAAGTGAGATCACTTGATCATAGGTCATACTCATCGTTTAAGCTCAAAATGGGGTTGCCATTTTCGTTTAAGCATCTTGATGTATTCACATCTTGTCGAGTTGCTTTAGCTCATGACTTTGAGTAAAGCTTCTCTAAGATGGAATAACATACCTTGGTTGGTGGTGTTGTCCATGTAGTTGAACTTGTGTGGGTTGCTCAAGGTTGATGTAGCTCATCAAGAATTTGGAGCACCACTTGGAATTTGAGTCCATCTACCTACATGGGTTAGTTCTTGCAAGGAAGAGCACTTTTGTATCCAAAATGACAATCATGATGCTCAACATAGAATTTGTCAAAGGACATGTTTGAATGGTTCCGTGCTTCCTTGTTTTCAACCACCATTGTGTAGAGACTTGGTGATGTAGAGATTGCTCAAGATGTGAGTAGATTTCAATATCATGAAATTTGATTCCACCAAGTACCTACATGGGTTAGATAACATGCAAGATGCAAATATATCCAAGACATAAGATATTCATCATAAGAGAAATATCAAGGATTAGTCATAAGCTCATGTCTTGCATGTATCCAATGGAGTTTCTACTCCAAGTTTGAGGCATCAATGATGTTCAATTCTCCTCTTAACCTGCAAACACTTTCTCATCAAGAGGTTTAGTGAATACATCCGCTAATTGCTTTTCGGTGCGAACATGCTTAAGATCAATATGCTTAGTTCGAGAATGTTGCACAGGATTATGACCAATTTTGATAGCACTTTCGTTCTCACAAAGCAATGGAACATGTCTCACATATATCCCATAATCTTTAAGAGTTTGGGTCATCCAAAGTAATTGAGCACAACATGAACCAGCGGCAATGTATTCCGCTTCGGCGGTGGATAAGGATACCGAGTTTTTTTCTTGGAGGACCAAGACACAAGAGATCTACCAAGAAATTGACAAGTACCCGAAGTGGACTTTCTATCAACCTTGTCTCCGGCATAGTCCGAGTCGGAATAGCCAACAAGATCGAAAGAGGCCCTCTTAGGATACCAAATGCCAAAATTTGGTGTATGGATTAAGTATCTCACTATCCTTTTCACGGCCTTAAGATGACATCCTTCAGGAGCAGCTTGATACCATGCACATATGCACACACTTAGCATGATATCGGGACGTGAATCACATAGATATAACAATGAACCAATCATAGAGCGATAAACCTTTTGATCAACCGGTTCACTGTCTTTGGTCAAATCAAGATGTACATTGGTAGGCATGGGTGTAGACATACCTTTGCATTCTTGCATATTGAACTTCTTGAATAAGTCCTTGGTGTACTTCATTTGAGAAATAAAGGTACCTTCCTTAGTTTTCCTTATTTGCAACCCAAGAAAGAATTTGAGTTCACTCATCATAGACATCTCAAACTTCTCCGACATTAGCTTCCCAAACTTTTCACTAAAATGAGGGTTAGTTGAACCAAATATAATATCATCAACATAGATTTGGCGCACAAATAGTTCTCCATTAACCCTTTTAGTAAAAAGAGTAGAATCAATTTTCCCAATTTCAAAGCCTTTTTCAATAAGAAACTTGGTCAAGCATTTATACCATGCTCTAGGAGCTTGTTTAAGACCATAAAGAGCTTTGTGAAGTTTATAAACATGATTGGGTTTCTTAGGATTGACAAAGCCGGGAGGTTGCTTAACATAAACTTCCTCCTCTATTTCACCATTTAGAAAAGCACTTTTAATGTCCATTTGGTACAAGGTGATATCATGATGATTAGCATAGGCAAGTAAGATCTTGAATGGACTCAAGTCTAGCAACAGGAGCATAAGTCTCACCATAGTCCATACCTTCGACTTGTGTGTAGCCTTGGGCGATTTAGGCGTGCTTTGTTGCGAACTACTTGTCCATCTTCATCTTGCTTGTTGTGAAACACCCATTTGGTACCGATGGCGTTGTGGTTGTTGTCGGGCTTCTCAACCAATGTCCAAACTTGGTTCCTCTCAAAGTTATGTAGCTCTTCATGCATAGCATTTATCCAATCCGGATCTTCAATGCTTCTTCAACCTTCATAGGTTCAATGCTAGAGATGAAAGAATAGTTTTCACAAAAGTTAGCTAAACGAGTTTTAGGCGAGTGATTCTCCGGTTTGAATGTCATTGTAGATTTGCTCGACGGGATGATCTTTAGCAATTCTTGCTCGAACTCGTGAAAGCTTTTGCTTGGGTCTTCGTTGAACATCTTCTTCATCTTGTTCTTCTTCTTGGCCTTCTTCATTGTTGGCGTTGTCGTTCTCTTGTCGTGGTGGAGAAGGAGGTTGTTGACGTTCATCTTGATGCACTTCCTCGTTTTCTTCATCTTGGTGTGTCCCACTTGTGGATGCTTCCGTATCAACTCTTGGTTCACCTTGTCGTGAAGTAGAAGCTTCCACTTGGACAGACGAGGTACTCTCCTTCACCTCCGTTGGCCGAACCTTGCCAATAGCCAAGTCTTGGATTGCTTCTGAAGGATCTTTGTCTCCTACATCAATTGGCAATTGCTCTACTTGCGAGCCGTTAGATTCATCAAACTTCACATCTACCGTCTCTTCAACCTTTCGAGTGAAATTGTTGTAGACACGGTAAGTGTGAGAGTTTGAACCATAACCTAGTAGGAAACCTTCATGAGATTTAGGAGCAAATTTAGAGCGACGATGCTTATCAAGAATGTAGCACTTTGAGCTGAATACTCGAAAGTATCCAACTTGGGGTTTGTTACCGGTGAGGAGCTCATATGCCGTCTTGCCGAGTAGCTTGTGAAGATACAAGCGATTTGTTGCATGACAAGCTGTCTCAACCGCTTCTGCCCAAAAGTGCTTCGGTGTCTTGTACTCATCAAGCATCGTTCTCGCCATTTCGATAAGCGTCCGGTTCTTCCTCTCAACAACCCCGTTTTGTTGAGGTGTGTACATAGCCGAGAATTCGTGTGAAATCCCTTCTTCGTCAAAAAAGGTGTCCACATTTGCGTTCTTGAACTCCGTTCCGTTGTCGCTGTGAACCTTCTTGATCTTCACTTCAAATTGATTTTAGGCCTTCCTAGCGAAGTTTTTGAAGATCTTTTGGACCTGCGATTTATCATCGAGAAAGAACACCCACGTAAATCTTGAAAAATCATCAACTATAACTAGACCAAAAGAATTTCCACAGAGACTCTTGTAAGAGTTGGGACCAAAAAGATCCATGTGAAGTAGCTCGAGTGGCCTCCTTGTGGTCATGATGTTCTTCACAGGATGCCTTCCTCCAACCTTTTTACCTGCCTGACAAGCGCTGCAAAGTCTATCCTTATCAAATATGACATTGTTAACTCTAAGGATATGATTTCCTTTAACAAGATTGTGTGTACAAAGTAACCGTGTGTACAAAGCAGCATGGGGGAAACCCGAGGAATCACCCTGAATGGATTCCCACTCGATGTAACCGTCAAGGTGGACTTGGAGGAATCACCCTCGATGGTCCACACTTGAGGGGTTGCATGATAGAGTCGTTATCGGGAGTGGTGAAGGAGGTATTACCCTCGATTACCACGACCGAATAGTTACACTACAAGGTTAACATCAGAAGTGCAGACGAGGTATCACCCTCGGCACTCGGCAGTAACTCTGCCGAGTCGTACAACTAAAGGGGGGTGATGTGCGGTATCGGGGCCTAGATATCGATCATGTTGATTGAGTCATCGAACATAAAGTGGGGCAATTGGGACAAGGTGGGGGGTCACTGATGGATCTCTAACCAACCTATACTAAGAAGTTTAGAATAAGCAAGTAAGGTATGAAAGCAGGTAACAGAAACAGGCTATGTATCATAATAGGATCATAGAAAAGCGGTAGCAGTTCTAATGCAAGCAAGAGAGGGAAAGAAAAGTGCGATATCAGAATGAATAGGGGGGAATTTGCTTGCCTGGTTGCTCTACGACAAAGGCAGGGTCGTCAGTGGTGTCGTCGGTCTTCGGAGCTGCGTCAGTCTCGAGGACTATGTCGGTACCGGGATCTACCGAGACAGAACAGGGGGAGGAAACAAATAAATACACATCAATCATATGCAACACAGAGTATGCTATGCTAATGTGCAGTGCATGGTTGCCTAAAAACATGTCAAAGTAATATCAGTTATTTTAGGATTTAAGTTGGAATTATTAACCGGTGTATATGCACTATTCATCTACCGTAAATGGGCGGAAAGTTGCGGGTTCACCTATGTAGAGGGTCTTGACACGGAAACAGCTGGCACGGTCCAGTTCATCTCGTTGTTCTGAGCAACTTTAATGTATAAAGTTTTCCGACCTGAGCTACGGTTTAATTTCTACGAATTTTCAATGATTTAAGCCTTTCTAAAATTATTTAATTTTAACAGAAATGGAATTATGACGTTAGCATGGCGTGGGGGTAATGCCAGCAGTCAACAGACTCGCTGACCAGGGTCAAGCCTGACATGTGGGTCCTGTGGGACCCACATGTCAGCCTCTGTTAGCTTAACATTGGATTAAACTAATCTAACAGGGTTAATTAGGGGTGTGGACCCCGGGTGTCAATGAGTTTTTAGGTTAATCTAATTGCTTTTATTTATAAAAACCTTCATTAGACTAATTAACAAAAGGGGCCCACATGTCAGTGGTTGGGAGCTACCCAACCAGCACGTTGACTGGGTCAACCCAATCAACGGGGGGGAGGGGGCAGGGCCCATTTGCAGTGGTCCGGAGATGGGGCCCAGCCAGCCATGTTGGTGGCCGGCGCCGGAGTTGCTCCGGTGGCCTCCCGCAGCGAGGAACCCGTCGGAGATGCTCGGAAAAACACCACAGGGCACTAAATCGCGCGCGGTTTGTTGTGTTCGACGACAACTCGATGTCGCATCTCATGGTGAGGTCGGTTGGGCTCGAGGGTGGCCGGAACTGCGCCGGCGACGGGTGGAGGCGGCGGTGGTTTTCGGGCGATCGCCGCAACGCAGCAGTAGCGTGCTAAAGCGTGAACTAACGGGCGCAAAAGGCGCTATGCAACGCGGCAAGCGCATTAGACACCAGCTCATGACCAAATGGTCGACGGAGACAGGCCAGCGCGCGGGCGGTGGTGCGTTCGGGCGCTATGGAGGGAGTAGCTAGCGAGCGTGCGAGAGCATCCAGAGAGATGGGGGAGGAGGAGAGGCTCACCGAGCGGCTGCAAAAAGCCCGTGTGAGCTTAGGAGCATCATAGGTCGACAGAGACGGCGGTGGGAGGCGGCGACCGAGAAGGAGAGCTGAGATTGATCCCGAGCGTGCGGTCGCTCCCGAGCTCGATGACGAGGTGCAGTCAACGCAGACGAGCGAGGCGGAGTGGTAGGGTGCGTCGAGGAGGCGAACGGGAGGCGGTGGCCGCGGCTATGGCGAACGGCAGCGAGGGTGGCGCTCGGACATCCGCCCAAATCAAAACAGAGAAGGGGGCGAGGAGAGGGAGCTGATCTGGGGCTGGCTGGGGTTTGGCAGGGGGCTTCGCCTGTGACTTTATCTGTGCGGGATGGCAGCTGATAGCCGGCGTGTGGCCTCCCACAGCCATGGACCGCGCACGGGCGTCCACCGCGCCCTGTATGAACAGGGAAGGAGAAGGTGCCGGTGATGGGCTGGACCGGCTCCTGTAGCGAGCAGCCCTAAGTGCACAGTGCACTTAGGCCTTTTCTCTTTTTCTTTTATATTTTTCTTTTCTTTTTCTTTTAAGATTTTTTTGTTTTCCTATTTGTTTTTAAAACAAAACAGTTTAAAAAAACATAAGACTTGTAACTAATTTAGCTTAATGTAACTAATTTTTTCATGTAACACACTTTCAAGTATCTTATATATAGTGTATGAACATATTTACAATGGTAAAGTAGTATATATAATACAACATGATAATATATTAGACATGTGGGGTAACTAGCCCTGGGTGGTAGTTGACGCCCCCAATTCAACCGTACACTAATCATACATCCAAATGTGTACGATCATGATCAAGGACTCACGAAAAGATATCACAACACAACTCTAGACACAAATAAGATAATACAAGCTTTATATTACAAGCCAGGGGCCTCGAGGGATCGGATACATAAGCTCGAATACAAATGAGTCAGCGGAAGCAACATGTCTGAGTACAGACATAAGTTAGACAAGTTTGCCTTAAGAAGGCTAGCACAAAAGCGACATCAATCGAAAAGGCAAGGCCTCTTGCCTGGGAGCCTCCTAACTACTCCTGGTCGTCGGGGGCCTCCACGTAGTAGTAGGAACCCTCGTGGTAGTAGTAGTCGCCGTCGACGGTGGCATCTGGCTCCTGGGCTCCACCATTTGGTTGCGACATCCGAGAAGAATGGAAAAGGGGAAGAAGAGGGAGCAACGCAACTGTGAGTACTCATCCAAAGTATCGCAAGCAAGGATCTACACTACATATGCATCGGTATCAATGAAATGGGTAGTATTAGTGCACTGAACTTCAGAATGCTAGAAGAGAAGGGAAAAGCCTAGCCTATCAAAGACTAGCATCTTCAAGCAGCTCCAAGCATCTTGCAACAATCAGAGGAGTATATAATAGCAATTTATGTTTAACAAACATGTTGTAGAAATAATGCCTAGATATGCTTCCCCGAATCCCTGCTGGAAAGCAATCTCGGAGCCACATATCCATTACATGCCTCAGCATTCAGTATCCAGTTCTAGTTGTATCGATCGGGATACAACTCCGAGCGTCCGTTACCGTGGACTCGACTATTCGAATAGATAGTACTTCCCTGGAGGGGTGCACAAACTTACCCAACACGCTCGATCAACTCCGGCCGGACACACCATCAGGTCAAGACCGGCCTCGGCTAATCAACACACCGTAGTCCTACCTAGGCTAAACAGAGAGTCCAGTACGCCGGTCTACATCCTAAATGCGAAGGGGTCATGGGCCAATCTTCCTTTGCAATCCTACGCGTTGTGAACACAGTCGGTGAGCAGACCTAGCCTCCCTTATACAAGAGAAGGCGTTCCAGTCTAACCCGGCGTGCGCCGCTCAGTCGCTAACGCCAGTGAGCTTTCGGAAGAATCGTACGATGCAGAGTGCCCATACTTATTCCCGCATGCCGGTTAGTGCGAAAAAGGCCAGAGGCCAACTCGGATCAAATATCCAAACAGTTAGTGTCTTGGTAGTGCGGTAACGATCGATGGTCCATGATATGTGGTCCCGTCGCCCCGTCTCACGGACTTGCAGCAAGGGCTAAGAATGCCCGGCCGCGCTGTGTGGAAAACTTGCGGGTATCATCCAGGTCAACCCGACTTCACATCACTCGCGGCTGCCCCTTAGGGCCGACCCGATGTCATCTTGGTTCTGTGGTAAGTCAAAGTAACCGTGTGTCCGAAATAGCAAGGGGGAAACCCGAGGAATCACCCTCAATGGATTTCCACTCAATGTAACCGTCAAGGTGGACTTGGAGGAATCAACCATGATGGTCCACACTTGAGGGGTTTCATGACAGAGTCGTTATCGGGAGTGGTGAAGGAGGAATCACCCTCGATGACCACGACCGAATAGTTACACTTTAGGGTTAACATGAGAAGTGCTGACGAGGTATCACCCTCGGCACTCGATATTAACTCTATAGAGTCGTACAACTAAGGGGGGTGATGTGCGGTGTCGGGGCCTAGACGTCGATCACGTTGATTGAGTTATCGAACATAAAGCAGGACAAATGGGACAAGGTGGGGGTCATTGATGGATCTTGATGTAGGGTGGAACCCTATAGCGTCGATCTTTCACGTTTGGAGTGGATCCTACGGGGGAATCACGAAGAACACGCGGAAGCACAAGGGGAAACACGGGGACAACGAGAGGGAATCACTCAACCAACAAGGAATCGATCACACAAGTGCTAGATCACCACACACATAAGAGATCCACAAGATACAAAGTCAACAAAGGTAAGGATACAAAGGAACCGTTCATCTCCAAGAGGAGGCCTTGATGTTCTTCCCTAGATAGGGGTCTTGAATCATTTGGGGATCTTCTCGAAGAGGTCTGAGCTCGAGGAGAAGTAACCAAGTGGATGAGCAAAGGCTCTCACACAAATATGAGCTAATCCAATGCTAAGTCTCAAAGTGAGGAGAGGGGGTCCTATTTATAGACTTGGGGGCGAAGGGGTACATGGGATCAGCCCAACACGCGCACACAGGCGCTGGCCGGATGATCCGGACGAGGGTCCGGATGATCCGGGCTGGTCCGGATGATCCGGGTGGAGGCCCGGATGAGCCGTAGGGTCGGCTGATGGTCGCGCAGGGCCGGATGTCCGGCTGGAGGTCCGGACGTCCGGGCCGGGTCCGGATGATCCGGGACTGGGTCCGGATGATCCGGCTTCAGGTTTGAGCTTTGGGAGTCCTCGCTTGATTTAGCCGGATCGTCCGGGCCGGGGTCCGGATCGTCCGGGCTCTGTCCGGATCATCCGGGCCGCCGTCCGGATCGTCCGGCCATCCTGGTCCTTGGTGATTTTTCCTCTCCGTCTTCATGCATGTCTTCCGCTTCCGGTTCTCCTTGCCTCCTAGCTTCTTCATGGTTGACTCCTTGGTACCTGAGTATGCATAGCGTTTCCGTTTGAGGTAGTAACAATGTCTCATGTGAATCGAAAGGGAATTGTGAGAGGAGTGATGTCACCTCGGTTTCAAGAGCTCTTGCACGTGCTCGAGTCATAGGTCCTTGTGGGGTTGGAGGTGTTGATGTAGAGTCCATGGGGATGATGGAAGGATGCTCCGCATCATATCCCCTCCCTTCGAAAGGATCCGACCTCGGATCAAGATCTTCATCACCATGGAAAGGCGAGAGGTCTTTGACGTTGAAGGTGTCGCTCGCGTTGTACTTGTCGCTTGGTAGGTCGAGCTTGTAGGCATTGTTGTTGTAGCGTGCTAACACCTTGAAGGGTCCATCGGCTCGAGGGAGAAGTTTGGACTTGCGTTCGTTGGGGAAGCGTTCTTTGCGAAGGTGTAGCCACACGAGATCGCCTATGTTGAAGATCATGGGTTGCTTGTTGACGTTGAGCTTGGTCGCTAGTCGTTGTACTTGGCGCTCGATCGTGTGTCTTGTATCTTCATGCATCTTCTTGATGTAGCTTGCTCGTGCACTTGCGTCGAGGTTGGTGCGCTCTTGTAGAGGAAGAGGTAGAATGTCCAATGGGGACAATGGGTTGAAGCCGTAGACGACCTCGAAGGGAGACTTGCCGGTAGTCGAATGTCTTGCACGGTTGTAGGCGTACTCGGCGATGGGTAGACATGCTTCCCACTCCTTGATGTTCTTCTTGATTAACACGCGAAGTAGAGTGGAGAGAGTCCGGTTCGTTACCTCCGTTTGTCCGTCGGTTTGAGGATGGTACGCCGATGAGAATAGGAGCTTGATGCCGAGCTTGGCGCAAAGAGTCTTCCAAAAGTAAATCAAGAACTTGACGTCGCGGTCGGAGACGATTGTCTTTGGTACTCCATGAAGGCGCAAGATATCCCTACAAAAGAGATTTGCAATATGTGAAGTATCGTCTACCTTGTTGCAAGGGATGAAATGTGCCATCTTAGAAAATCGATCCACAACAACAAACACAGAATCCTTTCCATTTTGAGTTCTAGGCAAACCAAGTACAAAATCCATGCTAATGTCTTCCCAAGGTTGATATGGAATTGGAAGAGGCATGTAAAGACCATGAGATAGAGCTTTTGACTTAGCTTTGCGGCATGTCGAGCATCGGGTGGTGAAGCATGAGATGTCTCGAAACATCTTGGGCCAAAAGTAGTTCTTGGAGAGCGTGGCGAAGGTCTTGTCGCGTCCAAAATGTCCCATGAGTCCACCGCCATGAGCCTCTTGCAAAAGGAGCAAACGAAGAGAAGACTCGGGAATACATAATTTGTTAGCTCTCAGAAGATAGCCATCCTTGAGGTAATATTGTTCCCAAGATGTATGCGTCAAACATTTAGTATAATGAGGTGCAAAAGATGGATCACTAGCATACAAATCTTTTATGTGCTCAAAGCCAATAACATTCAACTCAAGATGGGTGACAAGCGTGCATATGCGTGAAAGTGCATCGGCAACTACATTCTCCTTACCCTTAATGTACTTGATCACATATGGGAAAGATTCAATAAATTCACTCCATTTGGCATGACGCTTGTTCAATTTAGTTTGACCTTTTAAGTACTTAAGCGTTTCATGATCGGTATGGATGACAAACTCATGAGGTCTAAGATAATGTTCCCAAACATGTAGTACACGCACTAAAGCATACAATTCTTTGTCATACACGGGATAGTTAAGTTGAGCACCGGAGAGTTTTTCACTAAAATAAGCAATGGCTCATTTTTCTTGCATTAAAACTCCGCCTATTCCGGTACCACTTGCATCACAATGAACCTCAAAAGTTTTGTCAAAATTGGGCAAAGCAAGAATCGGAGCATGAGTAAGCAAAGACTTGAGCTCATCAAAAGCGTTGGATTGCAAAGATCCCCAAACAAAAGGAGTATTCTTCTTACTCAAAGCATGCAAAGGAGCTGCGATAGTGTTAAAGTTTTTCACAAAGCGACGATAAAAACCTGCAAGACCAAGGAAACTTTGCACTTGTTGCAAATTGGTGGGTTGGGGCCAAGTTTTAATTGCTTTGATCTTAGTTTCATCAACATGGACACCCTTGGAAGATACAACGAAACCCAAGAAAACCACTTTGTCAACGCCAAAAGTGCATTTTTTCAAGTTGGCATAAAGACTTTCCTTTCAAAGTGTTTGCAAAACAAGCTTAACATGATCAAGATGCTCTTTCATGGTTTTGCTAAACACAAGAATATCATCGAAGTAAACCACAACAAAGATTCCAATGTAGGGTCGAAGTACATGATGCATGAGACGCACAAAAGTTCCGGGTGCTTCCGACAAACCCATAGGCATGACCAACCACTCATATAAGCCAAATTTGGTTTTGAAAGCAGTTTTCCATTCATCACCCTCATGAATGCGGATTTGATAATAACCACTTTTAAGATCAATTTTTGAGAAAAAGTTGGCTCCACTAAGTTCATCAAGCATATCATCTAAGCGAGGAATGGGATGCCTATAGCGCATGGTGATAGCATTTATGGGTCGACAATCGGAACACAAGCGGAAACTTCCATTGGGTTTAGGCACAAGAATAACGGGAACGGCACAAGGGCTTAAGCTTTCACGTACATGACCATTGTCGATTAGTTGTTGTACTTGCCGTTGAATCTCCTTGGTTTCTTCGGGATTGACACTGTATGGAGCTTTGTTTGGAAGTGGCGCTCCGGGGATGAGGTCGATTCGATGCTCAATGCCTCGAAGAGGAGGTAGACCCGGAGGGAGCTCATCGGGGAAAACATCTTGAAGTTCCTGCAAAAGAGATTGAAACACCAAAGGTAGCTCGTGAATGGTGTTAGTTTTGGTATCTCCATCCTTGCACACAAGGACGAAGTGCATCACACTCGATGGGTTCTCACACACTTCTCTCATCTCACTTTTGGTGGCAAATAGTATGAGGTTTTTTTCTCTAGGCGAAGAGGCGCTCAAATGTGGCTTGTGGCTCTCACTCACTTTTTGGTGGCTCACTTTCTCACTCTTCTCTCTTTGGTTGGTGGCTTGTTTGTCGGCTATCACTTGACTAGGAGACATGGGTCGTAGGACATATTATTTTCCTTTCATCTTGAAGCTATAGTGGTTTGTACGCCCATTGTGGAAGACACCACGGTCAAATTGCCATGGCTGACCAAGGAGGAGGTGGCAAACGGTCATTGGGACCACATCACACTCCAAAGTGTCCTCATATGCACCTATTTTGAAGGATACTTGGACCGTATGCTCAACTCGTATAGTGCCGGAGTCACTTAGCCATTGAACCTTGTAGGGGTGCGGGTGCTTCTTCTTGACCAATTGGAGCTTGGAGCATAGTTCTTCGCTTGCCAAGTTGTGGCAACTACCTCCATCGATGATGACCTTGACGGATCGTCCATTGATGCCGGCCTTTGTGTGGAAGATGTGGCATCTTTGATCTTCTTCTTGTTGATGTTGAAGTGTCAAGACCTTGGAGACAACAAGAGCGGGGCTCGTATCTTCATCACAAAAGACTTGATCATCTTCATCCTCGTTGATGCGCCGGTGCATGGCCACTTTCTCAATAGTTTCCATTTCATCTTCACTCATCGAGTCGTAGATGCCATCGTCGTTGAGTATCATGGTGCGCTTGTTGGTGCATTCATAGGACTTGTGGCCTCGGCCGCCGCAAGTGAAACACTTGAAGGAGCTTGTCTTGACGGTCTCATCGGTTGGAGTAGATGATGAAGCACGCGGCTTGAGGTTGCTTGTAGTAGGAGGAAGACGACTTGAACTTGTGGAAGTTTTCTTGTAACTTGACTTGTCGTCGTTGCTTGTAGAGGGCTTGGTTGATGTCGAAGTTGGAGTAGGTGTTGAAGCTTGGTTGTTGGAGAAGCCGTATGTCTTGGATGATTACTTGGCGTCCTTGAAGTCATCTTGCACTTGACGTTCCGCCTTTGTAGCTTGATGCACGAGCTCAATGAGGTTTGAGTAGGGTTGGAAGTCGGCGATCTTCTTGATGGGATGGTTGAGTCCATTCAAGAATCGTGCCATTGTTTGCTCATCATCCTCCGTGACATTGGCTCGAATCATGGCAATCTCCATTTCCTTGTAGTATTCTTCAACACTCTTTGTTCCTTGCTTGAGGAGTTGTAGCTTCTTGAAGAGATCACGGTTGTAGTAGGTGGGCACAAAGCGTGCTCGCATGACATCCTTCATTTGAGCCCAAGTGGTGATTGGAGGTTCACCTCTTGCTTGTCGGCGTTCAAGGATTTGTTCCCACCATATGAGCACATAGTCTTGGAACTCAAGTGATGCCATAGCGATCTTCTTCTCTTCCTCGTAGTTGTGCAAACGAAAGATTTTGTCGACCTTCATTGCCCATGAGAGGTACTCTTCGGGATCATTGCTTCCATTGAACTTGGGCATTGTGAACTTTGGCTTGCCATAGCGTTGCTCTTCATTGTGTTGTGGTCGATGGTGATGATGACGCCCTTGACGTGGAGGGTAATCATCCTCATGTTGCTCTTGGCGTGGAGGAAGTCCATGATCAACTTGCTCTTGTTGACCTTGTGGTTGGGGTTGAGCTTGAGGAACTTGTGAAGGAGCTTGTGGGGCTTGACGTTGCGCACGTGGATGGTAGTTCCTCTCTTGGATTTCTTCTTGAAGGGCTTCCTCTTGATTGCGCCTCTCGCGATTGCGGTTGGCGATAGCTCGACTTGATGCTTGAAGGGCACGTTCCGCCTCAAGAGCTTGTGCTTCTACGTTGAGTCTTGGCGTCTTGTTGCTCTTGATGTAGGCGCGCTCGTTCTTTTTCTTGTTGGCGACGAAGACGTTGTCGTTCTTGAGCTTGAGCAAACGCCACTTGGTTCGATTGAGGACGAGGAACTTGTTCATCAACTTGCTCTTGGGAATGCTTGTCGTGTAGCGGGTTGCGAGATGCCTGACGGTCTTGACGCGCGGCTCGTCGAAGAGTGTTCGATGACGGTGTACTTGTGTCGGAGAAGGAGTCGTCGAAGTGGCAACTTGAGTGGCTCCGTCTTGAGTGTGAGGATGTAGAAGGATGCCGGTTCACCAACAAGGCTCGGATCTCGTCCATTCTTGCATCGTTCTCTTTCTTGTGCGCGTCGAGCTTGTTGTCGAAGTACTCTCTTGTACGTTGCTCGGAGAGTCGCCAGTCGGTGGCAAGGTTGTCGATGCGGTCGCTCATTACTTGTTGCTCTTGATGGAGAGCTCGTTGTGCGCCAAAGAGGTGGCTCTTGGTGACGTATGATGACATGTCGTCGTCTTGCTCGATGAAGAGTGGATTTGTAGAAGAACTTGGCCTATCCATCATTTCAAGCAAATTGTGAGTGGTAGAAGGAGAAGAACGAATACCAATGTACCTTTAACCAAAGTTGAAGATGAATCAAGTTCACTCAAATGTGGACAATGAAATAGCACTATTGGTACCGATCCTTGTCGATTCTCGCACCTACACAAGTAAAAGCTTTTGGTGGAGCTTGGTTAGGATGGTGGCACAAAATTGATTGCAATTGTTAGCTTGACTCAAAAATGTTGAAGAAGATTCGCAAATTCGCATATGCAACAAGTAGACCAAGCAAGTAGTGGTACACGGAAACACACACGCAAATAGATAAATGGGATTGTGCAAACAAAAAGTGAGCCAAAATGTGGAATCCATGAAAATGCTCTTGTTGCACAATACTAGAGAGACGCTAGCACGATTGCACAATAGGCGGATACGGAGCTTGTGCACAACCTACTAGGCAAAAATGCAACGATCTCTATCCCAAGTATGCTATGTGTATGGTATTTCGGTGCAATGATCCAAGATGATCTTATATGACAATCTTAATGTTGTATGATGCTATGCTTGTTGCTTATAAGCTCTTTGCTTATCTTTCCTCTTTGCTTAAAAGCTTGAGTGGCTCTTTCTCTTTTGAGCTCTTTTCTTATGCAAACTTGACGAACCAAGATAGCAATTGTGTATGCGATGACAACTTTGTGACACACAAGTTGATTCCGAGATATGCACCGCGATGGTATGTATGATATGGTGTATGCAACTAATGTGCACAAGTCACGTTGCCGGCAATACTCAATGGCTAGTCTCGATGGGTAAGCAACACAAAAGATGGTCTATGATGGTTATCAATGCAATTGCAAGGTATGACAAAGATGTCGTCGAAGTTACCGTCCGTAGCGAAGATGAGTAATCGACCAAAATGAGCGTTTGTTGTTGATGTCGCACCGCGCCTAAATAGCTGAAACACAAAAGGACACGGAAATCTCACTCAAATTGTCGAACCCAAAGTCGAATGGTGGTACGGAGGTTGTGTTGCTGGGGTTTGGCAAGTGGAAGTGGTGGTGGTTGGGGTGGGGAGGTGGTATGTAGGTGTATGTGGTGGTGGTGGTGGAGGAGGACTGCACAACTGCAGTTTCGGCAGAGGAAGCTGGATGATCCGGGCCAGGAGCCGGATGATCCAGGCCAGGAGCCGGATGATCCGGGTCGGAGTCCGGATGATCCGGGCAGGTCAACCTCGCACGGGAACTGCTCGGGAAGAACACGAAAACGGGGAGAAATTTGACGATTTCGGGGATTTTGGATGGATTTCAAGGGGGAGAAGGTGGGGAAAAGCAAGATCCACGAGTTACACACCGAATCCACGGATCAAAATCAACAAAACATCATCAAAACCAACAAATCACAAAAAAAATTGGGGGTATTTTTGTGGGGATTTTCGGATTTAGGACGAAAACAACAAAATCAAGCTAGAAAACACGGGGTAGGGGCTCCAAAAACATGATCAACGTGGCTCATGATACCATATGATGTAGGGTGGAACCCTATAGCATCGATCTTTCACGTTTGGAGTGGATCCTACGGGGGAATCACGAAGAACACGCGGAAGCACAAGGGGAAACACGGGGACAACAAGAGGGAATCACTCAACCAACAAAGAATCGATCACACAAGTGCTAGATCACCACACACATAAGAGATCCACAAGATACAAAGTCAACAAAGGTAAGGATACAAAGGAACCGTTCAACTCCAAGAGGAGGCCTTGATGTTCTTCCCTAGATAGGGGTCTTGAATCCGCTGGGGGATCTTCTCCGAAGAGGTCCTGAGCTCCGAGGAGAAGTAACCAAGTGGATGAGCAAAGGCTCTCACACAAATATGAGCTAATCCAATGCTAAGTCTCAAAGTGAGGAGAGGGGGTCCTATTTATAGACTTGGGGGCGAAGGGGTACATGGGCTCAGCCCAACACGCGCACACAGGCGCTAGCCGGATGATCCGGACGAGGGTCCGGATGATCCGGGCTGGTCCGGATGATCCGGGTGGAGGCCCGGATGAGCCGGAGGGTCGGCTGATGGTCGCGCAGGGTCGGATGTCCGGCTGGAGGTCCGGACGTCCGGGCCGGGTCCGGATGATCCGGGACTGGGTCCGGATGATCCGGCTTCAGGTTTGAGCTTCGGGAGTCCTCGCTTGATTTAGCCGGATCGTCCGGGCCGGGGTCCGGATCGTCCGGGCTCTGTCCGGATCGTCCGGGCCGCCGTCCGGATCATCCGGCCATCCTGGTCCTTGGTGATTTTTCCTCTCCGTCTTCATGCATGTCTTCCGCTTCAGGTTCTCCTTGCCTCCTAGCTTCTTCATGGTTGACTCGTTGGTACCTGAGTATGCATAGCGTTTCTGTTTGAGGTAGTAACCATGTCTCGTGTGAATCGAAAGGGAATTGTGAGAGGAGTGATGTCACCTCGGTTTCAAGAGCTCTTGCACGTGCTCGAGTCATAGGTCCTTGTGGGGTTGGAGGTGTTGATGTAGAGTCCATGGGGATGGTGGAAGGATGCTCCGCATCAGATCTCTAACTAACCTATATTAAGCAGTTTAGAATAAGCAGTAAGGTATGAAAGCAGGTAACAAAAACAGGCCATGCATCAGAATAGGATCATACAAAAGCGGTAGGAGTTCTAATGCAAGCAAGAGAGGGAAAGAAATGGGCGATATCAGAATGAACAAGGGGAGTTTGCTTGTCTGGTTGCTCTGCGGCAAAGGCAGGGTCGTCAGTGGTGCCGTCGGTCTCCGGAGCTGCGTCGGTCTCGAGGACTACGTCAGCACCGGGATCTGCCAAGAGATAAGAGGGGCAGGAAACAAATAAATACACATCAATCATATGCAACACAGAGTATGCTATGCTAACATGCAGTGCAGGGTTGCCTAAAAACATGTCTAAGTCATATAAGTTATTTTAGGATTTAAGTTGGAATTATTAACCGGTGTATATGCACTATTCATCTACTAGAAACGGGCGGAAAGTTGTGGGTTCACCTAGAGGGTCCCGACACGGAAACAGCTGGCACGATCGAGTTCGTCTCGTCATTTTGAGCAACTTTCATGTATAAAGTTTTTCGACCTGAGCTACGGTTTAATTTCTACAAATTTTCAAAGATTAAAACATTTCTGAAATTATTTAATTTTAACAGAAATGGAAATATGACGTCAGCATTGCGTGGGGGGGCGTCAGCATTGCGTGGGGGTGACGTCAGCAGTCAACAGACTCGCTGACGAGGGTCAAACCTGACATGTGGGTCCAGTGGGAGCCACATGTCATCCTTTGTTAGCTTAATAGTGGATTAAACTAATCTAGCAGGGTTAATTAGGGGTGTGGGCCCCGGGTGTCAGTGAGTGTTTAGGTTAATCTAATTACTTTATTTATAAAAACGTTTATTAGGCTAATTAACATAAGGGGCCCACATGTTAGTGGCTAGGAGCTGCCTAGTCAGCATGTTTACTAGGTCAACCCAGTCAACGGGGGGCCCCCAGGGCCCACTGGCAGTGGCCCAGAGATGGGACCCGGCCAACCATGTAGGTGGGCGGCGCCGGAGTTGCTCCGGTGGCCTCCCGCGGCGGCAATCTCGCCGGAGATGCTGGGGAAGCACCACAGGGCACCAAATCGCGTGTGGTTTGTTGTGTTAGAACTAGAACTCGATGTCGCATCGCGTGGTGAGGTCGGTTGGGCTCGGGGTGGCCAGAACTGCGCTGGTGATGGGTGGAGGCGGCGGTGGTTTTCAGGCAATCGCCGCAACACAGCAGCAGCGCGCTAAAGCGTGAACTAACGGGCGCGGAAGGCGCTACACAACGTGGCGAGCGTGTTGGGCACCAGCCCGTGACCAAATGGTCGACGGAGACACGCCGACGACGTGCGCGGGTGGCGGCGCGTTCGGGCGCTGCAGAGGGAGTAGCTAGCGAGCGTGCGAGAGCGGCCAAAGAGATGGGGGAGCAAGAGAGGCTCACCGAGCAGCTACGAAAAGCCCGTGCGGGCTTAGGGGTAGCAAAGGTTAACGGAGACCATGGCGGGCGGCGGCGACCGAGAAGAGAGCGGAGATCGATCCCGAGCGTGTGGTCACTCCCGAGCTCGATGACAAGGTGTAGTCGAGGCAGACGAGCGAGGCGGAGCGGTAGGGCGCGTCGGCAAGGCGAACGGGAGGCGGTGGCCGCGGCTATGGTGAATGGCGGCGAGGGTGGCGCTCGGGCATCCACCCAAATCGAAACAGAGAAGGGGGGCGAGGAGAGGCAACGGATTTAGGGATGGCTAGGGTTTGGCAGGGGGCTTCGCTGGTGACCTTATCTACGCGGGGCAGGAGCGGATGACCGGCGTGTGGCCACTCGCGGCCACGGGAGGTTCACGGGCGTCCACGACGCCCTGTATGAACAGGGAAGGAGAAGGCGCCGGTGATGGGCTGGACCTGCTCCTGTAGCAAGCAGCCCTAAGTGCACAGTGCACTTAGGCCTTTTCTCTTTTTCTTTTATATTTTTTCTTTTTCTTTTAAGTCTTTTCTGTTTTCCTATTTCTTTTAAAACAAAATAGATTAATAAAATATAAGACTTGTAACTAATTTAGCTTAATATAAATTTAGGCCACTACCACATTAGGTTTTAGCACTTGATTAAAATAGTTAGAAATTTTTCTAAATTTAAAAGCATTTAAGTAATTGTTTAAACCACTGTTTTAAATCGTTTAGGTCATTTAACCATTTGCAAAAAAATGTTGGTTCACCACCATTATTTTTTGCAACAACTTGAACATTTTAGTTTTCATGTTTGAGAAGTTTTGAATTTCACTTAGAATTTGAATTTTTGACTGGAATTTCAAATGGGATATTGAACAAAGGTGATTAACCCACTATTTGGAAAAATGATTAGGTTAATCACAGAGGGTTACTGTAGCATGACGCTGGGGGTGTTACAGCTTCGACTTCGATGGGAGCGGATTTAAACAGATCTAGGCAAAAAATTCCACAAGGATGGTAGGGGAGTTGCTCTACAGTGAATAGTAAAAAAAGTTTGTGCTCTGAGAACTTGTCGCCTGGTGTAAGTCATGTTTTATGAGCATGTTGCTAATGGAATTTTGTTTCATCTAAGACTATCCATAGTGAGAGTAACATAGAGAGTAACATAGATAACACCTAAGCATCGATGATGTGGCAGCTAATTAATGAGGAAAGAGACAAATTGAGCTAACATAGGTAGTTACTCACACTATGAGTAACATCACACATATCAAGACAAAATAAGTTCATAGCCTAATAAGAGCATGGTTAATAATACAACCATCGGTCGACTATAACAAGTTGTTATGTCATCTACAGCCAACCTCTTAGTCGGCATGTACAATAGTAAGTTTTAAATATGTACTCCCTCCGTTTCTGTTTAGTCTACATATAAGATTTGGTCAAAGTCAAACTTTGTAAAGTTTGACCAACTTTATAGAAAAAAAATATCAACATCTAAAACACTAAAGCTATATGGTATGGAAATTAATTTGATAGTGCATCTAACAATTTTGATTTCATGATGCATCCCTCGATATATTTTTCTATAAACTTAGTCAAAGTTAATAAGATTTGACTTTAATCAAATCTTATATACAAACTAAAAAGAAACGGAGGGAGTACTAGTTTATCAATAGTTGGCACACCTTACATTCTTAGAAAGCATCTTGGGTCTCGTGTTGCAGTTGGTTACTAACCAAGAGCCCGCTTCTTTTCTCTATCCTCCAACTAAGCAAAGATATATTATTCTTTTCCTTATAGTCTGCTTATGTCACCCTATTATACTTGCTCTAAATGAAATGGTGCAGACACCACACATATAGAGGTAGTAACATAGACTAATAGCATACACATGTTATTAGTCTAAGTTACTCTCCACTATGTCTAAGAAAACATGGTGCCCGGAAACCTCGTTTGCTAAGTCAAGTTGCTAGAAAAACAAGGTGCGCAGAAATCTGCAAGAAGACGCGGCATCAGCTGCCAAGTCAGCAACTTTCCCGTTCCCTCTCTCGCCTGAGGTAGGTATGATGGTGCTCGAACCTGAATGAACCGGATCGGGATGGAGAAAACCGAAGGAGTTTAACCAATGGCAAATGGATCCAGTGTGAGGGGCAGCCTTTGTTGGTGACAAATCCACAACACGTAGCTCCAAACTCAGGGAATAACCATCTACCTTGATCTCAGTTTTCAACTGCAGCTATGGCTCATCGATGGTGGATTAATTTGGACAAGACAAACTCCAATGCACTCTCTTATTTCTACGGTGCTTATATATGATCGCTGCTAAATCAAGATTTCTACACGGAATTTTGTTCACTGCTAAAAACAGCATAAAAGAACCAAGTAAAAACACATCAAATGATAGTTTTACACAAACAATTCCCACTTCTTAGAGCATCTCTAACAGACTCCGTATATCAGCGGCCCTTATATCACGGATAAGGGCCGAGAAATCATAGATTTGAGGGACGAAATAGGCTGCGGCCGAACAGAGCCCGTATTTGAAACCGTAAATTGTGAAAGAAAGCATTTCCGGGCAAAATGAAGAACACATACTATATTCATAGTTTGATCATCACTACATTTCGAAAGTTATTTTACATCGCGATGCCTTCCTACCCTATACTAGGGAAAATCGGAGCTCACTAGAGCTCTCCGGGTGCGGCGGCGACGGGGCTCACTCGTCGTCGGAGGAGACAAGATCGATGTACTTCTTGTCTTGCTCCTCCTACTCGTGGCGCCATGCAGCCTGTTTGGTGTCGAACTCGCGTGCGGCGGCGAGCGCATGCTCGAAGAGGAGGTCACTGAGCTCCTCGTCCAACCGGCGACGCGCGTCCTCCTCCTCCTGCTCGCGCCCAGTGCGCTCGATGAGCGCCGCTTCGAAGGCATCTGTGTCGGGCCTGACGAGGTAGTCCTCCGGGTCGATAACGCCGCGGCCGCGCGGGCGCTCCTTCCCGGCTCGATCTTGACAGCGCGGAGTGGAGGAAGCTCACTGGGCTCCCTCTTCACTGGAAGCAGCAGTGCACCCGAAGAGCTCCCCACGCCGGAAGAGCTCTCTGCGTTGCTTGCGCGCCGCGTCGGCGATGACGGAACACTTGCGCTCCAGGTCTTCGCCGCCACGCGCCGGCCAGAGCTCCACATCGTCGCAGATCGGTGCGCAGGGGCGGCGGATTTAGCTCACCAGCGACGAGAAAATCAGAGAGGGGATTGGTGAATCGCGGCAACTGGGGGATAGGGTTTCGCCCCGTATACTCGCGACAAACCTTTAGATATACCACGTGGGGAAGAGAGGCGGTTTGCAAGCCACCGTAAAATCATTTACGGGCCGGGCGACTATACGCGCTCTGGCCCAAAAAAAGGTCAAACTGGTATAGTCACCGGATTTTTACAGTTCACGCCGCTAAAAGGGGTCTGCTAGAGAAGCTCTTACAAGGCTATCAATATTTCATACCAAGCTAGACCCTCCGCCAAACAAATAGATGACCACCATCCTTACAAGTAGGTTGAACTCTTATCCATTTGGCAGATTATCAACAGAAACTAATGTTGTGCGCAGCCAGATTATACAGATCGTATTCACTTCCTGTGTATCCAACATATTTACCAACGTAAATCCTCGGTCTGTACATCACATATTTACATACATTCCAGTGGAAAATGTAAGATGCGCAGCCAAAGTCTAAAAGAATGTTATGTACCTTGAATGCCAAATAATCTGTGAGCATTAATACAATTTGTCCAGGGGTATATATAAGGAATATGAACCTCCAAATGTTTTCTGTGGGCAAATATAAAACTTTTTACAGTTAGCAGGAATATAGATATATAAAGTGCCAGCTGGTGATTGCCAGGTCCTCAGTCTTGATCAAGGTTGGCTCCACATACGTAGTTATTAACCTCGTAACAAATCAATGATACAAACCATACAAATCTAACGAAAAAGAATATGCCTCTCCACAATAAACATATCCAAGCTTTGATGTAAAAGTTACTGGTCATGGGTTTTCTCATCGATATTTCCCGATTTGTACCTTACTCATGCTGCTCTCCAGCCTCTGTATGCTTGCCGCAACACGTCCAACATTTGGCTTTGAATCTGTGTCATCCTCATCAACACTGTCAGTGTTAGTCTGTAACTTGGCACCACTGTTGGCAGGGCCTGTGTTCGCCATCACACTAGTACCCGTGACATCACTGTTTTCAACATTTCCAGTGTAGGGCTTTGCACTGGTACTGTTGGTATCAACACTGGCAATATCTCCACTGCTGGGCTTAACATCCAAGTCCTTGACTTCGCTATTGGCTATGCTTCCAGTGTTCCGCTTTGCATCAAAATTCTTCATATAACTGTTTACAACGCTTCGAATGTTTCGCTTCCCTTCAATGCTCTTTGCATCTCTGTTGGTAACGCTTCCAATGCTGCTCTTTGTGTCAACACTCTTGTCATCAGTGCTGGCGCTGCTCCAAGTGATGGGCTTTGTATCAACTGTTTTGTCAGCTTTGTTGGAGATGCTTCCAGTGAAAGGCTTTTCATCGGAGCTTTTGGCATTTTTGTTTGTGATGATGCTACCAGAGTGGGGCTTTACATCAGAGTTGTTTCCATCCTTATACATGATTGTTCCAGTTTTGGGATTTACATTAGTGCTTTTGGCATTGCTGTTGGAAATCCTTTCAGTGGGGCGTACCACATCAGCATTCTCAGTGTTACTGTTGATACTGCTTTTAGTGTTCCCCTTTGCATCAATTCTCTGGGCACAACTGTCAGGCATGCTCCCGAAGTTGCATGTTACATCAATGCTCTTAGAAGCAATGTTGGTAACATTCTTACCATCATCACGCTGAAGCCATTTATTCTTTAGACAGTGTGCAGCTGTCGGGCGCTTCTCTGGGGCAAAATCAAGTAAAGGGCATAGAAACTCAGCAAATTCCCGAGCATCTGATTGAGGAGTTTTATATTTGTCAACTAGGACACGTTCAATAGACGAGAATTTCAGTCTTCTTATCCGCTTCAGATCTCCATGGCGATCAAAATACTCCTTCGATTTTGTTCCCATCGTAGCAATCTGAATTCATGGCAAAAAAATACTGCTGAGTTTGTTGATTGTATCAAAAACGTTTAGTCAGAATAAAAGTACATGTACCTTTCTAGGCATCTTTCCTAAGACCTCCATCATTAAAGCCAAGTGATCCTGTAATATTGAACGCTTAGTCATTAACAAAATGCATGAGATATGAAGTGGAACGTCTACAAATATTAGTACAGACAGGAAATTTATTTCCAGTTCCTACATCATATAATAAATTCAAAGTATATATACTTTGTTTTAGGAAGTGTTTCAAAGCCCATGGAAAAATTCCAACTAATACAGTATTATGCTGTGACATTTCCGAGAACTGTACATTAGTCTCATCTTCTTGTATACTTAGAAATGGAGCCCTCTACAAACTCTAGCAGGTACATGTTAACATAGCAAACATCCTTTTGTTATCTGAAAGGTCTTCCATCTCTGTTTGGAATATCAATATAATCTGAGTACATTGTATTAACGATACTTTGGATAAACATGTCAGTTGACTCTTCAACACGATAGTATGTGTCAACATTGTAGTTTCTTCACATTCCTCAAATTCAATCTACCTTGCAAATGCGCCACATGATTGAAGGCAATTCAAAAGACAACATAAAGCATCATGTGTTAGGTTAATGCGGAATGTAACAAGTACCTCATCTTCGCTGTACCCATGCCCTTCCTTGGGCGTAAATAGCATTTCGCCCGTTGTGAGCTCAAATGCAATACACGCAAACGACCACATATCAACAGGAAATGAGTATCCTGCACCAAGAATGACCTCTGGTGCCCGGTACTGCCTTGTCTGAATAAAATCTGTAAATTGCTTGTCAGCCCAACAAGCATTTCCAAAATCTACAATCTTGCATGTCATATCAATCCCATCCAAGCTTCTTTCTGCGCGTGCAAATTCTGCAGCTGATTTTCTTTTCTCAGCAAGCTTTGCGAGCACCCTCCTTGCTCTCATCTTCAGTTTCTTATCAATCGGGTTAAGAACAGCTTCTCCGTTAGGATTCCCCTCAGGCCTCTCAAGATTAGGTTTAAGTCCGGAGCGAATGGGGTCCTTTGAGGGATCGATTGTTGAAACAAGTAGGACATTTTCAAGTTTCAAATCTGAGTGGATGATTCCAAGCTCTCCATGCAAGTAATCAAGACCTACCAAAATGGACCTGCATATTTCCTTCACCCTACCCAGTCCAATGCCTTTGTAGCGGTTGTACTGTACTAGCTTAAGTAAGCTGTCTCCAAGGAATTCAAAGACAAGGCAGATATGCTGCCCATTTGGCCCTGCATGCTTGAAGTGATCTATCAACTGGATGGTGCATTTACAGTTTGAAGGATCTCTCTTAGTGATCTCCGAGAGGAACTCAATTTCATGAAGAGCAGCTTGAGCAAACTCTGGTGCACTCTTCTGAATCTTAAGAGCAACAAATTTCTACAAATAAGGGAGCATTATCATGATCAGCACATCCTATGCACAAGTGAAGCAATAAAATTGAAACGTTTTAGAATTCAGTACATGCTAAGAGAGCTGCAGCTAACCATAACTATATTATGAATATATTTCATGTTAACCAACATAATCTGTGATTAAATGCCATTATGGCATTATAAACAACATTAAAAGAACTGTCCAAGACCTTTAATTTGTTAAAAGAGTAAGTGTAATTTTCTACGGCACAATTGGCTATTTAACATGGGCCATGTAAACCAGCCAGGCTAATCATTCAGTCATCAAAAAGTTGATGTTTCCCCCCAATAGCATCAGAAATGGGTAAACGAATCCCCCGCTAACAACAACAACAACAACAACAATAACAAAGCTTTAGTCCCAAACAAGTTGGGGTAGGCTAGAGGTGAAACCCATAAGATCTCACGAAAATAGAAAACCTATATACTACATGCACCCACCATAGGTCCCTTTCCGGGGACCACGCGCAGGGGCTCGCGCCCGCAACAAGGAGCTGACCAGTTAGTCGACAGCCGCCGCCTTATGATCCAATCGATGTCGACTTTAACAACCCACCCACCCACCTCTAATTCGACAAAGGACGAGATCTAGACCACGCGTGCATTAGACGGAGGATACGACTGGATCGCGGTCATCTCCGGTTCGGGGGATGGAAGGATCAGATATGATCTCGGTCGGAACAGGGTGGAATCAAGGTTGGGAAAGCGGCCGACGGACCTGGGACTCGACGTCGAAGGCGAGCCAGACGGTGGAGAAGTTGCCCCACCCGAGCTTGCGCTGGGTGACGTAGCGTCCGGCGGCGAACTGGTCCCCAGGGCGCACGGCGTGGTATCCGCCCTTGCGGTACCCGTCGACCCCCTCGTCGTCCTCCTCCTCCTCGTCGCCCGACGACGACGGGGACAGCGACGCCCGCGACATTGCTCCTCCTCCTCCTCCCGAGATCCGGCCTGCGGGGCCCACCTCGATCACCGGCGGCGACGAGGAGCCGTCGGTGGTCGCTCGTTCGCTGGCAAGTTGGTTGATTTTTTAAGAACAGGGAGGCTCCAAGTTGGTCGATTGGTTGGGGTGGTTTCCTCTTCGGTTGGGTTGGGAATCGCGGAGGCGATCGAGGCGAAGGAGGTGGTGGTGGTGGGGTGGGTGTCGCGTTCTTTACCTTTTTCAGGGGGGTAGAGGGAGGGAAGCCGCGGAGGCGTGCAGGAGCGGCGAGTTTTCGCACCTGCTATTTTTGATGTATTGCTTGTCGATCAGCCGGGAGAGCATTTCGCTCTCAGGTTGTCTGTTTTCGAAAAATGAGGTGTGTTTCGCCTTTTTCTCCGGCTTTTGAAACATCATATTGCAAAACACATGTCTTTCTTGAACTAGCAAGAGTATTAGCTCCAAACTTCATTACTGCATGTCCTCCCAAGATACAAGTAGGTGGTTCGACCAGGCCGACGAATGGTGTCAAGTAGAATGTAGATGCAGGATTCGATCTGATGTGCTTGAAGGACCTCTCAGAGCTGTTATCAGAGATCACAATGGTAACTTTCTTGTTGCAGCAAAGGAAATTTTTTAACATATGTACGATGCGTTTACAGCCGATATGGATATGTCAAGTTGAATGTAAATGCATGATTCGATCCAGGTGCACTTGAAGGACCTGTCGGAGCTGTTATCAGAGATTACGGTGGTAACTTTCTTGCTGCAACAAAGGGAAAAATTGACATATGCTACGATGCGTTCACGGCCGAAACAGTCGCAATACGCTTTGGACTGAACCTCGCTTGCACTGCTGGATGTAGTAAGATTGAAGTAAACTCACACAGCGAGGAGATCATTTCAGCACTTCAGGACGAGAGTTCATCCTCTGTTGCTAGTGTCATTTTTTATGATTGTTAGTTTATGTCTTTGGACTTCATTCATATCATCTATCAACATTGCTTTAGGGAGAATAATAGAGTAACCCATGAACTAGCTAGAGTAGTTAAATTCAATTCTTCTGGTGTTTGATTGGATGCATCCTTTGGTCTTTTATCCCTTTGATTGTTTTTGAGGCTACAGTTTACCAAAATAATAAATGTGGTATTGAATGTAAAAAAGAAAAGCATCTACAATTAGACGCCTCAAATCCCCCCTCCCCCCAAAAATGCCAACCGACCTAGACGGGCGCCTCAAACCGGCCTTAAATGCCCGGGCTGATCGGCATCCCTCATATCTAGATCAAATATGGGGCGGATATGGGGAGGCCCGGGCGCGTCCGCCATGTCGGACACGGCCCGTGCTGGCCCACCCGATGCCACATATATTCGTCCCCATCGGCTCCCTAGACCAAACCCTGGCCACTCCAATCCGCCACCCAAGCTCCTATTCGGCGATCTCCGACCTTCTCCGGCATGGCGGGTAGGGGATCTGACTCCGACCAGTCCGGATGCTTCGACTGGGGTGTCCCCCGTGCGGGTGGGAGGAGGCAATGGTCGTCTACATTGCACTTCACCGCTCCCGGGAGGACTGTGCCCAACCCAAGCCGGGATATGTCCGCGCGCGAGTCCATTGCGTCGGCACATCGGGCTCTCGGATCCTCAAGGGCTGGATCATCATGGTCCTCCTGGGAGCCTTCCAATCTCTCTTTCCTCGTCACCGGTCCGCCGGAGTATGAGTGCTACCAGGACCAGTGCCCCGTCGTGGGAAGTTTAGGATGAGGGTGGCCGAGGCCCCCCTCGCTGCCGACATGGTGGCGGCGAAGGCCGCTGATGCAGCGGCACACGCTGCCATAGAGGAGGAAGCCATTCGCACCCGCACTATAAAGAAGCGACATCGGAGGAAAGCGCGCGCCCTCGCCCGAGAGCAGAATCGGGTTGTCTGTGTCATGGTTAGACTGCCCCCCAAGTAGGAGGAGGACACCGATGTGTTGGACAACTCCGGCGATTAGCAGATACGGCTCAATCCATACTGTGTTTTTGACCACTACTTCCGTGAGAAGGACGACAAGGATGTCGGGAAGGGCAAGGGCAGAGTGGATGATCTTCTACACAGCTAGTATGTAGGTAAAAATGCCAAATTTTGGTAGTCCGATGGCATGTCCTGATGTCGTAGGTAGATGATGTGTGTAATGCATCATTTACGTAGTTGCATGACTTTGTATGGATTTGAAGTATGCTAATTGAGGTGTCCAGTTGTGAGAATGGAAACTTAAGGTATGACCGGTCAGTGCTCGTGGACGCGCCCGGGCGTGTCCGCGGACGTTTAAGGGGTCGGATTTGCCAAGTCCGGTTGTAGATGCTTTAAGCTGTAAATGTTTTCCCTCCAAAACTTCAAATTCTACAGCGCTTGTATCATAAAGAATTGTAACACAGATGTATGTGCTTTGCAACAGAAGAAATAAACTCTCACACACCCCTAGTAAGTCATCTGTGTCACCACTTTTCCTGTTTATCATCATCGTCGATGCTGGTCACCTGTCTACCTATTTACGACAAATGTGATCAATCCCGGTGGTGAGCTAGGTCATCACACTCTGTCATGCCAATTTCACGAGCCTCTTGTAAGAGTAATAGAGAGGGGATTGGTTTGTCAACCTTGTGCTTTTATATGTCATTTTATATTATTTTTGTGGACTAAACAATTAACTCTTAGTGCCTAATGTTATTTCCTGTTTTTTGCCTATGTTTTGTTTCGCAGAAAAAACATACTGCTACTGCTTGAGCTTGCGTTGATTTTTCCCTTGAAGAGGAAAGGGTGATGCAGCAAAGTAGAGATAAGTATTTCCCTCAGTTAAGAACCAAGGTATCAATTCAGTATGAGGCACAAGCAAGTCCCCAATATATGCACCTGCACAAACTAACAAACACTTGCACACAACGTGAAAAAGGGGTTGTCAATCCCTTCACAACCACGAACAAGAGTGAGATCTAATAGAGATAGGTTTAAAAGATAAGTAAAAAGCAAAATAAAGTAAACACAAATAAATTGCAGCAAGGTATTTTTGGATTTTCGGTTTTATAGATCTGAAAATAATATGATGGAAAATAGACCCGGTGGCCATAGGTTTCACTAGAGGCTTCTCTCTTGAATAAAGCATATGGTGGGCAAACAAATTACTGTTGAGCAATTGATAGAAAAGCTTCTATATAAGTAGATCCATCTAATAGCTTCTTCTTTGGGTTTTTTTAGTTAAAAGTTAGCCATTGCAACTTCGTGTACTTCATTTGTGTCCAACGACCAGACCAAGACCGCTTACCTCCACCAAATCGATAGTTATCATCTCATACAAATATTGGGACACCCCGCCTCTATCAAGTGGTATCAATTTTCAGGTTGCTTGGCGAGAATTTCCAGTTATACCTAGATTAGTTTTACTTTCCTACCTACTACACAAGAAAAAGGCATAAAAAAGTTAGATCTATTCATCCTTTGTCCAAGCCAATCTGAGCCTTTGCAATTTTCTTTTCATTGCTTGCATAGTTGAATTTTTGGTTGCATCGTCGTGTCGAGTTGCTGGTCTTAGTGTCTAGTTCGTTTAGAGTTTCGAGTTCTGTTTACATTAGTAAAGGCCAAAGAAGCCCACCCACAAAGAAAAAAAGAAAAGAAAAGAAAAAAAAGAAAGAAAAAGAAAAGGGGCAATGCTACTATCCTTTTTCCACACTTGTGCTTCAAAGTAGCACCATGTTCTTCATATAGAGAGTCTCCTATATTGTCACTTTCATATACTAGTGGGAATTTTCATTATAGAACTTGGCTTGTATATTCCAACGATGGGCTTCCTCAAATGCCCTAGGTCTTCATGAGCAAGAAAGTTGGATGCACACCCACTTAGTTTCTTCAGTTTGAGCTTGCACACACTTATAGCTCTAGTGCATCCGTTCCATGGCAATCCCTACTCCTCGCATTGACATCAATTGATGGGCATCTTCATAGCCCGTTGATTAGCCGCGTTGATGTGAGACTTTCTCCCTTTTTTTGTCTTCTCCATATAAACCTCCACCATCATATTCTATTCCACCTATAGTGCTATATCCATGGCTTGCGCTCATGTATTGCGTGAGGGTTGAAAAAGCTGAAGCGCGTTAAAAAGTATGAACCAATTGCTCGGCTTGTCATCGGGGTTGTGCATGATGGGGGCATTTTGTGTGACGAAAATAAAGCATGGCCAAACTATATGATTTTGTAGGGATAAGCTTGCTTTGGCCTTGTTGTTTTGAAAAGACATGATTGCTTTATTAGTACGCTCGAAGTATTATTGTTTTTATGTCAAATGATAGACTATTGCTTTGAATCACTCGTGTCTTAATATTATAGACATATGATCAAGATTACGCTAGGTAGCATTCCACATCAAAAATTATCTTTTTTATCATTTACCTACTCGAGGACGAGCATGAATTAAGCTTGGGGATGCTGATACGTCTCCGTCGTATCTATAATTTTTTATTGTTCCATGCCAATGTTATTCAACTTTTATATACTTTTGGTAACTTTTTATACTATTTTTTGGGACTAACATATTGATCCAAATTGCCTAGTGCCGATTCTCACTGTTGCATATTTTTGTTTCAGAAACCCAATATCAAACGGAGTCCAAACGGGATAAAATGGACGGAGAATTATTTTGGAATATTTGTGATTTTTGGGAAGTAAAATCAAGCGAGGCAGTGCAGGGGGAGGAGATAGGGGCGCCCAGGAGGCAGGCGCGCCCTGGACTCTCCTGGTCCCTTGTAAGGCGGTTGACGCTCTTCTTTTGCCGCAAGAAAGCTAATTTTATGAGAAAGATCTGGGCGAAAGATTCACCCCAATCGGAGTTACGGATCTTCGGATATAAAAGAAACGGTGAAGGGGTAGAATCTGAGAACGCAGAAACACAGAGATAGATCCAATATCGGAGGGGCTCTCGCCCCTCCCAAGCCATGGGAGCCAAGGACCAGAGGGGAAACCCTTCTCCCATCTAGGGAGGAGGTCAAGGAAGAAGAAGAAGAAGAGGGCCTCTCTCCCCCTTGCTTTCGGTGGCGCCGGAGCGCTGCCGGGGGCCATCATCATCACCACGATCTTCACCAACACCTCCATGATCTTCCCCAACATATCCATCACCTTCCCCCATCTATATTCAGCGGTCCACTCTCCCGCTACCCGCTGTACCCTCTACTTGAACATGGTGCCTTATGCTTCATATTATTTTCCAATGATGTGTTGCCATCCTATGATGTCTGAGTAGATTTTCGTTGTCCTATCGGTGATTGATGAATTGCTATAATTGGTTTGAGTTGCATATTTATCATTGGTGTTGTCCTATTGTGCCCTCCGTGTTGCGCAAGCGTGAGGGATTCCCGGTGTAGGGTTTGCAATATGTTTATGATTTGCTTATGGTGGGTGGCGTGAGTGACAGAAGCACAGACCCAAGTAAGTAGGTTGTTTGCGTATGGGATAAAGGGGACTTGAGACTTTAATGCTATGGTTGGGCTTTACCTTAATGAATCTTTAGTATTTGCGAATGCTTGCTAGAGTTCCAATCATAAGTGCATATGATCCAAGTAGACAAAGTATGTTAGCTTATGCCTCTCCCTCAAATAGAACTGCAATAGTGATTACCGGTCTAGTAACGTAGTCAATTGCTTAGGGACAATTTCACAACTCCTACCACCACTTTTCCACACTCGCTATATTTACTTTATTGCATCTTTATCTAAACAGCCCCTAGTTTATATTTACGTGTTCTTTATTATCTGGCAAACTTATCCTATCACACCTACAAAGTACTTCTAGTTTCATACTTGTTCTAGGTAAAGCGAACGTCAAGTGTGCGTGAGAGTAAATATCGATGGCCGATAGGACTTGAGAGAGTATTTGTTCTACCTTTAGCTCCTCGTTGGGTTCGACACTCCTACTTATCGAAAGAGGCTACAACTATCCCGTATACTTGTGGGTTATCATAAAGATAGGAGTGTGATGGTGATACGATTCCAGGGCACCTCCCCCAAGCTTGGCAGTTGCCAAGGGGAGTGCCCATACCCATGTGTTTATGTCTCCCTCTTCGAAAGTGGTGATGTTGGAGTTGTTGATGAGGCTTGTCGTCCGTCTTCCAAGGCATAGGCTCACCATCATAGAAGGATGATCGAGTCTCCGGATCATCAAATCTGCAACCAAACTCATCCTCTTGAATCTATATTCATACTCACAGTTTTGGTTTTGCAGGTCATAGATCTGGGCTTGGAGGTGCTCGATTTTCTCATGAAGCTTGAAGATGGTCTCCCCAATGTTCTTGGCATCTAGCTTGTGGTTGTTGGTGAATTCTGCGATCATCATCTGGTTGGCGTTGAGTCCGCGTTCCACCATCCCTTGGCACTTGAAAACTTGTTGTTCCATTGCTTCGAGTCTTGTCTCCACACTTCCGGTCCTCCTTGGTCCCTCAACATCGCGGATGTGCAGCACCCTCTCACGCATCTCAATGGTTTGAGGGTGATGCAACACCTTCATGAGGTAGGGGTTGATGACCTTCTCGAAAAACTTGTCCTTGGGGGCGCTTGAAGACGTCATGGTGCTCTAGATCTGTCAGAAAAATAGCTCGAAACAAAGACAGATGATATTTGCGTGATATGGTGGTCAAAACCTTCGGGAGATTATATAATGAGTTTTTACCGACCAAAAGAAGTATCATGCAATAAAATGGAGTCCAGAGAGCACGCGAGGTGCCCACGAGGCAGGGGGGCGCCCAGGGGGTAGGGCGCACCCTCCACCCTTGTGGACGCCTCATGTCCTTCACGAACTACTTCTTATTTTCCTATTTTCTTAAATATTCAAAAAACGGAGAAAATTTGCTATTAGAACAGTTCTGGAGTCGGTTTACTTACCGTACCACATACCTATTCCTTTTCGGAGTCTGAAACGTTCTGGAAAGTGTCCCTTATGTATTCCTCTGGGGTTACGGTTTCAATAACATTAGTTTCAACATTTATGGGATTACCTAAGATATAATGTTTGATCCTTTGACCGTTCACCACCCTCGGACTTGTGCCTTCGAAGTTGTTGATTTTTATGGCACCGGAACGATAGACCTCCTCGATAACGTAAGGCTCTTCCCACTTAGAGAGAAGTTTTCCTGCAAAAATCTTAAACGAGAGTTGAATAGCAACACATAATCACCTACATTGAACTCACGCTTTTGTATCCTTTTGTCATGCCATCTTTTAACTTTTTCTTTAAACAGTTTGGCATTATCATAGGCCTGAGTTCTCCATTCATCAAGTGAGCTAATGTCAAATAACCTCTTCTCACCGGCAAGTTTGAAATCATAATTGAGCTCTTTAATGGCCCAATATGCCTTATGTTCTAGTTCGAGAGGTAAGTGACATGCCTTTCCATAAACCATTTTATATGGAGACATACCCATAGGATTTTTATATGCAGTTCTATAAGCCCATAATGCATCATCAAGTTTCTTGGACCAATTCTTTCTAGATCTATTAACAGTCTTTTGCAGAATTAATTTAAGCTCTCTATTACTCAATTCTACTTGACCACTAGACTGTGGGTGATATGGAGATGCAATTCTATGATTAACATCATACTTAGCAAGAATTTTACGAAAAGCACCATGAATAAAATGTGAACCACCATCAGTCATTAGGTATCTAGGGACTCCAAACCTCGGAAAAATAACTTCTTTAAGCATCTTAATAGAGGTGTTATGATCAGCACTACTAGTTGGAATAGCTTCTACCCACTTAGTAACGTAATCAATAGCAACTAAAATATGTGTATGCCCATTAGAGGAAGGAAACGGTCCCATATAATTAAAGCCCCAGACATCAAATGGTTCAATAACAAGAGAATAATTCATAGGCATTTCTTGACGTCTACTAATATTACCAATTCTTTGACATTCATCACAAGATAACACAAACTTACGGGCATCCTTGAAGAGAGTAGGCCAATAAAAACCAGATTGCAATACCTTATGCACAATTCTGTCTCCAGCGTGGTGTCCTCCATAAGCTTAGGAGTGAAACTTGCATAGGATCTATTCCTGTTCATGCTCAGGTACACAACGTCTAATAACACCATCTACTCCTTCTTTATAAAGGTGTGGGTCATCCCAGAAGTAATGCCTTAAATCATAGAAAAACTTTTTCTTTTGCTGGTATGTGAAACTAGGTGGTATGAATTTAGCAACAATGTAATTAACATAATCAGCATACCATGGAGCAGCACGAGAAGCATTTATGACAGCTAATTGTTCATCAGGGAAGCTATCATCAATAGGTAGTGGGTCATCAAGAACATTCTCTAACCTAGACAAGTTGTCTACAACGGGGTTCTCAGCTCCCTTTCTATCAATAATATGCAAATCAAATTCTTGTAGTTGGGGAACCCATCTAATAAGTCTAGGTTTAGCATCTTTCTTTTCCATAAGATATTTAATAGCAGCATGATCAGTGTGAACAATTACTTTAGAATCAACAATATAAGGTCTAAATTTATCACAAGAAAATACAACTGCTAGAAATTCTTTTTCAGTAGTAGCATAATTTCTGGGCACTGTCTAGAGTTTTACTAGCATATTGAATAACATTTCATTTCTTATCAACTCTTTGTCCTAGAACAGCACCTACAGCATAATCACTAGCATCACACATAATTTCAAAGGGTAAATTCCAATCAGGTGGCTGAACAATAGGTGCAGTAATCAAAGTTTTCTTAAGTATTTCAAATGCTTCTACACAATCATCATCGAAGACAAAAGGAATATATTTTTGTAAGAGATTAGTCAGAGGCCTAGAAATTTTAGAGAAGTCCTTAATGAAACTCCTATAAAAACGGCATGACTAAGGAAACTTCTTATACCTTTAATGTCCTTGGGACACGACATCTTTTCAATAGCATCAACTTTACCTTTATCAACTTCAATACCTCTTTCAGAAATTTTATTCCCCAAGACAATACCTTCATTAACCATAAAGTGGCACTTCTCCCTATTCAATACAAGATTTCTATATTCGCATCTCTGCAAAACTCGATCAAGGTTGCTCAAGCAATCATCAAAAGAAGACTCATCAACAGAGAAATCATCCATGAAGACCTCGACAATATTTTCACAAAAGTCAGAGAATATAGCCATCATGCATCTTTGAAAGGTAGCAGGTGCATTACATAAACCAAAAGGCATACGTCTATAAGCAAAAGTACCGAAAGGGCAAGTAAAAGTGGTCTTTTCTTGATCCTCGGCTGACACAAGTATTTGAGAGAAACAAGAGTAACCATCTAGAAAGCTACTATCTCAGAGTCAAGTCCATATTTAGTGCTAAATTCACGAAAAGCATCTGTATAAAAGATTTAACACAATCAAACTTAGGTGTCATACCTGACTCCTTACCTTCGTTGAGATCCCAATCTTCAGAGTTGTGTTTGATTCTTTCCAATAAATACCATCTGAATTCAATTGTCTTCATCATAAAGGAACCAGTACAAGAAGTATCGAGCATGGAGCGATTGTTGAGAGAAAGCCGAGCATAAATTTTTTGAATAATCATTTCTCTTGAGAGCTCATGATTGGGGCATTAATATAACATTGACTTAAGCCTCCCCCAAGTTTGAGCGATGCTTTCTCTTCACGAGGCCAAAAATTATATATATAATTACGATCACGATGAACAAGATGCATAGGATAAAACTTCTGGTAAAATTCCAATTTCAATCGGTTGTAGTTCCATGATCCCATATCATCACATAGCCTATACCATGTCAATGCCTCTACCTTCAAAGATAAAGGGAAGACCTTCTTCTTGATAACATCGTCGGGCATACCTACAAGCTTAAATAATCCACAAACTTCATCCACATAGATTAGGTGCAAATCGGGATGCAATGTTCCCTCTCCTGTAAAGGGATTAGCTAGCAGTTTATCTATCAAACCCGAAGGAATTTCAAAGTAAACATTTCAGTAGGTTCAGTAGGTTGAGGAGCAATTCTTTGCTCTACTGGTCGAGGTGAAGATACCCCGAACAAGCCCCTCAAAGGATTATGTTCCATAGTAACAAGTGACAGTAAATTTCAGCACACTATATAAATTTTTCCATACCAAGTTCCACTCACCAAAGGCACTTCACTCCCCGTCAACAGCACCAGAAAAGAGTCTTGATGACCCACAAGTGTAGGGGATCTATCGTAGTCCTTTCGATAAGTAAGAGTGTCAAACCCAACGAGGAGCAGAAGGAAATGACAAGCGGTTTTCAGTAAGGTATTCTCTGCAAGCATTGAAATTATTGGTAACAGATAGTTTTGTGATAAGGTAATTCGTGAAAGTAAATAAAGTGCAGCAAGATGGCCCAATTATTTTTGTAGCAAAGGACAAGCCTGGAAAAGTTCTTATATAGAGAAAACCGCTCCCGAGGACACATGGGAATTATCGTCAAGCTAGTTTTCATCACGCTCATATGATTCGCGTTCGTTACTTTGATAATTTGATATGTGGGTGGTCGGTGCTTGGGTACTGCCCTTTCTTGGACAAGCATCCCACTTATGATAAACCCCTATTGCAAGCATCCACAACTACAAAAGAAGTATTAAGGTAAACCTAACCATAGCATGAAACATATGGATCTAAATCAGCCCCTTACGAAGCAACGCATAAACTAGGGTTTAAGATTCTGTCAGTCTAGCAACCCATCATCTACTTATTACTTACCAATGCCTTCCTCTAGGCCCAAACAATGGTGAAGTGTCATGTAGTCGACGTTCACATAACACCACTAGAGGAGAGACAACATACATCTCATCAAAATATCGAACGAATACCAAATTCACATGACTACTTATAGCAAGACTTCTCCCATGTCCTTAGGAACAAATGTAACTACTCACAAATCATATTCAAGTTCATAATTAGAGGGGTATTAATATGCATAAAGGATCTGAACATATGATCTTCCACCGAATAAACCAACTAGCATCAACTACAAGGAGCAATCAACACTACTAGCAACCCGCAGGTACCAATCTGAGTTTTTGGGACAAAGATTGGATACAAGAGATGAACTAAGGTTTGAGAGGAGATGGTGCTGGTGAAGATTTCGATGGAGATTGACCCCCTCCCAATGAGAGGATCCTTGGTGATGACGACGGTGATGATTTCCCCCTCCCGGAGGGATGTTTCCCCGGCAGAACAGCTCTGCCAGAGCCCTAGATTGGTTCTGCCAAGGTTCCGCCTCATCGCGGTGGTGTTTCGTTCGGAAAGCTTGCTTATGATTTTTTTCCAGGGTAAAAGACTTCATATAGCAGAAGATGGTCACCGGAGGGCTGCCAGGGGGCCCACGAGGCATGGGGCGCGCCCCCACCCTCGTTGCCAGGGTGTGGGCCCCCCTCTGGTACTTCTTCCGCTCAGTATTTTTTATTAATTCCAAAAATGACTTTCGTGGAGTTTCAGGACTTTTGGAGTTGTGCAGAATAGGTCTCTAATATTTGCTCCTTTTCCAAATTTGAGAATCCCGGTGCCGACATTCTCCCTCTTCATGTAAACCTTTTAAAATAAGAGAGAATAGGCATAAGTATTGTGACATAACGTGAAATAACAGCCCATAATGCAGTAAATATTGATATAAAAGCATGATGCAGAATGGAAGTATCACAACCCGACACGTAAGAGGGGTTGTCAATCCCTCCTCGGGCAAAAGATAGATCGGTTTGTATGATTTTGGATAAATAGATCTCGCAATAACACAAAATAAAATAATTAATAAAAAGTGCAGCAAGGTATTTTTGGGTTTTTGGAATAATAGATCTGAAAATAAAAGCAAATAAAAATAGACCTCAAAGCAAATATGATAAAGAATAGACCCGGGGCCTTAGATTTCACTAGTGGCTTCTCTTGAGAAATAGCACACGGTGGGTAAAAAAATTACTGGTGGATAATTGATAGAAGATTGAATAATTATGATGATATCCAAGGCGATGATCAATATATAGGCATCACGTCCAAGATTAGTACAGCGGCTCCTGCCTACATCTACTATTATTACTCCCCACATCAACCGCTATCCAGCATGCATCTAGTGTATTAAGTTCATGAAGAGACAGAGTAATGCAATAAGAACGATGACATGATGTAGAGGTCTATTCATGTAGGAATAGCCCCCATCTTGTTATCCTTAATAGCAATGATACATGCGTGTCTTGCCGCCCCTTCCGTCACTAGGAAAGAACACCGCAAGATCGAACCCATCACAAAGCACCTCTTCCCATGGCAAGAAAAATCGATCTACTTGGCCTAACTAAACCAAAGATTCGAAGAAGACATATGAGGCTATAAGTAATCATGCATATAAGAGAACGAAGAAGACTCAAATAATATTCATGGATATAGATCTGATCATAAACTCAAAGTTCATCGGATCCCAATAAACACACTGCAAAAAGAGTTACGTCAAATAGATCTCCAAGAGACCATTGTATTGTGAATCAAAAGAGAGAGAGAGAAAGAGGAATTCATCTGGCTACTGCCTACGGACCGGTAGGTCTATGGTGGACTACTCGCGCATCATCGAAGAGGCAGCAATGAGGATGATGAACCCCTCAGTGATGGTGTTAGATTGGATCTCGTGGTTCTGGAACTTTCGGCGGCTGGAATTGTGTTTCGTTGACTCCCCTAGGGTTTCTGGAATATTTGGGAATTTAAAGGGCGAAGAGGCGGTGCAGGGGGCTCCGTGGGGGGCATAACCCCCTTGGCGCGCCCTGGTGGGTTGTGATCCCCATGGGCCTTGATGAGGACATCAATGCCATTGTTACACCAACAACTCCTGCTACTATACATACTAGACCAATTGAGGGAGTCCAGGATTAGGGGGTCCTCGGACAGCCGGACTAAATGCTTACGCCGGACTGTTGGACTGTGAAGATACAAGATTGAAGACTTCGTCTCGTGTCCGGGTGGGACTCTCCTTTGCGTGGAAGGCAAGCTTGGCAATTCGGATATGTAGATTCCCTTCTCTGTAACCGACTGTGTGTAACCCTAGCCCCTTCCGGTGTCTATATAAACTGGAGGGTTTAGTCCGTAGGATAACAACAATCATAATCATAGGCTAGCTTCTAGGGTTTAGCCTCTACGATCTTGTGGTAGATCAACTCTTGTAATACTCATATCATCAAGATCAATCAAGCAGGAAGTAGGGTATTACCTCCATAGAGAGGGCCCGAACCTGGGTAAACATTGTGTCCCCCGCCTCCTGTTACCATTAGCCTTAGACGCACAGTTCGGGACTCCCTACCCGAGATTCGCCAGTTTTGACACCGACATTGGTGGTTTTATTGAGAGTTCCACTGTGTCGTCACCATAAGGCTTGATGGCTCCTTCACTCATCTACGACGATGCGGTTCAGGGTGAGGTTTTCCTCCCCGGACAAATCTTCGTATTCGGCGGCTTCGCACTACGGGCCAACTCGCTTGGCCATCTGGAGCAGATCGACAGCTACGCCCCTAGCTGCCAGGTCAGGTTTGGAAGCCTGAATTACACTACCGACATCCGTGGAGACTTTATCTTCGACAGATTCGAGCCCTCGACAGGTGCACCCTACAGTCACGACGCGCATGACCTAGATCTACTATCGAACGGTGTTCAGGGGATTACACCTGCAGCTGCCCTGGCTTTAAATTCAGTGCAGACCATGCCATTCAAGGACGGGAGGATGGACCCCGCCACGGAGGCCGCACACTCAGCAGCGATAGAGCCGAACACAGATTTTACTTCCAAGGAGGTCTGTGTCATCGGACCCTCGGACTCGTCTCCGGCCATAGGCTCCGACCGCATGCATCCGTGCCCACCGGATCTAATTGGGCACCAATCATGGAGTTTAGCTCGGCGGATATCTTCCAGCACTCGCCCTTGGGCGACGTGCTAAATTCCTTAAAATCTCTCTCCCTGTCAGGAAACTCTTGGCTGAACTATGACCGGCTTGAGTGGGAAGCGGACGACGAAGGAATTCGTTACCCACCCACCACCCACTTAATAGCCACTGTCGACGACTTAACCGACATGCTTGATTTCGACTCCGAAGACATCGACGGTATGGATGTGGCGCCCCCGATTCAATCATACACTAATCATACACGCAAACGTCTACGATCAAGATCAGGGACTCACGGGAAGATATCACAACACAACTCTAGGAATAAAATAAGTCATACAAGCATCATAATACAAGCCAGGGGCCTCGAGGGCTTGAATACAAGTGCTCGATCATAGACGAGTCAGCGGAAGCAACAATATCTGAGTACAAACATAAGTTAAACAAGATTGCCTTAAGAAGGCTAGCGCAACTGGGATACGGATCGAAAGAGGCGCAGGCTGCCTAGGATCCTCCTAAACTACTCCCGGTCGTCGACGATGGCGTCTGGCTCCTGGGCTCCAGCATCTGGTTGCGACAACCAGGAAGAAAGGAAAGGGGGGGAGGGAAGAAAAGAAACCGTGAGTACTCATCCAAAGTACTCGCAAGCTAGGATCTACACTACATATGCAGGGGTATATGTGTAAAGAGGCAATATCGGTGGACTGAACTACAGAATGCCAGAATAAGAGGGGGATAGCTACTCCTATCGAAGACTACGCTTCTGGCAGCCTCCGTCTTACAGCATGTAGAAGAGTGTAGATTGAAGTCCTCCAAGTAGCATCGTATAGCATAATCCTACCTGGCGATCCTCCCCTCGTCGCCCTGTGGAAAAGCGATCACTGGGTTGTTTGTGGAACTTGTCTGGGTGTGTTTTATTAAGTATCCGGTTCTAGTTGTCATAAGGTCAAGGTACAACTCCAGGTCGTCCTTTTACCGAGGGACACGACTATTCGAATAGATAAACTTCCCTGCAGGGGTGCACCACATAACTCAACACGCTCGATCCCCTTTGGCCGGACACACTTTCCTGGGTCATGCCCGACCTCGGAAGATCAACACGTCACAGCCCCACACCTAGGCCTAACAGAGAGGTCAGCACGCTGGTCTAACTCCTATGGCGTAGGGGTCTGGGCCCATCGCCCATTGCACACCTGCACGTTGCGAGGGCGGCCGGAAGCAAACCTAGCCTCCCTAATACAAGAGCAGGCGTTCCAGTCCAATCCGGCGTGCGCCGCTTAGTCGCCGGCGTCTAGAAGGCTTCAGCTGATACCACGATGTCGAGCGCCCATATCTTTCTCGCATAGTTGGTTAGTGCGTATAGGCCAGTGGCCAGACTCAGATCAAATACCAAGATCTCGTTTAGCGTGTTATTATGAAGCAACCGCGAACACTGACCAGGGCCAGGCCCACCTCTCGCCTAAGTGGTCTCAACCTGCCGTGTCGCTCCGCCACAAAGATCCACACAGAGGGCCGTCGGGACAAAGGTCCTTTCAGCCCCCAATCCGTGAATCAATCGCGGGCACTCAACGAGCCGACCCGACTTTAGTCACCATCTGTATAATATGTATATATGTATAGTACATACCCGTGATCACCTCCCGAGTGATCACGCCCAATAGTATAGCAAGGCGCATCGACAAGAATGTAGGGCCAATGATGATAAACTAGCATCCTATACTAAGCATTTAGGATTGCGGGTAAGGTATCAATGATGTAGTAACAATGACAAAGCTATGCAATGAATAGGAGTAACCGAACAGTAACATGGTACACTACTCTAATGCAAGAAGTATAGAGAAGAATAGGTGATATCTGGTGATCAAGGGGGGGGGGATTGCCTGGTTGGTCTGGCAAGAAGGAGGGGTCGTCAACACCGTAGTCGAACTGGAGGTCGCCGATAATCTCGGGGTCTACCGGAAAGAAGTAACGGAGGGGGAACACAATAAATAATAGAGCAATCAAAGCAACACAAAGCATAACATGGCAATACGTGGTGCTAGGGGTGACCTAACGTAGTGGTAGGTCATATCGGCGAAGGGGGAAACATCCGGGAAAGTACCCCCGGTGTTTTGCGTTTTCGGACAAATGAACCGGAGGAGGAAAGTTGTGTGTTTGCTCTGCTAGGGATGTGTGGCAGACGAACGGGCTGCGTATCCAGATTCGTCTCGTCGTTCTGAGCAACTTTCATGTACAAAGTATTTTCATCCGAGCTACGGATTATTTTATATTAATTTTTAAAGTTTTAATTCATTTTCTAAATTATTATTACTAAATTAATTCGAGATCAGCATTACTACATCAGCATGACATCAGCAGTCAACATAGGTGTTGACTGGGTCAAACTGACATGTGGGTCCCAGCTGGCATACACTGATTATTCTAATTAGGGTATAACTAATCTAATTACCGTTTAATTAAACTAACTAATTAATTAGATCACTAAACAGAGTTAATTAACTTAATTAATTTACTATTTAATTATTTTCATTCTTATTTATTATCATTATTATTTTTAATTCCTTTTGTTTGGTTTTTTATATAAACGTTCTGGGGCGGGGCCCGTTTGCCATAGGCCCATAGGGGCCTATCGGGTTCGGGCGCTCGGTTGCGGATGTCACTCGAGAGGCCACTGGGCAGCGGGCGCCCATCCGGGCGGACCCGAGGCGATGGGACGGGTGCGTGTGTGCGCTGGAGCAAAGGTGAGGCGGGTGCGGGGAGCGGGGGCGTGGCCCTAAGCGGAGGCGACTGGAGACGGGCGAGCAGCGGGGCGGCGGCGAGCCACAGCGATAGAGCGGGGGGGGCGCCGTGGTGGGGCAGAGCGGGTCGGCGGCATGCTCAACGGGAGAGACGGGGTCGAGCAGGGGTGGCACGGCCATGGCGACGCCGGGCGCAGGTGTGCACGGCCGGAGTGCGGGGAAGAGGAGAAGGAGGGTGTCCTCACAAGGGGTTCCAGGGCACAAGGCAGCGGGGCTTGGGAGGAGGACGGAGACGACTACGTTGATGAGGAGGAAGTCTGGCGAGGAGGCGCTCCGGTGAGGTCCAGGCGGGGCGACGGTGGTTGGCAACGGGCGGCGATCCAGCGGCAAGGGACGACGGGCGTCGATGGGGCGACGAGGCCTGGGGAGGCCGGCAGGGATGAGGCGAGGCGACGAGGTGGCGCAGGTGGGGGCCGACAAGTGCCTGGCGACGGCGGAGCGCTGGGGAAGGCAGAGGGCGTTGAGGTGGTTGCCCCGATCGAGAAGGGGATCGGGGAGTGGGGAGGGAACGAGGGGAGTGGGGAATCAGGGAGGGAGAAGTGGGAGGGGTTAGGGTTTCGGTCGGGTGGACCGGGGTTAAGTGGTGGGGGTGTGGGCCGGCTCGGGCGGGCGGCACACGCCAGCTGGGCCACGAGGCCCATCAGGGGGGGGTCTGTTGTTCTTTTTTTATTCTTGTTTTCTGTTTTATTTTAGTTACATTTTATTTTAGTTTTAGTAAAAATTATCACTAACACCTAACTTGGTACTTTTAAATAAACTAATGCCACATTAATTCTCATCCCAATTAAAATAGTTTAATGTTTTATAAAATTGAAAAGGCATTTATTTTATTATTTAACCCATGGTTTTAATTATTTTGAACACTTAAACATTTTATTAAATTTAGGTTTCTCCACCATTACTACCCATGATTTATTTAACAAATTACAACATTTTAGATTTTACTTTTGAAAACTTTAACGGCTCAACTTGATCTTAAATTTGAATTTGGATCGGTTCTAAACTAACACGAGATTAGCAACAGTAATCTTGGTGACGTGGCATCATTACTAGAGGGTTACTGTAGCTTGATTACCCGGGCGTCACAATTCTCCTCCACTACAAGAAATCTCGTCCCGAGATTTAAGCGGTGGAGTAAGGGGGGAAAAGTGCTGGTAGCGAAAACCTAACGAGTCTTCTCGGTCTTGGCTGCCCTTTCGAAGAGGTTGATCCCTTCCGTTGATGTCTTCATTTCTCTGCTTCAAGTCACCATGATCAAGTCGTCATCCTTTCTTCGGGATCTCCATCGTCCTACGAACGCGACCAAGGGGAAAAACTCTGGAAGAACGCATCTCCACAAAGCTGGGCATCTGATGGTGAACTCAATGGGAAATACACGAGGTACCCCATGAGTTGTATTTCAGTGAATTCGTCGAGTGCAATATACGATGGTACCAAAGTTCCAACGGGTAGGCAATCATTCGATGACTAGACAGAAGCTGGAATGGGGGTTTGAACAACGAGGATAACATGGTGTTTGATTCCAGGATGAATAATGGTATAGAATTTAGCTCGTGAAGCACATGCGAAGCCAGGTGCAAAGGACACATTAGAATCTGGGTTGTAAAGAAGAGTCAGGTTTTGATCCAGTGGACCTGTGGGTTATGGGCCCACCATGTGGGTTGAAGGTGGGAAGGGTGGTGACATCTTGCACAGCCGCGACAGGGAGGCATGTCAGTGAATAGCTTGTCAGCTATGCCGGCAACAATGTCGGTACCAAGGATGGGGAACGAAGAGAGCAATTTTCCTGCTTGTTGAACGAGGCGAACCAATTGGCAAAGTTATCACCTATGGTGGTTACCGAAATGTCATCAACAATAGTAACAGGATCTTACAAATAGAATGGTACAACAAGGTGCCTAACTAAGCATGGAATTATCTCTGCTTAGTTAAGCCAGATTTAGGAAAGGTTAAACAAAATAATGGAAAGGAAAACACGATTATCAGATTAAACAGAACAATGGAAAGGAAAATTATGATTACACACAAATTTCAATGGTATATCCTTCCCAAGGACAAGCAGAGCATGATATCCATGACCGGATATAATGTAGAAAAATCTTTAGGTAAGGTGAGAGAAATTTCATGACATTACCCATACAATGGTGTTTGGGTAATTGAGCAGGACACATTTAGCATTGGGCTTCAAATGTTCTTGTTGAAAATAGGAGTACCACAGACAAGCTTCGAGATAGAATTGACATGGTCACTGGGTAAAGATCAGACTTTGGATACACAAAGGATCCATCAGGAACAACTTATAGAATAAGTCTTTACAATTTCCTCATGGAAGAATGGCTAACATTGCTAAAAAGGAAACTATAACAATAGGCCCTCCGGGCAGGTGTGTTAGGATGACATCACCTTATTGGATTAAAGACCAATGTTATAACTCTTGGAAATATGTTCCAACCACCATATCTGACCAAGATTCAGATCTGATTGGTGTTAGGATACCTCAGAGTCAGGATGCCTGAGAAGAGAAAGGTGCGACACAAATTGTCGAGATGACATTGTAAGATTCTCGGGAGATAAACTATGGGAGCGAGTTCCAAAGCAATAGTTCATCATTAAGCCAAGGAGAGGATGAGGAGGTGGCTGATCGGCTCAGCGACAATTCATCGAGAATTCCAAACAGATGGATTTCCACAGTAATGTGAACAAGAAGATGACAATTGTCAATTCAAATGATATAATGTTGTATGCTCTAGGAAAACATACACCATCAATCATTAGTTGAAAGGTGTGCCCGAAATATGACCTTATGTAGCAAGATCGATGTTAGAGTGACGATTCAGATACAACAATCTAAGAACGAACTATCGATCATTAACTTCAAAGCAATAGGGTTGCTAGAAGTACATAACTCAAGCAATATCGTTAGCATATTGGTATCCCGGTTAAAAATAGCACGGGGACCAAGGAAGAATGGTGATGGTGAGAAGTATCATCATACCCAGAATTTCTAAGAGGTGGAGCAATCCCCACAACATTCGCGACATAAAAGACGTTAATCCTCCAAGGTAAAGAAGAACAAATGCTAGATAGCAAGGAACTCAAGGTATAACACAAAACACGAACAAGTTTGTGTTGGAGGGAAGGCTTCGATGACAACATTATCATCAAGGGGCAAGGATGGTATTTCCCATCATGAATTTGATTGATATCCTGAAAGAGCTCAGAATGTTGATGATGATCACGACACAATTGTCGAGAGATTTCATGAAGATGTAATCAATCGGCGATGACATCAAGTCAAAGGAATGATGAAGCGAAACGTTATTTGAACCACGAGTACGACACAAACTCGAAATCAAGCCTGTTGTTCAAGGCAAAATGATATGTCGAGGAAAAAATCGACGTAAGCCTAGCTCATCGTCAAAAGTGGTGCTCCGAGAATAAGGACCAGGTAGAACAGTTAAAATCATCACGACAATGATATAGCCAAACAGGCTAGGAATGGCGTGATCGGGTATAAAGTCGTACTTAAAGAGGATTACTAAGACTTGTTGAACCGTAGTGCAGACTTGGTTCAGTTATCGGTGTATTTGGGTGTTTAATAACTCAGAGCCCGTGAAAAATTGTAATAAGTGAGAATGTAGTACTTGATGAAGAACTCATAGGAAGTTATGCAGTTCCAAGATAATCTCGAGATACCAGGGGGTAATACTCGAAGACAGATCAAAGTAGAGGTTGGACTAGGGTATTGCTCTACAGAAGACAAGTGCTTAAACTTGCACGAGAAATGGTATTTAAAGGAGAACATGGTCGGAACCACGATGGCAAAAAGGCCAGATCCCAGATATAAGATGAACTTATACCCAAGGAATAATTAATTTAAAAGAAGCTTTAATGATAAGATCTACATCGTGTCCATGGGCATGAACACAAAGTTCAAGGTCGACTCCCACTTCTCTAATGCATAACCTTTCATTCACTTCTCGCCTTCAACGAAGTTGTAGTGTTGAAGTTTTATCAGACATAATAATAGTAGAGTATGACCGAGTAGTTTCCGGGTTCACACAGGTTAGAAAAGGCATAGGTTCAACCCATCAGGGCCTCTTAGGAACATATACCACAAACTTCAGGAGTAATTTATACCAGCTCGAAAGTAGAGCATGGTTGAGAAAGCAGAGGATACAATTTACCAAAGGCATTATGTATCCGAGGGAAGGCTCACAAGGTTATTGAATATGAAGGACGATGTTGGATAAAATCCAACAAAGGATCTGCCGGTCCATAACGGAGCTGATGTGAGCATCGGCACACAACCAGAGGAAGTAACAATGCAAAGGCATTGGATTATAGAAACAACTGACTAATTCAGAGCTCAAATGCAAAGGAATTCCGATTTCAAATCAAGGGCTCAGAAGCAAAAGCTCTGATTAAGGATGGGTAAGTTGAGTAGACTTAGGGATACAATCGACGGTAATTTGATTGGTCGAGAACCATCTCCTGTTCAAAATGACATCTGAGCCAGAAGGATGAATTCTAGGATCTGATTAAGGATTGCGAACATTCGCACATATTGAATCAAGGAACCCAAGATGATAAAGGCAAAGAACGTCAATGGATATTTCTAGGCATTTGGAATTATCCATAATGCAGGCACACAAGAATTTCAAGAGCCATAGGATGCACAAGATTCTCGAAAGATCAGACAGTATTTTGAAAAAATTTATAAAACACCAGAATCAACTGGGGATGCGCGGTTACTCGGTAAGTGTGAGGAATTATTCATACATGTATTCATGAGGAAAAGGAGCTACAAGGCAGCAGACACAAATGATTCTCGGAATATCCGAAGTATTTTAGGGTATCTTATAATAACAAGAACGATTGGAAGTGAAGCTATGGACGACAAGTGTATGTAGTTTTCCATAGGGATTTACCGGTGGTACGGAATTGCAACGGTGAAGGGCACAAGGGTCTTGAGGAAACATCAGAGAGTATCTTCAAAATTTTCTGGTGTAGCAGGCGATCATCTGGTCTGAAGGGGCTCTCCGGGAGAAAGTAGTTACGAGAACCTAGAGTTAGATTTAGTAAAATCATTTGACCCGAATAGAAGAGAGATCAGAGTACCAGAGTATAGACGAGGAGTAAAAGATCCTAATACCACCCAATGGCAATGTGGGCCCGTAAGCCACACAGCCATGTTAGTAAAAAAATTCAGTGACTAGACTGAACTTCGGCCAAGGAGTTGGAAGGGGGATTCCTACAAGCAGTCGGCTCTGATACCAACTTGTGGCGCCCCCAATTCAATCGTACACTAATCATACACGCAAACGTGTACGATCAAGATCAGGGACTCACGGGAAGATACCACAACACAACTCCACAAATAAAATAAGTCATACAAGCATCGTAATACAAGCCAGGGGCCTCGAGGGCTCGAATACAAGTGCCGATCATAGACGAGTCAGCGGAAGCAACAATATCTGAGTACAGACATAAGTTAAACAAGATTGCCTTAAGAAGGCTAGCACAACTGGGATACAGATCGAAAGAGGCGCAGGCCTCCTGCCAGGGATCCTCCTAAACTACTCCTGGTCGTCGACGGTGGCGTCTGGCTCCTGGGCTCCAGCATCTGGTTGCGACAACCAGGAAGAAAGGAAAGGGGGGAAAAGGGGAAGAAAAGCAACCGTGAGTACTCATCCAAAGTACTCGCAAGCAAGGATCTACACTACATATGCAGGGGTATATGTGTAAAGAGGCAATATCGATGGACTGAACTGCAGACTGCTAGAATAAGGGGTGATAGCTAGTCCTATCGAAGACTATGCTTCGCAGCCTCCGCCTTGCAAAGATGTAGAAGAGAGTAGATTGAAGTCCTCCAAGTAGCATCGCATAGCATAATCCTACCGGCGATCCTCCCTCGTCGCCTGCGGGAAAAGCGATCACCGGGTTGTTTGTGGAACTTGTCCGGTGTGTTTTATTAAGTATCCGGTTCTAGTTGTCATAAGGTCAAGGTACAACTCCGGTCGTCCTTTTACCGAGGGACACGACTATTCAATAGATAAACTTCACTGCAGGGTGCACCACATAACTCAACACGCCGATCCCTTTGGCCGACACACTTTCTGGGTCATGCCCGACTCGGAAGATCAACACGCCACAGCCCCACACCTAGGCCTAACAGAGAGGTCAAGACGGTCTAACTCCTATGGCGAGGAAGTGCCCATCGCCCATTGCACACCAAGACGCTGCGAGGGCGGCCGAAGCAAACCTAGCCTCCCTAATACAAGAGCAAAGCGCCCATCCGATCCGCCGCGCCGCTTAGTCGCTGTCGTCTAGAAGGCTTCAGCTGATACCACGATGTCGAGCGCCCATATCTTTCTCGCGTAGTTGGTTAGTGCGTATAGGCCAGTGGCCAGACTCAGATCAAATACCAAGATCTCGTTAAGTGTGTTATTATGAAGCAACCGCGAACGCCGACCAGGGCCAGGCCCACCTCTCGCCTAGGTGGTCTCAACCTGCCCTGTCGCTCCGCCAAAAGATCCACACAGAGGGCCGTCGGGACAAAGGTCCTTTCAGCCCCCAATCCGTGAATCACTCGCGGGCACTCAACGAGCCGACCCGACTTTAGTCACCATCTGTATAATATGTATATATGTATAGTATATACCCATGATAACCTCCCGAGTGATCACGGCCCAATAGTATAGCAAGGCAGACTGACAAGAATGTAGGGCCAATGATGATAAACTAGCATCCTATACTAAGCATTTAGGATTGCGGGTAAGGTATCAATGACTGTAGCAATAATGACAGGCTATGAAATAGAATAGGAGTAACCGAACAGTAACATGCTACACTACTCTAATGCAAGCAGTATAGAGAAGAATAGGTGATATCTTGTGATCAAGGGGGGGGGCTTGCTTGGTTGCTCTGGCAAGAAGGAGGGGTCGTCAACACCGTGGTCGAACTGGGGGTCGCCGACAGTCTCGGGGTCTACCGGAAAGAAGTAACGTAGGGGGAACACAATAATTAATAGAGCAATCAAAGCAACACAAAGCATAACATGGCAATACGCGGTGCTAGGGATGACCTAACGTAGCGGTAAGTGATACCGGCGAAGGGGGGAAACATCCGGGAAAGTATCCCCGGTGTTTTGCATTTTTGGACAGATGAACCGGAGGGGGAAAGTTGTGTGTTCGCTATGCTAGGGATGTGTGGTGGACGAACGGGCTGCGTATCCGGATTCGTCTCGTCGTTCTGAGCAACTTTCATGTACAAAGTATTTTCATCCGAGCTACGGATTATTTTATATTAATTTTTAAAGTTTTAATTCATTTTCTAAATTATTATTACTAAATTAATTCGAAATCAGCATTATTGCATCAGCATGACGTCAGCATGATATTAGCAGTCAACAGAGGTGTTGACTGGGTCAAACTAACATGTGGGTCCCAGCTGGCATTCTCTGATTATTCTAATTAGGTATAACTAATCTAATTACCGTTTAATTAAACTAACTAATTAATTAGATCACTGAACAGAGTTAATTAACTTAATTAATTTACTAATTAATTATTTAATTAATTATTTTCATTCTTATTTATTATCATTATTATTTTTAATTCCTTTTTTTGGTTTTTTTATATAAACGTTCTGGGGCGGGGCCCGTTTGCCATAGGCCCATAGGGGCCTATCGGGGTTCGGGCGCTCGGTTGCGGATGTCACCCGAGAGGCCACTGGGCAGAGGGCGCCCATCCGGGCGGACCCGAGGCGACGGGACGGGTGCGTGTGTGCGCCGGAGCGAAGGTGAGGTGGGTGCGGGGAGCGGGGGCGTGGCCCTGAGCGGAGGCGACTGGAGAGGGGCGAGCAGCGGCGCGGCGGTGAGCCGCAACGGCAGAGCGGGGGGGGGCATGGTGGGGTAGAGCGGGTCGGCGGCATGGTCAGCGGGAGAGACGGGGTCGAGCAGGCGTGGCCACACGTCGTCACGGACGACGCGGGCGTGCAGGTGCGCGGCCGGAGCGCGGGGAAGAGGAGAAGGAGGGGGTCCTCACAAGGGGTTGCAGGGCACAAGGCAGCGGGTTTGGGGAGGAGGACGAAGACGACTGTGTTGATGAGGAGGCAGTCCATCAAGGAGGGGCTCCGGTGAGGTCGAGGCGGGGCTGCGATGGTTGGCGCCGGGCGGCGATCCAGCGGCAAGGGACGACAGGCGTCGATGGAGCGACGAGGCCTGGGGAGGCCGGCGGGGATGAGGCGAGGCGACGGGGCGGCGCAGGTTGGGGCCGGCGAGCGCCTAGCGACGGCGGAGCGCCAGGGAAGGCAGAGGGCGCTGAGGTGGTTGCCCCGATCTAGAAGGGGATTGGGGAGTCGAGAGGGAGCGAGGGGAGTGGGGAATCGGGGAGGAAGAAGTGGGAGGGGTTAGGGTTTCGGTCGGGTGGACCGGGATTAAGTGGTGGGGGTGTGGGCCGGCTCAGTCGGGCGGCACAGGCCAGCTGGGCCACGAGGCCCAGCCATGGGGGGTGTCTATTGTTCTTTTTTTATTCTTCTTTTCTGTTTTATTTTAGTTACATTTTATTTTAGTTTTAGTAAAAATTATCTATAACACCTAACTTGGTACTTTTAAATAAACTACTGCCACATTAATTCTCATCCCAATTAAAATAGTTTAATATTTTATTAAATTGAAAAGGCATTTATTTTATTATTTAACCCACGGTTTTAATTATTTTGAACACTTAAACATTTTATTAAATTTAGGTTTCTCCACCATTACTACCCATGATTTATTTAACACATTACAACATTTTAGATTTCACTTTTTAAAACTTTAACTGTTCAACTTGATCTTCAGTTTGAATTTGGATCGGTTCTAAACTAACACGAGATTAGCAACAGTAATCTTGGTGACGTGGCATCATTACCAGAGGGTTACTGTAGCTTGATTACCCATGCATCACAATGGATCACGATGCCGAAGAAGAACAGGAACCACCCAAAGAAAACAATGGCGAGGACCAAAAGGATGCAACGGAGGTTGATCCTCTTGAGAAGCAACCTAAGCATCGACGTTAGCGGCGCCGCTCTAAACCCCGCTGAGGGAGTCCTGGACTAGGGGGTGTCCGGATAGCCGGACTATCATCGTCGGCCGGACTCCAAGACTATGAAGATACAAGATTGAAGACTCCGTCCCGTGTCCGAATGGGACTTTCCTTGGCGTGGAAGGCAAGCTTGGCAATACGGATATGTAGATCTCCTACCATTGTAACCGACTCTGTGTAACCCTAGCCCTCCCGGTGTCTATATAAACCGGAGGGTTTTAGTCCGAGGACTAACAACCATTACAACAATCATACCATAGGCTAACTTCTAGGTTTAGCCTCCTTGATCTCGTGGTAGATCCACTCTTGTACTACCCATATCATCAATATCAATCAAGAAGGAGTAGGGTTTTACCTCCATCGAGAGGGCCCGAACACAGGTAAAAACATCGTGTCCCTTGTCTCTCGTTACCATCCGCCTAGACGCTGATTCGGGACCCCCTACCGAGATCCGCCGGTTTTGACACCGACATTGGTGCTTTCATTGAGAGTTCCTGCGTGCTGCCACCGATAGGAAGGATGCCTCCTCCCGCCTTCAAGGACGGTATTTTCGCATAAAGGAGCCTTGGCGCTGGCCAAACTATACTGGCTAGGTGGTTTTCTTATGACCACCGTCCGCCACCGCCGACAATGACCCTCGGGTTGTCAAAAGCAATCTTCACGTCACTCGAATTCGCCGAGCGGCCGGATCCAATAGAGCTCTCACCAGAATGAGCTCTTGATCGCGTTACGCCTCAGGAGTCGCTACAGACTACAATCGATTGGGCTTAAAACTGATCGAGAGAGATTAACTCTCCCAGTCACCCACCACGTTGAAGTGGTAGAGGAACAACGCGCGACTCTTCTCTGTATTGAAAACTAGTCATGTCGGGCCCCAACCTCGCATGCCGGATTCCCGCGAGGGACGGACTTCGATCAAGCATCGAACCTAAAGTCGCATCGGACCGGACTCGTTGGACAACGCCAAAGCAATCCAAGCTTCCAATTTGGAAACTTCGCCCTTGAGCCTCGAGATGGGTAGGGTTCCGGACTTAATTCCACCCACCCGCCCGCATATATGCGATCTATCTCTAATCCGCAAGAGCCCGCTGAAACAAAGACATCACTATCGGGCGATTCCTCCCGGTTATGAACAGGATAAAGGACTGCCGAGAGGAAAACGCAATCTCAATTTTTGCAATAATTGCACGGACAAGGAATCTTGAACACCGTCACCGTCAGGAAATTACACGCCACGACAAGCGCCCATAGTACGAAAGTACTATGCGATGGAGAGTTTCCGAAAACTGAAAATAAGTTTTGGGACAATCCATTTGAATACAACCCTAGTCCGCAACAAAAGGGTGCATTACACTTAGGCACGGTACAAAACCAAAAGCAAAAACCCCACAAAGGGCACAGAATCAGATCGAGGGATGGCTTAGCGGACCTGTAAAATTCACAAGACAGAGGGCGCCATCCCAACACATAGCCTCCGAGCATGTTGGATATTAGATGTAGCCAAAGTGGCGAGGAGCTTCTAGCCCCGAAAACCACTCCAACAATACCGCACGGTATCAACGATCTTCGAGACTTTCGATCAAATAATATGCGGAAACGAACAATCCACAGCCTCGCCAAGTCTACCAAGTAGGAACAACAAATCCATGGAGCGACACTACCATCACCTTCAACGCCAATGATTTAACCTAAATTCGAACAGCCCGAGCACCAGCCAGACCGGTACTTAGTCCAATAATGGACGGCTTTCGACTTACCAATGTCCTCATGGATGGCGGCAGTGATTAAACCTCATCTACGAGGAAACTCTTCAAAAATGGAAATAGATCGAGCCGCATTGAGCGAAGCAGCACAACCTTCAGAGGAATAATCCCTAGCCGGAAGCGCTGCACCGAAAAATCACACTCGATGTGGTGTTTGACTCACGGACAATTACAGATCCGAAGAAGTCACGTTCCAAGTGGCCCTGCTCAACAGCGGATATCACGCTATATTAGGATGAGAGGCATTCACAATTTTTCAAGCCGCACCCCATTACGGGTACATGAAGCTCAAAATGCCCGGGCCCGGCGGAATAATCACTCGTTAGTGATCCGACATAGCACTCGCACCGAAAACAAGACAGCCAAGATTAGCCCTTGAAGCACTATCCAAAGCCCTAGCGGCAGAAGAACTCATCACGCTGCGCTCTCATCGTGAATAGGGACGATGTGATACTCGATAAGAGATCCAAGTCCACCTCCTTTAAACCAGCGGACGAAATAGTAAAATTCCAGGTCCATCCAACGGACCCGACAAAGACGGCTTCCATCGGGCATAGTTGAACCTCGATGTAGACGCCAGATCGCGAGAATTCTTCGAAAATTGGGACATTTTGCTGGCACCCTTCGGATATGCCCGAATCCCACGCAGATTGGCTTAACACAGCCTAAACATCCTAAAGGATTCAAGCCATCAAACAGGCTCTTCGACGATTTTCGAACCCAAAAGACAGGCAATGGGAGAGGAGCTAGCCAAACTATTGGAAGCCGGATTCATCGAGACATCAAACATCCGGATTGGCTAGCAAACCGGTAATGGTACCAAAGAAGGACAAACTCGGCGCCTATGTGTCGATTTTAAAGACCTCAACAAGGCCTGCCCAAAGGATCCTTCCCCCCCAAGATCGATCAGATAATCGATGCTACCGCAGACACGATTCATTGTGCTTCCTTGACGATACTCCGGCTACCATCAAATCAAGATGGCGAAGCGCACCAGGCCACAACGGCATTCATTACTCCATATGGACCATTCGCTTCAACACGATGCCCTTCGGACTTAAAAACGCGGCAAGAATATATCAGCGCATGATTCAAACATGTCCGCCACCCAGATCGGCAAAACAGTAGAAGCATACGTAGACGACGTTGTCGTCAAAACCAAACACGTCGAAACTCTAGTAGACGACTTGAGGCTCACATTCGACAACCTCAGAGCATATGACATCAAGCTGAATCCGGAAAAATGCGTCTTGACGCACCACCCGAAAGCTTCGGCTTCATTGTGTCCGGTAGAGGAATTGAAGCAAACCCAGCCAAGATCCGAGCTTTGTCACAGCCTAGATATTCCAAAAGACCTCAAACAAATACAAAATTGATCGATGCGTGGCGGCTCTAAGCCGCTTTATCTCCCGCTTGGGAGAAAAGGCATGCCCTCTATCGCCTCCTCAGCGATCAACACTTCGAGTGGACGGATGCCGCCACCGCCGACTCAAGAAATAAAAGCTATATTGGCAACAACCGGTCTGGCTGCGCCTAACTTTGGGCGAACCAATGTTGTTATACATTGCGCAACACATCAAGTTGTAAGCGCAGTACTCGTCGTCGAACGAGAGGCGAAGGGCATAAATTCCCTCTTCAAAACCAGTGTACTACGATCCATTGTTAACCCCCTGCAAGTCCCGTTACCCGCACTATCAAAAGATAGCATATGCGGTGTTCATGGCATCCCGGGAGCTCCGACACTACTTTCAAGAGTGTTCGATAACAGTGGCCTTCGAGGTACCCCTCAACGACATTATAAACAACCGCGACGCGACTGGCAGGATTGCAAAATGGGCCATCGAGCTCTTACCATTCGATATAACTTACAAACCTCGGCGGGCTATAAAGTCGCAAGTTTTGGCTGACTTTGCCGCTGAATGGACCGAAGCCGAACTCCCTAAAGAGTACGGCGCATACTCCAATTGGATTATGCACTTTGACGGCTCTAAAATGTTGGCGGATTGGGGTGGCGTCGTATTGACGTCCCCAACCGGGACACATCCAATACGCATTTCAGATAATGTACACGGACTCCAACAACGCGGCGAATACGAGGCCCTTTACATGGCCTCCGGATGGCAATCTCCATGGGCATTCAACGCCTAGAGGTGCGCGGGGATTCAAACCTTGCAATATCCCAAGTAAATGGAGACTTTGATGCCAAGGATCCGAAAATGGCAGCATATCGTAACGCTGTCCTAAAAATGTCGGCTCGGTTTGAAGGACTTGAATTCCACCACGTAGCCCGGGATAATAACCAAGCAGCCGACGTACTGGCACGCATCGGCGCAAAACGTGACGCTGTCCCTCCTAACATCTTCCTGGAACGGCTCTTTAAGCCATCCGTACTATGGGAAGAGGTGTCCAGAAATAACAAACCGGAAGCAGCCGCACCAACCGACACAGAGCAATCTAACATAACCGGCGATTCAGCCGATGAAATAACACCTTCAGCCCACGAAATAATGGCAGTAATCGCCCCGTGGACAGAGCCATTCGTAGCCTACTTGCTTAGGCAGGAACTCCCCGAAGACCAAAATGAGGCCCGCTGCATAGTTTGGCGATCTAAAGCCTACAAGGTCCATGAGGGAGAACTTTATAAGAAGAGCACAACCGGAGTCCTTCAAAGGTGTATCTCCAAAGAAGAAGGGAGAAACCTTCTGGCTGAAATTCATGCCGGACTAGGCGGACACCACGCCGCAGCTCGGGCCCTTGTAGGAAAGGCATTCCGTACAGAATTTTATTGGCCGACGGCCCGGGCAGATGCTCAGGACTTAGTGCAAAGATGCGTCAGTTGTCAGCTCTTTGCTAATCAGAGCCATATGCCACCCACCGCCCTCAAAACTATACCCATTACCTGGCCGTTCGCGGTCTAGGGGCTTGACATGGTTGGACCCCTTAAAGGGGAACCCATAAGCAAAGGTACCTATTGGTCATGGTGGATAAATTCACCAAATGTATAGAGGCCAAGCCAGTTAAAACGGCAGAGTCCGGACCAGTGATAGACTTCATATCCGGGGTAGTACACCATTATGGTGTCCCCCACAGCATCATCACCGATAACGGCACGAACTTCACGGCCGACGAGGTTAAATCATGGTGCAAAAATATGGGCATTAAGCTCGATTACGCTTCAGTCTATCATCCTCAAACCAACGGGCAAGTGGAACGAGCGACAGCCTAATAATGAGTGGCATCAAACCCGGACTAGTGCGGTCACTTACGAAATCGACACGCCTTTGGGTAGAGGAGCTCGACTCCGACTGGGGCTGCGGACAATGCCCAACCGTACTCACGGATTCACACCATTTTTATGGTATACGGCGCAGAGGCGATTCGCCTGCGACATCATTCATGACTCACCATGAGTGCGCATGTACGAAGAAAGAGAAGCCGAGCTGGATCGGCGGGACAGCTTGGATGCATTGGAGGAAGAACGCGACGTCGCCTAGGCTCGTTCCGCATTCTATCAGCAGCAGGTTCGAAGATATCAAAGCAGAGAAGTACGGGCCAAGACTTACAACGTTGGCGAACTAGTTCTACGCCGCCGAGACAAGAAAAGGACAAGCTCAAGCCCAAATGGGAGGGCCCTTCATTATCGATCAAGTCTCGTTGGCAGAGCGTATCGCTCACTTAAATGCGTCGGACAACCGACTTGAGCCGAACCCATGGAACGCAGCCCGCCTCCGAAGATTCTATGCCTAGCGCCGGACTAAGAGTTCGTCCCCTTCCCCCGTCCAAATTTTTACACTTCAGCTGTCTTTTGTTTCTCTTTCTTCTCTCAACCCTTTTTCTAAAAAGCCCTTAAAGGCCTACTTGCGCATTGTTCGCACACACTTGATGTGCCATCCGCACTCATTATACCTGGGGGCTTCTTTACCAGAAGCTTAATTGTAAGGGCTTCATGCCCGGCACATGTGTCAAGCGTCCACATGTACCTTTTATTCACCATTATATGCATCGATATGACTTAAGTTTTGGCCAAGCTGGGTTGCCTGGCTCCTGTGCTTACCCCCACGTTCCCGATTATTCGGCTAGGAGGTAAAGGGAGCACCTCGCCATTATTCTTGCCGGGTCACGGATGTGTACCTCGACCGGGTGAAGCCCAAAGCTAGCGTTCTTAAGGGAATATTCGGTCGGTGACTTGAAAGATGATTTTTACCTACTTATTTATCTGCCCCGGATGTTTTTCGCTCTTTTCGCAGTCGGACATGCACTTTAGGGCATGCCTCCTGGAAGGAACCCTTAACGGAACTATTCTCCTGGAAGATGTTTCTTACTAACCATGCAATATAACATAACTAGTTGGGCACTTGTCCGATAAAGCACTAATGACCCCTACGCTTTGGTCTCCATGCATGCCCGGTTGTTTCTTAACCGAGAAGGTATTCGAACACACCTGCACTCTAGGGTCCCGAGGTTGAAGTGAAAAGGTCGGCAAAGACAAACAATCTACAATCAGACTAGAAGGCATTTTACATGTCATTTTAAAATACATTGTCAAATCGACCGATCAGATTCCTCCTCAATCCCGTCTAACAGTCTGTCTAATTCTGATCCCGTTGGGAAAATTTAGCGGCCAACTCTACTTGGCCGTATACTAAACTCACAGGATCTCCTTCCCATCGGGCCCCACAGTCCGACCTCGGCCATGTGGTTGGGGTCCGCCTTCTTGTACCGCGTCTTCACCATGGCCCAGCCTCCTGGCACCTTGGCGGTGGCGAAATCTTCCATAAAGCAAGCGCTGCCGCACTCCTCAAGCTTCTCCGCAAGCTCCCCAAGGCCCTCTGGTAGGGAGAGGGCTAGCCATAAAGCACGGACGACGCCGCTCATTGCTGCCCGAACTCGTTCGAGCAGCCGCAACAACTTCGGGAAGTTGATCACCCGTTGATACGGCATCTCCTCCGCAGGCGACACCGTGAGTATACCTCTGAGACATATTTTGTCAATTGACTTCCTCGCCGAACTCTTCTTTTCAAAGGAGTTCGCTCAAGCACTTACTATAGATGCCGCGATGAAGCCGCCGATTCTCCTTAACGGAGCAGCATACGGCCCGAACACCTTTCAGCTCTTGTCCGAGCTGGGCATGGGCATCTGGAGCTTATTCCTTTCTGCTGCACCTTATTCAGCACCTCTCGCCGCCTTCACCGGGTGCAGCGATGGTTCTTACTGTCCGGATCTTGTCCGGCAAAGACTCGCAATGCCATTATTAGACTTGCTTGCGCCGCACACCACTTATCTTTTTAAAATAATGTGTTACCGGGAGGGGTCTCTGTGTTTCCTCCCGCGGCAGCAAGTGCGGCCTCGAGTTGGGCCTTGCACCCTTGCAGCTCCTGAGACAGTTGGGTATTCTTCTATGTAAGATCCTGCGTTTCAAATGATCCTTAAATCAGTTAATATAACTACTTTAAGTCTCGGGGGCTACTGGCATATACAACTATTAAATTCTCTTACCCGTATGTCTTTTACATACTGCTCCGTGGCTCTGGTCAAACCATCTTGAGCAGCACGGAGTCTGGCGTCCCAGCTAAAGGCACTCAACGCCTCGGGGAGAAGCACGCATCACGAAAAACTGTCCGGCGGCGCCTGTGGTTCATGGCGCTCTCCACCTCAGACTTGGTGGCGGACAGTCTGTCGGCATCCTCCGTTGGAGTAGTATCCGGCTCGCGCCTTGCATCTCGCCGCCCCCTCAGACAGGTCTTGGAGCTTGGCCGGTAGAGGCTGGGTTGGCAACCTCTACGCCCGTAGTCCGGCGGGCGCTTTTTCTCCTACAAAAGTCATGAGCACTCAAACGCTTCCTAGGAACATTGCTCTAAATGACAAACCATGGGCTATACCTTTGCGGCGACGTTTCAATCCACGCCGCGCTCCTCTTCCGCCTCTTGGTGCGGTGGCCCTTGTCGGTCGGCCGCCGTGGGCTCGGCTTCCGCTTTGAAGGCGCTTCTGCAAAACACCATCATACATGGGGGTCAGAAATGAGCGAGGAAGAAATAATGGTGTCGGGACTTCGGTCACAATCACCTGAGAAGCCGGATATAGTCCGGGATAGTCAGCCGTAATGGCGACTAAAGCATTATCCATGCTGAGCTGGTGGAACACACCGTCGATTAGCTCCACCTTTATGTCCGGGTCCTCTTCGGAGGCCGGATCCTGGGATCTCTCTGGATCCTCGGGTTGCGGAGCTGGGCTAAGGATGCCCTCCACAACCCGACGCAGCTCCTGCGTCGAAAACATAATATAAGAAACTTAAACTTCGAAAGCATGGGTCGGGCACACAGAGTGTTCGCTTACCCAACGCCGGGGATTATTCATGGAGAACCCATTCAACTGGTTCGTATGGAGGAAGTCCTCCTTCTCCCCCTTGTGCAGGCCGGACAGGATCTTCGCCAGGTCCTCGGCCGAACCCGGCCCTTTGCGGCCATGACGGGTGGCATCGTCCTCCCCGTTGAAATCCCACTTAGGGTGGCCCCTGTATTGCAGTGGCTGCACCCCTCAAGATAATGCACGTTGCCATGACTCCAATCATGGTCAACCCGAATGGGCCAATAACCTTATCCGCCCATCAAATAATGGACGCTCTTGTCTTCCTCCGGTTGGGGGCTCCGTGGGCGCCGGTGGCGTTCTTCAAAGGAGCATTCTTGAACTCCGGAGGCCGATCGAACAGGGTTGGCAATGAGCGTCTTCTATGTAAAACCATTCTGAAGGCTAGTCTTCGGACGCCTTCTTAGGGGTTTCAGATGGATATCCGGTCCCGGCGATGCGCCATATTTCGGCACCGCCCACTTGATATATGGACCCCTCGTGAGAGCGGGGTACAAGGTAGAACAACCTCTTCCACAACGCAAAATGGGGCTCGACGCCCAGAAATAGCTCGCAAAGAGCTACGTAACCCGTGATATGTAGGATAGAGGTGGGCGTGAGGTGATGGAGCTGGAGTCTGTAGAACTCCAGGAGCCCGCGGAGGAACGGATGAATAGGAAATCCGAGCCCCCTTATTAGATAGGGGACGAAGCATACCCGCTCCCCTTTGTTGGGATTTGGGATAGCCTCTGCTTGCTTCCCACCTTGGTAGGTGGCCAGCCCGGCTTGAACCGGGACCATGAAGGCCGGAGGGAGATATCCCTTCGCTTGGAGCATCACCAGCTCGCTGTGCGGGACAGAACATCTCCGCCAGTCTCCTGGCAGAGGGCTGGGAGCGCGAGAGGAGGAGCCACGTCGACGGTCCATGATGGAATGGATTTTTGGTCGGAAGCGCTCCGATGAGAACTCGTGGAAGGAAGATGGTGTGATTTGGATCTGGATTCTTGCCTCTCTTATTGGCAGATTATTCGCACAGCTAGGGGGTAAAACATAAAAGATACCCTGGCTTTTCACATTCGTGCGACGCGTGGAAGATGGCCATTATTGGGCGTGGAAGCCAAGAAGCGCAACATTGATAAGGAAGCCGGACACTGTTCGGCAGGTACATGGGACTTAAAGGAGAACCCGCCTTGCAACACCGAAGACTACATACGCGCTGGACCTATCGTCATTGAAGCCTGGTTCGGGGGCTACTGAGGGAGTCCTGGACTAGGGGGTGTCCGGACAGCCGGACTATCATCGTCAGCCGGACTCCAAGACTATGAAGATACAAGATTGAAGACTCCGTCCCGTGTCCGGATGGGACTTTCCTTGGCGTGGAAGGCAAGCTTGGCAATACGGATATGTAGATCTCCTACCATTGTAACCGACTCTGTGTAACCCTAGCCCTCCCCGGTGTCTATATAAACCGGAGGGTTTTAGTCCGTAGGACGAAACAACCATTACAACAATCAAACCATAGGCTAGCTTCTGGGTTTAGCCTCCTTGATCTCGTGGTAGATCCACTCTTGTACTATCCATATCATCAATATCAATCAAGAAGGAGTAGGGTTTTACCTCCATCGAGAGGGCCCGAACCTGGGTAAAAACATCGTGTCCCTTGTCTCCTGTTACCATCCGCCTAGACGCACAGTTCGGGACCCCCTACCCGAGATCCGCCGGTTTTGACACCGACACCCGCCATAGCAAAAACAACGATACCGACACAAGAGACAATAGCACTCCGGATGATGCCGAAGACGAAAACAATCCCGCTCATCCAAGCTTCGAGCAGGCCGGACGGGAGGACGGGCAAGCTAGCCCTGATTTTTTTTCAAACCGGGCTATACCCCTTTCCGTTGCAAATGAACGGAAATACAAATGTTCAGTGACATGTGAGGAGAAAGGGGAAAGAGGTAAAGCGAGTCCAGGCACTGCCAGGAAGCCCACTGCATTCGCCCACCATCGAAACGAATGTCATGGGGCGAAAACCTGGGTAGCACCAAACATCACAGCAAATATTCCTGAATTGTTACAGACACAGCGAGAAGACACCCACAAAAGAATCAAAACACCATCATAGGATCGCAGAATCACCCCAGCTCTAGCCATCGGATATCTTTGCAGATCTTTAATCTCCCCCGATCGGCACCCTCGCAGTGTTGCAAATCCCCATCAAGCACATTGTGTTCGACCTGATCATCTCGGCACCGCTTCGCAGCTCCTTGGCGCCTTCCTCCTCCTGCAGCCTTGCCCAATATAGCAGAAAAGAACACATGGAAAAAATTATCTCAAAGGGCGTTTTGATAAGCTTCTTTTCTAATGTAGCCAGATTTGAGCTAGCCCTGATGAACAGGCAATGGATGAATACTCGAAGGATGACAATTATATGCCCCTCTCCGAAGACGAGGTGAGCCTCGGCGATGATGAATTTACCGTGCCTGAGGACCCGGTCGAGCAGGAGCACTTCAAGCGCCGGCTTATAGCCACTTCAAAGAGCCTGAAGAAAAAACAGCAACAACTTCAAGATGATCAAGATCTGCTCACTGATAGATGGACTGAGGTCCTAGTGGCCGAGGAATACGGACTCGAGCGCCCAACCAAAAGTTACCTAAGGCGCAGGTTGTTACCTCAATTTGAGCACGAGGCACTAGAGCCCATACTACCTGCGCAGGATGCGGTTGACCGACCACCTCATGGCCGAGACAAAGCGGCGTATCAGCCTGAACACCAACCCGCACCCCGTCGCTGAACAACTAAAAACACCAAGGCCCGGGGCTACACGCATGACCTGGGAGATGAATTGGAAAACAAACCAGGGCAATCAAGATCAATCTACGGATCGCGGGGCGCGCCCCAATGCGGGACGATGACCGCCACGCCGGATATACAAAATACAAATCCGTCCGGGCCAAATACAGCATGCCAGACTCATCAGAACTGCGTCGCGATGTAGCCCGGCATAGAGGCGCCACACACCCCCTATGCTTCATCGACAAAGTAATGGAGCATGAATTCCCAGAAGGGTTTAAGCCCGTGAACATCGAACCATATGATGGGACAACAGACCCCGCGGTATGGATCGAAGATTTCTTTCTCCACATTCACATGGCCCGCGGCGATGATCTACATGCCATCAAATACCTCCCACTAAAACTGAAGGGACCAGCTCGGCATTGGCTGAATAGTTTGCCGGCAAACTCTGGCAGTTGGGAGAACCTGGAAGACGCATTCCTTGACAACTTCCAGGGCACTTATGTGCGACCACCGGACGCTAATGACTTAAGTCACATAACCCAATGGCCTGGAGAGTCAGCCAGGAAATTCTGGAGTCAGTTCTTAACTAAAAAGAATCAAATCGTCGACTGTCCGGATGCCGAAGCTCTAGTGGCCTTTAAGCATAACATTCGTGACGAGTGGCTCGCCCGACACCTCGACCAAGAGAAGCCGAAATCCATGGCAGCCCTCATGACACTCATGACCCGCTTTTGTGCGGGCGAGGATAGCTGGTTGGCTTGTAGCAATAACACATCAAGAAATCCTGGCACTTCAAACGCCAGAGATAGCAATGGCAAGCCCCGGCGCAACAAACACAAGCGTCGCAACAATGGCGAGAACGCCGAATACATGGCCATCAATGCCGGGTTCAGTGGCTCCAGGTCCGGTCAACGGAAAAATCCATTCAAAAGAAACAATCCGGGCCCGTCTAGTCTGGGCCACATACTCGATCGCTCATGTCAAATCCACGGCACCCCCGATAAACCAGCCAACCACACCAACAGAGAATGTTGGGTATTTAAACAGGCCGGCAAGCTAAACGCCAAAAATAAGGAAAAGGGGCCGCATAGTGATGACGACGAGGAGCCCCGGCCACCAAACACAGGGGGACAGAGGAAATTTCCTCCCCAAGTAAAAACGGTAAATATGATATACGCCACCCATATCCCCAAGCGGGAGCGGAAGCGTGCACTAAGGGACATCTACGCAATGGAGACAGTCGCCCCAAAGTTCAACCCATGGTCTTCCTGTCCGATCACCTTTGATTGCAGGGACCATCCGACCAGTATCCGTCATGGCGGCTCAACCGCACTGGTCCTTGACCCTATCATTGACGGATTCCACCTCACATGAGTCCTCATGGACGGTGCCAGCAGCCTGAACCTGCTCTATCAGGATATAGTGCACAAAATGGGCATAGATCCCTCAAGGATCAAGCCCACCAAAACCACCTTCAAAGGTGTCATACCAGGTGTAGAGGCCTGTTGTACAGGCGCAATCACACTGGAAGTGGTCTTCGGATCCCCGGATAACTTCCAAAGCGAGGACTTAGTCTTTGATATCGTCCCCTTCCGCAGTGGTTATCATGCACTGCTAGGGCGAACCGCATTCGCTCGATTCAATGCGGTGCCACACTACGCCTACCTCAAGCTCAAGATGCCTGGACCCCGCGGTGTTATAACAGTTAATGGAAATACAGAGCGCTCCCTCCGCATGAAGGAGCACACTGCGGCCCTTGCAGCAGAAGTACAGAGCAGCCTCCTTAGGTAGACCCTCAACTCGGCAATAAAGCCCCTGGACACCGTCAAGCGAGTCCGGAGTACTCTGCAACAGGATTGTCTGGCCCATCCAGAGCTCGCCTAGCAATTTGGCCTCCGTCCTCATCCCAGTCAAGCGGTGAAATTTGTGCCGCGCGTACATAATTACGCACTCAAAATACCATGGGCATAGACGGAGGCACAGCTAGACTGCGGTCCACAATGCGGCTCAACCGCCCTAGAATCCGCATACCTTCACCTTTTTCTTTCTTTCAGGTCCCTATCTTCTTAAGGCTCTTCCGATAACCTGATTATCGGACCCATCACGGGACGAAAACACCAAGGAGGCAAGGAGCTTTGCCGTACAAGGGAATCCCCAGGTGGTCTCTGATAACGATCGCTATACCTGTTTTACATACCCGCACGCAGCTCGCTCTTGGTTAGTGCATGTCAAATAGTCCCATTTGCTTATCGCACTACTTGTATACATACGCCTTGATGTATCATTCAAATAACAATGGAAAATAATGTACAGCGTCAGCTTATTACTACATTTCTTTTTTTCCTTGACTGTTTATATTACAAATCGCACCCGTACATTCTGGTACGTTCAGTTCGCTAGGGGATTCAGTGTACCCCATAACATGGTAAGAAAGTCCGAACACTTTGGACAGTGCGGCACCCCGAACTTATAGCATTATATGCATCAACTCCGAATCATGTCTTGGGTCAATAGTTGGGTCGCCCGGCTCCTGTGCTTGCTACCCTACGTTCCGCTATATCGGCTAGGGTAGTAAAGGGAGAACTACTGCGATTGTGTCTCGGTTTTTCTGGACGAGCACCTCAATAGAGAAAGCCAAAAACAGACTGTCATGATGCGGCGAGAGCTGGTCGCTGTTCGAGTGGTTTCAAATCCTTAAAGATTTTTTCCGCTTCATGCGAGGAATCGGTCTTTGTCCGATTTAGGCGTGTATAGCGCCCCAAGTACGGCCTTCCGAATACCAGGGGCTATGCCAAAATTTAAAATTATAGAACTTCTATGGCTAAGTGAGGGTGATAAAGCTGTATAGTCCGATTGCCTTGTTCGTCGCGCTAAACACCTCCTTAAAGGACCAAAAACTTGGATAAAGAGTGTTTAGATTTATCCCGAACACCCCTATACTAGTTACACGGGGGCAGAAGCCGACGACTGGCCAACTCTCATATTTTATAAACGGCCGCACAGAAGGTAAAATTTTAAATCAACAAGCATTATATTACGCAAATGAACTTGTTTCATATTACAGGATAAAATGAGTGCATTCAATTTAAAATTAAATCCTTAGTACATTGTTCTGCCATAAGAGAGCCCTTCAGGACACTGTCATAATAATTTTCGGGTCGGCGGTGCTCCTTGCCCTTCGGTGGCCCCTCGGTCATCAGCGCCGTGGCGTACATCTTTGCCCAATGCATCTTTGCACGGGCAAAGGCCATCCGTGCACCTTGAATGCAAACCGACCGCTTTATGACTTCAAGTCGGGGGCAGGCACTCACAAGCGGCTTCACGAGACCGAAGTAGCTGCTGGGCATAGGCTCGGCAAGCCACAGCCGGACTATGAGGTCCTTCATGGCCAGTTCGGCTGCCTTGTGCAGCTCGACTAGTTGCTTCAGCTGGTCGCTCAAGGGCATCGGATGTTCTGCCCCAAGATATTGAGACCAGAACAACTTCTCCGCTGGGCTCCCTTCTTCGGCTCAGTAGAACTCCGCGACATCTGATATGCTGCGCGGCAGATCCACAAACGCTCCTGGAGAACTCCAAATTCGGGTAAGTAAACGGAAAGTCTCCTTCACATGCTTGCTTTGCATAATAAATGCCTTACCCGCCGCAATCTTCTTGGCCGCCTGAATCTCCTGGAGGGCCTTCCGGGCTTCGGTTTTGGCGTCTTGCACGCTCTGGAGGGCCTTAGCAAGCTCAGACTCTTGAGTCTTAGAGTCATACTCCAAGGACTCGTATTTCTGGACGAAATACCGGAGCTCTTGCTGGACCTCGCTGACCCAGGCCTCTTGCTTCTCGCGCTCGGCGCGTTCCTTGGCCGCTTTGTCTTCGGCCTCGGCCAGCGCCTTTTTAAGGGTCGCCACTTCGTTCATGGCCCCTATCAAAGTTCATGACTCTTCTATCAGCCGAAACCATTTATCCTTTATAAGTATATAGATGGGGTCTTGCGTACCTTGACTTTCCTCGAGCTGCCTCTTCACGAGGCCGAGCTCTCCCTCGGGCCACTCCAGGTCCTACTTTAGTCCAGAGACCTCCGCAGTACGAGCGGTAGCGGCCAGCAGCGACGCCTGCTTATTCACATAGACATCTTCTGTTAGACTCCTGCGAATATTATTTGATCCTCTGTTCGGCTTTTTTTCCCGAACACCAAACGAAGCATTAGGGGCTACTGTCTATACTATGACATTGCCTTACAATTTTATTACGTACCTCAAAGCCTGTTAGAAGGCTAGCGCAGGCTTTGGTCAATCCGCTTTTTGCAGACCGGACCTTCTCAATCACCGTACTCATAAGAGTATTGTGTTCTTCATGAATGGAAGCACTGCGAAGCGCTTCTAGCAGGTTGTCCAGTGCCTCTGGATGGACAGAGGTCATCGGTACAGGCGGCTCTTCCTCCTTAGAGAGGCTTCCTGCCTGAATTCAGAACCACTTGGCTTTCCGGAGCCGTATTCGGCTAGGGGCCAAACTAGCTGCGGCCCCCATTATCGGAGTCCATGGGGGTCTTCCCCCCCATGCGCTCGGCGACTGGGATTTCGCCTGGGGCGTCTCTAGAACTGTCTCCCCTTGGCCTGGTATCCTTCGAGATAACACCTCGGCGTCGTTCGCGGCCCTAGGGAGGAGGCTGTCGGAAGTGAATCGTTGTTCATCGCCGATGGGTCCAGAGACCCCTCTGAAGAGGAGGATATCTCGATGTTGGATTTGGCCGGACTGCAGGTGCACATCTGGCATGATAAGAAGCGATAAAGCAAACATACTGGAAATACTATTATGTCTGGATACTTACGACTTAGCCAGGGGCTTGTCCCTGGGCTCCCACTCCTCGCCGCTGTTGGTGGCTGCGGTGGAGTGTTCCGGAAGGAAGGTTCTTCCCTTCTTGTGCACCTCGGCCTCCCCGTGCGCGGTGGCCTTCCTCTTCTTTCTCCCTCGGTGGGGGGGGGGATGGATTTCCTCCTCCTATTACTCCCCGTCTTCGGTGGAGGAGTGCGTCTCAGTGTCTTCGGACGCCACGTCCGATGCAACCTTGCGCCGGAGACCTTCTCTGGTCCCCGCGGCCGTCTTCTTGGCCTTCTTATCCGGCACCTCATAGGGCACCGGAAACAACATCTTTGTTAGAAGAGGCGATTCTGGATCTTCAGGTAGCGGAGCCAGACAGTCAATCTGCTCCGCTATTGCTACCCAGGCCTGTAAAATCGGCATGGATGCTTAGATTCCTCCCGCGGATGTGCTGGTAAAAGGCACATCTTGCAATATGAAAACTCATCGGATTGGCTCGGCGTTTCGCGTTGAGTCCGCGATCTTCGGTTATGGGTGGTGGTACCTCGTTGGCCTTGAAAAGCACCTTCTAGATGTCTTCATGCGTCGTGCCGAAGAGCTCTTGCAGCGTCTGGTGTTCGGCCGGGTCGAACTCCAACAGATTGCAAACCCGTCTCTGACACCGAAGAATCCGGCGGAGGAGCATGACCTGAACCACATTGACGAGCTTGATCTTCTTGCCTATCATATTTTGGATGTAGGTCTGAAGTCCGGTCAGTTCTTCCGCTGAGCCCCAGGCTAAGGCCTTCTCTTTCCAGGAGGTGAGCCACATGGGGACGCCGGATCGAAATTCGGGGGTCGCCGCCTAGTTGGTATCACGCGGCTTGGTGATGTAGAACCATCCCGATTGCCACCCCTTCACAGTCTCCACAAAGGAGCCTTCGGGCCAGGTGACATTGGGCATCTTGCCCACCATGGCGCCTTCGCACTCCGCTTGTTGGCCGCCCACCACCTTTGGCTTCACGATGAAGGTCTTCAGCCATAGGCCGAAGTGGGGTGTGATGCGGAGGAAGGCCTCACACACAACGATAAACGCCGAGATGTTGAGGATGAAGTTGGGGGCCAGATCATGGAAGTCCAACCCGTAGTAGAACATTAGTCCGCGGACGAACAGGTGGAGAGGGAATCCGAGCCCGCGGACGAAATGAGAGAGGAATACTACCCTTTCCTGGAGTTTTGGAGTAGGGATGATCTGCCCTTCAGCCAGAAGCCGATGCGCCATGTCTGCGGATAAGTATTGGGCCTCCCGGAGCTTATTGATGTCCTCCTTCGTGACGGAGGAGGCCATCCACTTGCCTCCCGCTCCAGAAATGTTCAGGATGTTTTTACGGAGAAGGTGAAGGCTTGGGCGTTGGAGCTCAAGAATGGATGAGCAGAGAAGAAGAAGGCGTGGGCAGGAAAGGGAATCCTTATCTCTTTATAAAGGCAGCAGTCATATGCCTCCCTACTTGCCCTTGAAACTCGCTTATTCCCCAAGCGCCGTGCTAATGGCACGGTTGGGTTACCCACGCCTGTATTGATGAGAATCCCGTGATAAGGGGACACGATCACTGCTTTGACAAGACGTGCCAATAAAACCGCCTCGCAAGACGTGCAGTAGCAGTTGAGAAAACGGTTCGAATTATGGCTGGGCCGCGGCGTGATGTCACGCCATGGAAAAGTTGACAGCAGATTAGATTCGTGGAATATTTTGCTCTCTACGATGGTATGTGGAATTAGTTTTTCAGAGCCGGACACGATTCTTGTGTTCAAGATCTACTTTGAAGTATTCGGAGAAGGAACCCGCCTTGTGTGACGCCCCCGATTCAATCGTACACTAATCATGCACGCAAACGTGTACGATCAAGATCAGGGACTCACGGGAAGATAGCACAACACAACTCTAAAAACACAAATAAGTCATACAAGCATCATAATACAAGCCAGGGGCCTCGAGGGCTCGAATACAAGCGCTCGATCATAGACGAGTCAGCGGAAGCAACAATATCTGAGTACAGACATAAGTAAAAGAGTCTGCCTTAAGAAGGCTAGCACAAACTGGGATACAGATCGAAAGAGGCGCAGGCCTCCTGTTTGGGATCCTCCTAACTACTCCTGGTTGTCGTTAGCGGGCTGCACGTAGTAGTAGGCACCTCCTGTGTAGTAGGAGTCGTCGTCGACGGTGGCATCTGCTCCTGGACTCCAGCATCTGGTTGCAACAACCGTAAAGAAAGGAAAGGGGAAAAGGGGAGAAAGCAACCGTGAGTACTCATCCAAAGTACTCGCAAGCAAGGAGCTACACTACATATGCATGGGTATATGTGTAAAGGGCCATATCGAGGGTGAACTGCGAATGCCGTAATAAGAGGGGATAGCTAATCCGTCGAAGACTACGCTTCGCAGCCTCCGTCTTGCAAAGATGTAGAAGAGAGTAGATTGAAGTCCTCCAAGTAGCATCGCATAGCATAATCCTACGCGGCGATCCTCTCCTCGTCGCCCTGTTAGAGAGCGATCACCGGGTTGTATCTGGCACTTGGAAGGGTGTGTTTTATTAAGTATCCGGTTCTAGTTGTCATAAGGTCAAGGTACAACTCCAAGTCGTCCCGTTACCGAAGATCACGGCTATTCGAATAGATTAACTTCCCTGCAGGGGTGCACCACATAACCCAACACACTCGATCCCATTTGGCGGACACACTTTCTGGGTCATGCCCGCCTCGGGAAGATCAACACGCCGCGCCCCACCTAGGCACAACAGAGAGGTCAGCCCCGCGGTCCTAAATCCTATGCTTGTAGCAGTCAGGGCGACGCCCATTGCACACCTGACGTTGCGGGAGGCCGAAGCAGACCTAGCAACCTCCATTACAAAGGAAGTCACGTTCGTGGTCCAATCCGGTAGCGCCGCCCATCGCCGACGCCAAGAAGGCTTGGTCGATACCACGACGCCGAGTGCCCATAACTGTTCCAGCGAGTTGGTTAGTGCGTATAGGCCAGTAGCCAGACTCAGATCAAATACCAAGATCTCGTTAAGTGTGTTAAGTATCCGCGAACGCCGAACAGGGCCAGGCCCACCTCTCTCCTAGGCGGTCTCAACCTGCCCTGCCGCTCTGCCACAAAGTAACGGTCGGGGCGTGGGAACCTGGCCCACCTCTACGGGATGGAGCCACCTGTCCTTTCAGCCCCCACATCGGAATCACTTGCGGGTACTCAACGAGCTGACCCGACTTTAGTCACCATCTGTATAGTATGTATGTATGTATAGTATATACCCGTGATCACCTCCCGAGTGATCACGGCCCGATAGTATAGCATGGCAGACTGACAAGAATGTAGGGCCACTAATGGTAAACTAGCATCCTATACTAAGCATTTAGGATTGCAGGTAAGGTATCAATGACTGTAGCAACAATGACAGGCTATGCAACAGAATAGGAGTAACCGAACAGTAACCTGCTACACTACTCTAATGCAAGATGTATAGAGAAGAATAGGCGATATCTGGTGATCAAGGGGGGGCTTGCCTGGTTGCTCTGGCAAGGAGGGGTCATCAACTCCGTAGTCGAACTGGGGGTTGCCGGCAGTCTCGAGGTCTACCGTAAAGAAGTGTGGAAGGGAACATAATAAATAACAGAGCAATCAAAGCATCGCAAAGCGTAACATGGCAATACGCGGTGCTAGGTGTGCCCTAACGCGGTAGTAGGTGATATCGGCGAAGGGGAGAAACATCCGGGAAAGTATTCCCGGTGTTTCGCGTTTTCGGACAAATGAACCGGAGAGGGAAAGTTGTGTGTTTGCTATGCTAGGGATGTGTGGCGGATAAACGGACCGCGTATTCGGATTCTTCTCGTCGTTTTGAGCAACTTTCATGTACAAAGTATTTTCATCCGAGTTATGGATTATTTTATATTAATTTTTAAAGATTTAATTCATTTTTAGAATTAACAGAATTAATTTAATTAGGAAATGCCATTATGACATCAGCATGACATCAGGGTGATGTCAGCAGTCAACAGTCAGTTGACTTGGTCAAACTAACGCGTGGGTCCCATTGTCATTGGCCAAGATTAACTAAAACAGATTGATTAGTTTAATTAGTGATTAGGTTAATCTAATCAGGTTTAATTAACTTAATTACTCACTTAATTAATTAATTAATTAATAATTTTTTTTAAGTCTTCTTTTTTTAAAACATTCCGGGGCTGGGCCCCGACTATCATTGGGCCAAGGGCCTTAGCGGGTGTGGGGTTTACGGGCGCCGGGCGTGGGCACCCGAACAGGCGAGTCCTGAGCGGAGCCAGCTGGGGTGCCGCTGGTGGCTCGCCGGAGCACGGACACAGCGAGCAGACGAGGGAGGGCGCAAGGAGCCGAGGCGCGTGAGCGGAACGGCGGAGGCAGGGGCACGGGAGCACTAACCATGCACGAGTGGGGCGAGCGCGGGGGTTGCAGTGGTGGTGGCGGCCAAGAAGACAAGAAGAATGGCCGCAGCTCGTGGCGGGGCACGGCCAGGAGCAGCAAGGGAGGCGACGGCGTGGCCGACGCGGTCGTCGAGCAGGAGGGTATGCGGGCATGGACGGACCTCGAGCGCTCGGGGGTACGGGGCGGGGCGTGCTCGACTGCAAGGCAGAGACGGGGCGGAGGCGAGCGGACTGCACGGGCACGAGGTAGACGAGCGCGGTGTCTGCGGACGAAAAGAAGGGGAGGGGGGAGGCCGAGGCCGAGGGCCTCACCGGTGTTTGCAGGGGCACATGGGCGTCGAGGCTCCGAGGCGACCCGTGGGGTGGAGGACGGGGACGATCGACGGAGACGGGAGGCGAGGTAGTCGAGGCAGAGAGGCTCCAAGAGGGTGGCTCCGGCGACTGGACCTCCAAGCGGCGGCGGTTGGTGTCGAAGGGGGCTTGGGAATGCTCCCTCGATCCAGATCGGATCGAGAGGTGGGAAAGCAACGTGGGGAGTGGGGGATGTGTGCGGTCGGGAGTTAGGGTTTTCAGGAAGGGGGATAAGGGGAGTGGGGTGGCCAGTTGGGTCTTTTGGGCTGGTGGCCTGCTGGCTAGCTGGGCCATTCGGCCGGGGGTCTTCCCTTTTCTCTTTTGTTTAAGTTTTTGTTTTTATTTATTTTTCTTTTTACTATTTTAATTTTTTGATCCACATTATTTTTACTTAGTAAAATATGACAACAACTCCTAAAATAACGTTTCAAAAATAACCCTCGGCCACAAAAGGTTTTAACCCAAAAGAAATTAGTTTTGTGTTTTATAAAATACCAAAGGCATTTAAAAAATGTTTTTGCTACCGTTTAAATCAGTTTAGTGCATTTATACATTATATAAAAAATGTGTATTATTCATCATAATCATCTATGCATTAAGTGACACAACCCGAACATTTTGGTTTTTAATATTTTAAAACTTTTGATGTTTGCCTGATTTTGAATTTGAATTTGAATTTGAATCAGTTTCGAACTAACGTGAGATTTGTAACAGTAATCGACATGACGTGGCACCATTAGCACAGGTTACTGTAGCTTGATTATCCGGGCGTCACAATTCTCCTCCACTACAAGAAATCTCGTCCCGAGATTTAGGAGCGGTAGTAAGGGGGAAGGGATTTGGTTATGAAATTCTAACGAATCTTCCCGTTCTTGGTTGCTCTTCTTGAAGAGGTCGATCCATTACATTGATCTCTTCATTTCTCTGCTTCAGGTCATCATGATGAAGTCATCATTTTCTTCGGGAACTCCAACGTACTTACGAATAGGTAAGGGACAACTCGGCTACGACAGAATGCTTATGAGGGAAACAATATGGGGTTAAGCCATGAATGAGCATAAGATTATCTCTCGAGTTGAACATATAAAATACAACGAGAGTAAGGTACGAAGGTACAATAAGAGGTTCCAAGCGGATAGATAGTTGTTTGAAGTCTGAACCAGAGTGAGAAAGGGGTTCAGAGCAGCGAGAGTAAGTATTGCGTCCGATACCAGAATAGAGCACTAGGAAGGTGGCCCGTGAATTAAATACGAAGCCAAGCGTGAGGAATAACCATTAGAAACAGGGTTGTACATGAGAGTCAGGTTTCGATCATGTGGAACTGTGGGTTATGGGCCCACCATGTGGGTTAAAAGTAGGAAGGGCGTTGACATCTTGCACGATTATGATAGCAAGGCATGCCAGGGAATAGCCTGTCAGTTATGTCTTCAACATCGTTGGTACCAAGGGCGAGGGACGAAGAGAACCATTTTCCTGCTCGTTGAAACGAGGCAAACCAATAGGCAAGGTTCTCATCCATCGGTGATTACCGGAATGTCATCAACAATAGAAACAGGGTCTCACAGACAGAGTGGTACAACAAGGTGCCTACCTAAGCAGGGAATTATCTCTGCTCATTTAGGTCAGATTCTGGAAAGGTTAAACAAAAGAATGGAAAGGAAAACACGATTATCAGATTAAACAGAACAATGGAAAGGAAATTGTGATTACACACAATTATTAGGAGTATATCCTTCCCAAGGACAAGTAGAGCATGATATCCATGACAGGATATAAAGTAGAAAACCATTTAGGTAAGGGGAGAGGAATTTCATGTCATTACCCATACAACAGTTTTTGGATAAATGAGCAAGAAACAATTAGCATTGGGATAAGTGCTCCTGTTGAAAATCGGAGTACCACAGACATGCTTTGAGATAGCATTGACATGGTATTCAAGCAAAGGTCGGACTGGGATACAAAAAGGATTCATTAGGAATAACATATAGAATAAGTCTTTCAATTTCCTCATGGAAGAATGGTTAACCTTGCTAAAAAGGAAACTATAACGAAAGGTCCTCTGGCTAGGGGTGCTAAGCAAAGACACCACCTTACCGGGTTATGTAGAGACCAATGTTATGACTCTTGGAAATATGTCCCAACCATCATATCTGACCGAGATTCAGATCTGGTTGGTGTCAGGATACCTCAGACATCAGGATGCCTGAGAAGAAAAGGTGCAACACAATTTGACGACATGACATTGTGAGATTCTCGGAAATGATCTAGGGAAGCGAGTTCTGAAACCAGAGTTCATCATTAAACCAAGGAGAGGATGAGGGGGTGGCTCATGAACTAAACGACAATTCATCGAGATTTCCAAAAGATGAATTTCCACAATCATGTGAACAAAGAGATAACACTTGTCAGATCAAGTGATATAATGAGGTATGCTCGAGGAAAACATACCCAGTTAAACATTGGTCGAAAGGTGCACCCGAAATATGGACTTAGTTAGCATGACCAATGTTAGAATGGTGATTCGATAACCAATGGTCTAAGAATGAAATATCGACCATTAACTTCAAAAAATAGGGTTGCTAGAAGTTTTGAATTTTCACATCATAGTCCAGTTGTCGGTATTCCGGTTAGAAACAACAGGGAGGGACCAAGGAATGAACGGAGATGGCGAGAAGTAATAATATATCAAGAATTCTCAAGAGGTGAAGAAATTCTCACGACATTCTTGTTGTAACAGATGTTAATACTCCAAGGTAAAGAAGAACAAATGTTGGATAGTAATGAACTCAAGGTATAACACCAAACACGAACAAGTTTGTGTTGGAGGGAAGGCAATAAAGTGGCCGATGATAACACAAATCATCGAGGGCAAGGATGGTATTTCTCATCATGAATTCAATTGATACCCTGGAAGAGCTCAGAATGTTCATGATGATCATGACACACTTGTCGAGAAGTTTCATGAAGATGTAATCGATCGACGATGACATCAAGCCAAAGGAATGATGAAGCGAAAGGTTATTGGAACCACGGGTATGGCACAAACACAAAATCAAGCTTGTTGTTCAAGGCGTAATGATATGACGAGGAATATCGTCGTAAGTTTAGCCCACCATCGAAAATTGTGCTCCGGGAAGGACCAGGTAGCACGGCTAAAATTTAGCATGATAATGATATAGCCAATCAGGCTAGGAAATGACTTGAAGGATTATTAACTCATAAGCAACGGAAATTACTTATAGTTAATGAGTTGGGTTACAGACTCGATTCACTATCGGTGTCCCTGAGTGTCTAACAACTCAGAACCCGGGGAAAAACTGGAATTGATGAGAAATAATACTTGAAGAAGAACTCATAAGAAGTAATATGGTTCTGTGATATTATCGAGATACCAGGGGGGTAATACTCGACGACAGATCAAAGTAGAGGTTGGAGTGGGGTATTGATCCGCAGAATACAAATGCTTAAACTTGCCCAAGAAATGTGATCAAAGAAGAACAATATTGTCGGAACCATAGCTGCAAGGGATCCAATTTAATGACACCGGAAGAATTGCCCAAAGGATTAAATATTTTGCAAGAAGCTTCCATGATAAGTTCCACATTAGGTCCATGGGCATGAACACAAAGTTCAAGGTCGACTCCCACTTCTTTAAGGCACAACCTTTCATTCACTCCTCGTCTTTCAAAAATGACATTAGTTGTTGAAAGTTTTACCTGGTGCAATACCAGATAAGTATGACCCGTGAAATCTTTCGGGTTCACACGGATTAGGGAACGCGTAGGTTCAACCCATCAAGGCATCTTAGGAACATATACCACAAGCTTCAGGAGTAAATAACACAAGCTCGAAAGCAGAGCATGGTTGGTCAATCAGAGGATATGATTTACCAATGGAGAAAGAACTTCCAAAGTGATTGAATATGAAGGACGCTATCGGATAAAATCCAACAAAAGATCTGGTGGTCCTCAATGGATCTGAGGTGAGCATCGGTACTCAACCAGAGGAAGAAACAATGCAAGGAGATCAAACTATAGAATCAACTGACTAACTCAAAGCTCAATGCAAAAGAATTATGATTTCCGATCAAGGGATCAGAAGCGAATGCTCTGATTAAGGATGGATAAGTTGCGTAGACTTAGGGGTACAATCGATAGCAATTTGATTGGTCGAGATCCAGCTCATGTCTGGAATGACGTCTGAATTGGAAGGATAAATTCCAGGGAACAACTGATGATTGTGTGCATTCACACACAAGTTGAATCAAAAGGATCAGAATGACAATCACAAAGATTTTTAAGTAAATTGCTAGACCAAAGAAATTAACTGGAGTGCACGTATGCAACAAGTCCCAGAACAACAGGTTGTTGAGGATTTGTGAAAGATCAAATAGTATTTCGAAGACTTTTGCGGAACACAAGGACAACTAGGAATGAGTGGATACTCGATAGGTGCGTGGAACTATCCGTATGGGTATTTCTGCGGCAAGGAACTACAAGGCAGTGGTACAAGGGATTCTTAAGAGTCGGAGAGCAATTCGATGCATCTTGTAATAACAAGAGAAACTCAAAGTAATTGTATGAACAACAAGTGTACGTCGTTATCCATATGGATATATCGATAATAGGGAATTGAAAAGGCAGAGGGCACAAGGGTCTCGGGACTGATCGAAGAGTATCTTCAAAATCTTCTGGTGCAGTAGGCGATCATCAGTGATAAGGGGCTCTCCGGAAGAAGTATTTATGAGAACCTAGAGTCAAATTTAGTAAAATTATTTAACCCGAATAGAAGAGATGCCAGAGTCCCAGAGTATAAGTCGAGGAATAAAAGATCCTACTACCACCCAATGGTGACATGTGCTCGTAAGACACACAGCCATGTTAGTAAAAGTTTTGCAATGTCTAGACTTGACGTCGACCAAGGAGTTGGAAAGGGGGATTCCTACAGGCAGTCGGCTCTGATACCAACTTGTGACGCCCCCGATTCAATCGTACACTAATCATGCACGCAAACGTGTACGATCAAGATCAGGGACTCACGGGAAGATATCACAACACAACTCTAAAAACATAAATAAGTCATACAAGCATCATAATACAAGCCAGGGGCCTCGAGGGCTCAAATACAAGCGCTCGATCGTAGACGAGTCAGCGGAAGCAACAATATCTAGCGTCTGAGACATAACTAAACAAATCGCCTTAAGAGGCTAGCACAAAGCTGGGATCTGATTGAAAGAGGCGCAGGCCTCTGTGCAGGATCCTCCTAACTACTCTGGTTGTCGTCGCGGGCTGCTGCGTAGTAGTAGGCACCTCCGTGTAGTAGGAGTGGTCGTCGACGGTGGCGTCGCTCTGGACTCCGACATCTGGTTGCAACAACTAGAAAGAAAGGAAAGGGGAAAAGGGGAGAAAGCAAGCGTGAGTACTCATCCAAAGTACTGCAAGCAAGGAGCTACACTACATATGCATGGGTATATGTGTAAAGGGCCATATCAAGTGGTGAAGCTGCAGAATGCGAGAATAAGAGGGGATAGCTAATCACGTCAAGACTACGCTTCGGCAGCCTCCGTCTTCTGACATGTAGAAGAGAGTAGATTGAAGTCCTCCAAGTAGCATCGCATAGCATAATCCTACTCGGCGATCCTCTCCTTGTCGCCCTGTTAGAGAGCGATCACCGGGTTGTATCTCGCACTTGGAAGGGTGTGTTTTATTAAGTATCCGGTTCTAGTTGTCATAAGGTCAAGGTACAACTCCAAGTCGTCCTGTTACCGAAGATCACGGCTATTCGAATAGATTAACTTCCATGCAGGGGTGCACCACATAACCCAACACGCTCGATCCCATTTGGCGGACACACTTTCTGGGTCATGCCCGGCCTCGGAAGATCAACACGCCGCAGCCCCACCTAGGCACAACAGAGAGGTCACCGCGGTCTAAATCCTATCTTGTGCAGTGCAGGCCCATCGCCCATTGCACACACCAAGCGTTGCGAGGGCGGCCGAAGCGGACCTAGCAACCTCCATTACAAAGGAAGTCACGTTACACGGTCCAATCCGGCGCGCCCCGCTCCGTCGCTGATATCAAGAAGGCTTCGGCTGATACCACGACGTCGAGTGCCCATAATTGTTCCCGCGTAGTTGGTTAGTGCGTATAGGCCAGTAGCCAGACTCAGATCAAATACCAAGATCTCGTTAAGCGTGTTAAGTATCCGCGAATGTCGAACATGGCTAGGCCCGCCTCTCTCCTAGGCGGTCTCAACCTGCCCTGTCGCTCCGCCAAAAAGTAACAGTCGGGGGCCGTCGGGAACCCAGGCCCACCTCTACCGTGATGGAGCCACCTGCCCTTTCAGCCCCCACATCGGAATCACTTGCGGGTACTCAACGAGCTGACCCAACTTTAGTCACCATCTGTATAGTATGTATGTATGTATAGTATATACCTGTGATCACCTCCCGAGTGATCACGGCCCGATAGTATAGCATGGCAGACTGACAAGAATGTAGGGCCACTAATGGTAAACTAGCATCCTATACTAAGCATTTAGGATTGCGGGTAAGGTATCAATGACTGTAGCAACAATGACAGGCTATGCAACAGAATAGGAGTAACCGAACAGTAACCTGCTACACTACTCAAATGCAAGCAGTATAGAGAAGAATAGGCGATATTTGGTGATCAAGGGGGGGCTTGCCTGGTTGCTCTGGCAAGGAGGGGTCATCAACTCCGTAGTCGAACTGGGGGTCGCCGGCAGTCTCGAGGTCTACCAGAAAGAAGTAACGGAAGGGGAACATAATAAATAACAGAGCAATCAAAGCATCACAAAGCGTAACATGGCAATACACGGTGCTAGGTGTGCCCTAACGCGGTAGTAGGTGATATCGGCGAAGGGGGGAAACATCCGGGAAAGTATTCCCGGTGTTTCACGTTTTCGGACAGATGAACCGGAGAGGGAAAGTTGCGTGTTTGCTATGCTAGGGATGTGTGGCGGATAAACGGACTGCGTATTCGGATTCTTCTCGTCGTTCTGAGCAACTTTCATGTACAAAGTATTTTCATCCGAGTTATGGATTATTTTATATTAATTTTTAAAGATTTAATTCATTTTTAGAATTAACAGAATTAATTTAATTAGGAAATGCCATTATAGCGTCGGCATGACATCGAGGGTGATGTCAAGATCAACGATCGATTGACTTGGTCAAACCGATCGTGGGTCCCATTGTCATTGGCCAAGATTAACTAAAAGCAGTTAATTAGTTTAGTTAGTGATTAGGTTAATCTAATCAGGTTTAATTAACTTAATTACTCACTTAATTAATTAATTAATTAATAATTTTATTTATTATTATTTTTTAAGTCTTCTTTTTTTTAAAACATTCCGGGGCTGGGCCCCGACTGTCATTGGTCCAAGGGCCTTGCGGGTGTGGGGTTTACGGGCGCCGGGCGTGGGCACCCGAACAGGCAAGTCCCGAGCTGAGCCAGCCGGGGCGCCGCGGGTGGCTCGCCGGAGCACGGCCACGATGAGCAGACGAGGGAAGGCGCAAGGAGCCGAGCGCGTGAGCGAACGGCGGAGGCAGGGCACAGGAGCACTCATGGCGGGCGCACCATGCACGCAGTGGGGCGGCGGGGTTTGATGGTGGTGGCGGCGTGCTGCAAAGCATAATAGCATTGCTTTGCAGCTTCGTGGTGGGCACGCCAGAGCGGCAAGGAGGCGACGGCGTGGCCGACGCGGTCGTCAGCGAGGAGGTATCGGGCATGGGCGGACCTCGGCGTCTGAAGTGCAGGCGGGCATGCTCGACCGCAAGGCAGAGACGGGGCGGAGGCAAGCGGACTGCACGGGCGCGAGGTAGACGAGCGCGGTGTCCGCGGACGAAAAGCAGGGGAGAGGGGAGGCGGAGGCCGAGGCCTCACCGGCGTTCTGAGGGCACATGGGCATCGAGGCTCGGGGCGACCCGTGGGGAGGAGGACGGGACGATCGACGGAGACGGAGGCGAGGTAGTCGAGGCGCAGAGGCTCAGAGAGGGTGGCTCCGCGACCGGACCTCAAGCGGCGGTTGGTGTCGAAGGGGCTCGGGAACGCTCCCTCGATCCAGATCGGATCGAGAGGGGGAAAGCGACTTGGGGAGTGGGGGATGTGTGCGGTCGGGAGTTAGGGTTTTCGGGATGGGGGATAAGGGGAGTGGGGTGGCCGGTTGGGTCTTTTGGGCTGGTGGCTCTGGCTATTGGGCCATTCGGCCGAAGTCTTCCTTTTCTCTTTTGTTTAAGTTTTTGTTTTTATTTATTTTTCTTTTTACTATTTTAAATTTTTGATCCACATTATTTTTACTTAGTAAAATATGACAACAACTCCTAAAATAACGTTTCAAAAATAACCCTCAGCCACAAAAGGTTTTAACCCAAAATAAATTAGTTTTATGTTTTATAAAATACCAAAGGCATTTAAAAAATGTTTTGCTACCGTTTAAATCATTTTAGTGCATTTATACATTATATAAAAATGTGTATTATTCAACATAATCATCTATGCATTAAGTGACACAAACCGAACATTTTGGTTTTTAATATTTTAAAACTCTTGATGTTTGCCTGATTTTGAATTTGAATTTGAATTAGTTTCGAACTAACGTGAGATTAATGCGATGTCGACATGGCGTGGCACCATCGGCCTGACAAAGTTCTTGTAGCTTGATTATCCAAGGCGTCACACCTTGCAATGCGAAGACAATCTTGGCCGGACTCATCGTCATTGAAGCTGGTTCAGAAACTTGAGAGAGTCCAAGATTAGGGGGTCCTCGGACAGCCGGACTAAATGCTTATGTCGGACTGTTGGACTGTGAAGATACAAGATTGAAGAATTTGGCCCGTGTCCGGGTGGGACTCTCCTTTGCCTAGAAGGCAAGCTTGGCAATTTGGATATGTAGATTCCCTTCTCTGTAACTGACTCTGTGTAACCCTAGCCCCTTACGGTGTCTATATAAACCGGAGGGTTTAGTCCGTAGGACAACAACAATCATAATCATAGGCTAGCTTCTAGGGTTTAGCCTCTACGATCTCGTGGTAGATCAACTCTTGTAATACTCATATCATCAAGATCAATCAAGCAGGAAGTAAGGTATTACCTCCATAGAGAGGGCCCGAACCTGGGTAAACATCGTGTCCCCCGCCTCCTGTTACCATTAGCCTTAGACGCACAGCTCGGGACCCCCTACACGAGATCCGCCGGTTTTGACACCGACGCCAATTACTAGAGCTCGCGCACGCCAGTTGAATTACCAGGTACTTTCGTTTGTTGGTAATAATTCTAACGTTCATGAGAATATGATGCTGCCTAAATTGGATACATTTGTCTTGGCTACAACTGAAGGGCCTACCTTGGACAAGAATGATGAACCTTGGAGCAAGTTCAAGCATGGAGATGGTGGAATGCGCAAGGGGGACAAGAATGGAGTTTCAAGTCATGATTTCAGGACTTTGAAGCCACCATAATGAGTGCATGAAGGCTTGGACGAAATATACAAGATGCCACTTCCTAAATTGCGTGCAGAGGCTATTATAGGTGCTACGTCGCCTTATTATTGGGCCAGACCCATGTAATTTTGAAATACTTGAGTATATGTTGTTTTTAGAGTCCGTATGTGTGGGGAAGCAAGAGTTAGGGTTGGTTTCGGAGCCCTTCCCTAAGGGCTACGAAATTCCCACATATTCCTCCATATATACGGCCCTTAGGGTGCCATTTGGACTTTGGGTTTTGTTTAGATTAAAAGTTCGGCATAGCTGCAACTTCGCGTACTTTGTTTGTGTTCAACAACCAGACCAAAACGTCATAGAACCCCACCATCGTCAATAAAGCTTCCATCTTATATTCGCAATATCCAAGTTGCAATCTTAGTTTCTTGCTTGTTCTTCGTTTGCTTGCAGTAAATGGACCTTCGTGGTCAGGTTGATCGTGCTCTGGCGTGGTCAATAACCTCTCAGAGTTGGTTTAGCGATTGCTAAGGCACTATGTCCTCGCACGCTCGTAGTCGGATCGTCATTGTCTACTCCTCTGAAACAATAACCACATTCTCATCGGAAGACGGGACACCTTTGCCTCTATCAAGTGGTATCAGATTTCCAGGTTGCTCGGTGAGATTTTACAGTTTTTCGTAGTTTAGATCGAGTCTGTTCTTCATACCTACAGTCCACGAAAAAGCCAAAAAAGGGTTGCATCGTCATATCCAAACCAATCTAAGGCATTGCATAATTTTTCTGTATTTGCGGTTTCATCTTCATGTCTAGTTGCTGGTCTTAGAGTCTAGTCTTTTAGAGTTTCGAGTACTGGTCACATGTTGTCACCCCATGGCCACACCATCTTCATCACTGCCATATACCACCACCCCACCAGATACATCGTCGCTACCATATACCACCACCCCCACCATATCAATCGCCGCTGCCATATACAACCACCAATCTGAGTCCACATATACCATCGCCATATACCACCACCAATCTGAGTCCACGTATACCACCGCCATATACCATCACCAGTCCGTGTTCCACCAGATTCATCTCCGCCACCAGTGCTAGTCCGAGTCCAGTATTTGTTCCTTTGTTTTCGAGTTCCAGATTACGCCATACTACGAGTCGTGACCAAGTGGGACTCCCCAACTTCCATGCCGCCCGCAGAAGAAAAATAGTTCCAAACTAAAAAAACTAAGTCTAGAAAATTTTGCCTAGGCAGTTTTTAGACCATTTGTAGACTTTTTTGAAAAAATTGTTGCGGAGCAAAAAAAAGAGGAAAAAAGTGAAAAACAAAAAAAACTGAGTGTAATCCTCCCTTGTTTATGTGCAGCGCCATGATTTTGTTAGTGTTCTAGGCTCGCGTCTCTAGCACGGTCTAGCCTAGGACTAGCACAGTACCGTCGTTGAGCGTTTATCCAACTTTGCATCTCTGAATTGATTACTGCTGACATTTTTGCTACCATATCATAAGCCTTCCTAGCTCCACATACATCGACATCGTGCGTTTGACACCACCTTGAAATCACTCTGTCCAAGCTTTGAGAGTTTTGACTACAAAGGTTGCTGATCACCACCTGTTGCTGGGTAAGAACTGGTATGAATTCGAGATTTGCTTAACGGATTTGTTACACCCCACCACCACCACTTCTAGCAGTCTGTAGGATCAGATCTTGTGTGTTTCTATTGCTGCTAACCATGGCAAGATCACAAGCCGACGAGATTGACTAGGAGAACATGACGAAGAAGGAACTTCATGATAAATTTCAGCAGATGTTAGGTCAACAGGTGGAAGACGTGATAACCAGTTTTGGAAAGGTAGTGGAGAGGATTGATGACATTGAGAAGAAAATTGACACCAAGTTGGATGCCATGTTGGATGACGTATTCGCGCGTCTACCATAACCACCAGCCGCCTCTACTGCACCGTTGCAACAACATTAACAACCACCTCCATGTCACGATCCAGCAGGACGAGCACAGCGTGTTCCTCTTGAGCCAGGACAATCTTCTGGTGCCGCTGCTACTATTGTTGATGCTTCTGTAGCTCCTGCTGCTACTGCAGAGGAGGAGGACCATTACGAGGATGAGGTTGATCAAAATCAGAACTACATGCAACCACCAGCACCAGTACCACCAGGTCGTCCCCACGGATATAATCGCAGCGGTAGGGCTGCTCCACCACCCCCACAGGTACGAGATCAAGACCACATCCCTAAACTAAAGTTGAATATCTCGAGATTCGAGGGTAGATACATTCCTGATATTTCTCTTACTTGGGCGTTAGAAACAAAACAACACCTTACATGTTTACAATATCCCGAGGAGAGACGCGTTGCTGTTATTGTTTGTGCTTTCACTAGTTTTGCATGTGTATGGTGGTCTGAACATTGTAGATTATATCATATTCCAACTACTTGGGCTGCTTTGAAAACTGCTATGCATACTAGTTGGGTTCCACCATATTATCAATGTGAATTACTTCAAAAATTGCAGCATTTAACACAAGAAAAAAAAATTCTATAGAAGAATATTATCAGGAATTACAAACTGGCATGATTAGATGTGGTATTGTTGAGGATAATGAAGCTATGCTTGCACATTTTATGGGTGGGTTAAATAGAGAGATTCAGACCATCTTAGAGTATAAGGAGTATAATAATACCACTCGTTTATTCCATCTTGCTTGCAAAGCTGAACGTGAAGTGCAGGATCGACAGGCATTGGCGCGGACTAACTTTTCTGCAGGTCGATCTTCATCATGGACACCACGTGCATACTCTACTTCCACACGTTCTGCTGCACCGGCACTCCGTCAGTTTCCATCTCCAACCGCGACACAAGAAATAAGGCACAACCACCACTATCTGCCAAGAGCACATCTGTCGGGCCTGCACAGAGCTCTTCTTCATCCATGGCATCAACAGGGCAAACACATGATATTATCTGTCGTCGTTGCAAGGGTCGAGGTCATTATGCGAGAGACTACCCATCTCAGCGTGTGATGATTGCTACTGACACTGGTATATCCAGGTGCTATACAAACGGTTTTTAACCCCTTTCCACAACGGTGTTCTGAACTGTCACCTAGTGAGTGACTACGATAAGGGGTCCTTCCCACACGACCCAGAAACCATCGGGGATAAATTGCCCTCCTGGCACACACGCTCGGCAAAATGAGGTCGTGTGTGGCCGACGAGTGATCAAATATGGTTATACATACAATAGTGCTAAAAAATACAATTATACAGGCGAAATCGTTTGCAGTCGTAAGTACATCCCACACAGTAAGTCCTCGCTAAACGTTTTCGTTCGTATATACATCCCACATAGTCTCTCTAGGGAAAACATTTCTGTTCGTAGGTACATCACACACAATTTTCGCGTTAAATCGTTTGTGATAGCGTTGCCATTGCACACGATATTAACAATTTTATTATTTGCATTATTGAATGCATCACACATGGTGCATAGAAGAAACTATGTGGCAAAGGCTGTCCATCACACACAGGTTTTATGTGGTAAACGTTTGCGCAAGGTGGCCTAACGCAAACGGTTTTCAAGAGGATGTCGTGTGTGATTGTTCATTGATCCAACATGGTTTATTCCTAGAAACTGTGTGCATTGTCTGAGGTCATCGCCCACGCTATTTTCTCAATAACCATTTGCAAAAGAAAAACCCAATTAGCAGGCTAATTGGCCAATAGCAAGCAAATTGCCCTATTATTAATAATCCATTTATTAATCTAATTGACATTTCATATTAAGCACACAATATATTTCATTTCCATATTAAGGAAGCATGATTTCGTAATTGAAATACATCAGAGTACAACACCATATAGCTTCAGCACTCAACTACCCCATTACACAACCGCACCAGTGATACGCCTCCAACGTATCTATAATTTTTTATTGTTCCATACTATTATATTATCCGTTTTCGATGTTTTAAATGCATTAATATGCTATTTTATATTATTTTTGGGACTAACCTATTAACCTCGAGCCCAACGCCAGTTCCTGTTTTTTCCTTGTTTTTGAGTTCCGCGGAAAAGGAATACCAAACGGAGTCCAAACGGAATAAAGCTTTCACGATGGTTTTTCTTGGACCAGAAGACAACCAGGAGACTTGGAGATGAAGTCGAAAGAACCATGAGGCGGCCACAAGGATGAAGGGCGCGCCCAGGGGGTAGGGCATGCCCCCACCCTTGTGGGCCCCTCGTGCACCCCCTGGCATAATTTCTTCGTCGATATATTCCCATATATCCCCAAACCAATAGAGGCATCCATGAAAACACTTTTCCACCGCTGCAACCTTTTGTACCCCTGAGATCCCATCTAGGGGCCTTTTCTGGTGTCTTGCCGGAAGGGGATTCGACCATGGAGGGCTTCTACATCAACACCATTGCCCTTCCGATGAAGCGTGAGTAGTTTACCACAGACCTACGGGTCCATAGCTAGTAGCTAGATGGCTTATTCTCTCTCTTTGATTCTCAATCCCATGTTCTCCTCAATGTTCTTGGAGATCTATTCGATGTAATACTTTTTTGCGGTGTGTTTGCCGCGATCCGATGAATTGTGGATTTATGATCAGCTTATCTATGAATATTATTTGAATCTTCTCTGAATTGTTATATGCATGATTTGATATCTTTGCAAGTCTCTTCAAATTATCAGTTTGGTTTGGTCAACTATATTGGTTCTTCTTGCAATGGGAGAAGTGCTGAGCTTTGGGTTCAATCTTGCGGTGTCCTTTCCCAGTGACAGTAGGAGTAGCAAGGCACGTACTGTATTGTTGCCATCAAGGATAAAAAGATGGGCTTTTCATCATATTGCTTGCGTTAATTCCTCTACATCATGTCATCTTACTTAATGCGTTACTTCGTTCTTTATGAACTTAATACTCTAGATGCATGTTGGATAGTGGTCGATGTGTGGAGTAATAGTAGTAGATGCAGAACCGTTTCGGTCTACTTGACACGGATGTGATGCCTATATTCATGATCATTGCCTTAGATATCGTTATAACTTTGCGCTCTTCTATCAATTGCTCGACAGTAATTTGTTCACCCATCGTATTATTTTCTATCTTGAGAGAAGCCTCTAGTGAAACCTATGGCCCCCGGGTCTCTTTTCCATCATATAAGTTTCCGATATACAATATTAGTTTCCGATCTACTACTCTTGCAATCTTTTACTTTCCAATCTATAAACCAAAAATACCAAAAATATTTACTTTATCGTTTATCTATCTCTATCAGATCTCACTTTTGCAAGTACCCGTGAAGGGATTGACAACCCCTTTATCATGTTGGGTGCAAGTTTGGTTGATTGTTTGTGCAGGTATTCAGTGATTTGTGCATTGTCTCCTACTGGATTGATACCTTGGTTCTCAAACTGAGGGAAATACTTATCTGTACTTTGCTGCATCACCCTTTCCTCTTCAAGGGAAAAACCAACGTAAGCTCAAGAAGTAGCAGTAAGAATTTCTGGCGCCGTTGCCGGGGAGATCTACGCCAAGTCAACACATACCAAGTACCCATCATAAACCCTCATCTCCTGCATTACATTATTTGCCATTCGACTCTCGTTTTCCTCTCCCCCACTTCTAAAACAATTTTTGAAAAGATTCGCCCTTTTTCTTCGCCCTTCTTCCGTTCGTCTTTTCTGTTTGCTTGTGTTGTCATGTGCTTTATATTTGCTTGCATCTTCGCTTGCTAAAAATCTATAGATATGGATCCTCATCCACTTGCTAATCTTTTTAAGAGATTCAATTATGATGAACCAATTGCTAGTGAGCTGAGTGCACTAAATTATCTTTATGAGGTTTTGCTTGAAATTCATGAATCTAAAATTTGTGATGAAGTGTTAAAAGAAGAAATTTATGAAGTGATTCATGATAGCTCCTTGAATGAAGCATGATTGCAATGATGTTATTATAAATTCCATTCATGTCCATTGTGTTAATGATGTGCAAAACCCTAAGCTTGGGGATGCTAGTTTTGCTATGTCCACTACTTGTTGTCATGACCATGATTGGGGTGATTCTTCTTATGATCTTGAAAATTTATTTAAGCCCCATGATGAATATGAGATTGATAATAGTGTTTGCAATAATATTGAAAGTGGGTTTGGAAGATTGTCAACTTTAGATCCCACATGTTTGGAGAATGTTCAATCTTATGAAATTTTTGATAAAAGTTTGTTTGGAGAGGTCATGACTTTAGTTAATGTTGATCCCACTATTTTGGAAGAGTGTCAACTTTGCATGCATGTGGATTCGTTGAGAATATGTTATGTGATAGCTATTTTTTGATTTTTCTTATGATCCTACATGAAATTATTATGAGAGAGGAAAATATGGTTGTAGAAATTTCCATGTTACCAAATTACCTCTCTCCATGTTGAGGTTGCTATCATCTCTTTCTTCTTCCTTGCATATGCTAGTTTTGCCTTGCCTTTATAATTTGTTTGCCTATAAAACGCTGATGCATAGTAAGTATGTTAGACTTAGATGTGTTTGTCATGTGGTTTATGATGCTCTCTTTGTGCTTCAATTCCTCTCTTTTATGTGAGCATCATTGAAATTATCAATGGCTAGCTAAGGGTGTTAAACAATAGCGCTTGTTGGGAGGCAACCCAATTTTATTTTTTATCTTTGCTTTTTGCTCCTGTTTTGCTTTGAATAATTCATCTAGCCTCTGGTTAGATGTGGTTTTGTGTTTTAGTTAGTGTTTGTGCCAAGTAAGACCTTTGGGATAACTTACGGTGATAGTTGTTTTGATCCTGTTGAAAAACAGAAAGAATTTCCTGGATTTTATTGAAATGTGATTTTGATCTGATTCTTTTTGCTCTGGATTGCACAAATTTCCCATGTCATCCTCTTATTTCACAATTTTTGGAGTTACAGAAGTATTCGAAGTTTCCAGATTCCTACAGACTGTTCTGTTTTTGACAGATTCTGTTTTCTATGTGTTGTTTGCTTATTTTGATGAATCTATGGGTACTATTGGGGGGTATGAACCATGGAAAAGTTGGAATACAGTAGATATTACACCAATATAAATAAAGAATGAGTTTTCAACAGTACCATAAAGTGGTGACTTATTTTCTTATACTAACGGAGCTTATGAGATTTTCTATTCTATGGAATATGGAGTGGCAAGAGCCTAAGCTTGGGGATGCCCAAGGCACCCCAAGGTAATATTCAAGGACAACCAAGAGCCTAAGCTTGGGATGCCCCGGAAGGCATCACCTCTTTCGTCTTCGTCTTTGCCTATCAATAACTTTACTTGAGGCTATATTTTTATTCACCACATGATATGTGTTTTGCTTGGAGCATCTTGTATGATATGAGTCTTTGCTTTTTAGTTTGCCAAAATCATCCTTTCTGTACACACCTTTTGAGAGGGACACGCATGAAACGTGAGTTATTAGAATACTCTATGTGCTTCACTTATATCTTTTGAGCTAGGCAATATTGCTCTAGTGCTTCACTTATATCTTTTTAGAGCACGGCGGTGGTTTCATTTTATAGAAATTGATGAACTCTCATGCTTCACTTATATTATTTTGAGAGTCTCTAAACAGCATGGTAATTTGCTTTGGTTATAAATCTAGTCCTAGTATGATAGCCATCCAAGAAGGATATCATAAAAACTTTCATATAAAGTGCATTGAATACTATGAGAAGTTTGATTCTTTATGATTGTCTTGAGATATGAAGATGGTGATATTAGAGTCATGCTAGTGAGTAGTCCTGAATTTGAGAAATACGTGTGTTGAGGTTTGTGATTCCCGTAGCATGCATGTATGGTGAACCGTTATGTGATGAAGTTGGAGCATGATTTATTTTTTGATTGTCTTCCTTATGAGTGGTGGTCGGTGATGAGCGATGGTCTTTTCCTACCAATATATCCCCCTAGGAGCATGCGCGTAGTACTTCGTTTTGATAAATAATAGATTTTTTCAATAATTATGTGAGTTCTTTATGACTAATGTTGAGTCCATAGATTATACGCACTCTCACCCTTCCACCATTGCTAGCCTCTCTAGTACCGTGCAACTTTCACCGGTACCATACACCCGCCATATACCTTCCTCAAAACAGCCACCATACCTACCTATTATGGCATTTCCATAGCCATTCCGAGATATATTTTGATGCAACTTTCCACCATTCCGTTTATTATGACACGCTTCATCATTCTCATATTACTTTGCATGATCATGTAGTTGACATAGTATTTGTGGCAAAGCCACCTTTCATAATTCTTTCATACATGTCACTCTTGATTCATTGCACATCCCGGTACACCACCGGAGGCATTCCTATAGAGTCATATTTTGTTCTAAGTATCGATTTGTAATTCTTGAGTTGTAAGTAAATAAAAGTGTGATGATCTTCATTATTAGAGCATTGTCCCAGTGAGGAAAGGATGATGGAGACTATCATTCCCCCACAAGTCGGGATGAGACTCCGGACGAAAAAAAGAAAAAAAAAAGAGGCCAAAAAAATGAGAAAGGCCCAAATAAAAATGAGAGAAATAGAGAGAAGGGGCAATGTTACTATCCTTTTTCCACACTTGTGCTTCAAAGTAGCACCATGATCTTCATGATAGAGAGTCTCCTATGATATCACTTTCATATCTAGTGGGAATTTTTCATTATAGAACTTGGCTTGTGTATTCCAATGATGGGCTTCCTCAAATTGCCCTAGGTCTTCGTGAGTAAGCGAGTTGGATGCACACCCACTTAATTTCTTTTCGAGCTTTCATAAACTTATAGCTCTAAGTGCATCCGTTGCATGGCAATCCCTACTCACTCACATTGATATCTATTGATGGGCATCTCCATAGCCCATTGATACGCCTAGTTGATGTGAGACTATCTCCCTCTTTTTGTCTTCTCCACAACCACCATATTCTATTCCACCTATAGTGCTATATCCATGGCTCACGCTCATGTATTGCGTGAAAGTTGAAAAAGTTTGAGAACATCAAAATTATGAAACAATTGCTTGGCTTGTCATCGGGGTTGTGCATGATTTAAATATTTTGTGTGATGAAGATGGAGCATAGCCAGACTATATGATTGTGTAGGGATAGCTTTCTTTGGCCATGTTATTTTGAGAAGACATGATTGCTTTATTAGTATGCTTGAAGTATTATTGTTTTTATGTCAATATTAAACTTTTGTTTTGAATCTAACAGATCTGAACATTCATGCCACAATAAAGAAAATTACATGGATAAATATTTTAGGTAGCATTCCACATCAAAAATTCTGTTTTTAGCATTTACCTACTCGAGGACGAGCAGGAATTAAGCTTGGGATGCTTGATACGTCTCCAACGTATCTATAATTTTTGATTGTTCCATGCTATTATATTATCTATTTTCTATGTTTATATGCATTAATATGCTATTTGTATTCTTTTTGGGACTAACCTATTAACTTAGAGCACAGTGCCAATTCCTGTTTTTCCCTGTTTTTGAGTTTTGCAGAAAAGGAATACCAAATGGAGTCCAAAAAGAATAAAACTTTCGCGATGATTTTTCTTGGACCAGAAGAGAACGTGGAGACTTGGTGATGACGTCAGAAGAGCCACGAGGCGACCGCAAGGATGGAGGGCACGCCGAGTGGGGTAGGGCGCACCCCCACCCTTGTGCCCCCTCGTGCACCCCTTGACCTAATTTCTTCGCCTATATATTCCCATATATCCCAAAACCAACAAAGGCATCCACGGAAACACTTTTCCACCGCTGCAACCTTTTATACCCATGAGATCCCATCTAGGGGCCTTTTCCGCCATCCTGCCGGAGGGGGATTCGACCACGGAGGGCTTCTACATCAACACCATTGCCCTTCTGATGAAGCGTGAGTAGTTTACTACAGACCTACGTGTCCATAGCTAGTAGCTAGATGGCTTCTTCTCTCTCTTTGATTATCAATACCATGTTCTCCTCGATGTTCTTGGAGATCTATTCGATGTAATACTTTTTTGCGGTATGTTTGCCGAGATCCGATGAATTGTAGATTTATGATCAGCTTATCTATGAATATTGTTTGAATCTTCTCTAAATTCTTATATGCATGATTTGACATATTTGCAAGTCTCTTCGAATTATCGGTTTGGTTTGGCCAGCTAGATTGGTTCTTATTGCAATGGGAGAAGTGCTTAGCTTTGGGTTCAATCTTGCGGTGTCCATTCCCAGTGACAGTAGGGGCAGCAAGGCACGTATTGTATTGTTGCCATTGAGGATAAAAACATGGGGTTTTCATCATATTGCTTGAGTTAATTCCTCTACATCATGTCATCTTAGTTAATGCGTTACTCCGTTCTTTATGAACTTAATACTGTAGATGCATGCTAGATAGCGGTCGATGTGTGGAGTAATAGTAGTAGATGCAGGATCGTTTCAGTCTACTTGACACGGACGTGATGGCTATATTCATGATCATTGCCCTAGATATCGTTATAACTTTGTGCTCTTCTATCAATTGCTTGGCAGTAATTTGTTCACCCACCGTATTATTTTCTATCTTGAGAGAAGCCTCTAGGGAAACCTATAAGTTTCCGATCTACAATATTAGTTTCTGATCTACTATTCTTGCAATCTTTTACTTTCCGATCTATAAACCAAAGTATTTACTTTATCATTTATCTATCTGTATCAGATCTCACTTTTGCAAGTAATTGTGATGGGATTGACAACCCCTTTATTGCATTGGGTGCAAGTTTGTTTGATTGTTTGTGAAGGTATTCAGTGATTTGTGCGTTGTCTCCTACTGGATTGATACCTTGGTTCTCAAACTGAGGGAAATACTTATCTCTACTTTGCTGCATCACCCTTTCCTCTTTAAGGGAAAAACCAACGCAAGCTCAAGAAGTAGCAACCAGCACAGAGTTTCACATGCAACATCTACACCCTTTCGAAATTAGCACCATAGACAGAATATAGATAGATGAATCTCATCTCAAAAACTGCTGAAGCGGAATGCGAATATGAGCCTTCATTGATGTTGAAGGTCTTTGCAACTTTAGGCCAGTGCCTTTTGGTGATTGACCGTCCATCCTTTATCCTCTTCAGGAACACTTCAATATTGAACCATGGGTGTTGTATGAAAACCTTCCTCGCTTCCTGACCATACAGGTGGTTTGAGAGGTAATGATCAGTGAACTGCTTTGGAAAGGCCTAAAAACAAGGATATGCATAAATATCTTCTGCAAATTTGAAATGGCGCAAAGGAATTAAAAAGACAAGGTATAATAGTTAGTACCATTCCATAGTGAGCTGATGTCTTCTTCATTATGCAGGCAAAGATCTTGTTATTTTTTGTCGCTAATTTCTTTATCGTAACAATCTTCCTGAGTGTCTGGAGTTGACTGATATTAATGGACAACTCATTTCCACATATGCAAAAAGGGTCAAACAGTGGGTCAAAACCTCTGATGGCAGGACCTACATGTGCAAGACCAAATTGTTAAAAACCTAATATTTAAAAACAAGAAGTGGAAAGGTGTGTTATTACCAACAACCCTAATATTTAAAAACAAGCAAACGTAGTCATTCAAACTTGTATTGTGCAAGTCTAAGTACACTAGTTATTGGCCATGTTTGGATCCATGGGTTAGAGTTAGTTTGAGCTAGTTTGGGTGCAAATAGCCCTAAAGTATCCAAACATGAGGGCTAGTTTGAGCTAGTTGCGTCAAACCCACCCAAAACAACTATCCCACCAAAGAGGTGCTGATTGGCCTAGTTCTCCTAGTGCATTTATTGTCAATCTAACTCTGTCATCCAAACACCTCTTTGGCTAGAGTTAGTGCAGGGTTAGTCATTATTGAGTATCATTGTTATTTAGGAAACGTAGGATAGCGTAGGATTTATTCTACCTTGAATTGTACTCCAAGATGACCATGTATTCCTATATATATGCCCACGAGGCTTAAGCAATACAATCAAGTATTCCACCAATCTCCGTCTCTCCCTTTTAACTGTCATGGGCAAGAAACGAACTCTAACCTCTAGCTAAGTTAGAGTATCCAAACAGTGCCATTGTTAAATCAAATGGAAAGGCGTGTTCAATACTCCCTCCGGTCCTTTTTACTCTGCATATAAGAATTGCCTGAAGTCAAACTCCATAAAGTTTGACCTTATTTATATGAAAAAATATCAACATCTAGCATGCTAAAGTTACACTACTACAGGATGCTGCTAACGTGACACTACGATCAGAGATCCTTCGAGAAACTGTGTGCAGTGCAATAATCGCAAATAGTGGTGTCAGAGAACCGTAAAAAATGTCCAAAACGATTGCGATGACCGATGCATCAAACACGGTTCAGATTTTAGTTGCGTGTGCGATGCAGGGCATACGGTTGATTCAGCAGAACTGTTTGTGATGAGGAAGAACAACAGAAATGGGCAGCCATATCAATGTATGTGTGATATACGGCATATAGTTCCCTCCGATGAATTGTGTGCTATTAGGGAATACAACAGAAACAGTCAGCCAGATCAAGGTGTGTGTGATATACGGCATACGGTTCACTCGGATAAACTATTTTTGATTAGGCAAGAGAACATAAACGGTTCATCTTAACAAGATGTGTGTGATATGCGGCATTTGCGATCAGCCCAAAGAACACAAACGATTCATGTAAACCAGATGTGTGTGATACGCAGCAAACAACCCACTCGAATGAACTATTTGGGATGAGTAATTATAACATAGACGGTTACTATAGTAAGTTCGTGTGTGATAGTGGGCAGACACGTACATGTACATCCGAGAACAAGGGCCCACGTTTCGGGCTTCCGACGCATGGCATATGATTGATCCGAAAGAGCTATTTGCGATGAGACAGAACAACAAAAACGGGGCTTTGTGGGCCCAGAACCATCAATAAATTTTGACTCTGTTTCTCCTCACATTGTAGATTACAATGCAATAAGTAATTGCAAATATGTTCACACAGATCAAACTTATATGTGTTCACACTTAGCACCCGGCTATAAAAACTACCCACTCGAAAATTACTTCACATTTCCTCTCCTCATTACCTACAAAACTGGTCTTTCCTGTCAAGTCGTTCCGGAATGACCGGTAGGAGGAGTTTTGGGTGGGCATATAACTAGGAAGGAAGACCAAGGCCGCTGAAGCACTAGAGTGGTCCCACCGCAAAGCGGCAGCCGCAGCCGCAGCAGAGATGTCCCGGCTGAAAGGATCGATATAGTTGACTAGAGGGGGGGGATAGGCAACTAACAATTTTTTAACTTTTCTTTACCAATTAAACTTTGCATCAAAGTAGGTTGGCTTGATATGCAACTAGGTGAGCAACCTATATGATGCAACAACAATAAACACACAAGCAAGCAAAGGATATAACACAACATAGCTTGCACAAGTAAAGGTGAGAGATAACCAAAAGTGGAACCAATGGAGACGAGGATGTGTTACCGAAGTTCCTTCCTTTTGAAGGGAAGTACATCTCTGTTGGAGCGGTGTGGAGGCACAATGCTCCCCAAGAAGCCACTAGGGCCACCGTATTCTCCTCACGCCCTCACACAATGCAAGATGTCGTGATTCCACTATTGGTGCCCTTGGAGGCGGCAACCGAACCTTTACAAACAAGGGTGGGGCAATCTCCACAACTGAATTAGAGTCTCCCAACGACACCATGAAGCTTCACCACAGTGGACTATGGCTCCGCGGTGACCTCAGCCGTCTAGGGTGCTCAAACACCCAAGAGTAACAAGATCCGCAAGGGATTAGTGGGGGCAATCAAATTTCTCTTGGTGGAAGTGTAGATCGAGGCTTTCTCAACAAATCCCTAGAGAATCAACAAGTTTGATTGGCTAGGGAGAGAGATCAGGCGAAAATGGACCTTGGAGCAACAATGGAGCTTGGAGGAAGAGGTAGGTCAACTTTGGAGAAGAAGACCTCCTTTTATAGAGGAGGGAAACAATCCAACCATTACCCCCTACCAGCCCCGCAAAGGGCGGTACTACCGCTGAGGGCAGCGGTACTACCGCTCCCCCTCGCGGTACTGCCGTGCAGACTGGGAAGGCAGGGGCGAGGCAGGATCTGGACCCAGGGCGGTACTAGCCGCGGTGGTAGGGGCGGTACTACCGCTTGCGAGCGGTACTACCGCTTCCACTGCCGCTGCCAGTGCCGCACAACCCGACACGAGAGGCGACACCCTCGAGTCGAGGCGGTAGGAGACCAGTACCGCAACGATACTATGGCCGAGAGCCCCCAGGCGGTACTACCGCTAGGAAGTGGTACTACCGCCTGTGGCTCTAGAGCGGTACAACCGCTGGGGTACGCAGTACTACCGCTGGGACCCAAACAACTCAGGAAGCAATGAGAAACTCCATTGAAGCGGGAAGGCTCTGAGGGTGCAAAGAGGATGTGTACGTGTTGATTCCACCCTAGCCTTACCAATGCGGACCCCCTCTTGACAGTACGATGACTCCTACGAAACAAGTCCACCAAAACTGAAACGAAGGAGCTACACCGTCTTCGCTTAAGACTCCGAGGGGAAGGAATCGTCTCGTGCCAAAGGATGAATCTCTGAATACTCAATGCACATGATTAGTCCACAAAACTACATAGAGAGAGATATGCCTTAACACCGGCGCGCTGCGGAGCCCTCGAACGAGCTCTCACGGGCACGCGAGGGCTCTCACAAGCGCACTTGCCGCGTCGGCGATCACGATGAGCTGGCGTTGCTGAAGTCCTTGGCCGGTGACAACGACATTATCGCTGGCCTCATTAAGCAGAAGGAGATGGTCGATGGCTTGATGAAGCTGCTTGAGATCAGCGATGCCTCGGTTGACAAGGCGGCCGGCCTCGTCGAGCAACTCATGGGTGACAATGCGAAGCTCCTCAAGGCGCTCACCAATAAGGAGGAGGTGGCCGCCGACTAGAAGATGCTGCATGAGCAGAGCAGTGCCTCGGGGATGACGCTGACATCGGTCGTCGAGGAACTAATGGGTGACTTGAGAAAGATCCAGATCGGGCGCGAGCAGGAGGTGGAGGAATCCATGGCTGCTTGCGAGCAAAGCCGTGAGGAATTGAGGATGGAGCTGGAGGATGTCATCACCCGGCGATCCATCAAAGAGTAGACACAGTAGCGATCTAGATTGTTGTCTATGATTTCCTTCTTCTCTTGCCCCCGTGTCTTTCAAACTTTGCCGCATGTGTCATTTAAATTTATCTGAAATATGTAAGAAAAATATTACCTACGCCATTGTAAATTTGTCGTCGTATTATCCGTTGCCATTTTATTTGTCTTCGTATTATCCATTGCCCTATGTGGCAATTTAAATTAGGCCGGAATACGAGTTGAAAACACGAACAAAGCAAATGCTGCCATCGGATCACAACCAAACACCCTCCGTCCACCCCTAAAAAAACTTCCTTCCAAGCGCTTTAATTAACCCATTAATGGCGAAGTTTTGAGCGGGGCGGGCTGCGGCTGGTGCATGGAGGTCAAAAAGCTCGCTTCCCGGTGAGCATGGGCGGCCTTGCTACTCGCACATGTCCTGTCGAGCCTGCGAGGTGGACAGGATGCACGTGTCCCATCGAGCCTGCGTGGCGGATTGCTCGCACGCGTCCCGTCGAGCCTGCACGCTGGACTTCTCGCGCTCGTCCCCTCTAATCAAACAGCTGCACGCACGCCACTGAGTATGGTTAAATATTGACACAGTTCATATGATACAACCGTTTGTGATATTAACACGTCATCTTATTGTTTCAAAAGGACTTCGTTGGCTACTAATGTGTGCGCCTCTCCTCAAACTGGAAGATTTTTTTTACCACGACATATATGTGCCATATGAAACCATGCCAAGTTTCATGTTTTTTGGGTGAGTTTTTGATTTACTAGGATTTAAAAACTGAGATTCTCAATGTTTCAGGATGACGACAAGTTTGTAATTCATTCGCATTCCTTAAATGAGACCTAAACATGCACCCAATGACACGTGTATGATTTCCCACCCATTTTGTGCTTGTAGTTCAAATTTGAATTATGGACTACATTTAATGCGTAGAAAACTTAACTAGTAATATATACAATGGTCATACGAACCCTAAACATGCACCCCAAGGACACATGTACGTTTTTTCTAGCCATTTTGGTGCACTAGAGCATGTATTTGTAGTTCGGATTTGAATTATGGACATTAAATGCCTAGAAAACCAATTAATGAATAAAAAGGGTCAAACGAACCATGAATAATTTCAAAGTTTAGCGTGAATCTCCCGTTGTTCCGTACGTGTTGCTTGTAGAAAAAAATGAGGCTAGAAGAGGGAGCGATTATCGTTTGGCCCACAAGGGGACACATTTCCCTATCGAAACCATGAGGGTTCTTGCGACAGGCTCCGGTTTGTAAGAGGTTGTAATAAAGCTTCGCCCAAACTGGCAATGTTTTTACCACGACATATATGTGCCATGACGTGACACCATGCCAGCTTTAATGACTTTCTTGTGAGTTTTGGATTTATAGGGATTTAAAACCGAGATTCCAAATGTTTGAGGACGAGCCAAGATGCCAGCCAGGTTGTAATTCGTTTCCCATTCCTTGCATGGGACCTAAACATGCACCCAAGGACACATGCATGTACAATTTTTCTAGCCATTTTGGTGAATTGGAGCATGTATTTGTACTTCCGATTTGAATTATGGACATTAAATTCCTAGGAAACACAATTAGTGTATAAAAAGGTCAAACAAACCCCGAATAAGTTTAAATTTCAGCATAGATATCATGTCATTCCATGTTGCCCGTAGAATACAATACAAGGCGAAAAGAGGGAGCGAGTATGTTTCGCCACAAGGGGAACACATTTCCCTGTCGGAACCATTAGGCTTCCTTGAGAGAAGCTCTGGTTTGTCAGAGGTTTGTAAAAAAGCTTGGCCCAAATTGGCAATGTTTTTACCACGACATATATGTGCCATGACGTGACACCATGCCACCTTTGATGACTTTCTGGTGAGTTTTGGATTTTATGGGGATTTAAAACCCGAGATTCCAAATGTTTGAGGACGAGCCAGGATGCTGGTACGGTTTTCATTCGTTCCCATTCCTGGCATGGGACCTAATTAAACATGCACCCAAGGATACATGCATGTACAATTTTTCTAGCCATTTTGGTGAACTTGAGCATGTATTTGTAGTTCATATTTGAATTGTGGGCATTAAATGTCTAGGAAACTCAATTAGTGTATAAAAAGGCCAAACGAACCCTGAATAAGTTTAAATTTCAGCATGGATATCATGTAGTTCCATGTTTCCCGTAGAAGAAAATACAAGCGAAAAGAGGCCGTGATTACGTTTCGACAACATGGGGAACACGTTTCCCTATCGGAACCACGAGGCTTCTTGTTGAGAGAAGCTCCAATTTCTAAGAGGTTCGTAATAAAGCTTGGCCCAAATTGGACAATGTTTTTACCACGACATATATGTGCCATGATGTGACACCATGCCTTCGAAAGAGATTGTCCATTTTGCACACGAAGTGCATCCAGTTTTTGCCTTAACCCTCTCAACTTTTTAGAACATGCTATGCGGGTGAAATGATGATATATAGCATGCCAACTTTCAACCATTTCGGAGTTCATTTGAAGTGCTTTTCAATTTCAGGGTCATTTAGCTAAAAAATCAGTAAATGCATGAAAAATACCAAATGAAGTCAGGAAGGGTTGAGAATTGATGATGTGGCTTTGAATGGTACATTTTGAACACACAAAAAGTCTGGAGTTTAAATAAGTTCAAAAAAGTGAAATCCCTTTGTAACAGATGAGTTTTTGTTCGAAACCCTGATACTTCAAAAGGGATAGTCTATTCTGCACACGAAGTGCATCCAGTTTTTGCCGTAACCGTCTCAACTTTTTAGAACATGCTATGTGGGTGAAATGATGATACCATGCCAACTTTCAACCTTTTCAGAGTTCATTTGAGGTTTGTATTAAAGCTTTGCCCAAATTGGACAATGTTTTTACCATGACATATGTGCGCCATGACGTGACACCATGCCAACTTTCATGACGTGACATCGTGCAAACTTTCATGTATAATTTTTCTAGCCATTTTGGTGAACTGGAGCATGTATTTGAAGTTCAGATTTGAATTATGGACATTAAATGCCTAGGAAACTCAATTAGTGTATAAAAAGGCCAAACGAAAGCCGTGTGCCTACCAAACCATGGCCGATGCCGCCCGCAATCTGAGTGGTGCATTCTGATTGGCCAGAACCCAAACCCCACGGATGGTACGTTTGCACCATTGGATGCTCACAGATCGAACGGCAACCCTCAGCCCTTTCGTCAGCACATGCAGTACATGGGTAAGCACTGTGCGCATGCGTCGTCTAGCTCACACTTCCTTCTCTTGTACGTTTTCTAAACATGCTACTATTTCCCGCCACTCCTCTCATCGGTTTCCCGCCTCTTCTCCCATCGGTTTCCCGCTACCAGTGTCAGTGCTCATTGAAGGCTAGGCGGTGACACACCAGCCATCGCACACAATTTCTAAAAGAACAATGTGCGTGATAGGAGGGAGTAGGTCCCATAGGGTGACCAGCGTGAGCAAAATGGTGCAGGTACTGGCTTAACCCTGTGCGATGCAAGTGTGATGTAAAATCAGCACGACTGCGCAAGCATGAGCAAATGGTGGAGGTATTGGTTTAACCGTGTGTGATGCAAGTGCGATGTGAAATCACCACGACTGCGCAAGCGCGAGCAAAATGGTGCAGGTACTAGCTTAACTGTATGCGACGCAAGTGTGCTATGAAATCATCATGATTGTGCGATCTTGGCCACTCCCGCCTCGCATCAATTCCTTTACCCAAATTTTATTAACCGCCGTACTTCAACTGTCGCCCACACTCCTCCAGCACCGATCTTATAGTAAAATTGCAGTAGCTAAGGCATTTGAACCGTCGCCCTCCCTCGTGCACCACCATCTCCGCCCATCATTACTAAAAATTTCAGTAGCCACGGCGTATCCTCAAACACCAGAACCCCCCGACCACAGTCCCCCACCCGCCCCTCCCCCTGGAACCCTATCTCGCAGCCGGCGCTGGCGCTGCCCGTGCCGCCGCCAACCCATGCAGGTCTGCCCGTTCCTCCTAGCTTAGATAATAAACTTCAGGTTACCCATCGATTCCCATACCGTCGCCCCACTCCCCTGAGTTTTTAGATGAGGCCTGCAGTGTCCCTCCTCGACAGATCCACATCCCCTGCTCCAGAATGTCGCAGCCTAAGCTCGGCCACGTATCCCAGGGAGCCCGACGAGCGTTCAACCAATAAGTGGTTTATCATGGCCTCTCCAACGGATGTTGCCGAGGTGGCCGCCGTTCGCCCTGACCTGTCGATCCCGGAGCAACATGTCACCATGGAAGCCGGCGAAGACATTGACTACATTGCCATGTCGAAGGCTTCATGTCAGTGGCTTGCATATTACTGTATCTCGGGAAAGATGGCTACGACATCAAGCTCATCGACAGTGACGGCTTCATGCGGGCCATGTCACAGGTTACGTGGTCCATCCCCAATCCCTCTGGTTCAACCACCGTTGATCTCTTCGACGGCCCTGCCGCTGATCAACTCTGCCAAGCGGTCAAGGATTTGTGATCCTTATACGCCATCGAGCCCATTTTGTAATTTCTGAAGGACACGTTCTACGGCGGCGGCTTGGAATCCTCAATTGCCAAGTCAGATCTCATCGACCACGACCACGAGGTGGGCACCCACAAAGGTTCTTCCACCATGGGTCTGTGCTCTTCCAACTGGAAGGATCCGATCCATGAAATGTGAGTCAACTTCCTATCAGCAAATCTTACCTTTTCTAGCTTGCCAACCCGTACCCTTTGTTGTAGTAGCATTTGCTGTGTGATGCTATAACTGTGCCCTATTTAATTATTTCAGTTATGCAAAAATGTATTGTTCAATAGGTCTATGTAATGTTTAAGTATGAATTGTCCACTTCAGTTTCACGAATGGCTATATTTGGTTGTTTATCGTGAGTAGATGCCTTGTTTATCTGTGTTAGGTTAGTTGCAGTGAGCATTTTTCCAGTTATCGAGCCGATGCCTTGTTTATATGTATTTTATCTTAGTTTGGTTGCAGTGAGCATTCGTCCAGTTATCAAGCATATGCCTTGTTTATCTTTAGTTTGGTTGTTAGGTTTCTTTTTTTAGCATTTGTCCAGTTTTCAAGCATATGCCTGCAGTGAGCATTTGTCCAGTTTTCAAGCATATGCCCTGTTTATCTATATTTTCTTGTTAGGTTGGTTCCAGTGAGACCCTGTCCAGTTTTCATGGCTATATTTGGTTGTTATACTGATCATTTATGCCTTTTTTATTTCAGTCATTCACAATGTGTTGTTCATTATGTGCAAGTCGGAACTGTGCCGCTCGACTACATCAATACCAGTTTGAACGGATATATTTGGTTCCAGTTATGCCTGGTGTAGTTAACAGTTAACATATGCCCTTTATTTCAGTTTTACACATTTATCCAGTGATGTTTAAGCATTAACTACGTTCTATTCATTTTCAACAATAGCAGTTTGAATTGTAATATTTGATGGCTGTTAAGCCTGCTGTCGGTAACATTGCCTTCCATTTTACATATGCTTTAACAGAATGCTGTAACCAACACATTCAAGTTATCATTTGGAGATGATATTGTTTACCTTTGCTATATTTGTTTGATGTTAAGGTTGCCGTACTTATCATGCCTTTCCACTACTTATGCAGGACAACAACAAGAGTGGCCACCATTTTCCGCCGAGGTTAGCTTCATCCCTCGGCTTGTACTCCCCCGTCGTTCCATAATGTAGTGCATATAGATCTAGGCCTGGACACTTGTTAGCTTCTAATTTTGACTTGTTGCTTGTAGGTACATATGCCCTTGGCAAGGATCCACGCATCGACCCTTTTTGCGTATGAGGCAATGAGATATTCATGAACAAGCATCAAGTGAGGAAACTGATAAGGATTATTAGCAAAAAGATAGGAATGGTGGCAAGCAAATTATTTGTTTATGCTCTATCCAACACAACAGTGAGCTGTAGGATGGTAACAACAAACTCTGCAACCTTCTCTTTTTACTGCCCATAATGAGTTGTTAGACAACAATGTCTGAATATTTTTCGTTCACAGTGGTTCCGGAAGCAGTTCACTCAAGATTACGTCGCAAAGTACATGATTGGTGGACATGCAATGAAGGTTAAAGTATTTCATCCAGACTACAATGAGCATTGAGAAGTCGTAATGAAGACAGTGAAGGATGGATGGGCAGCCATCTAAGGTGTTGGCCTAGAGTCATGCACGCATTACGCATGGAGGAGGGCACAATATGAGCATTCCGCTTCAGACCTCGCAAAGCAACCGTAATGTCTTTTGCCTCTCTTTCTGATCTTTAGTACAACTGTGGTCCATCATTCTTTACTTGGTGCTTCTGTAGTTCTTCAGTATATGTACATGTTGTTAAGGCATATCTCTCTGTATGTAGTTTTGGTGATTGATGACAACACGCTTGCGGACTAATCGCGTGCTTTGAGCATTTCAGAGATTCATCCTTTGGCATGAGATGATTCCTTCCCCTCAGAGTTTTAATCAAAGACGGTGTAGCTCTTTCGTTTCTGTTTTGGTGGACTTGTTTCGTAGGAGTCACCGTACTATCAAGAGGGGATCCGCTATGGTATGGCTAGGGGGAATCAACACATACACATCCTCTTCGCACCCACTGAGCCTTCCCGCTTCGATGGAGCTTCCTTTTCCTTCCTATGAGTATGTTTTGGTCCCAGCGGTAGTACCGCTCAAGAGCCACAGGCGGAAGTACCGCTCTGTAGTGGTAGTACTGATATGTCTTCAACGTATCTATAATTTTTGATTGTTCCATGCTATTATATTACCCCTTTTGGATGTTTATGGGCTTTATTTTACACATTTATATCATTTTTGGGACTAACCTACTAACCGGAGGCCCAGCCCGTATTGCTGTTTTTTGAATATTTCAGTATTTCGAAGAAAAAGAATATCAAACGGAGTCCAAATGGAATGAAACCTTCGGGAGTGTGATTTTTGGAACGAACATGATCCAGAGGACTTGGAGTGCAAGTCAAGAAGCAGCCAAAGCGGCCACGAGAGGGTAGGGCGTGCCCCCCTGTCTCGTGGGCCCCTCGGGTAGCCACCGACGTACTTCTTCCTCCTATATAAGCGTACGTACCCCGAAAACATCCATGGAGCCAACGAAACACAATTTCCACCACTGTAACCTTATGTATCCGCGAGATCCCATCTTGGAGCCTTCACCAGCGCTCCGCTGGAGGGGGAATCGACCATGGAGGGCTTCTACATCAACACCATAGCCCCTCCGATGAGTTGCGAGTAGTTTACCACAGACCTTCAGGTCCATAGTTATTAGCTAGATGGCTTCTTATCTCTTTTCGGATCTCAGTACAATGTTCTCCCCCTCTCTTGTGGAGATCTATTCAATGTAAACTCTTTTTGCGGTGTGTTTGTCGAGATCCGATGAATTGTGAGTTTATGATCAAGTTTATCTATGAGAAATATTTGAATCTCCTCTGAATTCTTTTATGTATGATTGAGTTATCTTTGCAAGTCTCTTCGAATTATCAGTTTGGTTTGGCCTACTAGATTGATCTTTCTTGCCATGGGAGAAGTGCTTAGCTTTGGGTTCAATCTTGCGGTGTCCTTACCAAAGGATGTAAAGGGTTGCAAGGCACGTATTGTATTGTTGCCATCGAGGATAAAAAGATGGGGTTTATATCATATTGCATGAGTTTATCCCTCTACATCATGTCATCTTGCTTAATGTGTTACTCTATTCTTATGAACTTAATACTCTAGATGCAGGCAGGAGTCGGTCGATGTGTGGAGTAATAGTAGTAGATGTAGGCAGGAGTCGGTCAACTTGTCACGGACGTGATGCCTATATACATGATCATGCCTAGATAATCTCATAATTATTCGCTTTTCTATCAATCGCTCGACAGTAATTTGTTCACCCACCATAATACTTATGCTATCTTGAGAGAAGCCTCTAAGTGAAACCTATGGCCCCCGGGTCTATCTCTTATCATATTTGCTTCCAATCTACTTTTAATTGCATCTTTACTTTTTGCATCTATATTATAAAATACCAAAAATATATTTATCTTATCATACTATCTCTATTAGATCTCACTTTCGCAAGTGGCCGTGAAGGGATTGACAACCCCTTTATTAAATGGGTTGCGAGTTCTTTGTTTGTTTGTGTAGGTGCGTGGGACTTTTGAGGAGCCTCCTCATGGATTGATACCTTGGTTCTCAAAATCGAGGGAAATACTTACGCTACTAGTGCTGCATCACCCTTTCCTCTTCAAGGAAAACCAACGCAAGCTCAAGATGTAGCAAGTACCGCCTCGGGGTCCTGAGCCGTAGTACCGCTGCGGTACCGGGCTCCTATCGCCTCGACTCGAGGGGTTCGCCTCTCGTGTCGGATTGTGCGGCACTAAGCAGTGGCAGTAGAAGCGGTAGTACCGCTCATGAGCGGTAGTACCGCCCTACCACCGCGGTAGTACCGCACTGGGTCCGATTCCTGCTCATGTTCTAGCCTCCTCCTGCATCGCACGGCAAGATCACGAGGGGAGCGGTAGTACCGCTGGGCCTAGCTGTGACGCCCGGATAATTAGGCTATAGTAATCCCGCGTTAACGATGCCACATCACCTCGGTTACTGTTGCTAATCTCGCGTTAGTTCGAAACCGATTCAAATTCAAATCCAAAATCAAGCAAACAATAAAAGTTTTCAAATATTAAAACTAAAATGTACAGAGTGAGCCAAATAATGTTTATGTAATTATGGTGGAGAAACCAACCTCTTTGGAAGTGTTTGATTGTCCCAAAGTAAATAAAACAGTAGCAAAACAATTAATTATATGCCTTTTACGATTAATAAAATATTAAACTATTTTATCTAGTTGCCCAAGTTTTTGTGGCATTAGAATATGTGGTGACATTAATTTAGGAGCTATTGTCATATTCTTTTACAAAACTAAAGAAATCAAAGGTAAAATAAAACAGAACAAATTGTGTATATTTAATGGGACTAACCTACTAACTCGAGGCCCAGCCCGTATTGCTGTTTTTTTGCCTATTTCAGTATTTCGAAGAAAAGGAATATCAAACGGAGTCCAAATGGAATGAAACCTTCGGGAGTGTGATTTTTGGAACGAACATGATCCAGAGGACTTGGAGTGCAAGTCAAGAAGCAGCCAAAGCGGCCATGAGAGGGTAGGGCGCCCCCCCTGTCTCGTGGGCCCCTCGGGCAGCCACCGACGTACTTCTTCCTCCTATATAAGCGTACGTACCCCGAAAACATCCACGAAGCCAACGAAACACAATTTCCACCACTGTAACCTTATGTATCCACGAGATCCCATCTTGGAGCCTTCACCGGCGCTCCGCTGGAGGGGGAATCGACCATGGAGGGCTTCTACATCAACACCATAGCCCCTCCGATGAGTTGCGAGTAGTTTACCACAGACCTTCGGGTCCATAGTTATTAGCTAGATGGCTTCTTATCTCTTTTCGGATCTCAATACAATGTTCTCCCCCTCTCTTGTGGAGATCTATTCAATGTAAACTCTTTTTGCGGTGTGTCGAGATCCGATGAATTGTGAGTTTATGATCAAGTTTATCTATGAGAAATATTTGAATCTCCTCTGAATTCTTTTATGTATGATTGGGTTATCTTTGCAAGTCTCTTCGAATTATCAGTTTGGTTTGGCCTACTAGATTGATCTTTCTTGCCATGGGAGAAGTGCTTAGCTTTGGGTTCAATCTTATGTGTCCTTACCCAAAGGATGTAAAGGGTTGCAAGGCACGATTGTATTGTTGCCATCGAGGATAAAAGATGGGGTTTATATCACATTGCATGAGTTTATCCTCTACATCATGTCATCTTGCTTAATGTGTTACTCTATTCTTATGAACTTAATACTCTAGATGCAAAGGTGAGTCGGTCGATGTGTGGAGTAATAGTAGTAGATGTAGGCGAGTCGGTCAACTTGTCACGGACGTGATGCCTATATACATGATCATGCCTAGATAATCTCATAATTATTCGCTTTTCTATCAATTGCTCGACAGTAATTTGTTCACCCACCGTAATACTTATGCTATCTTGAGAGAAGCCTCTAGTGAAACCTATGGCCCCCGGGTCTATCTCTTATCATATTTGCTTCCAATCTACTTTTAATTGCATCTTTACTTTTTGCATCTATATTATAAAATACCAAAAATATATTTATCTTATCATACTATCTCTATTAGATCTCACTTTCGCAAGTGGTCGTGAAGGGATTGACAACCCCTTTATTGCGTCGGTTGCGAGTTCTTTGTTTGTTTGTGTAGGTGCGTGGGACTTTTGAGGAGCCTCCTACTGGATTGATACCTTGGTTCTCAAAAACTGAGGGAAATACTTACACTCTAGTGCTGCATCACCCTTTACTCTTCAAGGAAAACCAACGCAAGCTCAAGATGTAGCAAGTACCGCCTGGGGTTCCTGAGCCGTAGTACCGCTGCGGTACCGGGCTCCTATCGCCTCGACTCGAGGGGTTCGCCTCTCATGTCGGATTGTGCGGCACTAAGCAGTGGCAATAGAAGCGGTAGTACCGCTCGTGAGCGGTAGTACCGCCCTACCACCGCGGTAGTACCGCACTGGGTCCGATTCCTGCTCATGTTCTAGCCCTCCCCGACTGTACGGCAGTACCGCGAGGGGGAGCGGTAGTACCGCTGGGCCTAGCTGTGACGCCCGGATAATTAGGCTATAGTAATCCCGCGTTAACGATGCCACGTCACCTCGGTTACTGTTGCTAATCTCGCGTTGGTTCGAAACCGATTCAAATTCAAATCCAAAATCAAGCAAACAATAAAAGTTTTCAAATATTAAAACTAAAATGTACGGAGTGAGCCAAATAATGTTTATGTAATTATGGTGGAGAAACCAACCTCTTTGGAAGTGTTTGATTGTCCCAAAGGAAATAAAACAGTAGCAAAACAATTAATTATATGCCTTTTACGATTAATAAAATATTAAACTATTTTATCTAGTTGCCCAAGTTTTTGTGGCATTAGAATATGTGGTGACATTAATTTAGGAGCTATTGTCATATTTTACAAAACTAAAGAAATTAAAGGTAAAATAAAATAGAATAAATTGTGTATGTTTAATACCCTATTGCTTTGAAGTTAATGGTCGACATTTCATTCTTAGACCATCGGTTATCGAATCACCATTCTAACATTGATCCTGCTACCTAAGCCCATATTTCGGGTGCACCTTTCAACCAGTGATTAATTGTGTATGTTTCCCTCGAGCATACATCATTATATCATTTGATCTGTTAAATGTTATCTCCTTGTTCACATAATTGTGGAAATCCACCTTTTTGTAAATCTCAATGAATTGTCGCTGAGCCCATCAGCCACCTCCTCACCCTCCCCTTGATTTAAGGATGAACTCCTGCTTTGGAACTCGCTTCCATAGTACATTTCCCGAGAATCTTACAATGTCGTCTCGCCAAATTGAGTTGCACCCCTTCCTTCTCAGGCATCCTGAGTCTAAGGTATCATGACCCCAACCAGATCTGAAACTCAGTCAGATATGATGGTTCGAATATTTTCCAAGAGTCATAACATTGGTCCTTATATGTATCGATAAGGTGATGTCACGCCTAGCACACCTGGCCGAAGGACCTGCTGTTATGGTTTCCTTTTTAACAAGGTTAACCATTCTTCCATGAGGAAATTGTAAGACTTATTCTATAAGTTGTTCCTGATGAATCCTTTGTCTATCCAAGTCCGACCTTTTCTTGAAGACCATGTCAATGCTATCTCAAAGCATGTCTGTGGTACTCCGATTTTCAACAAGAACATTTGAAGCCCAATGCTAAATGTTTCCTGCTCAATTATCCAAACACCGCTGTATGGGTAATGTCATGAAATTTCTCTCCCCTACGTAAAGAGTTTTCTACAATTATATCCTGTCATGGATATCATGCTCTGCTTGTCCTTGGGAAGGATATACCCCTAAATTATGTGTTTAAACAATTTTTTCCTTTCTGTTGTTCTATTTTTCTGATAAACACATTTTCCTTTCCATTGTTTTGTTTAACCTTCTTGAGGTTTATATGATCTAAGCAGTAATAAGTCACTGCTTTTGTAAGCACCTGGTGTACAACTCTATCAGTAAGAACCTGTTACTATTGTTGATGACATTCCGGTAACCACCGATGGACGAGAACTTTGCCTATTGGTTCGCCTCGTTTAACAAGCGGGAAAATTGCTCTCTTCGTTCCCCGTCCTTGGTACCGACATTATTGCCGGCATAGCTGACAAGCTATTCACTGACATGCCTCCCTGTCGCGTGTGTGCAAGATGTCACCACCCTTCCTACTTTCAACCCACATGGTGGACCCATAAACCACAGGTCCACAGGATCGAAACCTGACTCTCCTATACACCCCCTGTTCTTAAGGTTGTTCCTCGCACTTGGCCTCGTATGTGATTCACGAGCCACCTTCTGAGTGATCATCAATTCTGGTATCGGACACAATACTTATACCTATTGCTTTGAACCCCTTCCACGCCCTGTTTCAGGCATCAAACAATTGCCTGCCCGCTCGAAACTTCACATGATACCTCCTTACTTTGCTCTTGATATTTTCTTAAGTTTAAATTCGGGAGTTACTTCCGGCATCTTCCTCGATGTTATCGACCAGATAGTCGACCTTGCAGAGGTCCGTTCTCCCGGAATGCCCACCCCTTATTCTTTCCGTAAGTACGATGAAGATCCCGAAGAAAGGATGTGTACTACATCATGATGACCTGAAGCAGAGATATGAAGATATCAACATAATGGATCGACCGCTTCGAGAAGAGCAACCAAGATTCAAAACGCTCATTAGAATTTCGTATCCAAATCCCTTCCCCCTCACTTCCCCTCTTAAATCTCGGGACGAGATTTCTTGTAGTGGAGGAGATTTGTGATGCCCGGATAATTAGGCTACAGTAATCCCGCGTTAACGATGCCACGTCACCTCGGTTACTGTTGCTAATCTCGCGTTAGTTCGAAACCGATTCAAATTCAAATCCAAAATCAAGCAAACAATAAAAGTTTTCAAATATTAAAACTAAAATGTACGGAGTGAGCCAAATAATGTTTATGTAATTATGGTGGATAAACCAACCTCTTTGGAAGTGTTTGATTGTCCCAAAGTAAATAAAACAGTAGCAAAACAATTAATTATATACCTTTTACGATTAATAAAATATTAAACTATTTTATCTAGTTGCCCAAGTTTTTGTGGCATTAGAATATGTGGTGACATTAATTTAGGAGCTATTGTCATATTTTACAAAACTAAAGAAATTAAAGGTAAAATAAAACAGAATAAACGAAATACGAAAAGAAAAGAAAAACAAACAAGAGAATAAAAAGGAGAAGAACCCCCCGCTGGTCAGGCTCACCGCCTCTGGCCAACCAGCCGCCCAACCCAGCCAGCCACACCTCCTCCTCTCTCCTCCACCTCTCGAACACGACCGAAGGCTGGCGCTGCCCACCAGCGCCACCTCGCTTGTGGGTCGCCTGAGGCGCTGGAGGGATAAGATTGCCAGCGTCGACGCCGTGGCCTCGCCCAAAAATATCTTCCCCTCCACCCGCGCCGTTCCTCTCTCTCCCTCACTGCTCTCTTCGATCCCGAGCTCCATCGCGCAGCCGTCGTCGTGCCATCGTTGTCGTCACGGCCACATGCCTCCCCGGCGCTCGAGAGGAAGTCGAGGAGCACCGCCATCCTCTTCTACACGTCTACAAGCGTCAGGTCAAGCCGGAGGGCCTCGGGCCGTCGCCTTATCGGCCTTCTTCCCCAACCACGGTCGCCGTCGTCCACCTCGTCGATCCGCTCGCCGATGGCCTCCCCGAGCCCGCTGCCAAGCCCTACCGCCACATTGTGAGGTCCTCTGCCGATTCCCCCATTTTTCTGGATCGATCCGTTACCGTAATCACCTACAATCACCGAGGCCACCATGGTCGGAGCACTGCGTTCGTGCGCGCGGTCGCCTACTCCTGGTTGCGGCCACACCAGCACCCCGCCCACCTGCGCTCACCTGCACACCCGTGCGCGCATGCCCTGCGCCCTCGTGCCCACGGCCGCGCGCCCCGCCAAAGACTGTCTGGGCTTCCACTTCGCCCGACGACTCGGCTGTCGGCTACGACGCCGCGGCGCCTCCACTGGCCTGGGCTGGCGCCCGAACGGGTTAAGGCCCAGTGCTGCTAGCCTCATGCCCGCTCGCCTTCGCTAGGCCCCCAGGGTTTATGACAAAGGGGGCCCGCCCCCTAAACGTTTTATAAAGAAAAGGAAAAAAAAATGTAATTAAAAATAGTTAATTAATTAATTACTCAATTAATTAACTTAATTAGATTGGTTAAATTAACCTAATCACTAATTGAAATTAACTAATCCTGTTAGTTAGCCTTAGTGTATGACAGGTGGGTCCCATAGGACCCACATGCCAGGTTTGACTCTGGTCAACTGGGTTTGACCGGCTGACATCATGGTGAGGTCATGCTGACATCACCTTTCACTATTCTGGATAATGTTCGATTTAAATAATTAAATAAATTCCAAAAATGCTTAAAAACTTTAAAAATTAATAGAAAATAATCCATACCTCGGATGAAAATACTTTGTACATGAAAGTTGCTCAGAACGACGAGACGAATCCGGATATGCAGCCCGTTCGTCCGCCACACATCCCTAGCATAGCAAACTCGCAACTTTCCCCCTCCGGTTCATCTGTTCGAAAACGCAAAACACCGGGGATACTTTCCCGGATGTTTCCCCCCTTCACCGGTATCACCTACTACCGCGTTAGGGCACACCGAACACCGTGTATTGCCTTGTTATGCTTTGTGATGTTTGGTTTGCTCTGTTATTTATTGTGTTCCCTCTCTGTTACTTCTTTCCGGTAGACCCCGAGACTACCGGCGACCCCCAGTTCAACTACGGTGTTGACGACCCCTCCTTGCCAGAGCAACCAGGCAAGCCCCCCCCCTTGATCACCAGATATCGCCTATTCTTCTCTATACTGCTTGCATTAGAGTAGTGTAGCATGTTACTGTTCGGTTACTCCTATTACATTGCATAGCTTTGTCATTGTTGCTACAAATATTGATACCATACCGCAATCCTAAATGCTTAGTATAGGATGCTAGTTTATCATCATTGGCCCTACATTCTTGTCAGTCTGCCTTGCTATACTATTGGGCCGTGATCACTCGGGAGGTGATCATGGGTATATACTATACATATATACATACTACAGATGGTGACTAAAGTCGGGTCCGCTTGAAGAGTACCCGCGAGTGATTCACGGATTGGGGGCTGAAAGGACCGTTGTCCCGACGGCCCTTTGTGTGGATCTTTGTGGCGGAGCGACAGGGCAGGTTGAGACCACCTAGGCGAGAGGTGGGCCTAGCCCTGGTCGGCGTTCGCGGTTGCTTCATAATAACACGCTTAACGAGATCTTGGTATTTGATCTGGGTCTGGCCACTGGCCTATACGCACTAACCAACTACGCGGGAAAGATATGGGCACTCGACGTCGTGGTATCAGCCGAAGCCTTCTTGACGTCAGCGACGGAGCGGCGCATGCCGGATTGGACTGGAACGCCTGCTCTTGTATTAGGGAGGCTAGGTCTGCTTCCTGCCGCCGTCGCAACGTGCAGGTGTGCAATGGGCGATGGGCCTGCACCCTCGCAAGATAGGATTTAGACCGGCGTCTTGACCTCTCTGTTGTGCCTAGGTGGGGCTGCGACGTGTTGATCTTCCGAGGCGGGCATGACCCAGAAAGTGTGTCCGCCAAATGGGATCGAGCGTGTTGGGTTATGTGGTGCACCCAGGAAGTTTATCTATTCAATAGCCGTGTCCCTCGGTAAAAGGACGATCCGGAGTTGTACCTTGACCTTATGACAACTAGAACCGGATACTTAATAAAACACACCCAGACAAGTTCCACAGACAACCCGGTGGTTGCTTTTCCACAGGGCGACGAGGGGAGGATCGCCAGGTAGGATTGTGCTATGCGCTGCTACGTGGAGGACTTCAATCTACTCTCTTCTACATGCTGCAAGACGGAGGCTGTCAGAAGCGTAGTCTTCGATAGGACTAGCTATCCCCCTCTTATTCGGCATTCGCAGATTCGGTCCATCGATATGGCCTCCTTACACATATACCCATGCATATGTAGTGTAGATCCTTGCTTGCGAGTACTTTGGATGAGTACTCACGGTTGCTTTTCTCCCCCTTTTCCCCCCTTTCCTTTCTACCTGGTTGTCGCAACCAGATGCTAGAGCCCAGGAGCCAGATGATCCCGAGGATGATTCTACATGGAGTTCGGCTTCGAGGAGTAGTTAGGAGGTCCCAGGCAGGAGGCCTGGCCTTTTCGATCGTTGCTACTTTTGTGCTAGCCTTCTTAAGGCAAACTTGTTTAACTTATGTCTGTAATCAGATATTGATGCTTTCGCTGACTCGTCTATGATCGAGCACTTGTATTCGAGCCCTCGAGGCGCCTGGCTTGTATTATGATGCTTGTATGACTTATGTTATTTTTAGAGTTGTGTTGTGATATCTTCCCGTGAGTCCCTGATCTTGATCGTACACATTCGCATTTATGATTAGTGTACGATTGAATCGGGGCGTCACACTAGCGGTAGTACCGTTACCCCCTACGGTAGTACCGCCCTCTGCGGGGCTGTTTTGGGGGGTAACGGTTGGATTGTTCCCCCCTCTATAAAAGGAGGTCTTCTTCTCCAAAGTTGACTTACCTCTTCCCCCAAAGCTCCATTGTTGCTCCAAGCTCCATTTTCACCCGATCTCTCTCCCTAGCCGATCAAACTTGTTGATTTGCTCGGGATTGGTTGAGAAGGCCCCGATCTACACTTCCACCAAGAGAAATTTGATTCCCCCCACCAATCCCTTGCGGATCTTGTTACTCTTGGGTGTTTGAGCACCCTAGACGGTTGAGGTCACCGCGGAGCCATAGTCCATTGTGGTGAAGCTTCGTGGTGTCGTTGGAGCCTCCAATTAAGTTGTGGGGATTACCCCAACCTTGTTTGTAAAGGTTCAGTCGCCGCCTCCAAGGGCACCAATAGTGGAATCACGGCATCTCGCATTGTGTGAGGGCGTGAGGAGAATACAGTGGCCCTAGTGGCTTCTTGGGGAGCATTGTGCCTCCACACCGCTCTAATGGAGACGTACTTCCCCTCAAAAGGAAGGAACTTCATTAACACATCCTCGTCTCCATCGGTTCCCCTTTTGGTTATCTCTCACCTTTACTTGTGCAAGCTTATATGCATCTCTTGCTTGCTTGTGTGCTTGTTGTTATCGCATCATATAGGTTGCTCACCTAGTTGCAAATCTAGACAACCTACTTTGATGCAAAATTGTTAGTTTCCTATTCACCCCCCTCTAGACAACTATATCGATCCTTTCAATTGGTATCAGAGCCTCGTCTCTTTATTAAGGACTTTGCCATCCGAAGAGTATGGTTGACACCGTAGACGGTGGGGAGGAGCACTCCGGTGTGAATCCGATCTCATCTACGGCCGATGGGGGAACCGCGGTCTCTCGTGAGGAATTCAATGTGGCTTTGGACACATTGAAAACCTCAATGACAACCGAGGTTGAAAGCATGTTTAATAAATTCTTAAAAGGACTTAAACTATCTATCTCGCCGCTGAAAGTGGGTGATCCCACTAACAAGGTGACGGATGCTAACTCCGACAAGGGGGAAACTACTAGTGAAAAGGGTCCTTCTACTAGTGGTAGAAATGGCACTGGCATCTTTGCCCATGTGGAACCTCCACTTACTTATGGAGGACCGATTCCCTCTACTCATTTAAATCATGTCGTCCCTCCTCCTAAGATTGTGAAAAATGAAGATTTTGATGCTTGGGTCTATCGCTTTAAGCGTCATTTAAAACATGTTAACACTAATCTTTGGAGAATTATTGTAGAAGGTTTCTATCCGCATGACCCAAGCAACTTCACTCCAAGAGAAGCCGCGGATAATCAATTCAACGAGAATGCTCTCTTCATCATTCAAGATGTAATTCCACCCAAAGACATTGCTCATCTCCGACCATTCAGCATGGCCAAGGAAGCATGGCACCATGTTGTTTCCCTCTACAAGGGAAGCGCTAGCATTCAACGCTCCAACTATGAAGTGGTGCAAGATGAAGCCGATGAGTTTGCAATGAATGAAGATGAAGAACCTTGTGTGCTTTACCGGAGGTTGACCACTCTCGCGGTCTCACTCCGAGATCATGGGAGTAAGGATACGGATGACAATTGGATCAAGCGCAAGTTCCTCAAGGCCATGATGCCCTACCACAAGGCCATGTCCTCCGTCATCCATCAAAGACCGGACTTCCACTCCTTGTCCTCAAATGAAGTGTTGGATGAGTTTGTAGCAATGAGGATCTTGGACAAGACCACCGACAACAAGGTGTTGCATTCTCAAAGAGCAAAGAAGCCCAACCTTGTCTTGATGGCCAAGGTTATTGTGGAAGAAGAGGAAGAAGAGGAATATGAGGAGAGCAACCCCGAAGATACAAAATATGATTATCATGAGCACATGGCTCTTGCTTCAAGGCAATTCTGGAGCAAGAAGAACACAAGGCCCAACTTCAACAAGAACAACTCAAGTGGCTTTAAGGGCAAGCAACGTGTGAGAACATGTTACAATTGTGGCAATGTGGGTCACTTTGTTGTGGATTGCCCTTACAAGAAGCGGGAAGACAATGGTGGCAAGCTCATCCGAAAAGACAAAGCCAAGTCTGTCCCCAACAAGAACAACTTCATCAAGAAGACTCCAACTAGAGGGTTGGTGGTTCAAGAAGAATACCATGAGGATGACGATGATGATGAAGATAGTGAAGCCATGGCCATGGCCTCCGTTGCCATTGCCACAACTCCATGGGTGTCCCTCTTCGACTCACCCAACGAGAACATCACCGCCAAGTGTCTCATGGCTAAAGCAACCAACATGGTAACCCCCAACATCAAACCCATCACATTACTAATCCCTCCTTGATGGATTGCATTGATGAGAGTGAGGGGTCTAATGAGGAAGTAAATGAATTTGAGTATTTTATGAGTAAGCTCAAGTGCAAATCCAAGAAGCACTTTGTTGCTCTCTGCCAATGACATGATCGAGGCTCATGAAGAAACCATCTCTAAGATGGAAGGTCATAGTCGTGACTATGCTGATGAGATATCGGATCTCTCTAATGCTCTTGAGGAAGAGCGTGGGCATCGTTTGGCTCTTGAGGAGTCACACAAAGATGACCATGCTAAATTAAAGAAAGATCTTGATCATGCTCTTGTTGTATCTCGTGTGCTAAATTCCGAGAAGGCTAAACTTGGGGTTGACCATGCTAGACTCAAGGAGGAGTTTGATATACTCGACAAGGCCCACAAGGTATTGAAGGGTGCTTATGCTAGCCTGAAGGAGTCTCATGATCAACTCCAAGTGAAGCTTACCAAGGAAAAAGCCACCTTTCCTCATATGGTATTAATTGATAATGCAAATGCCACTAACCCGTGTTGTGAGCATGTGCATCTTGTGGAGGAGAATGCCAAGTTGAAGGAGCAACTTGAGAAAGGCCTTGTGACGTGCATACAAGGTGAGAAGAACCTCAATGACCTTTTAAGCAATCAAAAGGAAGTTGTGGCCAAGGAGAGAGTTGGGTTCACACCCAAGTCTAAGAAAAAGAAGAAGAACAACAAGACCAAACAACCTCCCCCTCTCAAGCAAACTTTTGTGAAGGAGGGAGAGGGTGCTCCTAAGGAGAATAAGAACAATGTGAAGGGTGGTGATGTCAAAAAGGGCAATGCCACCCCTTCCAACAAAGCCGACGACTTTAACCCTTCTTATGTGTTGTGCCGTGCTAGTGATGGGCATGTTTATGCAAAATTTGGTGGTTCTCCTTATGAGTACATTGAATGGTCTATTTGGGTTCCTAAGACCCTTGTTACTAACATCAAAGGACCCATTACAAAATGGGTACCTAAAACCAAGCATTGATCTCTTGTAGGTGTTTCCTTCCGGTGGGGGATCATGGTTGCTCAATAGTGGAGCCACAAATCATATGACTGGAAGCAAGGACTTGGTGGTGGACGTGCAGAAGATTCCTTCTATGCCCACCAACGTCGAGTGGGGTGATGCCTCGTCTTCTAAGGTATTGGGTCTTGGCAAGGTTGTCATTTCTCATGATCGAGAAAGTCATGCTTGTTGAGTCCCTTGCTTACAATCTACTTTCCGTTCATTAACTTGCACTCATGGGCTTTGCCACTTTCTTTGATATTGATACCATGGCTCTCTTGTGGAGCAAGAATCTTAGAGTATCCTTTGTTGGGCATGTCAAGAACGGTCTTTATGTGATTAACTTTTCGGAGCGACCAACTAAAACCGCGACATGCCTAATGGCTAAAGTTGATGTGGGATGGCTTTGGCATTGTCGTTTAGCCCACGTCAATATGAGATCTTTGCAAAGTCTTCTCAAGGGGGATCATGTGCGTGGACTAACAAATGTTAGTTTTGCCAAAGATCGTGCTTGCAGTGCTTGTATCGAAGGAAAGCTACATGAGGAGGCTCACCCCCGACTATCATCTACTAGAAGAGATCCTTGGAGCTCCTTCACATGGATCTCTTTGGGCCTCCATCCTTTGATAGTCTTGGGGGTAGAAAGTATTACTTGGTGGTTGTGGATGATTATTCAAGATACACTTGGGTATATTTCTTTAGGAGGAAGAGTGAGACTCAACAAACCGTCATCGACTTTGAAAATGAAGCTCAACGTCAACATGATGCAAAGATCTTGACAATAAGGAGTGACAACGGCACCGAGTTCAAGAACTACACCTTGGATGAGTTTCTTAGTGATGAGGGGATCAAGCATCAATATTCTGCACCATACACCCCTCAACAAAATGGTGTCGCGGAGAGGAAGAACCGGATGTTGATGGATGCGGCAAGGACCATGATGGCAGAGTTCAAGTCTCCTTACAGCTTTTGGGCTGAAGCCATCAACACAGCATGTCATGCATCCAATCGGCTCTATCTCTGCAAAGGCTTGAACAAGACTCCTTATGAAATACTTACCGGTAACAAGCCCAACCTCAAGTACTTCCGGGTGTTTGGGTGTAAGTGTTTCATTTTCAAGAAAGGTGTTCGCTTGTCTAAATTTGAGGCTAGAGCTCATGAGGGCATATTTGTTTATGCTACAAACTCTAATGCTTACCGTGTCCTCAGCAAGTCCACCAGACTCATTGAGGAGACGTGTAACATGGAGTTTGACGAGAATAACGGCTCCCAAGTGGAGCAAAGTGGTATTTGTGATGCAGGTGATGAAATTCCTCCCCAAGCCATAATAAGAATGGGTGTTGGTCATATCCTACCCATTGAGGAACCCCTTGTGGCCGAAGGAGAAGGACAATGCTCCACTCAAGTGGAGCCATCACCAACCCAATACCCACACGCTTCCGAAGAAAAAAGTGAAGGCCCTCAACCTCGTGAACAAGATCAAGGGCAAGATCAACCTCAAGATGATGGTGAACCACCAAATGATGCCAAAGGTCAAGTTCTCCCCTTCGAGCAAGTTCAAGATCAAGAGCAAGTTCAAGATCAAGAACAAGCTCAAGACGGCGCTCAAGATGATCAAGTAACCCCTCCTCTTTTCACATCCGAGGAGGAATTAGAGCGTCGTGCCGCGAAGATTGCTTCCAAGCTCACTAGCAAAGGTCATCTCATGGAGAATGTGGTTGGATGCCTAAGAAAGGGGGTAAGCACTCATAGACAATTAGCAAACTATTGTGAACATCACGCGTTTGTCTCTTGTGTCGAACCCCAAAAGGTTTATGAGGCGCTCGAGGATCCGGATTGGCTCAATGCCATGCATGAAGAACTCAACAACTTCAAGCACAATCAAGTATGGAAGTTAGTGCCAAGGCCGACCGGGAATCATAATGTCACTGGAACCAAGTGGATATTCAAGAACAAGCAAGATGCTCATGGGATCATTGTTCGCAACAAGGCTCGTTTGGTGGCACAAGGCTACTCCCAAGTCGAGGGTATCGACTATGGTGAAACCTTTGCTGCCGTTGCTTGCCTTGAATCTATTCGCTTGTTAATTGCCTATGCTTCTCATCATAATTTCAAGTTGCAACAAATGGATGTGAAGAGTGCTTTTCTTAATGGTCCCATTAATGAGTTGGTATATGTCAAACAACCCCCGGGGTTCGAGGATCCTTATTTCCACGATCATGTGTACCAACTCCACAAGGCGCTCTATGGCCTTAAACAAGCCCCACGTGTGTGGTATGAGCATCTTACGGAGTTGTTACAAGATCGTGGGTTCGAAATCGGGAAAATCGACCCCACTCTTTTTACTAAGAAGGTCAAAGGGGAGTTGTTTGTGTGCCAACTATATGTTGATGATATTATTTTTGGTTCCCCTAACAAAGCTTTCAATGAAGAATTTGCTGCTCTAATGACCTCAAAGTTCAAGATGTCTATGATGGGAGAGTTGAAGTTCTTTCTCGGGTTCGAAATCAAGCAAAGAAGAGAAGGAACCTTCATCAACCAAGCCAAATACACTCAAGACATGCTCAAGAGATTCAAGCTAAGTGATGTCAAGCCGGCCTCCACTCCAATGCCCGTCAAATGCCAACTTGACATTGATCCCAATGGTAAAGCGGTGGATCAAAAGGTATATCGCTCCATGATTGGATCCTTGCTTTACATTTGTGCATCTAGACTGGATATCATGTTGAGTGTGGGAATTTGTGCACGGTTTCAAGCCGCACCTAAGGAAAGCCACTTTGTGGCGGTCAAGCGAATCTTTCGATATTTGGCTCATACCCCAAACTTTGGCTTATGGTACCGAAGAGGAGCCAACTTTGATCTTTTGGGCTATACAGATTCAGATTGGGCGGGAGACAAAGTGGATAGGAAGTCCACCTCTGGAGGGTGCCAATTGCTTGGTTGCTCTTTAGTGAGTTGGTCTTCTAAGAAGCAAAGTTGTGTATCTCTCTCGTCCACCGAAGTAGAGTATGTGGCTGCCGGTAGTTGTTGTGCTCAACTCCTATGAATGAGGCAAACTTTGAAGGATTACGGTCTCACTTGTGACGAAGTGCCTCTTTGGTGTGACAATGAAAGTGCCATCAAGATCTCTCTCAACCCGGTGCAACACTTCAAGACGAAGCATATTGAGATTCGGTATCACTTCATCCGGGAGCACATTAGGCGAAGGGAGATCAAGCTCAAGTATGTCAACACTCGTGATAACCTTGCAGATATTTTCACGAAGCCCTTGGATGAAGCAAGATTTCGTGAGTTGAGGCATGAGCTAAATATCATTAATTCGAGCAATGTGGTTCGAACCCTTGCACACCCCACCATACTCATCATGTTCTCTTGTCTAGGTGTAGGCATGGACATAGGGGGAGTGTTGTTCTCTCAATGAACTTTCCCTCCCCCCATTGTGCATAAACTAATCAAACTATTTCACATTAGCCATTTTTTATGGTACTTGTGCTTCAAAGATGAGCTTTGGTCATGGGCCCAAGGTTAATATCTTCGCGGTGCCATACCTCTTGACTCAAGGCCTCGGCCACCGCCCTCTCTTGGAGAGGAGTGTGTTTCTCGCCTTCGTTTTATTTGTTTTGCTTGTGTGTTTTCTCTCATTTCAAGTCGACTTATTTTCTTGAGCTAAGCCATTTTGGCCAGTCCTTTTGCGGCTGAGCGGTACTACTGCTGGAAGTGCGCGGTACTACCGCTGATGATCATCAAGCGGTACTACCGCCCATCCCAGTGGCACTACCGCTACGGGGCGGGCGATGGGGGGTTATGTTGGGGCAGGGGGAGTTGCCTTTCTCCCCCATACCCATTGGCTCCACCCGCTCGTGTTCTTCGTCGCTCCAGCGATGTCTCGCCGCAGGAGGGCTTCGGCAGGCCGCCGTGTTCGTGTCGTCCCTCTCCAGTTCCTTCGGTGGAATCGATCCCACCCCGTCCTCTTGCCATGGATGCCGGTATTGCCCCCGTTCCCGTTCTCTCTTTGCCTAGATTTCACATCTAGTTGTTAGGGGCAATAGGTATTGCTTTTCTCAATTTTTGGCTAAGTCGAGGCTTGAGTAGGATGGAGATGGCATCTAGACCTTTTGGATTGATGTTTGGTAGGATTATTTTTGAATTTGGCATCCCGGTAGTGCCGGATCTGCCCACGGCAGTAGGGAACCGCCGTTCCCCGTCTAGAGCGGTACTACCGTTCATCTGGCGCGGTACTGCCGCTTTTGGTTCACAGTACTACCGCTGGATGCCCAATTCCATCATTTTCCTACCACTTTTTGATCCATGTTGTTTTGTTTGGAGGCTTATGCTCTTTCTTTCGTGTTGTCTCTTCTGCTCGTGTGTTTGGTTCCATGTGATGAACATCCTGAGCAGCAAGTCCGCCGTGTCAACCCCGGACGTTCAACGTCAAAGCGCTACCGCACCTCTGAGACAGCGGGTGCTTCCTCAAGTGCTCAACCTCCATCTCAATACAAGAAGTCGACTGCCAACAAGCCAAAGCCGAGGGGCAAGACTGTGACAGAGATGACTGCCAAGGAATTCTGGGAAAGGCATCGCCGCAACCCCTATGCGGAAGACCAAGAACCCACTTTGGTCAACCGCCCGTTCTGGAACCGCTTTCGGTTTGCCATCTACTTTGATGTGATCAAGGCTAAGAAGAATCTCTATGTTGATGTGTGATCCATCGACATGGATGCTATGGAAAAGGACCCTGAGTACTTTGGGGAAGCTCTTCAGATGTGCTCTCAGCTGAACATTCTCAGAATCATGCAGTTCAACAAGGACTTTGATGCAGATTTGGTGGCTCAATTCTTTGCCACTGTACATCTTGGAACTGATAAAGAAAGGACTCTGACTTGGATGACAAATGGCAAGTTGCTTTCTGTCAAGTGGAAGGCCTTCATGGAGTTACTTGGGGTGGAAGATCACGTGCTTGAGACCCCAGTCGGCTTCCACCCTCACTGCACTGCAACCTCCACTCACAAGCAAGCCCTCTAGCCCTACTGTACTGTGAAGATTCACCCCATGACTGAGAAGGAGACCTATGAGTTGCCTGCCTTTCTGTACATCCTTCATCGCATTTTCGAGAGACTCTCTACCCTCGTATCGGGAATCTGGATATGGTCCACTCCTTTCTCGTGGACATGCTTCTCTTCTGCCAGCATGAGAAGGAAGCAAACACTGGCGAGTCCCTGGACATTTCCCATGTCATGTGGTCTGAACTTCTCTCTGCCGTCTATGAGCGCAAGTGCCCGATCTATGGTCCATTTATCATGTTGCTTATTGAGAAGGTCTGGGCACATGTCTATCCTAGGATTGTGCTGGAAACTGGAGAGTTGGTTTCTCATGAGATCAAGCGTCTGAGGAAGAAGGAGAATTGGGGCACCCCGGCTCCTAGGTCTGGATATCCATCTAAAGCTGCTGACATGGAGACCGAGGGCGAGGCTGAGGCCGATGATGATGAGGACTATGAGCCCTCCGGAGTGGAGCCCTCTTGGGCAAAGAAGATTAAGCGCAAGATGAAGAAACTCTTCCGCATGGAGTCTCATGGCCAGTACATGTCTCATGTCTCTAAGAAGAAGGCCCGAAGCTGTCACAAGGAGCTCATGCGTCAATTGGGTGCAACAGTTGTCAGCGGATCTGAGGGAAGGATCACTGATGAGGAGGAGTGGGTTCAACAGTACTCCCCGTGGACAAATTCAGACACCGAGCAGTTTCCTACCAATGACGGCGGTGCAGACGATCCCGCTGGGATGTGATGCTCGAGATTCAGTTTGCTATCACCTGGAGCCGTAGCAACGCTCTTTGCCTTTTTGGTGTCTTGATGCCAAAGGGGGAGAGACTCTAGGGATTTATGCCGTTGCCGAGTTGCGAGTGTGTGTTTGTGGTTTGTTGTGTCTTGTCTTTCTCACAATTTTTCTCTCATCGTTTGCTTTTTGTTTTGTGCCTGTGAGACCTGGTTCCAGTTCATATGGTGTGAGACATATGCTACCTTATCCATTATTATCTATGTCCATCAAGTACTTTGGTAATTTGTGAGTTGCTTGGTTATCCGGTTATATACCTTGCTCACACGTACCCTTCTGCATTTAAGCTATGTTTCTTTACTTGTTGCTTAGGTTGTTGGACTATAAAATATAGGGGGAGTGTTGATCCTAATGTGTGTGCCTTGCATTTCACAGGCACCACTAATTAGGTGAACACATTCAGGGGGAGCCCGTCCATATTTTGTAGTTCTAAGTTTATCTTTACTTTCATGTCCTATCTTTGTGCAAATCCCAGGTTGTCATCAATCCACCAAAAAGGGGGAGATTGTTAAGGCATATCTCTCTCTATGTAGTTCTGGTAATTGATGACAACACGCTTGCGGACTAATCGTGTGCTTTGAGCATTTCAGAGATTCATCCTTTGGCACAAGACAATTCCTTCCCCTCGGAGTTTTAATCAAAGACGGTGTAGCTCTTTCGTTTCTGTTTTGGTGGACTTGTTTCGTAGGAGTCACCGTACTATCAAGAGGGGATCCGCTATGGTATGGCTAGGGTGGAATCAACACATACACATCCTCTTCGCACCCACTGAGCCTTCCCGCTTCGATGGAGCTTCCTTTTCCTTCCTATGAGTATGTTTTGGTGCCAATGGTAGTACCGCGGTGCCCAGCGGTAGTACCGCTCAAGAGCCACAGGCGGCAGTACAGCTTTGCAGTGGTAGTACCGCCTGGGGGTCCTTAGCCATAGTACAGCTGCGGTACCGGGCTCCTACCGCCTCGACTCAAGGGGGTCGCCACTCCTGTCGGATTGTGTAGCACTAAGCAGCGGGAGTAGAAGCGGTAGTACCACTAGGCGGTAGTATCGCCCTACCACCGCGGTAGTACCGCACTGGGTCCAATTCCTGCTCATGTTCTAGCCCTCCCAGACTGCACGACAATATCGAGAGGGGGAGCGTTAGTACCGCTGGGAGGTAGTACCATTGCCCCCTGCGGTAGTACCGCCCTCTGCGGGGCTATTTTGGAGGGTAACAGTTGGATTGTTCCCCCCTATATAAAAGGAGGTCTTCTTCTCCTAAGTTGACTTACCTCTTCCCCAAAGCTCCATTGTTGCTCTAAGCTCCATTTTCGCCCGATCTCTCTCCCTAGCCAATCAAACTTGTTGATTTGCTCGGGATTGGTTGAGAAGGCCCCGATCTACACTTCCACCAAGAGAAATTCGATTCCCCCCACTAATCCCTTGCGGATCTTGATACTCTTTGTTGTTTGAGCACCCTAGACGGTTGAGGTCACCACGGAGCCATAGTCCATTGTGGTGAAGCTTCGTGGTGTCATTGGGAGCCTCCAATTAAGTTGTGGAGATTGCCCCAACCTTGTTTTTAAAGGTTCGGTCGCCGCTTCCACGGGCACCAATAGTGGAATCGTGACATCTCGCATTGTGTGAGGGCGTGAGGAGAATACGGTGGCCCTAGTGGCTTCTTGGGGAGCATTTTGCCTCCACACCGCTCTAACGGAGACGTACTTCCCCTCAAAAGGAAGGAACTTTGGTAACACATCCTTGTCTCCATCGGTTCCCCTTTTGGTTATCTCTCACCTTTACTTGTGCAAGCTTATATTGTGTTGCATCTCTTGCTTGCTTGTGTGCTTGTTGTTGTCGCATCATATAAGTTGCTCACCTAGTTGCGAATTTAGACAACCTACTTTGATGCAAAGTGAATTTGGTAAAGAAAAGCTAAAAATTGTTAGTTGCCTATTCACCCCCCCCCCCTCTAGTCAACTATATCGATCCTTTCACCTGTGCATCAAATTATGCATTCATGGTTGAACCTATATTTGTAATAAACCTAGTTGGATATGAAATAATTGATTGCCTACTTTCAAATTCAAAAAGGTGATTTTTTTTCATTAGGGATTAATTAGGGATTACACTGCACACGCTTTGCAAAAGCGAAACGTCTGCGATAGACATGGAGATCAAACACGTTTCTAGGATCCACCACGTGTGTGATCAATATCCACCGCACACACGATCAGCCAAGGAAAAATGTGTGCGATCAATCTCTACTGCACACACGATCAGCCAAGAAAAAACGTGTGCGATTAACAACAACACCGCACACAGTTCTTTCTTATTAAATGTTTGCGATAGTCACCTTACCACACACGCTTCAAAATTATTAACTGTGTGGGTTGTACATACTAACGGAAACATATTCCTTGGATGGACTGTGTGGAATGTACATACGAACAGAAACGTTTAGCTGGGGCTGACTATGTGGGATGTACTTACGACCGGGAATGATTTCGCCTGTATAATTGTTTTTTAGCACTATTGTACGCATAACCGTATTTGCTCGCTCGCCGGTCGCACACGACCTCATTTTGCCGAGCGTGCTTGCAAGGAGGGCATATCCCCGACGGTTTATGGGTCATGTGGGAAGGGCCCCCCTATCGCCCACACTCACTTGGCGACGGTTCCAAATGTCATCGCGGAAAGGGGTTTAAAACCGTTTTTATAGCACCGACGTGTACCAATTATACAATATAAAAATTTAAGTTATGACACATGTATTGCTATTTATTTCATATTGTGAATGTTGGTATTTTGTTCTATAAAGTTGGTCAAATTTTAAGAGGCCTGACTTTAGACAAATCTTATATGCGAACTAAAAAGATTCGGAGGGAGTACAACATGCTACAACATGCTTAACAACAACCAAATATAGTCATTTATAGAGCTATTGTTAGATTTGGTATTGATGAAATTGAATTGCACAGTTCATACTAGCACATATAGAACATCACACTGTTAATAGCTAAAATAAAAAAGGCATACTACGAACAACCAAAGATGGCAATTGAAACTGGACATATGCTAACTACAAACAACCGAACAACCATAAACCATAGAAATAAACAAGGCGTAATGCAAACAACCAAATATAGCAATAAATACTGGACAGGTTCTCACTACAAAAGGGGTTCGAGAAAACAAAATCATGGGTTTCCTCACTTGTCACAGATTGGCTCCTCCTCATGGTCGTCGTCAATGAGGTCTTACTTGCCAGCTGAGGATCCTAGGCCAGCGTCGCAGAATTTGTCCTTCAGAAATGACAAAAGGGGCTCCATGGCGATGAAGGATGGCAAATTGTTCATAACAAGCTGCAGGAGATCAGCGGCAGGGCCATCGATGAGATCAACGTGTCCTTCACAACCCGCTCCATTTGTTGCAACTGTTGGTCCTACGGAGCTACAGGAGGAAGAAATGACTCAAATCGACCGCCGGGTTAAAATCCTTCATTCCAAGTCATAGCCCGGGAGAGGGAAGAGAGGCATACCCTGGTGGTGAAGGAGTCGTCGTCGTCGGAGGAGGAACTGCTGGTGAGGTCATTGAAGAAGACCATGGTGACCCCGGTGGTAGGATGGGAGACGGCGAGAGCAAGGAAGTAAGCGAGGAAGCAGCTATAGCTTAGGAATGAAGGAAGGAGGAAATAGGGGAAATGTGACTTGTGGTCAGGGAGAAAAGGGGGTGGGGAAGGGCGACGGGCGGGGTAGATATTTCAAGTAGGCCAAAATTTCAAAATGTGGAGGGAAACTTTGTGCGCAGTGCCGTCGGACACCATTCACTTTGAACGATTGTCTGCATGGCAAACGATTCTTCTCCTTTACGTGCATGGGATGAGTTTGATATTCAAATTTTGGTGGAAATTTGCTCGGGTACGTCATTGCATAATTTAACATCGCTTGCTGCACACAAAAGAGCGTATAGCACACAGACCACACTTACTGAATCGAGCAATTTTAGTAATTAAACAGAGCCAATTGATGTAAACATTGCTCTAACAAAATACCAGCATTAAAACAAAGCCTAAGTATGCATAATTTTAACAAATCCGCCGCCACGCCGACCTATGCATCGCCGTGTGAGATGAGATGTCAATGACTTGTCCTGGCGACATGTCGCTATTGGTGGACTCCGCGTCCCCCTGCTGAAGTCGACCGCGTTCTCGTCCTCATCCTCGATGCCGCCCTTAAGGCTATAGTACTCGTAGTAGTGGCTATGCCAGAGCTCGCGTTGGTACTCCACCGCCGATTCCTCGACGGACAGACTCTTCTCTACCTCGACCTCGGCCATGCGCAACTCCTCCTCCCGGCGCTCCTCGGTTTCCGTCGCCTCCTGCATCTCCAGCTCCCGCTCGGCGATCTCACGAGGAAGAAGGTGCTCCCTTTTTGGACATGGGTTGGATGCTGGATGCCGAGGTGGCATGGAATATCTTGGTGTGTGCATCCTCAATCTTGGTTTGGATGGCCTCGACCTAGGCCAGGGTGACATCAGTGGCACAGACGACATCTCGAGCGCTCTCGACATTTGCAGCCGCCATCACAGTAGCAGCTGCAGCCATCTCGGCTGCTGCAGTTGCCCTGTTGGCTGCCGCAGACTCCCTCTCGGCGGATGCGGCCGTGCTTAATGCGGATGCAACGACACTCTCGGTGTAGGCGGCCCCGCTCTCGGCATAGGCAACGATGCTCGGGGAGGATGCGACCATCGTACGGGCCTTCACGAAGCGTTTCCACAACGTCATCTTTGCAAGAAGGGGTTGCGGGAATGGGGATCAGGATTTATGGATTCTGGCGTTGCCGACACTGGAGCAGACGAGCCGGTGAAGCTTAAGGAGGAAGACTTAAATAGACCCAGGAATTTTCATCGCAAATGGTTCCTACAAAAAACTGTGTGTGATGTTGTTCATATTTTATATTAGCTGTGAAAGACGAATTTGGAGTAAAGTGGCAATGGATGGTGTTTTAAATGTACGAGAAAATTTGTAGTACTAATACAACTGTCATGTTAAATTTTGGAAAATTTCAGGGGTCATTTGACATTTTAAGACATTTAAGTGATTTCCTAGCCATTTAATGACCGTAATTCAAATTTGAACTACATGTACATGCAACAGCTAACCATAACAGTTTGAAAAGTCATACTTTGTGTATGTGATATCCTGGCTTATTAGGGATGATAGACTACTCATATCAATAAGGAATTCCTTCTTTTCCGGGAGCCCATTCGGAAAGAACTCCAAAGTTAAGCGTGCTCACTTGGAGTAGTTTCAGGATGGGTGACCGATCGAAGTTGCTCCCGGGTGCGCACGAGTGAGGACAAAGTGCAGAAAAGACTAGTATTGATCTGTGGGGCCGTCTAGATCCCGCCAGAGTAACGACCACCGCGGGTGTGTCCGGGCGCTACAAGTTGGTATCGAGCCGACCCTCGCGTTACACGGATGGTTGCGACGGTGCGCGGTCATGTTGTTCATGACGCTTGTGACCCGTCAGGCACACAAAGATGACACATGTACCGGATGGATGCACGACGGTTGTGCCAAGAGGAACGTTTCGTGGTCCGACGAGGACGCCGGTTCCTCCGAGTGGGGGTGTATGTGATATCCGGCTTATTAGGGATGATAGACTACTCATATCAATAAGGAATTCCTTCTTTTCCGGAGCCCATTCGAAAGAACTCCAAAGTTAAGCGTGCTCAGCTTGGAGTAGTTTCAGATGGGTGACCTAATCGAAGTTGCTCCCGGGTGCGCACGAGTGAGGACAAAGTGCGCAGAAAAGACTAGTATTGATCTGTGGGGCCAGTCTAGATCCCGCCAGGAGTAACGACCACCGGCGGGTGTGTCCGGGGCGTTACAGTGTACTTGTGTGTGATTTAATTCCATGTGCAGTAAATTGAAAGGAATTTTCAAACATATTGGTCTAACGGCTATGACACAATTAACCATGGAGTGCCGTGGCATTTAAATTCCAAAAAAATTAAAAAAAGATCAGAAACACATGAAATCTTGCTTGATGTAATGTCATGCCACCAAGATGATGTGGTACAAAATTTGGCATGTTTGACGAAAATTTGGACACACACCCCTCACAAACCGAAGCAACTCACTAGAAGGCTTGTCATTCCGAGAGGGAACAATGCATGTTTGATGACGAACGGGAGATAGATTCCCCCTACAGCCTTTAATTTTTTTCTACATTTAACGTGCACTAATACAACTGTCATATGAAAATTTGGAAGATTTCAAGGGTAATTTGACCTTCTAAAGACATTTAAGTGATTTTCTAGCCATTTAATGATTGTAATTCAAATTTGAACTGCATGTACATGTAACAGCTAACCATAACAGTTTAAAAAAAATCATATTTGTGCACTTGTGTGCGAGTTAATTCCATGTGTAGTAAGTTGGTAGGAATTTTCAAACATAATGGTCTCACGGCATGGACACATGCATGGAGTGCTATGGCATTTTAATTCCAAAAAATTAAAAAATGATGAGAAAAACATGAAACGTTGCTTGATGTAATGTCATGCCACCAAAATTTGGCCTGTTTCATGAAAGTTTGGACACACACCCCTCACAAACTGGAGCAACTCACTAGAAGGCTCGTGGTTCCGAGAGGGAACATTGTATGTTTGATGACAAACATGAGATAGCTTCCTCTTATGGCCTTCAATTTTTTTTCTACATTTAACATGCACTAATACAACTGTCATGTGAAAATTTGGAAAATTCGAGGGGTCGTTTGACCTTTTAAAGACATTTAAGTGATTTAGCCATTTAATGACCATAATTCAAATTTGAACTACATCTACATGCAACGGCTAACCATAACAGTTTGAAAATCATATTTTTTTTGTACTTGTGTGCGAGTTAAAAAATCATCAGATGATGTAATATCTGGTGTTCAAAAAAGAAAATGTAAAGATTTGGCAAGACAACCCCCCCCACACACAATTCGCACTCTATTTCGCGCCTCGAGGTTTGGAAGGTGAGTGGCAGGGGTTATTAATCAGACACAATTATGTATTGGAAACCGTTAGCTATTAAGTTCACACACGGATTTTGCTGCGGGATCGTGTGTAATTCAAACTACGGTACTCGTAAATTCTGGCGACCGACGTGTGTACTGTTCCCGTCGATCTAGATTCCATCCACCAATAAATACTACCTTGCTCACGTCGTCCCACTTGCATTCTCTTCTACATCCCCCTCCCCCGCTCGCCCCCCCTCTCTCTCTCTCTCTCTCTCTAATCTCTTCCATGGCGCTGCCAATCTGCCCACGCACCGACGAGGAGTCGCTGCCTCCCGAGGATGCTCAGTCAAAGAGCAGCGACGAGGAGGACCCCTACGCGCCAGCAAATGAGGTTGCGCCGGACCCCCCAACTATGGATTGGTTTTGGGGCCAGTACAATCTTTATCTATGGAAGTCGCTGCCGCCGGCTAAGAAAGCTAGGCAAGTGGCACTGAAGAAGGAGATGGTGGAGGAGTTAGCTGAAGGAAATATGCCCTAGAGGCAATAATAAAGTTATTATTTATTTCCTCATTTCATGATAAATGTTTATCATTCATGCTAGAATTGTATTAACCGGAAACATGATACATGTGTGAATGCATAGACAAAATGTAATGTCACTAGTATGCCTCTATTAGACTAGCTTGTTAATCAAAGATGGTTATGTTTCCTAACCATGAACAAAGGGTTGTTATTTGATTAACAAGGTCACATCATTAGGAGAATGATCTGATTGACATGACCCATTCCATTAGCTTAGCACACGATCGCTTAGTATGTTGCTACTGCTTTTATCCATGACATATACATGTTCCGTAACTATGAGATTATGCAACTGCCGTTTACGGAGGAACACTTTGGTGCTACCAAACGCCACAACGAATCGGGTGATTATAAAGGAGTACTACAGGTGTCTCCAAAGGCGTATGTTGGGTTGGCGATTTCGAGATTAGGTTTTGTCACTCCGATTGTCGGAGAGGTATCTCGGCCCTCTCGGTAATACACATCACTTAAGCCTTGCAAGCATTACAACTAATGAGTTAGCTGTGAGATGATGTATTACGGAACGAGTAAAGAGACTTGCCGTAGCGAGATTGAACTAGGTATTGATACCGACGATCGAATCTCGGGCAAGTAACATACCGATGACAAAGGAACAACGATGTTGTTATGCGGTCCGACCGATAAAGATCTTCGTAGAATATGTAGGAGCCAATATGGGCATCCAGGTCCCGCTATTGGTTATTGACGGAGACGGTCTCGGTCATGTCTACATTGTTCTCGAACCATAGGGTCCGCACGCTTAAGGTTTCGATGACGGTTATATTATGAGTTTGTGTATTTTGATGTACGAAGAAGTTCGAGTCCCGGATGTGATCACGGACATGACGAGGAGTCTCAAATGGTCGAGACATAAAGATTGATATATTGGAAGCCTATGTTTGAGTTCGTAATGGTTCCGTGAAATCGGATTTATCGGAACACCGGGGTTACTGAACCTCCCGGGGTTAATGGGCCTTAGTGGGCCATGAGGGAGAAGAGGAAGGGCGGCCTGGGGCAGGCCGCGCCTCCCACCCTAGTCCGAATAGGACAAGGAGAGGGGGCGGCGCCCTTCCCTCTTTCCCTCCCCCAAGTCCTAATCCAACTAGGAAGGGGGGAGTCCTACTCCTGGGAGTAGGACTCCTCCGGCGCGCCTCCTCCTAGGGCCGGCCGCACCCCCCCCTTGCTCCTTTATATTCGGGGGCAGGGGGGCACCCTAGGACACACAAGTTGATCCTTGAGATCGTTCCTTAGCCGTGTGTGGTGCCCCCCACCACCATATTCCACCTCGGTCATATCCTAGCGGTGCTTAGGCGAAGCCCTGCGTCGGTAGAACATCAAGATCGTCACCACGCCGTCGTGCTGACGGAACTCTCCCTCCCCGAAGCTCTACTGGATTGGAGCCCGAGGAGTGTCACCGAGCTGTACGTGTGTCAAGAACTCGGAGGCGCCGGAGTAACGGCGCTGGGATCGGTTGGATCGTGAGGAGAACGTACGACTACTTCCTCTACGTTGTGATCGCTTCCGCTTCGGTCTACGGGGTACGTAGACAACACTCTTCCCTCTCGTTGCTATGCATCACCATGATCTTGCGTGTGCGTAGGGAATTTTTGAAATTACTACGTTCCCCAACAAAGGGTATCGAGCCTAGGTTTTATGGTTTGATGTTTTGCACGAGTAGAACACAAGTGAGTTGTGGGCGATACAAGTCATACTACCTACCAAAGATGTCATACTTTGGTTCAGCGGTATTGTGAGATGAAGCGCCGGACCGACATTACGCAGACGCTTACGCGAGACTGGTTTCACCGCTGCGAGCACTCGTTGCTTAAAGGTGGTGGCGGGTGTCTGTCTCTCTCACTTTAGTTGAACCGAGCATGGCTACGCCGGTCCTTGAGAAGGTTAAACGAGTCTATTTGACGAAGTATCGCTGTGGTTTTGATGCGAGGTGAGATTGGTTCTTGCTTAAGCCCGTAGCAGCCATGTAAAATTTGCAACAACAAAGTAGAGGACGCCTAACTTGTTTTTGCAGGCATGTTGTGATGTGATATGGTCAAGACGTGATGCTATATTTTATTGTATGAGATGATCATGTTTTGTAACCGGTTATCGCAATCGGCTGGAGCCATATGGTTGTCGCTTATTGTATGAAATGCAAACGCGCTGTAATTGCTTTACTTTATCACTAAGCGGTAGCGATAGTCGAGAAGCAATAAGATGGCGAGACGACAACGATGCTACGATGGAGATCAAGGTGTCGCTACGGTGACGATGGTGATCACGACGGTGCTTCGGAGATGGAGATCACAAGCACAAGATGATGATGGCCATATCATATCACTTATATTGATTGCATGTGATGTTTATCCTTTATGCATCTTATCTTGCTTTGATTGACGGTAGCATTTTAAGATGATCTCTCACTAAAATTATCAAGTAGTGTTCTCCCGAGTATGCACCGCTGCCAAAGTTCGTCGTGCCAAGACACCACGTGATGATCGGGTGTGATAAGCTCTGCTTTTGCACACGCAGAATACTCAAAGTTATACTTGACGAGCCTAGCATATGCAGATATGGCCTCGTAACACGGAGACCGAAAGGTCAAGCGTGAATCATATAGTAGATATGATCAACATAAGATGTTCACCATTGAAAACTACTCCATTTCACGTGATGATCGGTTATGGTTTAGTTGATTTGGATCACGTGATCACTTAGATGACTAGAGGGATGTCTCGTCTAAGTGGGAGTTCTTAAGTAATATGATTAATTGAACTTAAATTTATCATGAAACTTAGTACCGATAGTATCTTGCTTGTCTATGTTTGTTTGTAGATAGATGGCTCGTCTTTGTTGTTCCGCTGAATTTTAAAGGCGTTCTTTGAGAAAGCAAAGTTGAAAGATGATGGTAGCAATTACACGGACTAGGTCCGTAACTCGAGGATTATCCTCATTGCTGCACGTAAGAGTTACGTCTGGATGCACCGCTAGGTGCCGAGCTTCTTCTTGATGCAACCGACGACGTTAAGAACATCCGCGAGCAAAGTTGATGACTACTCTATAGTTCAATGTGCCATGCTTTACGGCTTAGAACCGGGACTTCAACGACGTTTTGAACGTCATGGAGCATATGAGATGTTCCAGAGTTGAAGTTGATATTCCAATGTAATGCCCGGATTGAGAGATATGAAGTCTCCAATAAGTTCTATAGCTGCAAGATGGAGGAAAATAGTTCGTCGGTGAGCACATACTCGTAATGTCCGGGTATTACAATCACTTGACTCAACCGGGAGTTAATCTTCCGGATGATTGTGTCATTGATGTAATTCTTCAATCACCGCCACCAAGCTACAAAGGCTTCGTGATGAACTACAATATGCAAGGGTTAGTAAAGACTATACCGAGCTCTTCGCAATGCTAAAGGCTGGAGGTAGAAATCAAGAAGGAGCATCAAGTGTTGATGGTCAATAAGACCACTAGTTTCAAGAAGAAAGGCAAAGGAAAGAAGAAGGAACTTCAAGAAGAACAGCAAGCAAGTTGTCGCTCAGAGAAGAAACCCAAGTCCGGACCTAAACCTGAAATCGAGTGCTTCTACCGCAAGCGATCGTCATCGAAGCGGAACTGCCCCAAGTATTTGGCGGATAAGAAGGATGGCAAGGTGAACAAAGGTATATGTGATATACATGTTATTGATGTGTACCTTACTAGAGCTCGCAGAGCACTGGTATTTGATCTTTGGTTCATTGCTAATATTTGCAACTCAAACAGGACTACGGATTGCTTAACACCGCAAAGGACGAGGTGACGATGCGGCTGGGAAATGGTTCCAAAGTCGATGTGATCGCAGTCGGCACGCTACCTCTACATCTACCTTCGGATTAGTTTTAGACCTAAATAATTGTTATTTGGTGACTGCGTTGAGCATGAACATTATATCTGGATCTTGTTTGATGCGAGACGGTTATTCATTTAAATCGAGAATAATGGTTGTTCTATTTATATGAGTAATATCTTTTATGGTCATGCACCCTTGAAGAGTGGTCTATTTTGATGAATCTCGATAGTAGTGATACACATATTCATAATGTTGAAACCAAAAGATGCAGAGTTGATAATGATAGTGCAACTTATTTGTGGCATCGCCGCTTAGGTCATATCGGTATAAAGCGCATGAAGAAACTCCATACCGATGGACTTTTGGAGTCACTTGATTATGAATCACTTGGCACTTGCGAACCGTGCCTCATGGGCAAGATGACTAAAACCCGTTCTCGGCACTATGGAGAGAGCAACAGATTTGTTGGAAATCATTACATCTGAGATGTATGTGGTCCGATGAATGTTGAGGCTCGTGGCGGATATCGTTATTTTCTCACCTTCACAGATGATTTAAGCAGATATGGGTATATCTACTTAATGAAACATAAGTCGACACATTTGAAAAGTTCAAAGAATTTCAGAGTGAAGTTGAAAATCATCGTAATAAGAAAATTAAGTTTCTACGATCGATCATGGAGGTGAATATTTGAGTTACGAGTTTGGTCTACATTTGAAACAATGCGAATAGTTTTGCAACTCACGCCACCCGAACACCACAACGTAATGGTGTGTCCGAACGTCGAATCGCACTTTACTAGATATGGTACGATCTATGATGTCTCTTACAGATTTACCGCTATCGTTTTGGGGTTATGCTCTTGAGACGTACCGCATTCACACCGAATAGAACACCGTCAAAATCCATTGAGACGACACCTTATGAACTATGGTTTAGCAAGAAACCAAAGTTGTCGTTTCTTAAAGTTTGGGGATGCGATGCTTATGTGAAAAAGCTTCAACCCGATAAGCTCGAACCCAAATCGAGAAATGTGTCTTCATAGGATACCCAAAGGAGACAGTTGGGTACACCTTCTATCACAGATCCGAAGGCAAGACATTTGTTGTTAAGAATGGATCCTTTCTAGAGAAGGAGTTTCTCTCGAAAGAAGTGAGTGGGAGGAAAGTAGAACTTGATGAGGTAATTGTACCTTCTCCTTACTTGAAAGTAGTTTGTCGCAGAAACCGGTTTCGAGACATCTACACCAAATAGTGAGGAAGTTGATGATGTTGATCATGAAACTTCAGATCAAGTTACTACGTAACCTCGTAGATCAACCAGAGTAAGATCCGCACTGAGTGGTACGGTAATCCTGCTCGAAAGTCATGCTACTAGATCATGATGAACCTACGAACTATGAAGAAGCGATGGTGAGCCCAGATTTCGCAAAATGGCTTGAGGCCATGAAATCTGAGATGGGATCCATGTATGAAAACAAAGTATGGACTTTGGTTGACTTGCCCGAGGGTCGGCAAGCAATAGAAAACAAGTGGATCTTCAAGAAGAAGACCGACGACGGTAATGTTATCGTTTATTAAAGCTCAACTTGTCGCAAAGGGTTTTCGACAAGTTCAAGGGATTGACTACGATGAGACCTTCTCACCAGAAGCGATGCTTAAGTCTGTCCGAATCATGTTAGCAATTGCCGCATTTTTGATTATGAAATTAGGCAAATGGATGTAAAGCGCATTCTGAATGGATTTTCGGAAGAAGAGTTGTATATGATGCAACCGAAGGTTTTATCGATCCAAAGGAGCTAACAAAGTGTGCAAGCTCCAGCGATCCATTTATGGACTGGTGCAAGCATCTCGGAGTTGGAATAAACGCTTTGATAGTGTAATCAAAGCATTTGGGTTCATCTGAGACTTTTGGAGAAGCTCAGATTTACAAGAAAGTGAGTGGGAGCTCAGAGCATTTCGATATTATATGTAGATGACATATTACTAATCGGAAATGATATAGAATTCTGGATAGCATAAAGGGATACTTGAATAAGAGTTTTTCAATGAAAGACCTCGGTGAAGCTGCTTACATATTGGGCATCAAAATCTATAGAGATAGATCAAGACGCTTAATTGGACTTTCACAAAGCACATACCTTGACAAAATTTTGAAGAAGTTCAAAATGGATCAAGCAAAGAAAGGGTTCTTGCTGTGTTACAAGGTGTGAAGTTGAGTAAGACTCAATGCCCGACCACCGCAGAAGATAGAGAGAAAATGAAAGATGTTCCTATGCTTCAGCCATAGGCTCTATCATGTATGCAATCTGTGTACAGACTGATGTGTGCCTTGCTATAAGCTTAGCAGGAAGGTACCAAAGTAATCCAGAGTGGATCATCGACAGCGGTCAAGAACATCTGAAATACGAAAAGGACTAAGGATATGTTTTCGATATGGAGGTGACAAAGAGCTCATAAATGAACGGTTACGTTGATGCAAGCTTTGACACCGATCCGGACGATTCTAAATCGCAGACCGGATCGTATTTACACTAAACGGAGGAGCTGTCGGTTAGTGCAGTTCTAAACAAAGCGTCGTGGCGGGATCTACATGTGAAGCGGAGTACATAGCAGCTTCGAAGCAGCTAATGAAGGAGTCGGATGAAGGAGTTCATGTCCGATCTAGGTGTCATACCTAGTGCATCGGGTCCAATGAAAATCTTCGTGACAATATGGAGCAATTGCCTTAGCAAAGGAATCCAGATTTCACAAGAGGACCAAGCACATCAAGAGACGCTTCAATTCCATCCGGATTTAGTCCGTGGGAGACATAGAGATTTGCAAGATACATACGGATCTGAATGTAGCGCAGACCGTTGACTAAGCCTCTTCCACGAGCAAAACATGATCAACACCAAGACTCCATGGGTGTTAGAATCATTACTATGTAGTCTAGATTATTGACTCTAGTGCAAGTGGGAGATCAAGGAAATATGCCCTAGAGGCAATAATAAAGTTATTATTTATTTCCTCATCTCATGATAAATGTTTATCATTCATGCTAGAATTGTATTAACCGGAAACATGATACATGTGTGAATGCATAGACAAACAGAATGTCACTAGTATGCCTCTACTAGACTAGCTTGTTAATCAAAGATGGTTATGTTTCCTAACCATGAACAAAGGGTTGTTATTTGATTAACAAGGTCACATCATTAGGAGAATGATCGATTGACATGACCCATTCCATTAGCTTAGCACACGATCGCTTAGTATGTTGCTACTGCTTTTATCCATGACATATACATGTTCCCGTAACTATGAGATTATGCAACTCCGTTTACGGAGGAACACTTTGGTGCTACCAAACGTCACAACGAATCGGGTGATTATAAAGGAGTACTACAGTGTCTCCAAAGGCGATGTTGGGTTGGCGTATTTCGAGATTAGGTTTTGTCCTCCGATTGTCGGAGAGGTATCTCTGGGCCCTCTCGGTAATACACATCACTTAAGCCTTGCAAGCATTACAACTAATGAGTTAGCTGTGAGATGATGTATTACGGAACGAGTAAAGAGACTTGCCGGTAACGAGATTGAACTAGGTATTGGATACCGACGATCGAATCTCGGGCAAGTAACATACCGATGACAAAGGGAACAACGTATGTTGTTATGCGGTCTGACCGATAAAGATCTTCGTAGAATATGTAGGAGCCAATATGGGCATCCAGGTCCCGCTATTGGTTATTGACCGGAGACGTGTCTCGATCATGTCTACATTGTTCTCGAACCGTAGGGTCCGCACGCTTAAGGTTTCGATGACGGTTATATTATGAGTTTGTGTATTTTGATGTACCGAAGAAGTTCGGAGTCCCGGATGTGATCACGGACAAGACGAGGAGTCTCGAAATGGTCGAGACATAAAGATTGATATATTGGAAGCCTATGTTTGGAGTTCGAATGGTTCGGGTGAAATCGGGATTTTACTAGGAACACCGGGGTTACGGAACCTCCCGGGGTTAATGGGCCTTAGTGGGCCATGAGGGAGAAGAGGAAGGGCAGGCCAAGGCAGGCCGCCCCTCCCCTAGTCCGAATAGGACAAGGAGAGGCGGCGCCCTTCCCTCTTCCCTCCCCCAAGTCCTAATCCAACTAGGAGGGGGGAGTCCTACTCCGGTGGGAGTAGGACTCCTCCGCGCCTCCTCCTAGGGCCGGCCGCACCCCTTGCTCCTTTATATCACGAGGCAGGGGCACCCTAGAACACACAAGTTGATCCTTGAGATCATTCCTTAGCCGTGTCGGTGCCCCTCCACCATATTCCACCTCGGTCATATCGTGGCGGTGCTTAGGCGAAGCCTGCGTCGGTAGAACATCAAGATCGTCACCGGGCCGTCGTCTCGACGGAACTCTCCCTCCCAAGCTCTCTTTGGATTGGAGCCCGAGGGCGCCACCGAGCTGTACGTGTGTCAAGAACTCGGGCGCCGGAGTAACGGCGCTGGGATCGGTTGGATCGCGAGGAGAACGTACGACTACTTCCTCTACGTTGTGATCGCTTCCGCTTCGGTCTACGAGGGTACGTAGACAACACTCTTCCCTCTCGTTGCTATGCATCACCATGATCTTGCGTGTGCGTAGGAATTTTTTTGAAATTACTACGTTCCCCAACAGAAGCCAGGTACCAGGCAACCTGTGAAGCCTGTGATGCCGCCTGGAAAAAGGAGGTGGTGGAGCTTTGGGGGCGGGCGCGTCGTCGTGCGGAGGAGGTATACGAAGACGGGTACTTCGTGAGGAAGGTCAAAGGCGCTAGGTGCCTCATCGCTGCATGGAGGTGGGCCGATAAACTCTAGCATGCCACCGACGAGGAGCTCCGGTGGGCGCTGATACGTCCATTTTGCATCATGCTTTTATATCGATATTTATTGCATTATGGGTTGTTATTACATGTTATGTCATAATAGTTATGCCTATTCTCTCTTATTTTACAAGGTTTACATGAAGAGGGAGAATGCCGACAGCTGGAATTCTGGGCTAGAAAAGGAGCAAATATTAGAGATCTATTCTGTACAACTCCAAAAGTCCTGAAACTCCACGGAAGTTATTTTTGGAATTAATAAAAAATTACTGAGCGAAGAAAATACCAAAGGGGGGCACCCACCATCCACGAGGATGGGGGCGCGCCCTACCCCCTTGGCGTGCCCCCTGCCTCGTGGGCCCCCTGGCAGGCCTCCGGTGCCCATCTTCTACTATATGAAGTCTTTTACCCTGGAAAAAATCATAAGCAAGCTTTTGGGACGAGACACCGCCGCCACGAGGCGGAACCAATCTAGGGCTCCGGCGGAGCTGTTCTACCGGGGAAACATCCCTCTGGGAGGGGGAAATCATCACCATCGTCACCATCATCAATCCTCTCAGTGGGAGGGGGTCAATCTCCATCAACATATTCACCAGCACCATCTCCTCTCAAACCCTAGTTCATCTCTTGTATCCAATCTTTGTCCCAAAACCTCAGATTGGTACCTATGGGTTGCTAGTAGTGTTGATTACTCCTTGTCGTTGATGCTAGTTGGTTTATTCGGGGGAAGATTATATGTTCAGATCCTTAATGCATATTAATACCCCCCTCTGATTATGAACATGAATATGATTTGTGAGTAGTTACATTTGTTCCTGAGGACATGGGAGAAGTCTTGCTATAAGTAGTCATGTGAATTTGGTATTCGTTCGATATTTTGATGAGATGTATGTTGTCTCTCCTCCAGTGGTGTTATGTGAACATCGACTACATGACACTTCACCATTGTTTGGGCCTAGAGGAAGGCATTGGGAAGTAATAAGTAGATGATGGGTTGCTAGACTGACAGAAGCTTAAACCCTAGTTTATGCGTTGCTTCGTAAGGGGCTAATTTGGATCCATATGTTTCATGATATGGTTAGGTTCGCCTTAATACTTCTTTTGTAGTTGCGGATGCTTGCAATAGGGGTTAATCATAAGTGGGATGCTTGTCCAAGAAAGGGCAGTACCCAAGCACCGGTCCACCCACATACTAAATTATCAAAGTAACGAACGCGAATCATATGAGCACGATGAAAACTAGCTTTACGATAATTCCCATGTGTCCTCGGGAGCACTTTTCTCTATAAAAGAGTTTGTCCAGGCTTGTTCTTTGCTACAAAAAGGATTGGGCCATCTTGCTGCACCTTATTTACTTTCATTACGTGTTACCCGTTACAAATTACCTTATCACAAAACTATCTGTTACCGATAATTTCAATGCTCGCAGAGAATACCTTACTGAAAACCGCTTATCATTTCCTTCTGATCGTCGTTGGGTTCGACACTCTTACTTATCGAAAGGACTACGATAGATCCCCTACACTTGTGGGTCATCAAGATTCTTTTCTGGCGCCGTTGCCGGGGAGTGAAGCGCCTTTGGTAAGTGGAACTTGGTAAGGAAAAATTTATATAGTGTGATGAAATTTACTTTCAATTGTTACTATGGAAAGTAATCATTTGAGGGGCTTGTTCGGGGTATCTTCGCCCCGAACAGTAGAGCAAAGAGTTGGTCCTAAACGTACTGAACCTACTGAAAATGTTTACTTTGAAATTCCTTCGGGTATGATAGAGAAACTGCTAGCTAATCCTTTTACAGGAGATGGAACATTGCATCCCAATTTGCACCTAATCTATGTGGATGAAGTTTGTGGATTATTTAAGCTTGCAGGTATGCCTGAGGATGTTACCAAGAAGAAGGTCTTCCCTTTATCTTTGAAGGGAATGGCATTGACGTGGTTTAGGCTATGTGATGATATGGAATCATGGAACTACAACCGATTCAAATTGGAATTTCATCAGAAGTTTTATCCTATGCATCTTGTTCATCGTGATTGTAATTATATATATAATTTTTGGCCTCGCGAAGGTAAGGAGCCAGGTTTAAGTCAATGTTATATTCATGCCCCAATCATGAGCTCTCAAGAGAAATTATTATTCAAAATTTTTATGCTCGGCTTTCTCTCAACAATCGCTCCATGCTCAATGCTTCTTGTACTGGCTCTTTCATTATGAAGACTATTGAATTCAAATGGGATTTATTGGAAAGAATTAAACACAACTCTGAGGATTGGGATCTCGACGAAGGTAAGGAGTCAGGTATAACACCTAAGTTTGATTGTGTTAAATCTTTTATGGATACCGATGTTTTCTTGAATTTAGCACTAAATATGGACTTGACTCTGAGATAGTAGCTTCTTTCTGTGAATCATTTGCTACTCATGTTGACCTCCCTGATGAGAAGTGGTTTAAATATAATCCTCCCATTGAAGTAAAAGTAGTTGCACCTATTAAAGTTGAAGAAAAGACTATCACATATAATGATCCTATTGTTCCTGCTACCTATATTGAGAAACCACCTTTCCCTGTTAGGATAAAGGATCATGCTAAAGCTTCAACTATGGTTCGTAAGAGTAATACTAGAACACCTACACCACCTGAGCAAATTAAAGTTGAACCTAGTATTGCTATGGTTAAAGATCTCTTGGCTGATAATATTGATGGGCATGTTATTTACTTCTGTGATGAAACTGCTAGAATTGCTAGACCCGATACTAAAAATAAACATAGACCCGTTGTAGGCATGCCTGTTATTTCTGTTAAGATAGGAGATCATTGTTACCATGGCTTATGTGATATGGGTGCTAGTGCAAGTGCAATACCTCATTCCTTATACAAAGAAATTATGCATGATATTGCACCTGTTGAGATAGAAGAAATCGATGTTACAATTAAGCTTGCCAATAGAGATACTATTTCACCAGTTGGGATTGTTAGAGATGTTGAAATCTTGTGTGGGAAAGTTAAATATCCTGCTGATTTTCTTGTTCTTCGTTCCGCACAAGATAGCTTTTGTCCCATCATATTTGGTAGACCCTTCTTGAATACTGTTAGTGCTAGGATAGACTGCAAAAAGGATGTCGTTACTATTGGTTTGGGGGATATGTCTCATGAGTTTAATTTTGCTAAATTTCGTAGAGAACCCCATGATAAAGAATTGCCTAGTAAGGATGAAATTATTGGTCTTGCTTCTATTGCCGTGCCTCCTAATGATCCTTTAGAACAATATTTGCTAGACCATGAAAATGATATGTTTATGAATGAAAGAAGGGAGATAGATGAAGTATTCTTTAAATAGGGACCTATTTTGAAACACAACTTGCATGTTGAAATTCTAGGGGATCCTCCACCACCCAAGGGTGATCCCGTGTTTGAGCTTAAACCACTACCTGATACTCTTAAATATGCTTATCTTGATGAAAAGAAGATATATCTTGTTATTATTAGTGCTAACCTTTCAGAGCATGAAGAAAATAAATCATTGAAAACTCTGAAGAAGCACCATGCTGCTATTGGATATACTCTTGATGATCTTAAGGGCATTAGTCCCACTTTATGCCAGCACAAAACAAAATTGGAGAAAGACACTAAACCAGTTGTTGATCACCAACGACGGTTAAATCCTAAGATGAAAGAAGTGGTAAGAAAAGAAATACTAAAGCTTCTGGAGGCAGGTATAATTTATCCCATAGCTGATAGTCAGTGGGTAAGTCCTGTCCATTGTGTCCCTAAGAAGGGAGGTATTACTATCGTTCCTAATGATAAAGATGAATTGATAATTGTTACAGGTTATAGGATGGTAATTGATTTCCGCAAATTGAATAAAGCTACTAAAAAGGATCATTACCCTTTGCCTTTTATTGATCAAATGCTAGAGAGATTATCCAAACATACACATTTCTACTTTCTAGATGGTTACTCTGGTTTCTCTTAAATACCTGTGTCAAAGGAGGATCAAGAAAAGACCACTTTTACTTGCCCTTTCTGTACTTTTGCTTATAGACGTATGCCTTTTGGTTTATGTAATGCACCTGCTACCTTCCAAAGATGCATGATGGCTATATTCTCTGACTTTTGTGAAAAGATTGTTGAGGTTTTCATGGATGATTTCTCCGTTTATGGATCTTATTTTGGTGATTGCTTGAGCAACCTTGATCGAGTTTTGCAGAGATGTGAAGAAACTAATCTTGTCTTGAATTGGGAAAAATGTCACTTCATGGTTAATGAAGGCATTGTCTTGGGGTATAAAAATTCTGAAAGAGGTATTGAAGTTGATAAAGCTAAAGTTGATGCTATTGAAAAGATGCCGTGTCCTAAAGACATTAAAGGTATAAGAAGTTTCCTTGGTCATGCCGGTTTTTATAGGAGGTTTATTAAGGACTTCTCTAAAATTTCTAGGCCTCTGACTAATCTCTTACAAAATGATATTCCTTTTGTCTTCGATGATGATTGTGTAGAAGCATTTGAAATACTTAAGAAAGCTTTGATTTCTGCACCTATTGTTCAACCACCTGACTGGAATTTACCCTTTGAAATTATGTGTGATGCTAGTGATTATGCTGTAGGTGATGTTCTAGGACAAAGAGTTGATAATAAACTAAATGTTATTCAATATGCTAGTAAAACTCTAGACAGTTCCCAGAGAAATTATGCTACTACTGAAAAAGAATTTTTAGCAGTTGTATTTGCTTGTGATAAGTTCACACCTTATATTGTTGATTCTAAAGTAACTGTTCACACTGATCATGCTGCTATTAAATATCTTATGAAAAAGAAAGATGCTAAACCTAGACTTATTAGATGAGTTCTCTTGCTACAAGAATTTGATTTGCATATTATTGATAGAAAGGAGCCGAGAACCCGCTGCGCACAACTTGTCTAGGTTAGAGAATGTTCTTGATGACCCACTACCTATTGATGATAGCTTCCACGATGAACAATTAGCTGTCATAAATGCTTCTCAGATCTTGCCCCATGGTATCTGATTATGCTAATTACATTGTTGCTAAATTTATACCACCTAGTTTCACATACCAGCAAAAGAAAAAGTTTTTCTATGATTTAAGATATTACTTCTGGGATGCCCCACACCTTTATAAAAAGGAGTAGATGGTGTTATTAGATGTTATGTACTTGAGCATGAACAGGAACAGATCCTACGCAAGTGTCACTTCGAGGCTTATGGAGGACACAACGATGGAGATAGAACTGCGCATAAGGTATTGCAATCCGGTTTTTATTGGCCTACTCTCTTCAAGGATGCCCGTAAGTTTGTCTTGTCTTGCGATGAATGTCAAAGAATTGGTAATATTAGTTATCCTATCTCTGCTGCATAGCCTATTTATTGAGACCTGCTATCGTTACCTACCTGTTTATCCTAAACTGCTTAGTATAGGCTGGTTAGAGACCCATCAGAGACCCCATGTTGACCCAACTGCCTCGCTGGATTATCAGAAGACCCGATCAATGGGATTGAAGACCAGGCCCCGGCGCCGCACAACACTCCCCTTAGTTGTACGACACCGTAGCCTTACTATCGAGTGCTGAGGGTGATACCTCGTTAGCACTTCTGATGCTAACACTGTGGAGTAGTTACCCGGTCGTGGTCATCGAGGGTGATTCCTCCTTTTCCACTTCCGATAACGACGCTGTCCTGCAACACCTCAAGTGTGAACCTCGAGGGTGGTTTCCTCTTACCTTCACCTGGATGTTTACATCAGGTGGGAATCCAACGAGGGTGATGCCTCGGGTTCCTTCCTGATGTGGTAGCCACATGGATTGCCTTTACATTACTTTTGTTACTGATTAAAGTGGATAAAGACGACTCAGTCCTGAGGGGTACCCGCGCAAGCATGTGATGCAAGTGACGTGGAGTCGGGTTGACCTTGAAGGTGCCTGCGAGATAATTACGTGGATGTAGCCGGGCATTCTTAGCCCTTGCCACAAGTCCATGAGATGGGGCAACGGGGTCACATCGATCGTGAGTCTCTGCTCGTTACCGCATGCCCCTAATCCACTATGATTTGGATATTTGATCCAAAGGGCCTCTAGCCTGATAGCACTAACCATCACGTGGGCATAGTATGGGCGTTCTACGTCGTATGCATCAGCCGAAGCTCAATAGACGTCATCGACTGAGCAGCGCGCGCCGGTTTGGACTGGGTAAGCACCTGCCTTTTGGAGGAGGTAGCTAGGTCTGCTCACTGGCCACCCACGCAACATGCAGGAGTTCCCGGGGCAATGGCCCAAGACCCCTTGGGGCATAGGTTTAGACCGGCGTGCTGACCTCTCTATTAAACCTAGGTCGGGTTGCGGCGTATTGTTTGGCCGAGGCAGGGCATGACCCAGTAAAGTGTGTCCGACCGGAGTTAATCAAGCATGGTGGGTAAGTTGGTGCACCCCTGCAGGGAAGAAAACATCTATATATAGCCTGTCCTATGGTAACGGACAATTGGAGTTGTATCCCGATCGATACAACTAGAACTGGATACTTGAGACGAGAAATGGATAGTATGTCTCTGGGATTGCTTTCTCGCAGGAGTCGAGGAAGAATCTGTAGGCGAGGTTTATGACACTACTACTACTTTACTTTATGCTACTCTTATATCTTCTGTTGCTGCAAGATGCTTGAAGCTGCTTGAAGATGCTAGTCTTCGATAGGACTAGGCTCTCCCCTCTATTCTGGCATTTCTGCAGCCTAGTCCACATATGCAGCCTTCCTTTGATAATGTTGCATATGTAGCATACATCCATGCTTGCTGCGTACTTCAGATGGGTGCTCACGTTTGCTTTGCTTTCTGTTTCCCCCCATATTAGTTTGATGCAACTAGATGACGGAGCCCCTGAGACCGCTGCCATCGCCGATGACTACTACTACTCCAAGGGTGTCTACTACCACGTGACAGACGCCGATGACCAGGAGTAGTTAGGAGGCTCCCAGGTAGGAGGCCTTGCCTTTTCAATCGATGTTGCTTTTGTGCTAGCCTTCTTAAGGCAAACTTGTTTAACTCATGCCTGTACTCAGATATTGTTGCTTCCGCTGACTCGTTTGTATTCGCGCTTATGTATTCGAGCCCTCGAGGCCCCTGGCTTTTAATATAAAGCTTGTATTATTTTAATTTGTGTCTAGAGTTGTGTTGTGATATCTTCCCGTGAGTCCCTGATCATGATTGTACATATTTGCGTGTATGATTGAATCGGGGGCGTCACAAGTTGGTATCAGAGCCAACTACCTGTAGGAACCCCCCTTTCCAACTCCTTGGCCGAAGTTGAGTCTAGTCCAAAACTTCTTTACTAACTTGGTTGTGTGGCTTACGGGCCCACGTCGCTAATTGGGAGGTATTAGGATCTTTTATTCCTCGTCTTTACTCTGGGACTCTGATCTCTCTTCTATTCGGGTTAAAGATTTTGCTAACTCTAACACTAGGTTCTCGTAACCACTTCCTCCCGGAGATCCTCGCATGCTAGACGATCGCTTGGTTCATCAGAATACTAAGAAGATACTCCTCGAAGTTCCCGAGACCCTTGTGCCCACTATCTTTGCAATTCCTTACCACCGATAAATCTCCGTGGATAACATCCTTTTCGTGGTACCCTCATCCCCAGTTGCTCCTGCTGTTACAAGATACGCCTAATACTCTCCGTTGTTATGAGAATCCTTGTGTCTTCTACTTTGCAGCCTCTTTTTGCATTGTAGAAAATTCACTTAACGGGGATTCGTTCAACCCCAACTGATCTTGTATTGTGCAAAAATACTTTGAAATACTATCCGAGCTCCCGAGAATCCTCTGCAGCCTATTGCTCAAGCAATTCTTACCTGCTTCCATTATGGTTAATTCCATATCTCTAGCCACATCCGTTAAAATCCGTTGTGGTTGACTTTCTGATCCTATTGATTCAACATGTGTGTGAATGCACGCAATCATCAGTTGATCCTTATGAAACTCGTCCTTTTGGCTCAGACATCACTTCAAACATGAGCTGGTTCTCGGCAACTCGAACCTTGATTGATTGTCGATCTATGTCAATTCAACTCAATTATCTTTTGATCAGAGCCTCTACTTCTGATCCCCCGATTTGGAAATTGCAATTCCTTTGCATTTAAGCTTTGAAATTATCCAGATATTTCTATAATCCGATGCCTTTGTACTATTTCTTCCACTAATTGAGTATCGGTACTCACATCGGCTCCATTGTGGACCGCCAGACCATTGTTGAATTATTATCCGAAAGTGTCCTTCATATTCAATAACCTTGTGGGACTTTCCTCGGATACATAATGCCTTTGGTAAATTGTATCCTCTCCTTTCGTCAACCATGCTCTACTTCTGAGCTCGAGTAATTTACACCTGAAGTTTGTGGAATAGGTTTCTAACATGCCCTATGGGTTGAACCTATGCCTTCCCTAACCCGTTTGAACCCGAGAGTTTTAACGAGTCTTACTCTTCTGATGTGTTTCTAGATAACATTTCAACACTACAACTTCATCGAAAGCGAGAAGTAAATGAAATGATTTGCATTGAAGAAGTGGGAGTGGACCTTGAACTTTGTGTTCATGCTCATGGACCCGATGTGGGACTTATCATGGAAGCTTCTTGTGATAATAATAATCCCCTTGTTACAAGTTCATCTGGTACCTATGTTTGGTCCTTTGCAACTGTGGTTCTGACCATGATTGTTCCTCTTTGATTCCGTTTCTCAGACGAGTTAAAGCACTTGTCTTCTACAGATCAATACATCTCTGCAACCTCTATTTTGATCTTTCTTCGAGTATTACCCTATGGTATCTCGAGAGTATCAAAGAGCCGTGTTGCTTCCTATGAGTCTTCTTCTAGTATTGCTCCTCACCGATTTCAGATTTCCCTGGGTTTTGAGTTATTAGTCACTCGAGAACATGAATGGTGAATCAATTCTGCATTCTGATTGAATAACTCTAAGTAATTTTGTTGCTTACGAGTTTAATAATCCTTTAAGTCATTCCTAGCCTGATTGGCTATATCATTATCGTGCTAAAGTTTAACTGTGCTACCTGGTCCTTGTTCCCGGAGCACAATTTTCGATGATGAGCTAAGCTTATGTTGCTCTTCCTCGTCATATCATTTCACCTTGAACGGCAAGTTTGGTTTCGAGTTTGTGTCGTACATGTGTTTCCAATAACCATTCGCTTCATCATTCCTCCGACTTGATTTCATCGCCGATCGATTACTCTTCATGGAATCTCTCGAAAAATTTGTCATGATCATCATCAACATTCTGAGCTCTTCCAGGTTATCAATCAAATTCATGATGAGAAATACCATCCTTGTCCCCTCGATGAATTGTTGTTGAGCGTGTCAGCTAGAAAATCATCTTTTTCTTGCTGAAATTGACTGACTTATTTTATAAGTTGTTTTGATGGATCCTTTGTGTATCAAAAGTCTGACCTTTCCCTGATGAACATGTTAATGCTATCCCGCAGCATGTCGGTGGTACTCTAATCATCAACAAGAACATTGGGAGCACAATGCTAACTGTTTCTTGATCAATTATCCAAACACTATTGTATGGTTAACGTCATGAATCATCCTCTGCTTGTCCTTGGGAAGGTTATACTCTTGATATTTGTGTTTAAACACATTTTCCTTTCCATTGATCGGTTAAATTAATAATCACATTTTCCTTTCCATTGTTTTGTTTAACATTTCTTGTGGTTTATGAGATCAAAGCAGTAATAGTTCCCTGCTTATGTAAACACCTCGGTGTACAATTTGTCAGTAAGACCCTGTTATTATTGTTGTTGACAATCCGGTAACCACCTATGGACGAGAACTTTGCATATTTGTCTGCCTCATTTCAACGAGCAGGAGAATAGTTCTCTTTGTCCCTCGCCTTTGGTGCTAACGTCGTTGCCAACATAACTGACATGCTATTCTTGTACATGCCTTGCTTCATGACCATGCAAGATGTCAACACCCTTTCTACCTTTAACCCACATGGTGGGCCCATAACCCACAGTTCCACAGGATCGAAACCTGAATCTCCTATACATCCTTGTTTCCAAATATTATTCCTCATGCTTGGCTTCGTATGTAGATCACGAGCCACCTTTCTAGAGATGATCTATTTTGGTTTCACTCGCAATACTTATTCCGTTGCTCTGAACCCCCATTCACACTCTACACCAGGCAACGAATGATTGCTTACCCATTTGAAACTTTCATACCCTCTTATATTTCTCTTGATGTGTTTCATTTAATCAACTCGAGAAATACTTTATGCTTCATCGCCTGAGTTAACCGTCCGATGCTCAATCTTGTTAAGGTTCGTCCTTATGGAGTTTCCCCTCTTATCCTTTTGTAAGTACGGTGAAGATCCTAAAGGAAGGATGGCAATTTCATCATGATGTAGTGAAGCAGAGAAATGGCAACATCAACAAAAGGGATCAACTTCTTCGAGAAGAGCAACCGGGGATAAGAAGGTCTGTTAGAATTTCGTAACTAGAACTTTCCCCTTACTCCACCTCTTAAATCTCGGGACGAGATTTCTTGTAGTGGAGGAGATTTGTAACACCCCGGAATCATGCTACCTTAATCTCCCCCAAGTGGTGTCCATGTCATCATAATTACTATGCAAATTACCACTTGTCCAAAAATCAATTCAGAATCCAATTTGAAATAGAAGTCAAACATTTACTTCTTCTGTCATTCAAAGAAAATAGTTCATAAATTTTCAAATATTCACTAATTAATTGTCATGATGAAATCAACCTCATTTGAATTCCCAAAATGCTCCTAGAAATTGATTAAGTGGTTCAACAGCAAAATAATTGACATTTTCAATTAAAAAATGTTTAAACGTTTCCAAGTGCCTTGAGACTTTTTGTAGAGCACGACAATACTGCAATGGAATTATGTTCCAAGTTTCAACCCTGAAAAAATTCATTTAGTACACAAACTAAATGCAAAGCTAAGGCAAAATGTAAAACAGAATAGATAAAACGAATTGGGATGAAAGCTACTGTGCACTTGGGCCTCTAAAGGCAACAGTGTGGCCCAGCCCGCCACCCTCGGCCTTTTCTTCCTCCTCCTGCTACAGGGAGGCAGGGGGGTCGTGGCAGGCATCCACGACATGGCCGCGCCCCTGGGCGACGTGCCGGCGATCCCATGGCTTCCTGGGAGGATAAGGCGGCGCCCCGTGCCCCTACACAAACCCTAGCTTCTTCTTCCTCCTTCCCCCCGCGCCGTTCCCTCTCTCCCCCACATCGCCTGATGACGTCGTCGCCTTGTCGTCGTCGTCACCGCGGCCTCCAGCTGCCCCGCACCGCACCACCGTGTCCTGGGGGACCACCGTCGTAGCCTACGCCGTCTGCAACACCGAGTCGATGGGGGGAGGTCTACAGTGACGGGATCGAGGTCGTCTTCATCCTCGGTGCCGCCATCGTCCGCCGTTCGATCCACGCCGCCCCGAGTTCCTTCGGCTTCCCCGACTCTTCCCGAGCTTCGATGTGAGCACCACAGTGTTTTCCCCATCTCCCTGCTACCGATTGTGCCTCGTAGCGAATAGCCACTGTAACCATGCTCCGACCGCCGCTCGGCTTCACTGCCGCCGCCGTCACCAGCCCTAGGTGCTTATGCTTCTTGCACCTTCGGACACGGCGCATCGGGCTGTCCTATAGGACCAAACGCCCGGGGCAAATGGCCACTAGAGCGACAATCCCGCGCTCGTCGTTCTCGCGTCTGGAACCTGCTCCCGTAGCTCCTGCCGCCCTTGGCCACTCCACCTGCGCCCTCACCTGCACCCGGCCGCGCTCCCACATGTGCTCGGCGCGCCCGTAACCGTGCTCCCCCGCGCCTCTGGCAGACCCAGGCCGTGCCCTGGCGCGCGCGCTTCCGCCTGGGCCGTGCCCCCTGCTTCTGCCGTTGCTGCGTTACTGCTTGGCGCTGCTGCTACTCTTAGCTGCTTGTTGTAGCTGCTGCTCAAGTACTACTGTTGCTCGCGTACTGCTGCTGCCGCTAGGAGCCACCGCTGCTCGTCGGCGCCACTGATCGCCGGCGCCATTGCTCACCGTGCATCGCTGCCGGCCGCCGCCCGCCGCTGCTACCGCTGGCCATGGCCTTAGCCATGGCCGAGCAGCTGTGGGTGTGTGTACCGTGTGTGTGTATGCTGTGTGTGTGCGTGCAGTGTGTGTGTGTTGAGTGTGGCCGCGCCTTCCTCCAGTCGCGCCCACCTCCGGCCTCGCCCGCTTCGGCCGGCCTCGCCACGCCGCCGCTGCCACTCCTTGCTGCACTCGGCTGGTGCTCCTCGCTACAGTAACGATCAGTTACTGTAGCAGTAGCTGGCTTGGCTGCTATTACGCTGGCTGACCCTTTGTACAGCCCCTAAACGACATCTAAACAAATGTTAACCTGAGTAAAACTTATGTGGGCAGGTAGTACACTTGTCAAGCTTCAGAACATTCCATTGGACCAAATCCGAATGGTCTACGGATTAACTCCTATGAAAATGACAAATGTCTATGTTCTGTTAACTGGAAGAACTGAAAAAACAAATCCTGGAATTGACATCTAGTAGCACTTTTCAAACAAAGATTTGAGCAAGCAAATTAGCACTAATGTAGATGGACCTGAGACTGTCATGTAGATCACAGAAAGATTAACAGAAAGATGATAAAAATTGGTAAAGGGTACTAAGCCATAGGTTGGACAAAACTACAGTTATAGCCTTCGGAAAACAGCTAGTGGTGTTAAAACTGAGCGATTCTCAGACTTAGCCAATTTTCAGGAAATTTCAAATAACTGTTTAAAACTTTGAAAACTCGTAGAAAATTTAACCGTAGGTTAGATCAAAAAACTTTATACATGAAAGTTGCTCAGAACGATGAGACGAATCCGAATATGCCCTCCTCATACCTGTCACATGCCTCTAACTACCTGAACATGGAACCCTCCCCTCCGATTCAGAATACCTAGATCGAGCTAAACGCCGGGAAAATATCCCAGATATTTTTCTGGCTTCATCTGCGATGTGTAGCACTGCGTTAGGTCACCCCTAACACCGCTTATTGCCATGTCATGCTTTGTTATTGCTTTCATTGCCGTGTATTTGTCTGTTTCCTCCCCCTCTTCTCTCTCATTAGACCCCGACACTGACGTAGTCCCCGAGGCGAACCACGACTCGAGTACGACTACGCCCAGCAACTGGACCTTCTTCGCCGAGCTTCGGGCAAGCACCCCCCTTTTGAGCATTTTGATATCGCCTATTATTCTCTCTCTTATGCTTGCATTATAAGTTGTCAACATGGCACCCGCAGGGTATGGGTATGGGTAATGCGTGCCCAAACCCTTTTAAATCTCAATATTTTTTTGCCCAAACCCGTACCCGTACCCGCACCCCGGGTTTCAAATTGTTCCCATACCCGTACCCGGCCGGGTATGGGTAATACCCGCGGGTAAAAATACCCATCTCGGTATTTGTATGTTAGCATGTTCAATGTTGACAAAACAATCATCAAGAAATTCAAATAATCCATTCATACATCATACAGATTCAAAAAAAAGTGTTAAATGTGGAGTGCAAAATTCTTCACCAAATTGGACGCTTCTCATGCTTCGCCCTTTTCATTGGTGGAGCACATCGTTCCTCATAGGAGTAGCCGGACGTTTCGTAGGGCAGCCGCAGCCACGACCATTCCCCTTGTAGTCACCGCAACACCTAAGCATTTTACCTTTTGAAGGTGGCTGGAGACGCAATGAATGGAGACGACAACAAATCTACTTCACAAGTTGTACTTAGGGTCTGGTAGCTTAGTTTTTTTTATCAATCTAGTCAATGAATATCCATGACAGATGTGAGATTGTTAATTAATGGTTTATTTAAGGTGGCAACTTGAATACACATCTGGGTGGATTGAGGCACCTGTTTTCTAGCAGGACTTGCCTGTATTTCTTCGGACCGCCACCCAGGCTCAAAGGGATCATGAGATTATTCAAACTAGAAACTTCTGTGTGCAGCCACATACTATTATGGGCTCTAGCATAGTTGACTAAGTTGTGCGAACTCTTACGGGGTGGACTAGCAGATTTAGGGGATGTAGGTTGGTACGGTCTACCCCTTATGTAAGGTGCAAGTGCTTCTGAAAGACTATGTCTCGGTCATCCGTTTCTCAAACATCATGTAGTGCGGGAAACCAAGCGGAGGCGATCGAGTCATGTGGGAAAAGTGCGCAAACCTCTGCAGAGTGTATAAACTAATCATGGTTAGCCGTGTCCCCGGTTATGGACATCTTGAGTATCTAGTACCTGGATATCATGTGAATCTCATCATGTTACTCTAAATTAATATTGTTGGGTTTTAAATGAGTACTTTTAATTGGGATTGAGAATGCTGTCAACCATTCTCAATGTTTAACAACCACCATGATAGTTAAATGAATTTATTCCTTTGCAGTAGGGAAAAATTGGCTTTATGAAAAATCTGTAACCATTGAGCTTTACTACCAGCCAAATATGCATGTAGTATAGCCTATCTCCATTGTTATTCTCTATGTGTTACATTGCCAGCATATTCCATGTGTTGACCCGTTTTCGGGCTGCAACGTTTCATGTTGCAGACTTTTCAGACGATGAGTAAGGTGATTTTAGGTCGTGGTTCTATACTCAGTGATGCCGTTGGAGTTGATGGACTCGCTTATCTTCCAAGCCTTTCGCTGTTATCGTTTTAGATGGCCTTAAGCCATATTTATTTCAATAAGTTCTCTTTTGAGACATTCGATGTAATAAGTGTGTGATTGCTACTCTGTTATAAATCCTCCAAGTACTGTGTGGTGTCAGCATTACTGATCCAGGGATGACACTGAGCACAGAGATCAGACTGTTTGAGGTCTGGTCGCTACACGGTGGAAGTTGCATGGCAATACATCTCGGAATGGCTATGGGTATGCCATAATAGGTAGGTATGGTGGCTGTTTTGAGAAGATATAATAAGGCTTATGTGTGATAGAGCATATCATATCACGGGGTTTGGATGCACCTGCGAAGTTTGCACCACATCTCGAGGTGAGAAAGGGCAATGCACGATACCGTAGAGGCTAGCAATTTGCGGAAAGGTAAGAGTGCGTATAATCCATGGACTCACATTAGTCATAAGGAACTCATATACTTATTGCAAAAGTTTATTAGCCCTCGAAGAAAAGTACTAGTATGCATGCCCCTAGGGGGATAGATTGGTATGAAAAGACCATCGCTCGTCCCCGACCGCCAGTCATAAGGAATATAATCAATAATAAATCATGCTCCAACTTCATAGCATAACGAGAGACTATACGTGCATGCTTCGAGAATCACAAACCTTAACACCAATATTCTAACTAACCACAACCATTTACTAGTACCTCCCACATATTCCATCTCTATATCGCCAAACTAGTGCAAGGAATCAAACATATCATATTCATTGATCCACAAGTTTTATGTAGCATTTTATGACTAACCATGCAATTGACCAATTCATGCTGACTCTCTAAATAGATATAAGTGAATCTTGAGAGTTTAATTCTTTCTACAAAAGACCATGCTCTAACAAATATAAGTGAAGCAAAAGAGCATTCTACAAACAACCGTTTTCTATTTGAGGAGAAACAGGCAATCCAAACTTCAAATGATATAAGTGAAGCACATGAAGCATTCTATAAAGCCATACTCAAAAGATATAAGTGAAGTGCAATGAGCATTCTATAAATCAACCATGGGCTATCTCATAGCAGCATGGTGCATTAAATAAAAGTGAAAAATAAACGCAAAAGACACTCCAAGATTTACGGATATCACGTGAAAGAAACGAAGACGAAAACATACCGATACTTGTTGAAGAAAGATGGGATGCCTTCCGGGGCATCCCCAAGCTTAGACGCTTGAGTCTCCTTGAATATTTACTTGGGGTGCCTTGGGCATCCCCAAGCTTGAGTTCTTGCCTCTCCTCCTCCTCATACCGAGACCTCCTCGACCTTTGATCACTTCATCCACACAAAACTCAATAGAAATGATAGAGGCAAAGGTGTCCCGTCTTTCGATGAGATGGTGGATTTCGCTTTGGTGGAAGTCGACTTTGACGATCCGACTACAAGCGTGCGAGGACGTCGCGCCTTAGCAATCGCTAAACCAACTCCGAGAGGTTATTGACCACGCCGGAGCACGATCAACCTGACCACGAGGGTCTATTTCCTGCGAGCAAACGAAGAACAAGCAAGAAACTGAGATTGCAATCTGGATATTGCGAATATAAGATGAAAGCTTTATTGATCAAGGTGGGGTTACGTGGCGCCTTTGTGCAGTCGTTGAACACAAGCGGCTGCGAAGTTGCAGCTATGGCGAACTTTTGATCTAAACAAAACCCAAGTCTAAACGGTGCCCTAAGGGCTGTATATATGGAGGAAGAGGGGGTGAATTTCGTGGCCCTTGGTGGAGGGGTCCGAAACTAACCCTATCTCTTGTTTCCCCACACATACGGACTCTAAAAATAGCCTATACTAATGTATTTCGAAATTACATAATAAGGTGACGCAGCACCTAGAATAGCCTATGGACGAATATTATGAAGTGGCATCTTGTATATTTCGTCCAAGGCTTCATGCACTCCTTATGGTGGCTTCAAAGTCCTGAAATCATCACTTGTAACTCCGTTCTTGATCCCCTTGCGCATGCCATCAACTCCATGTGTGTTCTTGCTCCAATGTTCGTCCTTCTCCAAGCTAGGCCCTTCATTTGTAAGCAAAACAAATGTATCCAATTTAGGCAGCATCATATTCTCATGAACATTAGAATCATTACTAAGAAACGAAAGTACCGGTAATTTAGTTGGCGTCTTGTGAGCTCTAGTAATTGGTCCGGTATGTATAGCAAATAGGGTGTGGGTGTACCAATGGTATTGATGTCCTCATCATCCTCCCTTCTTGAAATGAAGTCGTCCTCGATGGCAGCTCATCTTCCTCACCCAAATATGGCTTCAAATCTGCAATGTTAAAAGTGGGACTAACCCCAAAATCTGCGAGCAGCTCAAGTTTATATGCATTATCATTTACTTTCTCCAACACTTTAAAGGGACCAAAGAAGACGTGGCATTAGCTTTGATTTGCGCAAATCAGAAATCTATCCTTACGCAAATGTAACCAAACAAGATCTCGGTGCAAACACAACATGTTTTCTACCCTTATCTCCGCAAGTTTATATTTAGCATTCATCGCTCAATGTTTTCCTTAGTTAACTCATGCATTTTTAAAATCAATTCAAGACGTTCTTTAGCATCAAAATTAACCTTCTCGAAGATGGAAGAGGCAATAAATCAATAGGTGCACGAGGTAGGAAACCATACACAATTTCAAAAGGGCACATCTTAGTAGTAGAATGCAATGAGCGATTATAAGCAAATTCAATATGAGGCAAGCATTCTTCCCACATTTTCTTATTATTCTTCAAAACAGCCCTAAGCATAGTAGACAATGTTCTATTGACTACTTGGTTTATCCATCGGTTTGGGGATGACAAGTAGTACTAAAAAGTAGTTTAGTCCCCAACTTAGCCCATAAACATCTCCAAAAGTGGCTAAGAAATTTAGTATCACGATCTGAAACAATAGTATTTGGCACACCATGCAAGCGAATAATTTCACGAAAGAACAAATCAGCAACATTAACAAACATCATCGCTTTTATGACATGGTATAAAGTGTGCCATTTTCGAGAATCTATCCACGACAACAAATATGCTATCCTCCCTTCTTTGTTCGAGGTAAACCTAAAACAAAGTCCATAGATATATCCTCCCAAGGAACACTAGGTACAGCAAAGGCATATATAAACCATGAGGATTGAGTCGTGACTTAGCTTTTTGACATGTAGTGCAAGTTGAGCAACAAAACGCTCAACATCCCGTCTCATCTTTGGCCAAAAGAAATGTGTAGCTAGTATATCCTCGGTCTTCTTCACGCCAAAGTGTCCCATTAGTCCTCCTCCATGCGCCTCCTGCAACAACAAAAGACTAACGGAGCTAGCTGGAATGCATAGCTTGTTAGAACGAAGCAGAAATCCATCATTAATGACGAACTTGTTCCATGTTCTACCTTCTTTACAATTCGCAATACATCTTTAAAATCAGCATCATGCACATATTGATCTTTGATGGTCTCCAAACCAAATATTTTGAAGTCAAGATGTGAAAGCATAGTATAGCGACGAGACAATGCATCGACAATAACATTTTCTTTACCCTTCTTGTGTTTAATGACATAAGGAAAGTCTCAATGAATTCAACCCATTTAGCATGTCTACGATTCAGTTTAGCTTGACTTTTAATATGTTTCAAAGATTCATGATCGTAATGTATAACAAATTCTTTGGGCCATAAATAATGTTGCCATGTTTCTAAAGTCCGAACAAGAGCATATAATTCTTTATCATAAGTAGAGTAATTCAGACTAGGCCCACTCAATTTTTGAGAAAAGTATGCAACAGGTTTGCCATCTTGTAATAACACACCTCCTAATCCAATTCCACTAGCATCACATTCAAGCTCAAAAGTCTTATTAAAATCGGAAGTTGGAGTAAAGGAGCATGTGTCAACTTAGCTTTCAATCTTGTGAAGGCTTCTTCTGTGCGGTACCCCAAACAAAAGGCACATCCTTCTTTGTAAGCTCGTTGAGAGGTGCAACAATGGTGCTGAAATCTCTCACAAAACGCCTATAGAAACCAGCGAGGCCAAGGAAACTCCTCACTTGTGTGACCGTTTTGGGCTGCGGCCAACTCTCAATAGCTTCAATCTTGGCTTTATCAACTTCAATTCCTGTGGAGTAACAACATAGCCAAGAAAAGATACTCGGTCGGTGCAAAAGGTGCACTTCCCAAGGTTACCAAACAAGCGTGCATCACGTAGAGCATTAAAAACAACACGTAAATGTTCCAAATGTTCTTCCAAAGATTTGCTATAAATCAGTATATCATCAAAATAAACTACCACAAATCGTCCAATGAAAGCACGTAAAACTTCGTTCATTAATCTCATGAAAGTACTAGGTGCATTAGTTAACCCAAAAGGCATGACTAACCACTCATATAATCCAAACTTAGTTTTAAATGCTGTTTTCCATTCATCTCCCAATTTCATACGAATTTGATGGTATCCACTACGCAAATCAACTTTGGAGAATATTGTAGAGCCACTCAATTCATCAAGCATATCATCTAGCCTAGGAATAGGGTGGCGATAACGAATAGTAATATTATTGATGCCTCTACAATCAACACACATACGTGACGTACCATCCTTTTTCGGCACTAGAATAATAGGAACAACACAAGGACTAAGGGATTCGCGTATATAACCTTTGTCGAGCAGCTCATGTACTTGACGCATAATCTCCTTCGTCTCCTCTGGATTGGTACGGTATGGTGCACGGTTGGGTAATGATGCACGGGAATTAAGTCAATTTGATGCTCAATCCCTCGAATAGGTGGTAATCCGGTGGCACGTCTTGTGGAAAGGCGTCGTGAACTCTGCAAAATGTTAGTGACAATAGGGGCAAAGAGGAAGGCACGTCCTCGAATGAAAATAATGCCTCTTTGCACACAAAAGCATAGCAAATAGATTTGCCAAAATCTAGCTCATCAATATCAGATTTGGTGGCAAGTAAACATGCACTTTTCAATTTAATTTTAGAAGCAACAGTAGATGGTTTATTATTAGGCTTCATGTGTTGCTCAAATTCTTTTGCCACAATCTGATTTTCACTCTTATTTTTCTCCTGTTTTGCTTTATTAGCTCTATTAATATCATCTTTCAAAATGGACTCGGAAGTCATAGGAAGCAAAGTAATATTTTTATCCTTATGAACAAGAGTATACTGATTGTTTCTACCATGGTGTACAGAATTTTTATCAAATTGCCATGGTCTACCAAGTAACAAGAAACATGCTTGCATAGGTACCACATCACAATCAACATAATTAGCATATGTAGAGATACTAAAATGCACACGAGCAAGACGTGTTACCTTCACCTTGCATTGTTGTTGAACCATTGGATGTAGTAAGGATGTGGATGTGGTCTTGTGGTGAGAGATAGCTTCTCCACCATCTCCATGCTAGCCAAGTTGTTGCAGCTCCCTCCATCTATGATGACGCTGAATAGAACGTTCCTTCACAACTCCTTTGTATGGAACAAATTATGCCTCTGATTTTGCTCACTTGTGTAACCTGCACACTCAAAACACGTTGAGCAACTAAACATTCATACTGTCGGCATCTTCAGCAGCCATGTATTGTGTCTCATGATCGTAATCATCTCCACCGTGTTCCTCATGTGTAATAAGAGCCAAAGTCTCCTCATCATAGTCACTAGCGGACTCATACCCACCATCCTCGAGCAACCATCACACGCTGAGATTTGCATTCTCTCGCAAAATGTCCTCTTCCCTTACAACGACGACAAATAATATCACTTGTGTGCCTGTTGACGCCATGGAAGAAGAACTCTGTGCAGCCCGCGGTGTGCTCTTGGCGAGATAGTGGTGGTTGTGCACGCTTTCTTGTATCACGGTTGGAGGTGGCACCTAAAGGAGGTGATGGTGCGGTGGAAGTAGATGATGCACGTGGTGTCCATGATGAAGGTCGACTGCGAGAGAAAAGTTAGTGCGGCGCCAATGCACATCGATCCTGCACTTCACGTTCGACTTTACAAGCAAGATGGAATAAACGAGTGATATTATTATAATCCTTATAATCTAGAATGGTCGAAATCTCTATTTAATCCACCCAAAAAAGCGTGCAAGCATAGCTTCATTCTCCTCAACAATACCACATCTAATCAAGCCGGTTTGTAATTCCCGATAATATTCTTCTCTGAATTTTTCCTTGTCTTAAGCGCTGCAATTTTTGAAGTAATTCACGTTGATAATATGGTGGAACCCAACGAGTACGCATAGCAGTTTTCAAAGCAGCCCAAGTATTTGGAGCAGGATATAATCTACAATGTTCGACCACCAAACACATGCAAAGCTAGTGAAAGCACAAACAGCAGCAGGAACACGTCTCTCCTCGGGATATTGTAAACATGTAAATCGTTGTTCGGTTTCTAACTCCCAAGTAAGATATATATCAGGAACATATCTACCCTCAAATGGTGGAATATTCAATTTCAGTTTAGGGAGATGGTCATGATCTCGTACTGATGGGGAGCCCTAATATTGCCATTATTTGCATGTGGACGACACGGTGGTTGTGGTCTTTGGTGGTTGCACGTAGTTGTGATGTTGATCAACCTCATCCTCGTAATCTCCCACATAATCATCCTCCTCCTCTGTACCAGCAGCAGCAGAGCAAGCCGCGCGAATTTTGTCTGGCTCAATAGGAACACGCTGAGCTCGTCCATCTTGATTCGGAAGGGGCGAGTTGTTGTCGTTGCAGAGGTGCGATAGGTGCAGCCGGCGGTGGTGGTGGAAAACGCAGCGAGCAATTCAACAAACTTGCTATCAAGCTTTGTTTCAAACGTCTTCTCAATGCCATCTATCTTCTCCATGGCCTCGTCAAATCTGTTTATCACATCTTGCACCTGTCCACTCATCATTTGCTGAAATTTATCATGTAGTTGTTTGTTAGTCGAGTTCTCCCAATCGGTCTCGCTCGGCTTGTGATCCTGCCATGGTTAGCAAACAATAGAAACACACAAGAATATGATCCTCTGGACTACTAACAAGAGGTGGTGGTGGGTGTCACAAATCCGTCAAGCAAATCTCAAATTCTTACCAGTTCTTACCCAAAGAAGAAGCGGTGATCGGCAACCGTTGTAATCAAAACTCTCAAAAGCTTGGATAGAGCGATTGCGGGGAGAGTCAAGCATACGACGTAGATGTATGTGGAGCTGGGAAGGCGTATAATATGGTAGCAAAAGGGTCGACAATAATCAATTCGAGAGATGCAAAGTTGAATAAGCGCTCAACGACGTACTGTGCTGGTCCTAGGCTAGACCGTGCTAGAGACGCGAGCCTAGAACACTAACAAAATTACGGCGCTGCACGTAAACAAGGGAGGAGCACACTCTGAATTTTTTTTTTCGCTCTTTTTTTTTGCGCTTTTTTTTTTTGCGATGCTCTTTTTTTTTTGCGAAAAATCACTATAATGGCGAGTGTCTCAAAACTTTTCCCAGGTCAAACTGACAGGATGGGCACGAAATTTTTCGACAATTTTTTTTTCGACTGCCCGGACCCAAAAACTGGAAACGGGTCAAAAAAAACTTTCTATAACGGCGACTGGCTCAATGCGCTTAGAAACACCTAAAAATAGGATAGCCAGAAATTTTTTTATCCCGTGCGTTTTTGGAAAATTTTGGGCCTAAACGGAGGGTGGTTTCCGGACTCTTTTTTTTTGAAACCAACCTCTTCTACGGACGGCAAAAGATTGCTGGAATCCGAAACCTACTCAGACAAGGAAACACAAATCGGAAATTAGATGGATCCCGAAAACAAATCTAATATGCAAGGAACTCGGATTGGTGGTGGATATATGGTGGTGGTATATGGCAACGGTGGTGGTATATGGCAGCGGTGGTGGTATATGGATACGGATTCGAATCGGTGGCGGATAAGCGGTGGTGGTAGATGGCAGGGCGATGATAATGGTGCGGCGGCGTGACAACTTATGACCGAACTCGAAACTCTAAAAGACTAGACTCTAAGACCAGAACTAGACACGGCGATGCAACCGCAAATTCAACAATGCAAATCGTAAAAGATTATGCAAAGGCTCGATGGTTCGGATAGGATGAACTAACCCTAATTTTTGTGTGGCTTTTTCGTGGACTATAGGTATGAAGAACAGACTCGATCTAAACTACGAAATCGTAAAATCTCACCGAGCAACCCGGAAATCTGATACCACTTGATAGAGGCAAAGGTGTCCCGTCTTTCGATGAGATGGTGGATTTCGCTTTGGTGGAAGTCGACTTTGACGATCCGACTACGAAGCGTGCGAGGACGTCCGCGCCTTAGCAATCGCTAAACCAACTCCGAGAGGTTATTGACCACGCCGAGCACGATCAACGACCACGAGGGTCTATTTCTGCGAGCAAACGAAGAACAAGCAAGAAACTGAGATTGCAATCTGGATATTGCGAATATAAGATGAAAGCTTTATTGATCAAGGTGGGGTTCGTGGCGCCTTTATGCAGTCGTTGAACACAAACGAAGTCTGCGAAGTTGCAGCTATGGCGAACTTTTGATCTAAACAAAACCCAAGTCTAAACGGTGCCCTAAGGGCTGTATATATGGAGGAAGAGGGGTGAATTTCGTGGCCCTTGGTGGAGGGTCCAAACTAACCCTATCTCTTGTTTCCCACACATACGGACTCTAAAAATAGCCTATACTAATGTATTTCGAAATTACATGGGCCTGGCCCAATAATAAGGTGACGCAGCACCTAGAATAGCCTATGGACGAATATTATGAAGTGGCATCTTGTATATTTCGTCCAAGGCTTCATGCACTCCTTATGGTGGCTTCAAAGTCCTGAAATCATCACTTGTAACTCCGTTCTTGATCCTTGCGCATGCCATCAACTCCATGTGTGTTCTTGCTCCAATGTTCGTCCTTCTCCAAGCTAGGCCCTTCATTTGTAAGCAAAACAAATGTATCCAATTTAAGCGACATCATATTCTCATGAACATTAGAATCATTACCAAGAAGCGAAAGTACACGGTAATTTAGTTGGCGTGCGTGAGCTCTAGTAATTGGTCCAGTATGTATAGCAGCAGGGGCTGTGGGTGTAACAATGGTATTGATGTCCTCATCAAGAAAGCTTGGTAATATCCGTTAGTATAATAAAGCAAATCACTACTCTAAGTACTATTGCAAACCAATTCATATTTTGTTTTTGCATTGTAGCTACTGTAATATAACTTTTCTAGGGCTTATACCACCAATAGAATTGATAGTTTCATCAAAACAAGCTAAACAATGCATCAAAAACAGAATCTGTCTTAAACAGGACAGTCTGTAGCAATCTGAACTTCTACCATACTTCTGGTACTTCAACAATTCAGAAAAATTAGGAAGAAATAAACAATATGTATAGCAAGGCCGTGCAAAATGTTTCAGAACCTTTTGACGTTCCAGTAAAAAACTAAAATTCACGGGCTACAACCAAAGTTTCTGTTTCTGCACCTCAAATACCAACAAACAATCTAATCACCCTAAAGGAAAATCTTGGCACATGATATAAAACAATGGATTTGTACAAGGGGAGAATTATTCTTGTTGAAAGGTTTCTGTAATTAAGATTCACAAAGTTTCCATGGGCATGAACAAAGTTCAAGGAGCTCCCCCACTTCAACGGTGTTGGTCTTTCTCACTTTCACTTTTCTTTTTGTGAAGTTTTAAGTTCCCCTCTATATTTTTTTTGTTTTCAAACTTTATAAAAGCACTCAACAGGAATAAATGACTCTCTAAAACTTCCGGGTTATCTCCCTGGTAGCGCTTTCTTTAAAACAATTAAGCTAGACATAAAGTGCTCTAGTAATGGATCCACCCAGATCCCAAGGTATATCAAAGCCAATTTGAATTAACAATGATTTGGCATTTAGTACTGAGCACAAAGCAACATATCTCAAGCAATGATGAAGTCTAACTCTCTTCCTATGCATCAACATGTCATACAAGAGCAATTCATGCACATCAAGTAAAGGCCAATGCATAGCATAAGTAGTTTCTTGCAATTTTATCGTGTTGGAAACATAGAGAGGTGGAGATGTAGTTCCTCTCTCATAATAATTATAAGTAGGAGCAGCAAGCACATGCATATTACATTCATCAAAATTATCATGTGCACCGGTAAAAGGCAACCCATCAATGTAATCCTTAATAAGTGCAAACTTCTCCGATATAGTATAGTTTGGAGAATTCTAAAAGATAATAGGACTATCATGTGGGGGTGCAATAGCAACAAATTCATTCTTAACGTAAGGAACTATAGCAAGTTCATATTCATAAGCATAATTCATATTGGCAACTTGGCCACAAGCATAGCAAGCATCAAGTTCATCAAAAAGGGATATTTCAAAAGAATCAACGAGATCATAGCAATTATCATAGCATTCATCCTTCGGTAAGAACGAAGGGACATTAAACAATGTATGAGTTGAAGAGTTACTCTCAATAGAAGGTGGGCACAGGTAGCTAATCCGCTCTTCCTGCTTTTTTTGTTCACTCTCCTCGTCATCTTTTTCATCCAATGAGCTCATAGTTTCATCAATTCCTTCTTTCATAGACTCCTGCAAAATATTAATCTCTCCTTGGACAACGGAGACTTTCTCAATAAACACATCAATATCAGAATTGTATTTATAATTCTCATAGCAGTATAGCAAAATTTTCGGGTCTATAAACATCATCATCAAAAGCTTCATACTTCTCAAACAAAGATTCAATTTCATAAGCACCCTTAAAAGCAACAAATTCTTCTATTCATTCCACATCATAGTAATCATATCTACCATTAGCATAAGAAGCTAAGGTTTCATTATCATTAAATTTGCATGAAAAGGGAAGGTGTGGAGCATTCATCCTAGAACAACAAGTAAAATCATATCTAGAGCATAGATTCCAAGCATACCGTTTCAACATATGAATTTGATCCCATAACAGTTTCCCTTTTTGTGTCAAGCGATAATCCCTAAAGTATTCACGTTGATCCAACGTGTCTCCCATTATCAAGTTGAATGGGGTTTTCTTAGGATTATCAAAGTATTGCATAATATTTTTGACATAACGAGCATCGAGGGTTTTAGGAGGTTCCCCATCTCCATGAGTAGCAAGTACCAACAATTTTTTTGGTGTTTTGTGTTACATATCCATTAGTAAAGATAGAGAACAACTTAGAACTGAAAATAAAAACAACTTAGTGATAAAGCAAACAAGCACACACGAGAATATTCACCCCACGCTATTGCTCCCTAGCAACGGCGCCAGAAAAAAGTCTCGATAACCCACAAGTACAGGGGATCGTTTGTAGCCTTCTTCGATAAATAAGAGTGTTGAATCCAACGAGGAGCTAAAGGTAGAACAAATATTCCCTCAAGTTCTATCGACCACTAATACAACTCTACACACACTTAACGTTTGCTTTACCTAAAACAAATGAAACTATTTTGCAAGAATAAAACTATGAGTACTTTGCGAGAATAAAACTACAAATAAATTGCAAGGTAATAAAAGTGGATAGTTTTGTCAATAAGAAAGTCATTTGTCCCTCGGCAATCGATAACAAGTACCGGTAATCATTCTTGCAATTTTATATGAGGGAGAGGCATGAGCTAACATACTTTCTCTACTTGGATCATATGCACTTATGATTGGACCTCTGAAAGCATCCGCAACTACTAAAGATCGTTAAGGTCGTGAAACCCAACCATAGCATTAAGTATCAAGTCCTCTTTATCCCATATGCAACAACCCACCTACTCGGGTTTAAGCTTTTGTCACTCTCGCAACCCACCATAAGCGAATCATGAACATATTGCAACACCCTAAAATGGGGATCCCTCATGTTTGCGCGAGATAGAGGGCACCATAGGACAGCACCATAAATAAAATATACAATCATACCAACCAAGATCCCAATTAACCCATAGGACAAAACGGATATATTCAAACATCATAGGATAGCCAAATATCATTGGGAAATAATATATGGAGTTGAGCACCACGTTTAAGTAGAAATTACAGCAGGGAGAAGAGGTGTTACACCGCTGCATAGAGGGGGAGAGAGTTGGTGTTGACGGTAGCAAGATTGTTGATGGAGATCGCCATAACGATCCTTGCCCCGGCGGAACTCTGGCACCACCGGGAGAGAGGGGGAGAGAGCCCCCTCCTTCTTCTTCCTCCTTGGCCTCCCCCTAGATGGGAGGAGAGTCCCCCCTCTGGTCCATGGCCTCCATGGCGGAGGAGGGGCAGGAGCCCCTCCGAGATTGGATCTCCCTCTATGTTCTCTTCTGTTTTGCGTTCCCCAGATCTGTCCCTTCATGGTCTCTTAAATTCCCTGATATCCGTAACTCAGATTGCGCCAAATTTTTTACATGATTTTTTTCCATACATTATCTTTCTCGCACCAGAAGAAGGGCCCTAACCGACCTTCGAGGAGGGCATAAGATACCTGGGCGTGCCAGGGGTGCCCAGTGCGCCCTGGTGGGTTGTGGTCATTGTGGACCGCCGTTTGCGTTGATTCCACATCCCAAAAATCATAAATATTCCAAAATAATTCTTCGTAATTTTTTATCGCATTTGGACTTCGCTTGATATGGATTTTCTGCAAAACAACACGCAACAAACAGGAACTGGCACTTGGCACTAGATCAATAGGTTAGTCCAAATAAATCATATAAAATGTTGCCAAAAGTATGTGAAAGTTGTATAATATTGGCATGAAACAATAAAAAATTATAGATATAACGGAGAAGTATCACCGCGGAGCAAAGCTTAGCCCGGGTCTTCATCAACGCAAGACGGGGCAGGAGGGAGCAGGAAGTTTTTCAACCGCATGAATGTGGAAGGCGCTCGCCAAATCAGAGATGCATGAAGCTTTGGCCGAGGTAATTTCTCTCGAGGTAATTGATGAGAGAAGCTCTCATGTTTTGTTCTTGATCCCGAAACAAAGCATATTTCTGTACAACGCCCAAATGCCCTTACATGTTTCAGCTTTCGTTTTTGTAGTCTTAATAGATGGGTCTCATCTATTTTTGGTTGTAGATGTTTGAGAGGGGCAGCATACACATAAGAGGGGTTCAATATCGTTAAGTCACATCATCCAGACTAGACTAGCACACATGCCATGCAGATTCTACTACTTGATGTAGCCTTTCTCTTAGATGTAAGTAGTATTTTTACCATGCTACTCTTTGATCTCTAGCCGTTTGTTCATGTATTTTTTAGATGCCAATATAATTATCAATATGATAGATGAAAAGCACACGTAGGTAAATGGTATTTCCCCTGCCACTCGTATGGTCGTGGCAGTCCTTGACTATAGTGTATTTAGGAGGAGGAGATGAACATGAAGAATGAGTTTGCAGTGTGGCTGTCGTTGATTAATGACACCCCAAGCAGCGGTGATAACGACCATGGGGAGGAGAGCACGAACATCAACAACCTCTTGGCCTTTTTGGCTTCTTCGGCATCAATAATGACGACTAGCTCGCCATAAAGCTGCTAGAGTCCTAAAGAATGGCTGAGAAGAACAATGGATTGTTGATGGAGCTAATCAACAAGGACGATAAGGACAACCACAACAGTGAGAATAAGAAGGCGGAGCTCGTCGCTGTCGGCCGCCAGCTCTGCAGGGAGAAGAAGAAGTACAATGTGTTTATGATAAAGAAGTCAACAATTCCACTATCGAATTTCGGGTTCCACTAACCCTTGATAGGTTCGAACTCTGGGGTATGTGCGGAGATCTCAACCTACCTAGCCTGCCTACTCGCGATTCCTCAAAGCCTAGCACGTCGAGCTCAAGGGGACAAAGAGACACAACAGTTTATCCTGGTTTGGGCCACCTTGCGGTGTAATACCCTACTCCAGCTTTTTGGTGGATTGCTTCGAGGGGCTGAGGATGAACTAGTACAATTGATGAAGAAGCCTCAGGAGATGAGGTGTTCTTGACATCAAGAGAGCTGGTGAGGTGGTCTGATGAGAATGGATCCGATCCCGTCCATCCCCCTTCTATGGTGGTGGCTAAGTCCTATTTATAGTGGCCTTGGTCCTCTTCCCAAATGTTGGCGGGAAGGGATCCCACAACGGCCAAATTTGAAGGGGGACAAGAAGTATACCCTATCCTGACAAAAGTGGTCTTCGCCTGTCAAAAGCCTTTGGTCGTGACGCTGCGGTGGGCTCGGCGATGACCTCTGTCCTGCCGCCCTGGATGTCTTGGTCTTGTTGCACCTGAATGGAAACCTTTGGTTGATTCCTCGGGACTCCGCGCCTGTTGCTTGCCTCCTTTGCATGAAAGAGGACACTGGTACTCCGCGCCCGCTGGCGCCCGGCTGGCGCCTGCCTGGCATTGGTGGTCATGGCTCACGTCCGCTGAGCCTCATGAGGTGCACCTTGTATAGAAGTCTCCGATCCTGAGGAGCCACCCTGACGAGGCCGATCCCCTTAGAGGTCTTGGTGTCGTTCGCCTCGCGAGGCTTGGCCCCTCATGAGGGTCTTGAGTTTGTTGATGCTGAAGCTCGGCCGTACCAGGCCGTCGATGGGGCCACGCAATGGGCCACAGGCAGGAAAGTCTGGGTACTCCAGTATCCAGAACGCCGATAGTAGCCCCCAGGCCCAAGGCGCGCTCGGACTTGGCTTCTAGGCAAAGCCAAAGGGCAAGTGTGGAGCACCGTGGGCCCTAAACGCCTGCGGCCTTAAACAACGCATGGCGATTGATGGGACGTGGGCGTCTCCATTTCCCCATTCTGCCTCGGCAACCGTTTGACTTGACGGGTCGATGCTGCATGCAGGAGATCATCATTACACGAGGTCATGGAGGCCGACGGTTGGCCTCCCTCCGGCTATAAATGAGGGGAGGGCGGAACCACCCTCACTTATCTCTGCCTCCGTCTTCTCGATGTTCGCCCTCCATCTTGCTATTGCTCCCATGGCGCCGACGGGAGGTTTTCGGCGGCTGAAAAGGGAAATGCCCCTCAGGAGGGGCATGATCCACTTCCACCGAAGAAGCGGTTCTACCATCCCTTCGACACCGGCGTGAGGCAGGAGGTGACCAGGCCTTGGCAATTAAGGCCTCCGCCCGGCTTCCCCCTTCCCTTGTATGCTCGGGCGCAGGACGGCGACGCTTGCCATCGGGCAACCCCAGGTGGCGAGGGACGAGCCGCTACTGTCCTTCCTGTTGAACCACAGAACCACGCCCAGGGCAGCTCGCGTGTGTTCGTATTGTGGGCAGCGATGCCACCCGCCTCGTGGATCCGGCTCCCGAGGTTCTTCACTGACGAGCTGCTGCCGAGGGAGCCACTTGAGCTGTGGTTGCAGCACGTCGGGTGTTGCAGCCTGGCCATCGAGGCTGAGGTTGAGGTGGTGCCCCTTGGCGATGTCTTCACGACCCGCGGATGGGGCGAGGTCGCTCCAGCCTGCCGTGCAGAGGGGGCCCTCGCGATCCACTTTGAGTACGAAGGCGCCTCCACCCTGTTCTTCATGGTCTTCGACGAGGAGGGCCTACGGCTGGAGTGCTGCCCTGGAGGAAGCAACCCGCAGGACGCGACCGTGAGCGCTGGACCTGCTTCCATCCCCGTCAGCACCTCCTCCGGCAGCAACGACGACTCCTAGGAATCCAGCGATTCTCCTGAGCCCAGCGAATCTCCGGAGTCTAGTGATGATAGCTACATGTCGCCGAGCTCCCGCCATGGCCGGAGCGCGGCAGCGGCTACCGCTCGGCGTTGTCAGTGATGCGCGCCGGCTTGATCGAAGCTTTTCTTCTTTGTTTCCCTGCGCAGAACTAGGAATAGCCTCGCGGGGGTGTGTAAGAATCAAAACGCTTTAATCCTCGTGTTGTTCTTTTGGTCTTTATGATGAAATCATGTGTCCCAATCTGGCACAATTCCCCCTCCCCCCCCTTAGGTAGTGTACCGCTCTACGCCGGCGGGATCCAGTCCCCAGGCAGGCTTTAGCCGTCGCTAGTATGCCAGGTCGCGATGCCGTGGTCAAGACTAGGAGGTGAGCGGACCGAGGTATGGTGAGAGCTCATGAGACGCGATGCTCACGAGGTCCCCCTTGGCGTGCAAGCAGCTGCCCAATAAATGGAAAGGGGAGCAAAACTGCCGGAGTGGGACTGCGAGAGTCAAATGGGCGAGTTGCGAGACTTACGCAGTCATGTGAGCGACTTATCTTTTAGCAAACCCAGAGCAACCTGATACGTCCATTTTGCGTCATGCTTTTATATCGATATTCATCGCATTATGGGCTATTATTTCACGATATGTCACAATACTTATGGCTATTCTCTCTTATTTTACAAGGCTTACCATGAAGAGGGGGAATGCCAGCAGCTGGAATTCTGGCTGGAAAAGGAGCAAATATTGGAGACCTATTCTACGCAACTCCAAAAGTCCTGAAACTCCACGGAATATCTTAAAATAAATAAAGAAAAATCATCGCCAAAGATGAAGGCCGGGGCCCACACTCGCTCACGAGGGTGGGGCGCGCCCCCCCCAGGTGCGCCCCACCTCGTGGGCCCCCGGTGGCTCTCCGACGCCCATCTTCTCCCATATGAAATCTTTCGATGAGAAAAAAAAATCATAGGCAACCTTTGGGACGAGACTCCGCCGCCAGGGAACCTTAGCGAGAACCAATCTAGGGCTCCGCAGAGCTGTTACTGCTGGGACACTTCCCTCGGGGGGGAAATCATCGTCATCATCATCACCAACGCTCCTCTCATCGGGAGAGGGCAATCTCCATCAACATCTTCACCAGCACCATCTCACCTCCAAACCCTAGTTCATCTCTTGTATCCAATTCTTGTCTCCAAGTCCGGGATTGGTGCTAGTAGGTTGCTAGTAGTGTTGATTCCTCCTTCTAGTTGATGCTAGTTGGTTTATTTGGTGGAAGATCATATGTTCAGATCCTTCATGCATATTATTACCCCTCTGATTATGAACATGAATATGCTTTGTGAGTAGTTACGTTTGTTCCTGAGGACAAGGGAGAAGTCTTGCTATTAGTAGTCATGTGAATTTGGTATTCGTTCGATATTTTGATAAGATGTATGGTGTCTAACCTCTAGTGGTGTTATGTGAACGTCGACTACATAACACTTCACCATTATTTGGGCCTAGAGGAAGGCATTGGGAAGTAATAAGTAGATGATGGGTTGCTAGAGTGACAGAAGCTTAAACCCTAGTTTATGCGTTGCTTCGTAAGGGGCTGATTTGGATCCACATGTTTCATGCTATGGTTAGGTTTACCTTAATACTTTTGTTGTAGTTGCAGATGCTTGAGATAGAGGTTAATCGTAAGTGGGATGCTTGTCCAAGTAAGGGCAGTACCCAAGCACCGGTCCACCCACATATCAAATTATCAAAGTACCGAACGCGAATCATATGAGCGTGATGAAAACTAGCTTGACGATATTCCCATGTGTCCTCGGGAGGGTAGCAATCCTGCTGGTTTCTGATGATCTGCCTTAACTCTCTGACATACATCACATACTGCTACATACTCGGCAATATCCTTCTTCATTCCTTTCCACCAGAAACTTTCCTTCAAATCCAGATACATCTTAGTGTTTCCTGGGTGAATAGAATATGGCCTCCTGCAGAATCAACTTCCTGATCTCGGGGTAATTAGGCACATATATGCGATCCTCAAACCTTAAAGTATCGTGCTCATCCTAGAAAATCCTTTAGCTTTTCCTTTGCTCATCCTTTCCTTTATCTCGGCAATCTCCTTGTTTGTCTTCTGGGCCTCTCTGATTTTATCCATCAAAGTGGAATGAATTTCCAATGCTGCTACATAACCTCTCGGAACTATTTCCAAACATAGCTCGCGAAGATCTTTCGCTAACTCCTTGGTCAATTCTCCAGTCATGAGCGTATTAACATAACTCTTGCGACTCAACGCATCGGCTACTACGTTAGCCTTTCCAGGATGATAGTGCAACTTCATATCATAATCCTTAATGAGCTCCAACCATCTCCTTTGCCTGAGATTCTACTCCTTCTACGTGAAGATATATTTCAAACTCTTGTGATCCGTGTATACCTCACAGTGGTTTCCGATGAGAAAATGTCTCCATTCTTCAACTCAAGCACTACGGCTGCTAACTCCAAATCATGAGTAGCATAATTTAAATCATGAGGTTTGAGCTGTCGTGAGGCAGATGAAACAATGCTTCCCTCCTGCATGAGCACTGCTCCAAGTCCTCGACGTGAAGCGTTGCAATACACTTGATAATCCTTTTATTGATCTGGAAGAATCAACACTAGGGCTATAACCAAACGTTTCTTCAACTCCTGAAAACTAGCTTCACACTCCTCAGTCCATTTGAACTTGGTGTCCTTCTTCAACAACTCTGTCATGGGCTTTGCAATCCTGGAGAAATTCTCAATGAACCTCCGGTAATAACCCGCGATTCCAAGAAAACTCCTGATCTCTCCAACTATGGTGGGTGCCATCCATCTAGTCATAGAAACAACCTTGGTAGGGTCTACTGCTATCCCTTCTCCAGATATAACATGTCCGAGAAATCCAACTTCCTTCAACCAAAACTCAGACTTGCTGAACTTGGCATATAACTGATGTTCCCTAAGCTTCTCGAGAACCAAACCCAAATGCTCCTTATGCTCCTCTTCATTCTTCGAGTAGACTAATATATCATCAATGAACTGTTGGGGAACGTAGTAATTTCAAAAAATTTCCTACGCACACGCAAGATCATGGTGATGGCATAGCAACGAGAGGGGAGAGTGTTGTCCACGTACCCTCGTAGACCGTAAGCGGAAGCGTTATCACGACGCGGTTGATGTAGTCGTACGTCTTCACGATCCGACCGATCCAAGCACCGAACGTACGGCACCTCCAAGTTCAGCACACGTTCAGCTCAATGACGATCTCCGGGCTCCGATCCAAAGAAAGCTCGGAGATGAGTTCCACGTCGACTGACAGGCGTGGTGATGATGTTGATGTTCTACGGCGCGGGCTTCACCTAAACTCGCGACGATATGACCGAGGTGGAATATGGTGGAGGGGGCACCGACACGGCTAAGGAACGATCCGTAGATCAACTTGTGTTGTGCCTAGAGGTGCCCCCTACCCGTATATAAAGGAGCAAGGGGGGGGGCGGCCGACCTAGTAGGCGCGCCAAGGGAGTCCTACTCCCACCGGAGTAGGACTCCCTCCTTCCTTGTTGGAGTAGGAGAAGGGGAAAGAGGGGAGAGGAGGAAGGAAAGGGGCCGCACCCTTGTCAAATTCGGACCAGAGGGGGGCTGCGCGCCTCCTTCCTTTCGGCCTCTCTCCTCTATTCCCGTATGGCCCAATAAGGCCCATATACTCCGCAGCAAATTCCCATAACTCTTCGGTACTCCGAAAAATACCCGAATCACTCGGAACCTTTCCGAACTCCGAATATAGTCGTCCAATATATCGATCTTTACGTCTTGACCATTTCGAGACTCCTCGTCATGTCCCCGATCTCATCCGGCACTCCGAACTCCTTCGGTACATCAAAACTCATAAACTCATAATATAACTGGCATCGAAACCTTAAGCGTGCGGACCCTACGGGTTCGAGAACTATGTAGACATGACCTAGAACTATTCGTGGTCAATAACCAACAGAGGAACCTGGATGTCCATATTGGCTCCTACATATTCTACGAAGATCTTTATCGGTCAAACCGCATAACAACATACGTTGTTCCCTTTGTCATCGGTATGTTACTTGCCCGAGATTCGATCGTCGGTATCCAATACCTAGTTCAATCTCGTTACCGGCAAGTCTCTTTACTCGTTCCATAATACTTCATCCCGTAACTAACTCATTAATTACAATGCTTGCAAGGCTTAAGTGATGTGTATTACCGAGAGGGCCCAGATATACCTCTCCGACAATCGGAGTGACAAAACCTAATCTCGAATTATGCCAACCCAACATGTACCTTCGGAAACACCTGTAGAGCACCTTTATAATCACCTAGTTACGTTGTGACGTTTGGTAGCACACAAAGTGTTCCTCCGGTAAACGGGAGTTGCATAATCTCATAGTTGTAGGAACATGTATAAGTCATGAAGAAAGCAATAGCAACATACTAAACGATCAAGTGCTAAGCTAACGGAATGGGTCAAGTCAATCACATCATTCTCCTAATGATGTGATCCCATTAATCAAATGACAACTCATGTCTATGGTTAGGAAACTTAACCATCTTTGATTAACGAGCTAGTCAAGTAGAGGCATACTAGTGACACTATGTTTGTCTATGTATTCACACATGTATTATGTTTCCGGTTAATACAATTCTAGCATGAATAATAAACATTTATCATGAAATAAGGAAATAAATAATAACTTTATTATTGCCTCTAGGGCATATTTCCTTCATGAACACCACGACGAACTTATCCAAAAATCCATAAACACCGTGTTCATCATGCTCATGAAATAGGCAGGCGCATTAGTCAGACCAATGACATAACGGTATACTCATATATCCCGTACCTTGTTGTAAAAGCTGTCTTAGGTATATCCTTCCCTCGAATCTTCAGCTAGTGGTACCTTGATCACAGATCGATCTTGAAAAATACTTTAGCTCCTTACAACTGGTCAAACAAATCATTGATCATCAGTAGTGGGTACTTATTCTTGATCGTCACTTCATTCAACGCATGATAGTCAACAACCATCCGCAATGATCCATCCTTCTTCTCCACAAAAAGTACCGGGGCTCCCCAAGGTGTGGAAGTTGGTCAAACGTAGCCTTTATCCAGTAACTCCTTAATCTACTTCTTAATTTCCTCCAAATCCTTTGCGGGCATTCGATATGGTCTCTTAGATATTGGCCCGGTGCTTGGCGAAAGCTCAATAAAAAACTAAATGTCTCTATCCGGTGGCATGCCTAACAACTCCTCTGGAAATACGTCGAGGTAATCCTTCACCACTGGTACTTCCTCCTGTACAACTCCTGATAAGGAATTCACTTGAGTCCTCTTCGGCACATGCCAGGATACATACTTGATCCTTCTTCCTTCTGGGGTGGTGAGCATAATCGACTTACTGGCGCAATCGATGATTCCTCCATACATCGATAACCAATCCATACCCAAAATCACATCCAATCCTTGCGACTCCAGAATTATCAGATCCGAGGGGAAAACAGGCCTACCTATGGTCAGTGGCATCTGAAAACATCCTTGGCTTGCCATATGCTCCGCTCCTGGAGAGCTTACTAACATAGGTGTCCTAAGAACTTTGGTGGGCCACTTATACTTATCCACAAATCCCCTTGATATGTATGAATGCGATGCACCAGTATCAAAAATAATGATTGCAGTAAATGACTTAACCAAAAACTTACCTATAACTGCATCTGGCTGCTCTTCAACCTCCTCCACGCTAACATGGTTCACTTGTCCCCTATTGAAAGGGTTGGGCTTCTTCCCAGAGCTTCCATTGCCATTTCCATTCTTTGCTTCAGAGCACTCCACTACAAAAAAAAGACACATCCGTGACATTTTGGCCGAAAGAATTTTTTTCTGTCATACATATGACACTTCTATGACGATAATTGTGACAAAACCCTGTATCATCATAGATGTGGTGGGCTCCTACTTCTATGACAAAAAATCATGACAGAAAATGGGCTTTTCGTCCTGGGCGGGTCGGAGACGCAGCTGCATGACATTCTTTGGGACATCCATGACGGAAAAAACCATGGTAGAAGCGAGGGGGAGGAAAATTTCGGGGAGTTGCCGGTTACGGTGGAAGGTCAGGGGCCGAGCGATGCGCGTTTCTATCATACACGTACGCGCGTGTGTGCGAGGCGTTGGCTCTAACTGAACCCGAGCGAGGCTTTGGGCTCTAACGAACCCGAGCGATTACCTTTGTAGGCTACGCACATCGAACCCGAGCGATCGATCGATGGTCGTTAGCGAACCCGATGGGCGATTCCTTCACTACTATTGCTAATCGAAGCCGATCGATTGGATGAGCAGTGAGCATTGCGGCGGGGGTGGATGAACAATGAGCGGTGGTGTTGCCTCTGGATGAACATGACCCCGTGGTGTGGAGGGCTGGATGAACAGTAGACGATGGAGGGGTGGCCGTGGAGGGGTGGTTGAACAGGACCCCGTGGCGTGGAGGGCTGGATGAATAGTAGACGGTGGAGGGGTGCCCGTTGAGGGGTGGTTGAACATTAGCCGGTGGAGTAGCGCGTGTTGGAGGCTGGATGAACAGGAGCCCGTGGAGGCTGGAGGAGGTCGACAGTAGCCCGTGGAGGCTAGAGGAGGTCGATGGTGGAGATGAACAGTATCCCGTGGAGTCCCATTTTGCGGTACACCACACCCCTCCCCCCGTTTCGACCGTAGTGCTCCAACACAAGTCCGTTTTGTCCGTTTTGCGGTACGCCACACCCCTCCCGATCAACAGGACCTCCGTTTCGACCGTAGGAGGTCTGTTTTCTCCGTTTTGCGGTACGCCACACCCCTCCCGATCAACAGGACCCCGTTCGACCGTGGGAGGTCCGTTTCCTCCGCTTTTGCAGACGCGGACCCTCCCGGCGAACAGGATCCTGTTTTGAACGTGGCCGGTCGAACATAAGGTTGTTTCCTCCATTGTGCGGTACGCCAGGCCTCGTTTCCATCGCCTGTTCCGTCCAAGCCCTCCCGATGAACACGACCACACATTCCGTTCCGACCCAGCCGGTTAGCTCCCCATGAACACGACGACGAGGCTGTTTCTCCGTTCCGACCCAGCCATGTACACGAGCCCTCGCCGTACGTACGCGCGAGTAGGCGTTTGAGACCCCGCCCGTATGTACACATACGTGGCCGTATTTTCTTTCTTGCACCTCGGCGCCAGACGACGTGCGTATGCGTGCTACGTGCGCGCCTCTACTACGACACGTGCGTGCCTCTACATCCACCAGTATATATGTACGTACACGTTTGCGACCAGGATGACAACGCTACGTACGCTTCGACCAAGTGGGTCCCGACTGTCAGGCACTTCCTTGCCTGCGAAGATGTAGCTGGTGGGTCCCAGCAGTCAGGGGGGTGAATCGTTTTGTGTTTTGTTTTTTTGCCCGGACGCACTTCCTTGCGTGCGAAGGTGTAGCTGGTGGGTCCCAGTAGTCAGGGGGTGAATCTTTTTTTTTGCCCAGACGCACTTCCTTGCGTGCGAAGATGAAGCTGGTGGGTCCCAGCAGTCAGGGGGAAACGTTTTTTCCGCGAAATACAGTGGCTCGTCCGGTAGGTCCCAGCTGTCAGGTGGAGGAATCATTATTTTCTGCGTAATAAGGAGGCACTTCCTTGCTGCGGCCGTGGACCTAGCTGTCAGCCTCTCCACGTACAGTCCATGTCCGATGGAAGTCGTTCCTTGACCACGTTGACCACACCGCGCCGAGAGCACTAGGGCGATGGACGACGGCGAGGCCTAGGAAGGGGACGACGGGGAGCCGGGGAGGACGCGGCAGTGGAAGCCCGCGCGGAGAGGAGTACGATGGTTCACTGGTTCGGCTGCGGTGTGAGGCTGCCGTCGCCGCAGGGCCTGGCCAGTGGTGGGAATAGTAGGGGGCGGTGAGGCCTCAGCGGCAAAGACATCCGCCACGGGAAGCGAGGAGCATGGCACGACCGGCGCTGCTTTGGGCGGCTGGAGCAAGAAGACCAGAGGTTGAAGAAGCACTACGGCCGTTGGATGGACATCGTACGGTCACTGGAGCTAGAATCGTTTATATTGACTAAGTTGACAAAGCCCTCCGTCCCCATCAACTTAGTAGGCCCACAAGTCAGCCGCCCACCAAGGTGGGTCCCAGCTAGCAGGGGGGTATTCATTTTTTTGTGCGTAATAAGAAGGCACTTTCGGTGGGTCCTAGTTGACAGCAGGGGGAACGTTTTTTCGCGAAATACGCTGGCCCGTCGGGAGGGTCCCAACAGTCAGGGGCAAACGTTTTTTTCGCGAAATACTGGTGGCCCGTCCGCTGGGTCCCCGCTGTCAGGTGGAGGAATAATTATTTTCCGCGTAATAAGGAGGCACTTCCTTGCGGCTGCCGTGGACCCAGCTGTCAGCCTCTTCACGTACAGTATTCTTCTGATGGAATTCGGTCGTTGACCACATTGACCACGCCGCGCCGAGAGCACCACGACAATGGACGAGGCGAGGGCTAGGAAGGGGACGACGTGGAGACGGGGAAGACGCGGCAGTGGATTCCCATGCGGAGAGGAGTACGAGGGTTCACTGGTTCGGCTGTGCTACCGTCGCCGCAGAATAATAGGGGGTGTGGGTGAGTGGAGTGGAGGGATGGCCTGGCCAGCAGTAGGAGTAGTATGGAGGCGGTGAGGCCTCCGCGGCAGCACAGCCGGCCACGGGAGGCAGGAGCAGGCGGCACGACTGGCGCTGCTTTGGGCGGCTGGAGCAGGAAGACCAGAGGTTGAAGAAGCACTACGGCCGTTGGATGGACATCGTACGATCACTGGAGCTAGAATCGTTCATATTGAATAAGTTGACAAAGCCCTCCGTCCCTGTCAACTTAGTAGGCCCACAAGTCAGCTTCCCACCAAGGGGAGTCCCAGCTAGCAGGGGGAGTATTCATTTTTTGTGCGTAATAAAGAGGCACTTCCGTTGGGCGGTGGACGACGGCGACGCCTAGGAAGGGGATGACGCGGAGCCGGGGAAGATGCAGCAGTGGAAGCCCGCGCAGAGAGGAGTACGAGGGTTCACTGGTTCGATTGCGGTGTGAGGCCGCGGTCGCCGTAGAATAACAGGGGGTGTGGGTGAGTGGAGGGATGGCCTGCCCAGCGGTGGGAGTAGTATAGGGGCGGTGAGGCCTCCGCGGCAACACAGCTGGCCACGGGAGGCAGGAGCAGGCGGCACGACCGGTGCTGCTTTGGGCGGCTGGACCAAGAAGACCAGAGGTTGAAGAAGCACTACGGCCGTTGGATGGACATCGTCGGTCCTTTGAAGCTAGAATCGTTTATATTGACTAAGTTGAGAAAGCCCTTGGTACGCTCCAACTTAGTAGGCCTGAGCCAGCCCTCGAAGCAGTGCGCCCGGATGTCGGGGAGGAATCATTTTTGGGCAGCGAAGCTAAGAATATCCAAGATTGAAGAAGAAGCACGACATCCGTTGGATAGACATCCAACAGCCACTGCTGCTAGAACCGGGTGTTGACTATAATAAGTTGACAAAGCCTTGCATACGCGTCAACTTATTTTTTTAGGGGACGCGTCACTTAGTAGACCCACAAGTGTGTGGCAGAGAACTTATAGCCCGTTTGCGTTTTGTAAGAATGTATAGCCCATTTTTGAATTCTAATGGAATTTACAACAACCCATTTACAGTTTGTTAAAAGTACAACCCATTTTCTAGCTAGGACAACGATTAATAATTTCAACCAACCGTTGAAGATAGAATTCAATAAAATTTCCCACATTTTGATGGGATCCGAAATATTTTTATCCCAAAATTTCTAGTCAGATTAAATACAAATTTGTGTTATGTAAAAATCCAATGAAACATTGCGCGCGCAACAATGAAAATTTAAGATTTTGAAAATCCATAAATAATATATTATAAACTAATTTCGTGTTTGGTGCATTTTTTTATAGTTACTGCCCAGTTTTTATAATTACATCCCATTTATTATTTTTAAAGCCCATTTTCCTGTTAAGCCTAATGCATCCCTCCTAGGAAAGATTTGCAGCCTAGCGGGGCGGAGAATAACAAGTTAACCTTGCCTGGGTATTCCTCAAAAAGACGTATAGCTGGGCTAGCCATTTTCATCTTGAAAAAGTAGTATCTGGACTGGATATCTGGCCTGGGCTAGACGGGCCACTGCCCACCCAGTTAATACCTTGCTCTCCTCTGAACAACAACGAAATCATCGCCAAGAAAAACACTACAGTGCTCATGCCTCAAAAACACAAATACTCCTCGAGCTGCTTGGTCCTAGCTATCGACTGCACCTTGTGCAATTCTATCGTTTATATTGACTACATAGGTTGACAATGGTGTGGGACCGTGATATCCGGAAACCAGGAGAAAGCAAAAAAGAATATAGTTGTACATAATAAGGAGGCACTTGCGTACGTATGACTATAGCCCTAGTGGGTCCCTAGTGTCATCCAGTCAAAATAAAGTCATCTCCTGAATCCTCATGTTCGTTGACCATGTTAACAATGCTCGGCGCCACGGTGAGCGCAAAAACTCGAAGGACAACGGAGAGGGCCTCACGAGTCCTACGGAGGTCTGATACAGCGCCCGCTGCTTATTCAGGAAGCCAGGATCATCGGACATCTATGAGCACCTTCGAGAAACTGAGACGACATGAAACGATAAGGCCGCGCTTGGGAGCTCTGGTTTATTTCAAACCTTTATTAACATACAAGTGTAATTTGCTCGTCATCGGAAGGCCCGAGGTCTGTAAGTAAAACCGGCGGGTTACGCGTGTAATTTGAGAGACCTGTGTATATTTTATGAACATTGCTATATGGACGACATTACCAGACGATACATGCACGACGTGCGTATCATGCCATCCATGGGCAAGGCTGAAACAACAGCTAACGGCTAGATTAGCAATCGTCCGAATGTCGTTCAGCGTTTTTATCGTGTGTGTAGTACTTCCGATATTTTACTAGTCGAAATCGACCAACCAAGTGCCTTCGCCCGAGACCATCTGCTTTAATTTACAAGCGTCAGTTTTACAAGCGGTTTTGGTTGGAAAACGACGATCCAATCACGGCCTAATACCATGAGTTGGTCGGAAGATCATATGGTTTCACATCTAACCTACCCGACATGTCGTATAGGCTATGAATGAAACATCAGACGATGAACTTCTTACGCACGGAAACAACAGAAGAGGATGATCTTCTTAACAAGCAAATCACTGACATTAGATCGACATGCAAAACAATACGAAGCATTATTCTCAGGAGGCACGGTGAACATCTCGTGATGCTGCATGCCACAACATTCCAAGCTCAACTATGCAATCAAACACAAGGCCCGACATTACATAGACAATATTCAGAACAAACTCTTAACACAAGAATATCTCAGCAGAGTTACTATTTACTTCTAAACTGAACACATGAATAGGAAAAAACATTCGACGCTGCTCACAGGAAGGGCGTCCCACTCAAAAATATCAAATGAATGCCTTCTGGCTAACATCAATGAGCAAATTTTGACAATGTTTTCCAATTCCAATATATTAAACTAACGTCTTCTTGCTAACATCGATGAGCAAATTTTGACAAGGTTTTCCAATTGCAATATGTTAAACTAAGTCTTATTGCTAACATCAATGATTAAACTTTGACAAGCTTTTCCCATTCAAAATATGTAATGCCTATGATCGTGTCCTGTCTTAGCTTCTTGTACTTGTTTGGGCACTTTTTGCCTAGGGCACTCCACGTGTTGTTAAATTGCCAATGGTTTCTGCAGACTAGTCATGTGACCGGTGTCTAATAATACTCTGTAAAGCTTCTCGGTCATTCGTTCTGTAATGTACCGCAACCAGTGACTGCTTCTTTCTGCAAAGTGGAACGACCAACTGGACCCAGTAACGCAGCAGTTTGCCTTGGACACATTGGCTCCTTTTGTGCAGTTCAACTAAAATCGTCGGAATAAAACCGAGCTTCAAATTTGATATCCCTGTAAGCAACAATATGTATAAGGGAGACAATTACTGAGAAATAATGGTTGATGACTTGTCTTAATGGGAAACAAAGCAGGAGAGTAGCAATTCTCCATTAGTATGATTCATTCATATTGACTGAGACATTATCTTAACAATGCCTTGGTTCAACATGTATAAAGAACGACAAAGCAGAAAAGCAACATTCCTAAAACAATGCAACTGATTCATTTTTAAAGAGACATTATCTTAACAATACCTTGGTTAAACATGTAGAAAGAACTACAAAGGTGATAGTACCATTCCTAACAAGTGTTGCAGTTTTGAACTAAGATTGAGAGTTAATTAATTTCGAGAGTGGCATTGCTTAATTTTACCAATGCATTAGATTAACGAAAAGCATAAACAGTTCAGGGGGGAGAGGGCGCAACAACAATATGTGCTTCCATCTACTTATAAAGGGGGTGATGCAGAGTTTGTTGTAACAAAGCAACAAGCATCATGTCTAGGTTGGTCCCATTTTTGTTCACTACTTAATGGGAAAAGACAACAATACAATAGCTTCAATTCAACATTTATTTAAAACAGTACCAATACAAGTAGCACAACATCTCAAAGCACACTGCACAATCATGTGGATGAAGGCCTGTACTGACCTTTCATGAGAACATTGGGATAAAATACGAATCTGCTAACACGAATAGGAAATCCAATCTCCTTTTGTGCAGCTGCACTGAAATCAAGCAAAGTGTTTCGCGTAGCGAAGCAAAATGTCGCAATAGCAACAAGTTGAATAGATATCATGTGGTTGAGACCAAGATTTGAAACAACTCGACAGGAACACTGGATACAAATCTCGATCTCCTTTTGTGCAGTTCCACCAAAATTAAGCAAAGTCACCGGTGTGACATTCAAGTTGAACTGCACAAAACACTCTTAAAACATAAGTGTTTCGAATAGCGAAGCAAAATGTCGCAATAGCAACAAGTTGAATCGGTACCCTGTTTTAACTGAAGCAAAAAGGAAACAATTACTTGCCGATAAAGGAGGATGAAACAAAACGGTGACAGAAAGAAGCATCTAACTTATCTTGGATGGAAAACAAAGTAGGATAGTAGCATTTCTAAAACGGTTGCATTGATTCATATTAACAGAGACACTCTCTTGAAACAACATTTGTTAAAAAATGCAATTTACTTTTAACAGTGGCGTTGCTTCAGTTTTCCGGCGGCATTCTTAGATTAACAACAGCAAAATAGCTGTATGGGACATGCTAGCACAATGTGCGTCCACACGTATAAATGGGTGATGCAGAGTATGTAGCCAAGCAACATATCTGTGTTGGTCTCATATTTGTTCTCTTTGAACTTTTTTCCTATGTGAGGGCAGCAAAGCTAGTCCTGCACAAATTACCCGACCCCCCCAGTTTCTTTCCCTTTTCAACAAAGAGATCGGTTTCTTACAAATGTGTGTACTGGGTTACCCCCTTTTCCCTTTTCGACCAACAAAGCGGCTGGATAGCCAGTCTATACTACTTTTCCTCCCTCCTTTCCTCATTGAACCACGTCCTAGATTCATGCTCCACCCCACCGCACCTTTCTTTCCTCTTTGAACCAAGACCTAGATTCGACTACAGATCGAAAAAGATCCACATGCAGCTAGAGCAACGACGGTTTCAGAGAAACTTATTCCTTAGGGTCGTCGGGATGTGGCAAGGCGTGCGGCGGGAGGCCGGATCTGCCCACACTATGTACGACAGCGAGGAAGAAGGGGTCGGTGGCCCTCCTGCATAGGCGCTGGGTGAAAGAGAACAGTGCAGCTGGTAGTGGATTGCCTCCCTCGCCGAAGGCGATAGAGTTAACGCTGCACCTCCTCCCCTTCCCGGTGCGACAGGATACAGGCGCCTCCTTTACCAGCTATGAGGGGGGAGAGAGAGAGACAAGAGGCCAACACAGTGTTGTTTAGATCTAGTGAAGAGAGGGTGAGAGACTGTGAATATAGCAAACCCTAGCAAATGAACGCTGAGCCTCCATCATGTAACATATATGTATTGCGGGGAGCGTGTGGAGAGTGCAAACCCTAGCGAACAAGCGCTGAGGCTCCCGCTTATATATATACTAATGTATTACGGACTGAGCTCCGGTGCCTTCACTCCATCTGCTTTTGGCTGTATGACAGGTGAGCCAGCCACATTTTGGGCCCACCTGTCATAAACCCAAAGGCAGGTGCACTAAGTCAATGAAGCTGCGTCCATATAGTACTCTCGTGTGTATACGACTAATATATAGTGGAGTGGTTTTCTTATTCTCTCCATAACAATCGTTTTAAATTGTGTAAGTACGAAACGAAACTCTTTATTTAATGTACAGTGAAGAAAACTAGCACTACTTCCGATGATCTAACGATCCACGCCCACGCGTCCTGGTCGCACTTCCTGTCCTTCACGTGCGGTACACTACCCTCCCTTAAGTGAACAACCACACACGTGCCAAATTATCGGAAACGTGTGAGAGTGTGTACAAATAAAGAATTTTAATTTCAATTATCGGAAAGGTTTGAGAGTATTACAAAGTTTAACTTCAGTCAAATCTAATATGCGGAGTAAATAAAAATGGAGGGCTACTACGTCCATCCGGGTTTTTAGTCCACACCATTTTTTAAATCAAAGTTAATAGCTGGACAAATAAAATTATAGGGGAGCTGGAGACAAAGTTGTAAAAAGGCTTAGAAATCAATACAAAACTTATGCTCTTAGTACCAACGTTGATCCTTCTTCGAGGAAACATTTGGTTCATAGCCAATTGTGTGATAAAATTGCACCAACGTGAAAGACGACTGCGTCTCCAACGCAACCAAGGTGAACTGACGAAGGATATTATTTTTGTGCGTAACAAGCAAAGAGCACTGATGGAAGACAGCTTGTTTTCCATTGAAAATCGATCAGCTTCACCAGGCGACGCAACCATGAGCATCGATAGGTCATCATGGTAATGCATCATCCATTTGGCATCAAGTTTGGGTGAGGCACCTATGAAGTTCGACAAATCCTCACTGTGGTCTGTTTCTTCTCAGTAATCAAGCTCGAGGAAGGAAGAACCACGTGGCAGAGGACGGTGAGGCGGAAGAACAATGGCCATCCAATTTTGTGCAGTTCCACTAAAATTGAGGAAGACATGCCCGCGCATGGAGACACGTATCGCTGTTTCCAAGAATATAAAAAAGGGTTAATGAAAAGTACACCAACAAACAGAAGCATCATAATTATATCTTGATGGGAAGTAAACCGGGATACCCGAGAAAAAAAAGCATTTCTTCATTTAACCAGTGATAGTACTACCACCATATGGACAATGACCGCACAACCACCATGTACTTTTTGTCGAAACAACATGTATACCTCCACCGAGGCATAAATTAGGACAACTTTTCGAGTGGCATTTCCTCTATAATAGTACTAGTAGGTGATGTTGGACCAGCCGACGAACCCTAGCTACTATGCATGGGGAGTTGGGGAGTAGTCGCATAGAAGAAAACCCGCACGCAGCGACCTGGGGAGCTGGACTAGTACAAGAAGTTATACCTCAGGTGGGCGAGATGTCGTTTAGGCGGGCGGGCGGGATCTGCCCACATGACGGCAGCGAACAAGGGCGCGGAGGATCTTCGTCCGTGCCAGCGCCGGCTCTGAGAGGACGGTCCGCATCGGCTCCCTCCGTCGCCGACGGCGACAATGTCAACACTGCACCTCCTCACCTCCCGAAGTGGACGGGATTCAGCCGGATCTGTGATCACCGGTGAGTTGAGAGATAGACTGGACACTGTCATCTTGTTTTGATATGGAGAGGGTGAGAGAGCGAGACGCAAGAAACTCTATCAAACAAGAGGCTATAATGGAGTAAAAAAATCTCTCCATAGCAGTGGTTTTAAATAGAATACGCGCGTTCCTGAAAAAAAGAAACGAAAATTGGCGGACAATTTTTTAAGGGTCTGTTTAGGACACATCTAGATGTGACATCGTTATGTCACATCTAAGTTGATGTCCACTTTGTTTGTGGTCTATTTTTTGTCCTAGTTTTTTTGTTTCTTGTTGCTACATTATATACTTGTGGGAGCTTAGATGTGATATCCTTAAATAACATCTAGATGTGAATTAGACAAACTGATTTTCTAACATACCAAGAAAGAAAACTCGATCAAAAACACGCCCCCGCTTCCAGGTCGCGAGAGTCGTCGCGCACACACACATAGACATAGACATGCATATCTGTGTTTACGTAAAATTCCATTTCCATCTCCATCTCCAATCATATTTGTCCAACTGGCACATTATTTACGTTGTTAATTATATACACAGCAATATTACCGTACAACATTTCTTGTTTGCGCACGTCCGGACCGCTTCCACGGCCGGTCCTGACCAACCCGAACCCTCTTCATCACCCGCGCGTGCTTCCCGGCCGAAACGGTCAGTGCCGCAACCATGCCCGGCCAGAGCGGACGCGACCTCTCACTGGTGCCAGCATTGAAGCGGCGCGCCGGCCGAGAGAGCGTCGCCCGCGCCGCTTCCGGGTGCACGCGGCTGCTCCGCGTTCAAAGGTCACAATAGCCGTCTACAACATGCATGTAAAAAGTTCTTGGGAGTCCGTGCTATAGGTAGCTGTCCTCCCCCAACTCGCCAATCTATTCCAGTAGTGCTAGTAGTACTCCATGGCGTGATCCATTGACAAGCAGGCGGGAAAGTTATCGTATACTCGGTTTGCGGTGAGTGGCATGCCGAGCGACCGTGTGGGGTCGAGCCGTGGAGGAGGGTGAGACACGAACACGACAGACGTGATTTAAACGTTGGTTTTTCTCGATGGCGCGATCCAACAAAATGAAACATTGGTTTCTATCCGTTTCCATTTTTTCTCCGGAAAAACGGAAACTTTCCACTCCATTTTCATTCCTATTCCAAGGTTGCCCCGTTACAACATTCCATCAAATACAAAGGAAAACTAACACACATGCTGATGCATCTCAATGATTCACAGATCATAGCCAATATTTACTTCACAACTAAAGAAAAAAGTTGTGAGAGCGTGTACAAAAGAAAAACTACTGATGGGGTCACTACGACTTAAACCCTAAACCCTAAACATGATTTAATTCCCTGGCCAGGTAGAACCTGTCGAAGGAAAGATGGCTGGCACCCTCGGATCATACAATGCTTTTGTGCAGTTCCATTAAATCGACCTGAGTATCCCTGATGGCAAAGATATTGAAGAAGTGTGATTAGAATAATAGTACTGGCACTAGTTCATGAGACATAAACTCATCACAAGTAGAAGCCGGTAGAAGTAGAGAAAGATCAACATGGAGATGGAGCTACGGCAGTGGAGCAAGCCGGCTCCAAAAGGAAGATGGACTACCTGGGACGTCGGGCTGTAGCTAGAAGGCCGGTTGGGATGCGGCATCGGCCCATACCGCGGTGACCCCCGATTGGGACGCACCGACTGTGGGTTTTCTCCCTCGCCGATGTCGATCAAGCGTCTCACGCAGAACATTGTTCCTTCCCCCTGCGGGATCAGGCCCGCTGTTCTATGCTTGTGAAGAGAGCAACCTTAGCAAGCAGGCTTGTAGCTTAGGCTCCTGCTAGTGTATATATAGTGGTTTTCTTTTTCTTTCCATATCAACCATTTTATATTGCGTACGTGTCATTCAAGAGTGAAATGATGGTTGCTTCTTCCGACTAACTTACTGTGTGATTTGACTGCTCCTTAGTGGCCCCTACATGTACTCCCCCTACATGTATGCAACAATCACACGTACACATGGACGCAAAAACGCGCGCGACGCCCTAATGCATGCATGTCCGAGCACACGATGGAACACACACGGTCACGCTAAGTGCTCAACCTACATGTGCATGCACACACATACTCAGTCAGGGTGAGCTAGTGACCGTATAAACACCGGAAAAATATATATATTGAGCGCAATGAGCATATTATGAAGTCCACTGACCGTATTTTTACAAATATACAGTGACAGACAATGTATTTATCTCGTTTGAAATTAATCCATATTAACCGGAGAGGAGGCAGTATGGACTAGCATTACTTGCGCGCTGTGGCTCGCAGGACAAGGAGAAACTTTGACTAATGCAATCTCTCCCTCGCTCAGCGGTGGACGGCAATGCTTAATTTGGTGTCGATTGCGTAAGCATACACTATACTACTAGTGCTACTATTGTTCGACTTCCGGAATGGGCGAACAGCCAAGCGCAAAGTTTACTAGTACTAGTACTACTAATATAGTCTATAAAGGTATGTACTATACTAGTACTAGGAACCGGATGGAGCAACGTCTGCACTCTTATTATAATTTTAAAATGTGATAAAGCAATCTTCAACACATTTGGTACTCTTCGTGGGTTCTCACATGTGATAATGGAAGTTGATTGCATGGAACACTAGCCACAATTCTTGCTTAATTCTGGCTCATATCCTGTTACAAATAGTAGCGATCGGTAATATTTCCTCTTTTTTTGTTATTCAGCATGTAAACAGGTCAGCAAACCTTGTGGCGCATCTTCATGCGAACCGTGCTTGCTGCACTTTGAATGTGGCCGAGAGCTGGCTTGATGAAACACCTCGCTTCCTACTTCTTTTTTTATGGGTACCGCTTCCTAGTGACCAGTGTCTTGGCTGATCGTCCTAAGAATGCTTATATATGAATACAACTCTCTCATTTACCCGGAAAAAAGATTAAGCCATATTAACCGAAAAGAAGGGATGATGTAGGGCGGAACCCTAGGGGCCAATCTTTCACGTTTGGAGAGGATCCCTACAAAGAACACGAAGAACGCGCGGAGGGGAACGAGGGAAATCACGGGGAAACGAAAGAGAAAACACTCAACCAACATGAATATGATCACACATGTGCTAGATCCAAGAAACACAAAGAGATACGCGGTCCAAATCCAACAACAGACGATACAAGTGGCGGTAGCTCATCTCCGAGAAGAGGTCTTGAATCCATGAGGGATCTTCCCGTAAAGGGGTCTTGAATCCATGGTGGATCTTCTCCGAAGAGGCCGCGGTCTCTCACGAGGAGGAGATCTGTATGGATGAGCAAAGCTCTATCTCAAATGAGCTAATCCTTTGCTAACCCTAACTAGGAGGAGGTGGGGGAGTATATATAGTGCTAGCCCACGAATGGGTAAGTGAGAGGGGATACATGGGCCCTTGGCCCGTTCTCTGTGCACAGGCAGGTGCCGAATGTACGGGCTGGGGGCCGGATGTCTGGGGCTTCGCGACGGGCCGGATGTCTGGGCTGGGAGGACGGATGTCCGGGCTGGCCTGGGTGCCCTGCGGTTGCTCTCTGGACAGGCGGGGTCCGGATGTTCGGCGGCTCGGGAAGAGCCAGATGTCCGGGCCTCTGGCCAGATGTCCGGGCTGACGGGGTTCAGCTCTGGACGCGTTCTGTGATGGGCGCCGGATGTCCGGGCTGTGGCCGGATGTCCGGGCTGTGGCCGGATGTCCGGGCTTGCAGGAAGGGCCGGATGTCCGGGCTGGGGCCGGATGTCCGGGGCCTGTAGCAGCTGGCTCTTCTTCCTTCTCCTCTTCCATGCTTGGCCTTGGACCCTTGATTCTCCATGGTCATCTCGGTAGTACCTGAGTATAGGCAAGGTCCATGCATGAGGTAGTAGCCATGTCTCACATGTGGAAAGTGACGGTTTGAACAGGAGTGAATTCGCCTTGTGTCCAATGGCGAATGTTTGAGGTCTCGTCATATGTCCTCTCGGGGCTTGGAGAGTAGTCGGAGTGTACATGGGGATGAACGTGGGATGCTCCGCATCATCTCCCCCCCGTTGGGAAAGATCCGACCTCGGATCGTGATCCTCATCACCATGGAAACGGTTGTCGTGGACGGACTTGTAGTTGGACGAAGTTGAAGACATGGCGCAATCCAAGTGATGAGGACATCAATACCATTGTTACACCCACAGCCCCTACTGTTACATATACTGGACCAATTACTAGAGCTCGCGCACACCAATTAAATTATCAGGTACTTTCGTTTTTTGGTAATGATTCTAATGTTCATGAGAATATGATGCTGCCTAAATTGGATACATTTGTTTTGCTTACAAATGAAGGGGCTAGCTTGGAGAAGGATGAACATTGGAGCAAGAACAAGCATGGAGATGATGGCATGTGCAAGGGGAACAAGAACAGAGTTACAAGTGATGATTTCAAGACTTTGAAGCCACCATAATGAGTGCATGAAGCCTTGGACGAAATATACAAGATGCCACTTCATAAATTTCGTCCAGAGGCTATTCTAGGTGTCGTCACCTTATTATTGGGCCAGCCCATGTAATTTCGAAATACATAAGTATAGGCTATTATTAGAGTCCGTATGTGTGGGGAAACAAGAGATAGGGTTAGTTTCAGACCCCTCCACCAAGGGCCAGGAAATTCACCCCCTCTTCCTCCATATAAACAGCCCTTAGGGCACCGTTTAGACTTTGGGTTTCGTTTAGATTAAAGTTCGCCATAGCTGCAACCCGGCAGATTTCGCTTGTGTTCAACGACGTAAAAAGGCGCCTCGTAACCCCACCTTGATCAATAAAGCTTTCATCTTATATTCGCAATATCCAGATTGCAATCTCAGCTTGCTTGTTCTTCGTTTGCTCGCAGGAAATGCAGACCCTCGTGGTCGTTGATCGTGCTCGGCGTGGTCAATAACCTCTCGGAGTTGGTATAGAGATTGCTAAGGCGCGACGTCCTCGCACGTTCGTAGTCGGATCGTCAAAGTCAATTTCCACCAAAGCGATATCCATCATCTCATCGAAAGACGAGACACCTTTGCCTCTATCACCAAGTAGTCGAAGGTGTCACCAGAGTGATAGACATGCAAAAAGAGCAAACACAGGAGACACTCGAAAATACAATGGTTAGCGCACACAAAGTGTCCATGATGTAAAAATGAGTCCGTTGGGCAAGATTGTGGGTGACAAAGGGCATGAAGCTTATCAAGATGATCTAGAATGATATGCAAAGCATCCATGGGAGCAAATGCAATCATTGTGCACACAAATGTGTTAGGAATATGAGCAATGCAACGACGATGCAAAATGATGTCATAATGGGATGGTTTATGAAATGCATGAACATGGCAATGGATGCTCAATATGTGGATATTATCATGCAATTGATGGTTGACAATATGATCATTATGTATGAATATGCCATCAAGGAAGATCACAACAAATTTGCTAAGGAAGTGCACAAGCTCAAATATCATGGATGACATGGAAATAGATGCAACAAGGCAATCATAATGTGAGTCAATCCATGCATAGGGTGCAAACTTGTGGTGAGTATGATATGTCCATCGAGCATAACAAGTGTGCGCACAATCAACAAATATGGAGGTGGTGGTACAAAAAGTCAAAGGAGTGTTGATGTACCAAAGCTCGATGTCGTCGCATAAGTGGAGTTCCGAAGATGCATCCAATAAGTCCGAGCGCTCCTCAATGTGAAGGTCCATAGAGCCAATCTCTAATGTCGCTCCTCCATTCGCGAGATGTATCATGTAGACAACAAGAAGGAAACAACAATGAAAGAGTGACCCATCCGATATGCGTAATTGAGGATGGCTCAAAGAGAATGAGTTCACCTTTATGAGAATGTCGAAAATGTTGGTGTCGCGCATCGTGTATGCCTTCACATGACCAAGTTGTCGCATAACGGCACCGCCTTGTGAATCTTCCAAAATGAAAGAACATGACAAACACTCGGAAAAACAAATGAGGTTAGCTGAAATGCAAAACCTATCATTCGAGTGGTTAGATACCCAACAAGTGAATGCATCATGCTCATCATAAGAAGGTACAAGGGAGCATTTCATAGTATGGAGGCATATGACGCAAGAACAACCAAATACAATAGGCTCAAGTAAACAAGCATGCATCACAAGTAAGGTGTCAAAGGTCTCCAAGATCAATAAGCATAGTATGGTTGCACTCAATACAAGTGGATATGAAAGAGGCAACTAATGGACACAAGAGACAATGATCAAGATATATCATGTGAGAGGCATGAGCATATATGTCATCAACCCAAGAAAGCAAGTAATAGTGGAACATGGGTGATGCAACATAGCAAGCAATCATAGCGATCAGGTCAAGCAAACTAGTAGTGCGAAGATGCAACATACTAGAGGGAATAATGGCAAGCATGTCATGTGTGCAAATAGTGGGCATGGATAATGCACATGACATATCACAAGCATGAAAGCAAGAAATGAGAAATACATCATCAATGTATTGGCGAGATGCCATATGTAAATAGCAATGGGGCATCATGACTCTCCCAACACAACAAGCATCATTAGCATGGGGCACATGATAAACATGGCAAAAGCAACAAGAATCTCCACCAAGCATGCAAATACACATAGAAGTATCATAATGGTGAATCATGGGTAGATGCAAGCAAGGGTCACAATTGCATGGCAAAGGCATAGGAGCAAAAATAACATGCAAAGTGAACACGGTAAAATGAGCATAAGGTGACAATTGATATATAGCCCATAGCCGTGTGAAAGACAAGTAAAAGAGATGCGCGTAGTCCTTGCATGAAGGGAACGGTGCTAAGGACAATTCACGTGATCCGAAAGCATCGTTGCTCTCAAGAGCTCGTTTCGTCAACTCATGGGATTGTGAGGTTGACGAGTGTTCATAAGTACCTATACAAAACAAAGGCAAAGGAAAAATTGTGTGTGCGTGATATATGTACACATCATCCATCATGATGTGCACATGCATGTGTCGGTTAGCACAAAATATCCAATGCTCAAATAAATGAGATGCGTGATATAGAAACATGTCATCCATCATGAGAGGCTTGTTGTTATGTATGGCATAATGGAGACTCAAAGGTTGTAATGCATCATGAGAAATATCTAGAGCATTATTATTCATGAAATGCATATGGTGTACACTATCATGGGAATCATGCAAAGTATGAAATGCATCAAGATCTCCTAATATGTATGAGGAAACTATGGGGGTCTCCTCATAAGCATGAGTAGCAACATCACATGGAGAATATTGACAACATCCAAAATAATGCATATTTGGAACAATGTGATCATGGCATGTCATAGTAGAGGAATTGTGCAAATCATGTAAAGGAAGCATGGCAATATCATCACATGAAAAACAAAAGCCAATGACCAACATCTCGTCATCTATGCCATAAGTGCAAATGGGATTGATTTTAATGGGGCATGCATAGTTACTATGTTGAGATTGTAATGATGCAATATGGGAGATCTCACTCATAGCATATGACAAGTTCAAAGGATTGTCAAACATGATGTGACCAAAAGAATTTTCACATGATATCCTATGGAGCATAGCATCACAACTAGGTAACTCAACATGCTCATCATCATATTCATCATAAATAGGTATGTCAAGGCATGAAGAAGTCTCACTAGCATGAAGCATGGGAATAGGTGGGTCAACATCATGGTAGCAATCTATGTCAAGGGAGTCCACTAGTGGGACAAGAGAAGCACCATCACCTATGTTTCCTTTGGAGCATCACTCATGTGTTGTAGGTGAGGTGTCGAAGATCCACTCGTTGTCATCTTCATCTTGATGGAACCATGTGGGGGGTGTATCATCGTCCATCATGGCCATCGGTTTTCCCATTAGAGGGATGGACTCGTCGAGGGTAGGCATGTCGTCATGTAGGAGACCTAGCACCAAAGAAGAAAACACACTAGGAGTAGAAGTTAAGTCGTTAGAAATCATAGTGGCCTCACGTGCCATGTCAACTACCTCACTCTCTAAGTGTTGTGGCTCACTCACTCCCTCAAATATGCTCTAACTCATATGGTTGGTGGAGTCACTCAAATGGCGCTCAACCTCACATAGGATGTGTGGCATGCTCTCATATGTGGGGCTAGTGGTGGTCACACTCATCCTCTCATAGGAAATGCTCGCAATGTCACATATGGTGGAGTCAGTCATCTCACTGATGTGGTAGTGGCTCTCCTCACATGGCACTTGGGGCATCTTGACATATGTGGCTGTCGGAGAGATGTAGGTGCAAATGTCTCCATGCTCAACTCCTATCGCCGTGGTCGAAGGGGATGGCCCTTGGTCGACCTTCTTGTCACCGTCTTGGTGTGGGAGGCCCATATGATGTGGCACCTCATAGCTCGTCTCCATGACCGAAGGGAATTTCCCATGCTCGGCCATCTTCCTTGAGGGGCTTCCGAAGATGGAAGTGTCGCCCTCGCTCGTATGTAGTCGCCTTGGACTTGATGAAGTCGATGTAGGCGTACTCGTGGGAAGTAGGCGAAGATGTCGTACGTCCAAAGGCGAAGATACCTTGATAGCACTTGGCGAAGGTGCCAAAGTGGTTGTTGTAGTCATAGCACCATCTTGGTGGTGGTCGTCTCGCGGTCTTCTTTTATGCTCATGAAGCGCCGACTTGGCATGAAGTAGGTCTTGTTGGGACTTGTGCATTTGCGCTTGTGGAGCATCTTCATGATGATGATGTCGTTGCCATGCTTGAGCTCGTAGTAGATGTCGTTCGTCGTTGTCGTGCACATGTTGCTTGGAGGTGACTTGCCCTTCATGACGATGGTGATCATGATTGTGACGGTGGTCATCATGAAGATGTGGACATGGACGAATTGCGCTTGCATCGTGTTCGCGCTCCGAAGACTTGTGGCTTGAATGTCGCCGCCTTGAAGATGACGAAGGGGAATAAGACTTGATCAAGGCTCTAATCTCCTCCATCATTGCATCTTGTTCCTCTTTATGTGCGGAAAGCTTCTTGTCAATGTAGTCCCTTTTCCTTGCTTCGGAGTGACGAATGTCGATGGAGATGTTCTCGATGTGCTCTCGCAATCTTGATTGTGCGCCTTGCATTTGTCATTGTAGATCGAAGATGGACACTTTGGAGATGTAGTTGTTCACGTCGTCGTTGTTGTCGTAGACCGGAGAGGAAATGCCTTGCCTATCCATCACAAGACTTGAGCAAATATGAGTGGGAGAAAGAGAAGAACTAGACCAAATGTACCTTGACCAATGTTGAAGATGGATCAATGATCACTCAAATGTGTAACAAGGAAATAGCACAATTGGTACCAATTCTTGTCGGTTCTTACACCTACACAAGTAAGGCTTTGGGTGGAGCTCGGCGAGGATAGTGGCACAAAAAATTGATGCAAAATGTTAGCAAGAGTCAATAATGTTGAAAGAGATTCACAAATTTGCAAGTGAAACCAATGGACCAATAGCAATATGGATGGCACACGGAAACGCACACACGGATAGATAAATGGGGTCGTGCAACCAAGGAATGAGCACAAAATGTGGAATCCACGGAAAACGCTCATGTTGCACAACTCAAGAGAGACGCTAGCACGATTGCTCTATAGGCGGATACGATACTTGTGCACAACCTATGATATGCAAAATGGATAAACTTCTATCCCAAGTATGCTATGTATGTATGGTTCCCGGTGATCCTCTAAAGATGATCCAAGATAGTCGGATATGACAATCTTATGTGCAATGAGGTATGATGCTATGGCACTTGCTTACAAGCTCTTTGCTCTTTCTCTTTTGCTTAAAAGCTTTATTTCTTTTTTTTTGTATGGCCACTTTTGCACAATACACAAACCAAGATAGCAATTGTGTATATGCAGGAACAAACTTGTGACACAATATATCATAGCAATGTATGCACCACGATGATATGGTATGTATGCTATGGGAAGTATAGATCACTAATGTGCACAAGTAACTTTGCCGGCAATACTCAAATGGCTAGTCTCGATAGGCAAGTAACGCAAAATGGGCTAGGGGTTAACAATGCAATGGCAAGGGGAATATACAATGGAGGGATACCACGATACCAAAGTGATATGAAGGTTACCGTCCTTGGCGATTATGAGTGGCGGTGTTCTTGATGTAGAAACCAAGATGATGGAGACTCGTCCCTAAGTAGCCGAAACACTTTAGGAAACGGAAAAACCGTGAACTCAAAATCTCAAACGTCAAATGTCAAAATGGTGGTAGCGGAGAGCGGTGGTGGTGTGCACTTGGCAATGCGGAGGTGGGATGACGGGCTATACACGTGTCAAAGTTGAAGTTGCCGTCCCTAAGTAGCCTAAACACCTTAGGAGACACAAGCCACAACTCGAAAAAGCTCAAACAACAATTGGGTTAAGTTGGGTTGTCAGAAGTGTATGGTGGGCAAGGTTATGTGGAAGTGGGTGGTGGTGGTGGTGGTTGATGAAGAAGCAACCATCCCTAAGTAACCGAAACACCTTAGGAGACTCGAATCACTACTCAAGCAACCACTAATGCTATATGGATCAAAATGGGTTAGGTTGCGGAAGTCGGTGGTGGTTATGCGGATGTTGTGGTGGAAGCCCTAGGCAAAGATGCCAAAATTCACAAAATTTGATGGAGTCAAATGATGTTGATGGTATTTTTGTGGGATGGGGGATATCAATAGCTTCAAAACGAGCTAAAGAACGTCAAAAACGGACTCCGGATGAATTAGTTATGGTCAAAACGGTGAAACGGAAAAAGCTGAAATCCCAGGGCCCGGACATCCGGGGGTCGGGCCGGATTTCCGGGACCTGATGTCCAGAAAATTGCGCGAAAATGCGCTCCAGGAGCCGGATATCCGGGCTAATGGGCGGATGTCCGGGCTGGCCGGATGTCCGGTGGTCGGGCCGGATGTCCGGGCTCCAAATCCGAGGATGAACTCGAGGAACTCGATTTTTGGGGCGGAATTTGATGATTTCGGGGGCAAAATTGCGGAGATTTCGTGGATGGAAAGTGGGGAAACTTGGGGAGATACTAGATCCACTTGAAACCAAGCAAATCCATCGATCGAACTCAACAAAACATCATCAAACCAACAAATCACAAAAAAAATTGGGGGCTATTTTTGGTGGGGATTTTCGGATTTAGAACGAAATCAACAAAATCAAGCTAGCAAACATGGGGTAGGGGCTCCAAAAACGTGATCAACGTGGCTCATGATACCAAGATGACGTAGGGCGGAACCCTAGGGGCCGATCTTTCACGTTTGGAGAGGATCCCTACGAAAAACACGAAGAACGTGCGGAGGGGAATGAGGGAAATCATGGGGAAACGAAAGAGAAAACACTCAACCAACACGAATATGATCACACATGTGCCAGATCCAAGAAACACAAAGAGATACACGGTCCAAATCCAACAACGGACGATACAAGTGGAGGTAGCTCATCTCCGAGAGGAGGTCTTGAATCCATGAGGGATCTTCCCGTAAGGGGGTCTTGAATCCATGGTGGATCTTCTCCGAAGAGGCCGCGGTCTCTCACGAGGAGGAGATCCGTATGGACGAGCAAAACTCTATCTCAAATGAGCTAATCCTTTGCTAACCCTAACTAGGATGAGGTGGGGGAGTATATATAGTGCTAGCCCACGAAGGGCTAAGTGAGAGGGGATACATGGGCCCTTGGCCCGTTCTCTGCGCACAGGCAGGTGCCGGATGTCCGGGCTGGGGGCCGGATGTCTGGGGCTTCGCGACGGGCCGGATGTCCGGGCTGGGAGGACGGATGTCTAGGCTGGCCTGTGTGCCCTGCGGTTGCTCTCTGGACAGGCGGGGTCTGGATGTCGGGGTTGGGGCCGGATGTCCGGCGGTTCGGGAAGAGCCGGATGTCTGGGCCTCTGGACGGATGTCCGGGCTGACGGGGTTCAGCTTCTGGACGCGTTCTGTGATGGGCGCCGGATGTCCGGGCTTGCGGGAAGGGCCGGATGTCCGGGCTGGGGCCGGATGTCCGCGGCCTGTAGCAGCTGGCTCTTCTTCCTTCTCCTCTTCCATGCTTGGCCTTGGTCCCTTGATTCTCCATGGTCATCTCGATTGTACCTGAGTATAGGCAAGGTCCATGCATGAGGTAGTAGCCATGTTTCACATGTGGAAGGTGACGGTTCGAAGAGGAGGGAATTCAGCTTGTGTCTAATGGCGTATGTTTGAGGTCTCGTCATATGTCCTCTTGGGGCTTGGAGAGTAGTCGGAGTGTACATGGGGATGAACGTGGGATGCTCAGCATCAAGGGAGTATGGACTAGCACTACTTTTTGGTGTGTCCCATCAACTCGCAGAACAAGGAGAAGCTTGCAAGACAAGGTGAAGCTCGCTTACGCCTTTTGACTAATGCAACCTACCCTCGGTGGACATGCATCAGTCCATTCGGTGTCAGATTGTCAGAGGCGTACACTCTGGTACCCAACATGCGGAGTACCATCATTGTTCGACTTCACGAAGAGGCGAAGAGCCAAGCGCAGTAGTACGAGTAGTACTACTACTAGAACCGTATGGTGGAGCGTTTGTACTCTTATCTTTTTATCTCTGATAAAGTACACGTTTATTCCGGAGAAGGGCAGAAAACGGCAGCCCAACATGTAATGAATGGTATCGATCAACCAACCATGCTCGAATATATCTTGGCCTCCATGCGAGCCCGTCTGTGTGTTCTCGCTCCTCGTCTCTCTCAAGGAACGGCGGGTTGGCTCTTTGCCGTCAATTGATATCAGTTTGCTCACACTCCTGTCCCACATGTCAATGATATGCTAAGAGGAGGTGCGTTGACCGACTGGCCATACGCGTACTTGGTTTTGAACCTTCATACTACTACTCCCTCCGTCACAGTTTACAGGGCGCGCTTCATTATGATGCTTTTCTCTCGATGCATTTTCACCACCAGAGAGACTTTAGACGCGTTTGGTTTAATGCTCAATTAATTAGGGCGTGGTAACCGCAATCAAATCCACAATTTTCTCTCCATGTACTCTGTACTACTACGGAGTGGAGTAAGTGCATGCATGTGTGTACCCGGGGTGGAAGCACTGCATGCATGTGTGTACGCATTATTCCCTCTAGTAATAGACGCCTTGCTATAACTACCAATGCTATTTTCAGACCGATCGCTAGTCGCCTTGGTCCCACAGATCTTTTTTCTTTTTTCTGAAGCGCGCTGTATAAACAGTGACGGATGGAGTAGTATGAGCGGATTCAAAGAAGAGCATATTGATGGTTTCTTCTTCAGAGCAACTTACAGTGGGAAAGGTGGGGCTTACGATTTGACTGCTCATTACCCACACCGCAGCCAAACCAGTCAACCCTCCTACTCCTCTCCATGTGGGCATCCACTACTATGTCTTCCTCGGCTCCATGTCGTCCCCTTCCAGGCCTTACCGTCGTCCACCGCCTTGGTGCTCTCAGCACGAACTGGTCAACATGGCCAAGGAACGACTTCTATTGGAAGCAAACTGTACGTGGAGAGGCTGATAGCTGGGTCCACGACTGCAGCAAGGAAGTGCAACTTTATTATGCATAAAATAATCATCCTTCACCTGACAGCGGGAACCCACCAGAAGGGACTCTATATTTTGCAAAAAAACATTTCCCCCCTGACAGCTGGGACCTACCAGCTACATCTTTGCACGAAGGAAGTGCGTCCATATTACGGGCAAATAAAATGATTCTCCCCCCTGACCGCTGGTAGCCACCGTCAATAACTTCGCGTGCAAGGAAGTGCCTCCTTATCCTCTCTAACAGTCGGGACCCACCTAGTCGAAGCGTACGTAGAATTGCCATTCTGGTCGCGAACGTGTACATACATACTGGTCGATCGGTTTGTCTGCAGGCTGCAGCGATGAACCGTGGCCGAGCAAGGAGTAGAACGTGTAGTAGTAGAGCCCCTGACGTAGCAGTTCAGGTAGTCCTGTCAAAACCGTGTACACGTACCTACAACCAGATGGCAAAAAATACGGCCACATACGTACATACAGGCGGGGTCTCGAACGCCTACTCATGCATTTGTGCGACCAGGGCTCGTGTACATGGAGAGGCAATAGACGGCAGCAACAGCGTCCTGTTCATCGGAAGGCAACCGGCTGGGTCAGAATGGAGAAACTGCGTCGTGTTCATGGGGAGGCAACGAAATGCGTCTTGTTCATCGGGAGGCAACAAAATACGTCGTGTTCATCTGGAGTCAACCGGCTTGGATGGAACAGCCGAAACGAGGGCTTGCGTACTGTAGAACGGAGGAAACGGGCCTTCTATTTGACCACGTACAGTCGGAACGGGGTCCTGTTCATCAGGAAGGGTCTGGCATACCACAAAACGGTGGAAACGGACTTGTGTTCGAGCTCCTACGGTCGAAATGGGGTCCTATTAATTGGGAGGGGTGTGGTGTACCGAAAAACAGAGGAAACAGACTTCTCTTCGACCTCCTACGGTCGAAACGGGGTCCTGTTCATCAGGAAGGGTGTGGCATACCGCAAAACGGGATTCCACGGGCTACTGTTCATCCACCATCTACTTCCTCTAGGCTCCACCTGCTATTGTTCATCCACCATCGACTTCCTCCTGCCTCCACCGGCTACTGTTCATACAGCCCTCCACGAGGTCTTGTTCATCCATCCTCCATCGGCTACTGTTCAACTAGCCCTCCACGGGGTCCTATTCAACCAGCCGCTCCACGGGGTCCTGTTCAACCAGCCCTCCACGGGCTCCCTCCACCAGCTACTTTTCATCCACCCCCACCTCCTCGATAGGGGTCCTGTTCATCCAGCGGCAACGGCCTCTACTGCCACGGGACCTTGTTCATCCAACCCCCACCGGGGAGTGTTCATACAACCCCAACCACGCATGTCTTCGACTCGTTCAACCAACCCCCACGTTCACTTTTCATCAAGAGGCAGCAGGTTCAATCGGCTTTAGTTAGCAGCAGTAGCGAAGGAATCACTCGGGTTCAGTTAATAGCAAGGGATCGACCGGGGTTCAGTAACGTAGCTAGTGCAATCGTTCGGGTTCAGTTAGAGCCCAACGCCTCGCTCGGGTTCAGTTAGAGCGCAATGCCTCGCACACATGCGCGTACGTGTACGAGAGAAACGCGCGCAAACCTCGGCATCGCCGCCCCGACCACCCATGTGAATCGAACTCCCCAAAAATTTTCTCGCCTCGCTTCTACCATGATTTTTTCCATCATGGATGGCCTAAAGAATGTCATGCAGGTGCGTCTCAAGCCCGCCCAAGACGAAAAGCCCATTTGTTGTCATGAATTTTTGTCCTAGAAGTAGAAGCCCACCACATCTATGATGATACCAAGTTTTTTCATAATCATCGTCATAAAAGTGTCATAAGTATGACAGAAAAAATTCCGTTCGTCCCAAAATGTCACGGATGTGTCTATTTTTATAGTCTTTGTTACTTTTGCAAGAGGCTCACGACGAAGAACTTATGGAACCTTTCAGGTGCAACAAGACCTTTGCCTCACTCTCCTTCAAGTACTTTTGGCCCTAGATGTTTCACGACATCGCATGCTTCACCAACCAATGCTCTACATGCCGCACAACAAAGTCACAAGCTCAATCTCATGATTTACATACGCCACTTCCTATTCCATATCAACCATGGGAAGATATTAGCATGGATTTTGTGCTTGGAATACCTAGGACTCAAAAAGGCAAGGATTAAGTATTTCTTGTTGTGGACCTATTCTCTAAAATGGCACATTTCATCCCATATGCAATAAGATAACGATGCTTCACATGTTGCAAAGCTCTTTTGCAGGGAAATCTTGAGGTTACATGGGGAGCCAAGGACAATTGTCTTGGACCACGGCGTCAAGTTCCTAAGCTACTTTTGGAAGACACTATGCACCAAGCTCGGCATCAAGCTACTATTCTTGATGGCATATCATCCTCAAAACAATGGCCAAACGGAAGTCACCAACCAGACGCTATCTACTCTCCTACGTGTGTTGATCAAGAATAACATCAAGGAGTGGGAGGAGTGCTTAACCATCGTCGAGTATGCCTACAATTGGGCAAGACACTCGACTATCGGCAAGTCCTCCTTTGAGGTCGTCTACGGCTCCACCCTTTGTCCCACTTGGACATCCTTCCTCTGCGGCTACAAGAATGAGCTAACATAGACGCAAGTGCAAGAGCAAGTTATCTCAAGAAGGTGCTTGAAGATACAAATTCCACGATCGAGCATCAAGTACACCACCTCGCCACCAAGCTAAACATTGATAAGACCCCGATGGTGTTCAAACCAGGCGATCTAGTATGGCTACATCTCTGCAAGGACCGCTTCCCCAACGAGCGCAAGTCCAAGATACTACCACAAGTCGATGGACCCTTCAAGCTGCTAGCACGATACATTGACAATGCCTACAAGATCAACATCCCACACGACAAGTACAATGTAAGCGACACCTTTAACGTCAAGGACTTGACCCCATACCATAGTGATGAAGATCACGATCCGAGGACGAATCTCTCCCATGGGGGGAGATGATGTGGAGAATCTTCCATCATCTCCATGTACCCAACACCAACACATCAAGCACCATGTGGACCTATGACAAGAGCTCGAGCACACACCATTGAGATCGAGGTGAACTCACTCTTACTTGAGATAGATATGGACATGAATGGAACTTTGTTGCTACCTTACCAAAATATGCTATGTGTTGTTAGGTACAAAGACCAATGCCACCAAACAGCTAAGGGACACCCCAAAGGAGGAGGAGAAGAACCCCAAGGCCACGAGGAATAAGAAGGAACTCAAGGAGATGAAGACTGACCTCCCAGGCGACCCTAGCTATGCCGACGGGCCCCCAAGACCCCGTGCGCACGGGCCACCCCGGGAGCTTCTGTAAACCAGATGCACCACCCCGTGCGCACGGGCCCCTACCGCTGTAGCACCCCGTGCGCACGAGCGTGTACCATGAAAACGGGACCCCCATACACATGGGCCTCCCAGCTTTCGGCCGTGGATGCCCTTCCTTGCCTCCCAAGTCGTCCCCTTCCTCCCTCTAGCTATATATTTAGGGTCTAAGACATTTGGTAGGGTTAGCAAATTATATGTGAGACAATGATAGAGCTTTGCTCCTTCTACCACTCCTCTTGGAGATCTAGACCTCTTAGGAGAGGATCAAGTGGATATCAAGACCTCCTCTTTGGAGAAGACTACCATCAAGATTCACCACCTTAGGAGTGGGAAGAACCTTACCTTTGTGCTTGTTTCCTTGGATTGATCTTGTATTCTTGTGGATCTGAACTTTACTATTCTACTAGATGTGTGATTGGGTTTTGTTTAAGTGATTCCCCTCTTGTGTTCTTGCATTCGCCCCCTTTTCCCCTCCAAGTGTGAAAAGACCTTCACTTAGGGTTCCACCCTGCAACAAAGAGCCTAAGCTTGGGGATGCCTGAGGAAGTCCTAGGTAATATTCAAGGACTCCCATGCATCTAAGCTTGGGGATGCCCCGTAAGGCATCCCCTCTTTCTTCTACCAACTATCGGTAATATTACATGGAGCTATATTTTTATTCATCACATGATATGAGTTTTTCTTGGAGCGTCATGTATTATATGAGTCTTTGCTTTGTTTGCTTTTTTATTTTGCCACAATCACCTTTGCCGAACACACCTCTTTGAGGGGGACACACATTGTTCGTGATTTGTTATAACACTATATGTGCTTCACTTATATCTTTTGAGCTATGGTGTTGCTCTAGTGCTTCACTTATATGTTTTAGAGCATGACAGTGGTTATATTTTAAGGAAATAGTTGCATTCTCATGCTTCACTTATATCCTTTTGAGAGTTGATAGTAGTAATGGCAATTAGTACAAGTTATGAATTTGGTCCTAATGTGATAGGTATTCAAGAGATATATAATAAAAACTTTCATGTAGATCATTGAATATGATAAGTTTGATTCCTTGCAATAGTTTTGCGGTATAAAGGTGGTAATATGTGGGTTGTGCTAGTGAGTAATTTTGGTTTAATAAGAATATTGGTGAGGTTTGTGATTCCCAAAGCATGCACGTTTAGTCTCTCGTTATGCTTTGAGTTGGAGCCTAATTTATAATTGATTATCTTCCTTATGAGTGGCGGTCGGGGACGAGCGATGGTCTTTTCCTACCAATCTATCCCCCTAGGGGCATGCGTAGTAGTACTTGCTTCGAGGGCTAATAAACTTTTCAATAAATATGTGAGTTTTTATGACTAATGTGAGTCCATGGATTATACGCACTCTCACCTTTTCACAATTTGCTACCCTCTTCGGTACCGTGCATTGCCTTTTCTTATCTTGAGATGTGGTGCGAACTTCGCTGGTGCACCCAAACCCCGTGATATGATACACTCTATCACACATAAGCCTCCTTATATCTTCCTCAGAATAGCCACCATACCTACCTATTATGGCATTTTCATAGCCATTACGAGATATATTGCCATGCAACTTCCACCTTCCGTGTTTATGACACACATCATCATTGTCATAGTGCTTTGGATGATCATATACCTAACATAGTATTTCTGGCTCAACCACCGTACATCATTTTTTATACATGTTACACTAGATCATTGCACATCTTGGTACACCGCTAGAGGCATTCATGTAGTCATATTTTGTTCAAGTATCGAGTTGTAATTTTGAGTTGTAAGTAAATAGAAGTGTGATGATCATCATATTCATTATTAGAGCATTGTCCCAAGTGAGGAAAGGATGATGTAGACTATGTGATGCGGAGCATCCTACGGACATCACCACGTCAAGAGCCCATTTGGCAAGTGACACGTGCGACATCTACTTCACATACACAAAGGTGAATCATCTCCTTTACACGTGCTCACTTGACACTCTCGAGGATGGTATACTACTTGACACTCCTTACGTGTGCATGCATAGGTATTGTCGGACCTTCACGGATGTCAAGGAGGAGTGCAAGCGCCAAGGAACGACTACACCATCTGCGAGGGAAGCATGGAAGAGAAGACGGAAGAAAGGAGAAGAAGACGGAGCGGCTGCAGGAGCCAGGCCGGACATCCGGACCCCCGTCCGGATCATCCGGGCTCGGCCGGATCATTCGGGTGCCCCCCCTCGGATCATCCGGACAATTCGTCCGACGACAACAGAAGCTGCCCGACGAAGCCGGATCATCCAGACGGTCTCTCGGATCATCCGGACCCCCGACACCCGGATCATCCGGGCCACCATCCGGATCATCCGGACCCCGCCTGCGCGCGTGACTTGGGCCGAAGCCCGTGTACCCCTTTGCCCCTTGGGCTATAAATAGACCTCCTCCATCTCCTTTCTAGGGTTAGCAAAGTGATAGCTCATTCTTAAGTGAGCTTTGCTCCTACCTATCTCTACTCTTGAGAGAGAGAGACCACTACTCCATTGGAGGCCAAGACCTCCATCTAGGAGAAGATCCCCCTGCGGATTCAAGACCCCTTGTCGGTGTCAAAACCGGCGGATCTCGGGTAGGGGGTCCCGAACTGTGCGTCTAGGCGGATGGTAACAGGAGACGAGGGACACAATGTTTTTACCTGTGTTCAGCCCTCTCGATGGAGGTAATACCCTCACGCCCCGCTTGATTAATATTGATGATATGGGTAGTACAAGAGTAGATCTACCACGAGATCAATGAGGCTAAACCCTAGAAGCTAGCCTATGGTATGATTGTTGAGATGTAATGTTGTGTCTCACGGACTATGGCCCTCCGGTTTATATAGACACCGGAGAGGCTAGGGTTACACAGTAGTCGGTTACAATGGTAGGAGATCTACATATCCAGATTGCCAAGCTTGCCTTCCACGCCAAGTAAAGTACCTTCCGGACACGAGCCGAGTCTTCAATCTTCTATCTTCGTAGTCTGGGAGTCCGGCGGATATTGATAGTCCGGCTACCCGGACACCCCCTAGTCCAGGACTCCTCAAGAGCCCCTAACCAGGCTTCAATGACGATAAGTCCAGCGTGCTTGTGGTTTTCGGCGTTGCAAGGCGGGTTCTCCCTTCGAATTCCATGTTCCCGCCGAACAATGTCCGGCTCTACCTCGAATACTGTGCTTCTTGGCTTCTACGCCAAATTATGGCCCTCTTCCACGCGTCGCACGAATGCGAAAAGCCAGGGAGCCTTTTACATTTCACCCCCTGGTTGTGCGGGCCCCCAAGCCTATTAAAGGGACAGGGATCCAGATCCAAACCACACCATCCTCCTCCTGCGTGTACCCATCGGCGCCTCGACCAAATCCATTCCACCATGGATCGTCAACGCGCTCTTCCTCACGCGCTCTCAGCCCATCGCCGGGTGATTGAGGAGGTGCTCTATCTCGCACAACGAGCTAGTAAAGCTCCAAAAGAGGGATGGCTCCTCCAGATTATGGTTCCAAACCGAGCCGGACTGGTTACTTATCGGGAGGGAGCAGGCGGAGGACAACCCAAACCCCAACAAAGGGGAGCGGTGTGCTTTGTCCCTTATCTAATAAGGGGCCGGGTTTCCAATACACTGTTCCTCCGCGGGCTCCTCAAGTTCTATGGACTTCAGCTCCATCACCTCACGCCCGCTTCAGGTTGCACATCGCGGCTACGAGCTCTTTGCGAGCTATTCTGGGCATCGAGCCCCATTTCGCATTGTGGAAGAGGCTATTCGCCTCGCACTCGCGTTCTCACCAGGGTCCATATATCAAGTGGGCGGCGCCAAATATGGCGATCATTTGGGACCGGATACCTATCCGCACCCCAAGAGGGCGTCCAAGATCGCCTCGGAGTGGTTTTATATAGTAGACGCTCGTTATTCGACCCAGTCCGGATCGGCCTCCGGAGTTTGATGCCGCTCCCTTGAAGAAACGACTCACTGGCGCCATGAGCCCGTGCCCGAGGAAGACAAAAGCGCCCATTACCGATGGGCCGGATAAGATTAATGGCTCATTCGGTTTGACCATGTTCGAGTCATGGCGACGTGCATCAAGCGGGGGGTGCAGCCGCTGCAATATAGAGGCCACCCCATGTGGGATTTCAACGGGGAAGACGATGCTACCCGGCACGGCCGTAAAGGGCCGGATTCGACCGAGGATCCGTGAAGATCCTATCCGGCTGTATAAGGGGAGAAGGAGGACTTCTTCGTCCGAACCCGTGAACGGGTTTTCTATGGTCAATCCACGAGGATGGGTAAGTGAATGCCTCAAGAGGGCTTTTACCCGTATTTTCAAGTTTAAGCTTCTCATGTTATGTCTTGGCGCAGAGTCTACGCCGGATCGTGAAGGACATGGTGAGTCCCGCCCACAGCCCGAGCACCGGAAGGGTCCTCGGTCCGCCTCCGAAGAGGATCCGGACCTTGGGGTGGAGCTAATCGACGGGGTGTATCACCAGCTAAGCATTGATGATGCGCTAGTCGCCATTACGGTGGACTACCCCGGGCTGAGTTCGGCATCCCAGGTGACCAAGACCGAAGTCCGGACACCGTTATTTTATCCTTGCCTATTCTGACCTTCGCAAACGATGGTATTTTACAGGAAGCGCCATTACGGCAGGAAGCCGAGCCTGCGGCGGCCGACTTACAGGGGTTAGGCCGAACCAACAGGAGGAAAAGGAGCACCGTGCGGGCGGAAACATCGCCGCAGAGGTATAGCTCGCTTTTGACCTTTCTGAGCAACGTTCCGAGGAAACGTCTAAGTGCTCATGATCTTCATAGGAGAAAAAAGCGCCGGCGGATCTGCGAAGCACGTGAATTGCCCCCAATCAACTCCCGCCAGCTCCAACGCCCGGATCGAGGAGGGGCAAGCGCAAGACGCGAACCGGATCCTACTCCAACGGAGGATACCGATGCATCGTCCGCCACAACGCCGGAGGTGGAGAGCGCTATGAATCATAGACGCCACGGACAGTTCTTCAAGAGGCGTGCTTTTTCCCGAGGCATTGGATGCCTTTAAAGCGAGGGGGACGCGATCTCCGGCTGCCCAAAATGGTTTTACCAGATCCACGGAGCAAAGATGTTAAAGACATACGGGTAAGGGAGTTTTAATGGTTGTATACACCAAGAGCCCCGAGACTTAAATTAGTTATGTTAACTGATTTAAGGATCATGTAAACTTTCGTGCTCTTAACGAGAAGAACGCCCACTGTCCCGGAGCTGCAAGATTGCAAGGCCCAACTTGAGGTCAAGACTTGCTGCCGCAGGAGGAGACGGAAAGACCCCTCCTGGTAACACATTTGTATAAATGAATATAAGCGCTGTGCGGCGTGCGCGTGAGTCTAATAATGACATCAGAGGTGCTGCCGAGCAAGATCCGGACAGTATCGCACTACGCCAGCTAAAAGTCGGGAAATGTGCCGAACAGAGTTCAGCAGAGAGGAACAAGCTTCAAGATGCCAATGCCAAGCTCAAGAAGAGCTGAAAGGCGACTGAGCCGAGCTGTCCGGCTCCGTTAAGGAGAATCAACGGCCGCCGCAGCATCTATAGTAGTGCTTGAGCGAACTCTCTCGTGAAGAAGAGTTCGGCGAGGAAGCGATTTGACGTGATATGTCTTGTAGGTATACTCATGGGCCATCTGCGGAGGAGATGCCCGTATCAATGGGCGATCAACTTCGAATCGTTGCGGCTGTGCGAACGAGTTCGGCAGCAATGAGTGGCGTCGTCAGCATTATGGCTATCCTCGCCCCGCTTGAGGGTCTCGGGAGCTTGCAGAGAAGCTACAGGAGGCGGCAGCGCTTCCATTTGTGGAAGGTTTTGGCCTGCCGTCAAGGTGCTGTGGAGGCTTGGGCCATGGTGAAGACGCGGTACAAGAAGGCGGATCCCAACCATATGGTCAAGTTGGACCGGTGGGGCCCGACGGAAGGAGATCCTCGTGAGTTTAGTGTACAGCCAGGTAGAACTGGCTGCTAAATTTTCCCAACGGGACTGTAAGCTAGACAGCCTGTTAGACGGGATTGAGGAGGAATACAATCAATAAACTTGACAATGTATGTTTATCCATAAAAATGACATGTGAAATGCCTTCTAGCCGGATTGTAGATCGTTTGCCGTTGCCGACCTTTTCGCTTCGACCTCGGGACCCTAGAGTCCGGAGTGTGTCCGAATACCTTTTTGGTTAATAAATAACCGTGGTATGCATGGAGACTAGGCGTAGGGGTCATCAGTTCTTTATCAGGCAAGTGCCCAACTAGTTATGTTATATTACATGGTTAGTAAGAAACATCTTCCAGGAGAATAGTTCCGTTAAGGGTTCCTTTATTTGGGTGGCATGCCCTAAGGTGCATGTCCGGACTGCCAATGGAGCGAAGAAACATCCGGGGCAGATGGAAAAATAGGTAAAAGTCATCTTTTAAATCACCGACCGAATATTCCCTTAAGAACGCTAGCTTCGGCTTCACCCGGTCGAGGTACACATCCGGTGACCCGCAGAATAATCGCAGAGGTGCTCCTTTACCACCTAGCCGAACAATCGGGAACGAGGGGTAAGCACAGAGCCAGCAACCTAGCTTGGCCAAAACTTAAGTCATATCGATGCATATAATGGTGAGTAAAAGGTACATGTGGAAGCATGACACATGTGTTGGGTATAAAACTCAGATAGTTGAGCTTCGTAAAAGAAGCCCTCAGAATGACGAAAGGGTGGCACGTCGATGTATGCAAAAATGCGAAAATAGGCCCCAAGGGATTTGTTAATTTTTAAAAGGAAAAAGAGAGATAAAAGACAGCCAAGTATAAAAGATTGGACGGGAAGGGGACGAACTCTTAGTCCGGCGCTAGGCATAGAATCGCTTGAGGCGGGCTGCATTCCATGGGTTCGCTCGAGTCGGTTGTCCGACGATTTAAGTAGACGGTACGCTCCGCCGGTCAAGCTTGGTCAATGATGAAGGGCCTTCCCATCCGGGTTTGAGCTTGTCCTTTTCTTGTCCGGCAGCGAGAACTAGTTCACCAACGTTATAGGTCTTGGCCCGTGCTTCTCTCGCTTTGATATCTTCGAGCCTCGCTGCTTTGGTAAAATGCGGAACGAGCCTTCGCGACGCCACGTTCTTCCTCCAATGTGTCCAAGATGTCCCGCCGATCAAGCTCGGCTTTCTTTCCTCGTACATGCGCACTCGAGGTGAGTCATGAATAATGTCGCAGGCAGATCGCCTCTGCGCCGATACCATGAAAAATGGTGTGAATCCGGTAGTACAGCTTAGGCGTTGTCCGCAGCCCAGAGTACGGAGTCGAGCTCCTCGACCCATTGGGTGTCTGATTTAGTGAGTGACCTCACTAGTCCGGGTTTAATGCCGCCATTATTAGACCGCTTGCTCTTTCCACTTGACCGCTGGTTTGAGGGTGATAGATCGACGATAGTCGAGCTTAATGCCCATATTTTCGCACCATGCCTTGACCTCATCGGCTGTGAAGTTCGTGCCGTTATCGGTGATGATGCTATGGGGACTCAGAACGGTGTACCACCTCTGATATAAAGTCTATCACTGGTCCGGACTCTGCCGTTTTGACCGGTTTGGCCTCTATCCATTTGGTGAATTTATCCACCATAACCAACAGGTATTTTTTCTTGTGGGTTCCCCCTTTAAGGGGCCCCACCATGTCAAGCCCCCAGACCGCGAATGGCCAGGTAATGGGTATGGTTTTGAGGGCGGTGGGTGGCATATGCTCTGATTAGCATAGAGCTGGCAATCGACGCATCGCTGGACCAAGTCCTGTGCATCTGCCCGAGCTGTTGGCCAATAAAATCCGGTACGAAACGCCTTTCCTACCAGGGCCCGGGCTGCTGCGTGGTGTCCACCTAGTCCGGCATGAATTTCAGCCAGGAGGTTTCGCCCTTCTTCTTCGGAGATACATCTTTGAAGGACTCCGGTAGTACTTTTCTTATAAAGTTCACCTCATGAACCTTGTAGGCCTTCGATCGCCGGACTATGCAGCGGGCCTCATTTTGGTCTTCGGGAGCTCCCGCCTAAGTAAGTAGGCCAGAAAGGTTCTGCCCACGCCGCGATTATCGCCATTATGTCGTGGGCGGATTGTGTTACGTTGTCTCCGCTGAGTCACCAATTGGTGCGGCTTTCTCCGGTTTGTCGCTACGGACTCCTCTTCCCACAAAGACGGATGGCTTGAAGAGCCGTTCTAGGAAGATATTTGAGGGACAACATCACGTTTACGCACCGGCGCGCGCGTAATGTCGGCCGCTTGGTTGTTATCTCGGGCTATGTGATGGAATTCGAGTCCTTCAAACCGAGTGACATTTTCGTGACAACATTACGATATGCTGCCATTTTCGGATCCTTGGCGCCAAAGTCTCCATTTATTTGGGATATTGCGAGGTTTGAATCCCCACGCACCTCTAGGCGTTGAATGCCCATGGAGATCGCCATCCGGAGACCATGTAACAAGGCCTCAGATTTGGCTGCGTTGTTGGAGTCCGTGTACATTATTTGAAGTACATATTGGATCTGTATCTCCGTGGGGACGTAAGTACAACGCCAGCCCCGATCCGCCAACATTTTGGAGCCGTCGAAGTGCATAGTCCAATTGGAGTATGCGCCGTACTTTTTAGGTAGTTCGCTTCATCCATTCAGCGACGAAGTCAGCCAAGACTTGCGACTTTATGGCTCGCCGAGGTTTGTAAGTTATGTCGAATGGCAAGAGCTCAATGGCCCATTTTGCAATCCTGCCCATTGCATCGCGGTTATTTATAATGTCATTGAGTGGTACTTGAAGCCACCGTTATCGAACACTCTTGAAAGTAGTGCCGAGCTTCGGACGCCATGAACACCGTGATATGCTATCTTTTGATAGTGCGGTAACGGATTTGCAGGGGTTAACACGGTGGATACGTAATACACTGGTTTTGAAGAGGGAATTTATGCCCTTCATTTGCTCGCTCGACGACGAGGATAGCGCCACAACTTGATGTGTTGCAGCGATGTATAACAACATCGGTTCGCCTTGATTGGGCGCAGCCAGACCGGATTTGTTGCCAATATGGCCTTTATTTCTTCGAGTCCGCAAGAGCTGCATCATCCACTGGTGTTCGTGCGCCTTTAGGAGGCGATAAAGAGGCAACGCCTTCTCCTAAACGGGAGATAAACGGCTTAAGGCTGCCACGCATCCTGTTAATTTTGTATTTGCTTGAGGTCCTTTGGGATATCCAATCGTGATGAGCCCGGATCTTGGCCGGATTTGCTTCGATTCCTCTACCGGATACAATGAAGCCCAGTAGCTTTCCGGCTGGTATGCCGAAAACACATTTCTCTGGATTCAGCTTAATGTCATATGCTCTGAGGTTGTCGAATGTGAGCCTCAAATCGTCTACTAACGTTTCGACGTGTTTTGTTTTGACGACTACGTCGTCTATGTATGCCTCGACTGTTTTGCCTATCTGGGTAGCCAGACATGTTTGAATCATGCGCTGATATGTTGCGCCGCATTTTTGAGTCCGAAGGGCATCGTGTTGAAGCGTAATGGTCCGTATGGAGTGATGAATGCCGCTTGCTTGGTTCGCTTCCGCCATCTTGATTTGATGATAGCCGAGTATGCATCCGTGAAGCACAAAGAATCGTGTCCTCGCCGTGGCATCGATAATTTGATCGATGCGGGAGGGGAAAGGATCCTTTGGGCAAGCCTTATTAAGGTCTTTGAAGTCGACGCAGAGGCGCCGGATTTGTCCTTCTTGGTACCATCACCAAATTTGCTAGCCATCCGGATGTTTGATATCTCCGATGAATCCGGCCCAATAACTTGGCTAGCTCTTCTCCCATTGCTTGTCTTTTGGGCTCGGAAAATCGTCAAGAGCCTGTTTGATTGGTTTGAATCCTTTTAGGATGTTTAGGCTGTGTTCGCCAACTGCGAGGGATTCGGGCATGTCCGAAGGGTGCCAGCGAAGATGTCCCAATTTTCCGAAGGAATTCGCGCAAGGCTTGGTGTCGACTTCGGTTCAACTGTGCCCGATGGAGGCCGCCTTTGTTGGGTCCGCGGTGGACCTGAAATTTGACTATCTCATCTCGCTGGTTTGAAGGAGGTGGACTTGGATCTTTTATCGAGTATCACGTCGTCCTGTTTACCGTGAGAGCGAAGCGCGTAAGTTCCTCTGCCGCTAAGGCTTTGGATAGTGCCTCGAGGGCTAGTGCGGTGTCTTATTTTCGCCCGAGTCTTGTGTCCGGATCAGCGACAAGAGTGATTATTCCGCTGGGCCGGGCATTTTGAGCTTCATGTACCCGTAATGGGGTATGTCTTGAAAAATTGTGAATGCCTCTCGTCCTAATATGGCATGATAGCCGCTGCTGAACGGGGCTACCTGGAACGTGACTTCTTCGGATCTGTAATTTTCCGGAGAGCCGAACACCACATCGAGTGTGATTTTTCCGGCAGCAGCGCTTCCTGCTAGGGATTATTCCTCTGAAGGTTGTGCTGCTTCGCCGACACGGCTCCAATCGATTTCCATTTTCCGCAGGGTTTCCTCAGAATGAGGTTTAGTCCGCTGCCGTCGTCCATGAGGACCTTTGTCGGTCGAAAGCCGCCCACTATGGGACTAAGTACCGGTCTTGTTTGGGGCTCGTAGTTCGAGATGTGGGCTCGTCGCTAGCGCTGAAGGTGATAGCTGTGTCGCCCATGGGTTTGCTGTTGCTACTTGGTAGACTTCGGGAGTTCGCGGATTGTTCGTTTCGATATTATTTGATGCGAAAGTCTCAAGACCGCTGACACCGTGCTGGTATTGTTGGAGTGGTTTCCGGAGCCGTAAGCTCTTCGCCACTTTTGGCCACCGCCGTAATATCCAACATGCTCGAAGGCTATGCGTTGGGATAGCTCCCCTCAGACAGAAGTTTACAGGTCCATTGAGCCATCCCTCCAAAGACGGTTCCGCTTCCTTGCCGGGTTTTTGCTTCTCGATCTTTGCATCCGGGGCCTGATTGTGAGGCGCCTTTTACATGGACTGGGTTTGGGGCGGATTATCCCAAAATTTATTTTTCAGTTTTCCGAAACTTTCCGTCGACAAGATTTTCGCACTATGGACGCCAGATCGGTGAAACGCGTAATCTTGCGACGATCGATGGCGTTCAGATTCCCTTGTCCGTGCGATTATTGCAAAATATTGAGATTATGTTCTCCTCTCGGCAGTCCTTTATCCCGTCCATAACCGGGGAGGAATCAGCGCAGAATGATGTCTTGCTTCCGAGGGCTCTTGCCGAACTAGAGATAAGTCGCATATGTCTGGGCGGGAGGGTGGAATAAAATCCGGATCCCTGCCCATCTTTGGGCTCAATGGCCGAGGGACTTCCGATTTCGGAAGCTTGATTCGCTGGAAACAGCCCAGCGAGTCCGGAGCGACGCATGACTTTAGGTTCAATGCTCTATCAAAGTCCGTACCTCCGGGGGAATCCGGCGTGGAGGGTTCGGGAGTCCGGACACAGATTGTTTTCAACAATGACAACGAGTTGCCGAGTTGTTCTTCTACCACTTCGATGTGGTGGGTAATCTGGGGAGAGTTAATCTCTCTCAGATCGGTTCTAAGCCCAATCTGATTGTAGTCTGTTGCGACTCCCAGAGCGGCGATGCGATCCAAGAGCTCGTTAACAGACGAGAGCTCGATTGGATCTAACTGTTCGGCAGCTTTAGGGCTGACTCGAAGATTGCTTTCGACGACTTGAGAAGTCATTGCCGAAACGACGGCCGGACAGGCGGTCATAAGGAAACCGCCGAGCCGGATTGTCTGACCAGCGGCCAGGGCCCCTTCGGTGAGGACACCGTCTTTGAAGACGGGTAAAAGCATCCGCTCTATCGGCGACGACACAGAGGAACTCTCAATGAAAGCACCAATGTCGGTGTCAAAACCGGCGGATCTCGGGTAGGGGGTCCCGAACTGTGCGTCTAGGCGGATGGTAACAGGAGACGAGGGACACAATGTTTTTACCTGTGTTCAGGCCCTCTCGATGGAGGTAATACCCTACGCCCCGCTTGATTAATATTGATGATATGGGTAGTACAAGAGTAGATCTACCACGAGATCAATGAGGCTAAACCCTAGAAGCTAGCCTATGGTATGATTGTTGAGATATAATGTTGTGTCCCACGGACTCACGGCCCTCCGGTTTATATAGACACCGGAGAGGCTAGGGTTACACAGTCGGTTACAATGGTAGGAGATCTACATATCCAGATTGCCAAGCTTGCCTTCCACGCCAAGTAAAGTACCTTGGGACACGAGCCGGAGTCTTCAATCTTCTATCTTCGTAGTCTGGGAGTCCGGCGGATATTGATAGTCCGGCTACCCGGACACCCCCTAGTCCAGGACTCCCTCACCCCTCTTTAGGGAAGATCCATCTAGGATATCATCAATACCCCCTTGTGGGAAGATCCATCTAGGATATCATCAAGACCTCCTCTTGGAGATGAACCTTACCTTGTATCTTTCCTTTTGTTGTTCATGTACCTTGTGATCTTGTGTGTTTGATTGTCTAGTGGATGTGTGATTGGACTTGTTCTTGAGTGTTTCCCCTTGTGATTTCTCCCCGTTCTTCCCCGTGTTCATCGTGTTCTTCGAGGGATCCCGCTCCAAACGTGAAAGATCGACGAATTAGGGTTCCACCCTACATCATACGGTATCATGAGCCACGTTGATCACGTTTTTGGAGTCCCTCCCACCGTTTTCTAGCCTTCTTTTGCTTGATTTCGTCCTAAATCCGAAAATCCCCACCGAAAATCCCCTCAAATTTTGCCCCGAAAATCATCCATTTCCGCCCAAAAATTCGTCTCCACGAGCAAATCCCGAGCAGTTTGACCTGCCCGGATCATCCGGAAGAGCTCCCGGATCATCCGGATCCACCCGGATCAGCTGGACCATCTCCCGGATGTCCGGACGCCCCAGAAAACAGAACCGGCGCTGACGAACCCGGATCATCCGGATTTCCTCCCGGATCATCCAGACCAAGCCCGGATCATCCGGACCTCCTCCCGGATGTCCGGTTAACCCTGAAACTGACACTAACAGATTTTTGTTTTGGCCATAACTAATTCATTCGGAGTCCGATTTTGACGTTCTTTAGCTCGTTTTGAAGCTATTGACATCCCCCATCCCACAAAAATACCACCAACATCATTTGACTCCATCATATTTTCTGAAATTTGGCAAGTTTGCCTAGGCCCTCCACCATATCATCCGCATTACCACCACCGACTTCCGCAACCTAACCCATTTTGTTCGCCATTGCATATGTGGTTGTTTGAGTTGTGATTTGAGTCTCCTAAGGTTTTTAGGCTACTTAGGGACAATTGCTTCTTCATCAACCACCACCACCACTTCCGCATAACCTTGCCCAGCATACATCACCCCCAACTTAACCCAATTTTGTTTGAGCTTGTTTGAGTTGTGGCTTGTGTCTCCTAAGGTGTTTCGGCTACTTAGGAACGGCAACTTCAACTACGACTCGTGTATAGCCCATCATTACACTTTCGCATTGCCTAGTGCAACACCACCACCGCTTTCCGCTACCACCATTTTGACATTTGTCATTTGAGATTTTGAGTTTGCGGTTTTTCCGTTTCCTAAGGTGTTTCGGCTACTTAGGGACGAGTCTCCACCATCTTGGTATCTACACCAAGAACACCGCCACTCATCATCGTAAAGGACGGTAACCTCGACGACACCTTTGTATATTCCCTTGCAATTGCATTGTTAACCCCTAGCCCATTTTGCGTTACTTGCCTATCGAGACTAGCCATTTGAGTATTGCCGGCAACGTTACTTGTGCACATTAGTGATCCACCATCCATTGCATACATACCATATCATCTTGGTATCATATCATCCATTTTGCTTCAAGTTTGTTCCCGCATATACACAATTGCTATCTTGGTTTGTGCATTGTGCAAAAGTGGCCATAGAAAAAAAAAGAGAAAAAGCTTTTAAGCAAAAAGAGAGAAAATAGCTCGTGAGAAAGTGCCATAGCATCATACCCCATTGCACATAAGATTGTCAAATCTACATCATATGATATCATGCTTGAGAGAAACACCGGGAACCATACATACATAGCATACTTGGGATAGAAGAATATCCAGTTTGCATCTTATAGGTTGTGCAATGGTGTCGTATCCGCCTATGGAGCAATCGTGCTAGCGTCTCTCTTGAGTTGTGCAACACGAGCGTTTTCCGTGGACTCCACATTTTGTGCTCATTCCTTGGTTGCACGACCCCATTTATCTATCCGTGTGTGTTTCATGTACCATTTGCTATTGGTCTACTTGTTTCACTTGCGAATTTGTGAATCTTTTTCAACATTATTGACTCTTGCTAACATTTTGCATCAAATTTTTGTGCCACTATCCTCACCGAGCTCTACCATAAGCCTTTACTTGTAGGTGTGAGTGAACAAGTCCGGTACCAATTCCACTATTCTTTCATCTCACATTGAGTGAAACGAGATACATCCTCAACTTTGGGAAAAGGTAACTTGGTATTGTTTATCTCATTTCCTACTCACCTCTACTCGAGTCTTGTGATGGATAGGCAAGGCATTTCATCTTCGGTCTACACCAACAACGACGAGTTCGATGCCATGAACAACAACTCCGACGCCAAGATGCAAGCTAAAATGGAGGAGATCAAAGCCCTCATCAACTCCTACAAGCGATCTTCCTCATCTTCGAGAAGATGCTCAAGAGCACATGCTTCCGAGCTACCATCTCCGGCAAGATCACATCAGCATCGACACCATCACCAACAAGAACGTGAAGGTCAAGAGCTCAACACCAACAACCGCCAATGACTTCACCATCTCCTTGGCATCTTCGCCAAGCGACTTCAAGGCATCTTCGCCACGGACATATGGCATCTTCGCCAACAAGAACCTCAAGACTACACTCAAGAGAAGCTACCCAAGCTCAAGTCCGCGACTTCCACGAGCTACTACGACCTCGACACCGACCACAAGATTCCTTTCTATGCGACTCAAGAACCCGAGGAGTACCTCGAGTGGGAGCGTTTGATGGACGACTACCTCAAGCTACATCAAGTTCGTCCCGAAGATCAAGTGAAGTGCGCCACAATAAACTTCCACGACTACGCCTCGACATGGTGGCTTCACACACCTTCGGAGAGCTACGAGATGAGTTGGCCCAAGACGAAGAGAGCTTTATGGCGAGAGTTTTTGCCTCCAACCTACACGGAACAACTTCGACGCCAATTGGAGAATACCACCCAAGGATCCAAGTCCATCGACAAGTACTTCAAGGAGATGATGATTGCCTTTGCGACGAGCGGCGTGGATTTAACCCCATTTCGATGAAGTTCCACTTCATGATGGGATTGCACAACGACATATCCAAGACCATCTTCCTCGAGAACTACAAGTCCATCGACGACTACTACATTGGTGCTCTCAAGCGGAACAAGAACTCATGAAGGCCAAGGCTTTTCCACCCCAAGCAAACTTCACGGCGACCAAGCTCTACGACAAGCATGAGGCTAGTACCACCAAGATGTCCAAGCCCGACGAGCTCCAAGATGATACTCCCAAGTGCGACTTCACCGCCATCCCTCTTTGTGGCATTGATGATGCCGAGTCTACTTCGACTCTTTTTCAAGACGGTGCGGCGACGAGTTCGACTACGGAGACCTTCAAGAACCAAGCTTTGGAGGCGAGCGACAAGGTGGCGAGCAAGGATGATGCTTCCATCTTAGGAGGCGAGAGTGATGATGTGCCATCTTCGGCCTTCATCCACGACGAGAGTGATGATGTGCCATCTTCGGCCTTCATCCACGGCGACCACGACGAGATGGTTGAGCATGGGACTTTCCCTTCGACCATGGTGACGTATGATGACTTGAGTGACTTGTGCCACCATATTGAGAGTGAGAGTGACTTCACCACTAGCCCCATATATGAAGAGTTGCCACAATTCCCATGTGAGGAGAGCCACAACCCCCACCACTTGAGTGAGATGAGTGACTCCACCATATGTGAGATTGAGTGCACCTATCTTGAGGGAGTGAGTGAACCACCACATAGAGAGAGTGAGATAGTTGATAGGTAATGTGAGGCCACTTTCAACACTAACGACTTGACCTCTACCTCTATTGTGTATTCTCATTTGGTGCTAGGTCCCATATATGATGACGTGCCGATCCTCGACGACTTCGTCCTCCCTTTGGACATGACGATGGCCATGGTGGAATATGATGCACCCCCCACATGGTTCCATCAAGATGAAGATGACCACCATTTGGTCTTTCCCACCTCACCTACACCACTTGAGTGGAATGACAAAGGTAACATAGGTGAAGGTGATGCTCTAGTCCCACTAGTGGACATTCTTGACATTGATTGCTTGCATGATGTTGATCCACCTATTGCCATGCTACATGCTAGTATGATTTCCACATGCGATGATTTGCCCATTTATGATGAGTATGATGATTCTATTGTGGAGTCTATTAGTTGTGATGCCATGTTACATAGGATTTCTTGTGACAATTCTTTAGGTCACATCATGTTTGATAATCCGCTTGACTTGTCATATGCTATGCATGAGATCAACCATATGTCTTATTTGCAATCTCTTCATAGTGACTATGCATATGCCATTAAAATAAACCCAATTTGCACATATGGCATAGATGACAAGCCCACGGTTATTGGCATTTGTTTTTCTTGTGATGATATTGATATGCTCCCTTTGCATCATTTATCTCATATGCCATGCCATGACCACCTAGCTTCGAATATGCATTGTTTTGGATGTTGTCCATTTTCTCCATGTGATGTTTCCGATATTGCTCATGAGGAGACCCCCATAGTTTCCTCATACATTTTAGGAGATTTTGATCCATCCCATCCATTGCATGATCCCAATACGTGTGTGCACCATATGCTCCCCATGAATAAACATGCTTTTGATGTGCCATATACTTGTTTGCTCAATTTGTGTCCCCATCGTGTCATACATAATAACTATTCTTTCATGATGGATGACATGTTCCTATACCATGCATCAAATTTCTTTGAGCGATGCCTATCTTGTGCTAACTCACACGTGCACATACACATCATGATGGATGATGTGTACATTTACCACACACACAATTTCTTTCGTTTGTGTCTCTTTTGTGTAGGTACCCATGCATACTTTTCAACTTCGCAATCCCACGAGTTGACAAAACGAGCTCTTGAGAGCAATGACGATTTGGGACCCCGTGGACTATCCTTACCACCGTTCCCTTCGCGCAAGGACTACGCGCAACTCCTCTACTTGGCTCTCACACGGCTATGGGCCATTTACCACTTCTCACATTATGCTCATTTACCGTGTTCACTTTGCATGCTATGCTTGCTTCTATGCCTTTGCCATGCAATCGTGACCCTTGCTTGCATCTACCCATGTTTCATCATGCTCCTTCTATGTGTATTTGCATGCTTGGTGGAGATCCTTGTTGCTATTGCCATGTTTATCATGTGCCCCATGCTATTGTCCTCATATCTTGCTTTCATGCCTGTGCTATGACATGTGAATTACTCATGCCCACCATTTGCACCAATGACATGTTTGCCATGATTCCTTCTAGTATGTTGCATCTTCGCACTACTAGCTTGCTTAACTTGATTGGTATGATTGCTCACTATGTTGCATCACCCATGTTCCACTACTTGCTTTCTTGGGTTGATGACATATATGCTCATGCCTCTCACATGATAGATCTTGCTTTGACTTGCCATTATCACATTCCCATGCATCATGATATATATGCCTTGTGTGCTGCATCCAATTCTTGGACTACTTGCTACTATCATACGGTTGGTTGCACCAATATCATTTCTTCACATATGTCATGTCCCTTTGCTTGTCACATGCTTGACTTGATTGCCTCACACATGATGAACAATTGCTCTTTCTATTGTGTTGAGTGCCACGATATCTTCACTACACCCTATGCACATTATGCTTGGATTGTCTTGCACTTGCCACATGTGTTTAGACATTTCACTATATTTGGTGTTGTGAATGACTCTTATGCCTACCATAGACCGTTCATTGAGCTCTTTATGCATGCTTGCTATGACCTTGAGGTAGATGCTTGTTCACTTATCACATATATTTGCATCTTGACCTCCCATTTGCATGCTTGTTCCCATGATATACTTGATTGTGCTCAATTTATATGCTCAAATGCCATGCCACACTTCTTTGTCAAACCATATGCTATGCTTGATGACAACACTTGTTGGGTGAATCACCTCTTCAATGCTTGGTTTTGTTCTTACGACAACCACATCTGTTTTTCCAAGTGCTTGTTATCTTCACTACTTTTGAAGGAATTACAAGACGATGCGACATTGGAGAGTGCCCATTTGGAACTACAAGATGACGAATGCTTGGTGATCGTCCACTTCTACACGACGACATCATCTCTTTCCCATGGTGATTTGGATTTCGATCCGAGGTCGGATCTTTCCCAAGGGGGAGGGGATGATGCCGAGCATCCTACGGACATCACCACGTCAAGAGCCCATTTGGCAAGTGACACGTGCGACATCTACTTCACATACACAAAGGTGAATCATCTCCTTTACACGTGCTCACTTGACACTCTCGAGGATGGTATACTACTTGACACTCCTTACGTGTGCATGCATAGGTATTGTCGGACCTTCACGGATGTCAAGGAGGAGTGCAAGCGCCAAGGAACGACTACACCATCCGCGAGGGAAGCATGGAAGAGAAGATGAAGAAAGGAGAAGAAGACGGAGCGGTCGAGAGCAGGCGGACATCCGGACCCCGTCCGGATCATCCGGCTCGGCGGATCATCCGGTGCCCCCCGGGATCATCCGGACAATTCGTCCGACGACAACAGAAGCTGCCCGACGAAGCCGGATCATCCGGACGGTCGCCCGGATCATCCGGACCCCCGACACCCGGATCATCCGGGCCACCATCCGGATCATCCGGACCCCGCATGCGCGCGTGACTTGGGCCGAAGCCCGTGTACCCCTTCACCCCTTGGGCTATAAATAGACCTCCTCCACCTCCTTTATAGGGTTAGCAAAGTGATAGCTCATTCTTAAGTGAGCTTTGCTCCTACCTATCTCTACTCTTGAGAGAGAGAGACCACTACTCCATTGGAGGCCAAGACCTCCATCTAGGAGAAGATCCCTCATGGATTCAAGACCCTCTTTAGGGAAGATCCATCTAGGATATCATCAAGACCCCTTGTGGGAAGATCCATCTAGGATATCATCAAGACCTCCTCTTGGAGATGAACCTTACCTTGTATCTTTCCTTTTGTTGTTCATGTACCTTGTGATCTTGTGTGTTTGATTGTCTAGTGGATGTGTGATTGGACTTGTTCTTGAGTGTTTCCCCTTGTGATTTCTCGCCGTTCTTCCCCGTGCTCATCGTGTTCTTAGAGGGATCCCACTCCAAACGTGAAAGATCGAAAAATTAGGGTTCCACCCTACGTCACTATGATTCCCCCATAAGTGGGGATGAGACTCCGGATAGAAAATAAAAAAAGGAGGCCAAAAAGAGCCCAAAAAGAAAAATAGAAAATAAAAAAGGGGAAAATAAAAAAAGGAAAAATGAGAGAAAAATAGAGAAGGGGCAATGTTATTATACTTTCCACACTTGTGCTTCAAAGTAGCACCATCTTTTTCATATAGAGAGTCTCCTTTGCTTTCACTTTCATATAACTAGTGGGGATTTTTTGATGAGGACATCAATACCATTGTTACACCCACAGCCCCTACTGCTACATATACTGGACTAATTACTAGAGCTCGCGCATGCCAATTAAATTATCAGGTACTTTCGTTTCTTGGTAATGATTCTAATGTTCATGAGAATATGATGCTGCCTAAATTGGATACATTTGTTTTGCTTACAAATGAAGGGCCTAGCTTGGAGAAGGATGGACATTGGAGCACGAACAAGCATGGAGATGATGGCATGCGCAAGGGGAACAAGTACGGAGTTACAAGTGATGATTTCAGGACTTTGAAGCCACCATAATGGGTGCATGAAGCCTTGGACAAAATATACAAGATGCCACTTCATAAATTTCGTCCCGAGGCTATTCTAGGTGCTGCGTCACCTTATTATTGGGCCAGGCCCATGTATTTTCGAAATACATAAGTATAGGCTATTTTTAGAGTCCGTATGTGTGGGGAAACAAGAGATAGGGTTGATTTCGGACCCCTCCACCAAGGGCCACGAAATTCCCCACTCTTCCTCCATATATACAGCCCTTAGGGCATCGTTTAGACTTTGGGTTTTGTTTAGATTAAAAGTTCGCCATAGCTACAACTTCGCGTACTTCGTTTGTGTTCAACGACCAGACAAAGGCCTCACAGAACCCCACCTTGATCAATAAAGTTTCCATCTTATATTCGCAATATCTAGATTGCAATCTCAGTTTCTTGCTTGTTCTTCGTTTGCTCGCAGGAAACAGACCCTCGTGGTCAGGTTGATCATGACCCGGCGTGGTCACTAACCTCTCGGAGTTAGTTTAGCGATTGCTAAGGCGCGACGTTCTTGCACGTTCGTAGTTGGATCGTCAAAGTCGACTTCCACCAAAGCGAAATCCATCATCTCATCGAAAGACGGGACACCTTTGCCTCTATAAAGTGGTATCAGATTTCCAAGTTGCTTGGTGAGATTTTACAGTTTTTCCTTTAGATCGAGTCTGTTCTTCATACCAACAGTCCATGAAAAAGCCACACAAAAAAATTAGGGCTAGTTCATCATATCCGAACCAATCTGAGCCTTTGCATAATCTTTTTAGGGTTTTGCTTTGTTGAATTTGCGGTTGCATCGTCGTGTCTAGTTGCTGGTCTTAGCGTCTAGTCTTTTAGAGTTTCGAGTTCTGGTCATAAGTTGTCACGCCGCCACCGCACCATCATCATCGCCCCTGCCACCTACCACCACCGCTCCGAATCCATATCCATATACCACCACCAATCCGTATCCATATACCACCAGCGATCCATATCCATATACTACCACCGCTACCACCACCGCTGCCATATACCACCGCCGCTGCTATATACCACCACCATATATCCACCACCAATCCGAGTCCCTTGCATATTAGGTTTGTTTTCGAGTTCCATCTAATTTCCGATTCGTGTTTCCTTGTCTGAGTAGGTTTCGGGAAAAAAAGAAAAAAAAGAGTCTGGAAACCACCCTCCGTTTTGGTCCAAAATTTTCCAAAAACGCACTTGACAAAAAAATTCTGGATATCCTATTTTTAGGTGTTTCTAAGCGTATTGAGACAGTCGCCGTTATAGAAAGTTTTTTTTTACCCGTTTCCAGTTTTTGGGTCTGGGTAGTCAAAAAAAAATTTGGTTGAAAAAATTTCGTGCCTATCCTGTTATCTTGACTTGAGAAGAGTTTTGAGACACTCGCCATTATAGTGATTTTCGAAAAAAAGGAGCGAAAAAAAAGAGCGCAAAAAAAGAGTGAAAAAATTCAGAGTGCGCTTCCCCCTTGTTTCCATGCAGCGTCGTGATTTTGTTAGTGTTCTAGGCTCGCGTCTCTAGCACAGTCTAGCCTAGGACCAGCACAGTACCGTCATTGAGCGTTTATTCAACTTTGCATCTCTGAATTGATTATTGCTGACCCTTTTTTGCTACCATATTATAAGCCTTCCCAACTTCACATACATCTACGTTGATGTACGGCGGAACCCTAGGGGCCGATCTTTCACGTTTGGAGTGGATCCTACGGGGAAACACGAAGAACGCGCGGAAGACACAAAGGGGAAAACAAGGGGAGAGAGGAGGGAATCACTCAACCGACAAGTATCGATCACACAAGGGCTAGATCACCGAACACAAGAGGTAGCACAAGATTCAAAATCAACAAAGGAAAGATACAAGAGTAATCGTTCTTCTCCGAGAGGAGGTCTTGAATCCACGAGGGGATCTTCCCGTAAAGGGGTCTTGAATCCAAGTGGATCTTCTCCGAAGAGGCCGCGGTCTCTCACGAGGAGGAGATCCGATGGATGAGCGAGTCTCTATCTCACAAATGAGCTAAATCAACGCTAACCCTAACTAGGAGGAGGTGGGGGAGTATATATAGTCTAAGGGGCGAAGGGGTACATGGGACTCAGCCCAGATGCGTTGCACGTAGGCAGGGGGGCGGATGTCCGGGCGTCGGGCCGGATGTCCGGGCCTTCCTGAGACGCCGGATGTCCGGGCTGGCGGGCTGGATGTCCGGGCTGGAGCGGCCGATTCTTCTGCTCTCTGGATAACATGCGCCGGATTTCCGGGCAGGCGTCGGATGTCCGGCCCGTCGCGGGGCACCGGATGTCCGGGGGTCGGCCGGATGTCCGGCCGCTGTAGAGTCGCCTGGCTTCTGCCTCTCTCTGGTCTTCTTCTGGTTGGTGGTGCCGGATGTTCGGGCTCCTGCCAGATGTCCGACTGCTGTAGCTCCGCGGCAACTCCACTTGAGGCACTTCTTGATCTGCTTCCGTGTGGACTTGTCCTATGCTTCGAGCATCTCCAAGGTTGTCTCCTCGGTTCCTGAGCATACATAGTGTCTTTGCATTAGGTAGCAACCATGTCTCGTACAAGTGGAAAGGGGAAGCATTTAGGAACGGGTTCACCTTAGGTCCAATGGCGTAAGCTCGAGGTCTCGTCATATGTCCACTTGGGGCTTGGGGAGTAGTCGGAGTGTACATGGGGATGAGCGTGGGATGCTCCGCATCATACGTCGTGCGTTTGACTCTCCCTGGTAATCGCTTTATCCAAGCTTTGAGAGTTTTGACTACAACGATTACCGATCACCTCCTGCTGCTGGGTAAGAACTGGTAAGAATTTGAGATTTGCTTGACGGGTTTGTGATACACCACCACCTATTCCTAGTAGTCTATAGGATCATATTCTTGTTTGTTTCTATTTGCTGCTAACCATGGTAGGATCACAAGCCGATGAGACTGATTGGGAGAACCTGAAAAACAAACAGCTACATGATAAATTTCAGCAAATGATGAGTGGACAGGTGCAAGATGTGCTAAACAGATTTGAAGAGGCCATTGAGAAGATAGATGGCATTGAGAAGACGTTCGAAACAAAGCTTGATAACAAGTTTAATGAATTGCTTGCGCGTCTTCCACCACCGGCTGCACCTGCCGCACCTCTGCAACAACAACAACAACAACAACAACAACAACAACAACAACAACAACAACAACAACAACAACAACAACAACAACAACAACAACAACAACAACAACGACTACCTCCACATCGCGAAACAGCCCTCCGCCGAGCGACCCGTGTTCCTCTTCAGCCTGGCCAAACTGTTGGTGCTGCTGTTGATAATTCTGTGGCTCGTGTTGCTGATGGGGAGGAGGATGAGTATGCGGGCGATTATGAGGATGAGGCTGATCAAAATCAGAACTATGTGCATCCACTAGCACCACCACCAGCAGGTCGACCTTAGGTATATAATCGCAATGGTAGGCCTGCACCACCACCTCAGGTACGAGATCATGACCATGTTCCTAAACTGAAATTGAATATTCCACCATTTGAGGGTAGATATGTTCCTGATATATATCTTACTTGGGAGTTAGAAACTGAACAACGTTTTACATGTTTGCAATGTCCCGAGGAGAGACGGGTTGCTGCTGCTGTTTGTGCTTTCACTAGTTTTGCATGTGTATGGTGGTCTGAACATTGTAGATTATATCCTATTCCAGCTACTTGGGTTGCTTTGAAAACTGCTATGCGTAGTCGTTGGGTTCCACCATATTATCAACGTGAATTGCTTCAAAAATTACAGCATTTAAGACAACGAAAAAATTCTGTAGAAGAATATTACCAGGAATTACAAACTGGCATGATTAGATGTGGTATTGTTGAGGAGAATGAAGCTATGCTTGCACGTTTTATGGGTGGATTAAATAGAGAGATTGATGCGGAGCATCCTACGGTCATCCCCATGGACACTACTTCGACTACTCAAGCTCCAAGTGGACCCATGACGAGAGCTCGAGCACGTGCTATTCAATCCGAGGTTAACTCTCTCCATGTTGAACTTCCCTTTGACCCACTTGAGACATGGCTACTACCTCAAACGGAGATGCTTTGTGTGCTTAGGTACCAAGAAAGTAACCAAGGAGAAGTTATGATGCAAGATGAACATCGAGAGCATGCAGACGATCTGCCCAGCCCAGAAGGACCGAAACAACCGCCCAACCACCGCCCATGCGGAACAACCGGCCAGCTACCGCCCAACAACCGGCCCACCTTCTGTGATCGAGCGGAGCATGGCCTGTGCTGCACCGGTTTTACCGGTTTCTGCCCAAAGACCGGAACAACCGCAACGACAACCGGTACAACCGCTGGCCCCTTCGACGTCCATCTCCAGAAGCCAGCGCCTGACCTCCCAGCGGTAGTACCGCCTTCCACGTCCGGTACTTCCACCCTGCATGAGTTACCAGCGGAACAACCGCCCACATGACTGGTACTACCGGCCTGCCTGCGCGCAGTGCAAGGGGTTTTCACCCCATGTATCCTCTCCCACTTACCCCTTCGTGGCTTAGCACTATATATACTCGTCTCCTCGCTTCGTATTAGGGTTAGCATTGGTTTAGCTCATACTTTGTGTGAGAGCCTTGCTCATCCACTTGGTTACTTCTCCTCGGAGCTCACGACCTCTTCGGAGAAGATCCCCCAAGCGGATTCAAGACCCCTTCAAGGGAAAACCACCAAGACCTCCTCACGGAGAAGAACGGCTACCTTTTTATCTTTCCTTTGTTGATTTTGAATCTAGTGCTACCTTATGTGTTCGATGATCTAGCCCTTGTGTGATTGATTACTTGTCGGTTTAGAGTTCCTCTCGTTCCTCCCCGTGTTTTTCCGTGTGTTCTTCCGCTCGTTCTTCGTGTTCCCCATAGGATCCACTCCAAACGTGAAAGATCGTCCACATAGGGCACCGCCCTACATCATCTTGGTATCATGAGCCACGTTGATCACGTTTTTGGAGCCCCTACCCCGTGTTTTCTAGCTTGATTTTGTTGTTTTCGTCCTAAATCCGAAAATCCCCACCAAAAATAGCCCCAAATTTTTTTGTGATTTGTTGGTTTGATGATGTTTTGTTGATTTTGATCTGTGGATTTGCTTGGTTTCAAGTGGATCTAGCATCCCTCCAAGTTTCCCCACCTTCCATCCACGAAATCCATCCAATTTTGCCCCCGAAATCATCCATTTCCGCCCCACAATCCCGCCCCGATTCGATCTGTGACGAATCCCGACACGAGCGGTACAACCCCCCCCCAAGTGGTACCACCGCTGAGTACCACAAGCGGTACTACCGCCCATCCGAGCGGTACTACCGCCCATGCCAGTTTCAGCATTCTGAGTTTCACCATTTTCATCATAACTTCCACATCCGGAGTCCGATTTTCGCGTTCTTTAGCTCGTTGAGAAGCTATTGACATCCCCCATCCACCTAGATAGGCTACAATATCATTGGGCACCATCTAAGTTTCCGAAAATTGGCATCTTTGCCTAGGTCTTTCACCACATCATCCGCGACACCACCTCCGCTTTCCGCTACCACCATTGTTGCTTTTGGTCTTTGAGAATTTGAGTTGTGGTTCCCGTGTCCTATTGTGTTTCGGCTATATAGGTATGGTTCGACGTCAACATCACAACCGCTCATCTTTGCCAAGGACTCATCATCGCCAAGGACGGTAACCTCGACGACATCTTTGTCATCTCTCGCGATTGCATTGATACCCCCACATGGCCTTACTTTTGCGTAGCTTACCCATCGAGACTAGCCATTGAGTATTGCCGGCAACATGACTTGTGCACATTAGTGATCATACCCCATAGCATACATACCATACCAAAGTGGTGCAATATCTTGGCATCAACTTGTGTGTCACAAAGTTGTCATCGCATACACAATTGCTATCTTGGTTCGTGAAGTTTTGCATGAGAAAAGAGCTCAAAAGTGAGAGAGCCACCCAAGATTTTAAGCAAACAAGAGAAAGATAAGCAAAGAGCTTATAAGCAAGAACCATAGCATCATACTACATTAAGATTGTCACATAAGATCATCTTGGATCATAGCACCGAAATACCATACATATAGCATACTTGGGATAGGGATCGTTGCATTTTTGCCTAGTAGGTTGTGCACAAGCTCCGTATCCGCCTATTGTGCAATCGTGCTAGCGTCTCTCTAGTATTGTGCAACAAGAGCATTTTCGTGGACTCCACATTTTGGCTCACTTTTGGTTTGCACAATCCCACTTATCTATTTGCGTGTGTGTTTCTGTGTACCACTACTTGCTTGGTCTACTTGTTGCATTTGCAAATTTGCGAATCTTTTTCAACATCTTTGAGTCAAACAAACGATTGCAATCAATTTTGTGCCACCATCCTAACCAAGCTCCACCATAAGCTTTTACTTGTGTAGGTGTGAGAACCGACAAGGATTGGTACCAATAGTGCTATTTCATTGTCCGCATTTGAGTGAACTTGATTCATCATCAACATCGGTCAAGGTACATTGGTATAAGTTCTTCTCCTTCTACCACTCACATTTTGCTTGGAATGATGAATAGGCCGAGTACTTCTATCAACCCACTCTTCATCGAGCAAGACGACGACATGTCATCATACGTCACCAAGAGCCACCTCTTTGGTGCACAACGAGCGTTGCATCAAGAGCAACAAGCTATGAACGAACGCATCGACAACCTCGCCACCGACTTGCGACTCTCCGAGCAACGTACCAAGGACTACTTCGACAACAAGCTCGACGCGCACAAGCAAGAGAACGATGCAAGAATGGACGAGATCCGCGCCTTGTTGGTGAACCGGCCTCCTTCTACATCGTCATACTCAAGACGGAGCCACTCAAGTCGACACTTCGACGACTCCTTCTCCTGCTCAAGTACACCGTCATCAAACACTCTTCGACGAGCCGCACGTCAAGATCGTCATGCATCTCGCAACCCACTACATGTCAAGCATTCACAAGAACAAGCCGATGAGCAAGTCCCTCATCCTCAATCAAATCATGTCGCTTTTGCCCAAGCTCAAGAACGACAACGTCTTCGTCAAAAAGAAGAAGAAGAACGAGCGTGTCTACACCAAGAGCAACAAGACGCCGAGGCTCAATGTCTTCAACAACAACAATGAGAAGCACAAGCTCTTGAGGCGGAACGTGCCCTTCAAGAATCAAGTCGAGCTATCGCCACCCGCAATCGTGAACGGCGCAATCAAGAGGAAGCCCTTCGAGAAGAAATCCAAGAGAGGAACTACCAACCGTGTGCGCAACGTCAAGCTCCACAAGCTCCTCCACAAGCTCGTCAAGCTCCACCTCAACCTCAACAAGAGCAAGTTGATCATGGACTTCTTCCACGCCAAGAGAAATATGAGGATGATTACCCTCCACGTCAAGGGCGTCATCATCACCATCGCCAACAATACAATGAAGAGCAACGCTATGGCAAGCTCAAATTCACAATGCCCAAGTTCAATGGAAGCAAGGATCCCGAAGAATACCTCTCATGGGCATTGAAGGTCAAAAAAATCTTTCGTTTGCACAACTATGAGGAAGAGAAGAAGATCGCTATGGCATCACTTGAGTTCCAGGACTATGTGCACATATGGTGGGAACAAGTCCTTGAGCGCCGAGAAGCAAGAGGTGAACCCCCAATCACCACTTGGGCTCAAATGAAGGATGTCATGCGAGCACGTTTTGTGCCAACCTACTACAACCGCGATCTCTTCAAGAAGCTACAACTCCTCAAGCAAGGAACAAAGAGTGTTGAAGAATACTAGAAGGAAATGGAGATAGCCATGATTCGAGCCAATGTCATGGAAGATGATGAGCAAACTATGGCACGAGTCTTGAATGGACTCAATCATCCCATCAAGAAGATCGCCGACTTCCAACCCTACTCCAACCTCATCGAGCTCGTGCATCAAGCTACAAAGGCGGAACCTCAAGTGCAAGATGACTTCAAGTACGCCAAGTACTCATCCAAGACCTACGGCTTCTCCAACAACCAAGCTTCAACAACTACTCCAAGTTCGACATCAACCAAACCTTCTCCAAGCAACGACGACAAGCCAAGTTACAAGAAAACTTCATCAAGTTCAAGTCGTCTTCCTCCTACTACAAGCAACTTCTAGCCGCGTGCTTCTTCATCTACTCCGACCGATGAGACCGTCAAGACAAGCTCCTTCAAGTGTTTCACTTGCGGCGGCCGAGGCCACAAGTCCTATGAATGCACAAACAAGCGCACCATGATCCTCAACGACAATGGCACATATGGAAGCTCATGAGCAAGTGGAACAACCGCCCACATGACTGGTACTACCGTCCTGCCTGCACGCAGTGCAAGGGGTTTTCGCCCCATGTATCCTCTCCCACTTACCCCTTCGTGGCTTAGCACTATATATACTCGTCTCCTAGCTTCGTATTAGGGTTAGCATTGATTTAGCTCAGATTTTGTGTGAGAGCCTTGCTCATCCACTTGGTTACTTCTCCTCGGAGCTCACGACCTCTTCGGAGAAGATCCCCCAAGAGGATTCAAGACCCCTTCAAGGGAAGACCACCAAGACCTCCTCATGGAGAAGAACGTCTACCTTTGTATCTTCCTTTGTTGATTTTGAATCTTGTGCTACCTTATGTGTTCGATGATCTAGCCCTTGTGTGATTGATTACTTGTCGGCTTAGAGTTCCTCTCATTCCTCCCCGTGTTTTTCCGTGTGTTCTTTCACTCGTTCGTCGTGTTCCCCATAGGATCCACTCCAAACGTGAAAGATCGTCCACATAGGGCACCGCCCTACATTAGAGATTCAGACCATTCTAGAGTATAAGGAGTATACTAATATCACTCGTTTATTTCATCTTGCTTGTAAAGCTGAACGTGAAGTGCAGGATCGACAAGCATTGGCACAAACTAACTTTTCTGCAGGTCGACCTTCATCATGGACACCGTGTGCATCTTCTACTTCAACTGCACTAGCACCTCCATCAGGTGCCATCTCTAGCCATGATACAAGAAAGCAGGCACAACCACCATTATCTGCCAAGAGCGCACCTGCCGGGCTTGCATAGAGCTCTTCTTCTTCCATGGCATCAACAGGGCACACAAGTGATATTATTTGTCGTCGTTATAAGGGAAGAGGTCACTATGCGCGAGAATGCAAATCTCAGCGTGTGATGATTGCTACTGAGGATGGTGGGTATGAGTCCGCTAGTGACTATGATGAGGAGACTTTGGCTCTTATTACACGTGAAGAACACGGTGGAGATGATTCTGATCATGAAACGCAATACATGGCTCCTGACGATGCTGACAGGTATGAATGTTTAGTTGCTCAATGTGTTTTGAGTGTGCAGGTCACACAAGCTGAGCAAAATCAGAGGCATAATTTTTTCCATACAGAGGGAGTTGTGAAGGAACGTTCTGTGCGCGTCATCATAGACGGAGGGAGCTGCAATAACTTGGCTAGCATGGAGATGGTGGAGAAGCTTTCTCTCACCACAAAACCACATCGACATCCTTTCTACATCCAATGGTTCAACAATAGCGGCAAGGTTAAGGTAACACGTACTGTTCGTGTGCATTTTAGTATCTCTACATATGCTGATTATGTTGATTGTGATGTGGTACCTATGCAAGCATGTTCCTTATTACTTGGTAGACCATGGCAATTTGATAAAAATTCTGTACACCATGGTAGAAACAATCATTATACTCTTGTTCATAAGGATAAAAATATTACTTTGCTTCCTATGACTCCTGATTCCATTTTGAAAGATGATATTAATAGAGCTAATAAAGCAAAACAGGAGAAAAATAAGAGTGAAAATCAGATTGTGGCAAAAGAATTTGAGCAACAAATGCAACCTAATAGTAAACCATCTAGTGTTGTTTTTGAAATTAAATTGAAAAGTGCATGTTTACTTGCCACTAAATCTAATATTGATGAGCTAGATTCAGCAAATCTGTTTGCTATGCTTTTGTGTGCAAAGAGGCATTATTTTCATTTGAGGACATGCCTTCCTCTTTGCATCCTACTGTCACTAACATTTTGCAGGAGTTCGCTGACGTCTTTCCACAAGACGTGCCATCGGGATTACCTCCCATTCGAGGGATTGAGCATCAGATTGACTTAATTCCCGGTGCATCATTACCCAACCGTGCACCATACCGTACCAATCTAGAGGAGACAAAGGAGATTATGTGTCAAGTACAGGAGCTACTCGACAAAGATTATATACGCGAATCCCTTAGTCCTTGTGTTGTTCCTATTATTCTAGTGCTGAAAAAGGATGGTACATCACGTATGTGTGTTGATTGTAGAGGCATTAATAATATTACTATTCGTTATCGTCATCCTATTCCTAGGTTAGATGATATGCTTGATGAATTGAGTGGCTCTACAATATTCTTGAAAGTTGATTTGCGTAGTGGATACCATCAAATTCGTATGAAATTGGGAGATGAATGGAAAACATCATTTAAAACTAAGTTTGGATTATACGAGTGGTTATTCATGCCTTTTCGGTTAACTAATGCACCTAGTACTTTCATGAGATTAATGAACGAAGTTTTACGTGCTTTTATTGGACGATTTGTGGTAGTCTATTTTGATGATATACTGATTTACAACAGATCTTTAGAGGAACATTTGGAACATTTACGTGCTGTTTTTATTGCTTTATGTGATGCACGTTTGTTTGGTAACCTTGAGAAGTGCACCTTTTGCACCGATCGAGTATCTTTTCTTGGCTATGTTGTTACTCCACAGAGAATTGAAGTTGATAAAGCCAAGATTGAAGCTATTGAGAGTTGGCCGCAGCCCAAAATGGTCACACAAGTGAGGAGTTTTCTTGGCCTCGCTGGATTCTATAGGCGTTTAGTGAGAGATTTCAGCACCATTGCTGCACCTCTCAATGAGCTTACAAAGAAAGATGTGCCTTTTCTTTGGGGTACCGCACAGGAAGAAGCCTTCACGGTATTGAAAGATAAGTTGACACATCCTCCTTTACTCCAACTTCCTAATTTTAATAAGACTTTTGAGCTTGAATGTGATGCTAGTGGAATTGGATTAGGAGGTGTGTTATTACAAGATGGCAAACCTGTTGCATACTTTTCTGAAAAATTGAGTGGGCCTAGTCTGAATTATTCTACTTATGATAAAGAATTATATGCTCTTGTTCGGACTTTAGAAACATGGCAACATTATTTATGGCCCAAAGAATTTGTTATACACTCTGATCATGAATCTTTGAAACATATTAAAAGTCAAGCTAAACTGAATCGTAGACATGCTAAATGGGTTCAATTCATTGAGACTTTCCCTTATGTCATTAAACACAAGAAGGGTAAAGAAAATTTTATTGCCGATGCTTTGTCTCATCGCTATACTATGCTTTCACAACTTGACTTCAAAATATTTGGTTTGGAGACCATCAAAGATCAATATGTGCATGATGCTGATTTTAAAGATGTATTGCAGAATTGTAATGAATGTAGAACATGGAGCAAGTTCGTCGTTAATGATGGCTTTGTGTTCCGTGCTAACAAGCTATGCATTCCAGCTAGCTCCGTTCGTCTTTTGTTATTGCAGGAGGCGCATGGAGGAGGACTAATGGGACACTTTGTTGTGAAGAAGACGGAGGACATACTTGCTACACATTTCTTTTGGCCAAAGATGACACGGGATGTTGAGCGCTTTGTTGCTCGCTGCACTACATGTCAAAAAGCTAAGTCACGACTCAAGCCTCATGGTTTATATCTAGTGTTCCTTGGGAGGATATATCTATGGACTTTGTTTTAGGTTTACCTCGAACAAAGAAGGGGAGGGATAGCATATTTGTTGTCGTGGATAGATGCTCGAAAATGGCACACTTTATACCATGTCATAAAAGCGATAATGCTGTTAATGTTGCTGATTTGTTCTTTCCTGAAATCATTCGCTTGCATGGTGTGCCAAATACTATTGTTTCAGATCGTGATACTAAATTTCTTATCCACTTTTGGAGATGTTTATGGGCTAAGTTGGGGACTAAACTGCTTTTTACTACTACTTGTCACCCCCAAACTGATGGACAAACTGAAGTAGTCAATAGAACATTGTCTACTATGCTTAGGGTTGTTTTGAAGATTAATAAGAAAATGTGGGAAGAATGCTTGCCTGATATTGAATTTGCTTATAATCCTTCATTGCATTCTACTACTAAGATGTGCCCTTTTGAAATTGTGTATGGTTTCCTACCTCGTGCACCTATTGATTTTTTGCCTCTTCCATCTTCGGAGAAGGTTAATTTTGATGCTAAACAACGTGCTAAATTGATTTTAAAAATGCATGAGTTAACTAAGGAAAACATTGAGCGCATGAATGCTAAATATAAACTTGCTGGAGATAAGGGTAGAAAACATGTTGTGTTTGCACCGGAGATCTTGTTTGGTTACATTTGCGTGAGGATAGATTTCTGATTTGCGCAAATCAAAGCTAATGCCACGTCTTGATGGACCTTTTAAGGTGTTAGAGAAAATAAATGATAATGCATATAAACTTGAGCTGCTGCAGATTTTGGGGTTAGTCCCACTTTTAACATTGCAGATTTGAAGCCTTATTTGGGTGAGGAAGTTGAGCTTCCGTCGAGGGGCGACTTCATTTCAAGAAGGGAGGATGATGAGGACATCAATACCATTGTTACACCCACAGCCCCTCTTTGCTACATATCTTGGACCAATTACTAGAGCTCGCGACGCCAATTAAATTATCAGGTACTTTCGTTTCTTGGTAATGATTCTAATGTTCATGAGAATATGATGCTACCTAAATTGGATACATTTGTTTTGCTTACAAATGAAGGGACTAGCTTGGAGAAGGATGGACATTGGAGCACGAACAAGCATGGAGATGATGGCATGCGCAAGGGGAACAAGAACGCAGTTACAAGTGATGATTTCTGGACTTTGAAGCCACCATAATGGGTGCATGAAGCCTTGGACGAAATATACAAGATGCCACTTCATAAATTTCGTCCCGAGGCTATTCTAGGTGCTACGACACCTTATTATTAATTTTGAAATACATAAGTATAGGCTATTTTTAGAGTCCGTATGTGTTGGGAAACAAGAGATAGGGTTGATTTCGGACCCCTCCACCAAGGGCCACGAAATTCCCCCCTCTTCCTCCATATATACAGCCCTTAGGGCACCGTTTAGACTTTGGGTTTTGTTTAGATTAAAAGTTCGCCATAGCTGCAACTTTATGCGTGCCGTTTGTGTTCAACGACTGCACAAAGCGTCCAGAACCCCACCTTGATCAATAAAGCTTTCATCTTATATTCGCAATATCTAGATTGCAATCTCAGTTTCTTGCTTGTTCTTCGTTTGCTCACAGGAAACAGACCCTCGTGGTCAGGTTGATCGTGCCCCGGCGTGGTCAATAACCTCTCGGAGTTGGTTTAGCGATTGCTAAGGCGCGACGTTCTCGCACGTTCGTAGTCGGATCGTCAAAGTCGACTTCCGCCAAAGGGAAATCCATCATCTCTTCGAAAGACGGGACACCTGTGCCTATATCATTTTTCATTATAGAACTTTGCTTCCTCAAATGCCCGAGGTCTTCATGACCAAGCAAGTTGGATGCACACCCACTAAAAGTTTTCTTTTTGAGCTTTCATACACTTATAGCCCTTAGTGCATCTGTTGCATGGCAATCCCAAAATGCCCGAGGTCTTCATTAGCAAGCAATTTGGTGGCACACCCACTTAATTTTATTTTTGAGCTTTCATACACTTATAGCTCTTAGTGCATCTGTTGTACGGCAATCCCTACTCCTTGCATTGACATCAATTGATGGGATTCTTCATAGCCCATTCATTAGCCACGTCGATGTGAGTCTTTCTACTTTTTGTCTTCTCCATATTATCTCCATCACCATACCCTATTCCACCCATAGTGCTATATCCATGGCTTGCGCTCATGTATTGCGTGAGAGTTGAAAAAGCTGAAGCGCGTTAAAATGTATGAACCAATTGCTCACCTTGTCATCGGGGTTGTGCATGATAAATAATTTGTGTTAAGAAGATGGAGCATGACAAGGCTATATGATTTTGTAGGGATAACATTCTTTAGCACTAATATTTTGAAAGGCATGATTGTTTGTTGGTATGCCTTATGATAGAGGCAAAGGTGTCCCGTCTTTCGATGAGATGGTGGATTTCGCTTTGGTGGAAGTCGACTTTGACGATCCGACTACGAACGTGCGAGGACGTCGCGCCTTAGCAATCGCTAAACCAACTCCGAGAGGTTATTGACCACACCGGAGCACGATCAACCTGACCACGAGGGTCTGTTTCCTGCGAGCAAACGAAGAACAAGCAAGAAACTGAGAATTGCAATCTGGATATTGCGAATATAAGATGAAAGCTTTATTGATCAAGGTGGGGTTCTGTGACGCCTTTGTCTGGTCGTTGAACACAAGCGAAGTACGCGAAGTTGCAGCTATGGTGAACTTTTGATCTAAACAAAACCCAAGTCTAAACGGTGCCCTAAGGGCTGTTTATATGGAGGAAGAGGGGGTGAATTTCGTGGCCCTTGGTGGAGGGGTCCGAAACTAACCCTATCTCTTGTTTCCCCACACATACGGACTCTAAAAATAGCCTATACTAATGTATTTCGAAATTACATGGGCCTGGCCCAATAATAAGGTGACGCAGCACCTAGAGTAGCCTATGGACGAATATTATGAAGTGGCATCTTGTATATTTCGTCCAAGGCTTCATGCACTCCTTATGGTGGCTTCAAAGTCCTGAAATCATCACTTGTAACTCCGTTCTTGATCCCCTTGCGCATGCCATCAACTCCATGTGTGTTCTTGCTCCAATGTTCATCCTTCTCCAAGCTAGGCCCTTCATTTGTAAGTAAAACAAATGTATCCAATTTAGGCAGCATCATATTCTCATGAACATTAGAATCATTACCAAGAAACGAAAGTACCGGTAATTTAGTTGGCGTCTTGTGAGCTCTAGTAATTGGTCCAAGATGTATAGCAAATAGGGCTGTGGGTGTAATAATGGTATTGATGTCATCATCCTCCCTTCTTGAAATGAAGTCGCCCTCGACGGCAGCTCATCTTCCTCACCCAAATATGGCTTCAAATCTGCAATGTTAAAAGTGGACTAACCCCAAAATCTGCAGCAGCTCAAGTTTATATGCATTATCATTTACTTTCTCCAACACTTTAAAGGGACCAGCAGACGTGGCATTAGCTTTGATTTGCGCAAATCAGAAATCTATCCTTACGCAAATGTAACCAAACAAGATCTCCTGTGCAAACACAACATGTTTTCTACCCTTATCTCCAAAGAAGTTTATATTTAGCATTCATACGCTCAATGTTTTCCTTAGTTAACTCATGCATTTTTAAAATCAATTCAGCACGTTCTTTAGCATCAAAATTAACCTTCTCCAAGATGGAAGAGGCAATAAATCAATAGGTGCACGAGGTAGGAAACCATACACAATTTCAAAAGGGCACATCTTAGTAGTAGAATGCAATGAACGATTATAAGCAAATTCAATATGAGGCAAGCATTCTTCCCACATTTTCTTATTATTCTTCAAAACAGCCCTAAGCATAGTAGACAATGTTCTATTGACTACTTCAGTTTGTCCATCGTTTGGGGTGACAAGTAGTACTAAAAAGTAGTTTAGTCCCCAACTTAGCCCATAAACATCTCCAAAAGTGGCTAAGAAATTTAGTATCACGATCTGAAACAATAGTATTTGGCACACCATGCAAGCTTAATAATTTCACGAAAGAACAAATCAGCAACATTAACAAAGATCATCGCTTTTATGACATGGTATAAAGTGTGCCATTTTTAGAATCTATCCACGACAACAAATATGCTATCCTCCCTTCTTTGTTCGAGGTAAACCTACAACAAAGTCCATAGATATATCCTCCCAAGGAACACTAGGTACAGGCAAAGGCATATATAAACCATGAGGATTGAGTCGTGACTTAGCTTTTTGACATGTAGTGCAATGAGCAACAAAACGCTCAACATCCCGCCTCATCTTTGGCCAAAAGAAATGTGTAGCTAGTATATCCTCGCCTTCTTCACGCCAAAGTGTCCCATTAATCCTCCTCCATGCGCCTCCGCAACAACAAAAGACTAACGGAGCTAGCTGGAATGCATAGCTTGTTAGAACGAAACACAAATCCATCATTAACGCATTTAACTTGTTCCATGTTCTACCTTCTTTACAATTCTGCAATACATCGCTAAATTCAGCATCATGCACATATTGATCTTTGATGGTCTCCAAACCAAATATTTTAAAGTCAAGTTGTGAAAGCATAGTATAACGACGAGACAATGCATCAAGAATAACATTTTCTTTACCCTTCTTGTGTTTAATGACATAAGGGAAAGTCTCAATGAATTCAACCCATTTAGCATGTCTACGATTCAGTTTAGCTTGACTTTTAATATGTTTCAAAGATTCATGATCGAATGTATAACAAATTCTTTGGGCCATAAATAATGTTGCCATGTCTCTAAAGTCCTAACAAGAGCATATAATTCTTTATCATAAGTAGAATAGTTCAGACTAGGCCCACTCAATTTTTAGAAAAGTATGCAACAGGTTTGCCATCTTGTAATAACACACCTCCTAATCCAATTCCACTAGCATCACATTCAAGCTCAAAAGTCTTATTAAAATCAGGAAGTTGGAGTAAAGGAGCATGTGTCAACTTATCTTTCAATACCGTGAAGGCTTCTTCCTGTGCGGTACCCCAAACAAAAGGCACATCCTTCTTTGTAAGCTCATTGAGAGGTGCAGAATGGTGCTGAAATCTCTCACAAAACGCCTATAGAAACCAGCGAGGCCAAGGAAACTCCTCACTTGTGTGACCGCTTTGGGCTGCGCCAACTCTCAATAGCTTCAATCTTGGCTTTATCAACTTCAATTCCCTCGTGGAGTAACAACATAGCCAAGAAAAGATACTCGGTCGGTGCAAAAGGTGCACTTCCCAAGGTTACCAAACAAACGTGCATGACGTAGAGCATTAAAAACAGCACGTAAATGTTCCAAATGTTGTTCCAAAGATTTGCTATAAATCAATATGTCATCAAAATAGACTACCACAAATCGTCCAATGAAAGCACGTAAAACTTCGTTCATCAATCTCATGAAAGTACTAGGTGCATTAGTTAACCCAAAAGGCATGACTAACCACTCATATAATCCAAACTTAGTTTTAAATGCTGTTTTCCATTCATCTCCCAATTTCATACGAATTTGATGGTATCCACTACGCAAATCAACTTTGGAGAATATTGTAGAACCACTCAATTCATCAAGCATATCATCTAGCCTAGGAATAGGGTGACGATAACGAATAGTAATATTATTGATGCCTCTACAATCAACACACATACGTGACGCACCATCCTTTTTCGCACTAGAATTATAGGAACAGCACAAGGACTAAGGGATTCGCGATATAACCTTTGTCGAGCGCCTCGTGATTTGACGATAATCTCCTTCGCCTCCTCCGGATTGGTACGGTATGGTGCACGGTTGGTAATGATGCACCGAATTAAGTCAATTTGATGCTCAATCCTCGAATAGGTGGTAATCCCGTGGCACGCCTTGTGGAAAGACGTCGTGAACTCCTGCAAAATGTTAGTGACAAGAAAGGCAAAGAGGAAGGCACGCCTCGAATGAAAATAATGCCTCTTTGCACACAAAAGCATAGCAAACAGATTTGCTAAAATCTAGCTCATCAATATCAGATTTAGTGGCAAGTAAACATGCACTTTTCAATTTAATTTCGTAGCAACACTAGATGGTTTACTATTAGGCTTCATATGTTGCTCAAATTCTTTTGCCACAATCTGATTTTCACTCTTATTTTTCTCCTGTTTTGCTTTATTAGCTCTATTAATATCATCTTTCAAAATGGACTCTGGAGTCATAGGAAGCAAAGTAATATTTTTATCCTTATGAACAAGAGTATATCGATTGTTTCTACCATGGTGTACAGAATTTTTATCAAATTGCCATGGTCCACCAAGTAATAAGGAACATGCTTGCATAGGTACCACATCACAATCAACATAATCAGCATATGTAGAGATACTAAAATGCACACCTAACAAGACGTGTTACCTTAACCTTGCCGCTGTTGTTGAACCATTGGATGTAGTAAGGATGTGGATGTGGTCTTGTGGTGAGAGATAGCTTCTCCACCATCTCCATGCTAGCCAAGTTGTTGCAGCTCCCTCCATCTATGATGACGCGAATAGAATGTTCCTTCACAACTCCCTTTGTATGGAACAAATTGTGCCTCTGATTTTGCTCAGCTTGTGTAACCTGCACACTCAAAACACGTTGAGCAACTAAACATTCATACTGCCAAGATCTTCAGCCGCCATGTATTGTGTCTCATGATCGAATCATCTCCACCGTGTTCCTCATGTGTAATAAGAGCCAAAGTCTCCTCATCATAGTCACTAGCGGACTCATACCCACCATCCTCAGAGCAACCATCACACGCTGAGATTTGCATTCTCTCGCAAAATGTCCTCTTCCTTACAACGACGACAAATAATATCACTTGTGTGCCCTGTTGACGCCATGGAAGAAGAACTCTGTGCAGGCCCGGCGGTGTGCTCTTGGCGATAGTGGTGGTTGTGCTCGCTTTCTTGTATCACGGTTGGAGGTGGCACCTAAAGGAGGTGATGGTGCAAAGGAAGTAGATGATGCACGTGGTGTCCATGATGAAGGTCGACTGCAGAAAAGTTAGCGCGCCAATGCTCGTCGATCCTGCACTTCACGCTCAGCTTTACAAGCAAGATGGAATAAACGAGTGATATTATTATAATCCTTATAATCTAGAATGGTCTGAATCTCTATTTAATCCACCCAAAAACGTGCAAGCATAGCTTCATTCTCCTCAACAATACCACATCTAATCAAGCCGGTTTGTAATTCCCGATAATATTCTTCTACTAAATTTTTCCTTGTCTTAAGCGCTGCAATTTTTGAAGTAATTCACGTTGATAATATGGTGGAACCCAACGAGTACGCATAGCAGTTTTCAAAGCAGCCCAAGTAGCTGGAACAGGATATAATCTACAATGTTCGAGACCACCAAACACATGCAAAGCTAGTGAAAGCACAAACAAGCAGCAGAACACGTCTCTCCTCGGGATATTGTAAACATGTAAATCGTTGTTCAGTTTCTAACTCCCAAGTAAGATATATATCAGAACATATCTACCCTCAAATGGTGGAATATTCAATTTCAGTTTAGGGAGATGGTCATGATCTCGCACTGAGGGGAGCCCTAATATTGCCATTATTTGCATGTGGACGACACGGTGGTTGTGGTGCTGGTGGTTGCACGAGTTGTGATGTTGATCAACCTCATCCTCGTAATCTCCCACATAATCATCATCCTCCTCTGTACCAGCAGCAGCGATGGCAGAGCCAAAGAAGCACCAACAGCAGAGCAGCGGCACCAGAATTTTGTCTGGCTCAATAGGAACACGCTGAGCTCGTCCATACTTGATTCGGAAGGGGCGTAGTTGTTGTCGTTCAGAGATGCGATAGGTGCAGCCGGCGGTGGTGGTGGAAAACGCAGCGAGCAATTCATCAAACTTGCTATCAAGCTTTGTTTCAAACGTCTTCTCAATGCCATCTATCTTCTCCATGGCCTCGTCAAATCTGTTTATCACATCTTGCACCTGTCCACTCATCATTTGCTGAAATTTATCATGTAGTTGTTTGTTAAATCGAGTTCTCCCGGTCGGTCTCGTCGGCTTGTGATCCTGCCATGGTTAGCAACAATAGAAACACACAAGAATATGATCCTCAGACTACTAACAAGAGGTGGTGGTGGGTGTCACAAATCCGTCAAGGAAATCTCAAATTCTTACCAGTTCTTACCCAAAGAAGGCGGTGATCGGCAACCGTTGTAATCAAAACTCTCAAAAGCTTGGATAGAGCGATTGCGGGGAGAGTCAAACGCACGACGTAGATGTATGTGGAGCTGGGAAGGCTTATAATATGGTAGCAAAAGGGTGACAATAATCAATTCAGAGATGCAAAGTTGAATAAACGCTCAACAGCAGATCTTGTGCTGGTCCTAGGCTAGACCGTGCTAGAGACGCGAGCCTAGAACACTAACAAAATCACGGGCACAGACGTAAACAAGGGAGGAGCACACTCTGAATTTTTTTTCGCTCTTTTTTTGCTTTTTTTTTTTGCTGCTTTTTTTTTGAAAAATCACTATAATGGCGAGTGTCTCCAAACTCTTCCCAGTCAAACCGCGGGATGGGCACGTAATTTTTCGACAATTTTTTTTTCGATTGCCGGACCCAAAAACTGAAGCGGGTCAAAAAACTTTCTATAACGGCGATCGCTCAATGCGCTTAGAAACACCTAAAATAGGATAGCCAGAATTTTTTTTATCCCGTGCGTTTTGGAAAATTTTGGGCCTAAGCGGAGGGTGGTTTCGGACTCTTTTTTTGAAACCAACCTCTTCTACGGACGGCAAAAGATTGCTGGAATCGAAACCTACTCGCATAAGGAAACACAAATCGGAAATTAGATGGATCCGAAAACAAATCTAATATGCAAGGAACTTCGGATTGGTGGTGGATATATGGTGGTGGTATATGGCAGCGGTGGTGGTATATGGCAGCGGTGGTGGTATATGGATACGGATTGAATCGGTGGCGGATAAGCGGTGGTGGTAGATGGCGGGCGATGATAATGGTGCGGCGGCGTGACAACTTATGACCGAACTCGAAACTCTAAAAGACTAGACTCTAAGACCAGCAACTAGACACGACGATGCAACCGCAAATTCAACAATGCAAATCTGAAAAGATTATGCAAAGGCTCGGTGGTTCGGATAGGATGAACTAACCCTAATTTTTTGTGGCTTTTTCGTGGACTATAGGTATGAAGAACAGACTCGATCTAAACTACGAAAAAGCGTAAAATCTCACCGAGCAACACGGAAATCGATACCACTTGATAGAGGCAAAGGTGTCCCGTCTTTCGATGAGATGGTGGATTTCGCTTTGGTGGAAGTCGACTTTGACGATCCGACTCTGAACGTGCGAGGGCGTCGCGCCTTAGCAATCGCTAAACCAACTCCGAGAGGTTATTGACCACACCGAGCACGATCAACGACCACGGTGCATTTCCTGCGAGCAAACGAAGAACAAGCAAGAAAGCGAGAATTGCAATCTGGATATTGCGAATATAAGATGAAAGCTTTATTGATCAAGGTGGGGTTACGTGGACGCCTTTGTGCAGTCGTTGAACACAAGCGAAATGCTGCGAAGTTGCAGCTATGGAGAACTTTTGATCTAAACAAAACCCAAGTCTAAGCGGTGCCCTAAGGGCTGTATATATGGAGGAAGAGGGGTGAATTTCGTGGCCCTTGGTGGAGGGTCGAAACTAACCCTATCTCTTGTTTCCCCACATACGGACTCTAAAAATAGCCTATACTAATGTATTTCGAAATTACATGGGCTGGCCCAATAATAAGGTGACGCATCACCTAGAGTAGCCTATGGACGAATATTATGAAGTGGCATCTTGTATATTTCGTCCAAGGCTTCATGCACTCCTTATGGTGGCTTCAAAGTCTGAAATCATCACTTGTAACTCCGTTCTTGATCCCCTTGCGCATGCCATCAACTCCATGTGTGTTCTTGCTCCAATGTTCATCCTTCTCCAAGCTAGGCCCTTCATTTGTAAGTAAAACAAATGTATCCAATTTAGGCAGCATCATATTCTCATGAACATTAGAATCATTACCAAGAAACGAAAGTACCTGGTAATTTAGTTGGCGTGCGCGAGCTCTAGTAATTGGTCCAGTATGTATAGCAGCATGGGCTGTGGGTGTAACAATGGTATTGATGTCCTCATCACCTTATTATTATTGTTTTTATTTCAAACTATAGACTATTTCTTTGAACCATTCCAATCTTTGTATTCATGCCACAAAAGAGAGATTACATGATGAACATGTTAGGTAGCATTCCACATCAAAATTCTGTTTTTATCATTAACCTACTCGAGGACGAGCATGAATTAAGCTTGGGGATGCTTGATACGTCTCCAACGTATCTCTAATGTTTGAGGTTCCATGATATTATAGTATCAATCATGGATGTTTTATATGCAATTATATGTCATTATATATCATTTTTTGGACTAAGCTATTAACTTAGTGCGAAGTGCCAGTTGCTGTTTTTGCTTGTTTTTGGTTTTCCAGAAAATCAGGACCAAACGAAGTGCAAATTCCACGAAACTTATTGATGATATTTTTTCTGGACATAAGAGACCCTAGAAGCTAGGGGAGGAAGTCAGAAAGCGAAGAAGGTGGCCACTAGCCACCAGGGCTCGCCCTGGTGCCTTGTGGGCCCACCTTTGCTCTGTTTGACCTAGTTTCGCCTTTATAAAGTATCTAAAATTGGCAAACCAACAGAGAGCCACCGAAAACACTTTTTCTTCCGCTGCAAGTTTCTGTTCTCGTGAGGTCCCATCTGGAGGCCTTTACTGGCACTCTACTGGAGGGGGAATCGATCACGAAAGGCTTCTACATCAACCCCGATGACATGTGAGTAGTTTACCACATACCTATGGGTCCATAACTAGTAGTTAGGGGGCATCTTCTCTCTCTCTTTGATCTCAACAATGTTCTCCTCGATGTTCTTGGAGATCTTTTTGACGTAATCTTTTTGCGGTGTGTTTGTTGGGATCCGATGAATTGTGAATTTATGATCAGATTATCTATGAATATTATTTGAGTCTTCTTGAACTCTTTTATGCATGATTATTATAGCTTTGTATTTCTCTCCGATCTATTGATTTTGTTTGGCTAACTAGATTGATTTTCTTGCAATGGGAGAGGTGCTTTGTGATGGGTTCAATCTTGCGGTGATCTATATACCAGTGATAGAAGGGGGGAAACATGTATTTGTATTGTTGCCATTAAGGATAAAACGATGGGGTTTACTTATATTGCTTGAGTTTACTTTGTCTACATCATGTCTTCTTGCTTAAGGCATTACTCCATTCTTTATGAATTTAATACTCTAGATGCATGTTGGATATCGGTCGATGTGTGGAGTAATAGTACTAGATGCAGGCATGAGTCGGTCTACTTGTCTTGTACGTGATGCCTATATACATGATCATTGCCTTGTATATGGTCATGATTATTCGCTTTTCTATCAATTGCCCAACAGTAATTTGTTAATCTGCCTTATGTTATGTTCAAGAGAGAAGCCACTAGTGAAAAATATGGCCAGCGGATCTATTTTTATCATATATTAAAATCCAAAAATACCTTGCTACAATTTTATTTACTTATTTTTTGTGTGTTTTTATTTATTTATCTTTCACTATGAGATTTGATCCTTACAATTAACCACCAAGGGATTGACAACCCCTTGTTTGCGTGGGTGCAAGTATTTGTTATTTTGTGCGTAGGTACTAGTAACGAGGTATTGCTTGGTTCTCCTACTGGATTGATAACCTTGGTTCTTAGGTGAATACTTATCTCATTTGTACTGCATCATCCTCTCCTCTTCGGGGAAATCCCAACGCAGCTCACAAGCAGCAGTTAACCATCGCGGGCCCCCGATTATAACAACACAAATGATTTCAATCAAACCAAATATTGCTCGGACTTTCCTATAATGCCATGACCAACACTTAGATGAACAGTGACAACAAACTTTAATACCGATATTTCTACTTACCAATGATCATAAAACTCAACAGAAACTCAACAGAAACCTCGTGAGATCCCTTAGTATAATAAGCAAATCATAAACTTTAAGTACTATTATGTACCCATTCATATTTTATTCTTGCATAATAGCTACTATACACTAACTTCTCCATGACTTATACCCCCTGATATAATCCATAGCATCATTAAAACAATCAAACTATACAATATAAAACAAAATCTATCTAAAACAGAATAGTTTGTAATGATCAGAACAAATACTACACTTCTGTAACTCTGAAAAAACTGAAAATTAGGACAACATGGTCAATTTGTATATCAATAATGTGTACAAACTGAATTTTGTCGCTTTCTAGTGAATTATGAAAATTCCAGAGCTGGGCGCAAAAGTTTCTAGTTTTTCACAAAGTCAAGTCAACTATCAACGAAATCATCCCGAAGGCTTTACTTGGCGCAAACACTAATTAAAACATAAAAACACAATCATAATAGTAGCATTATTATGTGAACACTCAAAAACAGAAAGAAAAGCAAGAAAAATGAGATAACTATTTGGTTGCCTCCCAAGTCCCAACAAGCGCTATTGTCTTACGCACCTAGCTACGCATAAGGCATTGTTTCAAGTATTGTCATCCTTAATTCCACATGATCTAGCAATACCTATTTTACCCTCTTTGCCATTATAAATAATATGAACTAAGAGATCAAGTTTGTAACTAAGAGTTTTTATTTCAAATTTCAAAACACCAAAAGCATCAACGCTTTGTTCCAAAGTATTAAATCTCCTATTTTGTGACACCACATTACCATTTATTATAGTAGAAAGGTTCAATAACCCTCCAAAATTGGATTCTTGCTAGTTTTAGTTTGTTTTATTAACTAAGTTTGGCGATAGCCCATTAGTATGGTAGGTTCAATAGTTTCTATTATTGGTTGTCCAAATACACTTTTCATCATTTCATAGGTGTCAAAAGCATTGTTTTGAAGGAAATCTTTTCCAAACATAGAATCCAAGACATGTCTATGAGCAAAATATAAACCAACATAAAAGCTTCTAAGAAACAACTTGATATGATAGAGGCAAAGATGTCCCGTCTTTTGATGAAAAAATGATCACCAACAACACTTGATCTAGTCTTAGAGGCGAGACTAGGAATCTTTTATTTACCGTTTACAATTCCACACGTGCACATGTGTTTTCCACTGAATCAAATATTCTAGGATCATAACAGTTATAGCATGGAATATAAACTATTAATTGTGAATATGGAAATATAATAGTACAAATATTATTGCCTCTAGGGTATTTTTCCAATAGTCTCCCACTTGCACTAGATCCAATAAACTAGTTAACACTTTTAACATTTACACCAATGGCAATCTGGTGTTAGTCCATGCTTTGCTTGTGGTATAGACTTCGTCCTATCGAATCTAAAAACTTCAAACCCGTATGTAACATTTTCATTTCAATGCATCCATCATGTTTTCCCATAAATTCATAATTTGTGTGAAGCAAGCGTAGTATATATTGAATCATCGGTAGAACTTTGATTCCGTAGATCGAGCCACAGAGCCACTATAAGAGAATAGTGTTCCTTTTGCACAATCATCTAGAAACTATACCAAGTTCATAAGTGAACCTTTGATTCATGACCCTCTATTGTTGCTTCTAAAGCGACAATATATTTAACTTTCTGTTATAGAATTCACCACAGTAACTTTCTTGGACCAATTCCAATTTATTGTGCCACCATAAATCATTTAAATTGAAATTTTCTTGGAGTACCAATTGAAGATTTTTGTCAATGTACTACTTACATAAAGAATTTATTGATGTAACTCCTTACAACAATCTCTTCATTCTCTCCATATGCGAGAAACATGTCATTAATGCTTAACGATATTTTTACTATTGTTCTATGATTAATGTCGTGGGAAACCACAGCCACCTATGGGACCAGGGGTCCCTTGCTGGTTCGGCAGGGGGGATGTAACGTTGCACAAAGAGCAGAGGAGCGTGGGGCAGCATGGCAGAGATCACACGAGCAATTTTTACAGGTTCGGGCTGCCGCTAGGCGTAAAACCCTACTCCTGCTTTGGTGGATTGATGGTGGAAGAATGGTGGTGGAGCGCAGTACAGTTGCCCGACAGGGGTTCCCTATGGGCGATCGTGGGTACACGCGTATGACCGTGTGAGTGTTCAACTTTCCAACCCTTTCTATGGTTGCCACGGGCCTCCTTTTATAGATCAAGGGGTCACCACAATGGCAAATCAGTCATTATGCACTGATAAGATAGCAAACAGTACTATCATACCTAACTCTGCGGGCTGATAGAGAGCATTAAATGTGCCGCTCAATCTCACATTGTTGGTAGCCCAACAAGCCTTGCCGGGCTAATTTGACAACTCCACACCTGCTCTCTTGACACGTCGCAGGATGGGTGTCTTTTGTAGGTATTCCTGTAGAAAGAGGCTATCATGTGGTGAATGGTTGCCACTTAATCACTTTGTTGCTTGACACCCCACTGATTGACAACGTGCGTCGTGGTGGAGTCGTGGATGATGTGTTTCTTGCCTCCATGAGTCCCAGCAGGCCCTGTCGGGACATCTTGGGTGGTCTCTTCCGGGAGTGGCTCTACCCTCACCAAGCTCGTCTGCCCAGCAAGGGAGGCTTTTCTCCTGGTGGTATCTTGCTTCTCTGGCTTGGCCTTGGTCCTCTTGATCTGCCCGCTGCCCCCTCGAAGAACTTGGTCTCCTGCATCTGGCCATAATCTTGTTCCTGTGCATGTGCACAGTCCGGGCAACATACCCAGGATCTGTTGCACCGACAGAAGCCCCCAGGCCTGCCCCGATTGTGCTGCCGAGCATTGTCGGGGTAGGCCCTAACAAGTGCACAGGCAGGGGTGTCGAAGAGGCTAGTCTCTTGAGGTCTTCTTTGATTCTTCATTAATCTCGAGCCTGGGCCAGTTTCCGGCTTTCCCGCACGTCGTGCGCAACATTATGGAAAAACACATATTGCGGCCCGCGGGATGCCCATGCCCCACGGTCATGGGATGGAAACTTCCATCCCACTTGCACCCTGCTTCGAGCGCACCCGCCATGTGTACTCCATGCATTAGGAGGGTTAGGCGGTGGATGCAGAGACCACGGGTGTGAGTGCCATGGCAGGAAATCAGGCATTGCTAGTTGGGGCAGTGGGTTGGTCCTGATTCCCTGCGCCACTTGATGGGCAGGGAGGTCGTATTGGAGGAACGGGGTGGCTGCCCCCTGAGCGAGAGGCCAGCCCCCTACCTCATACTTCTATAAAAAGGGGGTAGGAGCGGGGCATCTTCATATGCACTTGCTTCTTCTTCCTCCTTCGCAACCTTTCTTCACTCGCCATGGTGAGAGGATGACAGAGCGGTGGTATTCCAGCGACGGTGATGTGTGCTTCTGCTCGACAACATATTCCCCCTCCCCCGGACCCTGTGGCTCCGGAACCCGCTGCGAGAGGCGGAGGGAGCGGGCGAGGTCGTGGCCCCCGCGGCGCTCGAGGGAGAGGAGGACGGGGCGGCGCTTCGTTCGCACCCCCACCGGCAGCTCCTTCCCTGATGGAGGGCCACATCGGAGATCAGCCTCGGGAGTTCGTCATTAGGTTGTACAAGCATTTGTGCAGCCACCTCTGTCTCCCTACTCCATTCGCATGAGAAATGGAGCTTCAACCACCACATGCTCTGAGGCTACACATGAGGGGTTGTGGGAACATCGACATGTGGGTTGACGTCGACTTCCCCGCTCCTCATGTCATGTACCTCCGCCGCGGTTGGAAGAATTTTGCCTGTGACCATGGCTTGTCGGAGGGGCATGTTCTCCAGTGACGACGACAGTGGGCGGTGTTGGGGAACGTAGCAGAAATTCAAAATTTTCTACGCAACACCAAGATCTATCTATGGAGAGACTAACAATGAGGGGAAGGAGAGTGCATCTACATACCCTTGTAGATCGCTAAGCGGAAGCGTTCAAGAGAACGGGGTTCAAGGAGTCGTACTCGTCGTGATCCAAATCACTGGAGATCCTAGTGCCGAACGGACGGCACCTCCGCGTTCAACACACGTACAGCCCGGTGGCGTCTCCCATGCCTTGATCCAGCAAGGTGAGAGGAGAGGTTGGGGAAGACTACATCCGGCAGCAAAGACGACGGCGTGGTGGTGATGGAGGGCGTGGCAATCTGCAAGGCCGCCAAGCACCACGGGAGAGGAGGAGGACTTGGGAGAGGGGAGGGCTGTGCGAGAACCGTGTATAGCTCCCATGCGCCTCCCACTATATATAGGGGTGGAGGGGATGGTTTCTTGCCCTCCAAGTCCATTGGGGCGTTGGCCAAGGTGGGAGGAAAGAAATCCCATCATTTCCTTCCCCACCGATTGTTATCCCCCCTTTTCAGGGATCTTGATCTTATCCTTGGGATATGATCTTATTCCTTCTAAGGGGGGATCTTGGTGCGCCTTGACCAGGGGTGTGGGGCCTTGCCCCCACTACCCACGTTCATGTGGGTCCCCCATGCAGGTGGGCCCCACTCGAAACCTTCTAGAACCTTCCCGGTACAATACCGAAAAATCCGAACATTTTCCGGTGGCCAAAATAGGACTTCCATATATAAATCTTTACCACGGACCATTCCGGAACTCCTCGTGACGTCCAGGGATCTCATCAGGGACTCGAACAACATTCGGTAACCACATACAAACTTCCTTTATAACCCTAAGCGTCATCAGAACCTTAAGTGTGTAGACCCTACGGGTTCGGGAGACATGTAGACATGACCGAGGCGTTCTCGGTCAATAACCAACAGCGGGATCTGGATACCCATGTTGGCTGCCACATGTTCCACGATGATCTCATCGGATGAACCACGATGTCAAGGACTCAATCGATCCGTATAGAATTCCCTTTGTCTAGCGGTATTATACTTGCCCGAGATTCGATCGTCGGTATACCGATACCTTGTTCAATCTCGTTACGGCAAGTCTCTTTACTCGTTCCGTAACACATCATCCGTGATCAACCCCTTGGTCACATTGTGCACACTATGATGATGTCCTACCGAGTGGGCCCAGAGATACCTCTCCGTTTACGGGTGACAAATCGATCTCGATCCGTGTCAACCCAACAAACACTTTCGGAGATACCTGTAGTGCACCTTTATAGTCACCTAGTTACGTTGTGACGTTTGATACACCCAAAGCACTCCTACGGTATCCGGGAGTTACACGATCTCATGGTCTAAGGAAGAGATACTTGACATTGGAAAAGCTCTAGCAAACGAACTACACGATCTTTGTGCTATGCTTAGGATTGGGTCTTGTCCATCACATCATTCTCCTAATGATGTGATCCCGTTATCAACGACATCCAATGTCCATATCCAGGAAACCATGACTATCTGTTGATCACAATGAGCTAGTCAACTAGAGGCTCACTAGGGACATATTGTTGTCTATGTATCCACACATGTATCTGAGTTTCCTATCAATACAATTATAGCATGGATAATAAACGATTATCGTGAACAAGGAAATATAATAATAACTAATTTATTATTGCCTCTAGGGCATATTTCCAACAGTCTCCCACTTGCACTAGAGTCAATAATCTAGTTCACATCGCCATGTGATTAACACTCACAGTCACATCACCATGTGACCAACATCCAAAAGTTTACTAGTGTCATTAAACTAGTTCACATCATCATGTGATTAAGACTCAATGAGTTACGGGGTTCGATCATGTTTTGCTTGTAGAGAGGTTTTAGTCAACGGGTCTGCAACATTCAGATCCGTATGTACTTCGCAAATCTCTAGGTCATATTGTAAATGCTGCTTCCACGTTCCACTTGGAGCTATTCCAAACAGCTGCTCCACTATACGTTTCCGGTTTGCTACTCAGAGCCATTCGGATAGGTGTTAAAGCTTGCATCGTCGTAACCCTTTACGCCGAACTCTTTATCACCTCCATAATCGAGAAACATATCCTTATTCCTCTAAGGATAATATTGACCGCCATCTAGTGATCGACTCCTTGATCACCTTTGTACCCTCTAGCCAGACATGTGGCAAGGCACACATCAAGTGCGGTACTCAGCATGGCATACAATATAGAGCCTATGTCTGAAGTATAAGGGACGACCTTCGTCCTTTCTCTCTATTCTGCCGTGGTCGAGCTTTTAAGTCTTAACTTCATACCTTACATCTTAGGCAAGAACTCCTTCTTTGACTAATCCATCTTGAACTCCTTCAAGATCATGTCAAGGTATGTGCTCATTTGAAAGTACTATTAAGCATTTTGATCTATCTTATAGATCTTGATGCTTATTATTCAAGTAGCCTAATTCAGGTTTTCCATTGAAAAACACCTTTCAAATAACCCTATATGCTTTCCAGAAATTCTACATCATTTCTGATCAACGATATGTCAACAACATATACTCATCAGAAATTCTATAGTGCTCCCACTCACTTCTTTGGAAATACAAGTTTCTCATAAACTTTGTATAAACCTAAAATCTTTGATCATCTTATCAAAGTGCACATTCCAACTCCGAGATGCTTACTCCAATCCATGGAAGGATTGCTGGAGCTAGCATACCTTTTAGCATACTTAGGATCGACAAAACCTTTCTGATTGTATCGCATACAACCTTTCCGAAGACTGGTAAGGAAACTCGTTTTGACATCCGTCTGCCAGATTTCATAAATGCAGCTAATGCTAGCATGATTCCGACGGACTTAAGCATCGCTACGGATGAGAAAATCTCATCGTAGTCAACTCCTTGAACTTGTGAAAAACTCTTCGCCACAAGTCGAGCTTCATAGACGGTGACATTACCGTCCATGTCCGTCTTCTTCTTAAAGATCCATTTATCTCAATGGCTTGCCGATCATCCGGCAAGTCCACCAAAATCCATGCTTTGTTACGATACATGGATCCTATCTCGGATTTCATGGCTTCTAACCATTTGTTGGAATTTGGGCCCACCATTGCTTCTCCATAGCTCGTGGGTTCATTGTTGTCTAGCAACATGACCTTCAAGACAAGATTCTGTACCACTCAAGAAGCGACGCATCCTTGTCACCCCACGAGTGCAGTCTTGACTTGATCCAAGTTTCACGATCACTATCATAGCTTCTACTTCAATTGGTGTAGGTGCCACAGAACAACTTCACATGCCCTACTACACACTAGTTGTAGTGACGGTTCAATAACCATATCAAGTCTCCACCATCCTCCCACTCAACTTTTTGAGACAAACTTTTCCTCGAGAAAGGACCCGATTCAAGAAACAATCCCTATTGCTTTCGGATCTGAATTAAGAGGTATACCCAACTATTTTGGGTGTCCTATGAAGATGCATTTTATCCGCTTTGGGTTCGAGCTTATCAACCTGAAACTTTTTCACATAAGCGTCGCAGCCCCAAACCTTTAAGAAATGACAGCTTAGGTTTCTCTAAACCATAGTTCATACGGTGTCATCTCAACGGAATTATGTGGTGCCCTATTTAAAGTGAATGTGGTTGTCTCTAATGCCTAACCCATGAACGATAGTGGTAATTCAATAAGAGACATCATGGTACGCACCATATCCAATAGGGTGCAACCATGATGTTCGGACACACCATCAAACTATGGTGTTCCAGGCGGTATTAATTGTGAAACAATTTCCACAATGTCTTAATTGCGTGCCAAAGCTCGTAACTCAGATACTCATCTGTATGATCATATCATAGACATTTCATCCTTTTGTCACGATGATCTTCAACTTCACTATGAAATTACTTGAACCATTCAATAATTCAGACTTGTGTTTCATAAAGTAAATATACTCTACATCTACTCGAATCATCTGTGAAGTAAGAACATAACGATATTCCTTTGCATGCCTCGGCACTCATTGGACTGCACACATCAAAATGTGTTACTTCCAACAAGTTACTATCTTGTTCCATTTCTTTGAAAAACGAGGCTTTTAGTCATCTTGCCCATGTGGTATGATTTGCATATCTCAAGTGATTCAAAATCAAGTGAGTCCAAAGCGATCCATCTGCGCGGAGTTTCTTCATGCGAATAGACCAATAGACATGGTTAGCATGTCTCAAACTTTTCAAAAGCGAGTGAGTCAAAGATCCATCAACATGGAGCTTCTTCATGCTTTTACACCAATATGACTTACATGGCGATTGCCACAAGTAAGTGGTACTATCATTACTATCTTATATCTTTTGGCATGAAAATGTGTATCACTACGATCGAGATTCAATAAACCATTCCTTTACGTGCAAGACCATTGAAGGTATTATTCAAATAAATAGAGTAACCATTATTCTCCTTAAATGAATAACCATATTGCGATAGACATAATCCAATCATGTCTATGCTCAGCATAAACACCAAATCTCGATGGTAGAGGGCGTGCGATGCTTGATCACATCAACCTTGGAAACACTTCCAACACATATCGTCGACTCACCTTTAGCTAGTCTCCGTTTATTCGTAGCTTTTATTTGAGTTACTAACACTTAGCAACCGAACGGTATCTAATACCCTGGTGCTACTAGGAGTACTAGTAAAGTACACATTAATATAATGTATATCCAATATACTTCTATCGACCTTGCCAGCCTTCTCATCTACCAAGTATCTAGGGTAATTCCGCCCTAGTGACTATTCCCCTTATCACAGAAGCACTTAGTCTCGGGTTTGGGTTCAACCATGGGTTTCTTCACTAGAGCAACAGCTGATTTGCCGCTCCATGAAGTATCCCTTCTTGCCCTTGCCCTTCTTGAAACTAGTAGTTTCTCCAACCATCAACAATTGACGCTTCTTCTTGATTTCTACTTTCGCGGTGTCAAACATCGTGAATACCTCAAGGATCATCATATCTATCCCTGATATCTTATAGCTCATCACGAAGCTCTAGCAGCTTGGTGGTAATGACTTTGGAGAAACATCACTATCTCATCCGGAAGATCGACTCCCTCGATTCAAGTGATTGTTGCACTCGGACAATCGAGCACAAGCTCAACGATTGAGCTTTTCTCCCTTAGTTTGCAGGCTAAGAAAATCGTCGGAGGTCTCATACCTCTTGGCGTGGGCACGAGCCTGAAATCTCAATTTCAGCCCTCGAAACATCTCATATGTTCATGACGCTTTGAAAACGTCTTTGGTGCCTCAACTCTAAACCGTTTAAGCGAACTATCACGTAGTTATCAAAGCGTGTATGTCCGATGTTCGCAACATCCACAAGCGGCGTTTGGGGTTCAGCACATTGGCGGTGCATTAAGGACATGAGCTTTCTCGTGTCGCATAATCGCTCTTGTCAACTTTCAACTATATTTTCTCTAGGAACATATCTAAGCAGTGGAACTAAAGCGCGAGCTTCGACATAATTTGCAAAGATCTTTTGACTATGTTCGGGATAATTAAGTTCATCTTATGAACTCCCACTCAGATAGACATCCCTCTGGTCATCTAAGTGATTACATGATCCGAGTCAACTAGGCGTGTCCGATCATCACGTGAGACGGACTAGTCATCATCGGTGAACATCTTCATGTTGATCGTATCTACTATCGACTCATGCTCGACCTTTCGGTCTCGTGTTCGAGGCCATGTGCGTACATGCTAGGCTCGTCAAGTTAACCTAAGTGTTTGGCGTGTGTAAATCTGTCTTACACCGTTGTATGTGAGCGTAAGAATCCATCACACCCGATCATCACGTGGTGCTTAGAAGCGACGAACTGTAGCAACGGTGCACGTTAGGGAGAACACTTCTTGAAATTTTTGTAAGGATCATCTTATTTACTACCGTCGTTCTAAGTAAACAAGATGCATAAACATGATAAACATCACATGCAATCAAATAGTGACATGATATGGCCAATATCATTTTGCTCCTTTTGATCTCCATCTTCGGGGCTCCAAGATCATCATCGTCACCGGCATGACACCATTATCTCCATCATCATGATCTATATCATCGTGTCTCCATGAAGTTGTCTCGCCAACTTATTACTTCTACTACTATGGCTACCGGTTAGCAATAAAGTAAAGTAATTACATGGCGTTGTTCAATGACACGCAGGTCATACAATAAATAAAGACAACTCCTATGGCTCCTGCCGGTTGTCATACTCATCGACATGCAAGTCGTGATTCCTATTACAAGAACATGATCAATCTCATACATCACATATCATTCATCACATTCTTCTTGGCCATATCATATCACATAGCATACCTGCAAAAACAAGTTAGGCGTCCTCTAATTGTTGTTTGCATGTTTTACGATGGCTGCTATGGGTTTCTAGCAAACGTTTCTTACCTATAAAAACCACAACGTGATATGTCAATTGCTATTTACCCTTCATAAGGACCCTTTTCATCGAATCCGATCCGACTAAAGTGGGAGGCGGCACCGCTAGCCACCTTATGCAACAAGTGCATGTCGATCGGTGGAGCCTGTCTCACGAAAATGCGTGTAAGGTCGATCCGGGCGCTTCATCCCGCAATACCGTCGAAACAAGATTGGACTAGTAACGGTAAGCATATTGAACAAAATCAACGCCCACAACTACTTTGTGTTCTACTCGTGCAAAGAATCTACGCAATAGACCTAGCTCATGATGCCCTTTGTTGGGGAGCGTGGCAGAAATTCAAAATTTTCTCGCAACACCAAGATCTATCTATGGAGAGACTAGCAATGAGGGAAGGAGAGTGCATCTACATACCCTTGTAGATCGCTAAGCGGAAGCGTTCAAGAGAACGGGGTTGAAGGAGTCGTACTCGTCGTGATCCAAATCACTTTGGAGATCCTAGTGCGAGCAGACGGCACCTCCGCGTTCAACACACGTACAGCCCGGCGTCTCCCATGCCTTGATCCAGCAAGGTGAGAGGAGATGTTGGGAAGACTCTGTCCAGCAGCAGACGACGGCGTGGTGGTGATGGAGGGCGTGGCAATCTGCAAGGCCGCCAAGCACCACGGGAGAGGAGGAGGACTCGGGAGAGGGAGGCTGTGCGAACTTGTGTATAGCTCCCATGCGCCTCCCACTATATATAGGGGTGGAGGGATGGTTTCTTGCCCTCAAGTCCATTGGGGCGTTGGCCAAGGTGGGAGGAAAGAAATCCCATCATTTCCTTCCCCACCGATTGTTATCCCCCTTTTAGGGATCTTGATCTTATCCCTTGGGATATGATCTTATTCCTTCTAAGGGGGATCTTGGTCGCCTTGACCAGGGGTGTGGGGCCTTGCCCCACTACCCACGTTCATGTGGGTCCCCCATGCAGGTGGGCCCCACTCGAAACCTTCTAGAACCTTCCGGTACAATACCGAAAAATCCGAACATTTTCCGGTGGCCAAAATAGGACTTCCCATATATAAATCTTTACCTCCGGACCATTCGGAACTCCTCGTGACGTCAGGGATCTCATCGGGACTCGAACAACATTCGGTAACCACATACAAACTTCCTTTATAACCCTAAGCGTCATCGAACCTTAAGTGTGTAGACCCTACGGGTTCGGAGACATGTAGACATGACCGAGGCGTTCTCGGTCAATAACCAACAGCGGGATCTGGATACCCATGTTGGCTCCCACATGTTCCACGATGATCTCATCGGATGAACCACGATGTCAAGGACTCAATCGATCCGTATAGAATTCCCTTTGTCTAGCGGTATTATACTTGCCCGAGATTCGATCGTCGGTATACCGATACCTTGTTCAATCTCGTTACGGCAAGTCTCTTTACTCGTTCCGTAACACATCATCCGTGATCAACCCTTTGGTCACATTGTGCACACTATGATGATGTCCTACCGAGTGGGCAGAGATACCTCTCCGTTTACGGAGTGACAAATCCGATCTCGATCCGTGTCAACCCAACAAACACTTTCGGAGATACCTGTAGTGCACCTTTATAGTCACCCGATTACGTTGTGACGTTTGATACACCCAAAGCACTCCTACGGTATCCGGAGTTACACGATCTCATGGTCTAAGGAAGAGATACTTGACATTGGAAAAGCTCTAGCAAGCGAACTACGATCTTTGTGCTATGCTTAGGATTGGGTCTTGTCCATCACATCATTCTCCTAATGGTGTGATCCTGTTATCAACGACATCCAATGTCCATAGCCAGGAAACCATGACTATCTGTTGATCACAACGAGCTAGTCAACTAGAGGCTCACTAGGGACATATTGTTGTCTATGTATCCACACATGTATCTGAGTTTCCTATCAATACAATTATAGCATGGATAATAAACGATTATCATGAACAAGGAAATATAATAATAACTAATTTATTATTGCCTCTAGGGCATATTTCCAACAGGCGGGAGGGCGACGACTCTGACTCCGCTTGAGTTTCGCCCGCACCATCTTAATCAGGTGGCAGCACCATCATCTACATCTGCATTTTCTCTTCGGCAAGGTGATTTGCCGGGGAGTTGGATGCAGAGGCAGGGGTGCGGCCTCCCGGCTACCTCCAGCGGTCTCCCAGCTGGACCTCGGCAGGCTTCCTCTCGGGCCGCAGCTCTGTTAGCCCTATCGCGCCCTGCTGGCCTTGATGGCGGTGGTTGTCCGGTCGCCTCCGCCATGCTCTCCATCGGCGCGTTCACCGACGCCTTTCCATCCCCGTCGGGCCACCTCTCCTGGGGCCCGATAGGGTTGGCCTGGTACTCCACCAAGGCGCTCCTTTTGCCTTCTTTGCCTTCACCTGTCGCGCCTGGGAGGAGAGGGACAAGAAGGGGGATTACGGGGCACTTATCTTTTTTCAATCTTCAACCTGTAGGCACATGCCAAATTTTAATTCAAATAATGTAATCTCTCGAGTCCATGTTTGTGTTCTGTAAGGCTTGTACTTGTATGATCAGCATATTGATGAAAAAGATGAGCCTTGCCAGGAACTCGTGCATGTGTATGTCCATGCAGAGGCGGGATGCCTCTTTAGTTAAATACACAAGTTTTCCCCGGTAGGCTATCCTACAGGTACCCTTTTTATTTTGTTGCCGGGGACTGGAGTCTGCGGGCAAAAAATAAAGGGACCAGCCCCCCGCCATCTCTTTTTTATCAAAGGCTACTGCGACTACTTAGGCTGAAGCGACGTTCAAGCCAAAAGTGGGAGCACCTAAGCTTCGAAGAGCGGCAAAGTTTTCCCATGCACACGTTTTAGGTTACAGAACACTTATGGACAAGAGGTAGAACTTATCTGTTTGGCTTGGCGGGGATCGCACTGCTGGTCCATCTCCTCAACTCCTTGTAGAAGCCAAGTTCAAGGTAGGAACCTACAACTTCATGTAGATGAGAATGATGCAGGATGTGATCCTATCTATATCATATGCAGATGCTCATGAAATGCTTATGCAAATGCTCTTGGAATGCTCATGCATGCATGCAACTCGGTGGAATATTTAGCATCTCCGCAAGTTCTACCCGTAAGGCGCAGCTGTCGGGCCCTATCCGGCAGCCACCCATTTGTATAGGCCTTGCCTCAGCTGCATGTAACCCCTTGTACTGGTTCTTGTCTTGAGTCCTCGCAGCACTTCAGTGTTTTCCCTTTCAGCTTGTCCATTGCTTCTAGGATGTGCGACAGAGGAAAATGAAACCTTGCTTCCGAGGGTGCGAACATATTTCATGAAGGCGCGGCTTGTGAACTGGGTGTCGTTGTTGGTAATGACCCTTGCAGGGACACCAAAACAACACACTAGATCTTTCAAGAACTTGATAGCTGACTGAGCAGTCACCTTTCTCATGGGAGTCACTTCCAGCCACTTTGCAAACTTTCGATGGCAACAAACAAGAATTCAAAGACCCCGATTGCTCGGGGAAAAGGGCCGAGGATATCGAGCCACCAGACTGAAAATGCCCATGATAAAGGGATTGTCTGAAGAGCTTGGGCAGGCAGGTGGATGTTCTTGGAATGGAACTGACATGCTTTAGATTTCTTGACAAGCTCAACTGCATCTTAGAGGGCTGTGGGCCAGTAGAATCCTTGTCAGAATGCTTTCCCAACTAATGCTCTTGATCCAATGTGGGAGCCGCACATGCCTTTGTGTATCTCAGCCAGCAGTTCCTTTCCTTCTTCCCGGCAGATGCACTTCAATTTCACACCGTTGGGCCTCATACAGACAGAGTGTCATCGACAAACTGATACATACTGGCCCTCCGGGCTACTCTTTCAGCCTCATCTTGGTCATTGGGGAGTTCTCCAGTTTGGAGAAAGTGGACTATGTGCCTTGCCCAAGTTGGAGCCTGGGGCTCAGCAACGAGGGGTAGCGGCACCTCCGCAACTGCAGGAGCACACCAGTCATCCGTAGGGACCGTGGTCCCGGCGGGAGGGTGTGCCAGCAAGTTGTGAGTTTCCGGCAGGGTCCTTGCCAGGAGCGGAAGGCTCTACTGGGAGAGGCTTACCGGAGTCCATCATTCTCCTCTTCCGGGCCATTGTTGCTGGGGATACAGAGGGCCGAGTAAGATGGAGAACAAAAGTTCCTGGTTCCACAGGAAGCTTTTGCGCAGCACACTTTGACATATGATCAACTATGTTGTTTTCCGCCCAGGTACGTGCTCTGTTTGCAATCCGTCAAAGCGCTCCTCCAATCTCCTCACTTCCTCAACATACGCCTCCATCAATGGACTTCCGTAATCCTTGCTGACTTGTCTCACCACAAGCTGTGGATGTCCTCGAATGATCAGTTTCTTGATTCCCAATTCAGCGGCAATCCTGAGCCCGGCAAGGAGCCCTTCATACTATGTTGTATTGTTGCTTGCCTCTTCCCGGGAAAAATGCATCTAGACGACGTTCTTCAAATGCTCCCCTGAGGGTGCGAGAAGAAGCACCCCAACCCCTTCACCTTCTGGGAAAAGGCACCACCAAAATACATAATCCATTCTTGGGGCATGTCCTTGTCGGGGATAACCGTTTCTGTCACTTCCTCGTCAGGGGTTGGCATCCATTCTGCAATGAACTCTGCCAATTCCCTGCTTTGAATTGTTGATGTGCTCTCAAATTTTAGACCAAAACTGGACAACTCCAAAGTCCACTCCACTATTTTGCTGGTAGCCTCAGGGTTTCACAGTACCTTTGCAACGGGAAGCGAGTGACAACCGTGATCTCATGGGCTTGAAAGTAGTGGAGCAGTTTCCTTGAGGCCATGATGAGGCCAAAGATCAACTTTTGCACGCCAGAGTACCTCGATCAAGCCCCCTATAACAAGGAACTAACAAAGTATATTGGGCGCTGCACCACTTTCTTCCTTGTCGTGTCCTTGGGGTTGCTCTCGCTGTCGTGCTCACTTCTGCCCTGATCCTCACCTGACTCTGCTGGCCTTTGCTAACTCTCTGCCTTGTCCACTTCCCGCTGGGCCACCAAGGCTGCGCTAACCACTTGGTTGGTTGCCGCTAACTATAGCAGCAACAACTCTTGTCATTTGGGAGCAACCAAGGTGGGCACAAAAGATAAGTATCCCTTCAACTCTTGCAAGGCCGCATCTGCTTTTGAGGTCCACTTCATGGGTCCTGCCTTCTTCGGGATTTTGAAGAACAGAAGGGCATGCTCGACAGTCTTGGAAATGAATCTGCTTAGCATGGCAACGCACCCTGTCAGACACCTCACATCCTTGACTTTCCTTGGCACTTGAATCTGCTCGATGGCTTAGATTTTGTCAGGACTGGCTTTGATCCCTCAGTGGGACATAAAGAACCCAAGTAACTTGCCGAAGGGAACGCCAAACACACACTTCTCTGGGTTGAGCTTCAAGTTGATCTTGCGCAGATTTGCAAACATCTCCTCCAAATCCTAGATAAGAGTTGATTTGTCCTTGGTTTTGACCACAATGTCATCCATATAAGCTTCAATGTTTCTGTGCAGCTGCCGCTCAAAACCAATCTGGATTGCCCTTGCAAAAGTAGAGCCGACACTCTTTAATCTGAAAGGCATGCGGATAAAACAATACGTACCGCATGGGGTGATGAACGAGGTCTTCTCTTTGTCTTCCTTGGACATGAAGATCTGGTGATACCCAGAATATGCATCTAGAAAGGAAAGCAATCGCAACCCGAAGTGGAATCCATGATCTGGTCGCTGCGCGGCATGGGAAATGGGTCTTTCGGCAAGCCTTATGAGATCTACGAAGTCTATGCAAAGCCTCCATTTCCCGTTAGCCTTCCGGACCACCACTGGATTTGCTAGCCATGTGGGATGTAGCACTCCTCTGACCAAACCAGCTGCTTCAAGCTTCTTGATCTCCTCTGCAATAAACTACTGCCTTTCCAAGGCCTGCTCCCAGACTTTCCGCTTGACGGGTCTGGCGTGTGGGCAGACAGCAAGGTGTTGCTCGATTACCTCCCTGGGAACAACTGGGATACCAGATGGTTGCCAGGCAAACACATCAATATTCGCCTGCGGGAAGGCAACAAGGACGCTTTCCTATTTGTCATCGAGGGTGGCTGTCAGTGTCAAAACTGGCGGATCTCGGGTAGGGGCTCCCGAACTGTGCGTCTAGGCGGATGGTAACAGGAGACAAGGGACGCAATGTTTTTACCCAGGTTCGGGCCCTCTTGATGGAGGTAAAACCCTACTCCTGCTTGATTAATATTGATGATATGGGTAGTACAAGAGTGGATCTACCACGAGATCAAGGAGGCTAAACCCTAGAAGCTTGCCTATGGTATGATTGTTGTAATGGTTGTTCGTCCTACGGACTAAAACCCTCCGATTTATATAGACACCAAAGAGGGCTAGGGTTACACAGAGTCGGTTACAATGGTAGGAGATCTACATATCCATATTGCCAAGCTTGCCTTCCACGCCAAGGAAAGTCCCATCCGGACACGGGACGAAGTCTTCAATCTTGTATCTTCATAGTCTTGGAGTCCGGCCGATGATGATAGTCTGGCTATCCGGACACCCCCTAGTCTAGGACTCCCTCAGTAGCCCCCGAACCAGGCTTCAATGACGACGAGTCCGGCGCGTATATTGTCTTCGGCGTTGCAAGGCGGGTTCTCCTCCAAATTCCATGTGCTTGCCGAATAGTGTCCGGCTTCCTTACAGATGTTGCGCTCCTTGGCTTCCACGCCCAATAATGGCCCTCTTCCACGTGTTGCATGAATGCGAAAGGCCAGGGTATCTTTATACATGATGGGTCAATATATCAAGTGGGCGGAGCCAAAATATGGCGCATCGCCGGGACCGGATATCTATCCGAAACCCCAAAGAAGGCGTACAAAGACTGGCCCTCGGAATGGTTTTATGTGGAAGATGCTCCACTGCCGGACCCAGTTCGGATCGGCCTCCCGGAGTTCACCAAGGCTCCTCTGAAGAAACACCTAAGTTGGCACCCGCGGAGCCCTCAACAGGAGGAAGACATGAGCATCCATTATTTGATGGGCCGGATTAGGTTACTGGCCCATTCCGGATTGACCATGATTGGAGTCATGGTCACGTGCATTATGCGAGGGGTGTAGCCGCTCCAATATTGGGGCCACCCCATGTGGGACTTCAACGGGGAGAATGATGCCACCCGTCATGGCCGTAAGGGGCCGGGATCGGCCGCAGATCTGGTGAAGATTCTGTCCGGCCTGTACAAGGGGGAGAAGGAGGACTTCCTCCAGACGAGCCCATTGAATGGGTTCTCCATGAATAACCCTCGGAGCTGGGTAAGCGGACGTTTATTTATCTGACCCATGCTTTCAAAGTTAAGTACCTTACTTTATGATTTTGACGCAGGAACTGCGTCGGGATGTGGAGGACATACACAGTCCGGCTCCACAACCCGAGGATCCGGGAAGATCCCTTGATCCAGCTTCCGAAGAGGATCCGGACATAAAGGTGGAGCTAATTGACGGGGTGTTCCACCAACTCAGCATGGACAATGCTCTAGTCGCCATTACGGTTGACTACCCCGGCTTATCTCCGGCTTCCCAGGTAATTATGACCGAAGTTCTGACACCATTATTTCGTTCTTGCGTATTTTTGACCACCGTATACAACGGTGTCTCACAGGAGGTGCCTTCAAGGCGGGAAGCCGAACCTGCGGTGGCTGACCAACAAGGGTTAGTCCGGCCCAGCAGGCGGAAGAGGGGTGCCGTGCGAATCGAAACGTCACCGCAACATTATAGCTCGCGACCGTTATTTAGGGAAAAGATTCCTAGGAGGTGTATTTATGCTCATGACTTTTCCAGGAGAAAGAGCGCTCGCCGGACTGTGCCCGGAGAGGTTGCCAACCAAGCCTCCGCCAGCCAGGCTCCACCACCTGGTCCGGGGGGGAGGCGGCGCAAGGCGTGAGCAGGTACTCCTCCAGCGGAGGATGCCGACAGGCTGTCTAACACCAGGTCTGAGGTGGAGAGCGCCATGAATCATAGGCGCCGCCGGACAGTACTGCGTGACGCGTGTTTCTCCCCAGAGGCGTTGAATGCCTTTAACGCGGGAGAAGCTCAAGATGGTTTAACCAGAGCCACGGAGTAGTATGTAAAAGACATACTGGTAAGAGATTTTAATAGTTGTATATGCCCGTAGCCCCCGAGACTTAAAGTAATTAAAATAACTGATTTAAGGCTCATTTAATATGCAGGATCTGACGGAGAAGAATACCCAATTGTCCCAGGAGCACAAGAGTGCAAAGCCCAACTTGAGGCCGCACTAGCTGCCGCAGGAGGAGACACAGAGACCCCTCCGGTAACACATTATTTCAAAAAGATAAGCGGTGTGCAGCGTGCGTATAAGTCTGACAATGATATTGCAGATGTTGCCGGACTGGATCCGGACAAGCAACAACTACTGCGCCAGCTGAAAGCCGGCGAGAGGGTGCTTATGAAGGTGCAGCAGGAGAGGAACAAACTCCAAGATGCCCACACCTGGCTTGGAGAAGAGCTAAAAGGTGTTCGGGCCCAGCTGTCTCGCTCCGTGAAGGAGAATCAGCGGCTTCGTCGCGGCATCTATAGTAAGTGCTTGAGCAAACTCTTCTGAAAAGAAGAGTTCGGCGAGGAAGTCAATTGACTAAAATATGTCTGTAAGTGTGCTCACAGGTCGCCCTGCGGAGGAAATGCCCGTTTCAATGGGTGACCAACTTCCCGAGCTGGTGCAACTGCTCGAACGTGTTCGGCAGGCGATGAGTGGCGTCGTCCAGGCCTTATGGCCGTCCTTCTCCCTACCCGAGGGCCTTGGAGAGCTTGTGGAGAAGCTTCAGGGAGCAAGGCAGTGCTTCCGTTTATGGAAGATATCAGCCTACCATCAAGGTGCCAGGGAGGCCTGGGCCATGGTGAAGACACGGTACAAGAAGGCGGATCCAAACCACATGGCCGAGGTCGGACCTGTGGGGCCCGATGGGAAGGAGATCCCTGTGAGCTTAGTGTATGGCCAAGTAGAGTTGGCCGCTAAGTATTCCCAACAGGATTGTAAATTAGACAGCCTGTTAGACGGGATTGAGGAGAATGCAATCGGTCGATTTGTGATGTATTTAAAATGACATGTAAAATGCCTTCTAGCAGATTGTAGATCTTTTGTCTTTGCCGACCTTTTCGCTTCAACCTCGGAACCCTAGAGTCCGAGTGTGTTGAATACCTTCTCGTTATATGAAAAACCGGGCATGCATGGAGACCAAGCGTAGGGGTCATTAGTGCTTTATCGGACAAGTGCCCAACTAGTTATGTTATATTACATGGTTAGTAGAAACATCTTCCGGGAGAATAGTTCCATTAAGGGTTCCTTTCTCGGGAGGCATGCCCTAAAGTGCATGTCGGACTGTGAAAAGAGCAGGAAAATATCCGGGGTAGATAAATAAATAGGTAAAAATCATCTTTCAAGTCACCGATGAATATTCCCTTAAAACGCTAGCTTTCGGCTTCACCCGTCGAGGTACACATCCGGTGACCCGGCAAGAGTAATCGCAGAGGTGCTCCCTTTACCTCCTAGCCGAACAATCGGAATGTAGGGGTAAGCACAGGAGCCAGGCAACCCAGCTTGGCCAAAACTTAAGTCATATCGATGCATATAATGGTGAATAAAAGGTACATGCGGAAGTTTGACACATGTGTTGGGCATAAAGCCTGTATAAGTAAGCTTCTGTTAAAGAAGCCCCCAAGTATAATGAGTGCGGGTAGCACATCAAGTGTGTGTGAAAAATGCGCAAATTGGCCCTCAAGGGCTTTTATGAAAAAGGTGGCAGAAAAGAGAGAAACAAAAGACAGCTGAAGTGTAAAAATGTGGACGGAGGAAGGAGACGAACTCTGAGTCCGGCGCTAGGCGTAGAATCTTCGGAGGCGGGCTGCGTTCCATGAGTTCGGCTCGAGTCGGTTGTCCGTCGCTTTCAGAGGCGGTATGCTCCTTGATCGAACTTGGTCGATGATGAAGGACCTTCCCATTTGGGCTTGAGTTTGTCCTTTTTCTTGTCCGTGAGCGTAGAACTAGTTCGCCAACATTGTAAGTTTTAGCCCGTACTTCGCTTTGATATCTTGAGCTGCTGGCGATAAAATGCGGAACGAGCCTTTGCCGCCGGCGCTCCTCCTCTAATGCGTCCAAGCTGTCCTGCCGATCCAACTCGGCTTCTCTTTCTTCGTACATGCGCTTTTCGAGGTGAGTCATGAATTATGTCGCGAGGCAAAACGGCTCTGCGCCGTATACCATAAAGAATGGTGTGAACCGGTAGTACGGTTTGGCGTGGTCCGCAGCCCCTAGAGTCTGGTCGAGCTCCTCTACCCGGTCGTGTTAGATTCCGTGAGGACCGCACTAATCTGGGTTTGATGCCGCTCATGATTAGACCATTTGCGCGTTCAACTTGACCGTTGGTTTGAGGGTGATAGGCGAAGCGTAGTCGAGCTTAATGCCCATATTTTTGCACGAGTTTAACCTTGTCGGCGGTGAAGTTCGTGCGTTATCGGTGATGATCTTTGTGGGGACACCGTAACGTGTCTTGCCGGATATGAAGTCTATCACAGGTCCGTTTCCGCCGTTTTAACTAGCTTGGCCTCTATCCATTTGGTGAATTTGTCCACCATGACCAATAGGTATTTTTGCTTGTGGGTTCCCCCTTTAAGGGGTCCGACCATGTCAAGCCCCCAGACCGCAAACGGCCAGGTGATGGGTATAGTTTTGAGGGCGGTGGGTGGCATGTGGCTCTAATTAGCAAAGAGCTGGCAACCGACGCATCGTTGGACTAAGTCCTGAGCATCTGCCCGGGCCGTCGGCCAATAAAATCCTGTACAGAAGGCCTTACCTACGAGGGCCCGGGCTGCAGCGTGGTGTCCACCTAGTCCGGCGTGAATTTCAGCCAGAAGATTTCGCCCTTCCTCTTCGGAGATACACCTTTGAAGGACTCCGGTTGCGCTTTTTTTATAAAGTTCCCCCTCATGGACCTTGTAGGCTTTAGATCGCCAAACTATGCAGCGGGCCTCATTTTGGTCTTCGGGAAGTTCCTGCCTAATTAAGTAGGCTAAGAATGGTTCTGTCCACGGGGCAATGACTGCCATTATTTCGTGTGCGGAAGATGTTATGTCATTGGCTGAGCCACCGGTTGTGTCAGAATGTTCGGTGTTGGGCGGTGCGGTTGGTTCCGGATTGTTGTTTCCGGACTCCTCTTCCCATACTACGGATGGCTTAAAGAGCCGCTCCAGGAAGATGTTTGGAGGGACGGCGTCGCGTTTTGTGCCGATGCATGCCAACACGTCGGCTGCCTGGTTATTATCCCGGGCTACATGGTGGAATTCGAGTCCTTCGAAACGAGCTGACATTTTTAAGACGGCGTTGCGGTAGGCTGCCATTTTCGGATCTTTGGCATCGAAGTCTCCGTTTACTTTTGATATTGCGAGGTTTGAATCCCCACGTACCTCGAGGCGTTGAATGCCCATGGAGATTGCCATCCGGAGACCGTGCAGAAGGGCCTCGTATTCGGCTGCGTTGTTGGAGTCTGTGTACATTATTTGAAGTACATATTGGACTGTGTCTCCGGTTGGGGCGTCAAAGCGACGCTTGACCCCCAAGCCGCCAACATTTTGGAGCCGTTGAAATGCATGATCAATTGGAGTATCGCCATACTCTTTAGGGAGTTCGGCTTCATCCATTCAGCGGCGAAGTCAGCGGGACTTCATGACTTTATAGCTCGCCATGGTTTGTAGGTTATGTCAAATGGTAAGAGCTCAATGGCCCATTTGCAATCCTGCCCGTCGCGTCGCGGTTGTTTATGATGTCGTTGAGGGTACTTCGGAGGTCACTATTATCAAACACTCTTGAAAGTACTGTCGCAGCTTCCGGGATGCCATGAACACCGTGTATGCTATCTTTTGATAATGCGGTACAGGACTTGCGAGGAATTAAGGCGGTGGATCGTAGTACACTGGTTTTGAAGAGGGAATTTATGCCCTTACATTTCTCGTTAGGCGACGAGCACCGCACTTACTACTTGATGTGTTGCGCGATATATAACAACATTGGTTCGCCCGGGTTAAGCGGCGGCCAGACGGTTGTTGCCAATATGGCCTTTATTTCTTGAGTCCGGCGGTGGCAGCATCCGTCCACTCAAAGTGTTGATGCGCTTGAGGTGGCGATAGAGGGCAATGCCTTTTCTCCCAAGCGGAGATGAAGCGGCTTAGAACGCCACGCATCGATCAATTTTGTATTTGTTTGAGGTCTTTTGGAATATCCAGCTGTGATAGAGCTCGGATCTTGGCTGGGTTTGCTTCAATTCCTCTACGGATACAATGAAGCCCAGAGGTTTCCGGCTGATGCGCAAAACGCATTTTCGGGTTCACAATGTCATATGCTCGGAGGTGTCGAATGTGAGCCTCAAATTGTCTACTAGAGTTTTGGCGTGTTTGGTTTTGACGACCACGTCGTCTACATATGCCTCTCTTGTTTTGCCGATCTGGGTAGCGGACATATACGAATCATGTCTGATATGTTGCGCGGCGTTTTTGAGTCGAAGGGCATCGTGTTGAAGCGAGAATGGTCCGTATGGAGTAATGAATGCCGTTGCGACTTGGTCGCCTCCGCCATCTTGATTTGATGGTAGCGGAGTATCGTCGAGGAAGCACAATGAATCGTGCCAAAGAGCATCGATTATTTGATCGATGCGGGGAAGGGGGAAAGGATCCTTTGGGCAAGCCTTGTTGAGGTCTTTAAGATCGACACATAGGCGCCAGGATTTGTCCTTCTTTGGTACCATCACCAGGTTTGCTAGCCAGTCCGGATGTTTGATGTCTCTGATGAATCCGGCTTCCAGTAATTTGGCTAGCTCCTCTCCCATTGCCTGTCTTTTGGGTTCGGAAAATCGCCGAACAGCCTGTTTGACTGGCTTGAATCCTTTTAGGATGTTTAGGCAGTGTTCTGCCAATCTGCGTGGGATTCCTGGCATATCTGAAGGGTGCCAGGCAAAGATGTCTCAATTCTCCCAAAGGAATTCTCGTAGTGCGGCGTCTACAACGGGGTTTAACTGTGCCCCAATGGAGGCCGTCTTTGTTGGGTCCGTTGGATGGACCTGGAATTTGACTATTTCGTCCGCCGGTTTAAAAGAGGTGGACTTGGATCTCTTATCGAGTATCACATCATCTCTGTTCACCGTAGAGCGCAGCGCAGTGAGTTCCTCCACCGCTAGGGCTACAGATAGTGCCTTTAGGGCTAAGGCGGCTGTCTTGTTTTTGGCGCGGAGTGCTATGTCCGGATCACTGGCAAGGGTGATGGTTCCATTGGGCCCGGGAATTTTAAGCTTCATGTCCCCGTAATGGGGTATGGCTTGGAAGATTGTAAATGCCTCTCGTCCCAATAAAGCGTGATATCCACTGCTAAACGGGGCCACTTGGAACGTGACCTCCTCGGACCTGTAATTGTCCGGTGAGCCAAACACCACATCAAGTGTGATTTTTCCTGTGCAGCGTGCTTCCCGGCTAGGGATTATCCCTCTAAAGGTTGTGCTGCTTCGCTCAATACGGCTCCAGTCTATTTCCATTTTTCGAAGGGTTTCCTCGTAGATGAGGTTTAATCCGCTGCCGCCGTCCATGAGCACTTTGGTAAGACAAAAGTCGTCCACTATTGGGCTGAGGACCAATGCGGCTGGTGCTCGGGCAGTTCGGAATTTAGGTTCGTCGCTGGCGTTGAAGGTGATAGCCGTGTCACTCCATGGATTTGTTGTTGCTACTTGGTAGACTTCGGCGAGGCTGCGAATTGTTCGTTTCCGCATATTATTTGATGCGAAAGTCTCGAAGAATGTTGACACCGTACTGGTACTATTGGAGTGGTTCTCCGGGGCTAGAAGCTCTTCGCCACTTTTGGTCACCTGCCGCAGTATCCAACATGCTCGAAGGTGTAACGCCCTCGATGCGGCTATATCCCCCACGTGTCGAAGCACGACTTAGAGGCATAACCGCATTGAAAGCAATGTCGCAAGTGAGGTAATCTTCACACAACCCAAGTAATACATAAGGGAAAGAGATACATAGTTGGCTTACAATCGCCACTTCACACAATTACATGAATAAAGCATTACATCATCCAGATACAATCAAGGTCCGACTACGTAACCAAAATAAAGAAGAACCCCAAATGCGACAAAAGGTTCGATCGACCCCAACTGGGCTCCACTCTTGATCAACTAGAGCGAAACAACACAAAGGGCAAGATCTTTATCGAGCTCCTCCTTGAGTTTGGTTCGTCACCCTTTCGATAACTTAGGCACCGCAAACTGGTTTTGGAAGTATCCGGTGAGCCACGAGGACTCAAAGCAATCCCATTACCATGGGTATCAAGACTAGCAAAGCTTAATGGGAAAGGAAGGGGCAAAGTGGTGAGGTTGCAGAGCGGCTAAGCATGATATGGTGGCTAACATACGCAGATGAGAGCGAGAAGAGAAACAAAGGAACGGTCGTGAAGCTAGCAATGATCAAGAGGTGATCCTAAACACCTACTTACGTCGGACATAACACGAAACCGTGTTCACTTCCGGACTCCCGAGAAGAGACCATCACGGCTACACACTCGGTTGATGCGTTTTAATTCGGATCTGGTGTCAAGTTGTCTACAACTGGACATTAACAAATTCCCATCTGCCACATAACCGCGGGCACGGCTCTCGAAAGTTTAAACCTGCAGGGTGTCCCAACAGCCCATGACAAGCTCTCGCGATCATCGAAGGAATAGACCTTCACCCAGAAGCCCGATCGGTCTCGGAATCCGGTACATCAAGACATTTCGACAATGGTAAAACAAGGCTAGCAAAGCCGCCCTATCGCCGACAATCCCGATAGGAGCTGCACATATCTCGTTCTCGTGGCAACACGGATGAGACATCCTACGAGTAAAACCAGACCTCGAGTTGCCCGAGGGGCCCATGATCTACTCGGTTCGAACCAGCACTTAGACAAGCAACCGCCCGGGGGGCTAAAATAAAGATGACCCTCGAGAGAGCGACTCCCAAGGGAAAAAGTAGGTGGTGGTGAGGCAAATGGTAAAAGTCAAGGTTGGGCCTTGCTGGACAAGTTTTATTCAAAGCGAACTGTCAAGGGGGTCCCATAAATCACCCGACCGCGTAAGGAACGCAAAATCTGGGAACATAACACCGGTATGACAAAACACCAGGCATAAGGCCGAGCCTTCCACCCTTTACCAAGTATATAGATGCATTAATAATATAAGAGATATTGTGATATCCCAACCAAAATCCTGTCCACCATGGAGAAATCTTCAACTTCACCGCAACTAGCAGCGCTATAAGAGGGCTGAGCAAAGCGGTAACATAGCCAAACAACGGTTTGCATAGGAAAGGTGTCAAAGGATTAGAGGTTCATGGCAATATGGGATGGCTGGACAAGCAGTAATAGGTAGCACAAAGACATAGCGAAAGAACGAGGCAGCTAGCATAGCAATGATAGTAGTGAGATCCAGGGTAGCGGTCATCTTGCCTGAAATCCCGCAAGGAAGAAGAACGAGTCCATGAAGAAGACGAACGGGAGTAGTCGAACGAATCCTCACAACTCCGGAACGAAACCGAAGCTAACGAGAGAAGCAAACCGGAAAGAAGCAAACAACATAGTAAACAACCATCGCATAATCATGGTATGATGCACAACCAAGTATGATGCATGTCCGGTTTAATGAGGCATGGCAAAGTGCACAAGCAATCCTACAAATTAAGTGGAGCTCAATATGCAACGGTGCATATTGATGAAACACCACGACAAGTTATTTAGTTCGATCTCGTTTATGTACCCAACAATATTAGATGTTGATTAACATGGCAAGGGGTGAAGCATAACAAAACTACCTAACTAGGCAAGTTTAAATGAGGCCGGAAGAACAAACAACAATTCCGGAAGAACCTCATATGCAATTTATGAATTTGCTACTGTTCTGCCCTAAACCATATTTTAAAGTTGTTAAACAGGAAAATAAAGTGGACCATGTTAATCTAGGCATTTTTCCACCCCATTTACATATAAAGTTTATTAAAATTGGAGCTACGGTTATTTAGTTATGAAATAAATCATTTTAACAAGGCATTTATGCAAATTAACACAAACAACATTTTAAACATTTTAAACATGGATGAAAATGGCATATTATTAAACTACACAATTTTCTGAGCATTTTACATATATAAATTATTTAAATCCGATGCACCATTTGTGAGTTATTAGATGCATGAAGTGCAAGGGGTTTTCAGAAAGCGGCAACAACTGGATAATTAGCAAAATTCGCAGAACCTGAAAAAAACTACATAGGCCGAATCTGAATAGAGCAGTGGGCAGCTGGGCGGCTGGGCTGCTCACCTAGCTGGGCTCGGCCCAGGTCGGTGGGGGAACGGGCCAGGAGGGCGGCGCGCTGGGCTGGCCCATGTGGTCGAGGGGAACTCGTCCCCTTCCTCGTGCCCGCACGAGCACGCAGGGAGGCGCCATGGCATCTCGGCGGCGCGGGTGGGGGTTCGGCGGGGCTAGCGGGGCTGGCGAGGCCCGGATCCGGCCAAAATCGGTGAAAGGCCGATTTGGGACTCAGATCCGGTGAAGGAACGGCGACGGGCTCCGGAGGCGCGGTTCCATGGCGGAGTTGCGGTCCCTGGAGAGAGAGGGATGACAGTGAGGAGAGAGGGCACCGGAGGAAGGAGAGGAGGGCGGCCTCCACTGCGATGGCGGCGACTCCGTGAAGTCCGCGGCGGGGCCGGAAGAGGCGGCGGCACTACTCCGCGGCCGAGGTGGTCGGGATCGGGATCCACCCGATCCAGATGGGCGAGGCAGCGGGAGATGGCGGCGGTACGCTGAAGGCCTTCAGGGCCCGTCGCGAGGCGGGGCGTGACAGGCTCGGGGAGGGCCTCTTGGCGCGAGGACATGTGGATGCTGCGGTTGGAAGGGGAAAACGGGGCGGACATGTCCGGCCGTCGCGGACGCGTCCGGCGGCGCGGGGAAGAGGAGGCTAGGGTTTTGGACCCGGATTTGGACGGGGAGGCACAAATATATAGGCATAGGGAGTTAGGAGAGTCCAAATGAGGTGTTGTTTTCCCGCACACGATCGTGATCGAACGACCGAGAGCATGGAGGGGATCTTGGTGGGTTTTGGGCCATTTTGGAAGGGGTGTTGGGCTGCAACTCAAAGAGGGCTTTGCGGTTACCCGGTTAACCGTTGGGGTATCAAACGACCTCCAAATGGCACGAAACTTGACAGGCGGTCTACCGGTGCTATACCAAGGCCGCTTGGCAAACCTCGGTCCATTCCGAGAAAGTTTAACACCCGCTCACAACAGGAGAGAAGAAGGGGACGCCAGAGGACATAGGAGTGCCGGATTGCAAAACGGACAACGGGGAAAAGGCTCGGATGCATGAGACGAACACGTATGCAAAATGAAATGCACATGATGACATGATAAAATGCAAATGATGACATAGCAAGGTGCAACACGCAAGCAAATGACATGGCAACTACGGCGAATAACTGGCGGACACCTGGCGCATCGGATCCGGGGCGTTACAGAAGGCTATGTGTTGGAGTGGCGCCCTCTGTACTGTGAATTTTAAAGGGTCCGCTGAGCCAGCCCTCCAGTACGGTTCCGTGCCCTTTATGGGGATTTTGATTTTTTGTTTTTGTACCGGGTGCCTGAGCATGATGCACCCTTTTGTGGACTAGGGTTGTATTTGGAGTGGGATTGTCCCAAAACTTAGTTTTGGTTTTTCGGAAACTCTCCATCGCACAGTACTTTCCTACTATGGACGTCAGGTCAGTGAAGCGTGTAATTTCATGATGACTTACTGCGTTCAAGATTCCCTTGTCCGTGCAATTATTGCAGAAAATTGAAATTGCGTTTTCCTCACGGCAGTCTTTTATCCTGTCCATAACCAGGAGGAATCGGCCCGATAATGATGTCTTGTTTGAGGGCTCTTGCGGATTTGAGATAGATCGCATATGTTTGGGTGGGTGGGTGGAATTGAGTCGGAACCCGCCCATCTCGAGGCTCAAGGGCGAAAAGTTTCAATTTGAAGCTTCGGATTGCTGGGCGTTGTCCAACGGGTGCAGTCCGCTGCGACTTTAGGTTCGATGCTTGATCGACGTCCGTCCCTCCGCTGAATCCGACATGGAGGGTTCGAGTCCGGACATAACTAGTTTTAATCTGAGAAGAAGAGTCGCGGCGTTGTTCCTCTACCACCGCAACGTGGTGGGTAACCTGGGGAGAGTTAATCTCGCTCAGATCGGTTTTAAGCCCAATCTGATTGTAGTCTGTAGCGACTCCCAGGGCGGCGATGCAATCCAAGAGCTCGTTTACGAATGAGAGCTCCATTGGATCCAGCTGCTCGGCAAATTCCGAGTTGACGTGAATATTGCTTTTGATGACCCAAGAGGTCATCGTCGAAGCGGTGGCCGAACAGGCGGTCATGATAAAACCACCTAGCCGGATAGTTTGGCCGGCGGCCAAGGCTCCTTTGGCGATGGTACCGTCTTTAAAGACGGGAAGAGGCATCCTTCTTGATCGTGACAGCACAGAGGAACTCTCAATGAAAGCACCAATGTCGGTGTCAAAACTGGCGGATCTCGGGTAGGGGGTCCCGAACTGTGCGTCTAGGCGGATGGTAACAGGAGACAAGGGACGCAATGTTTTTACCCAGGTTCGGGCCCTCTCGATGGAGGTAAAACCCTACTCCTTCTTGATTAATATTGATGATATGGGTAGTACAAGAGTGGATCTACCACGAGATCAAGCAGGCTAAACCCTAGAAGCTAGCCTATGGTATGATTGTTGTAATGGTTGTTCGTCCTACGGACTAAAACCCTCCGGTTTATATAGACACCGGAGAGGGCTAGGGTTACACAGAGTCGGTTACAATGGTAGGAGATCTACATATCCGTATTGCCAAGCTTGCCTTCCACGCCAAGGAAAGTCCCATCCGGACACGGGACGAAGTCTTCAATCTTGTATCTTCATAGTCTTGGAGTTCGGCCGATGATGATAGTCCGGCTATCCGGACACCCCCTAGTCCAAGATTCCCTCAGTGGTGCTGATGGTGAAAGTACCATCAACGCCAGCCAGCCCTGCCAGGACCTTCTGCACTTGTGGAGCAGTAACCTTGGTCCTTTTGCTATTGGAACTCTCTGGAAAGTCATCAGCAGGTGCAACACACTCCGAAGAGGTACGCTTCCCAGATTCCTTGCAGGTGTCCTTGCTATGTTTCTTCTTTCATCTGCTTTCCTTGGCGGGAACAGCTGCTGGCGCTGCCTCTGCCGCGACTGGCCTAGTCCCGATACATCTTGTCCATGCAAATGATTGCGTCCTTCTCATCACATGGGATGGAAATGACTCCAAATGGCCCAGGCATCTTCATGGTGTTGTGGGCATAGTGGGATGCCGCCATGAATTTAGCCAAGGCTGGTCGTCCAAGGATCCCATTGTACAGGAAGGGGAGGTCAACTACATCAAACAAAATCTTTTCAGTCCTATAGTTCAACTCCCCTACAAATGTTACAGGCAACGTGATCTTTCCCTTAGGATGACTCATGCCGGGATTAACTCCTTGAAACGTGCCGGTGACCTTCAACTCCTCTTCTGCTATCTGAAGGCCGCTAATACCCTTTGGGGAAATCAGATTCAACCTGGCCCCGCCATCCACCAACATCTTAGTGACCTTGAGGTTGCGAATTCTTGGAGAGACCAACAATGGCAAACATCCTCCCGTAGTGGTACGGTCAGGACGATCCTCTTCGTCAAAGATGATGGGCGCGTGTGACCATTTGAGCGGTTTCCGGGCCTCTGGCGCTGGTTCCACGGCATTGACCTCTTGTGCCCACCGTTTGAGTTGGTGGTGAGAGGCATGCAAGGATGCACCCTATCAATGCACAGGGAGTCAGTGGCCTTCTGAAACCCTTGCTCACTAGTTTCCTCTACATCCCCTCCATCACTCTCATCATCACATACTTCCTTCTCCTGACCTCCAGCGGGTTTTCCTTTGTTCAGAAGGGGTTTGCTGGCGCGATTTACTTCACCGCCTCGACTCTTACCGCCAGCGACATTCTGACCCTTTTCCTTGTCACGCTTCTCATACTCAGCTCTTTGCCTCTTGACAAGCTTCACAACCTGATAAGATTCTTGAAGGTCGTGGCCCTTGGTCTGGTGAATCTTGCAATACGGCCCATCGCCTTTCTCGGCCTTCTCGGTAGCCGCAGCTTCTCGGCAGTCAGCGCACACGGCAGCTTCCTTGCCGGGGGCTTCGGCCTTGGCCATCTTGTCGGTACTAGGTGATGCGGAGCATCCTACGGGCATCACCATGTCAAGAGTCCGTTTGGCAAGTGACATGTGCGACCTCTACTTCTCATACATAAAGGTGAATGTTCTCCTTTACACGTGTTCACTTGGCTCCTTCGAGGATGGTATACTACTTGACACTCCACTCGTGTGCATACATAGGTATTGTCAGAACGCTACGGACAACGAGGAGGAGTGCAAGCACCAAGGAACAACTACACCATCTGCGAGGGAAGCACGGAAGAGAAGCGGAAGAAGGAGGAGCTACGACGTCTCCAGTGGTCGGACAACCGACGTGCCACCGGACGTCCGACACTCTACAGCGCTCGGACGACCGGCGTCCGTCGGACGTCCGCTGGATGTCCAACACACCTTCCACCCAGCCAGACGAAGACGCTACAGTGGCCGGAAGACCGACGACCACCGGACATTCGACAAGTACCAGGGACAGGACGATCGATGTCAACCAGACGACCGGTGCCACCAGTCCAAAGAACAAATGTCAGAATTCCGATGCGCTCCGGACATCTGGACCCCAGCGAGCGACTGGACGCCCGACCCCGACCGGACGTCTGACACTGCCTGTGCGTAGCAGGGCCTTTGGCCTGGTATTCCTATCCCACTTACCCCTTCGTGGCTTAGACTATAAATAGACCTCCCCCTTATCCTTTCGAGGGTTAGCAAAGTGATAGCTAATTTGTATGTGAGCTTTGCTCCTACCTCTTCTCTTGAGAGAGAGAGAGACCACTACTCCATTGGAGGCCAAGACCTCCATCTAGGAGAAGATCCTGCGGGATATCATCAAGACCCCCTCGCGGGAAGATCCGTCTAGGATACCATCAAGACCTCCTCTTGGAGATGAACCTTACCTTGTATCTTTTCCTTTGTTGTTCATGTACCTTGTGGATCTTGTGTGTTTGATTGTCTAGTGGATGTGTGATTGGATTTGTTTTTGTGTGTTTCCCCTTGTGATTTCTCCCCGTTTTTCATCGTGTTCATTGTGTTCTTCGAGGGAACCCACTCCAATCATGAAAGATCGGCCTATACCAGGTTAGCCCCGTATCATATGGTATCATGAGCCACGTTGATCATGAATTTGGAGTCCCTCCCATTGTTTTCTAGCCTTCTTTTGCTTGATTTGGTCCTGAATTTGAAAATTCCCACCAAAAAGAGCCCCCAATTTTTTTTGTGATTTGTTGGTTTGATGATGTTTTGTTGATTTTGATCCATGGACTTGCTTGGTTTCAAGTGGATCTAGCATCTCCCCAAGTTTCCCCACTTTCCATCCATGAAATCTAATCAATTTTGACCCCGAAATCTCCATTTTCCGCCCAAAATCGTGTCCCAAACTCGCATCTCGTGTTGACCAAAACCCACCGGATGACCGACACTTTCTCGGACGTCCGACCACCTGGAACCACCGGACGTCTGACCATTACCAGACGACTGGAACCACCCATCCCGAGCCAAACATCGGATATCCGGCCATTTCCGGACGTCCGCCCCGCGCTCCAACCATCGGTCGTCCGACCATTATCGGACGTCCGACACATGTAGTTTCAGACTTTGGCTGATTTTTGTTTTGCCCATAACGAATTCATCCGAACTCCGATTTTTACGTTCTTTAGCCCGTTTTGAAGCTATTTACATTCCCCATCCCAGAAAAATACTACCAACACCATTTCACTCCATCAAATATTATGAAATTTGGCAAGTTTGCCTAGGCCCTCTACCATATCATCCACATAACCACGATAGCCTTCCGCAACCTAACCCATTTTGTTCACCACAGCATTAGTGGTTGCTTGAGTAGTGACTCGAGTCTCCTAAGGTGTTTCGGCTACTTAGGGATGATTGCTTCTTCCTCAACAACCACCACCACTTCCGCATAACCTAGTCCACCGTACACTTTCGACAACCCAACTTAACCAAATTTGTTTGAGCTTGTTTGAGTTGAGGCTTGTGTCTCCTAAGGTGTTTCGGCTACTTAGGGACGGCAGCTTCAACTCCGACACGTGTATATCCCATCATTCCACTTCCGCAATGCCAAGTGCAAACCACCACCGCTTTTCCGCTACCACCATTTGACTTTTGTCCTTGATATTTTGAGTTGTGGTTTTTCCGTTTCCTAAGGTGTTTCGGCTAATTAGGAACAGGTCGAAATCGACAACACCGCCTCTGATCATCGCGGATGGTAACCTCGATGACATCATTGTACATTCTCCTTGCAATTGCATTGATAACCCCTAGCCCATTTTGCGTTACTTGCCTATCGAGATTAGCCATTGAGTATTGCTGGCAACGTTACTTGTGCAAATTAGTGATCTACACCTCCCATTGCATACATACCATATCATCTAGGTATCATATCATCCATTGTGTCACAAGATTGGTCCCGCATATACGCAATTGCTATCTTGGTTTGTGCATTTCGCATTGAGGCCATTTCAAAAAAAACTTTTAAGCAAAGAAAAAGAGCAAACAAAGAGCTTGTAAGCAATAGCCATAGCATCACAATATATCATATGGCATCATACTCGATCATCTTGGATCATCTTATGCTAATGCACCGGAACATACATACATAGCATACTTGGGATAGAAAGTTTATCCATTTTGCATCTTATAAGTTGTGCACAAGTGTCGTATCCGCCTTTTTGATCAATCATGCTAGCGTCTCTCTTGAGTTGTGCAACACGAGCGTTTTCCGTGGGTTCCACATTTTGTGCTTATTCCTTGGTTGCACGACCCCATTTATCCATCTGTGTGTGTGTTTCGGTGTGCCACTTATTGCTATTAGTCTACATGTTTCAGTTGCGAATTTGTGAATCTTTTTCAACATTATTGACTCTTGCTAACATTTTGCATTAAATTTTTGTGCCACTATCCTCACCGAGCTCCACCATAAGGTTTACTTGATAGGTATGATTGAACAAGTCCAGTACCAATTCCACTATTCTTTCATCTCACATTGTGAAATGGGATACATCCTTAACTTTGGGAAAAGGTAACTTGGTATTGTTTATATCATTTCCTACTCACCTCTACTCGAATCTTGTGATGGATAGGCAAGGCATTTCACCTTCGGTCTACAACAACAACGACGAGTTTGATGCCACGAAAAAAACAACTTCGACGCCAAGATGCAAGCTCAAATGTAGGAGATCAAAGCCATCATCAAGTCCTACAAGCGATGTTCCTCATCATCGAGAAGATGCTCAAGAGCACATGCTTCCGAGCTACCATCTCCGGCAAAATCACATCGGCATCGACACCACCACCGACAAGGACGTGAAGGTCAAGAGCCCAATACCAACAACCGCTCGATGACTTCACCATCTCTGTTGGCATCTTCGCCAAGCGACGTCAAGGCATCTTCGCCTTCAGATATTCGCCATCTTCGCCAACAAGCACCTCAAGACTATGCTCAAGAGAAGCTCCCCAAGCTCAAGTCGGCGACTTCCACGAGCTACTACGACCTCGACACCGACTACAAGATTCCTTTCTATGGGACTATAGAACCCGAGGAGTATCTCGAGTGGGAGCGCTTGATGGACGACTACCTCAAGCTACATCAAGTTCGTCCCGAAGATGAACTGAAGTGCGCCACAAGGAACTTCCACGACTACGCATACACATGGTGGCTTCACACACCTTCGGAGAACTATGACATGAGTTGGCCCAAGACAAAGAGAGCTATGCGGCGAGAGTTCGTGCCTCCAACCTACACGGAACAACTTCTACGCCAATTGGAGAACATCATCCAAGGATCCAAGTCCACCGACGCGTACTTCAAGGAGATGGAGAATGCCTTGCAACGAGCCAGCGTGGACGACAACATTTCGATGAAGTTCCACTTCATGATGGGATTGAACAACGACATCTCAAAGACAATCTTCCTCGAGAACTACAAGTCCCTCGACAACAACTACATTGGTGCTCTCAAGGTGGAACAAGAACTCATGACGGCCAAGGCTTCTCCACCCCAAGCTCACTTCGCGACAACCAAGCTCTATGGCAACAAGCATGAGGATAGCACCACCAAGATGTCCAAGCCCGACGAGCTCCAAGACGATGATCCCAAGTTCGACTTCACCGCCATCCCTCTTTGTGGCATTGATGATGCCAAGTCTACTTTGACTCTTTTTAACACAGTGCGGCGAGGAGTACGACTACAGAGAACCTCAAGGAACAAGCTTTGGAGGCGAGCTACACAATGACGAGCAAGGATGATGCTTCCATCTTAGGAGGCGAGAGTGATGATGTGTGCAAAATGGACTATCACTCACCCTTCACTTTACTTTATTCCGTTGATGAAGAAATTGTGATCTACTTTCTAAAGAACTTGAACTGAAGAATTTCATCATGCTGCATTCTAGTTTGTCAGTTCATCTTCCTCATGCTTGTATGACTATATGATTGCATTTCTTCATCTTTTTTTATCTTGTATGCATGCTTTTCATTTCTATGATGACTTAGTTCCCTCGCGTTTCTAATTCTTCACTCTGATCTTCGTCAAATTCATCAGAGATTGACGAATTCTAAAAATCTCCCATTCACCCCCTCTAGAAGTAAACCCATGTTTTCAATTGGTAATAGAGCAAGGTACTCCTTTGTTCTGTTTGATTTTGGTTTAACCACCTGGAGTTTTAGTTATGTCAACTGCATGTATGATCAAAAGGTATCCGTTGCATGCCCCATCTTCGATGGCACATATTATCCCAAGTGGAAGGCCATGATGCAGAAGCGTCTCTATCTATGAACACTGAGTTGTGGACCATCACTGAGATAGGATTGAGTGACCTATACAAGATGGCCAATGGTGATGACTTTCGCAAGTACACTCTGCTGGGTACACAGGCAAGGGGTGTCATTTGCTCCAGCTTATCCATAGATAAGTTTAGGCGTATCATGCATCTTTGCAATGCAAAGCTCATCTAGGATAGGATCTCCGACATCTATGAAGGGCCTGCACCTGTCAGGATCCCTGGTTCCTCTTGTTCAAGGAGTCACTCAAGACGATGACTTTCGATCCATATTCATCTTCTGCAACGTGCCTCATGGCCAAGGGCACCAACCAACTCAAACGTTCTTCATATTTCTCAAGTGAAGGTGAATCTGATGAAAACATGACTCCTAGCTATTCCAAACTCGCTAATATTTCCACAAGGCAACAAACTGCTATGGAAAGGATTCAAAACTTGCTTGATAAAAGCGATGATCTATTGAACGATGAAATGGAATACACTCAAACTCTGACTGGCGACCTTGAGCGTCTTCCGTCAAAGTATGACGAACTTGAAAGTCGTCATGTGGCTCTCTCAGCATAACATTAGAAGCTATCCTATGAATTTCTTCAAATGAAGCAAGAACACGAGAAGCTGAGAGCGTCTCATGATGATCTTTAGAAAGACAACAATTCATTACTCACTCAGCAGATGAAAACCGCCCAGGATGAATTTTTTGCTCAATGCTTAAAATGCCTTGAACGTAATAATGCAAATTCTTTAGATGAATGTTCAAATGCTTCAACTACTGCTATTTATTCAAATGTCTCTATGGTTTCAATCCCCTCATCTGAGGAGACCACAAGTGTTACCGAGGAAAATGGAGGTCTGAAGGAATTGTACGTCACAGGCATGTACAAAAGCCTCAAAGGGCACCAAATTCTTTGTGATGTGCTCAAGAAGCAGATTCTAAATAGAAACCCTATGAAAGAGGGTATTGCTTTTGAAAGAAATTTGAACACAGATGGATCTTGTTTGAAACCTAAGCAGTATCGCAAAACCACATGGGTTGCTGCAAAAGGACCTCCAATTGATGCATCCACTCTATCTGGCTACAATTGTGATACTCCACATTCTTTTGATGGGTCAGTTAACTCCAACTATAAGCTATTCAAGAATCCAAATGGTTAAGTGTTCGTACTAACTGCAGGAACAGTCCCTAGTGAAGAAAATCTGGGTGCCCAAAAGTCTTCTTCAAAGCCTTCAGGTGAATGTCATCATGACACCACCGAAGAATAAGAAAACCCCCAGGGAAAACACTTCACCTGGATAAAAATTGTCAAACGAACGTAGGCCAACTCATGCTCGTACTAACATTTCTTTGCAAGGTAACAAACAACGTTCTGATGAATATGTGCATTAGTCTTAAAATCACTATGTACACAAATCTGCGTACTCTTAGAGTACTATTCCCCTCCTGTGAAGAGAAATGCATCTTCGTCAATGCCTAAGTTCTCTATCAATGCCTTGCATTACATTGCTTCTCAGCCACCCATTAAGATGTGGTTGGTTAAGAAAACCAACTAATCACTTCTGTTGGGTCAGGTCTTCAGACACAATGAAGTTCTGATGAATTTGCTGAAGACCTAAGATAGTGCTTGTTGGGATGCAAGCTCTTCATGACGAAATGAATTCCTCATTTCATGCATTCCTATGATGCTAGTTATGTTTTAATTGATGAAATTCACAGACAAAATTGGTCATCATATTCTTCAAACTGAAGTATATGAATTTGTAAGTGAGACTAATGCTTCTACAAGATGATACGCCAAAAGCTACTAAATGGGTTCTGGACAGTGGTTACACCAATCACATGACTAGTGACAGGAGTAACATCACCGATTCTCCCCTTACTCCATCTCATCTGAAGCATATCACCTATGCTGACAAAGGAGAAAGCAAGGTATTGGGTCTAGGTAAGGTTGCTATTTCGAAGGATCGACACATGGAAAAAGTGATGGTTACCGAGTCGGCAAATATAGATGCATTATGCTGATGGAATCTGACAAGTCCAAAGTCTTCGAAGCCTTTAGGAGAGGTGATTTGTACATTGTAGATTTCTCTCTAGGTCCTCAACCCACTACATGTCTACTGGCAAAAGCTTCAGAGTGTTGGCTCTGCATCGATGACTTGGACATGCTGGCATGAGGAATTTGAGCACACTCCTCAAGAAGAAGCATATCATTGGCGTCGAGGGTGCCAAATTCATCAAATATCACCTTTGTGGTGCTTGTGAGTCTGGAAAGATGACCATCTCCAAGCAGTACGCAAAGACAATCATGACCACTACTCTTCCCTTTGATTTACTTCATATCGATCTCTTTGGTCCCACTCATTATGCCACACTAACCAATGCACATCACTCTACGGATTCGTCATAGTTGATGATTATTCTCGTTTCACCTGGGTGAATATCATTACCTTCAATACTGAAGTGCAGGGTGTATTTAGACGGTTCGTGAATCGGGCCATGACAAATTATGGTATGAAGATCAAGAACAACAGAAGCGATGATGGCACCGAATTCAGTAACACTGGCCTTCATGACTATCTTGATGAACTTGGTATCACTCATGAGCTTTCTACTCCATACACTCCTCAGCAGAATGTGCAGAACGCGAGAACAAGACAGTCAACAAGATGGCCCGTACTATGCTTGATGAATACAAGACTTCTCATCGATGGTGGCCTTTAGCAATTGATACTACATGTCACATCATCAAACGGGTATATCTTCACAAATTTCTCAAGAAGACTTCATATGAGCTCCTCATTGACATGAAACCCAATGTGAGTTATTTCAAAGTCTTCGGCGCTAAATGCTGGATTAGAGATCCACATCACAATTCTAAATTTCCACCAAAAGCACAAGGGGGTTTTATGCTTGGTTACGAAAAGGACTCGCACACCATAGAGTCTTCAACACCTACCACAAAGGTTTTTGAAACTGTAGATGTGCGGTTTGATGAAACTAACGACTTGCAAAGAGAGCACCTGCCTCTTGTGCTAGATGAAATGCCTCATGACGAATCTATCAAGCTGATGGGTGTCGGTGTCAAAACCGGCGGATCTCGGGTAGGGGGTCCTGAACTATGCGTCTAAGGCTAATGGTAACAGGAGGCAGGGGACATGATGTTTTACCCAGGTTCGGGCCCTCTCGATGGAGGTAATACCGTACTTCCTGCTTGATTGATCTTGATGATATGAGTATTACAAGAGTTGATCTACCACGAGATCGTAGAGGCTAAACCCTAGAAGCTAGCCTATGATTATGATTGTTGTTATCCTATGGACTAAACCCTCCGGTTTATATAGACACCGGAGGGGGCTAGGGTTACACATAGTCGGTTACAGAGAAGCAAATCTACATATCCAAATATCCAAGCTTGCCTTCCACGCAAAGGAGAGTCCCATCCGAACACAGGACGATGTCTTCAATCTTGTATCTTCATAGTCCAACAGTCCGGCCAAAGTATATAGTACGGCTGTCCGAGGACCCCTTAATCCAGGACTCCCTCAGTAGCCCCTGAACCAGGCTTCAATGACGATGAGTCCGTCGTGCTGATTGTCTTCGGCATTGCAAGGCGGGTTCCTTCTCCGAATACTCCGTAGAAGATTTAGAACACAAGGATCGTGTCCGACTCTGCAAAACAAATTCCACATTCCACCGTAGAGAGTATAATATTCCACAAATCTAATCCGCTGACAACTTTCCATAGCATGACGTCCCACCATGGCCCAGTCTTTATTCGAACCGTTTTGCTAACCAGCCACTACACGTGCCGCGAGGCAGTTTTATTGGCACGTCTTGTCGAAGCAGAGATCGTGTCCCCCTTATCACGGGATTCTCATCAATACGGGTGTGGGTAACCCAACCATGTTTGTTTAATATGACTCCTCGATTTTAGGCAAGTCCCAAACGGTCACGCGGGGGATGCTTGATATTTGTCCTCTTTATAAAGGGGCCAAGGCCTGTCCTTTTCTTTCCACGCTTGATCCTTCCCCTCCTGCACCTCGAGTTCCAACACCCAAGGCTCAAGCTAAAGCACTTCGGTCCTTCGACAATGTCCGGATCCAATCTTCAAGGCCGGTGGATGGCCTCCTCGGTCACAGAGGAGCACATCCGGAAGCTTAGGGAGGCCAGGTATCTCACCGCCGAAATCCCGCATAGGCTTCCTGCTCAAGGGCAGGTCATCCCCACTCCCGAACCCAACGAGAGTGTCATATTTATTTCCCACTTCCTCCGAGGGCTAGGTTTCTGTCTCGATCCCTTCGTGAGGGGGCTTATGTTCTATTACTGATGAGGACATGACTACCTTGGATATGACCAAATATATTGCATACATGTATATTTGTGAGGTGATTTCTAATGCAAACTATGCAATAATTTATTTATGTCATCCAGGACAAAAATACTTCACAAACTCTTGTGCCATGTCTAATTGCAGGTGTATGGGGCATTTGTACAATACACATATGAAGATAAGGGACAAATAGATGTTTACTTGCTATTCAAAAAGTTCTCTCACGTCACTTTTGGCCCAAGAGAAGATAGAGTCCAAGTCTCTCATGTTCTGGACTCAGATTCGGACTGCACAGACACACCTGATTCAAAACGCCAAGAACTCTTTCATCCGGACTCCGAATTGGGTGATTTTTTTTGGAAATTAGATTTCATGCTCTTTCCAACCCAATTTGAATCACCTTAAAATCCGTCCGGAGCGTTGAGTTATGGACGAAACAATCTGACGCTGTAGTAGAATCCGAGTCAAACTACAATCCAAAGGTGTTACGTCACCTCCACTTGGGCCTATTGGCCTTGTACGACCTAGGGTTAGTTTTAGGCTGCCCTGGGACGTCCTCCCACCTCTTTGGCCGCCACCCCTTGCTCCTATATAAGTAGATCCATCTAGTAGCTTTTTCTTTGGGGATTTGTTTAGTTAAAAGTTAGCCATTGCAACTTCGTGTACTTCGCTTGTGTCCAACGACCAGACCAAGACTGCTTATAGATCCCCACCTTTATCAGTACTTCATATATATTCGCAATATTCAGATTGCTTTATCATATTCTTGCTTGTTCTTTGATTGCTTGCAGGAATAGACCTTCGTGGTCAGGTTGATCGTGCTCCGGCGTGGTCAATAACGTCTCGGAGTTGGTTTAGCAATTGCTAAGGCGCAACATCGTGCACATTTGTAGTCAGATCGTCAAAGTCGTCTGTACCAAATCAATAGTTATCATCTCATCGAAAGATCGAAACACCCCGCCTCTATCAATTATGGGCTAGATTTCCATGATCTAGCTCTGGATTCCATCCTTTACATCTCGTCGTTTATCGCCGTGTGTGAAGCCTTTCTCCGCATTACCCCCCACTTCGGCCTGTGGCTCAAGACCTTCAATGTGAGGCCGAGGGTGATTCACGGGCATCACGCGGAGTGCGGAGGTGCTATAATAAGCAAAGGCACAGACGCCCCATGGCCAAAGGGTTCTTTTGCGGAAACATCTGATTTATTGCAGCAAGAGTGGTTTTATATCACCGCTCCCCGAGGTACAAAGCGGGTGGCTGCTCCAGCGTTCCGCCCGGGCCCTCCACCGTAACTAGCGTCATGGGTCAACAAGGGGCTGGACTGGGGGCTGATTAACGACGTGCTGACATTGCAAGGCCGCATCCGAGACCTTCTTAAGAGGGATGTTAGTCTTGTCAAGATAATGCAAGTGATGCTGGTTCGTTGAGTACTGCCGTGCCAACGTCATCCTCTCCGTATGTGGGAGTTCAACCCGGAAGGACCGCGAACCGTTCAACAATTCTTCGGCATGACGCTCAAAGAGATGTATGAATCATTCTTCGGATCACGAATAAAGTGTCCGGACACCACCGAGGACGCGAGTCTCAATTGCAACCGTCCGGATACCCAGGTAAATACTTTTGTTTACCGAACACACCATCCTTTATGTTTATTATAACATCATTCTAAAAAATTGCTCTCTGCCAGGACTGGCTGAGGAAGGCGGAGAAGATTAGGTGTCCGACCCCTCTTCCCGAAGGCTCGCCGATTCCTTTGTTGACCATGATGCTTGAGCGTGCGCCATATGAGGTGCCATCAGGACAAGACGAGGGGAGGAATAGAGAAGCCACTGGTGGACCTCACATTCTACACATCCAAATTGGAGGAGTAAGTGCCTCCGTGAAGGCGGATAATCGGGGAGGGGAATCTAAAATCCCCTCTCCTCAAGGTAAGAAAAGGGCCGCCTCCGAAGATTTGGAAACGGAGGCTTCTAAACGAGGGAAGAAAACCTCGCAAGGGGGCCGGCCCTCCACCGAGCCGTAAGTAAAAGAGTACTTCAGTAAATATACCCCGTTTGGTCTCTCATGATAATGACCGGAACATATTAGTTGCAGTCTGGCTCGTAGCCCTTCTCCACAGAGTTCATCCTCAGGGGATCTTCCTCCGAAGATGATGGAGAGCGAGACACCTCCCCCTGCCTCCCCGTCACATGAGGCGGACGACCCTGAGGTGTCTTCACGGAGGATTTCTCCTAATCCACCAAGGCCAGAAGTTGACACTTCGGCTGCCCAGAGTCTAGAATATCCGGCTCCCAAGGAGAGCTTCAGGAGGAGTCTGGGATTGTCCGACACACAGCCGGACACACTAATGGGCCTTCTGGAGCGAGCGGCCATCTCAGAGACACATCGTGCCTTAATGGGTACGGTGGTTGAGAGGATTTCATCCACAAAAAGCAGTTTGAATGAAGCTTTTACGAGTCTGCTGAGAGGCTTTGAGGTATGCAAAAAATGTATTTTTGATGGTACCGCACATGCTAAGCGTGCTCTGCATAGATAGTAGCCCCTGAGACTCTGGTTTCCATCAACGTGGTGAACAGAGGATCATAATCTCTGGTTATAAGCGCGCTGCTTTATGTGCAGGTGGCTGAGGGTCTTGCGGCCGACCGATCTGCTAATTTTACCGAACTAAAGCGGCAGCTGGACGTGGCCGATGCCGACACCGCGCTAGTTAACAAGCGGCTTGATGAGGCCCAGGGTATGTATATTCGGCTTGTCAGCAAATGTTTCAGAGGAGCATGATGCTAGTATCTATAATATGTTGTGGCTGCAGATGGAGCTGCTACCGTGGAGACCCATCGGGCGGAGCTTGCCCGAGCCAAGGAGCAAGCCCGAATAAGTGATGCGGCCGCTCTGAAGGCGGTCTAAGAGTTAAGAGCCGAACAGGCTGCTCATCGCTGGAGCGAGAAAAAGATAGCCCAAATGGCTACTGAGCTGGAAGATGCCGCCAACCTCCGTGAGCTCCTTGAAAAGGAAAATCAAGAAAAAGCGGCTGGCCTGAAGAAGGCCCTGGAGGCAGCCAAGGAAACCCGCTCTGAAATGAGGGGGCTGCGAGAGGAGCTTCGTGAAGCTGGAGATATCGTGGCTGGGAAGCCCTATTTGTTGCGGATGAAATTCGGAGATCCGAAGTATGCCCCTCTGGATCAATTGTGGAGTGCGGCGGACGCGTATGCAGACCTGGCAAAGAGTGCTGCTGATGCGACCGAGTTTTTCAAAGATTGGAAAGATCATAAGGCTGAGAGGTTATTCTGGTCGTAGTTCAGTGCCCCGACGCGTCCGCTGCCTTTGAATGAAAAGATGGCCGCATGAGCCGAACTCCATAGTTTGTCCGGGCTTGCAATGAGGTCTGTCGTGGATCATCTTTGGCCACAAGGACCAACGCCGGACAGCTATTTTGGATTGATGTAACAATTCCTTGGTGTTGTGTCGCATATCGATGCTGTGAAGAGGTCGGCGTGCATAGAGGGTGCATGGATGGCTCTTGCCCGTGTTAAACATACTCGGCTGGGATGGAAACCACCGCTATTGCAACCCGAAGTGCGGCGGGAGGCCAAGACCCGGCCGAGCACTATTTCGAAGCAGTCTTAGAAGGCGCCCGTTTAATAGAGGCTCAGTGCTGGAAGAGTGCCATGTTTGAATGACATGTATCGTGATTGTAAAGACAATGCTATTTTGATTATAAAGGTTGTGTTTATACTTTTGCCCGAAAGTATTATAATGCCTCCTATGCGGCCATTTATGTATGTGTATAACCTGAAAGTTTGCAGTCGTCGGCTTCAGCCCCCACGCATATAAAGCGGGGGTGTTCGAGAAAACGCGTAGTCACACTTGATCCAACGTCTTGGTCTGTTAAGGAGGAGATAGCGCGGCGAACCAGGCAATCGGACTATATAGCTTTAACACTTTCACTTAGCCATAAGAGTTTGACGGTGGGGCTACTATATAGCCCCTGGTACTTTCGCATTCATCCGGAGATGGTGCGCGTATGTACGTGACCGGGAAACCGGTCCTTCGTTAATGTGGAGGAATCGCGAAGATTCCGCTGGGTCATCGAGTAGTTGACCAGTCTCGCGATGTATCATGACAGTCAGTTTTCGGCTTTCTCTACTGAGGAGCTCATCCAGATGAACCGGGGCACAATCGCAGTTCTCCCGGTGCCGCCTTAGCCGATAGAGCGGAATGTAAGGTAGCAAAACACGGGAGCCAGGCAAACCCAACATTTGACCAAAGACATGATTCGGAGCTGATGCATATAAGGCCAAACTCACGACGCCGAACACTCCCTAAGGTATTCGGACTTTATAATGTGTATTGGGCTGAATAACGCCCTTGACAATAAGCCCTGAGTTTCCAGGTATGAGCAATAGTCTGGTGTGACAAAAAATGCCGAAAACGCCAGTATCCCTCCCTATTTTATAATGTTTCCGGAGGGGAAGAAGCAACAAGAGACATTAAAAAGGTTTATGCAGGGTCTTAATCTAAAAAGAAACCTTTCAGCGGGGCCCTGCTGCATTTCTGCGCCTTTATCTCCATTGTGCCGTATCCTGGAAGGGTGTAGCACAATGATCATTTGTAAAAAAAGAAAAAATCCAGGTGAAAGATTTCGTGCGAGGTGTTCGTTAATCTGAGTGAACCATGAAAATGCAATATGTTATTGTATTGATAGGGTCCAACCAAACTGTGGGCTCTTTTGCGGGCAGCCCCTAGCGTCTTTTATGGGGAAACCCCAACTGGGCTGTTACATTGGGTGGAGCGCCGGACTCGTCTAACTGTGTCCGTGGTCTTGATGACCGACCATTTATCCTGGTTGGAGGGACCGCTTAGTGTTCGGCTGCTAGAGCCTCCACGTATTCTTCTGCGCGTAAGGAACACTCTGTATTTCCGCTAACTGTGATGACGCTGCGTGGACCGGGCATCTTAAGTTTGAGGTAGGCGTAATGCGGTACTGCATTAAAACGAGCGAAGGCCGTTCTTCCGAGTAGTCCATGATAGCCACTTCGGAATGGAGCAATGTCGAAGGTTAATTCCTCGCTTCTGAAGTCGTCGGGAGAACCAAATACAACCTCTAGTACTAGAGAGCCCGTACCGTGGGCCTCGACGCCTGGTATTACTCCTTTAAAGGTAGTGTTGCTTAGGCTGATTCTCGAGGGGTCTATCCCCATTTTGCGGGCAGTGTCCTAATATATCAGGTTTAGACAACTGCCGCCGTCCATGAGGACTCATGTGAGATGGTATCCGTCAATTATTGGGTCGAGCACCAAGGCAGCCGATCCTCCATCCCGGATACTAGTCGGATGGTCCCTGCGATCGAAGGTGATAGGGAAGGCCGACCAGGGATTAAATTTGGGGGCGACGGGCCCAACAGCGTATACATCTCGGAGTGCGCGCTTGCACGTTCTCTTTGGAATGTGGGTTATGTAAATCATATTCACTGTTTTTACTACTGGTGGGAATTTTTCTGTCCTCCAGTGTTCGGCTGACGAGGCTCATCCTCGTCTTCATTTGGCGTCTCCCTCCCCTTTTGTTCGGCATTCAGCTTACCGGCCTGTTTGAAAACCCAACACTCCCTGTTGGTGTGGTTTGCAGGTTTTTCGGGGGTGCCATGAATCTGACATAATTTGTCTAGAATCTTGTTTAGGTTGGACGGTCCATCTCTACTGCCTTTAAATGGCTTCTTCCGTTGACCGGGTCGAGAGCCCCTGAATCCGGCATTGACCGTCGTGTTCTTTGGGCTCTCATTATTGTTTCGACGCTTGTTTTTGTTGCGTCGCGACTTCCCGTTGCCATCCCTGACTTCGGATGTGCTTGGGTCGCTGGTGCCGCTACAGGCCAGCCAGCTGTCCTCGCCGCGCAAAAGCGGGTCATAAAGCTTGTTAAGGCTGCCATTGTCCTCAGCTTTTCTTGGCAGAGGTGTCTAGCAAGCCATTCGTCCCGGATACTGTGCTTGAAGGCTGCTAAGGCTTCGGCGTCCGGGCAATCGACTATTTGATTCTTCTTAGTAAGAAATCTGTTCCACAGCTTTCGGGCTAACTCTCTGGGCTGTTGGTCGTCTGTGTCCGGAGGTCGGATATAGGTCCCTTGAAAATTGGCCCCGAAAGCATCCTGAAGTTCTTCCCAACTTCCGGTTGAGTTTTCGGGAAGGCTTTTCAACCAGTGCCGAGCTGGTCCCTTTAATTTGAGGGGTAGGTATTTAATGGCATGGAGATCATCTCCTCGAGCCATGTGTATATGAAGGATAAAGTCCTCGATCCAGACCCTAGGGTCTGTAGTTCCGTCGTATGCCTCTATATTCACGGGTTTAAATCCTTCCGGAAATTCATGATCCAGCACCTCATGGGATGAAGCACAGGGGGTGTGCGGCACCCCTATATTTGGTCGTGTCATGGCATGCTGTCGACGGTTGTTGTGTTCGGTTCTAATTCCTAGCTGGTGTTCGATCAATGTGATCGTTTCGGTAGCTCTGATCCTGTGCTGGAGCGCGCTTCCTAGATCCGTAGAGGGATCTGGCCATACCGGACTTTTTGTCCAGGAGCTCACGTAAATCATGTGCTGACTTGTGTGCGGCATCATTAGCCATCTTGTCACGTCCACGGGGAGGTCGGTCCGGCTGATATGTCGTTTTCGGCTGAATGGGCTCTATGGCCTCGTCGTCGAATCCGGGCAGCAACTTGCGCTTTGGATAGCTCTTTGTGTGACGATCGTTGCCGTATTTTCCTTCTGTGACGAGCACTTTGTTCCACCTGCGGTTGAGCGTATCCTGTGTGGCCTTAAGCCTTTGCTTCTGCTTCTTTAGGATCCTCACGGTGGCGATAAGCCTTCTGTGGAGGTTCTCTTCTTCCAAGAGTTTTTATGGGATGATGAGTGCATCATCGTCTGGGCTGTTCTCTTCTCCGGAGACAGGTTGGTGAACTTTACCCTCGGGATCGGCGTCATCTGACATCGGCTCCGGCCTATGCTCATCGTCCCCTGGCTCATCCTGCTCCATCGCTGGGTCCAGGGGTCGTCGTTTCCTTTGGAGTCAACTGGGGTATTATTATTTCTTGCGCTGTTGTCACTGTTTTTACTGTGGCGGGATTTAGAGCGGCGTCTACGGCGCCGCTTTGGTGGCTTATCGAGGGGATTATCCATCGTTGCATCGTCACCATCGCTTTCTTTTGGTGTGTCCACCATATATATATATCATATGATGAGGTGTCTGTCCAGAGCCCTATAGGCGGTGGTTCCTGTTCTTCTCCTGCATCATCGTCCATACCACCGATGTCTTCGGAGTTGAAGTCAAGCATGCCGGTTAAGTCATCGACACTGGCTATTAAGTAGGTGGGTGGGGAACGAATTTCTTCGTCGTCCGCTTCCCACTCGAGCCAGACATAGTTCGGCCAAGAATCTCTCAACAAGGAAAGAGATCTTAATGAGTTTAGTGCATCTCCTAAGGGAGAGTGCTGAAAAATATCCGCGGCGGTGTACTACATGACGGGTGCCCAATCCGATTCGATAGTCGCGAACGCACGCAGTTCGGACCCTGTAGCCGGAGACGAGTCCGAGGGTCCGATAACACCACCCTCACAGGAGGTGGGATCGGTGTTCGGCTCCGACGCCGATGAGTGTGCGGCCTCCGTGAGGGGGTCCATCCACCCGCCCTCGGAAGGCACGATCTGCTCCGGATTGATTCCCGGCACCATCGCAGTCCCGATCTCCCGAATATTGTCCGACGACAGATCAAAGTCATGCCCGTCGTGACCGTTTGACGCACCCGGCATGGTCTCGAATCCGTCGAAGATCAAGTCTCCGCCGATGTCGGCAGTATTGTTTAAGCTTCCAAACGTGACCTGATGGCCAGGGCGTAGCTATCGATCTGCTCCAGATGGCCAAGCGAATTGCCCTGTAGTACGAAGCCGCCGAATACGAAGATCTGTCTGGGAAGAAAAACCTCCCCCTGGACTACGTCGTTGAAGATGATCGAAGGAGCCATCAAGCCTTATCACGACGACACAATGGAACTCTCAATGAAAGTACCAATGTCGTTGTCAAAACCGGCGGATCTCGGGTAGGGGGTCCCGAACTGTGCGTCTAAGGCTAATGGTAACAGGAGGCCGGGGACACGATGTTTTACCCAGGTTCGGGCCCTCTCGATGGAGGTAATACCCTACTTCCTGCTTGATTAATCTTGATGATATGAGTATTACAAGAGTTGATCTACCACGAGATCGTAGAGGCTAAACCCTAGAAGCTAGCCAATGATGATGATTGTTGTTGTCCTACGGACTAAACCCTCCGGTTTATATAGACACCGGAGGGGGCTAGGGTTACACAGAGTCGGTTACAGAGAAGGAAATCTACATATCCGAATATCCAAGCTTGCCTTCCACGCAAAGGAGAGTCCCATCCGGACACGGGACGAAGTCTTCGATCTTGTATCTTCATAGTCCAACAGTCCGGCCAAAGTATATAGTCTGGCTGTCCGAGGACCCCTTAATCCAGGACTCCCTCAATGGGCACAGGTGAAATTGTGCCCAGTCAAAAATTGCTGGAGAAGAAGTGATCATTCCCCGTCGTGAAGAAACTGCTGATCCTCAAGAAAATGACACTGAGGAAAATGCTCAACAACAACAAGTTCTTCATCCAGCTCATCCACGAGTGGCGCATGAAGTGCAGATTGAGAACATCATCAACAACATCAATGCACCTGGTCCCCTCACACGCTCAAGAGCTTCACATTTAGCTAACTTTGGTGGGCATTTTACATTTATCTCTATCACAGAGCCCTCAAAAGTTGATGAAGCATTTCTGGAGCCTGAATGGATTCAAGCTATCCAAGAAGAATTGCAACAAATCAAGATCAACAATGTGTGGGAGCTTGTCAATCGTCCTGATCCATGGAAGCACAACATCATTGGCACAAAGTGGATATACGACAAACAAGCAAGATGAAAATGGCCAAGTGGTGAGGAATAAGGCCCATCTTATAGTACAAGGCTACACACAGGTTGAGGGTATTGATTTTGGTGAAACTTTTGCACCTGTTAATAGGCTTCAAGCTATTCGTATATTGCTTGCATACGCTAACCATCACAATATTCTCTTATATCAAATGGATGTGAAAAGTGCATTCCTCAATGGTAAGCTTGAAGAAGTATATGTAGCAAAACCACCAGGTTTTGAGGATCCGAAGCATCATGACAAAGAATTTAGACTGAGAAAGGCCCTCTATGGTCTCAAGCAAGCCCCACAGGCTTGGTATGACACTCTGAAGGAATTCCTCACGAAAAAGGGATTCAAACCCGCTTCACTTGACCCTAGTCTTTTCATGAAGTCTTATGATGGTGAGCAGTTCATATGCCAAGTATATGTTTGATGATATTATATTTGGTTGTGCTAACAAGCGATTCAGTGAAGAATTCACATATATGATGTGTGAAGAATGTCAGATGTCTATGATGGGAGAATTGAAATTCTTCCTTCGTCATGAAATTCGTCAAAAACCTAATGGCATCTTAATTTGTCAAGAGAAATACCTCAAAGATTTCCTGAAGAAATTCGGCATGCAAGACTGTAAAGGCCTCAAAATACCAATGCCTACAAATGGTCAAATCTTCACTAACAAAAATGGTAAAGATTTTGATGAGAAGGTATATCACTCCATCATTGGTTCATTGCTTTACCAATGTGCATCTAGGCCAGATATTATGCTTAGCGTTTTCAGGTCTGCCCAATTTCAAGCGGCACCGAAGGAATCGAACCACCTGGCTATGAAACGATATTTTTTAATATTTAGCTCACACACAATTGCTTGGATTATGGGATCACCAGGGCTCATATTTTGTTCTAGTAGGATTTTCTAATTCTAAATAAGTTGGAGATCGTGTGGACCAGAAGTCTACATCAGGCACATGCCATTTTCTCGGACGATCTCTTGTCTGTTGGTCCTCAAAGAAGCAGAATAATGTCATGATACGTCTCCAACGTATATATAATTTTTTATTGTTCCATGCTATTGGATTACCTGTTTTGGATGTTTATGGGCTTTACTTACACTTTTATATCATTTTTGGGACTAACCTACTAACCGGAGGCCCAGCCCGAATTGCTGGTTTTTTGCCTATTTCCGTGTTTCGTAGAAAAGGAATATCAAACTTCCAAACGGAATGAAACCTTTGGGAGCGATCTTTTTGGAACAAACACAATCCAGGAGACTTGGAGTGGACGTCAAGAAGCAGCCGAGGCGGCCACGAGGCAGGAGGGCGCGTCCCCCACCCTCGTGGCCCCCTGTTGGCTCCCGTGACTGACCTCCTTCGCCTATATATATCTACGTACCCCGAAAACATCCAGGAGCACCACGAAAAACTATTTCCAGCGCCATAACCTTCTGTATCCGCAAGATCCCATCTTGGAGCCTTCGCCGGCACTCATAAACACATAGCCTCTCCGATGAGTTGTGAGTAGTTTACCGCAGACCTCCGGGTCCATAGTTATTAGCTAGATGGCTTCTTCTCTCTCTTTGAATCTCAATACAAAGTTCTCCTCGATCTTCTTGGAGATCTATTCGATGTAACTCTTTTTACGGTGTGTTTGTCGAGATCTGATGAATTGTGGGTTTATGATCAAGTTTATCTATGAGAAATATTTGAACCTCCTCTGAATTCTTTTATGTATGATTGGCTATCTTTGCAAGTCTCTTCGAATTATCACTTTGGTTTGGCCTACTAGATTGGTCTTTCTTGTAGTGGGAGAAGTGCTTAGCTTTGGGTTCAATCTTGCAGTGTCCTTTCCCAGTGACAGCAGGGGCAGCAAGGCACATATTATATTGTTGCCATCGAGGATAAAAAGATGGGGTTTATATCATATTGCTTGAGTTTATCCCTCTACATCATGTCATCTTGCTTAATGCATTACTCTGTTCTTATGAACTTAATACTCTAGATGCAGGCAGGAGTCGGTCTGTGTGGAGTAATAGTAGTAGATGCAGAATCATTTTGGTCTACTTGTCGCGGACGTGTTGCCTATATACATGATCATGCCTAGATATTCTCATAACTATGCCTTTTCTATCAGTTGCTCGACAGTAATTTCTTCACCCACCCTGATACTTATGCTATCTTGAGAGAAGCCACTAGTGAAACCAATGGCCCCTGGGTCTATCTTTTATCATATAAGTTTTCGATCTACTTTTATTTGCATCTTTACTTTCCAATCTATATCATAAAAATACCAAAAATGTTTATCTTATCTTATTATCTCTATCAAATCTCTCTTTTGCAAGTTACCATGAAGGGATTGACAACCCCTTTATCGCGTTGGTTGCGAGGTTCTTGTTTGTTTGTGTAGGTACGAGGGACTTCTGTGGAGCATCCTACTGGATTGATACCTTGGTTCTCAAAAACTGAGGGAAATACTTATGCTACTTTGGTGCATCACCCTTTCCTCTTAAAGGGAAAACCAACACAGTGCTCAAGAGGTAGCACGTCGCTCTTTCCATAGCTGAAGCTGAATACACTGCCACTGGTGCTTGTTGCTCATAGTTGCTATGGATGAAGCAAACCCTCAAGGACTATGGTGTCAATGTGAAGAAAGTCCCTCTCTACTACGACAATGAGAGTGCAATCAAGATGAAGCACATTCAGATTCGTCACCACTTTCTTCGTGATCATGTGCAGAAGGGAGACATTGTATTTGCCCACGTGAAGACTAAAGACTAACTTGTCGATATCTTCACTAAGCCCTTGGATGAGAAGAGGTTCTACAAGTTGTGGTGTGAGCTAAACATCTTAGAATCACCAAATGTTCTCTGAAGTGGACACACATCCTAACGCTTAAGCATTTTTGATGACTTTGATGCACAACACACGAAGTAACGTATTTCTTCAATCAATGAAGACTTACCCTCTAGGTGTGAAGAAATTAATGAAGAACTTGACTATTAGAACCCTACGACAATTGTACGCAGTGTTTCTAGTCATCACAGTTATTATACGATGGGTAACGCCACCACCTCTTTATAGCATTCTTCAAATTTGAATTTTTCGTCATTTGCAATTTCGTCGAACTTTTCAAAATCGTCATTTGAGGTTATTGTTCATTGCTTGAGCTGACTATATATATTTGAGTTTTTCATGTCCTCAATAACATACACATATTGCTACTTCTTTAGTTTGATTTCTTCATCTATGTGGATGTGATCGGAATCTCTCGATCAACCCACTCTGTTCACAAATTCTTCATATGCGTTCTACTTGACACTTTCAAAGTCCTCATTGCGTCCTTCACAACTAAAGAAATTGCGAACACATTCTAAAATTCCAAAGTTTTTTGGCGCTTGCCACAGTAACTTCATCCCGGGCTTCACACGCGTGGATAAGTATGTGAAAATGCATGTGTGACGTGTGTCACTGAGATGCGAATGGTCAAGGGCTTATCCGTCCAAAATCTTCAGACCTCTCAGTTTTCACTATGGCTATAAATAGCCTCGACCCTGTAAACATAGTTTCACTTTGCTCCTCTACTCTCATTGCTCTCAATCTCAAACCCTGGCGCTGCTGCTAGATTTCATCACTGCCTGAGAAGAAGAGCTTCACTGCCTCGACTTCTTCGTCATCGTACTCACGCCTAACACGGATTTCTTCACCTCTGCCGCCGCCGCAGCTGTCTTTTGTCGCCGAGTAAGGGCGTGGAAGATATGAACTGATGATTTCCATTGTTTTGTCATCCAGTTCGTCGAGTTCATCACTGGGGTAATTAAATGCTTATTTTACCACCCTGTTTGATCTCACTCTACTCGAAAATCTTCATGTGTTGTTTTTACCACTCTTTAAATTCTTCAACACTTCCTTTTGGCCAATCTTGTGTATTTCATCTAAGTTATGCTTAACAACTAGATTCCTCACTTATACAAATTGCCTCAACATGTACCACTCTAGGACCTAGGTCATAAACACTTAGTCAATTGCGTCAAGACAATAAGGGTCAGATTTCTTCAACTAGTTTATTTTGAAAATTTCTGAGAACGCATGTGACTCTTCTTAATTTCCTCGCAAATATACTCTGTTCAGGGGAACAAATGTTTGCCGATGAATCACTTGGTTGTCATCAAATTGAGTCATTTGCAGCATTGCATGAGGAAAATCTTCAAACTTCTTCAGAGTCCTCACGAGCTCAGAAACCTCAGTTGAAGAAATGGCTGAAGGAAAAAGGCCTCAGAAAGGAGGCAAGAGGAAAGAGGAATGAACTGCTTTCGAGATTCCAGATGACATATACTCATAATACTGCATGCCTGATGAAAATATACATGGACCTGAAACTAAGAAGTAGCGCAAAAAGCGCACTCGAAAAATCAAGGGATGCTGGTCATATGAGTGGAGAGACTACAGATATGTCACTCCCAAGTATATGGAGGACTTTGCTGTGAAGCCTCCATGCAATAGGCATCCACTTGCTAAAGGTGAAGTTGCTCATCCCACAAGTATCAGAAGGGGTGAAGAATTCCCAAGGAATGGGCAAGGCGTCAAGCTAAATTGGCGAAATAGGCCAAGAAGGTCATTGATGAATTCAACATGACAACTAAGGCTTCAACTGAAGCTGGTGCTAGTGGCAGTGACAGGGGAAGTGCACCCAAGAAGTCTATGCCAAATAAGCCTGCTCACAAGCCCAAACCGTCTGATCTCGAGCCCTCAGTGGCCAAGCCGGTGCTTCAAAGGCCTCAGCACCCAAGATGGCAAAATCTTCAATGCCTCCTCCTGCTACAAGTTCTTCAATGGCAGCATCAAGAGCTTCAACATCGGTTGTGCTCGCATCTTGCCAGCGCACCGAGGGCTTTCCAACAGTCTCAATTGCTGCATCAAGTTCCTCAGCTAGTGGGCAACCATCACCTTTGCCCAAGCTAAAGAAAAAGTTCACTGCTGGTCGTGGAACAAGGCCAAGTCCCATAAGCAAGGTCGTAGTGCCTCAGGTTGATGAACATGGGCTAGCTGACGAAGATGACCTCATCGAGTTCCTTAGAAGACACTACAAAAAAACACTTCCATAATGATATGTGTTTGTCACAGTAGGTCACGTTTTTCTGTCATGCATGTACATCCATGACGATTTTATGACAGAATCAAGATAGTCATACATGTGCTGTCGTAGAAGTGTTCCATGACAATACTCAAATTATCATCAAGGAAGTGTCCACTTCCAGGACGATAAATGGCGCATCATGGAAGTGTTTTCGTCAGGGGTAACCAACACGTGGCATCCACCGTACGGGTTTTCGTTAAGCTATCGGGACCGATTTTGGATCCGATAACCCGTTAACAACAATGACCAATAGCGATTTTCATGTAAAATTCTCATTGGCCGAAAGAACCATGTGTCAACTCCGCATTGGGACAAGGGCCATCCATTGAATGGATGGGACGTGCCTATGATACATCGACATGTGGCTCGACCCAATAGTGGCCCATTCAGGTCAAAAGGCCGACCCATTTGACTTGGTTAAAAGGTAGCAGGCCGGCCCATGAAGAGCCTGTTAACGGCCTGTTTGCATATAGTCCACTTACAGCCTGCTAACTCATGTCCCGTTATGGCCTATTTGAATCAGGCCTAGTAGCATCATCTGGGGCATTCAATATGATTCCAACCCATTGTAACATCCGGCCCATGTATGGCCCATGACGTCTTTCGGCCCATATGAGGCCCTTTATAACTCTTGGCCCATTAACAACTCAAGGTGAAACTGGCCCATAATGAATAGTATATCACTTTATACCCATTAATATCCCATTATTTCATTGGGCCATTTCCAGCCAGTGTTATCTTTCGGCCTTCTAAGGGCCCATTTATTCTTGGGCTCAATTCCAGCACTCGATTACTTATGGTTCGTTACTCGCCTGTTCTGCTTGTGGGCCAAATTTAGCACGTGGTTACTGTCGCTGTCAAAACTGGTGGATCTCAGGTAGGGGGCCCCGAACTATGCGTCTAAGGCTAATGGTAAAAGGAGGCAGGGGACACGATGTTTTACCCAGGTTCGAGCCCTCTCGATGGAGGTAATACCCTACTTCTTGCTTGATTGATCTTGATGATATGAGTATTACAAGAGTTGATCTACCACGAGATTGTAGAGGCTAAACCCTAGAAGCTAGCCTATGATTATGATTGTTGTTGTCCTACGGACTAAACCCTCCGGTTTGTATAGACACCAGAGGGGGCTAGGGTTACACATAGCCGGTTACCAAGAAGGAAATCTACATATCCGAATATCCAAGCTTGCGTTGCACGCAAAGGAGAGTCCCATCCGGACACGGGACGAAGTCTTCAATCTTGTATCTTCATAGTCCAACAGTCCGGACAAAGTTTATAGTCCGGATGTCCGAGGACCCCTTAATCCAGGACTCCCTTAGTAGCCCCTAAACCAGTCTTCAATGACGATTAGTCCGGCGGGAATATTATCTTCGGCATTGCAAGGCGGGTTCCTTCTCCGAATACTCCATAGAAGATTTAGAACACTAGGATCGTATACGGCTCTGCAAAACAAATTCCACATACCACCGAAGAGAATACAATATTCCACGAATCTAATCTGCTGACAGCTTTTTATAGCATGACATCACGCCACGGCCCGGTCATTATTCGAACCGTTTTTCACAACCAGCTACTACACGTAACGCGAGGCGGTTTCATTGACACGTCTTGTCGAAGCAGAGATTGTGTCCCCTTATCACGGGATTCTCATCAATACGGGCATAGGTAATCCAACCGCGCCATCAATCGCGGCGCTTGGGAAACAAGCGATTTTAATGGGCGAGTGGGGAGGCGCACAGTTTCTTCCGCCTTTATAAAGAGATAAGGATTCTCCTCTTTCACCCACCCCTCCTTCCTTCTTCGCTCATCCATTCTCGCATGCTCAAGCTCCAGCGCCCTAGTTCTCCCTTTCTCCACACATCCAAACATGTCCGGAGCGGGAGGCAAGTGGATGGCCTCCTCTGTCAAGGAGGAGGAATTTACGAAGCGCCGGGCGGCTGGATACTTGATCGCAGACATCGTGCACCGGCTCTCGGATGCAGGGCAGATCATTCCGACTCCAGGACCCCACAAGAGGGTCGTGTTCCGCGCCCAGTTTGTCCATGGACTGGCATTCCCCCTCCACCCATTTTTCCGCGGGCTCATGTTCTATTACGGGCTGGATTTTCATGATCTGGCCCCTAATTTCATCCTCAGTATCTCGGCGTTTATCGTTGTGTGCGAGGCTTTTCTCCGCATTAGGCCCCACTTCGGCCTGTGGCTAAAGATCTTCAACGTGAAGCCGAAGATAGTGGTCGGCCAGCAGGCGGAGTGTGGAGGCGCCATGATGGGCAAGATGCCCAGCGTCACCTGGCTCGAAGGCTCTTTCGTGGAGACCGTGAAGGGGTGGCAATCGGAGTGGTTCTACATCACCAAGCTGCGTGACGCCAACTGGGTGGCGGCCCCTGAATTCCGATCCGGCATCCCCGTGCGGCTCACCTCCTGGAAGATGAAGGGCCTAACCTGGGGCGCGTCGACGGAGCTGATCGGACTCGATTTTTTTTTGTTGTGGAGCAAAAAAAAGAGGAAAAAAAGTGCAAAAAAAGGAAAAAAAAGGAGAAAAAAATTCAGAGTGTGCTCCTCCCTTGCTTACGTGTCGCGCCGTGTTTTTGTTGGTGTTCTAGGCTCGCGTCTCTAGCATAGTCTAGCCTAGGACCAGCACAAGATCTGCGTCGTTGAGCGCTTATTCAACTTTGCATCTCGAATTGATTATTGTTGACCCTTTTTGCTACCATATTATAAGCCTTCCCAGATCCACATACATCTACGTCATGCGTTTGACTCTCCCTGGTAATCGCTCTATCCAAGCTTTGAGAGTTTTGACTACAACGGTTGCCAATCACCGCCTGTTGCTGGGTAAGAACTGGTAAGAATTTGAGATTTGCTTGACGGATTTGACACCCAGCACCACCTCTTGTTAGTAGTCTGTAGGATCATATTCTTGTGTGTTTCTATTGCTGCTAACCATGCCAGATCATGTCGATTTAGACCGACCGGGAAGACATGATTTAATAAGGAGTTGCATGATAAATTTCAGCAAACGATGAGTGGACAAGTGCAAGATGTGCTAATCAGATTTGAAGAGGCCATGGAGAAGATAGATGGCATGGAGAAGACATTCGAAACAAAGCTCGATAACAAGTTTAATGAATTGCTTGCGCGTCTTCCACCACCACCACCCGCTGCACCTAACGCACCTCTACAACAACAACAACAACGGCTACCTCCACGTCGCTAAACAGCCCTCCGCCGAGTGAGCCGTGTCCCTCTTGCGTTTGGCCAAACTGTTGGTGCTTCTTTTGATACTTCTGTGGCTCCTGCTGCTGATGCGGAGGAGGATGATTATGTGGGAGATTACGAGGATGAGGTTGATCAAAATCAGAACTATGTGCAACCACCTGCACCACAACCACCAGGGCGTCCACATGCAAATAATCACAATGGTAGGGCTCTCCCTTAGGTATGAGATCATGACCATCTTCCTAAACTGAAATTGAATATTCCACCATTTGAGGGTAGATATGTTCCTGATATATATCTTAGTTGGGAGTTAGAAACTGAACAACGATTTACATGCTTAAAACATCCTGAGGAGAGACGGGTTGCCGCTGCTGTTTGTGCTTTCACTAGTTTTGCATGTGTATGGTGGTCTAAACATTGTAGATTATATCCTATTCCAACTACTTGGGCTGCTTTGAAAACTGCTATGCGTACTCGTTGGGTTCCACCCTATTATCAACGTGAATTGTTTCAAATATCGCAACGCTTAAGACAAGGGAAAAATTCTATAGAAGAATATTATCAGGAATTACAAACTGGCATGATTAGATGTGGTATTGTTGAGGAGAATGAAGCTATGCTTGCACGTTTTATGGGTGGATTAAATAGAGAGATTCAGACCATTCTAGAGTATAAGGAGTATACTGATATCACTCATTTAATCCATCTTGCTTGTAAAGCTGAACGTGAAGTGCAGGCTCGACAAGCATTGGCGCGAACTAACTTTTCTGCAGGCCGATCTTCATCATGGACACCGCGTGCATCTTCTACTTCAACTGCACCAGCACCTCCATGAGGTGCCACCTCCAGCCGTGATACCAGAAAGCAGGCACAACCTGCCGGGCCTCCACAGAGTTCTTCTTCTTCCATGGCTTCAACAGGGCACACAGGTGATATTATTTGTCGTCGTTGTAAGGGAAGAGGTCATTATGCGAGAGAATGCAAATCTCAGCGTGTGATGATTGCTACTCAGGATGGTGGTTATGAGTCCGCTAGTGACTATGATGAGGAGACTTTGGCTCTTATTACACATGAAGAACATGGTGGAGATGATTCTGATCATGAGGCGCAATACATGGCTCCTGAAGACGCTGACAGGTATGAATGTTTAGTTGCTCAAGGTGTTTTGAGTGTGCAGGTCACACAAGCTGAGCAAAATCAGAGGCACAATTTGTTCCATACAAAGGGAGTTGTGAAGGAACTTTCTGTGCGCGCCATCATAGACGGAGGGAGCTGCAACAACTTGGCTAGCATGGAGATGGTGGAGAAGCTATCTATCACAACAAGACCACATCCACATCCTTACTACATCCAATGGTTCAACAACAGCGGCAAGGTTAAGGTAACACGTACTATTCATGTGCATTTTAGTATCTCTACATATGCTGATTATGTTGATTGTGATGTGGTACCTATGCAAGCATGTTCCTTTTTACTTGGTCGACCTTGGCAATTTGATAAAAATTCTATACACCATGGTAGAAACAATCAGTATATTCTTGTTCATGAGGATAAAAATATTACTTTGCTTCCTATGACTCCTGATTCCATTTTGAAAGATGATATTAATAGAGCTAATAAAGCAAAACAGGAGAAAAATAAGAGTGAAAATCAGATTGTGGCAAAAGAATTTGAGCAACAAATGAAGCCTAATAGTAAACCATCTAGTGTTGCTTCTGAAATTAAATTGAAAAGTGCATGTTTACTTGCCACTAAATCTGATATTGATGAGCTAGATTTCAGCAAATGTGTTTGCTATGCTTTTGTGTGCAAAGAGGCATTATTTTCATTCGAGGACGTGTTTTCCTCTTTGCCTCCTCCTGTCACTAACATTTTGCAGAGTTCACGACGTCTTTCCACAAGACGTGCCACCAGGATTACCTCCCATTCGAGGGATTGAGCATCAGATTGACTTAATTCCCGGTGCATCATTACCCAACCGTGCACCATACCGTACCAATCCAGAGGAGAGGAAGGAGATTATGCGTCAAGTATAGGAGCTGCTCGACAAAGGTTATATACGCGAATCCCTTAGTCCTTGTGTTGTTCCTATTATTCTAGTGCCGAAAAAGGATGGTAAATCACGTATGTGTGTTGATTGTAAAGGCATTAATAATATTACTATTCGTTATCGTCATCCTATCCAAGGCTAGATGATATGCTTGATGAATTGAGTGGCTCTACAATATTCTCCAAAGTTGATTTGCGTAGTGGATACCATCAAATTCGTATAAAATTGGGAGATGAAAGGAAAACAGCATTTAAAACTAAGTTTGGATTATATGAGTGGTTAGTCATGCCTTTTGGGTTAACTAAAGCACCTAGTACTTTCATGAGATTAATGAACGAAGTTTTATGTGCTTTCATTGGACGATTTGTGGTAGTTTACTTTGATGACATATTGATTTATAGCAGATATTTGGAAGAACATTTGGAACATTTACGTGCTGTTTTTATTGCTCTATGTGATGCACGTTTGTTTGGTAACCTTGGGAAGTGCACCTTTCGCACCGACCAAGTATCTTTTCTTGGCTATGTTGTTACTCCACAGGGAATTGAAGTTGACAAAGCCAAGATTGAAGCAATTGAGAGTTGGCCGCAGCCCAAAATAGTCACACAAGTGAGGAGTTTTCTTGGCCTCGCTGGACTCTATAGGAGTTTTGTGAGAGATTTCAGCACCATTGCTACACCTCTCAACGAGTTTACAAAGAAGGATGTGCCTTTTGTTTGGGGTACTGCACGGGAAGAAGCCTTCACGGTATTGAAAGATAAGTTGACACATGCTCCTTTACTCCAACTTCCTGATTTTAATAAGACTTTTGAGCTTGAATGTGATGCTAGTGGAATTGGATTAGGAGGTGTGTTATTACAAGATGGCAAACCTGTTGCATTCTTTTCTGAAAAATTGAGTGGGCCTAGTCTGAATTATTCTACTTATGATAAAGAATTATATGCTCTTGTTCGGACTTTAGAAACATGGCAGCATTATTGATGGCCCAAAGAATTTGTTATACATTCTGATCATGAATCTTTGAAACATATTAAAAGTAAAGCTAAACTGAATCATAGACATGCTAAATGGGTTGAATTCATTGAGACTTTCCCTTATGTCATTAAACACAAGAAGGGTAAAGAAAATGTTGTTGCTGATGCATTGTCTCGTCGCTATACTATGCTTTCACAACTTGACTTCAAAATATTTGGTTTGGAGACCATCAAAGATCAATATGTGCATGATGCCGATTTTAAAGATATATTGCAGAATTGTAAAGAAGGAAGAACATGGGACAAGTTCGTCGTTAATGATGGATTTGTGTTCCGTGCTAACAAGCTATGCATTCCAGCTAGCTCCGTTCGTCTTTTGTTGTTGCAAGAGGAGCATGGAGGAGGACTAATGGGACACTTTGGCGTGAAGAAGACGGAGGACGTACTTGCTACACATTTCTTTTGGCCAAAGATGAGACGGGATGTTGAGCGTTTTATTGCTCGCTGCACTACATGTCAAAAAGCTAAGTCACGACTCAATCCTCATGGTTTATATATGCCTTTGCATGTACCTAGTGTTCCTTGGGAGGATATATCTATGGACTTTGTTTTAGGTTTACCTAGAACAAAGAAGGGGAGGGGTATCATATTTGTTGTCGTGGATAGATTCTCAAAAATGGCACACTTTATACCATGTCATAAAAGCGATGATGTTGTTAATGTTGCTGATTTGTTCTTTCGTGAAATTATTCGCTTGCATGGTGTGCCAAATACTATTGTTTCAGATCGTGATACTAAATTTCTTAGCCACTTTTGTTGATGTTTATGGGCTAAGTTGGGGACTAAACTGCTTTTTAGTACTACTTGTCACCCCCAAACTGATGGACAAACTGAAGTAGTCAATAGAACATTGTCTACTATGCTTAGGGCTGTTTTGAAGAATAATAAGAAAATGTGGGAGGAATGCTTGCCTCATATTGAATTTGCTTATAATCGTTCATTGCATTCTACTACTAAGATGTGTCCTTTTGAAGTTGTGTATGGTTTCCTACCTCGTGCACCTATTGATTTGTTGCCTCTTCCATCTTCGGAGAAGGTTAATTTTGATGCTAAACAACGTGCTGAATTGATTTTAAAAATGCATGAGTTAACTAAGGAAAACATTGAGCATATGAATGCTAAATATAAACTTGTCGGAGATAAGGGTAGAAAACATGTTCTGTTTGCACCGGAGATCTTGTTTGGTTACATTTGCGTAAGGATAGATTTCTGATTTGCGCAAATCAAAGCTAATGCCACGTCTTGATGGTCCCTTTAAGGTGTTGGAGAAAATAAATGATAATGCATATAAACTTGAGCTGCCTGCAGATTTTGGGGTTAGTCCCACTTTTAGCATTGCAGATTTGAAGCCTTATTTGGGTGAGGAAGATGAACTTCCATCGAGGATGACTTCATTTCAAGAAGGGGAGGATGATGAGGACATCAATACCATTGTTACACCCACAACCCCGCTGCTATACATACTTGGACCAATTACAAGAGCTCACAAGATGCCAACTAAATTACCGTGTACTTTCGTTTCTTGGTAATGATTCTAATGTTCATGAGAATATGATGCTGCCTAAATTGGATACATTTGTTTTGCTTACAAATGAAGGGCCTAGCTTGGAGAAGGATGAACATTGGAGCAAGAACAAGCATGGAGATGATGGCATGCGCAAGGGGAACATGAATAGAGTTACAAGTGATGATTTCAGGACTCTGAAGCCACCATAATGGGTGCATGAAGCCTTGGACGAAATATACAAGATGCCACATCATAAATCTCGTCCCGGGGCTATTCTAGGTGCTACGTCACCTTATTATTGGGCCAGGCCCATGTAATTTCGAAATACATAAGTATAGGTTATTTTTAGAGTCCGTACGTGTGGGGAAACAAGAGATAGGGTTGATTTCGGACCCCTCCACCAAGGGCCACGAAATCCCCCCCCCCTCTTCCTCCATATATACAACCCTTAGGGCATCGTTTAGACTTTGGGTTTTGTTTAGATTAAAGTTCGCCATAGCTGCAACTTCACGTACTTCGTTTGTGTTCAACGACCAGACAAAGGCGTCACAGAACCCCACCTTGATCAATAAAGGTTTCATCTTATATTCGCAATATCTAGATTGCAATCTTAGTTTCTTGCTTGTTCTTCATTTGCTCGCAGGAAGCAGACCTTCGTGGTCAGGTTGATCGAGCTCCGGCGTGGTCAATAACCTCTCGGAGTTGGTTTAGTGATTGCTAAGGCGCGACGTCCTCGCACGTTCGTAGTCGGATCGTCAAAGTCGACTTCCTCCAAAACGATAGCCACCATCTCATCGAAAGACGGGACACCTTTGCCTCTATCAGGGGAGAGTCGTCTGTGCCGATGACCTCTGTCCATCCAGAGGCATCGAATAACTTGGTGGAAGCGCTTCAGAGCGCTTCCCTTGATGAAGGACACCGTACTCTTATGAGTACGGTGATTGCGAAGGTTCAGTCCGCCAAAAGCGGATTGACCGAAGCCTGCGCCAGCCTCCTGACAGGCTTTGAGGTAAGTATTTTAAATTATGAGAAAGTATCATAGTACAGACAGTAGCCCCTGATGCTCTGTTTGGTGTTCGGGAAGAAAAGCCGAACAGAGGATCAAATATTTTTCCCGGGAGTCTAATCATATTATGTCTTTGTGAATAAGCAGGCGTCGCTGCTGGCCGCCACTGCTGCCATTGCGGAAGTCTCCGGACTGAGGCAGAGCCTGGGGCGGGCCAAAGAAGAGCTCGGCCTCGTGAAGAGGTAGCTCGAGGAGAACAAATGTAAGCAATACCCCGTCTGAATGTTATATATAAAGGAAAACATCATTGACGCTAATAGAAGCACGATGAATTTTATTAGGGGCCACGACCGAAGTGGCGGCCCTTAAGAAGGCTTTGTCCAAGGCCGAAAACAAAGCAGTCAAGGAGCACACCGTGCGCGAAAAACAAGAGGCGCGAGTTGATGAGGTCCAGCAAGAGCTTCAGGACTTCGTCAAAAAATTCGAGTCCTTGGAGCGTGACTCCAAGACGCAAGAGTCGGAGCTTGCGAAGGCCCGTCAGAGCGCACTAGACGCCAAGGCCGAAGCCCAGAAGGCCCTCGAGGAAATTGAGGCGGCCAAGAAGATAGCTGCAGGTAAGGCTTTCATTATGCAAAGCAAGCATGTGAAAGAGACTTTCCATTTACTTACCCGAATTCGGAGCTCTCCAGGAGCATTCGCGGAACTGCCGCGCAGCATCTCTGATGCCGCAGATTTCTACCGGGCTGAGGAGGGGAGCTCGATGGATAAGCCGTTTTGGTCCCAATATATTGGGGCCGAACATCCGATGCCCTTGAGCGACCAGCTAAAGCAACTGGTCGAACTTCACAAGGCGGCCGAACTGGCCATGAAGGACTTCATAATCCAACTGTGGTCTGGCGAGCCCCTGCCCAGCAGCTACTTCGGCTTTGTCAAAAAGATGGTCAATGCCTGTCCGTGGCTTGAAATCGGTAAGCGGTCCGTCTGCATTGAGGGTGCACGCAGGGCCTTGGCCCGTGCGAAGGTGCACGAGGGGAAGATGGACGCCGAGAAGCTGGTGACAGAGGGGCCGCCGAAGGGCAAGGAGCATCGCCACCCCGAACAGTATTATGAAAATGTCATTAAGGGTGCCCGCCTTGTGGCGGATGAATGTACTAAGGGTGTGATATTTGAATGAATGTACTCATGTCATCCTGTATTATGAAAACTAGTTCATGTGCGCTATGTAGCGCGTGTGAATTCAAAATATTACCTTCTGTGCGGCCGTTTTAAAAAAAATCTTGAGAGTTGGCTAGTTGTCAGCTTCCGCCCCCATGTAACTAGTACTGGGGTGTTTGGGATAAGTATAAACACTCTGTATCCAAGTTTTTGGTCCTTTGAAGGAGGTATTTAGCACCACAAACGAGGCAATCAGACTATACGACTTTATCGCCCTCACATAGCCATAGAAGTCTACAATTTTAAATTTTGGCGAAGCCCCTAGTATCCGGAAAGCCGGAGTCGGGGTGCTATAGATGCCTAAATCGGACGAGGCCGATTCCTCGCCTGAAGCGGAAAAAATCTTCAAGGATTTGACACCTCTCGAACAGCGACCAGCTCTCGCCTTATCATGACAGTCAGTTTTCGGCTTTCTCTACTGAGGTGCTCATCCGGAAGAACCGGGACACAATCGCAGTAGTTCTCCCTATGCTACCTTAGCCGATATAGCGGAACGTAAGTTACCAAAACATGGGAGCCGGGAAAACCCAACTATTGACCCAAGACATGATTCAGAGCTGATGCATATAGTGCTATAAGTTCGGGGTGCCGCACTATCGAAAGTGTTCGAACTTGTCTTGCCAGATTATGGGGTACTGAAGCCCCTGGCAAACTGGTCGTGCCAAAATGCACGGTATAATAAATAAGCAGTAAAGAAAAAGGGGTAAATAAACGTAATAGAAAGCTGATGTTGTATACTATTTTCCCTTGTTCTTCAAATGATACGTCCAAGCGTACGTATACAAGTAGTGCGATAACCAGAATAGGACTATTTGACACATCCTCACCAGGAGCGGGCGGTATGCGGGTATGTAAAACAGGTATAACAATCGTTATCAGAGATCACCTGAGGATTCCCTCGTACGCCAAAGCTTCTTGTCCTCCTGGTGTGTCCGTCTCACTATGTGTCCGATAGCCGGTCTTTTGGAAGAGCCTCCTGAAGATAGGGACCTGAAAGAAAAAGGGGTGCGAAAATGCGTCTGTCCTGGGGCGGTCGAACCGCATTGTGGGCCGTGTCACGGCCGTGCCTCCGCCTATGCCCAGGGTATTTTAAGTGCGTAGTTGTGTATGTGTGGCACAAATTTCGCCGTTTGACTGGGACTGGGGCGGCGGCCGGATTGCTAGTCGAGCTCTGGACGTGCCGGACGATCCTGTTGTGGAGTACTCCAGACTCGCTTGACGGTATCCGGTTTTTTATCATCGAATTGGTTGTTTGCCTAAGAAGGCTATTCTGTCCTTCCGCCGCGAGGGCCGCGGTGTACTCCTCCGTGCGAAGCGAGCACTCTATGTTTCCATTATCTGTAATAACCCCGCGAGGTCCCGACATTTGGAGCTTGAGGGATGCATAATGCGGTACCGCATTGAATTTGGCAAATGCGGTTCGTCCAAGCAGTGCATGATAGCCACTGCGGAAGGGGACGATGTCGACGATTAACTCATCGCTTCAGAAATTGTCCGGAGATCCGAAGACCACTTCCAGTGTGATTGAGCCCATACAACAGGCGTCTACACCGGGTATGACACCCTTGAAGGTGGTTTTTGTGGGCTTGATCCTTGAGGGGTCGATGCCCATTTTGCGCACTGTATCCTGATAGAGCAGGTTCAGGCTGCTGCCACCGTCCATGAGGACTCGTGTGAGATGGAATCCGTCGATGATGGGGTCAAGGACCAATGCGGCCGAACCGCCATGACGGATACTGGTAGGATGGTCCCTGCGATTGAAGGTGATCGGACAACACGACCATGGGTTGAGGTTTGGGGAAACTGGCTCCATCGCATAGACGTCCCTTAGTGCGCGCTTCCATTCCCTCTTGGGAATATGGGTTGCGTATATCATATTTACTGTTTTCACCTGGGGAGGGAATTTCTTCTGTCCTCCCGTGTTCGGCGGTCGGGGCTCCTCGTCGTCGTCGCTATGCAGCCCCTTTTCCTTGTTTTCGGCATTCAACTTGCCGACCTATTTAAACACCCAACATTCCCTGTTTGTGTGGTTGGCTGGTTTATCGGGGGTGCCGTGAATTTGACACGAGCGATCAAGAATGCGGTCCAAGTTGGACGAGCCCGGACTGTTTCTTTTGAATGGCTTTTTCTATTGTCTGGATTTAAAGCCTCTGAATCTGGCATTGACTGCCGTGTCTTCGGTGTTGTCGCCATTGTTGTGATGCTTGTGTCTATTTTGTCGTGGCTTGCCGTTGCTATCCCTGGCGTCTGAATCACCTAAGTTTTCGAGTGTGATGTTGCTGCGAGCCAGCCAGCTGTCCTCGCCCGCGCAGAAGCGGGTCATGAGTGTCGTGAGGGCTGCCATGGACATTGGCTTTTCTTGGCCGAGATGTCGGGTGAGCCATTCATCGCGGATGTTGTGCTTGAAGGCCGCTAAGGCTTCGATATCCGGACAGTCGACAATTTGGTTCTTTTTAGTTAGGAACCAAGTCCAGAATTTCCTGGCTGACTCTCCGGGCTGTTGGTTTATGTGACTTAAGTCATCAGCATCCGGTGGTCGCACGTAAGTGCCTTGGAAGTTATCGAGGAACGTGTCTTCTAGATCCTCCCAACTGCCAATGGAGCTTGCTAGCAGGCTATTCAGCCAATGCCGAACCGGTCCTTTGAGCTTAAATGGTAGGCACTTTATGGCATGTAAGTCATCACCGAGGGCCATGTGAATGTGGAGAAGAAAATCTTCGATTCATACCGCGGGGTCTGTTGTGCCATCGTATGATTCAATGTTTACGGGTTTAAACCCTTCTGGGAATTCATGATCCATAACTTCATCAGTGAAGCATAGGGGGTGTGCAGCGCCTCTATGCCGGGCTACATCCCGACGTAGTTCAAATGAATCCGGTCTATTCTATTTGGCCCGGCCGGACTTTGGTTTATCGTATCCTGCATGATGGTCATCATCACGTCTTGTGGCGCGTCCCTATGATCCGTAGATCGATCTTGACTATCTTGCTTTGTTTTCCAATACATCTCACAGGTCCTTCTTGTAGCCTCTGGCCTTAGTATTATCGTTTGATTGGCGACGGGGTGCGGTCTGGACTTCAGGCTGGTATGCCGCTTTGTCGATGCCACGGGGTGGCCGGTCAGCCGCATCATGCGCTCGTAGCGTGGGCTTTAAAGCCTCCTCCTCGAGTTGAGGTAGCAGCCTGCGCTTTGTGTAGCTTTTGCTAGGGCGCTCGAGTCCGTATTCCTCGGCAGCCAGGCCCTCGGTCCATCTGTCAGTTAGCAGATCTTGGTCAGCTTGAAGCAGTTGCTACTTTTTCTTCAGGCTTTTTGCAGTGGCTATAAGCCGGCGTTTGAAGCGCTCCTGCTAGACGGGATCCTCAGGCACGATGAATTCTTCATCGCCAAGGCTCACTTCGTCTTCGGAGAGAGGCATGTAATTATCATTCTCTGATTCTCCATTAATTGCATGTTCTTTAGGGCTATCTTGCCCATCCTGTTGCTCGGCCCGCTCGAAGCCTGACTGGATTGTCCTTGTCTTCGGCACCATCCGGATTGTTATTTCTTGTGCCGATATCACTATTTTTGCTATGGCGGGGTTTGGAGCGGCGCCGATGATGCCGGTGTCTGGATTGCTTCTCCAAGGGGTTATCTTTCGTTGCCTCATCGCCATTGCTTTCTTTAGGGGTGTTGTAACGCCCCGGATATAACTTCCCATAATTGTAACTCCAACTCTTGCCATTTCCGGCTATGTGTTATATTATTTCCTTCATGGTTGGGTTTTTGTCTTTTGTTTTGCATTTTGTTCATGTCATGCATTTCATCTCATGTCATCATTCGCATTGCATCGGCATCGTTTTCATAAAACTTGCATTCGCTCGTAGTTGCCGCTTCTTCCTTGCCCCTGTTGTCCCCTCTCAGATCAACCAGACTGCTCTCTTCTCTCTCTTTTCTGAGCCCATCAAAACCCCTTGTCTCCATGGCCTTTTGTCAAACCCCTCGCATACGCGTCCGAAAACTTCTCCCGGACCCGACCCGAGTTGTCGTTTCCGATGGGTCCGGATCAACCCCAAACATCCCTAAAATATCATCATTTATTTGTTTGGACTCCCGAAGCATTTTATTCTCGACCGTCCGATTTTCATCGGATGATCCAAACTCCCCTCCTTTTTCATATATATAGTCCGCCCCTAGTCTATTTTGGACAACCCTAAAAATTCTTGCCATGTCCCATCGATCCCACTGCGCCGCCGCCACTCCTCCAGTCCCTTCTTCCTCGGGATCCCCTCCCGATCCAGCCCACCAACCGCAGCCTCCGACCACCTTGCTTGTTCTCTACACCGCTCCATTCCTAGCCTCCCATGCGCAGCCACACACCCGACCTCGAACTCTCCCGCAGCTGGCCGGCACTTGATCCAGGTTGGATCGAGGCCACAGCCTCGCTCGCCTCTTCCTCCTCCGCCCAAGAACCCGCTCGGGAGATGCCCGGCGCTCCACCCCAAGAAGCAACAACGCCCGAGCGCTCCTCCTCCTCGTGACCCAAGCTCCTCCCTCCATGGTGTCGTCGCTGCCGGCGAACCCCACCACCTGGACTGTGCCCCGTCTTCTTGCCGGCGACCAGCAGGTTTGCCTCAGGCCGTCGCGCCCCTGCCATCTCCCTGTCGTCTCTCCCTTCTTCCTGTCCGTGTTTCACCTCTGAATTCTTCTCTGTCTTTTTCTTCAGGCATCAGTTGCAGCCTCTCATTCCGCATCCCCTGGACCAGCCAGAGCGCGCCTCTGCGAGCTTCAAGCCGTGCGTGTCCCTGTTGGCACCCCACCGTCAAGCCGCTTCCTCACCTTGCCGTCCTACCTCCTCTTCGTCCTCCTCCCAGGAACCTCTCTCACCTTGCTCTCCCGTTGTCGTTTTTTTCTAGGGAACCAGGAGCTCAAGTCCCGCCATGACCGGCCCCCTCCTTCTCGCGTGGCACCGTGCCAGACACCGCCCGCTCCACCTCGACGCCGTCGCGCCTCCGCGGCCTGATCCCGACCAGCCTCTGCTTCCCCTGCTCCAGATCGAGCGAGCTAGGAGAGTGCCTGCATTGACTTGCCTCATCACCAGGTGGGTCGTGCGCCCTGCAGCCCAGTGCAGCTCCTGCTGTCGGCCTGCTTCCCCAAGGCCCAGCGCCCCCTTCCAGCCTCCCTATTGACCGGACTGGGCCATGGCCCATGGTGAGAAAACCCCCAGCGCCCATGTCCTGTTTCGGCCTGTAGCTCTAATTCGGCCCGTGACTTGGTTTTTTCCTGTGTTGTGATTTTGTCATTAAATCCTGGACATGCTTATTACAGAAATGCCCCTGTTTTAAACTACTAATAACTATTTAACCATGCATCCAAATAAAACATGTCATATATGTAACATGCTTAGAATTTCATCTAGTTTCACAATATCCCATTTTCATCCATGTTTAAAATGTTTAACATGTTGTTTGATCTAATTTGCATAAATGACATGCTAAAATGATTTATTTCATAACTAAATAACCGTAGCTCCAATTTTAATAAACATTATATGTAAATGGGGTGGAAAAATGCCTAGTTTAGCATGGTGCAATTTATTTTCCTGATTAACAACAATGAAATATGTTTTAGGGCAGAACAATACCAAATTCGAAATATGGACATGAGAATTTTCCGGAAGTTTTGTTTGTTGTTTCCGGCCTCATTTAAATTGCCTAGATAGATAGTTTTATTATGCTTCACCCCTTGCCATGTTTACCAACATTTAATATTGATGTGTACCTAAACGAGAGTGAACTATATAACTCGAATATGGTATTTCGTCAATATGCAACTTGTTTGCATATTGAGCTCCACTTAATTTGTAGTGTTGTTTGTTGCACTTTGCCATGCCATGAATCTCTAAACTGGACATGCATCATACTTGGTTGAGCATCATGCCATGTCTAGGTGTTGTGTGTTTACCTTGTTGTTTGCTTCTTTCCGGTTGTGCTCCTTCTCATTAGTTCCTGTTTCGTTGCGATCGTAAGGATTCGTTCGTCTACGCTTGGTTCGTCTTCGTGGCTTCATCTTCTTCATGGAATCGTTCTTCTTCCTAGTGGGATTTCAGGCAAGATGACCGTCACCCTGGATCTCACTACTATCATTGCTATGCTAGTTGCTTCATTCTATCGCTATGCTGCGCTACCTATCATTTGCTCTTCAAGCCTCCCAATTTGCCATGTCAGCCTCTAACCTTTTTCACCCTTCCTAGCAAACCGTTGCTTGGCTATGTTACCGCTTTTGCTCAGCCCCTCTTATAGCGTTGTTAGTTGCAGGTGAAGTTGAAGATTGCTCCATGATGGACAGGATTATGTTGGGATATCACAATATCATATTTAATTAATGCATCTATATACTTGGTAAAGGGTGGAAGGCTCGGCCTTATACCTGGTGTTTTGTTCTACTCTTGCCGCCCTAGTTTCCGTCATACTGGTGTTATGTTCCTTGATTTTGCGTTCCTTACGCGGTTGGGTGATTTATGGGACCCCCTTGACAGTTCATCTTGAATAAAACTCCTCCAGCAATGCCCAACCTTGGTTTTACCATTTGCCTACCTAAGCCTTTTTCCCTTGGGTTTCTGGAGCCCGAGGGTCATATTTATTTAACCCCCGGGGCGGTGCTCCTTCGAGTGTTGGTCCGAACCGAGTAGACTGCGGGGCCACCTCGGGGAAACTTGAGGATTGGTTTTAGTCGTAGGATTTCTCATCCGGTGTGCCCTGAGAACGAGATATGTGCAGCTCCTATCGGGATTTGTGGGCACATCGGGCGGCTTTGCTGGTCTTGTTTTACCATTGTCAAAATGTCTTGTAAACCGGGATTCCGAGACTGATCTGGTCTTCCTGGGAGAAGGAATATCCTTCGCTGACTGTGAGAGCTTGTGATGGGCTAAGTTGGGACACCCCTGTAGGGTATAAACTTTCGAGAGCCGTGCCCGCGGTTATGTGGCAGATGGGAATTTGTTAATGTCCGGTTGTAGATAACTTGACACCAAATTCAAACAAAAACGCATCAACCGCGTGTGTAGCCGTGATGGTCTCTTTTCAGCGGAGTCCGAGAAGTGAACACGGTTTTGGGTTATGTATGAATGTAAGTAGTTTCAGGATCACTTCTTGATCACTTCTAGCTTCTCGACCGTTCCGTTTGCCTCTCTTCTTGCTCTTATTTGCGTATGTTAGCCACCATACCATGCTTAGTCACTGCTGCAACCTCACCACTTATCCTTTCTATTCCCATTAAGCTTTGCTAGTCTTGATACCCATGGTAATGGGATTGCCGAGTCCTCGTGGCTCACAGATTACTACAACAACAATTGCAGGTACAGGTTATGTGATGATCTTGACACGAGAGCGATGTTACTTGTTTTGGAGTTCTTCTTCTGCTTCTTCTTCGATTAGGGGATAGGTTCCAGGTCGGCAGCCTAGGCTAGCAGGGTGGATGTCGTTTGAGTTTCTGTTTGTGTTTCATCTGTAGTCGGATGGTGCTCTTATGTATGATGTTGTTGTATTCGTGTGGCATTCTGTGCCTCTTGTATGTATCCCCAACTATTATGTAATGGTACGATGTAATGATATCCACCTTCCAAAAGTGTATCAATATGCCGTTCTATCCTTGGTGGGACCTTCGAGTCTCTTTAGGATAGGTTCGCATATTGGGCGTGACAAGTTGGTATCAAAGTCTCGACCGACCATAGGAGCCCCCTTGATTGTTGGCCGTTGTTGAGTCTAGAAGAAAACTATTTTGAGTCTTAGGATTATATATATCGGAGAGTAGGATTCTTTTTACTCCTCAACCCCTTCGTCGCTCTGGTGAGCACCCCTAGCGTAGTTGTTTTGACTTTCCTCTCCTCAAATTTCATGAATTTTTTTTAGGATCACGCGGGTATCTTGGGATCGTTCCAATATTCTTGTGACGAGAACATTGTTCTTGGTGCCTCCTGACATTTAGGGGTTGTGGCAGTGTCCCGGGGAGTTGAGCTCCGAGGTGTTGTCGTCACAATTTTATCGTTGCAGTTCTGGAATACCTGAGTTTTGCCGACATCGAAAATCTCTTTTATGCAGTTGTTGGTGAGATAACTTTGACGCCACCCAGTACTAGGGAGTTCGGGAGTATTGCCATAGCTCGTATAAAGGATGCTTTTTAAAGGTTGAGGTACACGATTTCCGAAGGTTTCTTGGTTATGTGTTGACGGATGGATACAGCTTGGATGTAGGTATTGTTAGTTTGGGTGAGATATTTATTGCTTCCCCTGTATCCCCAACACCAGATTACATAACCAGAAAGTTTTGGGAGTTTATAGGTGGGAATTCAAGTAGCTCCTAGAATATCTTTCCGATAGATGCCTGATATGGGATTGGGTAAATCTCTATCATATGTATTTGTCCAGCTTATTTCTGCAAGCCAATCGTTTGTTTTGTTTTGAGTTGTGGTATTTGAGTTGCTTCAATGTCAAGTGTTGATTCCATACCTTTCATGCGGTGTTCTCATATTTCCATGGGAGTACTAATCCTTTTGATCATCGAGATTGTCATGTCAATTCTTTCCAACCGGTGTGCTTCTCTTCAAGTGGATCCGATCATTTCAACATTTGTGAGATCAATTCTAAGTTTTCTTAACGGTATCCGTTTCATCCGTCCCCAAGTTGCCTTTGTTTTCCCGCCCTCCCACCTTTTTTTCTTCAAGGACTCAGATTTCTTAATCATGTATCCTTTTATTTGTGGGAAGTCTCTTAATTCTTTTCTTTCAATGTTCTTATCCGGTGATTTCCCATGAAGATGCTCAACAGTTTCAAGTTCATCATCCTTCATTGTTGTTTCTTCTCCGGTGGATCCCATTCAAGCTTTCAATATTCATCATATTCCTTTCCTCATTTCTAATGCTTTCTCATGCCGATGCACCTCTTAATCATTCACTTCTTCCTATTCATTTGTTCTGGAGTGCTGAAGATATCTCACAAGACTTGTGTTTCCATTCTCAATCGTTCAAGATATTTCGAGGTTGTTATCTCATTCAAGCCATTTAATTCAACCGGTGCAACCCCTCTTTAAAAATTATTCAACAATGTTTTCTTTTGAGTGGGCCCTAACCCACATGTCTTTTCCCAGGATCTTACCTGACTCTTCTAATTTATCCGGAGCGATTCCCAAAGTCTTTCGAAGTTTGACGTAAGAATGAATTTTCATCAGTCATATTCCTTCTCCAAGATCGCTTTCAGAATATTTTCATCGTTGGTTCATTATTTCTATTCTTCTTCATCCCGGAGTGTCTCAACAATTCATGGTGGTGTTTCTCATTGTCATTCTTGGATTTTGAAGACCGGAGAAAAGTTCCTCTTAAATCCTTACCCACTCTTCCAAAGATGTGTAGTTCAAGCTTGATACCATCCTCTCATAATTGTTTTCGATTGTGAGAATTCTTTTCACCCATTCGGAGCATTTCATGAGTTGTTTCCATTTCTTTCCTCCAAAGGCCATCATTTCTGAATATTACTCGTTCTCAGCATGTAGCTATCATTCTCCAAATCTTACCGGTGCATCGTTCCAATATCCTCTAATCAGTTCTTGATCTCTTCGTTCTCATGTATCTAAATCTCTCAAGTATCTTCGTTCGTTTTCTAATTCTTCTCGGTGTTTCTTTATATTTTCTTCATTCATTTTCAATTCTTACGGTGGTTCGTTTGAGAATCCTCTTCCTTTGTTACCGTATCATTTCATTCGTTGTTTCCAATCCCACCGGTGGTTCCATCAATACCTTCCTCATGTTTGCACTATATCTCTATCTGTAATCATTTTTCAATGAGAATAAGTAGTACGCCAAATCCGTTGCTTGTCATCAATTTAAATTGATGAAGGATAGGCATGACATAATTCTTATTCTTGTTTCCTCCAAGTGATTAATTCCTTCTTCCGGAGTTTGTTCATCAGGAAGTAATTCTCGGTTCGAAGTTATTCATCTTTCATGTCCAGAGTTCAAAGTTTACCCATTTCGTAGCTCCATCTAAATCATCGCAAGGCTTCACCTTGTGTTTTCTACCTCTCTTTCTTTTTATCATCCTTTTATTACCGGAGTTCTTCATGGAGGCTCTACATGGTGGTTCGTCAAGGATTCCTTTCATTCTTGAGTGGTTCTTCAAGTTTTCTCTCGAAGTTATGACCCGCCAAGCTATACTCTAAAATAAACATGGTGCCCAACACATGTTTTGTTGTCAGGAGTTCAAGCATTCTTCATCTTGCATCCGAAGTGCAATTCTTCCTACCCTATCATCTGAGGCGGGGTTATGTCATTCTTGATAATTTTCCTTCATGTTTCATGATTCACAAGTTTTCAAGAGTGACATATTTAAATCCATCATTTTCTGTTCGTTCAAGAGATCTTTTCAACCAATCAATCTTTTTGTTGGAGTTATATTGGGTTATATTTCATCTATAGCCTTCCCTAGGGAATGTAGCTATTTGTGGTGCGTATCAATGATCCAATTTTCTCTTCTCATCTCGGTGAAGAAGTTTTTCATCTCTTTGGTGCTCTCAATCAAATCAATGGTTTCCATTAGTGGCCGGTGGATACTGAGGGAATCCCTGATTAGGGGGTATCCCGACAGCCGGACTATATCCATCGTTCGGACTATTGGAGCGTGAAGGTACAAGACTCAAGACTCCGTCCCGTGTCCGGATGGGACTCTCCTTTGCGTGGAAGACAAGCTTGGCGATCCGGATATTATATTTCCTTCCTTGTAACCGACTCCATGTAAACGCTAGCCCTCTTTGGTGTCTATATAAATCGGAGAGGTTGGTCCTTAGAAGGCCGATCACAATTACAATCATAATCATCATAGGCTAGCTCCTAGGGTTTAGCCTCTATGATCTCGTGGTAGATCTACTCTTGTACTACTCGTATCATCAATATTAATCAAGCAGGAAGTAGGGTTTTACCTCCATCGAGAGGGCCTAAACCTGGGTAAACATTGTGTCCCTTGCTTCCTGTTACCATCAGCCTAAGACGCACAGATCGGGACCCCCTACCCGAAATCCACCGGTTTTGACACCGACATTGGTGCTTTCATTGAGAGTTCCTCTGTGTCGTCGCTGCAAGGCTTCGATGGTTCGTCTCATTGTCAAGGACAACATTATCTCTGGGGGAGCGCTGGCTGTAGGCCAAACTCTCCGAATTGGCGGCTTCATCATGGCTGCCCCATCGGCGGTTGCGCCGATGATGGCCTCTCGGGTCATCACGCATAACCTTCGTTTCAATTTGGAACTCGCCGAACAGATAGATCCGATAGAGCTCTCCTCCCTTAATGAGCTCTTGGATCGCATCGCCGCTTTGGGAGTCGCTAGGACTATGACCGGATCGGGCTTAAACCCAACCAAAGGGACATTAAAACCCCACCGGCCACCCATGAGATAGCGGTAGTGGAGGAACCACACACGGATTACCCCTCGATTTTGAGGACGAATTATGTACAGATCACCAAGCTCCCTGAGCCGGACACCCGCTCAAGGGAAGACATGACCCGGGTCCCAGACTTAGAATCGGGCATTAGGCCGGAGAAATTGGGCAGCACCCCGGATCCCGAGCTATCAGACTCGGAAGCTCCCATGCCCCTGGGCGCTAGATCGGATCAGAATCCGGATTCAGCTACGCCCACCCACCTGGACTTAAACCGTCTCTCCCATATCAGGCAAGAGCCCCTGGAGACAGTACATCGCTACTGGCCTGATTCCTCCTTGTGCTAAATAAGGTCAAGGACTGTCGCGAGGAGGTGGTAGTCTCACTTTTCTGCAAAAATTCCATGAACAAAGGAATCCTTAATGCTATAAGTCACCGTGACACAGTACACTTTGTTGACTTGGCAACCATAGTACAAAAGTACTGTGCCATGGAAAGCGCCTAGAAAACCCAAACAGAATTTTGGGATAGTCCGTGATGCGGAGCATCCCTCAACTACCTGCACCGACACTCCATCATCACCGCAAACACCAAGAGGGCCAATGACAAGAGCACGTGCACGCAACATCGAGAACGAGGTCACTTATTTCCTCTCCGAGTTTTGTCCGGTTTCACATGGGAATGGGATACTACCTCAAAGAGACACGCTATGCATTCTTAGGTACATCAAAGATGATCGTGGGAAGGAGAAGACGGAGGTTTGAGCATCCATGGAGCAGGAGAATGAAGAAGAGGTCGAGAAGAAGGAAGGGAGCAAGATGGCCAGCCCCCCTGGACACTCCGGGTGCCCGGCCCCCCAACCTCCGGGTGCCCGGCCCCCTCCAACTCCACCCGGGCGCTGCCCCTGCTCGGTCCGGGTGCCCGGCCACTTGGCCCCCGGGTGCCAGGGCCCCAGCCCGCCTACACCAAGACCGCCTGGTGCCGGGCCTTGGCCCCGGGTGCCTGCCCCGCTTAGCCGGCCGCTGGGCGACCCCGGTGCCAGGCATGAGACCCCGGTGCCCGCCCCCCTCCCAGCCGCCCTGTCAGGACGGGTGCCTGCCCCGGCGCCCCGGGTGCCCGGCCGATCGTGCCCGCGGCCTCTGACCGGTCCGGGTGCCCGGTCCCTTCACCCCGGGTGCCCGAACCACTCTGCGAGGGCCTGCGTGCCACTTTGGGTCTTTGACCTTGTATCCCCTCTCCCCTCCTAGTCCGTCGCTAGACTATAAATATCTACCTCCTAGGTCATTTGGAGGGTTAGCAAAGATTAGATTAAACCTTGTGAGCCTTTGCTCCTTGTATCCCCTCCTCTTAGGAGATCAAGCCCCCACCTAGGGAAGAATCCATTGGATTATCAAGGCCTCCTCTTGGAGAAGATCATCAAGACCTCACATAGTGGGAAGAATTTACCAGGTGCTACTCTCCTTGTATTGATCTTGTAATCTTGTGGATCTCATGTATGCTACTCTAGTGGATGTGATATTTGGGTTTGTTTGAGAGTTTTGCTCTTCGTGTTCTTGAGTGTTTTCCTCCTTTTCCCCCTCCAAGTGTGAAAAGATCCTTCCTAGGGTTTGACCCTACAACATCTTGGTATCATGAGCAAGGTTTATTCACATCTTGGAGTCCCATCCCCCCATTTACTAGCTTGATTTTGTTGTTTTTCGTCCAAATTCGAAAATCCCCACAAAAATAGCCCCAAATTTTTTTTTTGCAATTTGTTGGATCTTGTGAGATTTGGTTGTTTTGGTCCATGGATTTGATGTTTGGAAAGTGGATCTAGCCCCTCCCCAACAATCCCAACCCTTCCCACCACGAAATCCACCGAATTTGGCCTTTGCCCAAAGATTTCCGCCCAAATCGGCCACCACCGGGTGCCCGCACCTCGAACCCCCGGGCACCCGCACCCCTGTGCCATTTCCCGACCACCGGGCACCAGCACCATTTCCACCCGGGTGCCCGCGACTTCCAAATCAGCCCACTTCCAACACCGTTTTGGCCATAATTTCCACCTCCCAAGTCTGTTTTTCGTGTTCTTTAGCTCGTTTAGAAGCTCTTGACATCCCCATTCACTCATCCCACTACCACCACCATGAACCCCCATCCAAAAAATCATCACAAAAACACCAGCCTTCCGCATTTGCCCGATTTTGTGTTGACATTTGCGTTTCCTAAGGTGTTTCGGCTACTTAGGAGCGTGTGACATCTTCGTCACCATCATCGACTCGGAGTCATCTTCATCGCTAACCGTAAGAAAGGACGGTAACCTCGATGACACTTACTCCTTACCGAGCCACTTTGTGTCGCTGACCCATTGAGACTAGCAAGTTGAGAATTGCCGGGCCACGCTATTGTGCACCGTAGTGATCGTGTTATCATCTTTGTGCCATAAGTCTCTCCTGTGGATATCATACATACTTGTCTCATATCATACTCGGCTCGAGCATCAAGCATAGGAAAAAAAGCTTTTAAGCAAAAGAGGAGAAACAAAGAGCTTATAAGCAATAGAGTTGAGCCACTTGCATACCCATATCATCTTGGTCATCGCATAGATACCATAATTGGGATTGAAGACAGCACGGTTCTCTCATAGGTAGGTGCACAAGCGAATCTTGCCCATTTAAGCAATCTAGCTAGTGTCTGTCGAGCATTCGCACAACAAGAGCATTTTCCGTGGTTGCACATTTCGAGCTCACTCCTAGGTTGTGCGGATCCCATCTATCTTCCGTGCGTGTGTACCTAGTGATACCTTTGGGGTTGATCTATTTGCTTTACTTGCATTTTTGGGAAGCTTCCCAACCTTATCAATATCTTGACTAACATTTACTTGAAATTTTTGCCACCATCCTAACCGAGCTACTCCATAAGCCTTTTATTTGTAGGTGTGAGAAACAAACCCGGTTCCAATTCTCCTATTGTGGCATTACATTGAGTGACACTTGTTACATCCTCAATCCTCGGAGAAGGTAACTTTGGTATTGTTCTCTCACTTTCCTACTCACCCCACTTGGTTATGATGGATAGGCCACACTCATCGGCGAACCCACTTTTCAAGGAGCAAGGTGGTGATAACGGCTACGTCACCAAGAACCACTTCATCGCGCAACGAGCGCTACATCAAGAGAAGCTCCCTAAGCTCAAGTCCGCGGCTTCCACGAGCTACTACGACCTCGACAACAACAAGGAGCTTCCTTTCTATGGGACTCAAGACCCCGAGGAGTATCTCGAGTGGAGGTGCAAGATGGACGACTACCTCAAGCTACATCAAGTCCATTCCGAAGACCAAGTAAAGCGCGCCTCAAGTACCTTCCACGATTACGCATCGACATGGTGGCTTCATACACCTTCGACGACCTTCATCACGAGTTGGCCCAAGATGAAGAAAGCTATGCAGCGAGCGTTTTTGCCTTCCACCTACATGGAACATCTTCAACGCCAATTGGAGAACACCATCCAAGGATCCAACTCCCTCGACGAGTACTTCCTTGAGATGAAGAAAGCCTTGCGACGAGCCGGTGTGGACGACCCCATTTGGATGAAGTTCTACTTCATGATGGGATTGAACAACGACATCTCCAAGATTATCTTCCTCGAGAACTACAAGTCCCTCGACGACAACTACATTGGTGCTCTCAAGGCGGAACAAGAACTTATGAAGGCCATGACTTCTCCACCCCAAGCACACTTCTCGAAGACCAACCTCAAGGACGGCGAGCGTGAGGCTAGTACCACCACGTTGTCCAAGGCCGACAAGCTCCAAGACTACGCTCCCAAGTTCGACTCCACCGCCATCCCTCTTTGTGGCATTGATGACGCCGAGTCTACTTCGACTCTTTTTCAAGATGGCGCGGCGACGAGTACAACTATGGAGACCCTCAAGGAGCAAGATTTGAAGGCGAGCAACACTGTGGCGAGCAAGGATGATGCTTCCATCTTTGGAGGCACGAGTGATGATGTGCCATCTTCGGCCTTCATCCACGACGATGACGGCGAGAAGGTTGAGCATGGGACTATCCCTTCAACCAAGGCGGCAATAGGCATTGAGCATGGAGACATTTGCACCAACATCTCTCTGACACTCACATATGAAGAGATGCCCCAAATCCCATGTGAGGAGAGCCACTACCACATGAGTGACATGAGTGACTCCACCATATGTGACTTTGAGTGCATTTCCTATGAGAGGATGAGTGTGACCACCACTAGCCCCACACTTGAGAGCATGCCACACATCCTATGTGAGGTTGAGAGCCATTTGAGTGACTCCACTACCCATATGAGTGAGTGCATCCTTAAGGGAGTGAGTGAGCCACAACACTTAGTGAGTGAGGTAGTTGACACGGCATGTCACGCCACTATGATTTCTAACAACTTGACCTCTACTCCAAGTATGTTTTCTTTGGTGCTAGGTCTCCTACATGACGACATGCCTATACTCGATGAGTCCATACCTCCAATGGAGATGACGATGGCCATGGTGGATGATGATGCACCCCCACATGGTTCAATCAAGATGAAGATAACAATGAGTGGATCTTCGACACCTCACCTACAACACATGAGCGACGCTTCAAAGGTAACATAGGTGATTGTGCTTCTCTTGTCCCACTAGTTGACTCACTTGACATTGATTGCTCACATGATGATGATCACCTTATGGATTCACCACATACTATGTCTTCTACATTGTTAGATATGCCACCTATTTATGATGAATATGATGATGAGCATGTTGATTTGCCTAGTAGTGATACCATGCTCCATAGGATATCTTGTGAAAATTCTAGAGGTCACGTCATGTTTGACAATCCATCAAACTTGTCATATGCTATGGGTGAGATTTCCCATAATTGTTTGCATCGTATGCATACCATTCATGACAATGCTCTTGATATCACTAGTGATGCTTTCCACAATTTGAGTCTCCATTATGCTATACATAATAACAAACCTCTCATGATGGATGACATGTTTCTATATCACGCATCTCATTTATTTGAGCATTGGCTATTTTGTGCAAACCAACACACGCACATGCGCATCATAAGGGATGATGTGTACATATACCACGCACACACAATTTTCCCTTTGTCTTTGTTGTGTGTAGATACTCATGTATACTCATCAACATCTCAATTCCATGGGTTGACGAAACGAGCTCTTGAGAGCAATGATGATTTGGGATCCCGTGGATTATCCTTACCAACGTTCCCTTTGCGCAAGAACTACGCGCTTCTCTTTTACTTGGCTCTCACACGGCTATGGGCTATCTACCACTTGTCACCTTATGCCCATACTATCGTGTTCAATTTGCATGTTATGCCTCTTTAGATGACTTTGCCATGCAATTGTGACCCTTGCTTGCATTTACCCATGATGCACCATTATGATATTCCTATGTGTATTTGCATGCTTGGTGGAGATCGTTGTTGCTTTTGCCATGTTTATCATGAGCCTCATGCTAGTGTTGATTCTTGTGATGGGAGAGTCATGATGTTACATTGCTATTTACATAGGACTTCTTGCCAATACCATGAGCCTACTTTCCTCATATCTTGTTTTCATGATTGTGACATGTCATGTGCATTATATATGCCCACTATTTGCACCCATGACATGCTTGCCATGATTCCTCCTAGTATGTTGCATCTTCGCACTACTAGCTTGCTTGACTTGATTGCTATGATTGCTTGTTTGGTTGCATCACCCATGTTCCACTCTTACTCGCTTTCTTGGGTTGATGACATATATGTTCATGGCTCTCACATGATATATCTTGATCATTGTCTCTTGTGTACATTAGTTGCCTCTTTCATATCCACTTGTATTGAGTGCAACCATACTATGCTTATTGATATTGGAGACTTTGACACTTTACTTGTGATGCATGCTTGTTGGATTGAGCCAATTGCATTTGGTTGTTCTCGCATCATACGCCTCCATACCATGCAATACTACCTTGTCATTTCTTACGATGAGCAATATGCATACACTTGTTGGGTATCTTACCACACGAATGATAGGTTTGGCCCTTCCCCTAACATCATTTGTTTTTCCAAGTGTTTGGCATGTTCTTTCATTTTGAAGGATTTATAAGGCGGTACAACCACGAGACATATTGGTTACGTGAAGGCATACAAGATGCGCGACTCCATCATCCTTGAGAAACTCCTAAAGGTGGCCTCCTTCCCTTTGAGCCATCCTCTAATACGCACATTGGATGCGTCACTCTTTCATTGTTGTTCCTTCTTGTTTTCTACATGATACATCTCACAAACGGAGGAGCGACATTGGAGATTGGCTCTATGGACCTTCAAGTTGAGGAGTGCTCGCACTTACTGGATGCACCTTCGGAACCCCACTCATGCGACAACATCGAGCGTTGGTACATCAACTCTCCTTTGACTTTTTGTACCACAACCTCCATGTTGGTTGATTATGCTTCCACATGTCATGCTCGATGGACATCTCATACTGATGAGGACATCAATACCATTGTTACACCCACAGCCCCTGCTGCTATACATACTGGACCAATTACTAGAGCTCGTGCACACCAACTAAATTACCAGGTACTTTCGTTTCTTGGTAATGATTCTAATGTTCATGAGAATATGATGCTGCCTAAATTGGATACATTTGTTTTGCTTACAAATGAAGGGCCTAGCTTGGAGAAGGATGAACATTGGAGCAAGAACAAGCATGGAGATGATGGCATGCGCAAGGGGAACAAGAACGGACTTACAAGTGATGATTTCAGGACTTTGAAGCCACCATAATGGGTGCATGAAGCCTTGGACGAAATATACAAGATGCCACTTCATAAATTTCGTCCCGAGGCTATTCTAGGTGCTGCGTCACCTTATTATTGCGCCAGGCCCATGTAATTTCGAAATACATAAGTATAGGCTATTTTTAGAGTCCGTATGTGTGGGGAAACAAGAGATAGGGTTGATTTTGGACCCCCTCCACCAAGGGCCACGAAATTCCCCCCTCGTCCTCCATATATACAACCCTTAAGGCATCGTTTAGACTTTGGGTTTTGTTTAGATTAAAGTTCGCCATAGCTGCAACTTCGCGTACTTCGTTTGTGTTCAACGACCAGACAAAGGCTTCATAGAACCCCACCTTGATCAATAAAGCTTTCCTCTTATATTCGCAATATCCAGATTGCAATCTTAGTTTCTTGCTTGTTCTTCGTTTGCCTGCAGGAAACAGACCTTCGTGGTCAGGTTGATCGTGCTCCGGCGTGGTCAATAACCTCTTGGAGTTGGTTTAGCGATTGCTAAGGCGCGATGTCCTCGCACGTTCATAGTCGGCGGCCATTAGGAAACCGAGGAAAAAGAACTGCAACACTACAAGCAAACAAATAAATAAGGCTACAAGAAAATAAATAAGCAAGCAGCTAACACTTGGATATTACGGCGATTACAAAGATTACATCCACTAGGCATCAAATTTGCCACCAGTGCAAATATAGGGAACAAAGCAGCATAATACATACACTTGTCAAAGTTGGCGACCAGTGCAAATAAATGCCGTAGCAAAACAAGTCCAGAACTAAAACCACTTCAGAAGAGCTCAAGAAACAATATCCTGGGTGCTGGCAAGAAGCTTAGCAAGCTTATTAGCTTTCTCTTGTTTGGCGTTTAAATCCTCTAGCGCTTGCTGTTGCACTAGAAAGTATGCATCTGAATTCTGCAGGGACTTCCTCAGTCCTTCGAATTCGTGTCGCGGCACATCTGATCAATGTCTTTCAACTCGAAATTGAGACACAAGAATCCAAACTGATTCAGGCAGCGAGTTGAAATAGCTTGTGCCAGCAGTAGTGGCAACTAACTCGAACACTACATCAAGATATGACTTTGGGGTTGTCTCACTGTCTTCAAGATAGTTTTTATTAGCTTTCTTGGAGACCAATAGGGATGTCTCACTATCTTGAACCTTATCTACATTACTTCATTTACCATTGCATAACGGGTTACTCTTCTCCAATATTTTGTCTGTGTTCTAAAAGAGAAACAAGCAGACACATCACAGGTTTACCATGTTGTATATGAAACTCATTTTGGTAAACCAGTTCAGTAGTAAAGTGGATAGGATAACAACATGAAACAAACATATATCTATGTAGTATGGTCACTGTATGGTCTGTATCATTCTTGTTCATGTTGCCAAATCAAGATAGAGAGACGGTTCAAATCATATCTGTTTAAGACAAAGCAGCATAGACGGAATATAAGTGTGGGAAACTACACAACACTATCAATACTTGTATTGTGCATGACATGAGAACATAACCATTTATTCCATTGAAACTGAAATCAACATAGAGCAAGTTACAACAGCAAACTAGTTAAAGACACAGGTTTAAAACATACATGTTGCGCCATTAGAGTTTCAATTGCATCCTTCAAATTTGAAATTAGTTGGTATGAGTAAATACAGTGATGCAAGAGCAAGGGAGTATGAACCATAGCTACAGAACTTGACCTAAGAACAATTCTTCTTCTTCTTTAAGTGATGAGTTGGGGTTCAGAGCAGTGGTACACATGCTTTGGGCACTGCAGTTGCCTTACTAACTACTTGTTTTTGGGTGCTCTATGGTGGAAACGCTATGCATACTCAGGTACCAAGGAGTTCACCATGAAGAAGCTAGGAAGCAAGGAGAAACGGAAGCGGAAGACATGCGTGAAGACGGAGAGGAAAAGCGCCAAGTCCCAGACTGGCCAGACGATCCGGATGGAGGCCCGAACGATCCGGACAGAGCCCGGATGATCCGGACCCCGGCCCGGACGATCCGGCTAACTCGCCCCGAAGACACCCGAAGCTCCCACCTGAAGCCGGATCATCCGGACCCTGCCCGGACATCCGGACCCCCAGCCGGACATTCGGACCTGCACCACCGCCAGCCACGTCTCCAGCTCATCCGGGCCTGCACCCAGATCATCCGGACCAGCCCGGATCATCCGGCTCCACCCCCGGATCATCCGGCCAACGCCTGCGTGCGCATGTTGGGCTGAGCCCATGTACCCCTTCGCCCCCTAGCCTATATATAGGACTCCTCCTCCTCACTTTGAGACTTAGCATTGGTTTAGCTCATATTTTTTGTGAGAGCCTAACTCATCCACTTGGTTACTTCTCCTCGGAGCTCACGACCTCTTCGGAGAAGATCCCCCAAGCGGATTCAAGACCCCTTCAAGGGAAGACAATCAAGACCTCCTCACGGAGAAGAACGGCTACCTTTGTATCTTTGCTTTGTTGATTTTGAATCTTGCGCTACCTTATGTGTTCGGTGATCTAGCCCTTATGTGATCGATACTTGTCGGTTGAGTGATTCTCTTGTTTCTCCCCGTGATTTCCTCGTGTTCTTCTGCGTGTTCTTCGTGTTTCCCCCAGAGGATCCTCTCCAAACGTGAAAGATCGGCCCCTAGGGTTCCGCCCTACATCATCTTGGTATCATGAGCCACGTTGATCACGTTTTTGGAGCCCGTACCCTTCGTTTTCTAGCTTGATTTTGTTGATTTCGTCCAAAATCCGAAAATCCCCACCAAAAAATAGCCCCAAATTTTTTTTTGTGATTTGTTGGTTTTGATGATGATTTGTTGATTTTGATCTGTGGATTCGGTGTGTAACTCGTGGATCTTGCTTTTCCCCACCTTCTTCCCCTCGAAATCCGTCCAAAATCCGCGGAATCGTCGAAATTGTCGCCGTTTTCGAGTTCATCCCGAGCAGTTCCCGACCGCGATTGACCTGCCCGGATCATCCGTACCCTGACCCGGATCATCCGGACGCGCCCAGATCATCCGGCTCCTGGCCCGGATCATCCGGCTTCCTCTGCTGAAACTGCACTTTTGCAGTTCTCCACCACACCACCTACGTCTACGCACTTCCCCACTTCAACCACCACCACTTCCACCTGGCAAAACACCACGACACAACCTCCGTACCACCATTCGACTTTGGGTTCGAGAATTTGAGTTGTGATTTCCCGTGTCCTATTGGTTTCGGCTATCTAGGTACGGTGCGACATCAACATTACCAACGCTCATCTTCGTCGACTACTCATCTTCGCTACGGACGGTAACTTCGACGACATCTTTGTCATACCTTGCAATTGCATTGATAACCATCATACCCCATCTTTTGCATAGCTTACCCATCGAGACTAGCCTTTGAGTATTGCCAGCAACGTGACTTGTGCACATTAGTGATCATACTCCATAGCATACATACCATACCACCGTGGTGCATATCTTGGAATCAACTTGTGTGTCACAAAGTTGTCATCGCATACACAATTGCTATCTTGGTTCGTGAAATATTGCATAAGAAAAGAGCTCAAAAGTGAAAGAGCCAACCAAGCTTTTAAGCAAAGAGAGGATGATAAGCAAAGAGCTTATAAGCAAGAACCATAGCATCATACTACATTAAGATTGTCATACCCGATCATCTTGGATCATAACACCGAAATACCATACATATAGCATACTTGGGATAGAGATCGTTGCATTTTTGCCTAGTAGGTTGTGCACAAGCTCCGTATCCGCCTATTGTGCAATCGTGCTAGCGTCTCTCTAGTATTGTGCAACAAGAGCATTTTCGTGGATTCCACATTTTGGCTCACTTTTGGGTTGCACAATCCCATTTATCTATTTGCGTGTGTGTTTCCGTGTACCCCTACTTGCTTGGTCTACTTGTTGCATTTGCGAATTTGCGAATCTTTTTCAACATCTTTGAGTCAAACTAATGATTGCAATCAATTTTGTGCCACCATCCTAACCAAGCTCCACCATAAGCTTTACTTGTGTAGGTGTGAGAACCGACAAGGATTGGTACCAATAGTGCTATTTCATTGTCCGCATTTGAGTGAACTTGATTCATCATCAACATCGGTCAAAGGTACATTGGTATAAGTTCTTCTCCTTCTACCACTCACAATTTTGCTTGGAATGATGGATAGGCCAAGTACTTCTACCAACCCACTCTTCATCGAGCAAGACGACGACATGTCATCATACGTCACCAAGAGCCACTTCTTTGGTGCACAACAAGCGTTGCATCAAGAGCAACAAGCAATGAACGACCGCATCGACAACCTCACCACTGACTTACGACTCTCCGAGCAACGTACACGAGACTACTTTGACAACAAGCTCGACGCGCACAAGCAAGAGAATGATGCAAGAATGGACGAAATCCGCGCTTTGTTGGTGAACCGTCCTCCTTCTACATTGTCATACTCAAGACGGAGCCACTCAATTCGACACTCCGACGACTCCTTCTCCAGCTCAAGTACACCGTAATCGAACACTGTTCGACGAGCCGCGCGTCAAGACCGTCATGCATCTCGCAACCCGCTACACGTCAAGCATTCACAAGAGCAAGCCGATGAGCAAGTCCCTCGTCCTCACTCAAATCAAGTTGCTTTGCCCAAGCTCAAGAACGACAATGTCTTCGTCGCCAAGAAGAAGAAGAACGAGCACGTCTACACCAAGAGCAACAAGACACCGAGGCTCAATGTCTTCAACAACATACGCGATGCGCAAGCTCTTGAGGCGCAACGTGCCCTTCAAGAATGAAGTCGAGCTATCGCCAACCGCAATCGCGAACGGCGCAATCAAGCGGAAGCCCTTCACGAAGAAATCCAAGAGAGGAACTACCAACTGCGCGTGCAATGCCAAGCTCCACAAGCTCCTCCACAAGCTCGTCAAGCTCCACCTCAACCTCAAGTTCAACAAGAGAAAGTTCATCATGGACTTCCTCCACCCCAAGAGCAACATGAGGATGAATACCCTCCGCGTCAAGGGCGTCATCATCACCATCGCCAACAACACAATGAAGAGCAACGCTATGGAAAGCTAAAACTCACCATGCCCAAATTCATCGGAAGCAACAATCCCGAAGAATACCTCTCATGGGCATTGAAGGTCGACAAAATCTTTCGTTTGCACAACTATGAGGAAGAGAAGAAGATAGCTATGGCATCACTAGAGTTCCAAGACTATGTGCTCATATGGTGGGAACAAGTCCTTGAGCGCCGACAAGCAAGAGGTGAACCTCCAATCACAACTTGGGCTCAAATGAAGGATGTCATGCGAGCACGTTTTGTGCCCACATACTACAACCGCGATCTCTTCAAGAAGCTACAACTCCTCAAGCAAGGAACAAAGAGTGTTGAAGAATACTACAAGGAAATGGATATTGCCATGATTCAAGCCAATGTCACGGAGGATGATGAACAAACTATGGGACGATTCTTGAATGAACTCAATCATCCCATCAAGAAGATCGCCGACTTCCAACCCTACTCCAACCTCATTGAGCTCGTTCATCAAGCTACAAAGGCAGAACGTCAAGTGCAAGATGACTTCAAGTACGCCAAGTACTCATCGAAGACCTACGGCTTCTCCAACAACCAAGCTTCAACAACTCCTGCAACATCTACATCAACCAAACCTTCTCCAAGCAACGACGACAAGCCGAGTTACAAGAAAACTTTGTCAAGTTCAAGTCGTCTTCCTCCTACTACAAGCAACTTCAAGCCGCGTGCTTCTTCATCCACTCCGACCGATGAGACTGTCAAGACAAGCTCCTTCAAGTGTTTCACTTGCGGCGGCCGAGGCCACAAGTCCTATGAATGTACAAACAAGCAAACCATGATCCTCAACGATGATGGCAACTACGACTCCATGAGTGATGAGGAGATGGAAGCTCTTGAGCAAGTGGCCATGCACCGGCGCGTGAACGAGGATGAAGATGGTCAAGTCTTTCGTGATGAAGATACGAGCCCCGCTCTTGTTGTCTCCAAGGTCTTGACTCTTCAACATCAACAAGAAGAAGACCAACGATGCCATATCTTCCACACCAAGGCCGGAATCAATGGAAGGTCTGTCAAGGTCATCATCGACGGAGGTAGTTGTCACAACTTGGCAAGTGAAGAACTATGCTCCACGCTTCAATTGGTCAAGAGGAAGCACCCGCACCCCTACAAGGTTCAATGGCTAAGTGACTCCGGCACTATCCGAGTTGAGCATATGGTCCAAGTTTCCTTCAAAATTGGTGCATATGAAGAAACTTTGGAGTGTGATGTGGTCCCAATGACCGTTTGCCACCTCCTTCTTGGTCGACCATGGCAATCCTACCGTGGTGTCATCCACAATGGGTGTACCAATCACTATAGCTTCAAGATAAAAGGAAAGGAATATGTGCTACGACCTATGTCTCCTAGTCAAGTGATAGCCGACAAGCAAGCCAACCATCGTGGAGAGAAGAGTGAGAAAGTGATCCACCAAAAAGTGAGTGAGAGCCCCAAGCCAAACTTGAGCGCCTCTTCGCCTAGAGAGAAAAACCTCATACTATTTTCCACAAAAAGTGAGATGAGAGAAGTGTGTGAGAACCCATCGAGTGTGATGCACTTTGTCCTTGTGTGCAAGGATGGAGAACCAAAAACTAACATCTCTCATGAGCTACCTTTAGTGTTTCAATCTCTTTTGTAGGAATTCAAAGATGTTTTCCCCGATGAGCTACCTCCGGGTCTACCTCCTCTACGAGGTATTGAGCAACGAATCGACCTCATCCCCGGAGCGCCACTTCCAAACAAAGCCCCATACCGTGATCCCGAAGAAACCAAGGATATTCAACGGCAAGTACAACAACTAATTGACAACGGTCATGTACGTGAAACCTTAAGCCCTTGTGCCGTTCCGGTTATACTTGTGCCTAAGCCCGATGGAATTTTCCGGTTGTGTTCCGATTGTAGACCTATAAATGCTATTACCGTTCGCTATAGGCATCCCATTCCTCGCTTAGATGATATGCTTGATGAACTTAGTGGAGCCAACTTTTTCTCAAAAATTGATCTTAAAAGTGGCTATTATCAAATCTGCATACAAGAGGGTGATGAATGGAAAACTGCTTTCAAAAGCAAATTTGGCTTATACGAGTGGTTAGTCATGCCCATGGGTTTATCGGAGGCATCCGGTACTTTCATGCGTCTCATGCATTATGTGCTTTGCCCTTATATTGGAGTCTTTGTTGTGGTTTACTTCGATGATATTCTTGTGTTTAGCTAAACCATGAAAGAACATCTTAATCATGTTAGGGCTGTTTTGCAAACCCTTTGCAAGGAACGTCTTTATGCCAACATGAAAAAGTGCACATTTGGTGTTGACAAAGTGGTTTTCTTGGGTTTTGTTGTATCTTCCAAGGGTGTCCATGTTGATGAATCTAAAATTGAAGCAATTAAAACTTGGCCCCAACCCACCAATCTGCAACAAGTGCGTAGTTTTTTTGGTCTAGCAGTTTTTTATCGTGGCTTTGTGAAAGATTTTAGCACTATTGCCGCTCCTTTGCATGCTTTGAGTAAGGAGAATGCTCCTTTTGTTTGGGGATCTTTGCAATCCACTGCTTTTGATGAGCTCAAGTCTTTGCTTACTCATGCTTCGATTCTTGCTTTGCCCAACTTTCACAAAACTTTTGAGGTTCATTGTGATGCAAGTGGTACCGGAATTGGCGGAGCTTTGATGGAAGAAAAACGAGCCATTGCATATTTTAGTGAAAAACTCTCCGGTGCTCAACTCAACTATCCCATCTATGACAAAGAATTGTATGCTTTAGTGCGTGTGCTACATGTTTGGGAACATTATCTTAGACCTCATGAGTTTGTCATCCATACCGATCATGAAACGCTTAAGTACTTAAAAGATCAAACTAAGTTGAACAAGCGTCATGCCAAATGGAGTGAATTTATTGAATCTTTTCCCTATGTGATCACGTACATTAAGGGTAAGGAAAATGTAGTTGCCGATGCACTTTCGCGCATATGCACGCTTGTCACTAAACTTGAGTTGAATGTTATTGGCTTTGAGCACATAAAAGACTGGTATGCTAATGATCCATCTTTTGAAACTCCTTATGCTAAATGTTTGATGCATGCATCTTGGGAACAATATTACATCAAGGATGGTTATCTTATGAGAGCTAACAAACTTTGTATTCCCGAGTCTTCTCTTCGTTTGCTCCTTTTGCAAGAGGCTCATGGAGGCGGACTCATGGGACATTTTGGACATGCCAAGACTTTCGCCACGCTCTCCAAGAACTACTTTTGGCCCAAGATGTTCCACGACGTCTCACGCTTCACCACCCAATGCTCTACGTGTCGCAAAGCTAAGTCTAAAGCTCAACCCATGGTCTTTACATGCCTCTTCCTATTCCTTATCAACCTTGGGAAGACATTAGCATGGATTTTGTACTTGGTTTGCCTAGAACTCAAAATGGAAAGGATTCTGTGTTTGTTGTTGTGGACTGATTTTCTAAGATGGCACATTTCATTCCTTGCAACAAGATAGATGATGCTTCACACGTTGCAAATCTCTTTTGTAGGGAAATCCTTCGCCTCCATGGAGTTCCAAAGACAATCGTCTCCGACCGTGATGTCAAGTTCTTGAGTTACTTTTGGAAGACGCTATGCGCCAAGCTCGGAATCAAACTCTTGTTCTCATCCTCATACCATCCTCAAACCGACGGCCAAACGGAGGTGACGAACCAGACGCTATCTACTCTACTTCGCGTGTTGATCAAGAAGAACATCAAGGAGTGGGAGGTGTGTCTACCCATCGCCGAGTACTCCTACAACCGTGCAAGACATTCGACTACCGGCAAGTCCCCTTTCGAGATTGTCTACGGCTTCAACCCGTTGTCACCATTGGACATTCTACCTCTTCCTCTACAAGAGCGCACCAACATGGATGCGAGTGCACGAGCAAGCTACATCAAGAGCATGCATGAGGATACAAGGAACACCATCGAGCTCCAAGTACAACGACTAGCGACCAAGCTCAACGTCAACAAGAAACCCATCACCTTCAACATAGGCGATCTCGTGTGGATACACCTTCGCAAGGACCGCTTCCCCAACGAACGCAAGTCCAAACTTCTCCCTCGAGTCGATGGACCCTTCAAGGTGCTAGCACGCTACAACAACAACACTTACAAGATCGACCTACCAAGAAACAAGTACAAAGTGAGCGACATCTTCAACGTCAAAGACCTCTCGCCTTACCATGGTGATGAAGATTTCGATCCGAGGTCGGATCTTTCCCAAGGGGGGGGAGATGATGCGGAGCATCCCACAATCATCCCCATGGACGCATCTACATCCCCTACAACACGACTTGGACCTATGACTCGAGCACGTGCAAGAGCTCTTGAAACCGAGGTGACATCACTCCTCTCACAACTCCCTTTCGATTCACATGAGACATGGTTACTACCTCCAACGGAAACGCTATGCATACTCAGGTACCAAGGAGTTAACCATGAAGAAGCTAGGAAGAAAGGAGAAACGGAAGACGAAGACATGCGTGAAGACGGAGAGGAAAAGCGCCAAGTCCCAGGCTGGCCGGACGATCCGGATGGTGGCCCGGACGATCCGGACAGAGCCCGGATGATCCTGACCCCGACCCGGACGATCCGGCTAACTCGCCCCGAAGACACCCGAAGCTCCCACCTGAAGCCGGATCATCCGGACCCTGCTCGGACATCCGGACGCCCAGCCAGACATCCGGACCTGCACCACCGCCAGCCGCATCTCCAGCTCATCCGGGCCTCCACTCGGATCATCCGGACCAGCCCGGATCATCCGGCTCCACCCCCGGATCATCCGGCCAGCGCCTACGCGTGCGTGTTGGGCTGAGGCCATGTACCCCTTTGTCCCCTAGCCTATATATAGGACTCCTCCTCCTCACTTTGAGACTTAGCATTGGTTTAGCTCATATTTTGTGTGAGAGCCTTGCTCATCCACTTGGTTACTTCTCGTAGGAGCTCACGACCTCTTCGGGGAAGATCCCCCAAGCGGATTCAAGACCCCTTCAAGGGAAGACAATCAAGACCTTCTCACGGAGAAGAACGGCTACCTTTGTATCTTTCCTTTGTTGATTTTGAATCTTGTGCTACCTTATGTGTTCGGTGATCTAGCCCTTGTGTGATCGATACTTGTCGGTTGAGTGATTCTCTTATTTCTCCCCGTGATTTCCTCGTGTTCTTCCGCATGTTCTTCGTGTTTCCCCCATAGGATCCTCTCCAAACGTTAAAGATCGGCCCCTAGGGTTCCGCCCTACATCAGGTTAGAAGGGGTGTAGTTGGTTCTCTATCCAACTGGGTAGGAGTACATTCTGTGAGAGTCTGGGTTATGTGTGGTGTGGCTGGTTCTTGGGCAATTACAACTGTGGTTCTATCCGCATCGACGGGTAGCTCTATCTTTTCCGAAGACCGTGTTTTGCCTCCCATAGATACTACCATCACCCCTCCAATTCAAATGGTTGGTAAATAAGAAAAGTAATTGAATGTACAGACATTATATGATAGACAGGTGCAATGGATAGTACGATAGACATCATGGCATTGCAGAATTCACATATATAATGCCTTGCAACAAGATAGCATTGCATAATTCACATACATAACGTCTTGCAACAAGACGGCATTGCATAATTCACATATATGATAATTAGACAATAAACAGGTGGCATTCACACAAAGCATGTCTAAACTAAGCAAATGACATAGCAATGCAAGACACCATATGCACGGTATGAGTAATATAACCCTGCCAAATTAGAGCATGCACCTCGGGGCGGGGAGGGGGAGGACTTGTCATCTGTCTCTGAATCCTCCACTGAGGAGCTATTGGTAACCAGCAAGATATGCGCTTCGTCGGATAGCATTGTCTGCTCTGAAGACCTTGTTTCGCTCTAGATTTTTCCATGACCTTGTCAAATGGCTGATGCACAGGAAGAGTAGTTGAATGTAGCAACATTTTTGACAAATGTAATACATATTGAAAAAAAGGATGGCATGATATAATTCACATATAAGATGACTGGCTAACCAGGATGGCAATGCAAAATTCACATATAGGATGCCTGGCTAAACAAGATGGAATTGCATAATTCACATGTATGATATAGAAACTAAATAGATAGCATTCACATAAAGCATTTCTAAACTAAGCACATTGTATATTTGATGTATAAAGTAAGCAATCCAAGGCGCCCAAGGCATACCAAGTTAGAGCAAAGACCTCAGGGGGTAAATAGGAGTGGTCTGCTCCCTCTGAATCCCCCTCTGAGCAGTTATCTTCCTCTTGATTATAGTCTGGAATGGGGGAGGGGGTTGCTTTTGCGCCCACCATGGAGCAACGTCTACATGAATATTTTTGCCACGCATGGCTCGTCTCTTTTCCTCTACATGTTCAGTACCATTGTGTACAATAACTGACATGCATAGGAATAAAACATAGTGAGATTATGTAATAAGTAGTGCATGCCGAAAGCCGGAGTGATGGTAGCAACCTATGGATAGACCAAAAACCAATGATAGTAGGCAGATAATAGCTTTAGTTAAAAAATACTGATAACGGCTACTTTACTGTTTGTTTCCCACCCAACATGAAACTCATAGTAGACACCCGAGATTAACCAGATAGTAGACAGAAACAATTGATTGTTGCCTGAGTATGTACCCCACAACCATTTAAAAACCAAGTTTCAGCATTAGTTTGGACCTAACTCGGAGTATAAGAGGTGAACATGATGATAAAGTAGCATGTAATATTAAGCGGTGCATAACATAAGCAAACACGGTGCAACCTCTCTTGCGAACCCATGTAGTCCTCATGGTCATCTGCTCAATTGATTATGGTAATGCAGTTGTCGTGGCTGCCAGCGGCGGGGAAGAAGATCTGAGGCAGCAAAAGACAGTCTGGAGGGTGGTTTCCTATTGTAGTGAACCCTTCCATCATTGGAGCAGCTGAGCTGGGGTGGACGGCAGTGGGGCAGGAGAGGGACAAACCACACAAGGTTTTCTTTGACACATATCTGCAACAAAAGTAATACTGAAAGGGCTTGTTTGAATTTGAGGATTCTACCAATGCAGCGATAGGAAATACATAGGAATAGGATAGGAATGACATGCAAAACCGAGAATTTAAAAACTCAGTATTTCTATCAATCTAGGTGTTTGGTTCACAAGAATGGGAAGATCACAGGAATGCAAAGAAGCATGGTTAAATTAAGTCAAACCGCAAGAAAATGTACAATTATAATGCTATTATACTACTATCACTTACTCTTGTGCTTTATGTGATGAGGACATCAATACCATTGTTACACCCACAGCCCCTGCTGCTATACATACTGGACCAATTACTAGAGCTCACAAGACGCCAACTAAATTACGTGTACTTTCGTTTCTTGGTAATGATTCTAATGTTCATGAGAATATGATGCTGCCTAAATTGGATACATTTGTTTTGCTTACAAATGAAGGACCTAGCTTGGAGAAGGATGAACATTGAAGCAAGAACATGCATGGAGATGATGGCATGCGCAAGGGGAACAAGAACGGAGTTACAAGTGATGATTTCAGGACTTTGAAGCAACCATAATGGGTGCATGAAGCCTTGGATGAAATATACAAGATGCCACTTCATAAATTCCGTCCCGAGGCTATTCTAGGTGCTGCGTCACCTTATTATTGGGCCAGGCCCATGTAATTTCGAAATACATAAGTATAGGCTATTTTTAGAGTCCGTATGTGTGGGGAAACAAGAGATAGGGTTGATTTTAGACCCCTCCACCAAGGGCCACGAAATTCCCCCCTTTTCCTCCATCTATACAGCCCTTAGGGCATCGTTTAGACTTTTGGTTTTGTTTAGATTAAAGTTCGCCATACCTGCAACTTCGCGTACTTCGTTTGTGTTCAACGACCAGACAAAGGCGTCACAGAACCCCACCTTGATCAATAAAACTTTCCTCTTATATTCACAATATCCAGATTGCAATCTTAGTTTCTTGCTTGTCCTTCGTTTGCCTGCAGGAAACAGACCTTCATGGGCAGGTTGATCATGCTCCGGCGTGGTCAATAACCTCTTGGAGTTGGTTTAGCGATTGCTAAGGCGCGACGTCCTCCCACGTTCGTAGTCGTATCGTCAAAGTCGACTTCCTCCAAAATGATAGCCACCATCTCATCGAAAGACGAGACACCTTTGCCTCTATCATTATGTATAGTAATTTGAAAAGGAGGCCAAGTGGATATTAAAATTCCTATGGTTTTTCTCCGAAAGAGACACTAAAGGAACAAATCCTATAGTTTTCCTTTGCTCCATTCTTTTGAACCAAATGCATGAATAGTAGTACCATAGGAAACTTTTTAATTCCTATGTTTCTCCTTCACCTTTCCTTTCAACCACTATCGATTCTAGTAGGCGCGCAGGCTTGAACAGGAAAAAAATCTTGCACTCCAAAAATGTTTTTGTGCTACTTCTACTACTTTGAACCCAGGCCACTTCCCTACTAGCTCAACTCCCAGCCCCATCTACACATGCACACCTCAAACGCACAGATATAAATAATGCTGGCTTTTGAGAGATTCCATCATGGATAGCTAAATTGCCTAGTACCTCACTGCTTGTCATATAGGAGAAACTAATCGTATTTCACATTACTACGCGTGCTAAGTGCACAATATATATAAAATGTAGAGTAAAAATGCGATGCAACAAGTGTACAACCTCTTTGGCGAAGCCATGTCGATCTCAGCATCATTTGGTTGGTCGTTGAGGATGTTGTGGCTGATGTGGCTGTCGGAGGAGGGGAAGAAGATCTTAGGCGTCCGTAGATAGAGCTGAGGGTACTGCTTCACTGTGATGGAGGGTTTCATCATTGGAGCAACTCTGGTGAGTTGTACGATGGCGAGGCTGAAGCAGAACAAGAGAGACAAGGTTAACCTGAAATTTTATTCTAATATATCTCCAATAGATGATGCATACATCACCAAAAAGTGCTAGATGTAAAATACATCACCCGCTCATCTCTGAACTTAACTATCGAAACTGAATTTAACTGTCAAAACTGAATTTTACTGCCAAAATTGAATTTTGATGTCGAAACTGAATTTTACTGTCGAAACAGAATGCACTAGTAGTAGAAAAGCAGTGCACTAATAGTCTTGGCCGCTCGAGCACTAGTGGCAGAGTAGCAGTGATTAAATCGGTAGCCGCTCCAGAAGGGATATACTACCAGAGAGCAGCCGGGGCAGCTGGTCGTGCAGCAGCAGCGCCCAGAGCAGCAGCGCATGCGATAGCCGGGGCAGCTAGTCGTGTAGCGGCATCTCGGGTAGCAGCAGGAGGAGCTCGAGAGCCAGAGCAGCTGCTCGTGCAGTAGCAGTGCAAGTAGGAGTAGAGCAGCAGCGTACAAAAGAGAAAGAGCAAGACCAGCAGCGCAAGCAATAGCAATAGCAGACCAAGTAGGGGACCGAGACCAAGAGCAAAGCAGCAGCATGAAGGAGAGCTGGAGCAGCAGTAGCAGGGCCAGCGAGAGCCGAAGCAACACCAGCAGCTCCTACTGATGTGGACGTCGCCGCCGAGGGAGCGACACCATGGAGGTAGTGGCCGGCAATGATGCCATAGATGGAGTCGCGTCATGGAAGCTCGGGACTGAGCGCTGGTAGCACCATGAGATCGAATCAATAAGAAAATGCAGCAATTAGTGTAGAACCTCTTTGGTGGCGCTGATTAGGCCTCAGCTTCATCTGAGGAATTGGTGATGGTGTTGCTGTTCCGGTGATGCAGGTGAAGACGGTGCTCTGAGAACGCAGGTGGGGCGATAGATGAGGTGAACGTGTGGGCAGCTCCTTGGAGGGGGGGACGGGGTGGCTGAACCAGCAGGACGATGAGATCAAAGATGTATCTTCATCCGGGGCAGTGGATGAGTGTCACGCCCAATATGTGACCCTATCCTAAAGGAACTCGAAGGTTCCACCAAGGATAGAAGGGCGTATTGGAGACGCTTTTGCAGGGTGGATATCATTACATCGTACCATTATATAATAGTTGGGGATACATACAATAGGCATACAATGCCACATGAATACAACAGCATCATACATAAGAGCAACATCCGACTACGGATGAAAAACAAACAGAAACTCAAACGACAACCACCCTGCTAGCCCAGGCTGCCGACCTGGAACCTATCCCCTGATCAAAGAAGAAACAGAAGAAGAACTCCAAAACAAGTAACATCGCTCTCGCATCATGGTCATCGCAATACGTGTACCTGCAACTGTTGTTGTAGTAATCTGTGAGCCACGAGGACTCAGCAATCCCATTACCATGGGTATCAAGACTAGCAAAGCTTACTGGGTATGGAAAGGATAAGTGGTGAGGTTGCAGCAGCGACTAAGCATATATGGTGGCTAACATACGCAAATAAGAGCGAGAAGAGAAGCAACGCAATGGTCGAGAAGCTAGAAGTGATCATGAAGTGATCCTGAAACTACTTATGTTCATACATAACCCAAACCGTGTTCACTTCCCGGACTCCGCCAAGAAGAGACCATCGCGGCTACACACACGGTTGATGCGTTTTAATTAAGTCAAGTGTCAAGTTCTCTACAACCGGACATCAAATTCCCATTTGCCACATAACCGCGGGCACGACTCTCGAAAGTTTAAACCGTGCAGGGGTGTCCCAACTTAGCACATTATAAGCGCTCACGACCAATGAAGGATATTTCTTCTCCCGGGAAGACCCGATCAGCCTCGGAATCCCGGTTACAAGACATTTCGACAATGGTAAAACAAGACCAGCAAGACCGCCCGAATGTGCCGACAAATCCCGATAGGAGCTGCACATATCTCATTCTAAGGGCACACTGGATGAGTCAAGCTACGAGTAAAACCAGCCCTCAAGTTTCCCCGAGGTGGCCCCGCAGGCTGCTCGGTTCGGACCAACACTTAGCGAAGCACTGGCCTGGGGGGGGGTTAAAATAAAGATGACCCTCGGGTTAATTACTCCCAAGGGAAAAGGTAAGAGGTTGTTAGGCAAATGTTAAACCAAAGTTGGGCCTTGCTGGAGGAGTTTTATTCAAAGCAAACTGTCAAGGGGTTCCCATACACCCGGCCGCGTAAGGAACGCAAGATCAAGGAACATAACACTGGTATGATGGAAACTAAGGTGGCAAGATAGGAACAAAACAGCAGGCATAAGGCCAAGCCTTCCACCCTTTACCAAGTATATAGATGCATTAACTTAAATAAGAGATAGTGTGATATCCCAACATAATCATGTTCCAACATGGTGCAATCTTCAACTTCACCTGCAACTAACAACGCTATAAGAGGGGCTGAGCAAAGCGGTAACATAGCCAAGCAACGGTTTGCTAGGAAGGGTGAAAAGGTTAGAGGCTGACATGTCAATTTGGGAGGCTTGATAAACAAGTGATAGGTAGTGCAGCATAGCGATAGAACGAAGCAACTAGCATAGCAATGATAGTAGTGAGATCCAGGGTAACGGTCATCTTGCCTGAAATCCCGCTAGGAAGAAGAACGAGTCCATGAAGAAGACGAACGGATGAAGACGAACCAAGCGTAGACAAACGAATCCTCACGATCGTAACGAAACGGGGACTATCAAGAAGAAGCACAACCGGAAAGAAGCAAAGACCACGGTAAACACACAACACATGAACATGACATGATGCTCAACCAAGTATGATGCATGACAAAGGCTATATGATGCTACTCATGGCAAGAGATGAAGCATACAAGAACAACACATCAAAGCGAGTTTAAATGAGGCCGGAAACAACATATAACAAATCCGGTAAGTCCTCATATGCAAATTTCAAAATTGGTCCAGATCTGAATAAACCTTTTGTTCAAGAGGTTAGACAGCAAGTTAAAATGCACCATGATGATCTACATGAGATTCTAGTCAAGTTACATATAAAGTTCATTTAATTTGAAGCTACGTGCTAGAAGATATGAGCAAAACAAGTTAAACATGGCATTAATGCAAAATGCATTCAAACATCAAGCAAACACTCTCAATACATTTATGCAATATGATAATATGAAACTAAATGCAAAATCAAGCAAGTTTCATGTAGAGCATGCTCAAAACGGAGCAACGGTGCCACACATACACTCCAAACAAGATATAACAACAATCTGCCCAAAAGAGCAAGTAGGCACTTTGCAAACAACAAAACAACATGCTACATGAATCATATGAGCACAAACTTGACATGCACTTCATGTACGGATAACATACTTCAAATTTCATTAAGGTTCACGTTCATAGGCATCAATATTAAACCAATATGATCAATGCAAAATGCAACTTTATAACACAGGAGCATATGCATGAGCAGAGTTAATATGATGGCAACTTGAGAGCAATAAAGAGACAAGCTTCAACAAGTATACATAGTAACCAAGGGCATGCCATCAAATACACATAACAAAGAGCAAATAACATCATGGCATCATATACATATGGCTCATATATTAGTAGGAGCCAGCATGACAAGATTGAATGTTTAAACAATTTCAGCAAGTGTAAAACAGCAACATTATGATAGCATGTTTGCAAGCACGGAACAGAGGCATATGTATCCAAAATTAGCAAACATGGCATGCGAACATTGTACTTATAGCATACTTCAAAACATGTAATTGGAGCATCTCTAGAAGAGGCATAGAATAATTACTATCAAGCTCACAACACAACATCATGAAGTTAACAAGGATCTGCAACATTATATAAGCATGTTCATGGCAATGAAAACATATGCTACAGGAAAACATGTCAATTAAGCAGCTCCAGAAAATGCATGGATTAATTGGTAGCATCAAGCAAACATGGCAACATGATATAGCAGTTTCAGCATTGACAGAACATTAACAGCAAGTAGCCCACTTCACAAGCCTGATGCACTCGCTACAGGGCATATAAAAATACATGGATTGCACCCCTGTAAAGATGGCATAAATATGCTCCTAAAGATGCACACACAAAATGCAACATAAATGATAAATCAACAAGTTACAGCAGATTTCAGTAGTTAACAACAACATGCACTTTTGCAACAGAGATTAAGATATCAAGATGCACCGTAACATGAATTAAAAGCACACCAACATGTAGAGGATGAAGAGCAGAACATATTAATATCAAGATCATCATCATAGTATCAACACGGACAAAGCTGTGGCACTCACAAGATGCACAAATGATGTTAACAATCAGCAGATTCCAGCTGTTCATTTCATAAATCAGTTTTGCAACAAAGACTAAGGCATCAATATGAACATGAACATGAATACAAACTAGACCATCATGAAAAGCACTATGAGATGAACATTTTGACATATCATGCATGCAAAACGGAGCAATACGCATGAAGATATCAACAGTCAAACATGCACACATGAGATGAGAAATGCCAGGGACTTGGTGGGATTTTCACCTCGGGGGAAAATGGATCTCGCGGTTCAGGACGGGATGGTTCGATCTGGGCGTTTGGTTGGCGGGCTGCGGGCTGAACCGGGACGAGATGGTCCCGGCGGCGGGCATGGCGCTCCGGCGAGGTCGTGGCGGCGGGGGCGGCGGATCCGGCGCCGGGGCCTCCTCCGCGAGATCTGCGGATCCGGCGAAGGTGGGCGGGCGAGGTGGCGAAGCAGCAAAGCGCAGCGGCGCCGGCGGCGGAGAGCAAGGCGGCGCGGAGCTCGGCGGCAGGGGCGTGGCCGAGGCGGGCAGACGCTGGCTCCATGGCTCGGCGCGGAGGACAGAGAGAGAGAGCTGGTGGGGCGACGTGGCGCTCTGTGATTCGCTGGGGGGGTGGCTGGACATGTCCGGTGGCGGGGGATTTTGTCCGGTGGCGCGAGGTGGAAGCAGGCTAGGGTTTGCACCGCGAATTTCTGGGGGACAGGCATATTTATAGGTAGAGGGATCTAGGAGAGTCCAAATGAGGTGTGGTTTTCGCCCACACGATCATGATCCAACGACGGAGAGCATGGAGGGGAGTTAGATGGGCTAGCGTGTTGTTTGGAGGGGTGTTGGGCTGCAAAGGGAGAGGGGCTTTTGCGGCTACCCGGTTAACCGTAGGGGCATAAAACGATCTCCAAATGGAACGAAATTTGACGGGCACTCTACTGGTGATATACCCAGGCCACTCGGCAAATCTCGGCCCAGTCCGAGAACATTTTCCGACGGCTCATAAAACAAGAACTGGGAGGTGCCACAGGTGCATGCGAGTGTGGTTGGGCTCAGAACGGACAACGGAGAGAACCGGGGGAACCCGAATGGATGCAAGTTTGAAAAACATGCAGATGAAATGCAGATGATGACATGGCAAAGTGCAACACGCAAGCAAAACGACATGGCAACCATGGCGAACAACTGGAAGACACCTGGCGCATCGGATTCAGGGCGTTACAATGAGGGGCATCGAGTTGTTGCGGTGGACGTTATCATCGAGGAAGAGGCTCCAGCTAGGAGGCGGATGGAGGAGGGTGTGGGGCTTCGCGGGTATTCATGGCCTCATTGTACGAATGGGGGTGGGGAGGAGGGGATGGAGGGGAAACCATGGCTTAGGGACGCGCTTGTCCGAAATATGGGGTAAGCTACGAAAGTACCCCCATCTTTTTGAACTAGGTGGTTCTTTCGGTTCAGGGGTATAACGGGAATTTCACGTGTCAGGATTTCACAGGAGGTGGGAGTCTTTGCGCGCCTTGTAATTTGGGGATAGCAAGGCGTGGGTTGAGATGGAGGGAGTTTTCGAAGCACAACGATACAAAGAGATATCTTAAAATTTTGGGATAATAAGGCATGGGTTGAAGAGACGGGAGTTTCGCAGCACAATAAACAAAGAGATGGCACCTTCAAATTTTGGGATAACAAGGCGCAGCTTCAAATTTCGGGAGAACAAGCTTAACATGTACAAAAAAGAAGACAATTCGCACCCTACTAGAGAGAACCATGTCCTGTTTTACTATGTTACAACAAATGCCATTCAAAAACAAAAACAAAAAACTAAAAAAGTCGGGAGGACAAGCTTAATGGTACAGTACCAAATCAATTTGCACTTCCCTTTACAATAAAAAAATTCGTACTATTTAGCATATGGACTAAATTTGAGTACATTTTCCCTGTTTGAATGGGATTGTACTCGAGTTAGTTATACAACCATCTAAATATTATCTTCACAACACCTGACATGAATATAGGAATAGTAAATCCCCATATAAATATGAACTACATGTACATACGATCTCGAATTCAAGTATCTGTATCCATTTTATGTTGAATTCAAATCGTAGTACATGTATGCTCTAGCTAGATGTTCGGAATCTAAACCATGTTTGATACTATGTACAATGTGTTTAAGATGCACAACACACACACACACACACAAACACACACACACACACACACACACACACACACACACACACACACACACACACACACACCATTTAGATATGAGCTGCGAAAGCCACCCATCATCTCCAATTTGAATAGTGTGTCCATGCATGGATGGACTGTGGCCACACGATGCCTGCCATCGGTATCTCAAATTCAAATCAGTTTGACCTTGTTAAATGGCTATATAGTATAGCATGCTCGTTTCAAAAGCACACCACGCATATCTCAATTATATTCGTGCATGCATGGGCTTCTCTTTTTCAAATATTCGAATTCAACTTTACATATATATGATCTCACGAAGTCTGTTGCACCCACACATCGATAATACGATCATAGAGCTCTGCCCTATATCCGTCTCTATCAATATCTCGTGCAGTCGACCCCTCCCCTCCCTTCTCATATATCACCCCGGCCCCATGCACATACATGTATGTATATAAGCCTCTCTTTCACACAAATTGCAATGACACATATTCCCTCACCATATCTTAGTATCTCTCACACACACGAACTACGTGTACGAAAGAGAAGAGGTGCACAAACGCGCGGGTGCACCGTGGAGCACATTTGCACAAAAAATGTGCGTGTAGAAAGGCTTTTGATGATGTGCCGCTAATCTATATGTATACCTCTATACATCTATATAGTGTGCGAATAACTTTGAAAGATGGTTGTTGGAAGAAGCCAATCCGACGGTGCATAGATGGCAAAACTAAGCACTACTGACTGTTGGATATCATCTACGTTCGACCAGATTTTGCCACACGTACAATCTAGAAGACTCCATGGTTGAACTTAAGCATAATGCACAAACATCAAAACACAAGCACTTCTCCTTTGTTCTAGAATCTTCGGTATAACAATTGCCCAAACCTTTTTTTCCTAAATGAATTGCCATTATTTGTTTTTTAATTTATGCTTTACAATGCACAATTCCATGAATCCTAAAATAGGTTAACTTTTTTATAAAAGTAATAGATTTTGAATGAGAGGAACTATAAGAATTAAACGAACATCTACATCATGCATATATGACTCAAAGCTTACATGCTATAGTGTGGTATTTATTCATAATTTGATTGCCAAATCTCATGCGTGCAATCCATATGTACCTTACTAGTACTTCCAGTGTGTGCAAAACACGTAAATTAGAATTCCAATGGAACGCTACATGGTGTCTCTCCCTTTTTAGTTAATATTTTATGATTAAAATGATGTGGGGGGGGCATCAAATGAAGCCACATGGCACATGTGGAGGTGTTGTCGCGGGCTTCTCGTGTGGATTGATCACAGTGACGTGCTACTGGTTCCAGAAGAATGTACTTGTCCTCTCTCATGCACACTGGTGGAGCACGCACATGAAGAGAAGATGTGCACGCACACACTCATTCCCTCGCACGCACAAGCGGGTACATAGTGGAATGCATTTTTGTACGAAGATCTACCCCATGTGATAATTTGATGCCTGTAAAGTCGTTCACTTAATGGATGGTCAACTAATATAGTGCATGCAAATTGAGTGGACATGAGGGAGGAAGTAGTTGAGAATGATATTACTACTCCACTGTGTGCATGCGAGTAGTTAAATCATGGTTTGCTACTTCGATTGGTCTGCTTCGTATTTTGTGCCAAAATTTGCCATAATTTAAGCAACATAATATTAATGTATTTCATAAAAAGTAATATCATCAAAAACTATGTTCAAATGTGAATAAGTGATATAATGTTTGGTGACATTCATTAACATTTTATTAGTTAAAATTTTGGTAACAATTTGGCATAAAATACGAAGGGGGCAATAAACCAGGACGTAGGCAACATGATCAATTTTTGCATGGGTTAATGTTGCTGGCCTTTGTATTAAAATACGGACAGAGTGGAGTAGTACTATCTTTATCTTAGCCTCGTAGGGTTCTCCCAGCGCCTATGCTCGCCTCCCGGCCTCGCCCATCGGATCCCACCATGGATAATCCGTTACATCCCAGCATCCCACGGGCTGCCCTCTCGTGGCGAACCGCAGTACTGCCGCCTTTGAGTGCAACCCACATGTGTTTCAGAGGGGATCCATTGCTCTAGAACCATAGATCGATGGCGCCGTAGGACATGCCAGGGCTGCCTTGGAGGTGGTGGGCAGCAAGGGCAAATCAGATCGAGGAAGCGTCGCATTGATTTGAGACAAGGTAGAAGGACCTGCGCTTGATGAAGCACAAGGCAGAGGCTCAAGTCGATCTCAGGGGAGAGATGTTGAGGGATGTCAGCATCTGGCAGCGTTACGTTGATTTCAAGTTGGGCCTAATGGAAGAGATCATATGAACGGAGTCAACTATGGAGGAAAGAACGCGCATGCCTGTGGGATGGGATGAGCAGCCAGTGCAACTGTTCAAATGGGCAGTAGGAGAAGCCAAATTGCGGAACCGGTGAGCTGCCCTCCTTCCCCGCCAGGGATGCAGCGACCTACTCGGTTGCTGCTGGAGTGAACTTGCGGCGCCATGGCGGTTTGCAACCGTAACAATCACTCCATCTATATGTATTTTATTTCTGTGAAAATACTTGGTCATTTGGAAAAAAGATGGTAATTGATTTATCATGATTTTTTGAATGCTTGGTCGTGACAATCACCCGAAGCCACAACCACAAGTCTCCATCACGTAATACTTGACGGTCGGTCGCACCAACAGACAATCGGTCGCACCCATGTCTCATCGAAGGAACACGCATCAGCTTGGTCTAACATGTACGACCAGGTACATCACTAACTTGTGCGACCGCATTTGAGAACTAAATTTGTGTTCCAGGAAACTCATCGGTTGCCATTTTGGGCTTGGAAACCAAAACCGTCAATAAATCTTTAGCTTGTTCCCATCACATTCCAAAGTAGTACTACCATGCTATAATTAAGAGCAAACCTTTTCACACCTAACAAACCTAAACGTGTTCCCACTATGCAGGTTTTAGTACTAGTACTAGTAGGTTATAAAAAGGGGAACTACCTAGCCGAAAATTACTCTACTACCTTCCCCCTCATAAGTCTTTCTTGTTCGCCCTTCCTTGCCATGGCCGGTATGTAGAGCTCTAGGTCGAGGAATACTAGTGACAATGGAGCTTTGACCAAGGCCCCAGAAACAAAGAGAGGGCTCACCGCCTCGTGGAGGCCTCGAAAGATCTCTCACGGGCAGGCGAGGGCTCCAAGGAGCGCACTAGCCGTGGAGGTGAACATGCCGAGACTAGATTCGTTATACCTTGAGGACATGCCCGCTCAAATCAATAAGCAGGAGGAGTTGACCGCTGACTTGGTGAAGCTGCTGAAGGAGAGCCTCGAGGACATGCCCGCACAGCTCAATAAGCAGAATGAGTTGACCACTGGTTTGGTGAAGGTGCTAAAGGAGAGCATTGCCTCGGGTAAGAAAGCAACCGGTGAAATCCTGCAACTTGAGGAGGACAAGGCAAAGTTCCGCCATGAGCTTGACCTGCTGAAGGAGGAGATCGCCAATTGGAAGAAGCTGCATGAGAGGAGGAGTTCCTTGGTGAAGATGCCGAGCGCCCCCATCATGGAACAGAAGGAGCAGTTGGCGAAGCTCCGCATCGAGCACCTGGCTGTTGTCAAGTAGTGTAATGTGGCCGTGGAAGAGATGATGCACGCTCATCTGGAGAAATCCCACTTCATGGACAAAATGAAGAAGAGGGCAGAGGAGAGGCGCGAGGAGAGACGAATAAGCAGTTAGGACTCCGTGGCCAGCAACCCTTCACGAAGTACAGAGCAGCGACCCAGACTTGTGTCTGCGTCTTCCTTCCTTTTTGGGGGGGGGGTAATCTTCCTTATTTTGCTCCCGTGTTTCTTCTTTTGCTTCGGGTGTTTCGCCGCATGTGTCACATTCTCTGCGAAGCATGAATAGAACAATGCTAATAATGAGCGGCGCCATGGGATCGATGACAGGCAAACTAGATCATTTTTATCGCCATATCACACTGGGCTGTCGTGTTTCGCACTCCTCCGTTGTACTAGTACTCTAGTGGAAAACTAGAGTATACCGCATGGTTCTTTACTCCTTAGGTCGTTGAAAACAATTATACGATCTTTCAAATCACAGGTACCCACCTTCCAGTAGTAATGAGTCGTCCAATCACAAAGGCCCTCGCCTCTCTGTCAAACCAACTTGACGATATTTCCCCGCCCTCGCCTTTTAAATCTACTTTTGTACATTAGTAGTATTGATGGATTGTGCCATGGAGGGAAACTAACAAGATGAAACTAAAGAAAAAAAGGTGGTACATATACAGAGCGCTTGTCGCCAAATTATGCATAGTACTATTAAAAAAGCTAGTACACGCTTAGATGGGGTGTTAAAGTCTATTTAAAAAATTAGCATACCTATTTAATTCTTTGACAACTAAACTCCTTCATGCTTTGGTAAACTTCTCTCATTTAAGTTTTTTTAGAATTACTTATCTCATTTAAGTGTTTTGCGTATGTGGCATGCTTAGAGCGTGGTTAATAGTATAGCCAACTGCTGGCTATATGATGTTGGCCGTGTCATATATAGTCATCACTTGTCGTCACTCATGCATAATACGTATACAATGTGAAGAAATGAGCGGTAGTACTACCAACTAGAAGATGAACTGTAAGAAATACTAGTATGTATGTACTAAAGAGTTAAAGAAACGAGAAAGAACATAACATAGTTCTGCTGGGGGCTCAGCAAAATGCACCCCTGAAATAAAAGTAATCACTCTGAAATTGAACGAAGCAACTAATCTGGTAGACACTACATTAGAACCACCATGAGAAACAACATTGCCTCCTTACTCAGATTCCTCGTCCACGTCCTCGACTTCTTCCTTGTCCCTCTTCCTCTTTGCTAATACTTCTTTGCTTGAACCGCACAATAGGCTCTCTCTCTTCCTTCAACCCTTGCAGATATTCAAACAAAGGTAGGCATCCATTGCAGCGTACTGGATGTGGTCTATATCTATTTCATTCCACTCCCATGCACGATAAAACATGTAGTGAGGTTTCGTCGGTTTACCATATGAAGGATCAACCATGGCTCCTGCCAGGGTCAACATTGAAGGCTAACGGGAGGACACCAACCTATTTTCTCGAGGTCGAAGGGCTGGCCTACAACGAGGCCTATGTGATCCAGGACTTCTTTCTAATTCTTATAGTCTAGAGTAACGAATTTGACTATGTCATCCTTGAGGAAGTCCTCAAAATTCTGGCACCCAATGTGGCATGGCATATGTGGTTGACCAAGCACAAGTTATGCACACAAACCTGGATCACGACGGGCTTCTTCTTCTCTTCCTCCTTTAGATTATTCTCTAGTCCCAGGACTGTGGTGTACTCATCATCTAGCTTCGTGACCCACTCATCCTTTGAACTTTCGAACATGTGTTGGAACCAACAAAGGCATGCTTCCACCATCACGGATCTACGGGTGTAGATGACGTCGAACTCATCGCCGGTGATGGTTCCAACCTTGTACTCACGGGCGATCATGGAGATTTGGGACGCCATGGATTTTGGAGGAGGGTTAGTGTTGGGGATATGACCCCACGATATAACTTGTCATACCAAAGCCGGGTCAATTACTAGCAACTCTTGGAGCCTGACTTTAGATGGGCCAAGGCGATCAAGACAAGACTAGAAGGGCAGTTCGTACTATGGGCCGACTTAAGGCCCGGAGCCAGAAGACGATGGAGACAGCCCAGAAGCATAAGCCACCATGTGATGTCTTGCAAAAAGGGCAAGGCGACTTAGAGATAGACTTGGTTACGGGTCATGTTACGACCGGACTCTTGTAAACTGGAGGCCTCGACCTGTATATAAAGGCGAGTCCCCAGAAAAGATAGATCAGGTTACAATCAATCGATAGCTTGGTCAAGCGAAACTGCTCCCTTGTAATTGATACTCAAATAATAAGCAGAAAAGCAGGAGTAGGCCTTTACCTCCACCGTGAGCGGCCGAACATGGGTGAACTTGTGTCTCTCGTGCTGCTCAACCCCGACAAGCTACCATTGTTTGCAATGGCCTCATGTCTAAGTCCTTACACTAGGACATCTGTCGTGACAAAACCATGACAGTTGGCACCCACCGTGGGGCCAGCGCACGGTTGTTTCGAGTTCTTAAAGGGCTCTTTCCCGGGGATCAAGGGATACGCCGTTGAAAGGATGACCAAGAGTCACTATGGCAAGCTCTACATCGACTCAACCGAGTATGGGTCTCGGGTGCCCTTCGACGGAATCCACGTCTTCATTGACAAAATTGGCAGATCTAAACCTGAGCCAGACAGCTGCACCGACATCGTCGAGCCGGCTCGGCGCATGCAGCCGGCCCGGATCCAAGCCGGTCAGAAGCACGTCTTTGTTGGTTTCACGTAGGGCATGGAGCTCAAGGAGAATTCCGTGTTTGGAGGAGAGACTCTCATCTACTCAGGTGATGAGTCCTTGACGGGCGAGATGGAGTCAATCTACCAGCTTCAAGACGGCAGGCTTGGGGGCTGCTCCGATTGCAACATTATTCCGGACCCCTATGAGTCACCGAGCCGAGCCGCGCCGAGCCGCCATCTTCATGGCAGGGACGGCACCAGCTCTCAACACTATGATGGCCGAGGCTGCGATAACGACAGATCCGTCGGCGTCCTGTTCAGCCATGCCACTAGCTCAAGTTCTATCTAAGTTGATGAACACCCTAACAACCTTGCTGGCAACCAAGGTCACAAGAGAAAATCGAGCAGAGCGTAATGCGGAGATCGCGAAGATTCGTGAGCAGATGACCAAGGCCCAAGAGGATATCAACGCTGAGAACACACGGGCGGCCGAGTTTTAAGCTCACATCTATGCGGAGGCGGAGCGTCTGAAGACGCAGGCTTGGCAACTAAACCTTGAGTAGCATGCCTCTAATGCAGTTCGTCAGCAGAGGTTCCGAAGCCGTTTGCATACAACTTATGAGCCTATGTGCTTGTTTAACATGCGAGGTGTAGGTCCAAGCACTCTGGGAGCGCCGGTTATAACCCAATTAACCTCTAATGCACAAGGGAATAGGGTGGTGACTCAGCCACTCCAGCTAGAGCTGGCCCGAAGAGAATAGGCAGCGCCTGACCCCTGTCTCGGCTGAACGCCTCCGCCGCACTTTCTAACGCCACCAGGTCACTTCTCCAACCCAGTGGAAAGATGGTAGCATCGGCAACTCGGCTCCCCGCGATACCCATCACCGGTGAGTCGTCAGTCATAGTGGAGACCCGCAACGCCATAGAGTTGTTACAGATGGCGATTGCTTAGCAGGCTAACTACTCCTACAGCCAACATCGTGTACATTCAACACCACTGCCAAGTCGTAGCTACAGCCGGCATGCTGAGTCGCCAACGGTTTCAAGTAGTGAACGACGCTGCAACCCGCACCAGGACAACCCACCCCTTAACCCAATGTCATATGCTCAAGCAATCATAGATGATGCTAGATCCCGGCGTGAGGTAGAAGCAGCAAACCAGAGGGCTTATCAGACACCCACGGCGGTTCCTTCAGGCTTGGTGGGGGCCGGATCAAATTTTAGAACCATTAGAGTGTCGTGCCTAGTTTCGGCTTTACTTAACGAGCGTGTGCCCAGCAAGGTACCTAACTACATGGCGGATCTCCCTCCAGAGGCTTAGATTGAGAGCTACGAGCTAGCCATGGATATGTTGGATGTCAGCAATGCGATATGCGCCAAATATTTCACTACGATGTTGGAGGGGCCAGCTCGCACTTGGTTGAAAAACCTGCCCCCATTCTATCAACACTTGGGCAGAGTTGAATGAGCCCTTCATCAAAAAAATTCAACGAACCTGCAAGAAGCCAATGACAATTGTGGATTTAGAACACTGTGTGCAGCATGAGGATGAGTCAGCCCACCATTGGGCCCGCAGAGTTGCCGCCAATATCCACTCCTCCAAAAATATTGTGGCGGCTCAAGCTGTTCTGATCCTTGAGAAGAATTGTTGCTTTGAGTCCCTTAAACATAAGTTAGGGCGGCTTAAGTGTAAGTGTACGGATACTTGCAATCTCATCGATGCACTTACCAGATATGCCAACTCTGATGGAACAAAGGATCCCGACTCTGATGAGGATAAGTCGGGTAAGGGAAAGAATAAGGATGGTGACAAGGGTCAGCAACAGAATGCCTCGGCACATAATGGTAATCACAATAATCATCGCAATGGTGGAAAGCGCAGACACCCCGACGGCGGGTCAGATTTTGTGGCTAACACTAATGCAGGATTCAAAAATTAGCGTCATAATGGCACGCAACCTTATAATGGTGGGAAGCCCAAGAATTATGAGGAAGCCCTCAATGGACCATGTCCAAAGCATAGTTATCCTAACAAGTCGTCTAGTTATGCTTGGAAGGATTGTAACATCATGTGAGAGTACAGGAACCAGTATTTCAGCATTGCCATCACAACAACAATAATGGGCCGTCGGGCGGGTCAGGATCTGGAGGTTTCCAGGGAGCCGGCTTTGGTGGTGGCGGCTCAAACTCTGCTTATTGGGACCAGGGGAATCATGGTGGCCATATTCAGCACTCCGGGCATGGTAATTAGCAGCAGAATAATCAGTCAGGATACAAGAGTAATCCTAAGCAGCTTCATAGTGGACAGTATCATGTTTTCACCACAAACACTAGCAAACATGACCAGAAGGTCCAGAGGAGAACAGCCAACACGGTTGAGCCGGAAGTGCCCCGGCACTTACGATGGCCGGAGTAGACGATCACAAGAAGCCAAGCGGATCGCCCGCCCCGGGTTCATGAGACGGGTCATCTGGCCCTAGTGGTAGCCCCTCAAGTGGGCGGTTATAAGTTCACAAAGGTGCTTATGGATGGTGGCAGCAACATCAACATATTGTACTATGATATTTTTTATCGAATGAGTCCGACAGACAAGGATCTCAAGCCGTCTTCCATAGTGTTTCATGGAGTGGTGCCTGGCAAGTCGGCTTACCTTTTTGGAAAGATAGCTCTGGAAGTGGCTTTTGGTGATGAGTATAATTACAGAGCAGAGACTTTGTGGTTCGATGTGGTCAAGATCAATGTCCTTATCATGCCCTATTTGGATGGCCGGCTTATGCTAAATTCATGGCTCGCCCTTGTTATATATATATATTTGTAGCTTAAGATGCCTAGACCACAGCGGACGATCATAGTTCATGGAAAACGCAAACTCGGCCTAGAGTATGAGGAAGGAGATGCTGGTTATGAAGAGGCGGCTTGTGCAACTGACGAGCTCATATTTTATAAAGATAATGTTGACCCGGCTGATATGACCCCACTAAAAAATCCCACCACCGAGAAGGACCCTCTAATGAAATTTAAGTTGGCAAAGGACACACAACAAGTTGACTTTGTCCCTGGTGATTCTTCACAGTAGTTCACCATTGGGACAGGCATGGATCCTAAATAGGAAGGCGCACTCATCGAGTTCATCCGTGAGAATCGGGACATCTTTGCATGGAAACCCTCTGACATGTCGGGTGTACCGAGAGAGTTCACTAAGCACCACGTTAATGTGAATCCTAAGATGAGACATGTTTGACAGTTCCGCCGTCGTTTTAACAAGGAGAGGTGTAAGGCTATTGGAGAAGAGGTGGCCCGGCTCTTAGCTGTCGGGTTCTTCATTGAAGTCTTTCACCCTAAGTGGTTTGCTAAACACGTGCTCGTGCTTAAAACGAATGGCACTTGGCGTATGTGTGTTGATTACACCGATCTTAACAAGTCTTGTCCAGTGGATTCGTTTGTTGTCCCCCGTATTGACCAGATAATTGATGCTATGGCGGGTTGTAAGAGTTTATGTTTCCTGGATGCTTATTCTGGTTATCATCAGATTGATATGGCAGTTGAGGATCAAAAGAAGACAACCTTTATCACCCCTTTGTAGCTTTCTATTATGTTTCTATGCCTTTTGGGCTTAAGAGTGCTCAGGCGACTTACCAGCATTGTGTTCAAAATATTTTTCATGGGCAGATTGGATGCAACGTTCATGCTTATGTGGATGAGATGGTGGTCAAATCCAGGAAGAAGGAATCCTTGCTTGATGATTTGAAGGAAACCTTTGACAATCTCCGGGTGTACAAGATGATGCTCAACCCGGCCAAGTGAGTCTTTGGTGTACCAACAGGAAAACTGCTAGGTTTTCTAGTTTCAAAAAGGGGCATCGAAGCTAACCCAGACAAAATAGAGGAAATTACTTCTCTGTCTAAGCTGGCATGTATCAATGATGTTCAGCGCCTGGCGGGTCGTATTGCGGCCCTGAGCCGGATCTTAAGCCGCCTAGGCAAGAAGGCGATTCCCCTATACCAGATAATGAAAAAGACTGATCATTTTGTCTAGAGTGATGCTGCTAATGAAGCATTTGAGGCCCTTAAGAAGCAGTTGGCTGAGCCGCCCATCTAGGCTGCTCCAATTGAAATAGAGCCTTTGCTCATGTACGTGGCGGCTAACAAGGTCGTTAGTATAGCAGTGGTTGTGGAGCAAGGAGGCCGGCAAAGAGTATCTAGTCCATAGGCCAATTTATTATGTTAGTTAAGTTTTGACAGAGTCCAAGCAAAGGTACCCGCATTGGCAGAAATTGGTGTTTGGGGTGTGATACGTCCATTTTGCATGTTTACCTACTATTATTTATGTTGTTTTATTGCATACTAATGCTTTTTGGTGTAATTCTAATGCCTTTTCTCTCATAATATGCAAGGTTCACACAAAGAGGGAGAATTCCGGCAGCTGGAAATCTGGACTTGAAAAAGCTACGTTAGGCTACCTATTCTGCACAACTCCAAATGAGTTGAAACTTCATGAGGATTTTTTGTGGAATAAATGACAATTATTTGAGCCAATAAGTACCAGAGGGGGCCCACCAGGTGGGCACAACCCACCTGGGCGCGCTAGGGAGCCCATGCGCTCCCTGGTGGGTTGCGCTCCCCGCGGCCCACCTCTGGTGCCCCTGTTCTGGTACATAACTCACTTTGACCTAGACAAAATAAGGAGAGGACTTTCGGGACGAAGCGCCGCCGTCTCGAGGCTGCAGATGGGCAGGAGCACTTTTGCCCTCTAGCAGTGAGATTCTGCTGGGGGAACTTCCCTCCTGAGGGGGAAGTCATTGTCATCACCGACAACTCTCCTATCTTGGGGAGGGAAATCTCCATCAACATCTTCAACAGAACCATCTCCTCTCAAACCCTAGTTCATCTCGTGTGTTCAATCTTTGTACTGGAACTATAGATTGGTGCTTGTGGGTGACTAGTAGTGTTGATTAAATCTTGTAGTTGATTACTATATGGTTTATTTGGTGGAAGATTATATGTTCAGATCGATTATGCTATTTAATACCTCTCAGATCTTGAGCATGATTATCATTTGTGAGTATTTACTTTTGTTCTTGAGGTCACGGGAGAAATCATGTTGCAAGTAATCATGTTGTGATTCCTTTGGTGGTGTCATGTGAACGTCACTACATGACACTTCTCCATATTTGGGCCTAAGGGAATGCATTGTGGAGTAGTTATTAGATGATGGGTTGCGAGAGTGACAGAAGCTTAAACCATAGTTTATGCGCTATTCCGTAAGGGACCGATTCGATCCAAAAGTTTAATGATATGGTTAGAATTTATTCTTAATACTTTTCTCGTAGTTGCGGATGCTTGCGAGGGGGTTAATCATAAGTAGGATGTTTGTTCAAGTAAGAACAACACCTAAGCACTAGTCCACCCACATACCACATTATCAAAGTAGCGAACGTGAATCGAACCAACATGATGAAAGTGATTAGATGAAATTCCCGTGTACCCTCAAGAACACTTTGCTTATCATAAGAGACCATTTTGGCTTGTCATTTGTCTCAAAAGGATTGGGCTACCTTGCTGCACTTTTGTTACTACTACCGTTACTTGCTCGTTACAAATTATCTTGCTATCAAACTACTCTGTTACTTACAATTTCAGCACTTGCAGACATTATCTTGCTACAAACCACATGTCATTTCTTCTGCTCCTCGTTGGGTTCGACACTCTTACTTATCGAAAAGGCTAGAATTGATCCTACATACTTGCGGGTCATCCAGGCTCTTTTCTGGCGTCGTTGCCGGGGAATGAAGCGCTCTTGTTAGGTGGAAATGGGTAAGGAAAGATTATTACTACATGCTGAAATTTATTGTCACTTGTTACTATGGAAAACAATCCTTTGAGTGGTTTGTTCGGGGTATCTTCACCTCAACCGGAACCACAGTTAGTTGCCCCTCAACCTACTGTACATACTGAAAATATTTAATATGAAATTCCTTCAGGTATGGTATAACAACTGCTAGCTAATCCTTATGCGGGAGATAGAACCGAGCATCCTGATATGCACTTGATATATGTGGAGGAAATTTGTTGATTGTTTAAGCTTGCAGGTTTACCCGGAGATGAAGCTAAGAAGAAGGTTTTCCCTTTATCTTTGAAGGGAAATGCATTGACATGGTATAGACTATGCGATGATATTGAATCTTGGAACTAGAATCGATTGAAATTGGAATTCCATCAAAAAAATTATCCTAAGCATCTAGTTCATCGTGATCGGAATTATATATATATATTTTTTGGCCTCGTGAAGGAGAAAGTATCGCTCTAGCTTGGGGGAGGCTTAAGTAAATGTTATATTCATGCCCCAATCATGAGCTCTCAAGAGAAATTATTATTCAGAATTTTTATGCTCGGCTTTCTGGTAATGATCAATCTATGCTCGATACTTCTTGTACTGGTTCTTTTATGAAGAAGACTATTGAATTCTAGTGGTATCTTTTGGAAAGAATTAAATGCAACTCTGAAGATTGGGAACTCAACAAAGGTAAAGAGTCAGGTATTGAGCCTATGTTTGATTGTGTTAAATCTTTTATGAATACCGATGCTTTTCAAAAGTGTAGCAGTAAATATGGACTTGACTCTGAGATAGTAGCTTCCTTTTGTAAATCTTTTGCTACTTCGTGTTGATCTTCCTAAAGAGAAGTGGTTCAAATATAACCTACCAATTAACGAAGAAAATAAAGAACTGGTAAAAGCTAAAGATGAAACTATCATTTATAATGTTGATCCAGTTCTTCCCACTACTTATATTGAAAAACCACATTTCCCAGTTAGGATGAAGGAACATGCTAAATTTACAACTGTGCTCAACAAAAGTTATATTAGAACACCTAAATCAGCTGAACAAATCAAAGTAGAACCTATTGTTGCTATGGTTAAAGATCTCTTGGTTGATAATATTGATGGGCATGTTATTTACTTCTGTGATGAAGCTGCTAGAATTGCCAAACCCGATGAAAAAGATAAACAAAGACCTGTTGTTGGCATGCATGTTGTCTCAGTTAAGATAGGAGATCACTATTGTCATGGTTTATGTGACATAGGTGCTAGCGTGAGTGCTATTCCTTTTACCTTATGTCAAGAAATTATGAATGACATAGCACCTACTGAAAAGAAGACATAAATGTTACTATTAAGCTTGCTAATAGAGATACTATATCACCAATTGGGATTGTTAGAGATGTTGAAGTCTTGTGTAGGAAAATAAAATACCCTACTGATTTTCTTGTTCTTGGTTCGCCACAAGATGACTTTTGCCCCACTATCTTTGGTAGACCCTTCTTGAACACCGTTAATGCTAAAATAGATTGTGAGAAACAAACTGTCGGTGTTAGCTTTGGTGATGAATCTTATGAGTTTTATTTTTCTAAGTTTAGTAGAAAGCATCATAGAAAAGATTTGCCTAGTAAGGATGAAATTATTGGTCTTGCTTCTATTGTTGTACCTCCTACTGATCCTTTAGAAAATATTTGCTAGACCATGAAAATGATTAGCATATGCATGAAGGAAATGAAATAAATAGAATCTTGTTCGAAAAACAACCTCTGCTTAAACCGAATCTGCCTATTGAAACTCTAGGAGGTCCTCCTCCACCTAAAGGTGATCCTGTGTTTGAATTAAGACAATTGCCAAACACTTTGAAATATGCTTATGTTGATGAGAAAATGATACATCTTGTTATTATTAGTGATAATCTTTCAGAACATGAAGAAATATTATTGAAAGTTCTAAGGAAGCACCGAGCTGCTATTGGATATACTCTTGATGATTTTAAGGTCATTATAGCCACTCTATGCCAGCACAAGATTAATATGGAACCTGATGCTAAACCCGTTGTTGATCACCAACGTTAGTTAAATCCGAAGATGAAAGAAGTGGTAAGAACGGAATATTGAAACTTCTGGAAGCAGTATAATCTATCCTCTAATTGATAGTAGATGGGTAAGTCCTGTTCATTGTGTCCCTAAGAAGGGAGGTATTACTGTTGTTCCTAATAATAAGAATGGACTCATTCCACAAAGAATTGCACAGGCAATAGAATGGTAATTGATTTTAGAAAATTAAACAAAGCAACTAGAAAAGATCATTAACGTCTTCCTTTTATTGATCAAATGCTAGAAAGACTATCTAAGCACACACATTTTTCCTTCCTCGATGGATATTCTGGTTTTTCACAAATACCTGTTTCTCAACCTGATCAAGAAAAGACCACTTTTACTTGTTCTTTTGGAACTTATGCTTATAGACGTATGCCCTTTGTTTTATGTAACACACCTGATACCTTTCAAAGATGTATGACTTCTATATTCTCTGATTTTTGTGAACAAATTGTTGCGGTTTTCATGGATGACTTTTCTGTTTATGTGAAGTCTTTTGATGATTGTTTAAGCAATCTTGATAGAGTTTTGCAGAGATGTGAGCAAACAAATCTTGTCTTGAATTGGGAGAAGTGACACTTTATGGTTAACGAAGGTATTGTCTTGGGCCATAAATATTCTGAAAGAGGTATTGAAGTGGACAAAGCCAAGGCTGATGCAATTGAGAAAATGCCATGTCCTAAAGATATCAAAGGTATTCATAGTTTCATTGTTCATGCTGGTTTCTATAGGAGATTTATCAAAGACTTTTCTAAAATTTCTAGGCCTCTTACAAATATTTTGCAAAAGGATATTCCTTTTGTTTTTGAAGATGATTGTTTAGAAGCCTTCGAAACACTCAAGAAAGCCTTAATTTCTGCACCTATTGTGCAACCACCTGATTGGAACTTGCCTTTTGAAATTATGTGTGATGCTAGTGATTATGTTTTTGGTGTTGTTCTAGGACAAAGAGTATTAGAAACTATTTAATGTTATCCACTATGCTAGCAAAACTTTAGACAGTGCTAAATGAAATTATGCTACTACTGAAAAAGAATTCTTAGCAGTGGTGTTTGCTTGCGATAAATTTAGATCCTACATTATTGATTCCAAAGTGACTATTCACACCGATCATGCTGCTATAAAATATCTTATGGAAAAGAAAGATGCTAAACCTAGACTCATTAGGTGGATTCTTCTATTACAAGAATTTGATTTGCATATCACGAATAGAAAAGGATCGGATAACCCCATTGCTGATAACCTATCTAGGCTTGAAAATATTCTTGATGACCCACAACCTATTAATGATAGCTTTCTTGGTGAATAGTTAGCTGCAATAAATATTTCTAACAGTACATCTTGGTATGCTGACTATGCTAATTATATTATTGCTAAATACATCCATCCTAGCTTTACATACCAACAAAATAAAAAATTCTTTTATGATTTAATACATTACTTTTGGGATGACCCACATCTTTATAAAGAAGGAGCAGGTGGTATCATTAGATGTTGTGTACTTGAGCATGAACAGGAACAAATCCTACGGAAATGTTACTCTGAAGCTTATGGAGGACATCATGCGGGAGACAGAACCACTCATAAGGTATTGCAATATGGGTTTTATTGGCCTACTCTCTTCAAGGATGCCCGTAAGTTCGTCTTATCTTGTGATGAATGTCAAAGAATAGGTAATATCGATAAGCATCAAGAAATTCCTATGAATTATTCACTTGTTGTAGAACCATTTGATGTTTGGGGATTTGACTTCATGGGACCTTTTCCTTCCTCTAATGGGTATACTCATATTTTGGTTGTTGTTGATTATGTTACTAAGTGGGTAGAAGCTATTCCAAATAGTAGTGCCGATCACAACACCTCTATTAAAATGCTTAACGAAGTTATTTTCCAAGGTTTGGAGTCCCTAGATATTTAATGACTGATGGTGGTTCACACTTTATTCATGGTGCTTTCCATAAAATGCTTGCCAAGTATGATGTTAACTGTAGAATTGCATCACCCTATCATCCTCAGTCTAGTGGTCAAGTAGAACTTAGCAATAGAGAAATAAAATTAATTTTACAAAAGACTGTCAATAGGTCCTGGAAGAATTGGTCTAAGATATTAGATGATGCACTTTGGGCTCATAGAATAGCATATAAAAATCCTACGGCTATGCCTCCTTATAAAATGGTTTATGGAAAAGCTTGTCATTTGCCTCTTGAGTTCGAACATAAAGCATGTTGGGCAATTAAAGAACTCAACTATGATTTCAAACTTGCTGCTGAAAAGAGGTTATTTGATATTAGCTCTTTAGATGAATGGAGAACCCAAGCTTATGATAACGCAAAGCTATTCAAAGAAAAAGGTAAAAGATGGCATGATAAAAGAATCCAAAAGCATGAGTTCAAAGTTGGAGAATATGTTATTTTGTACAACTCTCATTTCAGATTCTTTGTAGGAAAACTCCTCTCCAAATGGGAAGGACCCTATGTTATCGAGGAGGTTTATCGATCTGGAGCTATCAAAATCAATAAATGCCAAAGGTACTAACCCAAAGGTTGTTAATGGGAAACGAATAAAACATTATATTTCAGGTACGCCCATTAATGTTGAAAGAAATATTATCCAAACTATGACACCAGAAGAACACATAAAAGATACCTTCTAGAACACTCCAAAATCATGAAAAAGAGGAGGTACGTGATACGGTAAGTAAAAGGACTCCGAAAAATCCGCAAAAAACATTTTTTGTCAGTTTTGGAATAGTTAGAAAATTAATAAGAAACTACCAGGAAGGTGACCCTGGTGGGCACAAGACACCAGGGCGCGCCTGGCTTGCCAGGCACGCCCAGGTGGGTTGTGCCCACCTCGGGTACCTTTCGGACTCCGTTTTTCTTCCGTTTGCTTGTTCCCAAGATAAAAAATCTTTATATAGCCCCCGAACCTATTGACCTCCGTATGGCGGATAAATCTCTTGTTCTCTTTCTCGATGTTTTCTGTCAGATTGGTTAAGTCGGGCATCATGTCTTCTCCCTCCTCCAATGCTGAAGAAGGTGGTGCTTGGTTGCTTCTGACGGATTCCAGGGGAGAGGGAGTTGAAGAGGTCGCTATGGAGTAAGATGAGGGAGACTCACTTGGAGTTCACCCTCCGGCCCGTGAGACGGGAACCCTGGCTGGCATCTCCACTCATTCTAACCCCCATCAAGTCATGAGGCCAATAAACAATCAAGAGGGCCCTAGAGATTAGGAAGAACCCCATACAAGGAGGCCTCTACACAGTTTACATCAAAACAATTTTCACAATTTGATTCATAATTATGGGTTCGAAAACAATCCTCGTGTGCATATACCGTCCAATTGGGACATATCCCGTCCAAGAGAAAGTGATGCAGGGACAAACTCTTGGGGTCAGGAAAATAAGCATATCATGGATGTAGTAGAGAAGAACACTGAGTTGCTTCACCAAGCTCATTGGGAAATTCATAGTTTAAGAGAGGCACTCAGATATATATTGGACATGGTCGCTATTGTTTCATCACCACCACCTCCTTCTTCATCACCAAAAGAAAATTGAGTATCGGGTATGGGCACTCCCCTTGGCTTTTGCCAAGCTTGGGGGAGGTGCCCCGGTATCGTATCACCTCCACTATCTTTTGCCTTTACTTTTCTTAGTTCAATCTGTTGGATGTGGGGTTCCGGCAGACCCTTGAGGTTCGAACTCTGGGGTGCGTGCGAAAATCTTCCCCATACCAATCCACATCCAAACGCCTCGTGGGAATCTAAGCTAAACGATGAACAACACGAGGGACACAAGACTTATACTAGTTCGGGCCACCGTTGTGGTGTAATACCCTACTCCAGTGTGTGGTGTGGTGGATTGCCTAGGGACTCATGATGAACAGTACAAGGGGAAGAACAGCCTCGCGAGAGGTGTTCTTGAGCTGGTGTGGTGTTCTCGTAGGAAAGGATTCGATCCCCCTTGGCTTGGTGAGAACTCGATGCCTTCCTACTGTGGTGGCTATCTTTATATATAGAGGCCCTAGTCCTGTTCCCAAATATTGAGCGGGAAGGGCGCCATCAACGGCCATTTCGAAGGGAACATCTAGTACAAGTTATCCTGACTAAAGTTGGTCTTCGGCTGCCAAAGGCACTGGCGATGACGTTATCTTGGGCTCCACGGTGACTTCCATCCTGCCGCTCTGCTGGTCTTGGTCTCGTTGCACCGAAATGGTAACCTTTGCCTGATGCCTCGGTACTCCGCGCCTGTGCTTGCCCCCTTTGCAACAAAGAGGAAACAAGGACACTGCGCAGGCCAGCGCCTGCCTGGCGCTCGCCTGGTCTTGATCGTCATGGCTTGCGTCACGAGCACCTCGCGAGGTACCCTTGCCTTGATCTCTCCGCCTCCTCACGAGCCTACCTGGTGAGGCCGCTCCTGAGGAAGCCTTGCATCATCCGCCCCGCTCGCGAGGGTCTTGAGTTTGCGCTGATGAAGATGGGTCGTACTGGGCCTGCACTTGAGCCACGCCGCAGGCCATAGGCAGGCAAGTCTGGGGACCCCCGTTCCCAGAAAGCCGACATTAGCCCCCGGGCCCAAGGCGCGCTCGGACTTGGCTTAGCAGAGAAGCGAAGGGGCAAGTGCGGAGCGCAGCGCGCCCCAACAGCCTGCGGCCTTGGGCGCCGCGTGGCGGTTGATTGGACGTGGGCGTCTCCGCTTCCCCATGCTGCCTCGGCAACTGCCCAACTTGACAAGTCCCTGCATGCAAAAATGAGTCATAATTACCTGCGATCGTGGAGGCTGACGGTTGGCCTCCTCTGGTTATAAAGGCGGGAGGGCGCAGGGCCCCGCTGCACATCTTCCTCCTTGCTTCTTCTTTCTCCCCACCCCAGCTGCTCGCCACTTCCTATGGCGTCACCGCAGAGGTTCTCAGCCGCGGAGAAGGGAAAGGCTCGCCGGGAAGGGCCTGACTCTCCCCCGCCCAAGCGCGGCTGAGGTCGTCCCCGCAAGCATCCTACGACTCCCGCAGTGGCTCCCCGTGGTTGCGGCTCTGATCTCCCGTGTGGCGACGGGCGTCTGGTGGATGAGGGGAGGCGCGTTGTGGCCGCGCGGCCTCCCAGGCCGCGCTTCCACTTGGCTGAGGTGCTGCCGGAGTTCGTCGTGTGGTTGGCGGACCCAACCGGTAGCTGGCTCCAAGTTCCCTGCTTTTTCGCAGGCGAACTCCCGGCCGGAGCTCCAGGCAGCCTCTGGCTTCAAGCGGACAGCTGCTGTAGCAAGGCTTCCTGGGTCTCACTTGGGATCTTGATGTAGGGCGGAACCCTAATTCGTCGATCTTTCACGTTTGGAGGGGATCCTACGGAGGAAAAACGAAGAACACGCGGAAGCACGAGGGGAAACACGGGGAAAACGAGAGAGAATCACTCAACCAACAAGGAATCGATCACACAAGTGCTAGATCAACATACACACATGAGATCCACAAGATACATAGTCAACTAGGGTAAGGATACAAAGGAACCGTTCATCTCCAAGAGGAGGCCTTGATGTTCTTCCCTAGATAGGGGTCTTGAATCAGTGAGGATCTTCTCCTAGGCGGAGGTCCCGATCTCCGAGGAGAAGTAACCGAGTGGATGAGCAAAGGCTCTCACACAAATATGAGCTAATCAATGCTAAGTCTCAAAGTGAGGAGATGGGGTCCTATATATAGAGTTGGGGGCGAAGGGGTACATGGGCTCAGCCCAACACGCAAGACTGCAGCGCTGGCGGATGATCCGGACGAGGGTCCGGATGATCCGGGCTGGTCCGGATGATCCGGGTGGGGACCCGGATGAGCTGGAGGCTCGGCTGGTGGCGGCGACGGGCCGGATGTCCGGCTGGTGGTCCGGACGTCCGGGCGGGGTCCGGATGATCCGGGCCTGGGTCTGGATGATCCGGCTTCCGGAGGGAGCTTCTGTTGCCTTCGGTGGAGTTAGCCGGATTGTCCGGACCTGGGTCCGGATCATCCGGGCTCTGTCCGGATCGTCCGAGCCTTTGTCCGGATCGTCCGGCCTCTCTAGTCCTTGTTGCTTTCTCCTCTCCATCTTCATGCATGTCTTCCTCTTCCGGTTCTCCTTGCTTCCTAGCCTCTTCATGGTCGACTCCTTGGTACCTGAGTATGCATAGGGTTTCCGTTTGAGGTAGTAACCATGTCTCATGTGAATCGAAGGAGAGTTGTGAGAGGAGTGATGTCACCTCGGTTTCAAGAGCTCTTGCTCGTGCTCGAGTCATCGGTCCTTGTGGTGTTGTAGGTGTTGATGTAGTGTCCATGGGGATGATGGAAGGATGCTCCGCATCAGGAAAGCGGTGGTGGTTTGCACTAGGCAATGCGGAAGTGGAGTGATGGCTATACATGTGTTGAAGTTGAAGTTGCCATCCCTAAGTAGCCGAAAGACCTTAGGAGACACAAGCCACAACTCAAACAAGCTCAAACAACTATTGGGTTAAGTTGGGGGTGGCGGAAGTGTATGGTGGGCACGCCTATGCGGAAGGTGTCGCTCACGTTGTACTTGTCGCTTGGTATGTCGAGCTTGTATGCATTGTTGTTGTAGCGTGCTAACACCTGGAAGGGTCCATCGGCTCGAGGTAGAAGTTTGGACTTGCGTTCGTTGGGGAAGCGTTCCTTGCGAAGGTGTAGCCACACGAGATCACCTATGTTGAAGATCATGGGTTGCTTGTTGATGTTGAGCTTGGACGCTAGTTGTTGTACTTGGCGCTCGATGGTGTTTCTTGTATCTTCGTGCATCTTCTTGATGTAGCTTGCACGGGCACTTGCGTCGAGGTTGGTGCGCTCTTGTAGAGGTAGAGGTAGAATGTCAATGGGGACAATGGGTTGAAGCCGTGAAGCGACCTCGAAGGGGACTTGCGGTCGTTGAATGTCTTGCGCGGTTGTAGGCGTACTCGGCGATGGGTAGACCGCCTCCACTCCTTGATGTTCTTCTTGATCAACACGCGAAGTAGAGTGGAGAGCGTCGGTTCGTCACCTCCGTTTGGCCGTCGGTTTGAGGGTGGTATGCGGAGGAGAACACGAGCTTGATTCGAGCTTGGCGCAAAGAGTTTTCAAAAGTAACTCAAGAACTTGGCGTCGCGGTCGGAGCGATTGACTTTGATACTCCATGGGCGCAAGATTTCCCTACAAAGAGATTTGCAATATGTGAAGCATCGTCTACCTTGTTGCAAGGGATGAAATGTGCCATTTTAGAAAATCGGTCCACAACAACAAATCTGAGTCTTTTCCATTTTGAGTTCTAGGCAAACCAAGTACAAAGTCCATGCTAATGTCTTCCCAAGGTTGATAAGGAATAGGAAGAGGCATGTAAAGACCATGAGATTGAGCTTTTGACTTAGCTTTGCGGCATGTTGAGCATCTTGTGGTGAAGCGTGAGACGTCTCGAAACATCTTTGGCCAAAAGTAGTTCTTGGAGAGCGTGGCGAATGTCTTGTCGCGTCCAAAGTGTCCCATGAGTCCACCGCCATGAGCCTCTTGCAAAAGGAGCAAACGAAGAGAAGACTCGGCTATGCATAGTTTGTTAGCTCTCATAAGATAACCATCCTTGAGGTAATATTGTTCCCAAGATGTATGCGTCAAACATTAGCATAATGAGGTGCAAAAGATGGATCACTATCATACAAATCTTTGATGTGCTCAAAACCAATAACATTCAACTCAAGTTGGGTGACAAGCGTGCATATGCGTGAAAGTGCATCGGCAACTACATTTTCCTTGCCCTTAATGTACTTGATCACATATGGGAAAGATTCAATAAATTCACTCCATTTGGCATGACGCTTGTTCAATTTAGTTTGACCTTTTAAGTACTTTAGTGTTTCATGATTGGTATGTATGACAAACTCATGTGATCGAAGATAATGTTCCCAAACATGTAGCACAAGCACTAAAGCATACAATTCCTTGTCATACACGGGATAGTTAAGTTGAGCACCGGAGAGTTTTTCACTAAAATAAGCAATGACTCGTTTTTCTTGCATTAAAACTCCGCCAATTCCGGTACCACTTGCATCACAATGAACCTCAAAAGTTTTGTCAAAATTGGGCAAAGCAAGAATCGGAGCATGAGTAAGCAAAGACTTGAGCTCATCGAAAGCGTTGGATTGCAAAGGTCCCCAAACAAAAGGAGTATTCTTCTTGCTCAAAGCATGCAAAGGAGCTGCAATAGTGCTAAAGTTTTTCATAAAGCGGCGATAAAAACCTGCAAGACCAAGGAAACTTCGCACTTGTTGCAAATTGGTGGGTTGGGGCCAAGTTTTAATTGCTTTGATCTTAGTTTCATCAACATGGACACCCTTGGAAGAAACAACGAAACCCAAGAAAACCACTTTGTCAACTCCAAAAGTACATTTTTTCAAGTTGGCATAAAGACTTTCCTTTCGAAGTGTTTGCAAAACAAGCTTAACATGATCAAGATGCTCTTTCATGGTTTTGCTAAACACAAGAATATCATCGAAGTAAACCACAACAAAGATTCCAATGTATGGATGAAGTACATGATGCATGAGGCGCACAAAAGTTAGGGAGCTTCAGACAAACCCATAGGCATAACCAACCATACATATAAGCCAAATTTTGTTTTGAAAGCAGTTTTCCATTCATCACCCTCATGAATGCGGATTTGATAATAGCCACTTTTAAGATCATTTTTTGAGAAAAAGTTGGCTCCACTAAGTTCATCAAGCATATCATCTAAGCGAGGAATGGGATGCCTATAGCGCACGGTGATAGCATTCATAGGTCTACAATCGGAACGCAAGCGGAAACTTCCATCGGGCTTAGGCACAAGAATAACGGGAACAGCACAAGGGCTTAAGCTTTCACATACATGACCATTGTCGATTAGTTGTTGTACTTGCCGTTGAATATCCTTGGTTTCTTCGGGATTGACACGATATGGAGCTTTGTTTGGAAGTGGCGCTCCGGGGATGAGGTCGATTCGATGCTCAATGCCTCGTAGAGGAGGTAGACCCGGAGGTAGCTCATCGGGTAAAACATCTTGAAATTCCTGCAAAAGAGATTGAAACACCAAAGGTAGCTCATGATTGGTGTTAGTTTTTGGTTCTCCATCCTTGCACACAAGAACAAAGTGCATCACACTCAATGGGTTCTCACACACTTCTCTCATCTCATGTTTGGTGGCGAATAGTATGAGGTTTTCCTCTCTAGGCGAAGAGGCGCTCACATTTGACTTGTGGCTCTCACTCACTTTTTGGTGGCTCACTTTCTCACTCTTCTCTCTTTGGTTGGTGGCTTGTTTGTCGGCTATCACTTGACTAGGAGACATGGGTCGTAGGACATATTCTTTGCCTTTCATCTTGAAGCTATAATGGTTTGTACGCCCATTGTGGTAGACACCATGGTCGAATTGCCATGGCCGACCAAGGAGGAGGTGGCAAACGGTCATTGGGACCACATCACATTCCAAAGTGTCTTCATATGCACCGATTTTGAAGGATACTTGGACGGTATGCTCAACTCGTATAGTGCCGGAGTCACTTAGCCATTGAACCTTGTAGGGTTGCGGATGCTTCTTCTTGACCAATTGGAGCTTGGAGCATAGTTCTTCGCTTGCCAAATTGTGGCAACTACCTCCATCGATGATGACCTTGACGGATCGTCCATTGATGCCGGCCTTTGTGTGGAAGATGTGGCATCTTTGATCTTCTTCTTGTTGATGTTGAAGTGTCAAGACTTTGGAGACAACAAGAGCGGGACTTGTATCTTCATCACAAAAGACTTGATCATCTTCATCCTCGTTGATGCGCCGGTGCATGGCCACTTGCTCAATAGCATCCATTTCATCTTCACTCATTGAGTCGTAGGTGCCATCGTCGTTGAGTATCATGGTGCGCTTGTTGGTGCATTCATATGACTTGTGGCCTCGGCCGCCGCAAGTAAAACACTTGAAGGAGCTTGTCTTGACGGTCTCATCGGTTGGAGTAGATGATGAAGCACGCGGCTTGGAGTTGCTTGTAGTAGGAGGAGGACGACTTGAACTTGTAGAAGCTTTCTTGTAACTTGACTTGTCGTCGTTGCTTGGTGAAGGCTTGGTTGATGTCGAAGTTGGAGTAGTTGTTGAAGCTTGGTTGTTGGAGAAGCCGTATGTCTTGGATGAGTACTTGGCGTACTTGAAGTCATCTTGTACTTGACGTTCCGCCTTTGTAGCTTGATGCACGAGCTCAATGAGGTTGGAGTAGGGTTGGAAGTCGGCGATCTTCTTGATGGGATGGTTGAGTCCATTCAAGAATCGTGCCATTGTTTGCTCATCATCCTCCGTGACATTGGCTCGAATCATGGCAATCTCCATTTCTTTTTAGTATTCTTCAACACTCTTTGTTCCTTGCTTGAGGAGTTGTAGCTTCTTGAAGAGATCACGGTTGTAGTAGGTGGGCACAAAGCGTGCTCTCATGACATCCTTCATTTGAGCCCAAGTGGTGATTGGAGGTTCGCCTCTTGCTTGTCGGCGCTCAAGTACTTGTTCCCACCATATGAGCACATAGTCTTGGAACTCAAGTGATGCCATAGCGATCTTCTTCTCTTGCTCATAGTTGTGCAAACGAAAGATTTTGTCGACCTTCAATGCCCATGAGAGGTACTCTTCAGGATCATTGGTTCCATTGAACTTGGGCATTGTGAACATGAGCTTGCCATAGCGTTGTTCTTCATTGTGTTGAGGTCGATGTTGATGATGACGTTCTTGACGTGGAGGGTAATCATCCTCATGTTGCTCTTAGCGAGGAGGAAGTCCATGATCAACTTGCTCTTGTTGACCTTGAGGTTGGGGATGAGCTTGAGGAGCTTGTGGAGGAGCTTGTGGGGCTTGACGTTGCGCACGCGGATGGTAGTTCCTCTCTTGTATTTCTTCTCGAAGGGCTTCCTCTTGATTCCGCCTTTCGCGATTGCGGTTGGTGATAGCGCGACTTGATGCTTGAAGGGCACGTTCCGCCTCAAGAGCATGTGCTTCTCGTTGTTGTTGTTGAAGACGTTGGGCCTCGGCGTCTTGTTGCTCTTGATGTAGGCGCGCTCGTTCTTGTTCTTGTTGGCGACGAAGACGTTGTCATTCTTGAGCTTGAGCAAACGCTACTTGGTTCGATTGAGGACGAGGAACTTGTTCATCAACTTGTTCTTGGGGATTCTTGTCATGTAGCGGGTTGCAAGATGCATGATGGTCTTGACGCGCGGCTCGTCGAAGAGTGTTCGATGACGGTGTACTTGTGTCGGAGAAGGAGTCGTCGGAGTGGCGACTTGAGTGGCTCCGTCTTGAGTGTGAGGAGGTAGAAGTACGCCGGTTCACCAACAAGGCGCGAATCTCGTCCATTCTTGCATCGTTCTCTTTCTTGTGCCCGTCGAGTTTGTTGTCGAAGTAGTCTCTTGTACGTTGCTCGGAGAGTCGCAAGTCGGTGGAGAGGTTGTCGATGTGTTCGCTCATTGCTTGTTGCTCTTGATGGAGAGCTCGTTGTGCCCCAAAGTGGTGGCTCTTGGTGACGTATGATGACATGTCGTCGTCTTGCTCGATGAAGAGTGGATTTGTAGAAGAACTTGGCCTATCCATCATTTCAAGCAAATTGTGAGTGGTAGAAGGAGAAGAACGAATACCAATGTACCTTTGACCAAAGTTGAAGATGAATCAAGTTCACTCAAATGTGGACAATGAAATAGCACTATTGGTACCGATCCTTGTCGATTCTCACACCTACACAAGTAAAAGCTTTTGGTGGAGCTTGGTTAGGATGGTGGCACAAAATTGATTGCAATTGTTAGCTTGACACAAAGAAGATTCGCAAATTCGCATATGCAACAAGTAGACCAATCAAGTATTGATACACGAAAACACACACGTAAATAGATAAATGGGATTGTGCAAACCAAAAGTGAGCCAAAATGTGGAATCCACGAAAATGCTCTTGTTGCACAATACTAGAGAGACGCTAGCACGATTGCACAATAGGCGGATACGGAGCTTGTGCACAACCTACTAGGCAAAAATGCAACGATCTCTATCCCAAGTATTCTATATGTATGGTGTATCGGTGCAATGATCCAAGATGATCTTATATGACAATCTTAATGTTGTATGATGCTATGCTTGTTGCTTATAAGCTCTTTGCTTATCTTTCCTCTTTGCTTAAAAGCTTGAGTGGCTCTTTCTCTTTTGAGCTCTTTTCTTATGCAAACTTGACGAACCAAGATAGCAATTGTGTATGCGATGACAACTTTGTGACACACAAGTTGATTCTGAGATATGCACCACGAAGGTATGTATGATATGGTGTATGCAACTAATGTGCACAAGTCACGTTGCCGGCAATACTCAATGGCTAGTCTCGATGGGTAAGCAACGCAAAAAAATGGTCTATGATGGTTATCAATGCAATTGCAAGGTATGACAAAGATGTCGTCGATGTTACCGTCCGTAGCGAAGATGAGTAGTCGACCAAAATGAGCGTTTGTTGTTGATGTCGCACCGCGCCTAGATAGCCGAAACACAAAAGGACACGGAAATCTCACTCAAATTGTCGAACTCAAATTTGAATGGTAGTACGGAGGTTGTGTCGTGTGGTTTGGTGAGTGGAAGTGGTGGTAGATGGGGTGGGGAGGTTGTATGTAGGTGTGGATGGTGGTGGTGGTGGATGGTGGACTGCAGAACTGCAGTTTCGGCAGAGGTAGCCGGATGATCCGGGCCAGGAGCCGGATGATCCGGGCGCGTCCGGATGATCCGGGACTTGGTCCGGATGATCCGGGCAGGTCAACCACGCACGGGAACTGCTCGGGAAGAACACAAAAACGGGGAGAAATTTGACGATTTCGTGGATTTTAGATGGATTTCAAGGGGGAGAAGGTGGGGAAAAGCAAGATCCACGAGTTACACACCGAATCCACGGATCAAAAACAACAAAACATAATCAAAACCAACAAATCACAAAAAAATTTGGGGGGTATTTTTGTGGGGATTTTCGGATTTTAGGACGAAAACAACAAAATCAAGCTAGAAATCACGAGGTAGGGGCTCCAAAAACGTGATCAACGTGGCTCATGATACCATATGATGTAGGGTGGAACCCTAATTAAATCGATCTTTCATGTTTGGAGGGATCCTCACGGAGGAAACACGAAGAACACGCGAAGCACGAGGGAAACACGGGAAAGCGAGAGAGAATCACTCAACCAACAAGGAATCGATCACACAAGTGCTAGATCAACATACACACATGAGATCCACAAGATACATAGTCAACTAGGTTAAGGATACAAAGGAACTGTTCATCTCCAAGAGGAGGCCTTGTTGTTCTTCCCTAGATAGGGGTCTTGAATCCGCCGAGGATCTTCTCCTAGGCGGAGGTCTGATCTCCGAGGAGAAGTAACCGAGTGGATGAGCAAAGGCTCTCACACAAATATGAGCTAATCCAATGCTAAGTCTCAAAGTGAGGAGATGGGGTCCTATATATAGAGTTTGGGGCGAAGGGGTACATGGGCTCAGCCCAACACGCGCACGCAGGCGCTGGCCGAATGATCCGGACGAGGGTCCGGATGATCCGGGCTGGTCCGGATGATCCGGGTGGGGACCCGGATGAGCTGGAGGCTCGGCTGGCGGCGGTGGCAGGCGGACGTCCGGCTGGTGGTCCGGACGTCAGGCGGGTCCGGATGATCCGGCCTGGGTCGGATGATCCGGCCGGGAGGAGCTTGTTGCCTTGGTGGAGTTAGCGGATCGTCCGGACTGGGTCCGGATCATCCGGCTCTGTCGGATCGTCCGGGCCTCTGTCCGGATCGTCCGGCCTCTCTGGTCCTTGTTGCTTTCTCCTCTCCGTCTTCATGCATGTCTTCTGCTTCCGGTTCTCCTTGCTTCCTAGCCTCTTCATGGTCGACTCCTTGGTACCTGAGTATGCATAGGGTTTCCGTTTGAGGTAGTAACCATGTCTCATGTGAATCGAAGGAGAGTTGTGAGAGGAGTGATGTGACCTCGGTTTCAAGAGCTCTTGCACGTGCTCGAGTCATCGGTCCTTGTGGTGTTGTAGGTGTTGATGTAGAGTCCATGGGGATGATGGAAGGATGCTCTGCATCAGATCTCCTTCGCCGGGAACGTGGCTTTGGCCCGCGGATGGCAAATGTTCGCCCGCGCGCGTGGCCTGGGCCGGCGGTGCACCCTACATTTCACAGCTCCTCCAGCGGCGGCTGTGAACAGCCACCGCGCCGCCGAGCTCGCCTTGAGGGGTGTTGAGGATATAGCTACTGAGTGTAAACCGGCCAGGAGGGCCCAGTTCACCCTCGACTATGTTGAAGCCCCTGAAGATCTAGAAGATGGCGCTTTACTAAATGAAGCATAGAAGCCCGACGCCCAAAGGCGGATTAGGGCCCATAGTGGTAAACTGCCATGACTATGTAAACTTGTAATGTTATATGAGTAGGAAAGGAGAGACCGAGCCGGGCACTTTGTATGAGTCGGCCTCGGGGATCTATAGACCGGCCGGGCGCCAACCTGTGTATATAAAGGGACGATCCGGCGGCGGTCCAGGGACAAAAAAAACAACAAATCGAGACTCAGGCAAGCGTATTTCGCACCCTGATCATCGAAACCCAATCAATCCCATCACAACTAGACGTAGGCTTTTACCTTCATCGAAGGGGCCGAACAAGTATAAACTCTCGTGTCCCTTGTCCGGTTTAACCCCTTCAAGCTAACCCATTGCGATGGCTCCACGACTAAGTCCTTTCATGAGGACATCTGACGTGATAATTCCATGACAGTTGGCGCCCACCGTGGGGCTATCGCACGATGGTGTCGAGTTCTTGAAGGGCTGCTCTGAAGGACTTAAGGGGTACGTGATCGGCCGGATGACCGAAAGTCGTCGCGGCAAGCTCTACATCGACGACAAAGGATGGGGCCCCGAGGCCGGCTCGATCGAGTACGGGTACCGGGTCCCCTTCGGCGGAATACATATCTTCATCGGCAAGATCGGCGAACAAGGACCTGAGCCGGACATCTGCACCGACCTCGTCGAGACGGCTCAGTGTGCGAGTCCAGCCCGGATTAAGCCCGCCGTGAAGCGTGCGTTCATAGGATGTGTCCATGGGATCGGATCTGAACCGGTGTATGAGGACGAGACGGCCGTATATTTCGGCGCGAATCATCCACTGGCAAAACCGAGTCCTTATACCGGATTCATAGCGGTGTGTTCGAGGGATATTCCAATGGCAACAGTATTCCGGACCTCCTTGAAATGCCAAGTCGGTTTGCTATCTACATGGCCGGAATGCAGCCCACATTGCAGTCTTCATCTACCGCAGCGATGAATACCGGATTAGCAGCAGCGGCAGGTGCCTCGGCGCACCGACCGACGCAAATCCTCTCCGGTTTGATGGACGCCTGGGCGACCTTGTTAACCACGACAGTCACCCCAGAGACGCGAGATCAACACAATGCGGATGTGGCGAAACTGAAGGACAAAATAGCGCACGCTAAGGAGGACCTAGTAGCTGAGGATAATAGGATGGCTGGAGAACGGGCCGCTTTGGATGCACAATCATAGCAGATACAGGCACAGAATTACCGGCTCATGCTGGATCGGACCGCATCAGAGGATGTAATGCGAAGGAAGTACCGGTCATGTCTGCCGCCGGTTTACAAAGGGTTAAATCTCTTTCAGACGCCAGGCGCTGGGCCGAGCAATCTAGCAGCTGCAAACCGGAGTGAGGCGCCTAGGACAGCTCCGGATCAGCCACGAGCAACGAAGCCACCCCGATGGACGGATAACCCGCCGCAATATGTGCCTACACCACCGGGTAGCTTTTTGAGCCCTCTGGATAACATGATTGCCGCGGCCTCATGTTTGGCAGCCATCCCGATGGAGGGCGATTCAATAGCAGCAATTGAGACGCGGCGGGCGAGAGATCTTCTTCAAACCGCCGTGGTGCAGCAACAGGCTTATTCATATAGCCGGGATAGAATTCATTCAACCCCTCGTCCGAGCCCAAGTTATAGCAGGCGTATGGATGAACCAGAGGTATCTAGCAGCGTGCGGCATCGCAATGCTCAAGATGTGGTGGATCATGGCAGGGCACGAAGGGATGCCGCTTTGGGTCGTTATCAACCTGCCCCGGTTCAGCCAGCAGTGTCGGTTGACAGAGGCAACGGGCTTGCTTTCAGTTCCTGGGGAGTGCCGTTCCTTATTCCGGCTCTCCGTAACGTGCGTCTGCCCAAGGATTTCAAGGGTCCACGCAAAGTGCCTAATTACACGGCGGATCAGCCACCTGAGATATGGGTCGAGACTTATGAGATGGCAATGGAGATGCTGGATGTAGATGAAGCAGCTTGCGCAAAGTACTTCACGATGTTGTTGGAAGGAACAGCCCGTACTTGCTTGAAAAATCTACCAGCTAATTCCATCGAGTCATGGGATCAGTTGAAGGCCCGGTTTATAGACAATTTTAAAGACACGTGCAAACAGCCCATGTCCATTGTCGATCTGGACGCTTGTGTTCAGGGAGAGAACGAGTCCACAACTCATTGGGTGCGCCGGGTCTCAGAAGTTTTGCACTCGTCAGGCGGATTAACGCTAATGGCGATTATCACCTTTGGAGCGCAATTTCCGGTTTAAGTCACTGAATATGAAGTTGGGACGGCTCAAGCACCACTGCAGCAACATGAGAACCCTCATGGCAGCCTAGGTAAAGTATGTCGATTCTGATAATACCAAGGATCCCGATTCTGATAATGAGAAACCGGAGAAGGGAAAGAAGAATGGTGGTGTGAAGGGACAGCAGCACAACCAGGGAGGCCATGGGAATAATGGTAAGCGTAAAGCGGATTCAGATTTTGTGGCTAATGCTAATGTGCAGCATCGTAAGGGTAAACCGCCCCAGCGCGGTGGGGCGATGAATCTGGAGCGCTTGTTGAATCAGCCCTATCCAAAGCATGGGACCAAGGAGGCCCCTGCAACACATCTCTGGAAAGATTGTAACCTTATGAAGGAATTCAAAAACTCTGATCTTTTTCGGTATGATCAGGGTCCATCGGGCGGTTCAGGTCCAGGTTTTCATGGTGGCGGCAGTTCAGGCTCTGGTTTTCAGAATAATCATAGCAACCAGAGCAACCAAGGTGGTAATAACTAGCAGAGTAATCAAGGGAACCAGCAGCAGTCGGGTTACCAGAGTCACCCAAAGCAGTTGAATGGTGGGCAGTATCATGTGTTCACCACTAGTCTGTGCCAGCGTGATCAGAAGCTGCACAAGAGGGCAGTCAATGCGGTTGAACCGGCAGTTCCACGTTATCTGCGGTGGTCGGAACAGCCTATTGTGTGGAGTAGGGAGGATCATCCGCCCCGGGTTGACAATCCGGGTCAACTAGCTCTGGTGGTGGCGCCTCAGGTGGGAGGTTATAAGTTCACCAAAGTACTCATGGATGGAGGAAGCAGCATCAATATTTCTGTATTATGAGACATTCCGCCGCATGGGGCTGACAGATAAGAATCTTAAACCCTCCAATACTGTTTTTCATGGTGTGGTACCAGGTAAATCGGCATATCCAGTAGGTAAGATTGCTTTGGAAGTTGTGTTCGGAGATGAACATGATTCCCGGTCTAAGACATTGACCTTTGAGGTGGTAAGAATCCAGAGCCCGTATCACGCACTGTTTGGGCGACCGGCTTATGCAAAATTCATGGCGAGGCCTTGTTATATTTACTTGCAGCTCAAGATGCCGGGTCACAAAGGAACCATCACGGTTCATGGAAGTTGAAAAATCGCTTTGGATTGCGAGGAAAGTGATGCGGCTTACGCTGAGTCGGTTTGTGCTACAGAGGAGTTAAAGTTTTACAAGGAGAATGTTGATCCAGCAGATATGACCCCTATGAAGAAGCCCACCACTGAGCATGACCCAACCCTGCATTTCAAACCGGATGACAAGACTAAGCTTGTTGACTTCGTACCTGGCGATTCGTCCAAGCAGTTCAGCATCAGCACCAATCTGGATCCAAAATAGGAAAGCGCGCTCATCGAGTTCATCCGTGAGAACCGGGACATTTTTGCATGGAAGCCTTCTGACATGCCAGGTGTACCGAGGGAACTCGCTGAGCACACTCTTAATATTGATCCGAAGTTTAAACCGGTCAAGCAATTTCTTCGTAGCTTTAATGAAGAGAGACGCAAGGCAATTGGTGAGGAGGTAGCCCGGCTATTGGCTGCTGGGTTTATCGTTGAAGTATTTCATCCTGAATGGTTGGCAAATCCAGTGCTGGTTCTTAAGAAAAACGGCACCTGGCGTATGTGTGTGGACTACACGGACTTGAACAAGGCTTGCCCGGCCGATCCCTTTGCTCTCCCGCGTATTGATCAGATCATTGATGCGACGGCGGGTTGTGAGTACCTGAGTTTTTTGGATGCTTATTCAGGATATCATCAGATTAAGATGGCAGTTAAGGACCAGGAGAAGATAGCCTTCATCACTCCCTTTGGAGCCTTCTGCTATGTTTCTATGCCCTTTGGACTCAAGAGTGCTCAGCCAACTTATCAGCGTTGTGTGCAAAATTGTCTTCACACGCAGATTGGGCGTAATGTTCATGCCTATGTGGATGACATTGTGGTAAAATCCTGGAAAAAGGAGACATTGATAGCTGATCTCAAGGAGACGTTTGACAACCTTCGGGTTTACAAGATGATGCTTAACCCGGATAAATCTGTCTTTGGTGTTCCGGCACGCAAGCTGCTCGGTTTTCTTGTGTCCAACAGGGGCATTGAGGCTAATCCGGAAAAGATCAAGGCAATCACATCCCTGGCTATACCGAAGTGTATCAATGATGTTCAGCGTCTAGCAGGTCGGATTGCAGCTCTCAGCCGGTTTATCAGTCGTCTGGGTGAGAAGGCCATTCCTTTGTATCAGATGTTGAAGAAGCGCAGATGATTTAAATGCAGGTGATGCAGCCAATGCGGCTTTTAAGGAGTTAAGCGGCGGTTGGTTGAACCGCCGATTCTTGCAGCCCGATTGATCATGAGCCTTCTTGCTATCGTGGCTGCCAATGCCCGAGCGGTCAGTGTGGCAATTGTGGTTGAACGTAAAGAAGCTGGGAAGGAGTATCCGGTTCAACGACCTGTGTACTACATCAGTGAAGTCCCGATCGAGTCAAAACAACGCTATCCGCATTGGCAGAAGTTGGTGTATGGGGTTTTTATGGCCAGTCGAAAGCTCAAGCAATATTTTCAAGGCCATCCCATCACGATGGTTAGTTCTGCTCCTTTGGGCGATATCATTCAAAATAGGGAAGCAACTGGCCGGGTTGCAAAGTGGGCAATTGAGCTTGGTCCACACGGTTTAAAATATGTGCCTCGAACAGCCATCAAGTCTCAGGCTGTTGTGGACTTTATCAATGACTGGACCGAGTTGCAAGCACCAGAAGATAAACCGGATACTACATACTGGACTATTCATTTTGATGGATCCAGGAAGTTGGAAGGCTCGGGGGCTGGAGTTGTCCATACTTCCCCTCGAGGTGATAAAATTTGCTATGTCCTCCGCTTGATGTTTCCTTGTACTAACAATGCAGCTGAGTATGAAGCTTTACTACATGGTCTCCGTGTGGCCATGGAGATGAACTTAAGTCGAGTTCGTTGTTTCGGAGATTCTGATCAGGTGGCTCAGCAAGTTTCTGGTACTTGGGATTCTAAAGATCCACTCATGGCGGCTTACAGGCGTGAGGTGGACATAGTGGCGGGTCATTTCAAAGGGTATCAGGTTGAGCATATTGATCGACGCAAAAACGAAGCAGCAGACGCTTTGAGCCAGCTTGGATCTCAACGTAAACCGGTACCTCCTAACACATTTTTAGATATCTTGCATAACCCATCTATTAATTTGCCTACATAAGAGGATTTCGCTGTTCCTGATCCGGAGGCTCAGTTGGTGGCCGCTTTACACGTTGTACCGGATTGGATGGTTCCATATCTGGCGTATATGAGCCGGGGCGAGTTACCAAATGATAAAGTTCTGGCTCGACAGATAGTCCGGCGATCCAAGTCCATGGTTATTCACAATGGCGAGTTGCACCGCTGTAGCGTTTCAGGCGTATTTCAGCGTTGTGTTTCTCCGGAAGAAGGCCAAGAGATCCTACGGGAAGTTCCTGAAGGGGATTGTGGTCACCATGCCGGTTCAAAGTCCCTGGTTGCAAAAGCTTTTCGTCATGGATTTTACTGGTTGACAGCTCATGCTGATGCGGAGGATCTGGTAAAGCGATGTGACGCTTGTCAAAAATTTTCACGCAGAGCTCATGTTCCGGCTCAGGAACTACGGATGATTCCTATCACTTGGCCTTTTGCTACTTGGGGGCTTGATATGGTGGGACCCTTTAAACGTTCCTAGGACAAGAAGACCCACATGTTGGTGGCAGTTGATAAATTCACCAAGTGGGTTGAAGCGGAGCCTGTTAGCAAGTGTGATGCAGCTACGGCGGTTCAATTTCTCAAAAAGATTATTTTCTGTTTTGGCTTTCCACACAGCATCATCACGGATAATGGTACCAACCTTTCCAAAGGTGAGATGGAGGATTTCTGTTAAAGAGAGCACATCCGGCTTGACCTAGCATCTGTGGCGCACCCTCAATCCAACGGTCAAGCAGAGCGAGCTAATCAAGAAATTTTAAAGGGTCTTAAACCCCGGCTCATGATTCCCTTGAAGCGGACGCCGGGTTGTTGGGTGGAAGAGTTACCTTCTGTGTTGTGGAGTATCAACACCACCCCCAATCGATCAACAGGCTACACACCTTTCTTTATGGTATATGGGGCAGAGGCGGTCCTCCCAAGTGATATACGTCATGACTCGCCCCGGGTTGCTAATTATGTTGAAGCGGACAACGAGCAAGCTCGCCAGGAGGCACTGGACCTGTTAGATGAGAAGTGGGATATGGCTTTGGCTCGATCGGCGGTTTATCAACAAGACCTACGGTGTTATCATAGCCGCCGGGTTAAGACGAGAACCTTTCAAGAAGGTGACTTGGTGCTCCAGCTCATCCAGGATCAGACCGACATGCACAAGTTATCCCCGCCTTGGGAAGGACCCTTTGTGGTCAGCAAGAATCTGCACAACGGATCATACTACCTCATTGACGTTCGAGACAACTCACGCAACTCTGAGGAGGATACCCGGCGGCCCTGGAACATAGCTCTCCTCCGGCCTTACTACACTTGAGCCATAGGCTCTTTTTATGTACATATTTCGACAATGTATATATTATGATCAATAAATAAATCAGCATCCTTGCTCTAAAGCGGGGCCTCTGCTGTTTTTTCTCAAATATCCTTTGAGCTACATGGGGCTTCGGTGACAAAGCGGAGTACTACCTGTTAAACCGGCTATCACGCCACAAAGCTTGGGAGCTTCACACCCAAGGGGCCAAAGAGAGTCTAGATGCTATGCACAACTCAACATAGGCACCCAATGAACACAGCTCATCACGTTACTTGGGGGCTCCTTGGTCCAATAACAAGGAGTTTGAATGGACCCTTGTAGCTGGGTATCGACCCACGGCTTGGAAGCCTGGTATATTTACCTAAAACCCCGGGTTAACCTGCCTTCAAGTAAGACACTCCTATCCGGTCATCACAGCACGACCATCGAGCGTTTGTGATTACTCTCATTGAGACCCTGCACTTGTCAAAGTTAAAACGGTGATTGGTTAGTTGGAGGTCCATCTTAAAAGGCTTTGTTAAATGGTTCAACTCAGCGGCCTGGCAGCCCACAAAAAGCCTCGAATTTGGGCCTGGCAGCCCCCAAAAAGCCTCGACTACACGGTTTTATTTGTGTTTTGCTAAATTTTATGTTAAACCGATTTTCTTGGCTTGGTCAGTCATTTTATTAGCCCGATATTCTTTAAACCGGCTTGGTTTGCAACTACACGTTGACAGACATCATTCTTAAACCAGAGTTTATTAACCTGGGCTGGCATTGACTACCTGTCACCAGCTTGGATCATCTGGCGTGAATCATCACCCGGTATGACTTACTATACGACATCAGAACATGATGGAGTTATACAAGAATTTCAGGTTTGGGTTTTCACCCTTATTACAATCAAAGTTGACCAGCCAACTAAACAGGGATCTTATATCACAGGTATGAATCATTTCATATTTTTCGGTTTGATTATCAATCTGACCTATTTTTGGGCATTATGACCTATCCGGCGGTAAACCGCCAGGACCCTTGTCTTTTTATGTGCACACAGGAGTTGCATATTATGATACCTGAATCAAAATTGACATTGATATAGCGGATCACACAAAGTATCTCCTCCTGCACGATGGCAGCAGATCACAATAAGTTTTTGCTACCCTATTACAAGGCACTCAGAGGCCCAAAATATGGAATTGTTTTAAAACGGACAGCTTCTGACATATCAACCGCCTTGACGGATTAAGCTTCATTGCCGGGTTGATGTGAGGTAGATGGGTCATCTAGCGTCGGTTCAGCCTCCTCCTCCCCATCCAATGGCTGGAGGTCATTGGTGGTCCAGTCAATCCGGGTTAAAGCCTGAAAGATAACCTCTTCACTTATAAGCTCAGCCGGATCAACGTTAGGGGCGTAAGTGTGCTTACGGATTGGTGGAATAAGGTTCTGCACTTCAGGAATCACAACTTCAACCCGTCTGTTGTTTGCATCATAGAAGGATCGGTGAACCGTCAGGTTAGCCTCATCTGCCAGCTAAGTCGCCAGAGGACGCATCTCCCTTGTCACCCGTCTAAGAGCGTCGTTATCAAATACTTCACCGTTTTCTTGTGCAATGGGGAAGCCCTTGGCTATATCAGCCGGATCAAGATCAGCTATCCATGCCTTGGCTCGAGTCAGCGCTAGTAAAGTGCCAACCCGAGCAGCGGATCGCTTCAGCTCTTCTATTTGCGCTGGCGTGAGAGCCGGTCCAGCGTGTCCTTGATCAGTGTTGGCGCCGCATTGTCATAAGTGGCACATATAACCCGTTGAGCGCCGGTATACAACTGTTCAATCAGCGTATATGCAGCCTTGAGCTTCTTCCGCATGTCAGAACCTAGATGAGCAATGCGACTACCTATATCGGTTTAGGAAATTCATGTTAAACCGGTGAAATTTCAAAGTGAAAGTCATAAAACTTTGGCAACCAGTGCTTACCAAATATTGCAGAGGTCATGGCATTGATTTGGCGCTTTAATCCAGAAAGTTCTTCTGTCACCGGTTCAAGAGCTGCCTCAGCGTTTTCCGCCCGCTTCAGCAATCCAGCCTTTTCGGTATCCCAGTCGGCCTGCTCAGACTTAAACCATTCTTTGAGCTGCTCCATGGTGGTTAAGGCGGTTTTCAGCTCATCCTTGGCCTTGGTGGTTTCTGCTTGTTTGGATTTCAGATTTTCTTGAAGGTCAGCAATTTGAGAGATTTGTTGGTGTATCTCATTCTGCAACAATAAGCGAGCATGTCAATATCTTTGTTAAAGTCCCAAGCATATAACCAGTTATACACTCGGCACTTGGGGGCTAATGCGGATCATTTTTATGCTTACTGTTGAAGGCCCAAGGATTAATACAAGTTTTAATCATGGCACTGGGGGCTAATGTGTGTTTGATCAGACATATACTAGGAAATTTTATAAAGTACAATATGGAGTATACAAAGTCCCGGTTTGACTTTCTCAAGACAAACCGGCGCTTGGGGGCTACAATGCAATGAAGATATAGAGTAAGGAGCAAAAATGTTTACCTCATAGCGCTCCTTCATCAGATTTACTAAACCGGCTTCATAATCACGGCTTGTGTAAAGCCGGTTCAAAAGCCGGATGAAGGTCTTGAGCGAGAGATCGAAGCGGACAAATCAGTCTTCCCCTTCCCCTTGCTCATAGCAGCAAATTCATCCTTGGCAATGTGCTTTGATAGAGCAACCGGATTACCAGGGGCGTTATATGCAGTGCCCGCAACAAGAACGTCATCATCTTTGGCCGGACTAGAGGAATCAATATTCTGAACAGGACTTGGCGCTTTGGTAGCAGGGCTTGGCGGTCTGTTAGTTAGGCTTGGCGAATCAGCAGTTGAGCCCCGCTGTTCAACTGTTGGACTTGGAGGAGCAGGAGGATGTGAAGTATCAACCTCTATATTCAATTCAACCTCTGGCGGCTTGGCATCAGCATCTTGGTTTTGCCAGTGAGCTATCTATAGCAACCGGGATCTTCGCCATGATGCTCTGGAGTCTTCTCCGGATCAACATCCACAGTTGGGTCGCTGGTCTTGGCTTTCTTACTCAATCGAGCCTTGGCGCTACGACATCAAAGGTTAGAATATGGTAAACCGGCAAATAAAGAAACAAATTAAGGAGTAATATACTTACCCAGCGATGACTTTGAGACGGGCCAACTGAGTGGTTGATGAACCGCCAGACGAGTTGGAAGAAGCCTGGTAATTCGGGTCAGATGGATTGAGAGGGAAGCGGAAGAAACCTTTCAAAGGGTAACATTTTTCAGGAGAGCAAGTCACCTCTAGACGACGTTTCCGGGTTGGCGTATCAGCTAAACCGGATGACGTGATTTGTTGACCGCTATGCCGGGTTGTGCGATGTTCTTCAACTTGCTGTGTCTTCAAGGAAAATTTTGGATCCAAATGAGCAAGGGGGTGAGATTGTTTTACTTTCCGGACTATGCGATGAATTCTTTGACCTGGTACAAGATCTGAATAGGAAGAAAGAAGGATTACCTCAACATGTTCTGCATGGCTGGCCTCTGCATCATCCTGGGAATAGTCATTGTCAATAAGATGAACGAAAAAGGAACTAAGTGAGTCAAGTTCTACCTCAGCGTCTGATTCCTCATCCTCTGGCGGGTTAGAAGACTCGGCGGTCTTCCTCTTGCCAGCTTTCTTGGTGGCCTTGGTCTTTGCACGAGGAGCCCGGGCCGGTTTAGTCCGTTTCCAAAAGGAGCTGATAGCCTGAAATTAAGATGAGGAAAGGTTAGTACACAGTCAATACAGAAGCAAATCAGTAAAGTATTTAGATGAACTTTACCGCTGGCGGTTTGTTGGAGGCGCAAAACAGAGCCAAACCGGTTTGGCTGCATGCAGAGATCGGTTCATCAAGCATTTTCTTCACTGATTCAGTGACTTCAAGATTAGTCATTACTATTTCATGATATCGTTGAGGGTCTTTGACGTCACCAGTGTACTCATGCATCAACTCGGGGCGGCGGCTTAGAGGTAAAATGCCCCATGAGACCCAGCAGCGGACAAGATCAATACCAGGTAAACTGTTAGCCATCAAAGCCCTGAGCCTGGCGAGTTGAGGTGCAAAATTCTACCGTTCTGCGGCGGTCAAGCGTGGAGGTAATGGGTGGCTATTGCTAAGCCGGTGTGGGCGATAACCCGGCAAGGAATTTTCTCCATCAAGGGCAGCGTTCCGGCAGTAAAACCAGGTCTGATTCCAATCTTTGGGATGGCTATGATGTTTGGCATGAGGGAAATCAACTTCTTTTCTTTTCTGAATTGAAACGCCACCAAGCTCTATGTTGGGACCATCTGAGAATTCCGTACGGCGGTTCAAATGGAAATAGTCCCGGAACAGCTCCACAGTTGGTTCTTCTTGAAGATAGACTTCGCAGAAAACTTAAAAGTTGCATATGTTTGACACAAAGTTTGGACCAATATCTTGCGGATGGAGTTGGAAGCTTGCAAGGACATCTCAGAAATTTTTTGATCTGGGCAGACTGAATCCTCGATCTAAGTGTTGCATAAAGACAATTACCTCTCCCTCTTGAGGTTCAGGCGGACATTCCGATTCCGGAACTCGCCAGTGGAGAGCCCTTTTTGAGGCTAAAGCACCAGTGGTGACATAACCATTGATCTGGGTCTCCGTGATCCGGGACGGAACCTAGTTGCAAGCAGCAAATTGTCTCGACGTTCCGGAAGGAGGGAACTGAAAGAAGAAGTGTTGGTTTTACAATTTACGGTTTAAGGTGTACAATTCAGTGTTAAACCGAAGAAAAGTATTATGCAAGGTTCAGTTGGCGGTTTAAGAGAGGGATAATGACATAGGCGGATTGGCTATCAAATATTAAACCGCCCATTAGCAGAAGGGCCAGAATTCAAAATTTCTGCTAAGTGTTGACAGAAACAGGTTTCACACAATGGTCAAATTTATTTGGATCTAGCACACATCCATAAAGCAATTTTTTCTGTGAACTCAAAAGGCGCTAAGTAGAACAGGGAAGGCCGTGTACTCTACAGAGGAAAAAGGATAATCTGCTAGCACTAAAAACGGATGCGGAGTAACTACTGCATGCGATCTACACTGTTATTAGATCAAAACTATCGCGGCAGGAGGAAGAACAAACAAGAAGGATGAAGAACGGTACAGAGGAGCTTGCAAACCCTAGAAACAGATCTAAAGATGAAGGAAAGAGGAAGTTTACCATTGCAGATCTGCTGCGGAGGAGGGCGACGAGTTTCTCGTCCGTTTCAGGTTGATGCAGCGGCCTTTGTTGATGCAGTTCTCGAGGGTCATTGATGGCGGCGGAGCTTCAGAGCTTGGGCGTCGCGAGGAAGAAGAAGGCACAGAAGGGGAAAAAGAGAGAAGGGCCCTCGGGCCTTATTTATAGAGGAGAGAGTAAAACGGCAAGCGCGAGAATCAAGGAGCCTGAAAAAGGCAGAATGAGTGCGCGTGTCGCCTCGATTTTTGGGATAACCATAAGTGAAGGGAATCTTTTTAATTTTTGTTTACAGAGATGATGTCATGATGGACCGTTGCTGTGTTCAGAAGATGACGTCACAGCGGTTTACAAAATTACAGGAGAAGACAATATGGCGGTTTACGAAAATACAAGATGATGCCTGCAAGAGATATTTGAAGTATTGAAGATTGACATGAACAAATTCAAATCAATCTAGGGCCTAATGTTGAGGATATAGCTACTGAGTGTAAAACGGCCAGGAGGGCCTGGTTCACCCTCGACTATGTTGAAGCCCATGAAGATCCAGAAGATGGCGCTTTACTAAATGAAGCATAGAAGCCCGAAGCCCAAAGGCGGATTAGGGCCCATAGTGGTAAACTGCCATGACTATGTAAACTTGTAATGTAAGTTAGGAAAGGAGAGACCAAGCTGGACACTTTGTATGAGTCGGCCTCGGGGCTCTGTAGACCGGTCGGGCGTCAACCTGTGTATATAAAGGGACGACCCGACGGTGGTTCAGGGACAAAAAAAACAACTCGAGACTCAGGCAAGCGTATTTCGCTCCCTGATCATCGAAACCCAATCAATCCCAGCACAACTGGACATAGGCTTTTACCTTCATCGAAGGGGCCGAACTAGTATACACTCCCGTGTCCCTTCTCCGGTTTAACCCCTTCAAGCTAACCCGTTGCGATGGCTCCACGACTAAGTCCTTTCATGAGGACATCTGACGTGATAATTCCACGACAAGGGGGGGAGTGGGTCATCCCGTCATCACGCCTCGGTGAAGCGTGAGAAGGGGTCTGACTGAGCTCCGGAGGGCGGTATGAGCCCCCGCCATGAGTCGTCACCGGGCAAGCCGCGTCTATTTTGTTTTTCTCCCTTTCCTGTACAAAGAGAGAGAAGTGTGGGGCCCCGTGGGGGCGTGCTGGACTGTTGCCGTTAGCTACTATGCTATTTTCATTATTCCCGTGTTGTGTTTTGGTGTTGCGTGCTCATGCGTAGGAACAACTGAGCTTGGGGTGACTTGCCGCAGTCTTTGCTTCTCGAGGCCTGCAAAAATTAGCTGGGGGGATAACTTACAAACCTGGTCGTGAGGGCAACCGGCTCAGGTCCTGCGTTCGTGGCGTGATGCCCGTGGGGCACGGACTGGGAGAAGTGCTCCCGCGGTGAACTTGAATACGGAAGCCTCACGATACAAGGTCAGGAGGCACTCGCGAGGGTGCCTGCGAACCCCCTCGTGAGGCTTGCAAAAGAGAAGACGAGTCAGGTGAGCAACAAAGACAGAGAATCATGGGCCGGGGATGTCAACAACGCTAAAAGCAACTCCAATAAAATTTTGAATAAGGATAAACAAGCCAACTGCAGAAAGCAAATGAAAAGCCGCGTCCGGCACCTAATCTAGTCTTCGACGTCTTCTCACCAGGGGCGGAGCTAAGTGCTGCCACTGGGCGTGGGCGGGAGCCCCCGAGGCCCAAGGGCGGCTCTTCGGAGACTCCGGGGCATGTAAAACCCCAACTTGTTATTATGTGAGAGTGTCATGGGCGGCGAGCTTCACAGGCATTGGCCTTCTTAACAGGCACCAGGCCTTTCTTGGGGCGATGACCTTCACAGGCCTTGGCCTTCTTCACATGCACCGGGCCTTTCTTGGCGCGACATGCTTCACAGGCGCCAGGCCTTCTTTACAGGCACTGGACCTTTCTTCAAGGGTAGAACTTCCAGAGGTGTTGGATGTTCCATGCGTTCGGGGTGGGCACCCCCTCCTGGGTCTCCAAGCGCGCGACGTTAGGTCTGGAAACATGAACAACCTTGAACAGGCCCTACCACATGGGCGAGAGCTTGTGCAGCCCTTCCCTGGAGAGCACCCGCCTGAGCACGACTACCTCGAGGGTCCTGGGGCGGATGTTGCGGCAGTGGTACCGTCGCAACGCCTGTTGGTATCTCGCCGCTCGAAGCGCAGCCTCCCGATGGTGTTCCTCCCCCAACACGAGATCCATTGCCTGCATGGCGTCCTGTTGTGCTTCGTCGAAAGCCAGGACCCACGCGGAGCGACGCCTGACCTCGTGAGGGAGGACCGCCTCAGCTCCGTAGACGAGGAAGAATGGGGTTTCGCCGGTCGACTTGGTAGATGATGCGGAGCATCCTATGGTTATCACCATGTCAAGAGTCCCTTTGGCGAGTGACACGTGCGACATCTACTTCACATACACAAAGGTGAATCATCTCCTTTACACGTGCTCACTTGAACCCTTCGAGGATGGTATACTACTTGACACTTCTCCCGTGTGCATGCATAGGTATTGTCGGAGCTTCACGAATGTTGAGGAGGAGTGCAAGCGCCAAGGAACAACTACATCATCCACGAGGAAGCACAGGCGGCGATGGAAGAAGGCGGACTCTGAAGCTCGGCGGCGGACATCCGGGCCAGAGGCCGGACATCCGGCGCCTGTGCAACCGCCAAGGAGCTACACCAGCAGACAGCCAACAGCATCAGCGGCCGGACATCCGGCGCCTCGCCAAAGCCCGGACATCCGGCCTTTTCCCCGGAAATCCGGCATCGACGACAGAACGCACCCGAAGTTTTGCACTTCAGCCCGGACATCCGGCCCGAGCCCCGGACATCCGGCGCCTCGCGAAGCCCCGGACATCCGGCCCCCAGCCCGGACATCCGGCGCCTGTCTGCGCACAGTGAACGGGCCAAGGGCCCATGTACCCCTCCAACTCGCCCCAACTTGTACTAGCACTATATATACTTCTCCCCCTCCTCCTAGTTAGGGTTAGCAAAGTGATAGCTCATTCTTAGGTGAGCTTTGCTCCTACCTATCTCTACTCTTGAGAGAGAGAGACCACTACTCCATTGGAGGCCAAGACCTCCTTCTAGGAGAAGATCCTGCGGGATATCATCAAACCCCCCTTGTGGGAAGATCCATCTAGGATATCATCAAGACCTCCTTTTGGAGATGAACCTTACCTTGTATCTTTCCCTTTGTTGTTCATGTACCTTGTGACCTTGTGTGTTTGATTGTCTAGTGGATGTGTGATTTGGACTTGTTCTTGAGCGTTTCCCTTGTGATTTCTCCCGTTCTTCCCGTGTTCATCGTGTTCTTGAGGATCCCCTCCAAGCGTGAAAGATCGACGCTATAGGGTTCCACCCTATATCATTATGGTATCATGAGCCACGTTGATCACGTTTTTGGAGCCCCAACCCTTCGTTTTCTAGCTTGATTTTGTTGTTTTCGTCCTAAATCCGAAAATCCCCACCAAAAATAGCCCCCAAATTTTTTGTGATTTGTTGGTTTGATGATGTTTTGTTGATTTTGATCCATGGATTTGCTTGGTTTCAAGTGGATCTAGCTTTCCCCCAAGTTTCCTCACCTTCCATCCACGAAATCCATCAAATTTTGCCCCGCAATCATCAATTTCCGCCCCCAATTCGAAAATTTCCGCCCCAAACGAGATCTGGAATCGTTGGGCCGGACATCCGGGCCATCGGGCCGGACATCCGGGTCCCAAGCCGGACATCCGGGCCCTGGAGCACCAAATCCGCATGGTTCTGGACGTACACCCCCGGAAATCCGGGCTCAACCCCGGACATCCGACCCCTGGGATTTCAGATTTTCCTGTTTCACCGTTTCGTCCATAACTAATTCATCCGGAGTCCAATTTTGACGTTCTTTAGCTCGTTTTGAAGCTATTGACATCCCCCATCCCACAAAAATACCACCAACACCATTTGACTCCATAAAATTTTCCAAAATTTGGCAAGTTTGCCTAGGCCCTCCACCATATCTTCCGCATAACCACCACCGACTTCCGCATCCTAACCCGTTTTGTTCCATATAGCATTAGAGGTTGTTTGAGTAGTGATTCGAGTCTCCTAAGGTGTTTCGGCGACTTAGGGACGATTGCTTCTTCATCAACCACCACCACTATTTCCACATAGACGTGCCCACCATACATTTCCACCCCAACTTAACCCAATTTTGGTCGAGTTGTGGCTTGTGTCTCCTAAGGTGTTTCGGCTACTTAGGGACGACAACTTCAACTCGGACACGTGTATAGCCATCATTCCACTTCCGCATTGCCAAGTGCAAACCACCACCGTTTTTTGCTACCACCATTGACATTTGCCTTTGGAGCTTTTGAGTTTGCGGTTTTTCCATTTCCTAGGGTGTTTTGGCTAACTAGGAACGGCTCGACATCAAGAACACCGCCTCTCATCATCACCAAGGACGGTAACCTCGACGACACCATTGTATATTACCCTTGCAATTGCATTGTTAACCCCTAGCCCATTTTGCGTTACTTGCCTATCGAGACTAGCCATTTGAGTATTGCCGGCAACGTTACTTGTGCACATTATGGGTCCATACCTTCCATTGCATACATACCATATCATATTGGTATCATATCAACCATTGTGCCTCAAGTTTGTTCCCGCATATACACAATTGCTATCTTGGTTTGTGCATTGTGCAAAAGTAGCCATAGAAAAAAAAAGAGAAAAAGCTTTTAAGCAAAAAGAGAGCAAAGAGCTCGTGAGCAAGTGCCATAGCATCATACCCCCATTGCAAATAAGAGCCATACCAAAATCTACATCATATGATATCATGCTTGAGAGAAACACCGGGAACCATACATACATAGCATACTTGGGATAGAAGTTTATCCATTTCGCATCTATAGGTTGTGTGCACAAGTGTCGTATCCGCCTATTGAGCAATCGTGCTAGCGTCTCTCTTGAGTTGTGCAACACGAGCGTTTTCCGTGGACTCCACATTTGTGCTCATTCCTTGGTTGCACGACCCCATTTATCTATCCGTGTGTGTGTTTTCGTGTACCATTTGCTATTGATCTACTTGTTTCACTTGCAAATTTGTGAATCTCTTTCAACATTATTGACTCTTGCTAACATTTTGCATCAAATTTTTGTGCCACTATCCTCACCAAGCTCTACCATAAGCTTTACTTGATAGGTGTGAGTGAACAAGTCCGGTACCAATTCCACTATTCTTTCATCTCACATTGAGTGACACGGGATACATCCTCAACTTTGGGAAAAGGTAACTTGGTATTGTTTATCTCATTTCCTACTCACCTCTACTCGAGACTTGTGATGGATAAGCAAGGCATTTCATCTTCGGTCTACAACAACAACGACGAGTTTGATGCCATGAACAACAACTCCGACGCCAAGATGCAAGCTAAAATGGAGGAGATCAAAGCCCTCATCAAGTCCTACAAGCGATCTTCCTCATCTTGAGAAGGCGCTCAAGAGCACATGCTTCGAGCTACCATCTCCGGCAAGATCACATCGGCATCGACACCATCACCAACAAGAACGTGAAGGTCAAGAGCTCTACATCAACAACTGCTCAATGACTTCACCATCTCCCTTGGCATCTTCGCCAAGCGACTTCAAAGCATCTTAAGCCTACGGACATCGACATCTTCGCCAACAAGAACCCCAAGACTACGCTCAAGAGAAGCTACCCAAGCTCAAGTCCGCGACTTCCACGAGCTACTCGACCTCGACACCGACCACAAGATTCCTTTCTATGGGACTCAAGAACCGAGGAGTACCTCGAGTGGGGCGTTTGATGGACGACTACCTCAAGCTACATCAAGTTCGTCCGAAGATCAAGTGAAGTGCGCATACAAGAAACTTCCACGACTACGCCTCGACATGGTGGCTTCACACACCTTGAAGTACTACGACATGAGTTGGCCCAAGGCGAAGAGAGATTCTGGAGAGTTTGTGCCTCCAACCTACACGGAACAACTTTGACGCCAATTGGAGAACACCACCCAAGGATCCAAGTCCATCGACAAGTACTTCAAGGAGATCATGATTGCCTTGCCATGAGCCGGCGTGGACGACCCCATGTCAATGAAGTTCCACTTCATGATGGGATTGCACAACGACATCTCCAAGACCATCTTCATTGAGAACTACAAGTCCATCGACAAATACTACATTGGTGCTCTCAAGGCGGAACAAGAACTCATGAAGGCCAAGGCTTCTCCACCCCAAGCACACTTCGCGGCGACCAAGCTCTACGACAAGCATGAGGCTAGTACCACCACGATGTCCAAGGCCGACGAGCTCCAAGACGATGCTCCCAAGGACCAAGCTTTGGAGGCGAGCGACAAGGTGGCGAGCAAGGATGATGCTTCCATCTTAGGAGGCGAGAGTGATGATGTGCCATCTTCGGCCTTCATCCACGACGAGAGTGATGTTGAGCCATCTTCGGCCTTCATCCACGGCGACCACGATGAGATGGTTGAGCATGGGATCTTCCCTTCGACCATGGCGACGTATGATGACTTGAGTGACTTGTGCCACCATATTGAGAGTGAGAGTGACTTCACCACTAGCCCCATATATGATGAGTTGCCACATTTCCCATGTGAGGAGAGCCACAAACCCCACCACTTGAGTGAGATGAGTGACTCCACCATACGTGAGTTTGAGTGCACCTATTTTGAGGGAGTGAGTGAACCACCACATAGAGAGAGTGAGATAGTTGATAGGTCTCGTGAGGCCATTTGCATTTCTAACAACTTGACCTCTACCTCTATTGTGTCTTCTCGTTTGGTGCTAGGTACCATTTATGATGACGCGCCGATCCTCGACGACTTCGTCCTCCCTTTGGACAAGACGATGGCCATGGTGGATTATGAGGCACCCCCCACATGGTTCCATCAAGATGAAGATGACCACCATTTGGTCTTTCCCACCTCGCCTACACCACTTGAGTGGAATGAACAAGGTAACATAGGTGAAGGTGATGCTCTAGTCCCACTAGTGGACATTCTTGAGATTGATTGCTTGCATGATGTTGATCCACCTAGTACCATGCTTCATGCTAGTATGATTTCCCCATGTGATGATTTGCCCATTTATGATGAATATGATGATTCCCATGTGGAGTCTATTAGTTGTGATGCCATGTTACATAGGATTTCTTGTGACAATTCTTTAGGTCACATCATGTTTGATAATCCGCTTGACTTGTCATATGCTATGCATGAGATCCACCATATGTCTTATTTGCAATCTCTTCATAGTGACTATGCATATGCCATTAAAATAAACCCAATTTGCACATATGGCATAGATGACAAGCCCATGGTTATTGGCATTTGTTTTTCTTGTGATGATATTGATATGCTACCTTTCCATCATTTATCTCATATGCCATGCCATGACCACCTAGCTTCGGATATGCATTGTTTTGGATGTTGTCCATTTTCTCCATCTGATATTTCCGCTATTGCTCATGAGGAGGCCCCCATAGTTTCCTCGTACATTTTAGGAGATCTTGATCCATCCCATCCATTGCATGATCCCAATACTTGTGTGCACCATATGCTCCCCATGAATAAACATGCTTTTGATGTGCCATATACAGCTCAATTTGTGTCCCCATCGTGTCATACATAATAACTATTCTTTCATGATGGATGACATGTTCTTATACCATGCATCAAATTTCTTTGAGCGATGCTTATCTTGTGCTAACTCACACGTGCCCATACACATCATGATGGATGATGTGTACATTTACCACGCGCACAATTTCTTTGGTTTGTGTCTCTTTTGTGTAGGTACCCATGAATACTTGTCAACCTCGCAATCCCACGAGTTGACAAAACGAGCTCTTGAGAGCATTTGGGATCCCGTGGACTATCCTTACCACCGTTCCCTTCGCGCAAGGACTACGCGCAACTCCTCTACTTGGCTCTCACACGGCTATGGGCCATTTACCACTTCTCACATTATGCTCATTTTACCGTGTTCACTTTGCATGTTATGCTTGCTTCTATGCCTTTGCCATGCAATTGTGACCCTTGTTTGCATCTACCCATGATTCTCCATTATGATATTACTATGTGTATTTGCATGCTTGGTGGAGATCCTTGTTGCTTTTGCCATGTTTATCATGTGCCCGATTCTATTGATGCTTGTTGTGTTAGGAGAGTCATGATGACCCATTGCTATTCACATATGGCATCTCGCCAATACATTCATGATATTGTACTCATATCTTGCTTTCATGCTTGTGCTATGACTGGTGAATTATTCATGCCCACTATTTGCACCAATGACATGCTTACAATGATTCCTCCTAGTATGTTGCATCTTCGCACTACTAGCTTGCTTGATTTGATAGCTATGAATGCTCGCTATGTGGCATCACCCATGTTCCACTACTTGCTTTCTTGGGTTGATGACATATATGCTCATGCCTCTCACATGATATATCTTGATCATTGTCTCTTGTGTCATACTTGCTCATCTCATGCGGTTGATGACAACCATCTATATGCTTTGCACATGATTCATATTGCTTCGTGGCATATATCTCCATGTGTTGCCTCTCACATGCTAGATGATTTGCCATGTATTGAGTGCTTATAGTCTTGCTCTTAAGATTGCCCCCATAGCATTCTTACATATGTTTGGAGATTTTGACATATTCCTTGTGAAGCATGCTTGTCTTACCTCTTTGCACCATATACCTAGTGCCGTGAATATCGCTATTGTTGAATCATATTATTCATGCACTTGTTCTTCTAATGGTTATGTGTAAGAGAAGAGAACCATCATGATGGATGATGTGTTTGTCTACCATGCGCATACTTTCTTTGCTTTGTTTTGTGCATGTGTAGGATACTTGGACTTTGTGTCGACTTCTACTTCACGTGAGTTGACCACTCGAGCTCTTGAGAGCGAGCCCATATATTCTACCATGACTCGCTTCTACACCGTATTTGCTTCCACTTCGGCATTGTGAAGAATGCACAAGGACACACTTTCAAGGTGACATCCTTCTTGAGCTTGGATATTGTGAATCATACTTCATGTGTTGCTTGCACCATTTGCACGCATGTTCGAGATATCGCTTTCTATCCTGATTGCCACATTTCCATGCTTCATGACATATATACCTTGTGTGTTGCACCCAATTCTTGGACTACTTGCTACTATCATATGGTTGGTTGCACCAATATCATTTCTTCACATATGCCATGTCCCTTTGCTTATCACATGCTTGACTTGATTGCCTCACACATGTTGAACAATTGCTCTTTCCATTGTGTTGAGTGCTACGATATCTTCACTACACCCTATGCACGTTATGCTTGGCTTGTCTTGCACTTGCCCCATGTGTTTAGACATTTCACTATATTTGGTGATCTGAATGACTCTTATGCCTACCATAGACCGTTCATTGAGCACTTTATGCATGCATGCTATGACCTTGAGGTAGATGCTTGTCCACTTATCACATATATTTGCATCTTGACCTCCCATTTGCTAGCTTGTTCCCATGATATACTTGATTGTGCTCAATTTATATGCTCAAATGCCATGCCACACTTCTTTGTCAAACCATATGCTATGCTTGATGACAACACTTGTTGGGTGAATCACCTCTTGAATGCTTGGTTTTGCTCTTACGACAACCACATTTGTTTTTCCAAGTGCTTGTTATCTTTGCTACTTTTGAAGGAATTACAAGACGGTGCGATATTGGAGAGTGCCCATGTGGAACTACAAGATGACGAATGCTTGGTGATCGTCCACTTCTACACGACGACATCATCTCTTTCCCATGGTGATTTGGATTTCGATCCGAGGTCGGATCTTTTCCAAGGGGGAGGGGATGATGCGGAGCATCCTATGGTTATCACCATGTCAAGAGTCCGTTTGGCGAGTGACACGTGCGACATCTACTTCACATACACAAAGGTGAATCATCTCCTTTACACGTGCTCACTTGACCCCTTCGAGGATGGTATACTACTTGACACTTCTCCCATGTGCATGCATAGGTATTGTCGGAGCTTCACAGATGTTGAGGAGGAGTGCAAGCGCCAAGGAACAACTACATCATCCACGAGGGAAGCCTGGAAGCGACGACGGAAGAAGACGGAGTGTCAGTGTACTAAAGTAGGGGGTACCTTAGTACCCCGAACTTGTGCACGGGCAGTCACAGCACCCCCGCGGCAAGGCTTGCCGGACGCCCGACAAGGCTCTCCACCACTCCTTATTACTGCCATTCAAGAACAAAGTACTAGCCAAGAACATGAAGGCCCCGGCAAGAGGAGCTTGCCGGGAAGGCCAACCAGGGCACCATCAGAAGACTTGCCGCGGCGCCCCGCGCGCCCCGGCAAGGCCCGGCGGCCGGCAAGCTTGCCGGCACATCAAGAAAAGGGCCGCGGCAAGGCTGCCACCCAGACTCCAGTGCATCCAGCGACGTGTCATCGCGAGGCCATCCCAAGGGCACGTGGCGAGGCGCTACACAGCCATGCAGAGCGAGGTGGCAAACGGAGTTGACAGAGGTGCCATCGTGGCAACCGGTGGCTCACCTAACGGTCGTTTCTTTACACTGTTGGGGCGACCAGACGAACATTTAATGCCCTTGTCCCCTGCCGTCAGAGTTAGGTAGGGGCACTGTTGTGCACTATTGTACCAACCCGCGTTTTTACCCTTCTACCCCCTCTTCCTACGCTGCCACTGTGGGTACCCCTTGAGACTATAAAGGGAGGCCCATGCGCACGTAGAAGGGTTGATCCATCGACACCCACAGCACCACCATAGGCTCGCGCGCTCGAGCTAGATCAAATAACAACGTAAAGCAGCGGTGAGGGTGTTATCTCTCCGGAGAGCCCGAAGCTGGGTAAAGATGCCGTCTCCAGCGCCCGACCTCGATCGCTCTGCAAGACGATCCCGCTCCTCGCCCGAACGAAGGGCCCCAGTGCCCCATAGGTTGTCGAGCCACAAAAACACGCCCGACATCTTTGGCGCGCCCGGCGCGGCGTCGAGGTCGTGAGCATCGATCCGGTCTCCGCGCGCTACTTCAAGATCTTCATCAACATGCCACCGAAGAAGAAGCCTTCGGAGGTGGCCGCTCCGTCTACATCGGTTCCGCCACCACCGCTGGAGCAAACGGGCGGTGGAGTGGACGCCGGCGGAGGAGCGGGCGCCGCCGGTGGGTCTCGTGTCATCACTAGATCCACAACAACTAATCGACAACGGTCATGTACGTGAAAGCTTAAGCCCTTGTGCCGTTCTAGTTATACTTGTGCCTAAGTCCGATGGAAGTTTCCGCTTGTGTTCAGATTGTAGACCTATAAATGCTATCACCGTTCGCTATAGGCATCCCATTCCTCGCTTAGATGATATGCTTGATGAACTTAGTGGAGCTAACTTTCTCTCAAAAGTTGATCCTAAAAGTGGCTATCATCAAATCCGCATTCAAGAGGGTGATGAATGGAAAACCGCTTTCAAAACCAAATTTGGCTTATATGAGTGGTTAGTTATGCCTATGGGTTTATTGGAGGCTCCCGGTACTTTCGTGTGTCTCATGCATCATGTACTTCGCCCTTATATTGGAGTCTTTTTACTTCGATGATATTCTTGTGTTTAGCAAAACCATGAAAGAGCATCTTGATCATGTTAGGGCTGTTTTGCAAACGCTTCGCAAGGAAAGTCTTTATGACGACATGAAAGAGTGCGCATTTGGTGTTGACAAAGTGGTTTTATTGGGTTTCGTTGTATGTTCCAAGGGTGTCCATGTTGATGAAACTAAAATTGAAGCAATTAAAACTTGGCCCCAACCCACCAATTTGCAACAAGTGCGTAGTTTTCTTGGTCTTGCGGGTTTTTATCGTCGCTTTGTGAAAGATTTTAGCACTATCGCCGCTCCTTTGCATGCTTTCAGTAAGAAGAATGCTCCTTTTGTTTGGGGATCTTTGCAATCCACCGCTTTTGATGAGCTCAAGTCTTTGCTTACTCATGCCCCGATTCTTGCTTTACCCAATTTTGACAAAACCTTTGAGGTTCATTGTGATGCGAGTGGTAATGGAATTGGCGGAGTTTTAATGCAAGAAAAACGAGCAATTGCTTATTTTAGTGAAAAACTCTACGGTGCTCAACTTAAGTATCCCATCTATGACAAAGAATTGTATGCTTTAGTGCCTGTGCTACATGTTTGGGAACATTATCTTAGACCTCATGAGTTTGTCATCCATACCGATCATGAAACACTTAAATACTTAAAAGGTCAAACTAAGTTGAACAAGCGTCATGCCAAATGGAGTGAATTTATTGAATCTTTCCCATATGTGATCAAGTACATTAACGGTAAGGAAAATGAAGTTGCGGATGCACTTTCACGCATATGCATGCTTGTCACTAAACTTGAGTTGAATGTTATTGTCTTTGAGCACATAAAAGACTTGTATGCTAATGATCCATCTTTTGCATACATTATGCTAAATGTTTGACGCATACATCTTGGGAACATTATTATTTCAATGATGGTTATCTTATGAGAGCTAACAAACTATGCATTCTCGAGTCTTCTCCTCGTTTGCTCCTTTTGCAAGAGGCTCATGGAGGCGGACTCATGGGACACTTTGGACGCGACAAGACTTTCGCCACGCTCTCCAAGAACTACTTTTGGCCCAAGATGTTCCGCGACGTCTCACGCTTCACCACCCGATGTCCAACATGTCGCAAAGCTAAGTCTAAAGCTCAATCTCATGGTCTTTACATGCCTCTTCCTATTCCTTATCAACCTTGGGAAGACATTAGTATGGATTTTGTACTTGGTTTGCCTAGAGCTCAAAATGGAAAGGATTCCTTGTTGGTTGTTGTGGACCAATTTTCTAACATGGCACGTTTCATTTTGTGCAACAAGATAGACGATGCTTCACACGTTGCAAATCTCTTTTGTAGGGAAATCTTGCGCCTCCACGGAGTACCAAGGACAATCATCTCCGACCGCGACGTCAAGTTCTTGAGTTACTTTTGGAAGACTCTATCGCCAAGCTCGGAATCAAGCTCTTGTTATCATCCGCATACCATCCTCAGACCGACGGCCAAACGGAGGTGGCGAACCGGACACTATCCACTCTACTTCGCATGTTGATTAAGAAGAACATCAAGGAGTGGGAGGCGTGTCTACCCATCGCCGAGTACGCCTACAACCGTGCAAGACATTCGACTACCGGCAAGTCCCCCTTCGAGGTTGTCTACGGCTTCAACCCGTTGTCCTCGTTGGACATTCTACCTCTTCCTCTACAAGAGCGCACCAACATGGATGCGAGTGCACGAGCAAGCTACATCAACAAGATGCATGAAGATACAAGGAACATCATCGAGCGCCAAGTACATCGACTAGCGACCAAGCTCAACGTCAACAAGCAACCCATGATCTTCAACATAGGTGATCTCGTGTGGCTACACCTTCGCAAGGACCGCTTCCCCAACGAATGCAAGTCCAAACTTCTACTTCGAGCCGATGGACCCTTCAAGGTGCTAGCACGCTACAACGACAACGCATACAAGATTGAACTCCCACAAGTAAAGTACAACGTGAGCGACATCTTCAACGTCAAAGACCTATCGCCTTTCCGTGGTGATGAAGCTTTTGATCCGAGGTCGGATCTTTCCCAAGGGAGGGGAGATGATGCGGAGCATCCTTCCATCATCCCCATGGACTCTACATCGACACATCCAACCCCACGAGGACCCATGACAAGAGCTAGAGCACGTGCTTTGGAAACCGAGGTGAACTCCTTCCTACTAGACTTGCATATGGACACAAATGGAACATGTCTACTACCTCACCAAAATATGCTATGCCTCCTTAGGTATGAAGATGAACATCACCAAGAAGCTCAAGAGCATCACCATGGAGAAGGAGAACCACCCCTAGGCCACGTGGACCAAGAACAAGGAGAACAACATCTGCACAGGAGGCTCCAGGCGACCCCGTGCGCACGGGGCCCCGAGACCCCGTGCCCACGGGCTACACAGGAAACAGGCGCTGGAGCACCCCGTGCGCACGGGCCCAGGATGGCCGGCTAAGATGGCTTCTTCGGCTCCTCTTCATCTCCTTCGACCCCAAGGCTATATATTCCGTACCTAGGACCATGTTTAGGGTTAGCAAAGTATTAGATGTGATCTCGGTGAGCTTTGCTCCATTACCTTCCCTCTTTGAGGATCAAGACCCCCTAGGGAAGAATCCTTGAGGATTTCAAGTCCTCCATTGGGAGAAGACTACCTTCAAGAACCCTCTTTCTTTGGATTTGGGATGAACTTTGCCATTGTATCTTTCCTTTGATTGTGTTTGTGACTTGTGGATCTTGTGTTGTTACTCTAGTGGATGTGTAATCGGGAATTGATGGAGTGATTGTTTCTTTGTGTTCTTGTTGTTCTTGTTGTTTCTCTCCTTTTTCCGCCTCCAAGTGTGAAAAGGTCCCTCATAGGGTTCTACCCTACATCAGGCACTCTCGGTGGTGATGTGTCACATGGTGGAGATGATGTAGTCCTCGCAACAATGGATGTGGTTGTCATAGTATGCCTAGTAGTTGAAGAAACATCTTGATCAACACTTGGAATATGCACTGTGCAATTGTTCTCCCTGTGGGCAACACATCATTTTATTTTCTGTTCATCTTTGCAAGAAAGATGAAACAAATGGTCCATAGGATAACACTCTTCATGAATTAGTATCTCTTGAATATCATGGTTTAATCCTCCCCAAAATCTATCCATAAAATCTTCTTCACTTTCTTTTAAGAATGAGTGCAACAATGTAGTTCGTAAATCATCATAATATTTTGTTATCGTGTGAGTGCCTTGTTTTAAATGTTGTAATTTTTAATCATGCCACAAGTATAATAAACATCAACGAGTCTATCTCTCATGACAAGTTTTAAATCATCCCAAGTAGTAGGTATAAAATCAGGGTTTAACCGACAATATTCACCACCAAACTAAAGCAAAGCTACTGAAAGTACTAACCGCACCTTGAAATTTTCCACACTCATGGAAAGCAAATATAGTATTTATTCCATACTCCCATTCAATATATAAATCAGGCCTAAACAACCAATAAATTGTGGCATGAAAACATTAACCTGATTATGTGCATTCTGATGTTGCTGCACCTCTTGTGACGGTTGTTGTATTTTCTTAGGTGGTGGCAAATCTCCCACGATCGATGAAGCCCCAGAACTAACAACTCCAAAACCTACCATAGTCAGTAGAAAACAAGAAACAAGATCCGAGAATAATGTTCCTATGAACTACTAGGATGTGGTGGTAAAACGCTCGCAATATAGCAAATATCAATATCTTACAAGTTCTTACCATGCAGCAAGTGGTGATAGGCAACCAGTGGTGTCAAATAACTCCGAAGATTGAGTAAAGCGATTGCCATGGGAACGTACGTATACACGGTGTAGAAATATGTGGAGTTTGGAAGGCTTAAATATTTGGTAGCAAAAGATTAGCAATAACCAGTTGAGAGAAGCAATGTTGAATAAACGCTCAATGACGGTACTGTGCTGGTCCTAGGCTAGACCGGACTAGAGACGCGAGCCTAGAACAATAATGAGGTCTATAGCAAAACTAGCATTAAGGATATGAAGTAGCTCTAAATAGCAAGATAAAAGTGAAGATCATAATAGCAGTAAAGATAATGATGTGAAACAATTACCAAGCAGGATATACCAACAACTTTCTCTCCAACTTTCCTCCAGAATTTTTTGTGACAATTTTCTGATAATTTTTCTCAAGAATGGCACTGACTCAAGCTTTGAAATGCAAAATGAATCACTCAATTCCAAGTGGATATGAGGAGTCAAAAAAATCTAAAACTGGCCTGAAAAGTTGATTTTGAGCTGTGTGCGCGAACTTCGGAGGGCAAAAGGACCTATTGAGAAGCCTATTTTGAGGTGTCAAATATTGAAATAGCTTCTGCAACTATTTAAATGCAGCTCATAGCTAGCTTTAATTTGAGTACTTACACAACCATAATGGAATTCGTATGAGGAAGATACGCCTGTTTTACTGAACAGTGCGCAAAATATATTCGAATCTGAATTCAGGTACGAGAGTGAGTCTAGATAGATCCAAATTTTGTGTTTTTTTCTTCCTTTTTTAATATCACAATTTTCTCTTTTTCTTTCTCTCCTTTTTTCTAACTTTTTTTTTAACTTTTTCTGTCTTTTTTCTGTCTTCTTTTTCTCTCCCTCTTTCCAAAACAAAACTAGATAAGATGCAGATTGGATCAACCACAAATGTGAACAATCTCAACTATGATTATGACAATAAACAGTGGGTAGCTCGCGATGGAAATTGATGGATGTGCTGGTGGACAATGGCAGAAATAATGATGCAGCGGCGGTGTGACTAATGTGAACAGAACTCAAAAATCTAAACGAACTAGACACTAAGACCAGCAACTCGACACGACGATGCAACCGATAATTCAACTATGCAAACAATGAAAAGAAAATTGCAAAGGTTTAGACTGGCTTGGATAAAGGATGAATAGAACTAACTTTTTTGTGTCTTTTTCTTGGACAATAGGTAAGAAAATAAAACTAATCTGGTATAACTAGAAACTCTCACCGAGCAATCCTGAAAACTGATACCACTTGATAGAGGCGGTGTCCCAATCTTTAGATGAGATGATAACTATCAATTTGGTGGTGGCGACTTTGACGATCTGACTACAAACGTGCATGACATTGCGCCTTAGCAATTGCTAAACCAACTCTGAGAGGTTACTGACAATGCCAGAAGGACGATCAGCCTCACCACGAAGGTCTATTCCTGCACGCAATCTAAGAACCAACAAGAATATGATAAACCAATCTGAATATTGCGAATATATATGAAGTGTTGATAAAAGTGGGGATCCGAAAGCGGTCTTGGTCTGGTCATTGGACACAAACGAAGTACACGAAGTTGCAATGTCTAACTTTTAACTAAAGAAATCCCCAGGAAAAAGCTACTAGATGGATCTACTTATATAGGAGCCAGGGGTGGTGGCTAAGGAGGTGGGAAGACGTCCCAAGGCTGCCTAAAATTAACCCTAGGTCGTACAAGGCTCATGGGCCCAAGTGGAGGTGATGCAACACCTTTGGACTTGTAGTTTGCCTTGGATTCTGCTGCAGCATCAGATTGTTTCATCGATAACACAACGATCCGGACGAATTTTAGGTTGAATCCAATTGGGTTGGAAAGAGCACGAAACTACTTTCCAACAAAAAAGAATCACCCAATTCGGAGTCCGTATGAAAGATTTCTTCGTGTTTTGAGTCAGGTATGTCTGTGCATTCCGAATCTGAATCCTAACGTGAGAGACTTGGACTCTATCTTCTCTTGGGCCAAAAGTGACATCAGAGGACTTTTTGAACGTCACTTAAACATATCTTTCCCCCTTATCTTCATATGTGTACTGTACAAATGTACCATACACCTGGAATTAGAAATGACACAAAAGTTTGTGAAGTATTTTTGTCCTGGATGACATAAATAAATTATTGCATAGTTTGCATTAGAAATCACCTCACAAATACACATGTATGCAATATTTTTGGTCGTATCCAAGGTTGTCATCTCCACATCATGCTAAATGGGTTGAATTCATTGAGACTTTCACTTATGTCATTAAACACAAGAAGGGTAAAGAAAATGTTATTGTTGATGCAATATCTCATCGCTATACTATGCTTTCACAACTTGACTTCAACATATTTGGTTTGGAGACCATCAAAGATCAATATGTGCATGATGTTGATTTTAAAGATGTAATGCACAATTCTAAAGAAGGAAGAATGTAGAACAAGTTTGTTGTTAATGATGGATTTGTGTTATGTGCTAACAAGCTATGCATTACAGCTAGCTCCGTTCGTGTTTTATTGTTGCAGGAGGCGCATGGAGGAGGATTAATGGGACACTTTGGCGTGAAGAAGACGGAGGACGTACTTGATACACATTTCTTTTGGCCAAAGATGAGACGGGATGTTGAGCATTTTATTGCTCACTGCACTACATGTCAAAAAGCTAAGTCACGACTCAATCCTCATGGTTTATATATGCCTTTGCATGTACCTAGTGTTCCTTGGGAGGATATATCTATGGAATTTATTTTAGGTTTACCTAGAACAGAGAAGGGGAGGGATAGCATATGTGTTGTCGTGGATAGATTCTTAAAAATGGCACACTTTACACCATGTCATAAAAGGGATGATGCTATTAATGTTGTTGATTTGTTCTTTCATTATATTATTCGCTTGCATGGTGTGCCAAATACTATTTTTTCAGATCATGATACTAAATTTCTTAGCCACTTTTGGAGATGTTTATGGGCTAAGTTGGGGACTAAACTTCTTTTTAGTACTACTTGTCACCCCCAAACTAATGGACAAACTGAAGTAGCGCGTGGAGGCCACCGTAGCCGCCCTGGTCTCGACGCAGACTAAGTTGGCCTCCACTCGTGCCGAGGTGCTTCTTCTTCGACAGAGAGTCGACGAAGCTGAGTCCATTGTGCGGCAGAACAGAGAGGAAGTGCTTGAACGACAGACGCTGGAGCACATACACGGCCCCATGCTCCAGGAGCTCCACAACAGGGCCAACACGGCCCTGGGCAATATCTGTGATGCGGACGCCCCGCATCCTCACGTGACCAACTATGCCAGTCATCTCCTCTTCTTCACTGATGTGGTGAGGCACCTGGAGAACCGCTCCGAGAGAGCTTGTCAGTTGTCGAGGAGAGGAGCCGTAGCCTGCTCGGGCATGCATTTTCCCGCGTCTTCAGCCATCTTCAAAACACCGACCCCCACTTTGACTTCGACGTCGTCATCGCCCCGGTGCCCGGAAGCCATCCGAGGCGACTTGGCACGGTGGGTGGAGGACAATGTGGATGCGCTCGTTAGGGCCTTTGCTTCCGACAATGACGGGGTGGTAGTCGTGGCGGATGGTGGCGACGTGGTCAATGGTGGTGATGGTGGCGCCGGTAATGGTGATGCCAGCGCCAGCGCCAGCGGCACCAACGATGCGTGGGGAGGCGACCAGGAGGATGCGGTGAGCGACACGTTTGACTGACCCGTGTTTCTCTGTTGTTTATCCTGCACACAAAAGCTCGGGCGTGGCCCTAGAGGTCGTAAGAGCATTTTGGGAGGGGAAGCCCCTCATGTAAAAAGATTGCAAGCTGTATGCTTTTAAGAATGATGCTGGACATGTGCCTCCATGGTCCTACGGCCCTGCGGCGAGCTTGTTGTCGTAATTTACCTTTAGCCAGGACAAGTCCTTAATAGGCTCAGGAGGTCGTGAGCTTCCGAGGGTCCCCTGAGGGGCCTGTTGTCCAGGTCGTGAAGGCCTCGCGAGTGTCGGTGTCAAAACCGGCGGATCTCGGGTAGGGGTCCCGAACTGTGCATCTAAGGCTAATGGTAACAGGAGGCGGGGGACACGATGTTTACCCAGGTTCGGGCCCTCTCTATGGAGGTAATACCCTACTTCCTGCTTGATTGATCTTGATGATATGAGTATTACAAGAGTTGATCTACCACGAGATCGTAGAGGCTAAACCCTAGAAGCTAGCCTATGATTCTGATTGTTCTCATCCTACGGACTAAACCCTCCGGTTTATATAGACACTAGAGGGGGCTAGGGTTACACAGAGTCGGTTACAGAGAAAGGAATCTACATATCCGAATTGCCAAGCTTGCCTTCCACGCAAAGGAGAGTCCCACCGGGACACGGGACGAACTCTTCAATATTGTATCTTCATAGTCCAACAGTCCGGCATAAGCATATAGTCCGGCTGTCCGAGGACCCCCTAATCCAGGACTCCCTAAGTAGCCCCTGAATAGGCTTCAATGACAATGAGTCCCGCGCGCAGATTGTCTTTGGCATTGCAAGGCGGGTTCCTTCTCCGAATACTCCAAGGTGGATTTTGAACACATGAATCGTGTCCGACTCTGCAAAACAAATCCCACGTACCACTGTATAGAGCACAATATTCCACGAATCTAATCTACTGACAACTTTTACCTAGCGTGACATCACGCCACGTCCCAATTATTATCAAAACCGTTTTCCCAACCTGGCATTGCACGTCCTGCGAGGCGGTTTTATTGGCACATCTTGTTGAAGCAGAGATCGTGTTCCCCTTATCACGGGATTCTTATTAATACGGGTGTGGGTAACCCAACCTTGTCGTTAGTATGACTCCTCGGTTTAGGCAAGTTCCAAACGGCCGCGTGGAGGACGGTTGACATTCACCCTCTTTATAAAGAGGCCAAGACCTGTCCTTTTCTTTCCACGCCTGATACTTCCCTTCGCCTACCTAGAGTTCCAACACCTAAGGTTCAGTCCACGCGCTCCGGACCTTCAATCATGTCCGGATCCAACCCTCAAGGCCAGTGGATGGCCTCTTCTGTCACAGAGGAGGACATCAAGATGCTCAGGGAAGCTACGTATCTGACCGCCAAAATCCTTCATAGGCTTCCTGCCCAAGGGCAGGTTGTTCCTACTCCCAAACCCAACGAGAGTGTCGTATTCATCTCCCACTTCATCCAAGGGCTAGGCTTCGGTCTTCATCCCTTCGTTAGAGGGCTCATGTTCTATTAGGGGCTAGATTTTCATGATCTAGCTCCAGATTCCTTCCTTCACATCTCGTCGATTATCGTCGTGTGTGAGGCCTTCCTCCGCATTACCCCACACTTCGGCTTATGGCTCAAGACCTTCGATGTGAAGCCGAAGATGATCGACCGGCGACACATGGGGTGCGGAGGTGCTATAATAAGCAAAGGTGCCGACGCCTTGTGGCCAAAGGGTTCCTTCCCGGAGATGTCCGACCTATGGCAACGGGAGTGGTTTTATATCACAGCGCCCCGGGGTACAAAGTGGGCAGCCACCCCGGCCTTCCGCTCTGCCCCTCCACCAAAGCTTGCATCATGGGTCAACTAGGGGCTGGACTGGGGACCGGTTAATGGCGTGCTGACACTGCAAAGCCGCATCCGAGATCTCCTCAAGAGGGATATTAGTCTCGTTAAAGTAATTCAGGTAATGTTAGTTCGTCAGGTCCTGCCACGCCAACGTCGATCTCTCCGTATGTGGGAGTTCAACCCGGAAGGACCGCGAACCATTCAACACTTCTTCGGTGTGACGCTCGAAGGGATGTATCGATTATTCTTCGGATCATGAACAAAGTGTCCGGACACAATAGAGGATGCCTGTCTCAACTACAACTGTCCAGATACCCAAGTAAGTAACTCCGCGACCGAACATGCTGTCATTATATTTGTCACAACATTATACTGAAAAACCACCCTTGGCCAAGAATGGATAAGAAAGGCGGAGAGGATCAGGTGTTCGGCCCCTCTTCCCGAAGGCTCGCCGGATCCTGTACTAACCAGGATGCTAGCTCGCGCACCTTATCAAGTGCCATCAGAGGAGGATGAGGGGGGAATAGGGAAGCCAAAAGCGGGCTTCATGCTGGACGTACATTACGCATCCTAACCGGGGGAATTAGTGCCCTCGTGTTGGAGGATGATTGGGGAGGAGAATCTAGAATCCCCTCTCCCCACGGGAAGAAAAGGACTGCCCCTGAAGACTTGGAATCAGAGGTTTCCAAACAAGGGAGGAAACCATCACCAGGGGGCCCTGCCCCGGAGGGCATCCTTACCGCACAGCGCCCACAAGGGGGCCAGCCGTCGACCGAGCCGTAAGTGAACAAAGGCACTTTAGTAAGCATGCCCCGCTCTTTTATTGAGAATAACAACTGAGACATATGTTTTGTAGTCCGGCTCATTGCCCTTCTCCACAATGTTCGTCCTCGGGGGATCTTCTTCCAGAGATGATGGAGAGCGAAACGCCTCCTCCTGCTTCCCCGCCTCATGAGGCAGACGACCCTGAGGTGTCGTCCCGGAGGATCTCTCCCGATCCGCAAAGGCCACAAGGTAACCCTTCGGCCGCCCTAAGTCCGAAGTTCTCGGCTCCTAAGGAGACCAACAGAAAAAGAACCGGGATTGTCCGATGTACAACCGGACACATTGATGGGTCTTCTCCAGCAAGCGGATAGATCATAGGCACATCATACCTTAATGGGTACGGTGGTGGAGAGGATTTCATTCGCAAGAAGCAGGTTGAATGAAGCTTTTACGAGCCTACTAAGAGGCTTTGAGGTACGCAAAGTGATATATGTATTTTTGATTGTACCATACACGCAACGTGTGCTTTGTATAGATAGTAGTCCCTGAGACTCTGGTTGCCGTCTGGATGAGGCGAGCAGAAGATCAGAGTCTCAGGTAATGATAGCACTGTTTTGTTCGCAGGCGGCTGCAGATCTGGTGGCTGACCGGACTGCTGAATTTGCCGAACTAAGGCGGCAACTTGACATGGCGGATGCGGACATCACGCTAGTGAACAAGCGGCTTAACGAGGCATAGAGTATGTATATGATGAGGACATCAATACAATTGTTACAGCCACAGCCCCTGCTGCTATACATACTGGACCAATTACTAGAGCTCGCGCACACCAACTAAATTACCAGGTACTTTCGTTTCTTGGTAATGATTCTAATGTTCATGAGAATATGATGCTGCCTAAATTGGATACATTTGTTTTGCTTACAAATGAAGGGCCTAGCTTGGAGAAGGATGAACATTGGACCAAGAACAAGCATGGAGATGATGGCATGCGCAAGGGGAACAAGAACGGAGTTACAAGTGATGATTTCAGGACTTTGAAGCCACCATAATGGGTGTATGAAGCCTTGGACGAAATATACAAGATGCCACTTCATAAATTTCGTCCCGTGTCTATTCTAGGTGCTACATCACCTTATTATTGGGCCAGGCCCATGTAATTTCGAAATACATAAGTATAGGCTATTTTTAGAGTCCGTATGTGTGGGGAAACAAGAGATAGGGTTGATTTCGGACCCCTCCACCAAGGGCCATGAAATTCCCCCCTCTTCCTCCATATATACAGCCCTTAGGGCATCGTTTAGACTTTGGGCTTTGTTTAGATTAAAAGTTTGCCATAGCTGCAACTTCGCGGACGTCGTTTGTGTTCAACGACCAGATAAAGGCGTCACAGAACCCCACCTTGATCAATAAAGCTTTCATCTTATATTCGCAATATCCAGATTGCAATCTCAGTTTCTTGCTTGTTCTTCGTTTGCTCGCACGAAACAGACCCTCGTGGTCAGGTTGATCGTGCTCCAGCATGGTCAATAACCTCTTGGAGTTGGTTTAGCGATTGCTAAGGCGCGACGTCCTCGCACGTTCGTAGTCGGATCGTCAATGTCGACTTCCACCAAAGCGATATCCATCATCTCATCGAAAGACGGGACACCTTTGCCTCTATCAAATGGTATCAGATTTCCAGGTTGCTTGGTGAGATTTTACAGTTTTTCGTAGTTTAGATCGAGTCTGTACTTCATACCTATAGTCCACGAAAAAGCCAAAAAAAATTAGGGTTAGTTCATCCCATCCGAAACAATCTGAGCCTTTGCATAATCTTTTCTGTATTTGCTTTGTTGAATTTGCGGTTGCATCATCATGTCAAGTGCTGGTCTTAGCGTCTAGTCCTTTAGAGTTTCGTGTTTTGTTCATAGGTGGTCACGTCGTCGCTGCCATATATCACCATCGCATCATCATCGTCGTTGCTGCCATATACCACTACCACATATTGACCGCCAATTCGAGTCCATATACGCCACCACTTATCTGCCGCCATCACACCAATCCGAGTCCACCTGCAACATATATCTGCCACCAGTCCGAGTTCCACCAGATTCATCTCCGCCACCAGTCCGAGTTGCACCAGTTTCATCTCCTCCACCATTCCTATTCTGAGTCCAGTATTTCGTTACTCTGTTTTGGATTTCCAGATCACACAATACTTCGAGTCGTGATAGAGAAGGACTCCCCAACTTCCGTGCTACCCGCAGTAGAGAAATAGTTCCAAACTCAAAAAAAACTAAGTCTGGAAAATTCTGGCTAGGCAGTTTTTAGACCATCTGTAGACTTTTTAAAAAAAATTGTTGCGGAGCAAAAAAAAAAGAGGAAAAAAGTGCAAAAAAAAGGGAAAAAGGAGAAAAAAATTCAAAGTGTGCTCCTCCCTTGTTTACGTGCCGCGCCGTGATTTTGTTGGTGTTCTAGGCTCGCGTCTCTAGCACAGTCTAGCCTAGGACCAGCACAGTACCGTCGTTGAGCGTTTATTCAACTTTGCATCTCTGAATTGATTATTGCTGACCCTTTTTGCTACCATATTATAAGCCTTCCCTACTCCACATACATCTACGTCGTGCGTTTGACTCTCCCTGGTAATCGCTCTATCCAAGCTTTGAGAGTTTTGACTACAACGGTTGCTGATCACCACCTGCTGCGGGGTATGAACTGGTAAGAATTTGAGATTTGCTTGACAGGTTTGTGATACACCACCACCACTTCTTAGTAGTATGTAGGATCATATTCTTGTGTGTTTCTATTTGCTGCTAACCATGGTAGGATCACAAGCCGATGAGACTGACTGGGAGAACCTGACGAACAAACAACTACATGATAAATTTCAGCAAATGATGAGTGGACAGGTGCAAGATGTGCTAAACAGATTTGACGAGGCCATGGAGAAGATAGATGGCATGGAGAAGACGTTCGAAACAAAGCTCGATAACAAGTTTAATGAATTGCTCGCGTGTCTTCCACCACCACCACCCGCTGCAGCTAACGCACCTCTCCAACAACAACAACGACTACCTCCACATCGTGTAACAGCCCTCCGCCGAGCAAGCCTTGTCCCTCTTGTGTTTGGCCAAACTTTTGGTGCTGCTGTTGATTCTTCTGTGGCTCCTGCTGCTGATGCGGAGGAGGATGATTATGTGGGAGATTACGAGGATGAGGTTGATCAAAATCAGAACTACGTGCAACCACCTGCACCACAACCACCAGGTCGTCCACATGCAAATAATCACAATCGTAAGGCTCTCCCTCAGGTACGAGATCATGACCATCTTCCTAAATTGAAATTGAATATTCCACCATTTGAGGGTAGATATGTTCCTGATATATATCTTACTTGGGAGTTAGAAACTGAACAACGATTTACATGTTTACAATATCCCGAGGAGAGACAGGTTGCCGCTGCTGTTTGTGCTTTCACTAGTTTTGCATGTGTACGGTGGTCTGAACATTGTAGATTATATCCTATTCCAACTACTTGGGCTGCTTTGAAAACTGCTATGCGTACTCGTTGGGTTCCACCATATTATCAACGTGAATTGCTTCAAAAATTGCAGCGCTTAAGACAAGGGAAAAATTCTGTAGAAGAATATTATCAGGAATTACAAAGCGGCATGATTAGATGTGGTATTGTTGAGGAGAATGAAGCTATGCTTGCGTTTTGTGGTGGATTAAATAGAGAGATTCAGACCATTCTAGACTATAAGGAGTATACTAAAATCACTCGTTTATTCCATCTTGCTTGTAAAGCTGAACGTGAAGTGCAGGATCGACAAGCATTGGCGCGAACTAACTTTTCTAAAGGCCGATCTTCATCATGGACACCGCGTGCATCTTCTACTTCAACTGCACCAGCACCTCCATCAGGTGCCACCTCCAGCCGTGATACAAGAAAACAGGCCCAACCACCATTATCTACCAAGAGCGCACCTGTCGGGCCTGCACAGAGTTCTTCTTCTTCCATGGCATCAACAGGGCACACAAGTGATATTATTTGTCGTCGTTGTAAGGGAAGAGGTCATTATGCGAGAGAATGCAAATCTCAGCGTGTGATGATTGCTACCGAGGATGGTGGGTATGAGTCCGCTAGTGACTATGATGAGGAGACTTTGGCACTTATTACACGTGAAGAACATGGTGGAGATGATGCTGATCATGAGACGCAATACATGGCTCCTGAAGACGCTGACAGGTATGAATGTTTAGTTGCTCAACGTGTTTTGAGTGTGCAGGTCACACGAGCTGAGCAAAATCAGAGGCACAATTTGTTCCATACCAAGGGAGTTGTGAAGGAACGTTATGTGCACGTCATCATAGACGGAGGGAGCTGCAACAACTTGGCTAGCATGGAGATGGTGGGGAAGCTTTCTCTCACCACAAGACCACATCCACATCCTTACTACATCCAATGGTTCAACAACAGCGGCAAGGTCAAGGTAACACGTACTGTTCGTGTGCATTTTAGTATCTCTACATATGCTGATTATGTTGATTGTGATGTGGTACCTATGCAAGCATGTTCCTTATTACTTGGTAGACAATGGCAATTTGATAAAAATTCTGTACACCATGGTAGAAACAATCAGTATACTCTTGCTCATAAGGATAAAAATATTACTTTGCTTCCTATGACTCCTGATTCTATTTTGAAAGATGATATTAATAGAGCTAATAAAGCAAAACAGGAGAAGAATAAGAGTGAAAATCAGAATGGGGCAAAAGAATTTGAGCAACAAATGAAGCCTAATAATAAACCATCTAGTGTTGCTTTTGAAATTAAATTGAAAAGTGCTTGTTTATTTGCCACCAAATCTGATACTGATGAGCTAGATTTTAGCAAATCTGTTTGCTATGCTTTTGTGTGCAAAGAGGCATTATTTTCATTCGAGGATGTGCCTTCCTCTTTGCCTCCTGTTGTCACTAACATTTTGCAGGAGTTCGCTGACGTCTTTCCACAAGACGTGCCACCGGGATTACCGCCTATTCGAGGGATTGAGCATCAGATTGACTTAATTCCTGGTGCTTCACTGCCAAACCATGCACCATACCGTACCAATCTAGAGGAGACGAAGGAGATTATGCGTCAAGTACAAGAGCTTCTCGACACAGGTTATATACGCGAATCCCTTAGTCCTTGTGCTGTTCCTATTAATCTAGTGCCAAAAAAGGATGGTACATCACGTATGTGTTTTGATTGTAGAGGCATTAATAATATTACTATTCGTTATCGTCATCCTATTCCTAGGCTAGATGATATGCTTGATGAATTGAGTAGCTCTACAATATTCTCCAAAGTTGATTTGCGTAGTGGATACCATCAAATTCGTATGAAATTGGGAGATGAATGGAAAACAGCATTTAAAACTAAGTTTGGATTATATGAGTGGTTAGTCATGCCTTTTGGGTTAACTAATGCACCTAGTCTTTTCATGAGATTAACGAACAAAGTTTTACGTGCTTTCATTGGACGATTTGTGGTAGTTTACTTTGATGACATATTGATTTATAGCAGATCTTTGGAAGAACATTTGGAACATTTACGTGCTGTTTTTATTGCTCTACGTGATGCACGTTTGTTTGGTAACCTTGGGAAGTGCACCTTTGGCACCGACTGAGTATCTTTTCTTGGCTATGTTGTTACTCCAAAGGGAATTGAAGTTGATAAAGCCAAGATTAACGCTATTGAGAGTTGGCCACAGCCCAAAACGGTCACACAAGTGAGGAGTTTTCTTGGCCTCGCTGGATTCTATAGGCGTTTTGTGAGAGATTTCAGCACCATTGCTGCACCTCTCAATGAGCTTATAAAGAAAGATGTGCCTTTTCTTTGGGGTACCGCACAGGAAGAAGCCTTCACGGTATTGAAAGATAAGTAGACACATGCTCCTTTACTCCAACTTCCGAATTTTAATAAGACTTTTGAGCTTGAATGTGATGCTAGTGGAATTGGATTAGGAGGTGTGTTATTACAAGATGGCAAACCTGCTGCATATTTTTCTGAAAAATTGAGTGGGCCTAGTCTGAATTATTCTACTTATGATAAAGAATTATGTGCTCTTGTTCGGACTTTAGAAACATGGCAACATTATTTATGGCCCAAAGAATTTTTTATACATTCTGATCATGAAACTTTGAAACATATTAAAAGTCAAGCTAAACTGAATCGTAGACATGCTAAATGGGTTGAATTCATTGAGACTTTCCCTTATGTCATTAAACACAAGTAGGGAAAAGAAAATGTTATTGCTGATGCATTGTCTCGTCGCTATACTATGCTTTCACAACTTGACTTCAAAATATTTGGTTTGGAGACCATCAAAGATCAATATGTGCATGATGCTGATTTTAAAGATGTAATGCAGAATTGTAAAGAAGGAAGAATGTGGAACAAGTTCATCGTTAACGATGGATTTGTGTTTCGTGCTAACAAGCTATGCATTCTAGCTAGCTTTGTTCGTCTTTTGTTATTGCAGGAGGCGCATGTAGGAGGATTAATGGGACACTTTGGCGTGAAGAAGACGGAGGATGTACTTGCTACACATTTCTTTTGGCCAAAGATGAGACGGGATGTTGAGCGTTTTATTGCTCACTGCACTACATGCCAAAAAGCTAAGTCACGACTCAATCCTCGAACATGGGGAGGGATAGCATATTTGTTGTCGTGGATAGATTCTCGAAAATGGCACACTTTATACCATGTCATAAAAGTAATGATGCTGTTAATGTTGCTGATTTGTTCTTTCGTGAAATTATTCGCTTGCATGGTGTGCCAAATACTATTGTTTCAGATTGTGATACTAAATTTCTTAGCCACTTTTGGAGATGTTTATGGGCTAAGTTGGGGACTAAAGCGCTTTTAGTACTACTTGTCACCCCAAACCGATGGACAAACTGAAGTAGTCAATAGAACATTGTCTACTATGCTTAGGGCTGTTTTGAAGAATAATAAGAAAATGTGGGAGGAATGCTTGCCTCATATTGAATTTGCTTATAATCGTTCATTACATTCTACTACTAAGATGTGCCCTTTTGAAGTTGTGTATGGTTTCCTACCTCGTGCACCTATTGATTTGTTGCCTCTTCCATCTTTGGAGAAGGTTAATTTTGATGCTAAACAACGTGCTGAATTGATTTTAAAAATGCATGAGTTAACTAAGGAAAACATTGAGCGTATGAATGCTAAATATAAACTTCTTTGGAGATAAGGGTAGAAAACATGTTGTGTTTGCACCTGGAGATCTTGTTTGGTTACATTTGCGTAAGGATAGATTTCCTGATTTGCACAAATCAAAGCTAATGCCATGTGCTGATGGTCCCTTTAAGGTGTTGGAGAAAATAAATGATAATGCATATAAACTTGAGCTGCCTGCAGATTTTGGGGTTAGTCCCACTTTTAACATTGCAGATTTGAAGCCTTATTTGGGTGAGGAAGATGGACTTCCGTCGAGGACGACTTCATTTGAAGAAGGGGAGGATGATGAGGACATCAATACAATTGTTACACCCACAGCCCCTGCTGCTATACATACTGGACCAATTACTAGAGCTCGCGCACGCCAACTAAATTACAAGGTACTTTCGTTTCTTGGTAATGATTCTAATGTTCATGAGAATATGATGCTGCCTAAATTGGATACATTTGTTTTGCTTACAAATGAAGGGCCTAGCTTGGAGAAGGATGAACATTGGAGCAAGAACAAGCATGGAGATGATGGCATGCGCAAGGGGAACAAGAACGGAGTTACAAGTGATGATTTCAGGACTATGAAGCCACCATAATGGGTGCATGAAGCCTTGGACGAAATATACAAGATTCCACTTCATAAATTTCGTCCCCGAGTCTTTTCTAGGTGCTGCATCACCTTATTATTGGTCCAGGCCCATGGAATTTCGAAATACATAAGTATAGGCTATTTTTAGAGTCTGTATGTGTGGGGAAACAAGAGATAGGGTTGATTTCGGACCCCTCCACCAAGGGCCACGAAATCCGCCCCTCTTCCTCCATATATACAGCCCTTAGGGCAGAGTTTAGACTTTGGGGTTTTGTTTAGATTAAAAGTTCGCCATAGCTGCAACTTCGCGGACTTCGTTTGTGTTCAGCGACCAGACAAAGGCGTCACAGAACCCCACCTTGATCAATAAAGCTTTCATCTTATATTCGCAATATCCAGATTGCAATCTCAGTTTCTTGCTTGTTCTTCGTTTGCTCGCAGGAAACAGACCCTCGTGGTCAGGTTGATCATGCTCCGGCATGGTCAATAACCTCTCGGAGTTGGTTTCGCGATTGCTAAGGCGCGACGTCCTCGCACGTTCGTAGTCGGATCGTCAAAGTCAACTTCCACCAAAGCGATATCCATCATCTCATCGAAAGACGGGACACCTTTGCCTCTATCAGTATATTTGGGTGGTCAGGAAATATTAATAAGAGCATGATGCTAGTATTTATAATATGCTTTCACTGCAGATGGAACTGCCGCCGTGGAAACCCTTCGTGCAGAACTTGCCCGGGCCAAGGAGCAAGCCAGGAGAAGTGATGCGGCTTCCCTAAAGGCAGTCGAAGAATTAAAAGCCGAACAGGCTGCTCATCGTCAGAGCGAAGATAAAATAGCAAACATGGCTCTTGAGCTGCAAAATGCTGCCAGCCGATATGAGCTTCTTGAAAGGGAAAACCAAACGAAAACAGATGACCTAAAGAAGGCCCTGCAAGCAGCAAAGGAAACTCGCTCTCAAATCAGAGCGGCGCGGGAGGAGCTGCGGCAAGCCGGTGATATCGCGGCTGGGAAGCCCTTTTTATTGCGAACAAAGTTTGGCGATCCGAAGTATGCCCCTCTTTATCAATTCTGGAGTTCTGCAGATGCATACTTGGATTTAGCAAAGAGTGCTGCTGATGCGACTGAGTATTTCAAAGATTGAGAAGATCATGGGGTGGAAAGATTTTTCTGGTCGCAGTTGAGTAATCCAGGGCGTCTGCTGCTGTTGAATGAGCAAATGGCCGACTGGCCGAGCTCCATAGGTTGTCCGGGCTTGGCATGAAGGTTGTCGTGGATCATTTGTGGCCGGAGGAACCAAGTCCGAATAGTTATTTTGGTTTGGTGCAACAATTTATTCGTGTTGTGCCGCATATCCACGCTGTCAAGAGGTCGGCGTGCATAGAGGGTGCGCGGATGGCTCTTGCCCGTGTTAAGACGTATTGGGCGAAGATGGAGGCCACCGATATCGCAACCAGGGGTCTGCCCGGAGGCCAGGACTCGCCCGAGCACTATTTTGAAGAAGACTTAGAAGGTGCCCGTTTAATAGAGGCTCAGTGCTCAAAGAATACCATGTTCCCGTGACATGTATCTTGATTATAAAAACAATGCTTTTTGATAATAAACGCTATATTTATACTTTTGCCCGTAAAGTATTGTAGTGCCTGCTGTGCAGCCGCTTATGTATATATATGTATATAACCTGAAAGTTTACAGTCGTCGGCTTCAGCCCCCTCGCATATAATGCGGGGGTGTTCGGCAAAGCGCGTAGCCACACTTGATCCAACATGTTGGTCCATTAAGGAGGTGGTAGCGAGGCAAACGAGGCAATCGGACTATATAGCTTCAACACTTTCACTTAGCCATAGGAGTTTGACGGTGGGGCTGCTATGTAGCCCCTGGTATGTCAGCATTTATCCAAATACGGTGCGTGTACATATGTGATCGGGAAACCGGTCCTTTGTTAATGCGGAGGAATCACGAAGATTCTGTTGAGTCATCAAGTGGTTGACCAGTCTCTCGCTTTATCATGATAGTCAATTTTCAGCTTTCTCTACTGAGGTGCTCATCCAGATGAACCAGGGCAAAATCGCAGTAGTTCTCCTGGTGCCACCTTAGCCGATAGAGCGGAACGTAAGGTAGCAAAACACGGGAGCCGGGCAAACCCAACTATTGACCAAAGACATGATTCAGAGCTGATGCATATAAGGCCAAACTCACGACGCCGAACACTCCCGAAGGTATTCGAACTTTACAACATATACTGGGCTGAGTACCACCCTCGATAATGAGCCCTGAATTTCTAGGTTGCATTAATCTGGCGTGACGAAAGAGCGGCTGTGGTGAGAGCATAGATCCCAAAAACACATTGGTTGCTGCCCTTGTTACGTCTATTTTAGATCGGCGAATAATAAGCTTGCCGATAACACCGGCATCCCTCTTGGTCGTTTAAGTACCAGGAGGGTGTGAGCCAATGAGAGACAATAAAAAGGTTTACACAGGGTCTTAATCTAAAAAGAATCCTTGGAACAGGGCCCTGCTGCATGTCTGCGCCTTTGTCTCCATTGTACCATATCCTAGAAGGGTATAGCACGATGGTCATCTATAAAAAGAAAGAAAAAACCCAGGTGAAACAATCTGGTGTGACCGTGCGAAAAGTTGATTATTCAGCCGAACTATGGACCCTTTGCATGCGGGTAGCCCCTAGCACCACTTGCGGGGCCTAGCCATTAATCAAGCTCAGGTTTATCTGGGCTGTTTACAACTAGTGATGCACCGGACACGTCTAGTCGTGTCCGTGGACCGGGCATCTTAAGTTTAAGGTTAGCATAATGCGGTACTACATTGAAACGTGCGAAGGCCATTCTTCTGAGTAGTGCATGATAGCCACTTCGGAATGGAGCGATGTCGAATATTTGTTCTTCGCTTCAGAAGTTGTCGGGAGAACCGAATACAACCTCTAATGTTAGAAAGCCCGTGCAGCGGGCCTCCACGCCTGGTATTACTCCTTTAAAGGTAGTATTGCTTTGGGTGATTCTTGCGGGGCTATCCCCAACCTGCGGACAGTGTCCTGATATATCAGATTAAGACTACTGCCGCCGTCCATGAGGACTCGGGTGAGATGGTATCCGTCAATTATTGGGTCGAGCACCAAGGCGGCCGAACCTCCATGCCGGATACTAGTTGGATGATCCCTGTGACCGAAAGTGATCGAGCAGGCTGACCATGGGTTGAATTTGGGGGCGACGGGCTCTACAGCATATACATCTCGGAGTGTGCGTTTGTGCTTCCTCTTTGGTATGTAGGTTGCGTAAATCATGTTCACTGTTTTGACCTCTGGTGGAAATTTTTTCTGTCCCCCACTGTTCGGCTGGCGAGGTTCGTCCTCGACTGCACTTGGCGGCTCCCTCCCCTTGTTTTCGGCGTTTAGCTTGCCGGCCTGCTTAAAGACCCAGCATTCTCTATTGGTGTGATTTGCGGGTTTCTCGGGGGTGCCATGAATCTGACAGGATCTGTGTAGAATTTTATTTAGGTTGGATGGTCCATCTCTGCTGCCTTTAAATGGCTTTTTCCTTGACCGGGTCGAGAGCCCCTGAATCCGGCATTTACCATTGTGTTGTCTGGGTTGTCTTCATTATTTTGACGCTTGTTTTTATTGTGTCGTGGCTTCCCATTGCCATCCCTGATTTCGGATGTGCCTGGGTCGCTGGTGCCGCTACGGGCCAACCAACTGTCCTCTCCCACGCAAAAGTGGGTCATAAGAGTTGTTAAGGCTGCCATTGTCCTCGGCTCTTCCTGGCCGAGGTGTCTGGCAAGCCATTCATCCCGGACGCTGTGTTTAAAAGCTGCTAGGGCTTCAGCATCCGAATAGTCGACGATTTGGTTCTTCTTGGTGAGAAATCTGTACCAAAGCTGACGGGCAGATTCTCCGGGTTGTTGGATTATGTGACTTAGATCGTGTGCATCCGGACGTCAGACATAGGTCCCTTGAATGTTAGCCCTAAAAGCATCCTCGAGTTCCTCCCAACTTCCAATTGAATTTTCGGGGAGGCTTTTCAACCAGTGCCGAGCTAGTCCTTTCAACTTGAGGGGCAGGCATTTGAGGGCGTGGATATCGTCTCCGCGAGCCATATGGTTGTGAAGAATAAAGTCTCAATCCACACTGCAGGGTCTGTCGTTCCGTCGTATGCCTCGATGTTTACGGGTTCACCATCCCTGTCCTTCGCAAACCCCGTGACTCTGAGGTGCCGGACTCCTCTCCGGACTCCGAACCTCCCGCGCCTCTGCCAATCAAATCCGATTGGGCGCCAGTTATGGAGTTCACTGCCGCGGACATCTTTCAGCACTCGCCCTTTGGCAACATCCTGAATTCACTAAAGTCTCTCTCTTTATCAGGAGAGCTCTGGCCGGACTATGGTCAGGAAGGTGGGGATGCGGACGACGAAGAAATTCAATGCCCACACACCACCCACTTTGTAGCCACTGTCGATGATTTAACCGACATGCTCGACTTCGACTCCGAAGACATCGACGGTATGGACGACGATGCAGGAGACAACCAAGAACCAGCACCTACAGGGCAATGGAAGGCCACCTTGTCATACGACATATACATGGTGGAAATTCCAAAAGATGGGAATGGCAATGGAATAGCGGAGGATGACCCCTCCATGAAACAGCACAAGCGCCGGCGTCAGCAAAAACGGTGATTCCGGCACGGAAGATAATAACACCCTAGACAGTGCCGAAGACAACCCCCTCAAGCAGGATTCAGCACAGGAGGAGGGAGAAGCCAGCCCTCATGATAGAGAGGCAGACAAAGAGGTAGAGGACAATAATTATATGCCTCCCTCCGAAGATGAAGCAAGCCTCGACGACGACGAATTTGTCGTGCCCGAGGATCCCGTCGAACAAGAGCGTTTCAAGCGCAGGCTTATGGCCATGGCAAGAAGCCTCAAGAAAATGCAGCAGCAGCTTAGAGCAGACTAAGACTTGCTAACTGACAGATGGACCGAAGTCCTTGCAGCCGAAGAGTACAAAATCGATCGCCCCTCCAAGAGCTACCCAAAACGCAGGCTGCTACCCCAATTAGAGGAGGAAGCACCCGAACCTACATCACCAGCGCATGACGAGGCCGACCGGCCACCTCGTGGCCGCGATAGAGAGTCCTCTAGGCCCTCCGCTAAAGCCGCACCCCGGCGTCGCTCGAAAAGTACAAAGCCACGGGGGAATGCGCCAGACTTGTGAGACATACTGGAGGACAAGGCAAGACAAAAAAGATCGATCTACGGATCGCGTGGGCGCCCCACGATATGTGATGACAACCGTCATGCCGGATATAGCAATTCTGGCCGGGCCGAATACAGTAGACAAATCTCATTTGAGCTGCGTCGTGATATAGCCCAATACAGAGGCGCTACACACCCACTATGCTTCACAGACGAAGTAATGGATCATCAAATCCCCGAGGGTTTCAAACCCGTAAACAGTGAATCATACGACGGCACAACAGATCCTGCGGTTTGGATCGAGGACTATCTCCTTCACATCCACATGGCCCGCGGTGATGATCTACACGCCATCAAATACCTCCCACTCAAGCTTAAAGGACCAGCTCGGCATTGGCTCAACAGCTTGCTAGCATAATCAATTGGTTGTTGGGAAGACCTAGAAGCTGCATTCCTTGATAACTTCCAGGGCACATATGTGCGACCACCAGACGCTGATGACCTAAGCCACATAATTCAGCAGCTAGATGAATCGGTCAGACAATTCTGGACACGGTTCTTAACCAAGAAAAAACAAATAGTTGATTGTCCGGATGTAGAGGCCCTTGCAGCCTTCAAACATAACATCCGCGACGTGTGGCTTGCCCGGCACCTAGGACAGGAAAAGCCGAAATCCATGGCAGCCCTCACATCACTCATGACCCGCTTCTGCACGGGAGAGGACAGCTGGCTAGCTCGCAGTAACAACCTAACCAAAAACCCTAGTAGTTCGGATACCAAGGACAGCAATGGTAGGTCGCGTCGCAATAAGCACAAGCGCCGCATCAACGGCGACAATACTAAAGATACGGCAGTCAATGCCGGATTCAGAGGCTCTAAACCCGGTCAGCGGAAAAAGCCATTCAAAAGAAATACTCAGGGCCCGTCCAATTTGGACTGAATACTCGATCGCTCGTGCTAGATACATGGCACCCCCGAAAAACCAGCCAACCACACCTACAGGGATTGTTGGGTGTTCAAGCAGGCAGGCAAGATAAATGCCGAAAACAAAGACAAGGGGCTGCATAGCGATGAGGAGGAGGAGCCCCGGCCGCCGAACAATACAGGACAAAAGGGTTTTCCCCCACAAGTGCGGACGGTGAACATGATATACGCAACCCACATACCCAAAAGGGAGCGGAATCATGCACTGAGGGATGTATACGCGATGGAGCCAGTCGCCCCAAAGTTCAACCCATGGTCCTCCTGCCCAATCACTTTTGATCGAAGGGACCACCCCAATAGCATCCACCACGGCGGATTCGCCGCATTGGTTCTTGATCCAATCATTGACGGATTTCACCTCACTAGAGTCCTGATAGACGGCGGCAGCAGCCTGAACCTGCTTTACCAGGATATAGTGCGCAAAATGGGCATAGACCCCTCAAGGATCAAACCTACAAAAACGACCTTTAAAGGCGTCATACCAGGTGTAGAGGCCAAGCTATGCAGCTCGATTACACTTGAAGTGGTCTTGGATCCTGGATAACTTCCGGAGCGAGAATTAATCTTCGACATAGTCCCATTTCGCAGCAGCTATCACGCACTGCTCGGACGAACCGCATTTGCAAAGTTCAATGCGGTGTCGCACTACGCATACCTCAAGCTCAAAATGCCAGGCCCCCGAAGAGTAATCACGGTCAACGGAAACACTGAACGCTCTCTCCGAACGGAGGAGCATACGGCGGCCCTCACAGCGGAAGTACAAAGCAGCCTCTTAAGGCAATTCTCGAGTCCGACTACTAAACATCCGGACACCGTCAAGCGTGCCCGGAGTAACCTACAACAAGACCGCTTGGCACATTCCGAGCACGCGTAGCAATGCGGCCCCAACCCCAGCCCTCGCGAAATCGCGAGATCAGTACCATGCGTACATAACTACGCTCTGGAGATACCATGGGCATAGGGATAGGGGCACGACCACGGCATGCCCGGAGAGCGGCTCAACCGCACCAGGGGCTCCCAATTGTGTCATTCTCTTTTTTCTTATTCTCGCATTACTCCGCTTAGAAGCCCCGTCCGCAAGAGAATTGCCGAACTCACGATGCAACAGCCGAGGAAGCGAGAAAAGCTACGTCGAGTGTCCGGTGGTCTCTATTACGAGCAGTACACCTGTTTTACATACCATCCCGCAGCCTACCCCTGGAGGGGGACATGTTAAATAGTCCCATCCCTTGCTTATCGCACTATTTGTATCATTCTGCTTTCATTGCAGTATTTTTTGAATAAAGAACGCATTGCTTTTTGCCTATTATTGCATTCCTTTTTCTATCTATACTAGTTAAATGCCCGTGCGTTGCTACGGGGCAACATACTTTTGTATAGATATTGATAGAAAAATGTCATTGTAATTCACGAGCATGTGCTTATGAATGCATCAGGATAAATATCACCTTAAAAATGCTACCGTTATATGGGCAGTCACCTCAGTCAAGATTCTTTCCTTGCCGACCACATAAACATAATGCACTTATAATTCACATAAAAATTGCATCTGTTCAGAAAAAATCATCATATAGTATTTCGTCACATAAAGATTCCTTTTCAACTTGAAATATGCCTTTTTTCCGTGGGTAAACTTGAAAGCAAAAGCAGAGGTAACTATCACTTATTAAGCCATACGTTCCTTAGCGACCTTCTTGGCTATTACACAATTGCTTCTAGCGAACAAATTGCAAATATAAGAATACTACAAAATAATAATCACAATGCACTTATGTTCTCGGAGCACACCAAGCCACTTTTACCCCTTTTCTACAAGTTGGAGGATGTGATGCCACCGTCACATCCATATCTTCTAGCCACAGCCCCACCACTCCCGTCTTCGTCCCACGTACCTCCTCTCACTGCATCCATTTTTATCCTCATGTTGAAATTCTCAGTACCAAGCACCAGCTAGCTGGATAACATCAGTGTCGGTTTCTCTTGTCCAAACAGCACAATGATATTAAGATTTTTGAATTAAAAGTAAAGAACCAAAATAAATGGCCATTTGGGCTAGCCTAAAATGATGGAAGATTTTTAAAAGTGTAATTTCGAATATATTACCTACTAATGTGAAAGTATCAAGCATGGTTTGAGCAAAAATCCATATGAACATGCCTGCAAGTTCCAACATTTTTTAGATGAAAAATTCCAACATTTTTAGAATCAAATTCAAGACCTTTCAATTAGGAAGCATCCACAATATAAACCAGGTGATTTACTCACAGACATCTCTATAATATCTTAAAGGCATAAGGCTAGCTAAGTGGACTATCGTCTATAGCAAAAATAAGAATAAATACATAACCTGCCAAAGTTAAGTGCCTCCAGGAGTAACACTATAATGCCAGATACTTTCCAACATGTGCCACTGAAAACATGTTGAATGATCAGGAGCTTGGTTACAACTGTGCAATTTATATCCTAAAATGATTAGGCGGGCATTGTTGGTTGAATGATCAGGAGCTCGGTCATAATGCCATGTCCAATATCATGTGGTCGGAAGTAGAAAACATAATTGGATTAGTTATTCATCAAACAAATAGGCGTAAAAACAAAGGTAATAAATTATTTGTAGAAGCATAACACATGAAAAGAGTTATGTACATACTCGTTTCATATATGGTTCCTTAAGTAAACAAAAGAAGTTGTCTACATGACAAATCAAGTAGAGAGAAGAGGAGAAAGCATATGACAAAGAACAATTCCAAGATTACTCAAATCTCGTTTAATTCCACTTTCCGCCTAAATATTAATAGAACAACAATGTAGTCATGCAGAAAAATAAGAGATAACCAAATTGGACATACGAACCGTAGCACTTACAATTGGTGTTCCGTATCAAAACATTTGTTAGCCCTTATGCATGGAGAACCTGCAAGTCAAGGAATGATTATTTCATTTTTTGTTGTACTGGAAGTTTTTTCCATTAGAACCAAATAAAGACCAAGCAAAGGAGATACAATAAGTACTAGTGTAAGATGAGCTGGCTGTCTATTTTGTACTCAAGAGGCTCCTGTAGTTTTGCAACACCTACTATGTCGTGAACTTGAACAATTGAACATGCAGACACATGCCTTTGGTTTCAGTCCGAAAGGTAATGCTTGGGCCCGCATTAAAGGCTAAACTGTAGAATTTTGTTTACTGGGAGTCAGCTGCCACTTTCCCTTTGAATTTGTTGCCTTAGATCGTTCCTACTCCTGATGCATAGCCTCTAATGAGGTTCCTATCAGGGTGACTTCAAGCCTCATTGGAGACTTATGGTCGCGCAACCCATCTCCATCACCATTGCTTTGCACCTGTATGATGGGACGCCCCTGTACAACATGCTTGCATTTACCGTCGCCACCTCCACTGTTCCGGCTGCAGCTTCGATGGATTTGTACACCAACGACATATTAAATAGTCAGACATTGTTGAAGGAATTTCTTTGTTGTGTTCTTCTGCGCAATGTCATATAAACACTACGCTGCAAACAATAACCATGCTTGCAAGGTACGACAAATCGCATTTTTATGGCTAGAAGCAGAAACATAAAATATGTCACCTTTCACCAACCGTACATATGATAGCTTTTAATAATTTAGAAATATACTCTGGCCCAAGATTTTGAACAAGTATGAAATTAACGTTTGATGCAAGATAATGGTGATCAAGGAACTTACCAGTCAGGCTGCTGCAATCTAGCAGAGGACGATGAGATGGAAGGACGCATCCGCCGCTCCCATCTACACAGGCTGCGATCTTCTTTCGCTGGAGGTCGCCTTTGGCGGGGACCCGGGAAAGTTCGCGTGGACGATGATGACGACGGGGCAGTCGGCGGGATGCAGTGGTCGAGGTGGAGCTATCCACCGTTGCCTATGGTCGTGTAGCCGAGCCGCTGTACGCACGTTCCCGCCGCCTTGGTGAGGGCGCCGTTGTGCGGTGCCGCTCCCGGTCCTTCGTGGAAGCCGACTTGGAGATGGAGCACGGAGGCGAAGCAGGGGTCTATGGCGAGAAAAAGAGACCGTGCGAGAGGGCGGTCGGACCTCATCGCCTTGGCCAAGTTGAGCGGCGAAGAGGAGGCCGGCGGCGGCGATTTTTCTCAGGAGAGAGACACGGGATTGGTGGCGAGGGGTTCGCGTTAGCGGAAGATGGGGACGTGGGAGCTGAGGCTTGCGTACGTGGGCTTTTTTTTTCCTTTTTCTCCTTCTGTATCGAGCAACGAGGGATGCAGTTTTTTTTTACTCTGTGCGTGCCTGCGAAGGGGAGGGTGGGGAGCGAGGTCGAACCATCACGACGTTCGATCCCCCTTTAATAGTAGAGATATGTTCACTTATGACATGTTGCATCCGTATGCTTTGGTACGGCGAAATACACCAGGGGCTTAAGTACCCCAAAATATGGTGTGATAAGTCCGAACACTTTAACAAGTGCGGCACCCCGAACTTATAGCATTATATGCATTGGCTCCGAATCATGTCTTGGGTCAATAGTTGGGTTTGCCCGGCCCCATGTTTTGGTACCTTACGTTCCGTTATATCGGCTAAGGTAGAGCTAGGGGAACCACTGCGATTGTGCCCCGGTTGAGCTGGGTAGAGCACCTTAGTGGAGAAAGCTAAAACTGACCGTCATGATAGGGCGAGAGCCGGTCACTGTTCGAGAGGTTTTTCGAGTCCCTAAAGACTTATGCCGCTTAGAGTGAGGAGTCGGCTTTGTCCGGCCCAGGCGTGGATAGCGCCCCGAATTCGGTCTTCCGAACACTAGAGGCTTCGCCGAAATTTAAAATTATAGAATTCTATGGCTAAGTGGGAGTGTTCAAGCATTATAGTCCGGTTGCCTTGTTCGTTGTGTTGAGCGCCTCCCTCGAAGGACCTAAGAATGGGAACAAGAGCGCTCAAGTTTATCCCGAACACCCCAAAGACTGTGGCATGGGGGCTGAAGCCAACGACTTGCCATCTCTCAAATTTGATAAACGGCCGCATAGAAGGTAATATTTTAAATTAACAAGCGTTGCTTAGCGCATATGAACAAAGTTTTCAGTGTACAGGATAACAAATGCGAGTCTACTCAAAAATTACATCTTTGGAGCACTCGCCCGCTATAAGGCGGGCACCCTTCAGGACACCCTTATAGTACATCTCGGGCGTGCGATAGTCCTTGCCTGACGGTGGTGCGTCCGTCACAAGCTTCTCGGCGTCCATCTTGCCCCAGTGCACTTTAGTGCGGGCAAGGGCCCGACGGGCACCTTCAATGCAGACGGAACGCTTGATGACTTCAATCCATGGACAGGCCCACCAGCCGCCGCACTGCATCAAGTAGCTCCTGGCATGGCTTCCTTAGGCCACAGCCGAACTATGAGGCCCTTCATGGCATGTTTGGCCACCTTGTGGAGCTCAACCAGCTGCTTCAGCTGGTCGCTCAGGGGCACCGGATGTCTGGCCTCAACATATTGAGACCAGAACACCTTTTCCGTCGAGCTCCCCTCCTCGGCTCGTTAGAACGCGGCAGCATTGGACAGACTACGGGGCGGATCTTTGAACGCTCCTGGAGAGCTCCCAATTCGAGTAAGTAACAGATAATTCACTTTTACATGCTTGCTTTGCATGAAGAATGCCTTACCCGCCGCTATCTTTTTTATCGCCTCAATCTCCTGGAGGGCCTTCTAGGCTTCGGCCTTAGCGGCTTTGGCACTCTCAAGAGCCAAGGCGAACTCGGACTCTCGAGTCTTCGAGTCACGCTCCAAACTCTCGTGTTTTTCCACGAAATCCTGGAGCTCTTGCCGCACCTCTGCCACCCGCGCCTCCTGCTTCTCTCGCTCGGTGCGCTCCGCGGCCGCACTTTTTTCGGCCTTGGACAGCGCCTCTTTCAGGGTCGCCACCTCGTTCGTGGCCCCTGCAATACTCATGTTATTCCTGTCATTTTTTGCAACCAAATCCTTTCTATAAGGTATTACTTTAATAAGGTAGTACTTACCTTCCTTGTCCTCGAGCTGCTTCTTGGCACGGCCGAGCTCGTTCTCGGACCACTCGAGGCTTTGCTTCAATACGTTGACCTCCGCAGTCAGTGCGGCAGAGGTCAGCAGCGTAGCCTGCATTCCCATATTGACATTCTTATGTTTGACTCCTGCGTATATCTTTTTAGATCCTAAGTTCAGCTTTTCTTTCCGAACACCAAACTGAGCATCAGGGGCTACTGAGGGAGTCCTGGACTAGGGGGTGTCCGGACAGCCGGACTATCAATATCCGCCGGACTCCCAGACTACGAAGATAGAAGATTGAAGACTCCGGCTCGCGTCCGGAAGGTACTTTCCTTGGCGTGGAAGGCAAGCTTGGCAATACGGATATGTAGATCTCCTACCATTGTAACCGACTCTGTGTAACCCTAGCCTCTCCGGTGTCTATATAAACCGGAGGGCCTTAGTCCATAGGACGAACATTACATCTCAACAATCATACCATAGGCTAGCTTCTAGGGTTTAGCCTCCTTGATCTCGTGGTAGATCTACTCTTGTACTACCCATATCATCAATATTAATCAAGCAGGACATAGGGTTTTACCTCCATCGAGAGGGCCCAACCTGGGTAAAACACCGTGTCCTCGCCTCTTGTTACCATCCGCCTAGACGCACAGTTCGGGACCCCCTACCCGAGATCCGCCGGTTTTGACACCGACATTGGTGCTTTCATTGAGAGTTCCTCTGTGTCGTCACCAATAGAGCGGATGCCTTTACCCGTCTTCAAAGACGGTGTTTTCGCCGGAGGGGCCTTGGCCGCCGGTCAGACAATCCGGCTTGGTGGCTTTCTTATGACCGCCTGTCCGGCTGCCGCTTCGGCAATGACTTCTCAAGTCGTTGGAAGCAATCTTTGCGTCAGCCCTAAAGCTGCCGAACAGTTAGATCCAATTGAGCTCTCGTCTGTTAACGAGCTCTTGGATCGCATCGCCGCCTCGAGTCGCGACGGACTACAATCAGATCGGGCTTAAAACCGATCCGAGAGATTAACTCTCCCGTGCTACCCACCACGTCGAGGTGGTAGAGGAACAACTTCGGCAATTCTTTGCGGTGTTGAAAACAATCCGTGTCCGATTCGAACCTCTACGCTGGATTCCCGCGGAGGGACGGACTTTGATCGAGCATTGAACCTAAAATCATGCGTCGCGCCCGGACTCACTGGGCTGTCTCCGGCAAATCAAGCTTCAAATTCGAAGTCCTCGGCCTTTGAGCCCAAAGATGGGCAGGGATCCGGATTTTATTCCACCCACCCGCCCGGACATATGCGACCTATCTCTAATTCGCAAGAGCCTTGAAACAAGACATCATTATTGGGCGATTCCTCCTGGTTATGGACAGGATAAAGGACTGCCGAGAGGAAAACGCAATCTCAATCTTACGCAATAATCGCACGGACAAGGGAATTTCGAACGCCATTGATCATCGCAAGATTACGCGTTTTACCGATCTGGCGCCCATAGTACGAAAGTCTCAGGCGGTGGAGAGTTTCCGGAAAACTGAAAATCAATTTTGGGATAATCCGGCCCCAAACCCAATCCATGTAAAAGGGCGCCTTACAATCAAGCCCCAGATGCAAAAACAAAAAAGCAAAAACCCAGCAAGGGAAACGGAACCGTACTGGAGGGATGGCTCAATGGACCCTGTAAACTTCATAATGCAGAGGGAGCTGTCCCAACACATAGCCTTCGAGCATGTTAGATATTACGGCAGGTGGCCAAAAGTGGCGAAGAGCTTCTAGCTCCGGGCAACCAATCCAACAATACCAGCACGGTATCAACAGTCTTCGAGACTTTCGCATCAAATAATATGCGAAAACGAACAATCCGCGAACTCGCCGAAGTCTACCAAGTAGCAACAGCAAATCCTTGGAGTGACACAGCTATTACCTTCAGCGCCAGCGACGAGCCCACATCTCGAACTACCAAAGCCCCAGCCGCACTGGTACTTAGTCCCATAGTGGACGGCTTTTGACTGACAAAAGTCCTCATGGACGGCGGCAGCGGACTAAACCTCATTTACGAGGAAAATCTGCGGAAAATGGAAATCGATTGGAGCCGTATTGAGCGAAGCAGCACAACCTTCAGAGGAATAATCCCTAGCCGGGAAGCGCGCTGCACCGGCAAAATCACACTCGATGTGGTGTTTGGCTCTCCGGACAATTACAGATCCGAAGAAGCCACGTTCCAGGTGGCCCCGTTCAGCAGCGGCTATCACGCCATATTAGGACGAGAGGCATTCACAATTTTTCAAGCAATACCTCATTACGGGTACATGAAGCTCAAAATGCCTGGGCCTAGCGGAATAATCACTCTCGTCAGTGATCCGGATATAGCACTCCGCGCCGAAAACAAGACAGCCGCACTAGCCCTCGAGGCACTATCCGAAGCCTTAGTGGCAGAGGAACTCACACACAAGCGCTCTCACGGTAAACAAGGACGATGTGATACTTGATAAAAGATCCAAGTCCACCTCCTTCAAACCAGCGAGCGAGATAATAAAATTTCAGGTCCACCTAACGGACCCAACAAAGACGGCTTCCATCGGGCACAGTTGAACCCGAAGTTGACGCCAAGATCTTAATTCCTTCGGAAAATTGGGACATCTTCGCTTTGGCATCCTTCGGACATGCCGGAATCCTCGCAGTTGGCAAAACATAGCCTAAACATCCTAAATGGATTTAAGCCAGTCAAACAGGCTCTTCGACGATTTTCCGAGCCCAAAAGACAGGCAATGGGAGAAGAGCTAGCCAAGTTATTGGAAGCCGGATTCATTAGAGATAGCAAACATCCGGACTGGCTAGCAAATTTGGTGATGGTACCAAAGAAGGACAAATCTGGCGCCTGCGGTCGACTTCAAAGACCTCAATAAGGCTTGCCCAAAGGATCCTTTCCCCTCCCGCATCGATCAAATTATCGATGCCACAAAGGAGGACACGATTCGTTGTGCTTCCCGGATGCATACTCGCTATCATCAAATCAAGATGGCGGAAGCGAATCAAGCCGCAACGGCATTCATCAATCCATACGGACCATTACGCTTCAACACGATGCCCTTCGGACTTAAAAACGCGCCGGCGCAACATATCAGCGCATGATTCAAACATGTCTGGCCACCCATATAGGCAAAACAGTCGAGGCATACGTAGACGACGTAGTCGTCAAAACAAAACACATCGAAACTTTAGTAGACGATTTGAGGCTCACACTCGACAACCTTAGAGCATATGACATCAAGCTGAATCCGGAAAAATGCGTTTTTGGTGTACCAGCCGAAAGTCTCTTGGGCTTCATCAGATCCGTAGAGGAATTGAAGCAAATCCGCCAAAATCCGGGCTCACACACGCTTGGATATCCCAAAGGACCTCAAGCAAATACAAAAATTAACAGGATGCGTGGCAGCTCTAAGCCGTTTTATCTCCCATTTAGGAGAGAAGGCGTTGCCCCTTTATCGCCTCCTAAGGCGCACCGAACACTTCGAGTGGACGGATGCCGCCACTGCCGGACTCGAAGAAATAAAGGCCATATTGGCGACAAATCCGGTCCTGGCTGCGCCCACTCTGGGCGAACCAATGTTGTTATATATCGCTGCAACACATCAAGTTGTAAGCGCTGTCCTCGTCGTCGAACGAGCGACAGATGGGCATAAATTCCCTCTTCAAAAACCAGTGTACTACGTATCCACTGTGTTAACCCCCTGCAAATCCCGTTACCCGCACTATCAGAAGATAGCATATGCGGTGTTCATGGCGTCTCGGAAGCTCAGGCACTACTTTCAAGAGTGTTCAATAACAGTGGCCTCTGAAGTACCACTCAGTGACATTATAAATAACTGCGACGCAATGGGCAGGATTGCAAAATGGGCCATTGAGCTCTTGCCATTCGACATAACTTACAAACCTCGACGAGCCATAAAGTCACAAGTTTTGGCTGACTTCATCGCCGAATGGATGAAGCGAACTACTAAAGAGTACGGCGATACTCCAACTAGACTATGCACTTCGATGGTTCCAAAATGTTGGCGGATCGGAAATTTGGCGTCAGATCGACGTCCCCACCGGAGATCTGACCAAAGATGTACTTCAAATAATGTACACGGACTCCAACAATGCAGCCGAATACGAGGCCCTATTACATGGTCTCTGGATGGCAGTCTCCATGGGCATTCAACGCCTAGAGGTGCGTGGGGATTCAAACCTTGCAATATCCCAAATAAATGGAGACTTTGACGCCAAGGATCCGAAAATGGCAGCATATCGTAATGCTGTCCTGAAAATGTCAGCTCGGTTTGAAGGACTCGAATTCCATCACATAGCCCGAGATAACAACCAAGCGGCCGACGTCCTGGCACGCATCGGCGCGAAACGTGATATTGTCCCTCCAAATATCTTCCTGGAACGGCTCTTCAAGCCATTCGTACTATGGGAAGAGGAGCCCGGTAGCGACCAACCGGAGAAAACCGCACCAACTGGTGATTCAGCAGATGACATAATACCCTCCTCCCACGTTATAATGGCAGTAATCGCCGCGTGGACAGAACCTTTCCTAGCCTACTTACTTAGGCAGGAACTTCCTGAAGACCAAAACGAGGCCCGCTGCATAGTCCGGCGATCGAAGGCCTACAAGGTCCATGAGGGAGAACTTTACAAGAAAAGTACTACCGGAGTCCTTCAAAGGTGTATCTCCGAAGAAGAGGGGCAAAACCTCCTGGCTGAAATTCACGCCGGACTAGGCGGACACCACGCAGCAGCCCGGGCCCTGATAGGAAAGGCATTCCGTACAGGATTTTATTGGCCGACGGCTCGGGCGGATGCAGGACTTGGTCCAGCGATCGTTGGTTGTCGACTCTTTGCTAATCGAGCCATATGCCACCCACCGCCCTTAAAACCATACCCATTACCTGGCCGTTCATGTGCAGGGGCATGACATGGTTGGACCCCTTAAAGGGGGAACCCACAAGAAAAAGTACCTATTGGTCATGGTGGATAAGTTCACCAAATGGATAGAGGCCAAACCGGTCAAAACGGTAGAGTCCGGACCAGTGATAGACTTTATATCAGAGGTGGTACACCGTTACGGAGTCCCCCACAGCATCATCACCGACAACGGCACGAACTTCACAGCCGATGAAGTCAAGTCATGGTGCAAAAATATGGGCATTAAGCTTGACTATGCGTCAGTCTATCACCCTCAAACCAACGGTCAAGTGGAAAGAGCAAACGGTCTTATAATGAGCGGCATTAAACCCAGACTAGTGAGGTCACTCACTAAATCATACACCCAATGGGTCGAGGAGCTCGACTCCGTACTCTGGGGGCTGCGGACAACGCCTAACCGTACTACCGGATTCACACCATTTTTTATGGTATACGGCGCAGAGGCAGTCTTGCCCTGCGACATTATTCATGACTCACCTTGAGTGCGCATGTATGAGGAAAGAGAAGCCGAGCTGGATCGGCAGGACAGCTTGGACACATTGGAGGAAGAACGTGACGTCGCGAAGGCTCGTTCCGCATTCTATCAGCAGCAGGCCCGAAGATATCTAAGCAGAGAAGTACGGGCCAAGACTTATAACGTTGGCGAACTAGTTCTACGCCTGCCGGACAAGAAAAAGGACAAGCTCAAGCCCAGATGGGAAGGCCCCTTCATTATTGATCAATCTTGACCGCGGAGCATACCGTCTCACTTAAATGTGTCGGACAACCGACTCGAGCCGAACCCATGGAACGCAGCCCGACTCCGATGATTCTATGCCTAGCGCCGGACTAAGAGTTCGTCCCCTTCCCCCGTCCAACCTTTTATATTTCGGCTATCTTTTGTTTCTCTTTTTATCCTTTTAAATTAACAAGCCCCTTGGGGCCTATTTTCGCATTCTTTGCATACATACGATGTGCCATCCGCACTCGTTATTCCTGGGGGCTTCTTATATAGAAGCTCAACTATACGGGTTTCATACCCAACACATGTGTCAAGCTTCCACATGTACCTTTTACTCACCATTATATGCATCGATATGACTTAAGTTTTGGCCAAGCTAGGTTGCCTGGCTCCTGTGCTTACCCCTACGTTCCCGATTGTTCGACTAGGCGGTAAAGGGAGCACCTCTGCGATTGTTTCTACCGGGTCAGCCGGATGTGTACCTCAGACTGGGTGAAGCCGAAAGCTAGCATTCTTAAGGGAATATTCGGTCGGTGATTTAAAAGATGACTTTTTACCTATTTTTTCCCATCTGCCCCCAGATGTTTTATCGCTCTTTTGGCAGTCCGGACATGCACTTTAGGGCATGCCTCCCAGCGAAAGGAACCCTTAACGGAACTATTCTCCCGGAAGATGTTTCTTACTAACCATGTAATATAACATAACTAGTTGGGCACTTGTCCGATAAAGCAATAATGACCCCTACGCTGGTCTCCATGCATACCACGGTTATTTCTTAACCAAAAGGTATTCGGACACACTCAGGAATCCGGGGTCCCGAGGTCGGTTAAAAGGTCGGCAAAGACAAACGATCTACAATCCGGCTAGAAGGCATTTCACATGTCATTTTTAAAAGGATAACATACATTGTCACGTTTATTGATTGTATTCCTCCTCAATCCCGTCTAACAGGCTGTCTAGTTTATAGTCCCGTTGGGAAAATTTAGCAGCCAGTTCTACCTGGCTGTACACTAAGCTCACAGGGATCTCCTTCCCGTCGGGCCCCACCGGTCCAACTTCGGCCATATGGTTGGGATCGGCCTTCTTGTACCGCGTCTTCACCATGGCCCAAGCCTCCCTGGCACCTTGACGGCAAGCCGAAATCTTCCACAAACGGAAGCGCTGCCGCACTCCCTGCAGCTTCTCTGCAAGCTCCCCGAGGCCCTCGGGCGGGGCGAGGGATGGCCATAAAGCCTGTATGGCGCCACTCATTGCCTGCCCAAATCGTTCGAGTAGCTGCAACAATTCGGGAAGTTGATCACCCATTGATACAGGCATCTCCTCCGTAGGATGACCCGTGAGTATACCTACAAGACATATTATGTCAAATTGCTTCCTCGCCGAACTCTTCTTCCTTAGAGAGTTCGCTCAAGCACTTACTATAGATGCCGCGACGAAGACGTTGATTCTCCTTGATGGAGCCGGACAGCTCGGCCTGTGCGCCTTTCAGCTCTTCTCCGAGCTTGGCGTTGGCATCTTGGAGCTTGTTCCTTTCCTGCTGAACTCTGTTCAGCACATTCTCGCCGGCCTTTAGCTGGCGCAGTAGTGCTTGCCTGTCTGAATCTTGTTCGGCGGCACCTGCAGTGTCGTTATTAGACTTGCGCGCATGCCGCACAGCGCTTATATTAATTTATATAAATGTGTTACCAGGGGGGTCTTTCCGTCTCCTCCTGCGGCAGCAAGGGCAGCCTCAAGTTGGGCCATGCAATCTTGCAGCTCCCGAGACAGCTGGGCATTCTTCTCGTTAAGAGCCTGGAATTTCAAATGATCCTTAAATCAGTTAAAATAACTAATTTAAGTCTCGGGGGCTACTGGTATATACAACCATTAAAATTTCCTTACCCGTATGTCGTTAACATACTGCTCCGTGGCCCTGGTAAAACCATTTTGAGCAGCCCGGAGATGCGCGTCCCCTGCGTTAAAGGCATCCAATGCCTCAGGGGAAAAGCACGCTTCTTGAAAAACTGTCCGGCGGCGTCTATGATTCATAGCGCTCTCCACCTCTAACTTGGTGGCGGACAGTCTGTCGGTATCCTCCGTTGGAGTAGGATCCGGTTCGCGTCTTGCGCTTGCCTCCCCCTCCAGTCCGGGCGCTAGAGCCTGGCTGGTGTTGGTTGGTCGGCAATTCTTGCGCGCAGATCCGGCGGCGCTTTTCTCCTATAAAGATCATGAGCACTTAGAAGTTTCCTCGAACGTTGCTCAAAAGATCAAACACGAGCTATACCTCTGCGGGCGACGTTTACGCCCAAGACGGCTGTCCTTTTCCTCTGCTGGTTCGGATGACCTCAGAGGTCGCCGCCGCAGGCTCGACTCTGCCGCAATGGCGCTTCCTGCAAAATACCATCGTTCGCGAAGGTCAGAAACAGGCAAGGATAGGATAGCGGTGTCCGGACCTCGGTCGTGGTCACCTGGGATGCCGAACTTAGCCCGGGGTAGTCCGCCGTAATGGCGACCAAAGCATTATCAATGCTGAGCTGGTGATACACCCCGTCGATCAGCTCCACCTCGATGTCCGGATCCTCTTCGAAGGCCGGACCCAGTGATCCTTCTGGATCCTCGGGGTGTGGAGCAGGACTCACCATGTCCTCCACAGTCCGGCGTAGATCCTGCGCCGAAGACGTAATGTAAGAAGCTTAAACTTCGAGAGCACGGGTAGAACCCTTCGAGGTGTTCACTTACCCATCCTCTAGGATTGACCATGGAAAACCCATCCAAAGGGTTCGGACGAAGGAAGTCCTCCTTCTCCCCCTTGTACAGACCGGACAGAATCTAAACCAGATCCTCGGTAGAACCCGACCCTTTGCGGCCGTGCCGGGTAGCGTCGTCCTCCCCATTGAAATCCCACATGGGTGGCCTCAGACAGCGGCTGCACCCCGCTGATACACGTCGCCATGACTCCAATCATGGTCAAGCCGGAATGAGCCATTAATCTTATCCGGCCCATCAAGTAATGGACGCTCTTGTCTTCCTCCAAACGGGGGCTCCGGGGGCGCCAACTGAGGCGTTTCTTCAAGGGAGCAGCATCAAACTCCGGGAGGCCAATCCGGACTGGGTCGGGTAACAGAGCGTCCACCATATAAAACCACTCCGAGGGCCAGTCTTCGGACGCCCTCTTGGGGGTGCCGGATAGGTATCCGGTCCCGGCGATGCGCCATATTTCGGCGCCGCCCACTTGATATATAGACCCCTGGTGAGAACGGGGTACGAGGCAGAACAGCCTCTTCCACAATGCGAAATGGGGCTCGATGCCCAGGAATAGCTTGCAAAGAGCTACGTAGCCCGCGATATGCAACACAGAGGCGGGCGTGAGGTGGTGGGGCTGGAGTCCGTAGAACTTCAGGAGCCCGCGGAGGAACGGATGTATTGGAAATCCGAGCCCCCTTATGAGATAGGGGACGAAACACACCCGCTCCCCCTTGTTGGGGCTTGGGGTGTCCTCCGCCTGCCTCCCACCTCGATAAGTAACCAGTCCGGCTCAGACTGGAACCATGAAGGCCGGAGGAAGAAATCCCTCCGTTTGGAGCTTTACTAGCTCATTGTGCGAATAGAGCACCTCCTCCAATCCCGGCGATGGGCTAGGAGCGCGTGAGGAAGAGCCGCGTTGACGATCCATGGTGGAATGGATTTCAGGGTCAGAGGTGCTTCGATGGAGTATACGCGGGAGGAAGACGGTGCGGTTTGGATCTGGATCCCTGCCCTTTTGTAGGCGAGGCGACCCGCACAATTAGGGGTGAAATGTAAAGACACCACGGCTTTTCGATGCGCATGCGGACGCGTGGAAGAGGGCCATAATTTGGCGAGAAGCCAAGAAGCACAAGATTGGAGGTGAAGCGGACACTGTTTCGGCGGTACATGGGATTTGAAGGGAGAACCCGCCTTGCAACGCCGAAGACTACAAGCACGCTGGACTTATCGTCATTGAAGCCTGGTTCGGGGGCTACTGAGGGAGTCCTGGACTAGGGGGTGTCCGGACAGCCGGACTATCAATATCCGCCGGACTCCTAGACTACGAAGATAGAAGATTGAAGACTCCGGCTCGTGTCCGGAAGGTACTTTCCTTGGCGTGGAAGGCAAGCTTGGCAATACGGATATGTAGATCTCCTACCATTGTAACCGACTCTGTGTAACCCTAGCCTCTCCGGTGTCTATATAAACCGGAGGGCCTTAGTCCATAGGACGAACATTACATCTCAACAATCATACCATAGGCTAGCTTCTAGGGTTTAGCCTCCTTGATCTCGTGGTAGATCTACTCTTGTACTACCCATATCATCAATATTAATCAAGCAGGACGTAGGGTTTTACCTCCATCGAGAGGGCCCGAACCTGCGTAAAAACACCGTGTCCCTCATCTCTTGTTACCATCCGCCTAGACGCACAGTTCGGGACCCCCTACCCGAGATCCGCCGGTTTTGACACCGACAGCTACTGTCTATGCGGTACTATTTTTACATATCTTAATTACATACCTCAAAGCTTGTTAGAAGGCTGGTACAGGCTTCAGTCAGCCCGCTCTTGGTGGACTGAATTTTCTGGATCACCGCACTCATAACAGTGCGATGCTCCTCGTCGATGGAGGCGCCAGTGAGCTCCTCCAGCAAATTATTCGGTGCCTCCGGCTGGACGAAGGTCACCGGTGTCGCAGTCTCGCCCTTCTTACGAAGGGGCTGCTCGCCGGACTCCGGAACCACTAAAGGTTCCGGTGCGGAGTCCGGCCCAAGGCCGAACTCAGAACCCTTTGGCGGTTGATCCCCCTCGTGCCCAAAGTCCGGGAGGTTACCTTGCGGCACCACCGGGACCTCCTCCTCTTCCTGGCCGGGCCCCTTTTGGGACCCCACCTCAGCGTCATCGGCAGCGCCAGGAGAGGAGGCGGACGGAAGTGAAGTACTATTCACATCCGACGGTGCCAGGGAGCCGCTCGTTGAAATATCAGCCTGTCCTTGGGTGGGCTGCAGGGTTGTATTCGGCATTAGGAGATTCTATGCGACAAACGAAATGCCATGAATTATTCTGGTATCCGGACACTTACGATGTCGCCATGGGCTTAGCCCTCGGTGGCCACTCCTCTTCTCCGTCGTCGGCGTTAGTGGAGTAGTCCGGAGGAAGGGTCCTTCCCTTCTTGGACCCTCCAGCCTCCCCAGTTGGGGAGGCCTTCCTTTTCTTCTCTCCCCCCGCTGGGGGAGAAGCCTCTTTTTCCTCCTCCCCGTCTTCGCGGGAGGAGTCTGCCTTGGAGTCGTCAGACGATGAGTCCGACAACACCTGGCGCCGGGAACTCCTTCGAGTTCCCGTGGCCTTCTTCTTGGCCTTCTTCTTCGACACCACGTAAGGCGCCGAAGCCCGCAGCCCCGTTAATTGGGCGTCTGCTGGGTCTTCTGGCAAGGGAGCAGACGATTAACCTGCCGGGCGTCTTTTGCCGAACTGTCAAAGGTAAAGGGAGTTTAGATCCTGAGAGCCAAACTATGGAAAATAAGCGTCCTGTAAAGGGTAAAATAGCTTACCTCGCCGGCTTGACGCTGCGAGCTGAATCCGCGATCTTCGGTAGCGAATGCGGGAGCCTCGGCACCCTTGAACAGCACCTTCCAGACATCTTCGTACGTAGTGTGGAAGAGCCTGCTCAAGGTTTGGTGTTGTGCCGGATCAAACTCCCACAAATTAAAGGCCCGTTTTTGGCACGGGAGGATCCGGCGGATGAGCATGACCTGGACTACGTTGACAAGCTTGAGCTTCTTGTTCACCAAGGTTTGGACGCAGGATTGGAGTCCGGTTAGCTCCTCCGAATCACCCCATGATAGGCCCTTCTCTTTCCAAGAGATGAGCCGTGTAGAGAAGCCAGATCGGAATTCGGGGGCCGCTACCCGTTTAGGGTCATGCGGCTTGGTGATGTAGAACCACCCCGATTGCCACCCCTTTGTGGTCTCCACAAAGGAGCCCTCGAGCCATAGGATGTTGGGCATCTTGCCCACCATGGCACCTCTGCACTCCGCTTGGCGGCCGCCCACTACCTTCGGCTTGACATTGAAGGTCTTCAGCCATAAGCCGAAGTGGGGCTGGATGCAGAGGAAGGCCTCGCACACGACGATGAACGCCGAGATGTTGAGGATGAAATTCAGGGCCAGATCATGGAAATCCAGGCCATAGTAGAACATGAGCTCTCGGACAAATGGGTGAAGTGGAAAACCTAGTCCGCGGAGGAAGTGGGTGAGGAACACCACCCTCTCATGGGGTCTGGGGGTGGGGACAAGCTGCCCCTCGTCTGGAAGCCGGTGCGTAATGTCGTTATGCAGGTATCCGGCTTTCTCAACTTTTTGATGTGCCCCTCCGTGATGGAAGAGGCCATCCACTTGCCTCCCGCTCTGGACATGGCTGGGGAAGGTTGAGGCGAGATGTGCGGACTTGGGCGCTGGAGCTCGAGTACACGGAAATGGATAAGCAAAGGAGGAAGAAGGCGTAGGTAAAAAGGTGGATCCTTATCCCCTTATATGGACGGGCGAAACTATGCGTCCCCACCAGCCTGGTAAGACTCTCTTATCTCCCAAGCGCCATAATCAATGGCGCGGTTGGGTTACCCACGCCCGTATTGATGAGAATCTCAGACTAAGGGGACACGATCTCTGCTTTGACAAGACGTGCCAAGGAAACCGCTTCGCTAAACCCGCTGAGGTGGAACAGTAAAAACGATTCGAATAAAGGCTTGGCTGTGGTGTGATGTCACGCCACGGAATACGTCAGCAAATTGAACTTGTGTAAATGTTATTCTCTCTACGGTGGTATGTGGAACTTATTTTGCAGAGCCGGACACTATCCTTGTGTTTAAAATCTTCTATGAAGTATTCAGAGGAGGAACCCGCCTTGCAATGCCGAAGACAATATGCGCGCCGGACTCATCGTCATTGAAGCCTGGTTCGGGGGCTACTGAGGGATTCCTGGATTATGGGGTGTCCGGATGGCTGGACTATCACCGTTGGCCGGACTCCTAGACTATGAAGATACAAGATTGAAGACTCCGTCCCGTGTTCGGATGGGACTTTCCTTGGCGTGGAAGGCAAGCTTGGCAATGCGGATATGTAGATCTCCTACCATTGTAACCGACTCTGTGTAACCCTAGCCCTCTCCGGTGTCTATATAAACTGGAGGGTTTTAGTCTGTAGGACGAACAACAATCATACCATAGGCTAGCTTCTAGGGTTTAGCCTCTTTGATCTCATGGTAGATCTACTCTTGTACTACCCATATCATCAACATTAATCAAGCAAGAGTAGGGTTTTACCTCCATCGAGAAGGCCCGAACCTGGGTAAAAACATCATGTCCCTTGTCTCCTGTTACCATCCGCCTAGACGCACAGTTCGGGACCCCCTACCCGAGATCCACCGGTTTTGACGCCGACAATAGGCTATTTTTAGAGTCCGTATGTGTGGGGAAACAAGAGATAGGGTTGATTTCGGACCCCTCCACCAAGGGCCAGGAAATCCCCCCCCCCCTCTTCCTCCATATATACAGCCCTTAGGGCATCGTTTAGACTTGGGGGTTTTGTTTAGATTAAAGTTCTCCATAGCTGCAACTTTGTGTACTTCGTTTGTGTTCAACAACCAGACAAAGGCGTCACAGAACCCCACCTTGATCAATAAAGCTTTCTTCTTATATTCGCAATATCCAGATTGCAATCTTAGTTTCTTGCTTGTTCTTCGTTTGCCTGCAGGAAACAGGCCTTCGTGGTCAGGTTGATCGTGCTCCGGCGTGGTCAGTAACCTCTCGGAGTTGGTTTAGCAATTGCTAAGGCGCGACGTCCTCGCACGTTCGTAGTCGGATCGTCAAAGTCGACTTCCTCCAAAATGATAGCCACCATCTCATCGAAAGACGGGACACGTTTGCCTCTATCACCTCTGTAGCAGCGCTTCGGCCCTAACCGCCTTCCTCTTAAGCATGCCCGATCCGGACGCCCTTTGCCGAAGAGCCTCCAGGGGCTCGGCGTCGTGTTCCGACTGTCATCTCTACAAAAATACGATATTTTATCCATAAGGCATGACATTAGAAAGGGTTTTTGGCTTTGCTTACACGCGATGCAGGTAGCAGTCTGGGATAATCGGCGACAATAGCCACTGAGGTGCCATCGCAGCTCGCCTGATAAAATGTCCCGTTGACGAGCTCCACAGTAATATCCGGGTCTTCTTCGAGTCATGGATCGAAGGCCCTTCCGGGGTCCTCTGGCTGCGGGGAGGGGCTGGAGAATCCTTCTATGGCCTTCCTCAGTTCCTGCTCAGAAATATCAAGGTAAATAATCGTGACGAAGGACGCCAGAAGGGATGATGCGGGGGAAAAATGATGACTTACCCAGCTTGGGGGGTTGTACATAGAAAACCCATCCCGCGGTTTAATATGAAGGAACTCTTCTTCTTCTCCCTTATACAAACCGGACAATATCCTTGCTAGAGCAATGGCGGAGTTCGGACCCTTACGACCACAGCGGGTGGCATCATCTTCCCTGTTGTAGTGCCACATGGGCTTCCCCCGGTATTAAAGCGGCTGCACTCCCCACATTATGCATATTGCCATAACCTCGACTATTGTTTGCCCTGATTTGGCCAGTATCTTTATCCTGCTCATCAGGAAGTGTATTTCTCTGGTATCCTCCTCTTGGGGGCCCTGAGGGCGCCAACTCCGGCATGCCTTCGGCGGAGCATTACTGAACTCAGGGAGGCCTGTCCGGACTGGATCCGGAAGGGGAACGTCATCAGCATAAACCACTCTGAGGGCCAGTTCTCCGGTGCCTTCTTGGGAGTATCGGATAGGTATCAGGTCTCCGCGACGCGCCATACTTCGGCTCCACCCACTTGACATATGGATTCCCCCTAGTTGCGAGGGACGAGGCAGAACAACTTCTTCCATAGCCCGAAGTGAGCCTCGCAGCCCAGAAATAATTTACAAAGGGCAACGTATCCTGCTATGTGCAGTACAGAGGCAGGGGTGAAATTGTGCAACTGGAGGCCGTAGAACTCCAGGAGCCCGCGAAGGAATGGGTGGATTGGAAACCCGACACCTCTTAGCAGATGTGGGATGAGGCAAATTCGCTCCCCGGGGATGGATTAGGAGATCTCTCCGCTTGTTCCCCGCCATTATAGGTTTCCAGTCCGGCTCGGACAGGGGCCATGAACGCCGGTGGAAGAAACCCTTGGGTCTGCAGCTCTATTAAATGGTTTTGAGGAACAGAACATTCTTCCCAATCACCTGGCCTAGAGCTACGGGAACGAGAGGAAGAGCTGCAACGACCGGCCATGCTTGAATGATTTTTTCTGGGCACGCTCTGTTGGATGCTCGCTCAAGGGAAGAAAGTGAAGCTTGGATATGAGAATCCCCGTCCCTTCAAATAGACGGTTCGCTTGCAGGACCGGGGTGGCGAATGCAAAAATGCCTTGGCTCCTCGTATTGCTCAACACGTGGAGATGGTCATTATTGAAGCACAGAAGCCGAGGAGTACAACATTGATGGGAACGTTTGTTACAACAGGTACTTTGGAGTATTCGGAGATGGAACCCGCCTTGCAATGCCAAAGACAAACTGCGCGCCGGACTCATCGTCATTGAAGCCTGGTTCAGGGGCTACTGAGGGAGTCCTGGATTAGGGGATATCCGGACAGCCGGACTATATACTTTGGCCGGACTGTTTGGCCACGAAGATACGAGACTCAAGACTTCGTGCCGTGTCCGGATGGGACTCTCCTTTGAGTGGAAGACAAGCTTGGCGATCCGGATATTATATTTCCTTCTTTGTAACCGACTCCATGTAAACCCTAGCCCTCTCCGGTGTCTATATAAACCGGAGGGTTTAGTCCTTAGGAGGACGATCACAATCATAATCATCATAGGCTCTCTTCTAGGGTTTAGCCTCTACGATCTCGTGGTAGATCAACTCTTGTAACACCCATATCATCAATATCAATCAAGCAGGAAGTAGGGTTTTACCTCCATCGAGAGGGCCCGAACCTGGGTAAACATCGTGTCCCTTGCCTCTTGTTACCATCAGCCTTAGACGTACAGATCGGGACCCCCTACCCGAGATCCGCCGGTTTTGACACCGACACCCCTCGCAAGGGTCTTGAGTCTTGCGTCGATGAAGATGGGCCGTACTGGGCCACCACTCGAGCCACGCCGCAGGCCGCAGGCAGGCAAGTCTGGGGACCCCCGTTCCTAGAACGCCGACAGATTGCTATGTATTGATGTATTTTTGTATGAATGTTGTTACCTGTGGCGAGTGTAAGCCTTTATCTCGTACTCCCATATATTCAGTACATGGTATGTTGTAATGATATCCACCTTGCTATGCGCTCGAAATGCGGTTTTGCACCGATCATGAATTCATGACGTGATTGGTATAGAACCGCATCTTGGGTGCTACAAGTTGGTATTAGAGCCTTACCGACCTTAGGAGCCCCCTTGATTGATCAAGCCGTTGGTGTTGTTGAGTCTTGAAGAAAACTATTTTGAGTCTAGTTATATCAGAGAGTAGGATTTCTTTTTACTCCTCAGCCCCTTCATCGCTTTGGTGAGGACTCGTGACATAGATGTTTTGATTTCACTCTGCTCTTTTTCACTCAATTTTTTTAGGATCACACGGGTATTGTTGGAATCGTTGTGATATCAATGTGACGGGAATTCTGTCTTGGTGCCTCCTAATTGTATGGATTGGACCCGGGGAGCTGAGTTCCAAGGTGTTTTCGTCACAGTAGTATCATTTCAGTTCCGAAATAGCAGAGGACACTGACATTGAAACGCTTCCATATTTTTCATGGTGGCAAATAGTGTCGTGACTTATCCCCATTGCTAGAGGAGATAGCACAGATGATCTTCCATGAATAGTATTGTTGTGTGTTCGAAGGTCTGAGGTACATGATTTCCGAGGTTTTCTTGGTTATGTGTTGACGGATGGATACAGCTAACGGATGGTGGAAAATAGTGTCGTGACTTATCCCCAGTACTGGAGGAGATAGCACGGATGATCTTCCATGACTAGTATTGTTGTGTGTTCGAAGGTCTGAGGTACACTAGTTATGTGTTGACGGATGGTGGCAAATAGTGTCGTGACTTATCCCTAGTACTGGAGGAGATAGCACGGATGATCTTCCATGACTAGTATTGTTGTGTGTTCGAAGGTCTTAGGTACACAATTTCTGAGGTTTTCTTGGTTATGTGTTGACGGATGGATACAGTTGGAGTGTAGGATTTGTTAGTTGTGTGAGATATTTGTGCCTCCCTGTATCCCCAACATCAGATTGCAAAACCAGAGAGTTTTAGGAGTTCATAGGTGGGAATTCAAGTAGTTACCAAGGATATCTTTCCGACAGATGCATAATATGAGATTGGTGTTCGACGCCCAGTGGTCCGCCTATCCACGGTTGGTTTTACAGTGGTCTCGTTGTGTCTTAAAGAGTCCTTGGCTATGCTGACTTGGGGATGCTTCGTATGTCATGTGCACTGCCTTATACATGATGGTATTGTATGATCGAGCCCATGTGGGCCCCACCATGAAAATTTCGGACGAAATCTCTATCATATGTTTGTTCCGTCTTAATCTGCAAGCCAAATCCTTTGTTTGGTTTTATTTGTGGTATTCGAGTTGCTTCCAAGTCAAGTGTTGATTCCATACCTTTTCTAAGTGGTGTTCTCATATTTCTATGGGAATGCTAATCCTTCTTGATCATCAAGATTGTCATGTCAATTCTTCTCCAACTGGTGTGCTTCTCTTCAAGTTAATCATATCCTTTCAATATTTGCTAGATCATTTCTCAGTTCTTCGCAATGGTGTTTGTTTCATCCATCCCAAGTTGCCTTTCTTTTCCCACCATCCCACCCATTTTCTTCAAGGACTCATACTTCTTAATCAAGTATCCACTTTATTCAGGATAAGTGTATCCACTTTCCCCTTCAATGTTCTTATCCGGTGTTTCCTCGTGAAGTTGCTAAGGAAATTTCAAGTTTATCATTCTTCATTCTTTTTTCTTCTCTGATGGATTCAATTCAAGCTTCGGTGTTAATCATATCTCTTCCTTTTGTTTCACATGCTTTTCCATGTGGCAATTTCTTATCCAAGGCTCTCTTATTTATTCACCTCTGTAAAAGATAACGTAGAAGATTCGCATTTCCATTCCCAATCCGTTCAAGTTATTTTGAGGTTGTTATCTCATTTAAGCCATTTAATTCAACCGGTGCAATCTCTGTTTCAAGTAATCTTTTTCAACGGTGTTTCTTATGAGTGGGCCCTCACCCACAGGTCTTTTCCCAGGATCTTACCTAACTCTTCTAATTTTCCGGAGCTATTCTCAAATTATTTTCAAAGTTTGACGTAAGAATGAATTTCATCAGTCAAATGCCTTCTTCAATATCGCATTCAAATCATTTTCATCTTTCGCTCAACCTTTCCTCTTATCATTCTTCTGGAGTGTCTCAAAAACTCTTGGTGGTTGTTGTCGTCATTCTCAGCTTTGAAGACTGAAGAAGTTTTCTCTTAAATCTTAGCCTATTCTCTTGAAGATTCATGAGTCTAGCATCATGTCGTCCTCATAATTGTTTTCGATTGTGAGAATTCTTTTCATACCCATCCGAATCATTTCATGAGTTGTTTTGTTTCGATTCTGTGAAGGCCGTCATTCTAGAAGAAATTCTTCATTCTCAATTTTCAGCTCTCGCTCCCCATATTCTTACCGGTGCGTCATTCAAGTACTCTCTAGTCAGTTCGTCATCTCTTCATTATCTTGTATTAAATTCCCTCTAGTATATCCATTCATTTAAACCCATCAAGTTGTTCGTCTTGTCTCCCGATGTTCTAAGCTCTCTCAATTTTCTCATCGCAAAGATCCATCTAAATCATTGCAAGGCTTCAATCTTATTCTTTTCATCCTTCACTTATCATCCTTTTGTTATTGGAGTTCTTCATGGTGGTTCACCAAGATTTAATTCATCCTCGAAGTGTTCTTCAAGATTCTTGTTGGAGGAGCTCAAGTATTCTTCTCCTTGCACTTCGAAGTGCAAATATTTGGTCCCTTATATTTTGAGGTGGTGTTATGTCATTCTTGACAATTTACTTCATGTTTCACGATTCACAAGTTATCAAGAATGAAATATTTAAACCCATCATTTTCTTTGTTCAGGAGATCTTGTCAACCCCTCAATTTATTTGTTGGAGTAATCTTAGGTTGTATCTCACCTAAAAGCTTTCCCTAAGGTTTGCTGCTATTTATTGTGCTTATAAATGACCCAAGTTCTTCATTTATCCTCCTGGTGAAATAAGTTTTTCGTCTCCTTGTTGATCTCAACCCAATTAACTGTTTCCGTTAGTGGCCGGTTGTCACCTCATAATTTTGAGATGTTTTCCATAAGCCCACAACAAGCTTTTGCTTTTTGTTGTTGATGTTCTCAAAAACTCCGTTTGTCTCTTCTCCGTAAGGTTGCTTTCCAAGTTCATTTGTGGCAGAAGTTTTCATTTTCTTCTCTGTCCCTTTATTCCAGCAATCTAGCTTCTATTCTTCCGTTCCGGAGGCATTGTGATGTTGCTCTCTTCACCCATCACCTCGTTTTGTCAACATCATGTTATTTTCTTGCTTATCCATTTAACCGGAGTGTTGTGTTCTCACTCAAGTTCTTTCATCTTATCAAGTCTTGCATCTCCTTTCAACCGAAGTGCTACCCGACTTCTTTATTCTTATTCCTTGTCCAGCTAATTTTAACCGTAGTGGCTTTAAAATCTATCTTGTCCCTACGCTCTTGTTTCTCATCGTATTCCTTGTTCCTCTAGTCGAACGGGCTATTTGCAATCTTGTTCATCTCCGTTGTATTCTTTCTTTCAAGTTTTTGCAATCCCTAAGGTTCTTTGGTTTTACTCGTTTGTCAAAGAAGCAACTTTGTTTTACCTCTTCCTTTCCCTCTTCTCTCCGGTGCCATCCCTAGGATCTCGGGTCGAGATCCTTTGTTAGTGTGGGAGAGTTGTGATGCCCTGAGACCGATGCTCCAGAAGACTTCCAGCTATTCTGAGTTTTGCCGTGTGATTTATTTTTGCTTGTTGCATTTCATAATCGCATCATTCGCATTGCATCGGCACTCTGTGTCGTCATTCTTTTGAAAACATGCATCCATTAGTAGTCGCCACTTCTCTCCGTTGTTTTTGCTAACCGTTCCAAAACTTACCGCACTTGCACACGACCACCTAACATCTTTGTACAACCCACATTTCCCTCCTCACAACTTTTCCGAAACTTCCCCGAACCTAAACCGGGCACTTGTGACCGATGGGTCCAGATCATCCCCAAACATCCCTAAAACATCTTCGGTTTCTCTTTTGGACTCCCAAAGCATTTCATTCCCGACTGCTCAATTACGATCGGAGGGTCCGAATCTAACCTAAACTCCCCTCCATTCCCCTATTTTATAGTCCAACCTCATACCTATTCTAGCCTAACCTTAAAATCTAGGAGATTTGTCCCTCCGCCGCCGCCGCCCCGTCTCATCACCCACATCAGGATCTCTACCCCACCAACCATCGCAATCCACTGTTCCACCTTGATCCAGATGCTCTCGGCCCCGATCCAAAATTCCCCCCAGCCCGATCCCCCATCGCTCCTCCACCAGCCTTTGCCTCCATCGATCCACGCGCCGAGCTCTTCATCAGCCTCGCATCACTGGAGTCAAGTTGCCGGCTGCCTGAGCCTTGTGTGCCTCTGCCTCGAGGTCCCCCTCGTCCCCAACCAGTGCCGCCTTCGGCCTCCAGTCGCCGTCAACCGCCTACTTTGCGTTCCCCGGCGCCCGCGAGCGTCTGAGGTCGCAACCTCCTTCTCGTCCACGACCACCTCACCTCGCCAGACCTGCTGGAGCCCCACGCCTCCGCTTCATGCGCTCGCACCGACCTTGCGCACCGAGACACAACCCCAGTGACCAAGTGCCCCTGCAGCCTCTGTCAGGACCCCGACTCAATGCCACACCGATCTAACATGTAACACTGTCGGGGCTTTTCTCTGCGGCCTCGAGCACCTATGGGGCACTGGGGCCCTTCAGTTCGGCAAGGAGCGGGGGTCGCGCTGTGAGAGCAGATCGAGGTCGGGCGCCGTGAGGCGGGCATCTTTACCCAGCCGGGGCTCTCCGAAGAGATAACACCCTCTTCGCTGCTTTGTGTTGTTATTTGATCTAGCTCGAGCGTCGCGGCGTCTGGTGGTCTTGTGGGTGTCGATGGATCGAACCCCTTCTCGGCGCATGGGCCTCCCTTTTATAGTCTGGAAGGGGTACCCACAGGTGGCGGCGTAGGAAGAGGGGGGTAGAAATGTAAAAGCGCAGGTTCGTGTAACCGGTGACTGCGGTGCCCCTACCTAACTCGGCGGGGGGACAAGGGCATTAAATGCCCGTCCGTCGCCCAACAGTGCAGGAGTGACCGTTAAGTGAGCCTCCGGTTGCCACGATGGCGCCTTTGTCGCCTCCGTTCGCCACCTAGCCGCGATGGCTGCGTAGTGCCTCGCCACGTGCCCTTGGGATGGCACTCGGGATGACGTCAGCACGGGTGCGTTGGAGTTGGGTGGCGATCTTTTGCGGCAAGTGCCTTGCCATGTCCTTTATTGTGCCGGCAAGCTTGCGACGGCCTTTGGCCTTGCCGGGCCTTGAGCGCGCGGCAAGTCTTCCGTGATGCCTTGGTTGGGCTTCGGCAAGCTCCTCTTGCCGGGTCGCCGCTCTCTTGGTTGGTACTTTGTTCTTGAATGGCGATGTCTGGTGGTGGAGAGCCACGCCCGGGCGTCCGGCAAGCCTTGCCGCGGGTGCTTGCGATCGCCGTGCACAAGTTCGGGGTACTAAGGTACCCCCTACTTTAGTACACCGACAGAGCCCCGGCTCTGGGCCATACGGTGCAAGCCGAAGCGTTGTTGGGCCAGGCCCAAAACAGTGCACGGGCACGTGTGGCCTAGGTCCGCGCAGCAACGGGCTCCGTGCTCACCGCGCTCCCCCGCAACGGCACGCGTCGATTGCGGCGTTGTGGGAGACGTGGGTGGCGTTTGCGATCTTTAAGGCATCCACCCCCGTGATCATGGCGCAGGGCGAGGTCACTTCGCCCGTCGCCCCGGCTCCTGCTTTTTCGCCACGCGGCTCACATGCGCGGGTGGTCGTGGGCGGCGAAGGTGGGAGACCGAGCCGTCACGGGCGGAGATGGCGAGTCGGCCCCGCTCCTCTGCTCTCCTCGCTCCTGATTGGTCGGCCAAGGCTGAGCTCCCACCTCGCCCTTTTAAAAGGCGAAAGGGGCACAATAGTCTCGCACTTCTTCTTCTCCCTTCGTCTTCAATTTTCACTACTCTTCTCCCCATCTGCCATGGAGGGAGGGAATCCTGGTCCTTCAACGGTGGCAGCGAGGGTCGCCTCCAGGCAGCGCGCCTCTCCCTATCCCGCACCTGTGGTGGCCGAACCGGCCACAAGGGGGCGAGGGAGGGGGCGAGGCCGCGGACGAGGTCGAGGACGCGGTCGAGGCGCTCGAGGGAGAGGCGGCCGGGGCGATGCGCCTCCCCCGTCTCCGCCAGCGGCTCCTTTCCTCGAGGCGGTCCACACCGAGGACGATCCCTGGGAGTTCTTCATCAAGCTGCGCCGAGCACCTCGCCGACGCCCCGGCTGCGGCCCGTTCCGAGCGCAATGGGCCGGATCCGCCCGAGATGTTGGAGTTGCGCATGAGAGGCTGCGGGATCAGCGGCACTTTCAGTGAGTGTCGTGTCCCCAGCCCCCGGCGTGATGTGCCGACCGAGGGTGGAAGGCGTTCGCCCGCATCCACAGCTTGACGGCGGGGTTTACCTCCATTTTATGTTAATGGAGGCGACCTTCTCGCCGTCAAGGTCTTCGGGACTCCGGCACCGGGCGAGATCTTTGTGTGGACAGCTCCTCCGACAGCGAAGGTTCCTCCTCGGCGAGTGGCGAGGAGGGAGCGACAGCGGCGACGACGAGATGGCGGGTCGACTAGGTGTCGGACGCTGCCTCGCCGCGCCACCGGCGACCCCATCATCCGGTCGCCGGCCTTCGAACTCCGGGGCCGTCTCCTTGGGCGGTTTGGCGGGAGGCTGCGGAAGAAGGAAGAGGGTGGCGGCAAGGCCGTCAAATCGAAGCACGAGGGCGAGGCGAGCCCTCGACAGCAGGCCGACGTTCCACCACCCCATCTTCAAGCTCTGCCTCCGGCGCCTCTGTCTCCGCCAAGCTCTGGCGGCCCAGGAAGTTCTCTTGGTGTCTTCGCCGTAGCTCTCCTAAGCCCCTTCGCCCTCCCGGCAAGCTTCTCTTGCCGGGACTCCTGACCTACCTCTGAGCAGAGAAACAGGAGGGGATTACAGGCACCTTATCTTTTAATTTGTAAGCCTTGGGCCTTAGCTGTATTTAAAATCTGTAATCCTCTCTGTCATGTTTTTCATCCTCTTATGGACTTGTACTAAATGGGATGTTTTAATGAAAAAGAGGAACGCTTGTCGGGCTAAGTCCTTTACTTGACCTTGTGCTTTGTACATTCCCACCCTCGCTTCTAGGGGACTTGCAGGGCGAACACACTTGCTGAGTCTGGGACGTCGAGCCAGCCAAGCGGTGTTGCCTCCGGCAAAAAACCTTGCCAGAGTTAGATTCTGGCGCACTTGTGTTGTTGAGCGGACTCGGAAACAACCCAAGGGCGCAACTTAGCCGCTGACTTCGGCTCCTCGCGCACGGGTTTTTTTACAAAGCACACTCGTTCAGGGACGGCCCGCCTTCCCGATCCACAAGAGGATGCATGACGAGGATGAGAAACTTATCGACCAGAAGCTTCGGTGACCTTGGTTTGCCGGAGAGGAACCTTGGCACTCGCAGCCCCCAGCGAAGCTGGCTAGTCAGGGCCTGTGCGCCAGCGCGTCCTTCTGGCTTCTCTTTGCTGCTGTAATCATAGCCATGAAAATAACTAAGACAGCGCTGTAATAAGCTATCCTTTCATGATGTGACTCTACCACGCGATGCCATGCTTTGCCCTTCGTATGTTCACACTCTACGCTTCTAGGGAACTTGCCGGGGCGAACACACTTGCTGAGTGCGGAACATCAGCAGCCCGATGGCGGTGTCGCTTCCGGCAAGAAACCTTCTCGGGCGATTGCGGCGACTTGTATTGTTGAGCGGACTCGGAAACAAAGCAAGGGCGCAACTTAGCCGCGAGTCGGTTCCTCCGCGCACAAGTTTCTCATACGAAGGCTGCCCCATGGCAAGGCTCGCTATGTTTCGCCCTCTGTTTCGTTGTATCCCTTGTACGTTTTTAACCCTCCGCTTCTAGGGAACTTGCCGGGGCTAACACACTTGCTGAGTGCAGGACGTCAGCAGCCTGCTGGCGGTGTTGTATCCGGCAAGAAACCTTCTCGGACCAGTTGCAGCATACTTGCATTGTTGAGCGGACTCGGAAACAAAGCAAGAACGCAACTTAACCCCGAGTTGGTTCCTCCGCGCAGGTTTTTTTTTGTACAAAGGATAAACGCTCGAGGGATATAACACAGGGCTATAGGACTAAAAAGTGCTCGGCACAAAAGCTCGGGTGACTTAGCTTTTCTGTCTTCAGCGGTCCGACGGGGTCGTACTTCTTCCCTGGTTTCCACCACCCCCTTGTATGTTTTCTTCCTCACGCTTTCGGGGAACCCCTCGGCGCAAACACACTTGCTGAGCGCAGGGCATCAGCAGCCCGCTGGCGGTGTTGCCTCCGGTGGGAAGAACTTGGCGGGCTGGTTGCGGTGCGCTCTTACCGTCGAGCGGACTCGAGGCGGATTGACGACGCAACCTAACCACGATTCGACCCCTCTGCGCTCGGGTTCTTCATACGGGGTGCGGACTTCTAGGAAGCACAATCTCAAAAGTTCGAAGTTTGGCAGTTTTCTTTGCCTCATCGGCCGGCTGAGCTCGACGGCGCGTCCTCGACGGCAGCACGGTACCCCGGAGAGGCGGGCTTGCCGGAGTGAGCGCCTGAGCTGTTCTCGCCGGGCTTAGCTTCTAGTCAGTTTGCCTTCGCCTTCTCGCACTTGCCGGTGGAGCTCGATGGCGTGTCCTCGATGGCAGCACAGCGCTCCGGAGAGGTGCGCTTGCCGGAGTCGGCACCAGAGCTATCCTTGCCGGACTTGGCTTTCTTCTTCCCCGCTGCGGCTGCTGCTTCCCGGTAGATCCTGTCGGCGCAGATGAGTGCATCTCGCTTGTCGCCTTGGACAGAGATAACACTCATCGGACCGGGCATCTTGAGCACATTGTACGCATAATGAGAGGCCGCCCTGAACTTGGCGAGTGCGGGTCGGCCGAGTATCTCGTTGTAGGGTAAGGGGATATCAGCTACGTCGAATGTGACCCTCTCGGTCCTGAAGTTCAGCTCGCTGCCGAACGTCACCGGCAACATGATCTTCCCCTTGGGCTTGCTCCTTCCCGGATTTATTCCTTGAAAGGCACCAGTTTCTTCGAGCTCGCTGTCGGGGATCTAGAGCTTCTTGAGCACTGTGGAGGAAATCAAGTTTAAGCCGGCCCCACCGTCAACCAGCATCTTCGTGACCTTGAGGTTGCGGATTGTTGGTGGGACCAACATCGGCAAGCACCCGACCGCAGTGACGCGGTCAGGGTGGTCTTCAATGTCGAAGATGATGGGCGTGCTGGACCACTTCAGAGGCCTGCGTGCCTCGACGGACGGCTCTGCCGCATTCACTTCTCGCACCCACTGTTTGAGTTGGCGGTGCGAGGTGTGCAGGGAGGCGCCGCCATCGATGCACAACACTTCTGTCACCTTCTGAAACTCTTGATCGTCGGTCTCATCTTCCTCCATCTCTTCATCCTCATCTTCATCTTTCGTCCTTATCGCGGCGGCTGAGGAGCTGTCTCCTTGCCGCGGCTTGGCCTTGCCGCGGTTCCCTCCCCGGGCGGGAAGCTTCTTGCCGGATCCTCCGCCACCTCCCTGGGCTCTCTCCTTATCGCGGCGCTCGTACTCAGCTTTCTACAGCTCCGCCATCTGCTCTACTTTTTTGCAGGTTTGGAGGTCATGGCCTTTGGTGCGGTGAATCTTACAATAACGCTTGCCGGAGCTATCCTGCTTGTCGGCGGCTGCTATAGCCTCTCCGGAGTCGTCGGTTTTGGCCTTGTCGGAGCCGCCTCCGTTGCCAGAATGCTCAACAGCTAGCACGTCCTTAGCTTTCCTCTTCCTATTGTTCCGCCTCCGGTTCTTCCTTGCCGGGGCGGCCTCCTCAATGTCAGATCCTTCTGCTCCGGCAATCTCTCCGGGGATTTTCCTCCCCTCCTCAGCTCGTGCACACTTGTCGGCCAGAGCGTAAAGCTCGCTGACATCTCTGATTTTGCACATTGCCATCTCCTCCCTCATCCTGCGGTTACGCACGTTCTGATGAAACGCGCTAATAACCGCGGCTGGGTGGACGTCCGGGATGTTTCGTTGCACCTGGCTGAATCTTTGTATATACTTGCGCAGGGGCTCCCCCTCCTTCTGGACGAGCAAGTGGAGGTCACTCTCCTAGCCATGAGGCTTGTGGCCACCCGTGAAGGTGACGACAAACTGATGGCACAGGTCCGCCCATGAGGAGATGGAGCCGTCCGGCAAGTGCATGAGCCAAGATCTGACGTTGGGCTTGAGTACCAGTGGGAAGTAGTTGGCAAGGATCTTCTCGTCGCGCCCCCCGGCAGCTTGCACCGCGATGGTGTAGATCTTTGAGAACTCGGCGGGTGTATCCTGCCGTCATACTTCTCGCACGCGTCGGCTTGAAGTTCTTGGTTTTGGGCTACTGGACTTGCCGCAGCTCGCGGGTGAACGCAGGGCAACCCGCCGCGTACGGCAAGTCGCCTGGTTCCCCGGGCGCGTGCGCGTCGACAGCGGGCCCAACGCGCTGGTCAGATTGACGTCGCGCTTCTCTCCGGCCCTCGATGCGGGTACGAGCGTCTTCATGTTGCCGCTCTTGGAGAACGTGGCGCTGATAGCGGCGAGTCCGCGGATCCGACGACGCGGTGGAGTCGGCGTCAGGGTTGGTCCGGCGAGCTGGCGATCTCGGCCTTTGGGGCTGGGAACGCACGGAAGCGACACCCCCAGCGGTCCTGTCGGCGTCGGCCTGCGCCGGGGCGTCTTGCCGGGCCCTCGACGCGCTCGGTCGCCGGGGCTTGTCGCCGTTGGCGAAGCCGATGAGGCTGTGTATGGCCATCCTCGGTCGTCGATCTTGTGCGGCGCGGAGGGAATCTAGGAAACAGCTGGGCTCGGGCGGCGCTTCCTCTGCTGTCTTAGGTGGTGGCGGCGGCGGCGGCGCGAGGCGCGGATGTGCTCGGACTCCCAACCGGATTGGGAGGAGCAACACCTCGTCGGCGACCGCACCTCACTCGCGCCAACATGCGGCGTGCATGCTGACCTCGGCGTCCGCGACCCACCAGCTTGACCTTGTTCCGCGAAACGCGGTGCTAGGAGCACCGGGCGTTATTGACCTTGCACCTCTGGGAGGGTGCGGCGTCTGCTTTCGATGCGCCCGGCGGTTGCGGGGCCTTGTTTTTGGATCTAGTGGCGACACGAGACCCACGGCGGCGCCCGCTCCTCGCCGGCGTCCGCCCGCCGCCCGTTTGCTCGGCGGTGGTGGCGAACCGGCGTAAACGGGCGGCCACCTCTCGGCTTCTTCTTCGGTGGCATGTTAGCGATAGCGTTGATGTAGCGTGCGTGGGGCGGATCGGATGCTCACGACCTCGGCGCCCCCTGGCGAAAAGATGTCGGGGCTTTTCTCTGCGGCCTCGAGCACCTATGGGGCACTAGGGGCCCTTCGGTTCGACAAGGGAGGCGGAAATCGTGTGAGAGCAGATCGAGTCGGCGCCGCGCGAGACGGGCAATCTTTACCCAGCCGGGGCTCTCCGGAGATAACACCCCTCTGCTGCTTTGTGTTGTTATTTGATCTAGCTTCGAGCGTCTGGCGAGGCCGGTGGTGCTGTGGGTGTCGAATGGACCGAACCCCTTCTCGTGCGCATGGGCCTCCCTTTTATAGTCTGAAGGGGTACCCATAGGTGGCAGCGTAGGAAGAGGGGTAGAAATGTAAAACGCAGGTTGGTGCAGCAGTGCTGCGGTGCCCCTACCTAACTCGACGGCGGGGACAAGGGCATTAAATGCTGTCCGGTCGCCCCCAACAAAGGCAGGAGGAGTGACCATTAAGTGAGCCTCCGGTTGCCGCGATGGCGCCTCTGTCGACTCCGTTAGCCACCTAGCTTCGCATGGCTGCGTAGTGCCTCGCCACGTGCCCTTGGGATGGCCTGGGGATGACGCGTCACTGGGTGCGTTGGAGTTGGGTGGCAGATCTTGCGCGGCAAGTGCCTTGCCATGTCCTTTTATTGTGCCGGCAAGCTTGCGGCTTTGGCTTTGCGGGCCTTGGCGCGCGGCAAGTCTTCTGGTGATGCCTTGGTTGGGCTTCCCGGCAAGCTCCTCTTGCCGGGTCCTTCGTTCTCTTGGTTGGTACTTTGTTCTTGAATGGCAGTAATACAGAGTGGTGGAGGGCCACGCCGGGCGTCCGGCAAGCCTTGCCGCGGGGTGCTGCGACTGCCCGTGCACAAGTTCGGGGTACTAAGGTACCCCCTACTTTAGTACACCGACAAACACCTCATATCACTTTGTGGCCTCACGCACGGTATCCTCATGGGCGTCGCCTTACCAGGCCCAGGAACATTTGTGCCTTTTGGCACACGTATATGATAGTGTCGCTAGCATCCATATGACAAGGAGTCCGGGCTGACATGGCTAGTCGTGAATCCAAAGTGGCACTAACTTACAGGGACATGCATACATGACCTAGCAACGAACATGTCGGTCATTAGCGAGTGAATCCGGGTTGTAGCAACTGGGCTAGCAGGACTCCGGTAAACCAGGCTGTAGTAGGCTAACAGGACTCTGGTAGACACGGCATGACATTTCCCCGAAGGGACAGACACAGGAACGAAGGACACATGCCGGCCAGCCTAAGTGTTCCGGAGCAGCAGCAAGCTACCAAGGCTCAGTGGAAGCACTAGGAGACATTTCCCGATAAGAGGGGCTACCAAGGATAGACAATTAGATAGTCAGATGCCACACATACCAAGCATTTCAATGACATACACACAATATGCTCGAGGTGTGCAAATACAACATGGCATCACAACATGACTCTACAACTCAAGTATTTTTTTCAATAGGCTCCGAGGAGCGAGATATTACAGACCTAGGTCTCATGACCCAACCATTTAGAGCATACAAGTCAAAGCACATGCAGAAGTTTATCATGTCTGACTACAGACATTTACAAATGCAAAAAGCTGAGAAGCCTGACTATCTACCAGATCTTGTCGAGGGCACAAGATCGTAGCTGAGGTAGCAAGTTAAACGTTGAAATCCATGCGGAACTACTAGTGAGACTAAATTCTCTCTACAAAAACATAAAATAGGCAAACGTGAGTACAAATGTATCCAGCAAGACTTACATCAGAACTATCTACATATGCATCATTATCAACAAAGGGGATGGTGGGGTTTAACTGTAGCAAGCCAGCTTTGACTCGGTGGCTATCCTGAACTATGACTGCAAGTAACTCTTTTGAGGTGGCGCACATGAGTCCACATATTCACCATATCAATACACCACTATGGATCCGCTCCCGTCTCCCAACGAGATCGCCATCCATAGCACTCACGCTTATCTTGCGTATTTTAGAGTATCCACTTTCACTTGTCTATGAACTGTATAGGCAACCCAGAGGTCCTTTATCGCGGACGCGGCTATTCAAATAGATAATGTTAACCCTGCAGGGGTGTACTTCTTCACACACACCCTCACCACTTACCGTCGTTTACACGACATGTACTCAACAACCTTCAAGCGGAAGCCCAACGAGGGTCTCGGCCACGGCCTACCTAAACACTCAAGTCTCTAGTCCAGGTTTATCGCCTATTCAGGTTCCACCCGTAGGGAGTCTGGCCGAAGTTTCCACATACGGCCCCGAACAATGTGTGCAGGGTTTCCGAGACACCAAACGGGCGCCCAGTACACCATGCCACGAGCCTACTTCATCACAGCCCACCCCTCGGGTCAGCGCTACCCACAACCTCCAGCATACTATGAACACCAGAAACTACTTGCAACTCTTGGACAGAGGACAAGGGTGACTAAGAAGCCGAGAGGGTCCATTGGTTTTGGTCCCAATGCGTGGTAGTAACTGTATCATGGATCACAAACACAAAACTCAGTTCCTGAGGATGGCTTCAATGAGACAACCCACCATGTAATCCTACATGGCCTCTCACCGCTACCTTTACCAAATCGTGTTCACACACAGTAGGACATGTTCATCACTGTTGCAATTCATCCTCGATGAATCAGACCTGACACAACTCTAAGCATACCAGGCATGACAAACAAGCATGAATGAGTAGGCACATCAAGGCTCAAACAACTCCTACTCATGCTAGTGGATTTTATCTATTTACTGTGGCAATGACAGGTCATGCAAAGGAAAGGGGTTCAACTACCACAGCAAGTAACAGATGAATCGTTGTTGTCCTAATGCAGTAAAGAGAGCAGGAGCGAGAAGTGGGATTATATCAGAATGAACAAGGGGGTTTTGCTTGCCCGACACTTCTGAAGATGATTTATCTCTTCATCGGTGTTATCAAACTCATCGTCGGGACACGTCTACTGAGAGGGGATAAATACCGGCAACACAGAAGGAAACACAATCAATGCAATGCACAATATGATGCATGATCATGACATGGAATTATGAGTGTGTTGGCCTAATGCAACTACAACCACATGGGTTTGAGTTATTTTGAACCCAAGGTTCAAGTTCAAACTCAAACTATGACTTTATGAAGTGCATTATCATGTTTTGGTATATACAACAGGTTTAAGTTGCTTTAACATGCATGAAACCAGTGCAGATGGATACATTGGATTTTTTTGATCATTCTTCATATATAGCTTATTTCCTTTGGAGTTATGTTGAATTTCTGTGAATTTTGGAAGTTTAGCTATTTTCTAGAATTTCCTGGATTATATTAAATCCAGAAAATGATTAACTTCTTGACCTAGCATCATCTTGACCTCAAGCAGTCAGCGGACTCGGTCGAGTCAAACGACCGATGGGGCCTCTTGGTCGGTGACACGATGTCGACTCTGAGGTGACATGTGGGACCAGTCAAGGCCGCGTGGCCAATTCAAAGTCGACAGGCGGGGCCCATTGTGATTAGTGCTAATCTAATAGAGAAATTAAACTAATTAGTTTAGGCACTGGGGCCCACATGGCAGTGGCTCTAGGGGTGGTTAGCTGGGTCATTAGCGCTAACTAAACTGGCGCCATGTCAGCAGGTGACGCCGGCAACCATGGTGACGGAGGGACCTCGCTAGAGTTGCTCGGGGCGGCGCTACAAATGGTGGTTTGCGATGGGGTTGGCTCTACGGGGAGCTGGAGGAGTGGCGCATCCACTGGTGGTAGCGAATGGAGCTAGGGTGGACTGTAGTGGCAGTGACGGCGAGTTGGGCGGCAGCCGGAGCTTGGGTGCTTGAGGTTTTGGCGCTACGGCCTGCGTTCGAGCAAGTAGCAGGCTAGAGAGGCTCTACGCGTCGTTGTGAGTGCAACGGGCACACACACGGGACCAAATGGTCACCGGAACATGGCCGGCGACGAGCTCGTGCGGCGGCGTGGTTCGGTCTTCAAGGGGGCAACGGCTATGGCGAGAAATCGAGGCGGGGAAGAGGGGGATTCAGTCCGTGAGCTCACTGCATAGACGTTGGGATGGTCAGCGTGCTCGGAGGAGGCCTGGAGGCGACGGAACAGCGATGACGATCTCGGCATCCCGAGGAAGGGGATGGAGCCAATGGCGGTGCTCCAGGGTGTCCGACGCCGTGTGGCTTGGCATGGAGGGCGAGGATGTCGTGTTGGAGCTCGGGGAGGCGTCGGAGGGACTCGGGGGTGGCTGTGGCCGTGGTGGCAGCGGACGGCGGCGATGGCGCTCGGGTGGTTGCGCGCAAGGGAGAGATAGGGGAGGGGAAAAAGCACGGGGGGAGTGGGGAGAGATGCAGAGGGGTCGTGGCGTCGCCTAGAAGATCGGGAGGCGAGGCGAGGCGGGGAGGAGGCTGCGGCTCGCTGCGCGCAAGATCGCCACGCATTGCTTCTCCTCCTGGCAAGAGGAAGAAGACAGTGCTGCCACTAGTGGGACAGGCTGGCTTTGCCCAGCTGGGCTGCTACAGTGTTCGGCTGGCTGGGCTGCCAGGTAAGTCCTTCTCTCTCTTTCTTTAATTCTATTTTCTATTATTTTGTATCTTTAGGGCTTTATTGAAAATACTTAAACAGGTCCAAAAATCATGAAGCTGCTCAATGCCACTGTTTGGAGTATAACCAACAGCAAACATTTTAGTTTATGATTATTTGAGCATTTAAAATATTTATTAGCATTTAAATGCCCAAATGCAAATACTATATGATTTAATTCATGGCCCAAATATGTCATGGAAAAATGTGCAACACCTCTGGTTATTGTTTCTAGCATTTTCCAGAAATGATGAACATTTTTGAAAGCCATTTGGATTCATTGAGAATATTTTAGTTGAACCTAGTGAATTCCTTTGATGCTAGGGTTTAGGCAACCCCCATTTCAAGTTTCTTTCAAGATTAAACATGATGCACACATGAAGCTAGCCTAGTGCATTGCCAGAAGCTAGGGATGTGACAACTCACCCCCACTAAACAAGAATCTCGTCCCGAGATTCAGGCGTAGGGTAAGATGAAGGGGGAACGCAAACTAACACAATTTTCACGATCCAGGGTGCACTTCATAAGAACGTTGATTCGATCACCATCATTGTCTCGAAGTCTTGCTCCAGGAACTCCTACCAACATGATAACGAGAGGGAAAAGAAACTCTACAAGGATCGATCTTCTCAAAGATTGAGCAACTCAGGATCAACTCACGGAATGAGACATAGAAACATCTCACGAGCTGAGACACAAAGCACACATCAAGAGGAATGGAGTGAAGCAGATGACGATGGTTCACTAGGTAGACAACAATTTCACGCTTAAGAAGGTGGTGAACGGTTGTCAACATAGCAAGGAGTTGAGTTGCCATGATACCACAACGAGACATCTTGGAGGAGGGTGATTCGTAGAACTGTTACCTTAAGTGGCGAAAAGAATTACCTTTGATATAGAGATCATTGAGACTCTTTATATCAGCCTAAGGCAAATCACAGCAATCGTTTGGCAGAGTGCGAAGGAATAGCATGCCAGACAAGAATGGATCATGTGGATTACCTTGTTGAAGACAATGCAAGGAATGATTTTAGCTTATCATCGGAAATGGATGGAACCCATGGCAGAATGGCACATTGGCGGTGGAAGCTGGGAACGAAATGCAAATGCTGGGAATGATTCTGGTAACTAGGGAGGAACCCCATCAGTAGAGAGTGAATCCAATGTTTGAAAGGGTTATAGCATAACTGAGGAAACCGAGAGCACTATGCAATTAATGCTGATGATAAAACCTAGCACTTGCGCGTGCTCTCAAGAACTTGAGCATTTCCATATTCATCAGGGTTTTACCAATATCCGTGTCAAGGATCCTGGTGATGACCCGCAAGTATACGGGATAGTTGTAGCCTCTTTCGATAAGTAAGAGTGTCGAACCCAATGAGGAGCTAAAGGTAGAACAAATACTCTCTCAAGTCCCATCGGCCACTTATATGACTCTACGCGCGCTTGACGTTCACTTTACCTAGAACAAGTATGAAACTAGAAGTACTTTGTAGGTGTTGTTGGATAGGTTTGCAAGATAATAAAGAATACATAAATAAAAAGTAGGGGCTGTTTAGATAAAGATGCAATAAAGTAAATATAGCGAGTGTGGAAAAGTGGTGGTAGGAGTTGTGGAATTGTCCCTAAGAAATTGACTATTCTACTAGACTGGTAATCACTATTGCAATTGTATTTGAGGGAGAGGCAGAAGTTAACATAATTTCTCTACTTGGATCATATGCACTTATGATTGGAACTCTAGCAAGCATCCGCAACAACTAAAGAATCATTAAGGTAAAGCCCAACCATAGCATTAAAGTATCAAGTCCCCTTTATCCCATTTGCAAACAACCTACTTACTCGGGTCTGTGTTTCTGTCACTCACGCCACCCACCATAAGCAAATCATAAACATATTGGAAACCCTACAGCGGGAATCCCTCACGCTTGCGCGACACGGAGGGCACAATAGGACAGCACCAATAATAAAACATGCAACTCAAACCAATCATAGCAATTCATCAATCACCGATAGGACAACGAAAATCTACTGAGACATCATAGGATGGCAACACATCATTGGACAATAATATGAAGCATAAAGCACCATGTTCAAGTAGAGGGTACAGCGGGTTGCGGGAGAGTGGACCGCTGGATATAGATGGGGGAAGGTGATGGAGATATTGGTGAAGATGACGGCGGTGTTGGTGAAGATCGCGGTGATGATGATCGCCCGGCGGCCTTTCCGTGTGACCGGAAGCAAGGGGAGAGCCCCTTCTTCTTCTTCTTCCTTGACCTCCTCCCTAGATGGGAGAAGGGTTTCCCCTCTGGTCCTTGGCTCCCATGGCTTGGGAGGGGCGAGAGCCCCTCCGAGATTGGATCTATCTCTCTGTTTCTGCGTTCTAGAATTCTGCCCTGGCACCGTTTCCTTTATATCTGGAGATCCGTAACTCCGATTGGATTGAAACCTTCGCCCAGCTCGTTTTCCAAAAATTAGGTTACTTGCAGCCAAAGAAGGGCATCAACCGCCTTACGGGTGGCCCACGAGAGTGTGGGGTGCGCCCACCTAGAGTGGTGGCGTGGGCCACCCTCGTAGCCACCTCGGGCACCGTCTTGCGTTGATTCTTCCTCCCAAAAATCGCAAATATTCCAAAATAATTCTCCGTTCGTTTTATACCGTTTGGACTCCGTTTGATATGGGGTTTCTGCGAAACAATAAACATGCAACAGAGAGGAACTGGCACTGGGCACTGGATCAATATGTTAGTCCCAAAAAATAGTATAAAAAGTTGCCAAAAGTATATAAAAGTTTAATAATATTGGCATGGCACAATCAAAAATTATAGATACGATGGAGACATATTAGCATCCCCAAGCTTAATTCCTGCTCGTCCTCGAGTAGGTAAATGAAAAAGGATAATTTTTGATGTGGAATGCTACCTAGCATAATCTTGATCATATGTCTAATCATGGCATGAATATTAAGATACGAGTGATTCAAAGCAATATTCTATCATTTGACCTAAAAACAATAATACATCGAGCGTACCAATAAAGCAATCATGTCTTTTCAAAACAACAAGGCCAAAGCAAGCTTATCCCTACAAAATCATATAGTTTGGCCATGCTTCATTTTCGTCACACAAAATTCCCCCATCATGCACAACCCCGATGACAAGCCCCAATTGGTTCATACTTTTTAATGCGCTTCAGCTTTTTCAACCTTCACGCAATACATGAGCGCAAGCCATGGATATAACACTATAGGTGGAATAGAATATAATGATGGAGGTTATGTGGAGAGGACAAAAAAGGAGAAAGTCTCACATCGATGCGGCTAATCAATGGGCTATGGAGATGCCCATCAATTGATGTCAATGCAAGGAGTAGGGATTGCCATGCAACGGATGCACTAGAGCTATAAATGAATGCTCAACAAAAGAAAACTAGTGGGTGTGCATCCAACTTGCTTGCTCACGAAGACCTAGGGCATTTGAAGAAGCCCATCGTAGGAATATACAAGCCAAGTTCTATAATGAAAAATTCGCACTAGTATATGAAAATGACAACCTATGAGACTCACTATATGAAAAACATGGTGCTACTTTGAAGCACAAGATATGAGACTCACTACATGAAGAACACTTTGAAGCACAAGTGTGGAAAAAGAGATAGTAACATTGCCCCTTTTTATTTATTTTTTCTTTTTCTTTTTCTTTTTATTTTTCTTTCCTTTTTTTCTTTTTTTCTTTGGCCTTTCTTTTTTTTCTTTTGTCCTTTCTTTTTTTTCTTTTTTTTTTCTTTGTGGGTAATGCTCTAGTAATGATGATCATCACACTTTTATTGATTACGACACATGAATTACAACTCGAAACTAAAACAAGATATGACTCTATATGAATGCCTCCGGTGGCGTACCGGGATGGTGCAACGAATCAAGAGTGACATGTATGAAAAATTATGCATGGTGGCTTTGCCACAAATACGATGTCAACTACATGATCATGCAATGGCAATAAGACAAAAGTAATGTATGTCATGATGATGAACGAAACGGTGGAAAGTTGCATGGCAATATATCTCGGAATGGCTATGGAAATGCCATGATAGGTAGGTATGGTGGCTGTTTTGAGGAAGATATAATGAGGCTTATGTGTGATAGAGCGTATCATATCACGGGGTTTGGATGCACCGGCGAAGTTTGCACCAACTCTCAAGGTGCGAAAGGGCAATGCACGGTACCGAAGAGGCTAGCAATGATGGAAAGGTAAAAGTGTGTATAATCCATGGACTCACATTAGTCATAAAGAACTCATATACTTATTGCAAAATTTTATTAGCCCTCGAAGCAAAGTACTACTACGCATGCCCCTAGGGGGATAGATTGGTAGGAAAAGACCATCGCTCATCCCCGACCGCCACTCATAAGGAAGACAATCAAAGAAACACCCCATGCTTCAAATTTGTCACTAGCAGGTTACCATACGTGCATGCTACGGGACTTGCAAACCTCAACACAAGTGTCTCTACAATCCACAACCACCCACTAGCATGACTCTAATATCACCACATTTATATCGCAAAACTATTGCAAGGAATCAAACATATCATATTCAACGATCTACAAGTTTATGTAGGATTTTATGACTAACCATGTGAATGACCAATTCCTGTCATCTCTCTAAAAAGATATAAGTGAAGCAAGAGAGTTTAATTCTTTCTACAAAAGTGATGGCCACGCTCTAACAAATATAAGTGAAGCAAAATAGCATTCTACAAATGGCGGTTTTCTATGTGAAGAGAAACATGCAATCAAAACTTCAAATGATATAAGTGAAGCATATGAAGCATCCTATAAAGCCACACTCAAAAGATTTAAGTGAAGTGCAATGAGCATTCTATAAAACAACCAAGGACTATCTAATACCAGCATGGTGCATAAAAGAAAAGTGAAAACTAAATGCAAAAGACGCTCCAAGACTTGCACGTAATGCATGAACGAAACGAATACAGAAACATACCGATACTTGTTGAAGAAAGAGGGGATGCCTTCTAGGGCATCCCCAAGCTTAGATGCTTGAGTCTCCTTGAATATTTACTTGGGGTGCCTCGGGCATCCCCAAGCAAACTCTTTCCTCTCTTCCTTTTCCTCATATCGAGACCTCCTCGTTTAGACACTTCATCCACACAAAACTTCAACAGAAAACTCGGTAAGATCCGTTAGTATAATAAAGCAAATCACCACTATAAGTACTATTGCAAACCAATTCATATTTTGTTTTTGCATTGTGTCTACTGTAATATAACTTTTCCATGGCTTGATCCACTAATATAAATTGATAGATTCATTAAAACAAGCAAACTATGCATCAAAAACAGAATCTGTCAAAAACAGAACAGTCTGTAGCAATCTGAACATCCACCATACTTCTGGTACCCCAAAAATTCTACGAAAATTCGGAACAATAAACAAGTTGTATAGAAAGACAGTGCAAAAAGAATCAGAACCGTTTGACGTTTCAGTAAAACGTAAAATCACGCACTACAGCCAAAGTTTCTGTCCTGCACCGTACAAACCAACAAGCATTGTAAACATCCTAAAGGCAAACCTTAGCACATTATTTTTATAATACAATGGAATTGTACAAGGGGATAATTATTTTTGTTGAAAAGTTTCTGTAATCAAGATTCACAAAGTTTCCGTGAGCATGAACAAAGTTCAAGGAGCTCTCCCACTTCAACAATGCTTGTCTCTCTCACTTCCACTTTCCTTTTTGAAAAGTTTTAGGTTCCCCTCTTTATTTTTTTGTTTTTAAACTATATAATAGCACTCAAAAGAAATAAATAACTCTCTAAAACTTCCGGGTTGTCTCCCTAGCAGCGCTTTCTTTAAAGCCATTAAGCTAGGCATATAGTGCTCAAGTAATGAATCCACCCGGATCCCAAGGTATATCAAAGCCAATTTTAATTAACAATGATTTTTAATTTAGTAGTGAGCACAAAGTAACATATATCAAGCAATGATGAAGTCCTCTCTTCCTATGCATCGGCATGTCATAAAAGAACAATTCATGCACACCAAGTAAAGGCCAATGCATAGTATAAGCAGTTTCTTTGCAATTTCATCATGTTGGAAACATAAAGAGGCAGAGATGTAGTTCCTCTCTCATAATAATTGCAAGTAGGAGCAGCAAGCACATGCATATTATATCTATCAAAATCATCATGTGCAATGGTAAAAGGCAACCCATCAATATAATCCTTAATAAGCACAAACTTCTCCGATAAAGTGTAGTAAGGAGAATTCAAAAAGATAATAGGACTATCATGCGTGGGTGCAATAGCAACAATTTCATGTTTAACATAAGGAACTATAGCAAGTTCATCTCCATAAGCATAATTCATATTGGCATCTTGGCCACAAGCATAGCAAGCATCATCAAAAAGGGATATTTTGAGAGAATCAACGGGATCATAGCAATAATCATCATAGCAATCATCCTTCGGTAAGCACGAAGGGGAATTAAACAATGTATGAGTTGAAGAGTTACTCTCATTAGAATGTGGGCACGGGTGATCAATCCGCTCTTCCTCCTTTTGTTCTTCGCTCTCCTCATCATCTTTTTCATCTAATGAGCTCACAGTTTCATCAATTTCTTCTTCCATAGCTTCCTGCAAAATATTAGACTCTTCTTGGACAACAGAGACTTTCTCAATAAATGCATTAATATAGTAATTGTATTCATAATTTTCATAGCAATATCTAAGTATAGCAAGATTTTTTGGTCTATAAACTAAATCATCAAAAATCATCAAATGCTTTAAACATAGATTCAACCTCATAAGCGCCCATAAAAGCAACAAATTCTTCTATTTGCTCCACATCATAGTAATCATAGATACCATTAGCATAAGAAGCTAAGGTTTCATTATCATTGAATTTGCATGAAAAGGGAAGGTGTGGAGCCTTCATCCTAAAGCAACAAGTATAACCATGTATCACGCATAGTTGACGAGCATACCAACGCAACATAGAAATTTGATCCCATAATAGTTTCCCTTTTTGTGTCAAGCGATAATCCTTAAGTATTCACGTTGATCCAACGTGTCTCCCATAACATAACGGAATGGGGTTTTCTCAGGATTATTAAAGTAGTACATAATTTCTTTCACATAACGAGCATCGAGGGTTTTAGGAGGTTCCCCATCTCGATGAGTAGCATCTACACCTAATTTTTTTGGTATTTCGTATTCCATATCCATAACTAAAGATAGAGAACAACTAGGAACAGCAAATAAAAATTACTTAGTGATAAAGCAAACAAGCACACACGAGAATATTCACCCCACGCTATGACTCCACGGCAACGGCGCCAGAAAAAGGTCTTGATGACCCGCAAGTATACGGGATAGTTGTAGCCTCTTTCAATAAGTAAGAGTGTCGAACCCAACGAGGAGCAAAAGGTAGAACAAATACTCTCTCAGGTCCTATCTTCCACTGATACGACTCTACGCACGCTTGACGTTCGCTTTACCTAGAACAAGTATGAAACTAGAAGTACTTTGTAGGTGTTGTTGGATAGGTTTGCAAGATAATAAAGAATACGTAAATAAAAAGTAGGGGCTGTTTAGATAAAGATGCAATAAAGTAAATATAGTGAGTGTGTAAAAGTGGTGGTAGGAGTTGTGGAATTGTCCCTAAGCAATTGACTATTTTACTAGACCGGTAATCACTATTGCAATTCCATTTGAGGGAGAGGCATAAGCTAACATACTTTCTCTACTTGGATCATATGCACTTACGATTGGAACTCTAGCAAGCATCCGCAACTACTAAAGATTCATTAAGGTAAAACCCAACCATAGCACTAAAGTATCAAGTCCCCTTTATCCCATACGCAAACAACCTACTTACTCGGGTATGTGCTTCTGTCACTCACGCCACCCACCATAAGCAAATCATAAACATATTGCAAACCCTACAGCGGGAATCCCTCATGCTTGCACGACACGGAGGGCACAATAGGACAGCACCAATAATAAAACATGCAACTCAAACCAATCATAGCAATTCATTAATCACCGATAGGACAACGAAAATCTACTCAGACATCATAGGATGGAAACACATCATTGGAAACTAATATGAAGCATAAAGCACCATGTTCAAGTAGAGGGTACAGCGGGTTGCGGGAGAGTGGACCGCTGGATATAGATGGGGGAAGATGATGGAGATGTTGGTGAAGATGACGTCGGTGTTGGTGAAGATCGCAGTGATGCTGATGGCCCCTGGCAGCGCTCCGGCGCCACCAGAAGCAAGGGGGAGAGAGCCCCCCTTCTTCTTCTTCTTCCTTGACCTCCTCCCTAGATGGGAGAAGGGTTTCCTCTCTGGTCCTTGGCTCCCATGGCTTGGGAGGGGCGAGAGCCCCTCCGGGATTGGACTATCTCTCTGTTTCTGCGTTCTAGAATTCTGCCCTGGCACCGTTTCCTTTATATCTGGAGATCCGTAACTCCGATTGGATTGAAACCTTCTCCCAGATCTTTTTCCAAAAATTAGCTTTCTTGCGGCCAAAGAAGGGCATCAACCGCCTTACAGGTGGCCCATGAGAGTGGGGGGTGCGCCCACTTGGAGTGGTGGCGTGGGCCACCCTCGTGGCCACCTCGGGCACCGTCTCGCATTGATTCTTCCTCCCAAAAATCACAAATATTCCAAAATAATTCTCCGTTTATTTTTATCCCGTTTGGACTTCGTTTGATATGGGGTTTCTGTGAAACAAAACATGCAATGAGCGAGGCGGCACTTGGCCTTTGGATCAATATGTTAGTCCCAAAAAGTAGTATAAAAAGTTGCCAAAAGTATATAAAAGTTGAATAATATTGGCATGGAACAATCAAAAATTATAGATACGATGGAGACGTATCACCTGGCAACACAACATACTACCATGATGAATGGTGATGGACGATGCAGATGCAAAAAGGAGATAACACTTTCTCAGATTTCACCTTAGTGAAGCTAAGGAAACAAAATCTGGGTGATCGACCGAGAAACATTTAGCTCTCCGCTTCTAATGTTCTCCTTGATGTGCTAGCGCAACCCATTTATTAAAATGGTTTGTTACCTAGAACATCAAGTAGAAGGTCGGACTTCGGGAGCACAAGAATCCGTAAGGATTAACTACAGAGGTAAATCCTACGAAATCCTCAAGGGGAGGTGGCCTACTTTCTTCAATCGAGATACTACAATAATAGGTCTTCCGGCTGGGTGTGTTCGCCACGACATCCACTTTACCGGTTATCAAGAGACCAATATTATAGTTCTTGGAAAATGCTCCAACCATCATATCTGCCTGAGATTCATATCTGGTTGGTGTCAGGATATTCCAGACTCATCGAGTCTAGAAAGAAAAATGAAAGTTTGCAACACAAATCGACGAGACGATGTTGCGAGATTCTCAGGAAATGGACTGTGGTAGTAAGCTCCTAAACATGAGCTGGTTCTGCTACAAACATGTGAACACGTTGTCCCAGACAAGCATGGCCACGTAGTAGTCTTATAATAAAACACTACCGAGTTCAGGTGGGGAAACATCATCGAGGATATCAAAGTCCTTTCATAAGGTATACTCTTAAGAAGGAACTCCTTCTCCTTGAACAAATCAATCAGTGGGTTGGTGTGCTAGGGACACATATAGAATGAAGGTTGCAAGTCTCCAAACCATAGAATACTTCGCACGTATACATGACTAACTTGGGATGGTTCCAAAGAAAGCAACATTGACTTTCTCGAATTCACGGCGGCAACTTGCATCAAATGCACATGAATTAGAGGAAGTCACTTCTTTCATTCAAACATATGCTTCATGAACGGAACACGAAGATAATGCTTATAAAGTTGCCAATACTAGCTAAATGTTCAACATGAATCATGGAGAAGGTAGCAGTGTTGCTGATGGGCTCAACAACAATTTATACAGGATTCCATGAAGATGGAATTCCATAATTATGTGAACAAGTGATAGCATTGGTCAGACCCAAAAGATATAATGGTGTATGCTCGAGGGATCAACCACGGGTAAGACAACATTATGAACATCGTTGGTTCTGATTTGATTTCATGATAGCCCACATGCAAATCAAAGGTTTGGGTAGGATAGTTGATCCAGCAATTGACCACGAGGATCAATCAATGAAGATATCATCTTTCTTCAACACACACACACACACACACACAAAGATATCCCTTTGGAATGAACTGAGTCAGACAAGCTTTCATCTTCCAACTCTCCAAGTTGTTGTTTAGCTTAACCAACTAGCTCAGGGTATCCGACACAGATTCTTGGAGAAAGGATGGTTTACAAGATAACCAACTTGATCACGAACTCGACATAGCGGTCAGGTGACGACCTGGTGATACTTCCGAGAAGATATTCGAAAAATCACGAACCACCGGTATGTTACTAAGCTCGAGAACAATCTTGCTTCTAAGGGCAAGACAAAATGATCAAATAAGCAAGAGATTGGCATAGCCCTAACTCATTGATTGAAGGGTGCATCGAAAATAGGGAGTAGGTAGCACAATCTATCTTAGGATGATGATTCAAGAACCAACACGCTAAGAATGAAATTATTGTCCTTTAACTACCAAGCAACAGGGTTGCTAGGAGTATTGACTTCATGCATCATAGTTCACCTGTCGGCATTCCGGTTGCAACAATACGAAAAACCAAGGAATGAGCAATGATGGCAAGAAGTATCACTGCATCAAGAATTCATACGAGATGATGAAATTCTCATGACGATCCTGACGCGAAGAGGGTAACACTCCAAGGTAGAACAGAACAAAAGTTGGGTTGGCATTTTGATCTGCGAGATACAACTTCTTTGACCCAATCCTGGATATGGAAGAGGTATTGGAGTTTGTTTCTCCTAGTCATTCCGAATAGGATGGCTTGACGGACCACAAGAGTAATACGCATCGATAACACGGGGGCACGACTACCTTGACTATCAATTGATAGACGAGGCCAGAAAACAACTAAAGAGGGACAACTCAAAAGAACATATGATTTTCTGAGTTGTGGATGCATGGATTAGCATGTCGAACGAGTTCAACATATTTCTTCCGGATAACCCATGCAGAAAAGGTAGAAGTGGCAGAGTAACAACATAGAATCGAGAACTCGTCAAGAGCACTCTGGTTGTGATCTTTCGGTTCAGCGAGGAACTTCTGCCAAAATGGTTCATGGTATTTGGAGGAAGGGAATACTAAGGACCTCAAGGACTATCGCAACGGTTACTAATAACCTAAAGGAACTAGCAAACACTAACAACATGAAGTAGGTAGAGTGAATCTCGGGTTCAAAAGCCTAGGAATAGAATACCTACCAACTAAATGGCATCATGGGATACTTTCGAGAATGATGGCCAGAATCATCACACTGGAACACACAACATGGCTAGATTACTAGGTGATACTCTAGACATCTAGGGTCATAATAATAGCTCCAACATATACGTCGAGGCAATAGAGTACCTCAACTCACCGTTTTAGTGTGGTTAACTTGGCTAGAAAGGTCATCGAAAACAGAGGGAAAGGAATTTGCAATTGCATCAGATTGTTTAGCAACCTGGGATGACTCGGATAGCATAACAGTTGTAAATGCTCAAAAAGATTGGAGACATGCTACAAAAATGGTGGTAAATATCAAGGTTTCGAGATGAATAGTTAACATACGGAAGTAGTAGGAACTGAACCGAGGCTTAAGTCCAACAATTCTATAAGTCTACGGATTAGTAACACGTGATCCTGATAGGAAGAAGAGAAAGCCTAGTTCCTTAACCCCGTAGGAAAGATAAGATGACTCGGATCAGAAGGCATAAGGTATTAGGAGTAAAAAGAGCCTTACGTTCCATCCCACAATCAATTCCCTTATATAACTAAAGAATTTCTAGACTCAACTTTGACCAGTTTGGCTTGGTAATCCTATAGGCAGTCAAGCTCTGATACCAAAGCTGTCAGGACCCCGACTCAATGCCACACCAATCTAGCATGTAACACCTCATATCACTTTGCGACCTCACGCACGGTATCCCCACGGGTGTCGCCTTACCAGGCCCGGGACCGTTTGCACCTTTTGGGACACGTATATGATAGTGTCGCTAGCATCCATATGACAAGGAGCCCGGGCTGACATGGCTACTCGTGAATCTAAAGTGGCACTAACTTATAGGGATAGGCATACATGACCTAGCAACGAACGTGTCAGTCATCAGCGAGTGAATCCAGGCTGTAGCAACTGGGCTAGCAGGATTCCGGTAAACCAGGCTGTAGCAGGATAACAGGACTCCGGTAGACACCGTGTGACATTTCCCGAAGGGATAGACATAGGAACGAAGGACACATGCCGGCCAGCCTAAGTGTTCCGGAGCAGTAGCAAGCTACCAAGGCTCAGTGGAAGCACTAGGAGACATTTCCCGATAAGAGGGGCTACCAAGGACAGACAACTAGATAGTCAGATCCCACACATACCAAGCATTTCAATGACATACACACAATATGATCGATATGTGCAAATACAACATGGCATCACAACATGACTCTACAACTCAAGTATTTTATTCAATAGGCTCCGAGGAGCGAGATATTACAGACATAGGTCTCATGACCCAACCATTCAGAGCATACAAGTCAAAGCACATGCGGAAGCTTATCATGTCTGAGTACAGACATCTACAAATGTAAAAGGCTGAGAAGCCTGACTATCTAACAGATCCTGCCGAGGGAACAAGATCGTAGCTGAGGTAGCAAGCTAAACATCGAAATCGACGCATAACTACTAGTGAGACTGAAGTCTCTCTGCAAAAACATAAAATAGGCAAACGTGAGTACAAATGTATCCAGCAAGACTTACATCAGAACTATCTGCATATGCATCATTATCAACAAAGGGGATGCTGGGGTTTAACTGCAGCAAGCCAACGTCGACTCGGTGGCTTTCCTGAACTACTACTGCAAGTAACTCTTTTAAGGTGGCGCACACGAGTCCACATATTTACCATATCAATACACCACTATGGATCTGCTCCCGTCTCCCTACGAGATCGCCATCCATAGCACTCACGCTTATCTTGCATATTTTAGAGTACCACTTTCACTTGTCTATGAACTGTATAGGCAACCCAGAGGTCCTTTACTGCGGATGCGGCTATTCGAATAGATAATGTTAACCTTGTAGGGGTGTACTTCTTCACACACGCTCTCACCACTTACCGTCGTTTACACGACATGTACTCATCAACCTTCAAGCGGAAGCCCAACGAGGGTGTCAGCCACGGCCTACCTAAACACTCAAGTCTCTAGTCCAGGTTTATCGCCTATTCAGGTTCCATCCGCAGGGAGTCCGGCCGATGTTTCCACATACGGCTCTGAACGATGTGTGCAGGGTTCCCGAGACACCAAATGGGTGCCCGGTACACCGTGCCACGTGCCTACCGCATCACAGCCCACCCCTCGGGTCAGCGCTGCCCACGGCCTCCAGCACACTACAAACACCAGAAACTACTTGCAACTCCTGGACAAAGGACAAGGGTGACTAAGAAGCCGAGAGGGTCCATTGGTTTCGGGCCCAATGTGTGGTAGTAACTGTTTCATGGATCAGAAACACAGAACTCAGTTCCTGAGGACGGCTTCAATGAGACAACCCACCATGTACTCCTACATGGCCTCTCACTGCTACCTTTACCAAATCGTGTTCACACACTTAGCTCAAACACAGTAGGACATGTTCATCACTGTTCCAATTCATCCCCGATGAATCAGACCTGACACAACTCTAAGCATAGCAGCCATGACAAACAAGCATGAATGAGTAGGCACATCAGGGCTCAAACAACTCCTACTCATGCTAGTGGGTTTTATCTATTTACCGTGGCAATGACAGGTCATGCAAAGGAAAGGGGTTCAACTAGCGCAGCAAGTAACAGATGAATTGTTGTTGTCCTAATGAAGTAAAGAGAGCGGGAGCGAGAAAGTGGGATTATATCGGAGTGAGCAAGGGGGTTTTGCTTGCCTGGCACTTCTGAAGATGATATAGCTCTTCATCGGTGTCATCGAACTCATCGTCAAAACACGTCTACTGAGAGGGGACAAATACCGGCAACACAGAAGGAAACACAATCAATGCAATGCACATGATGCATGATCATGACATGGAAATATGAGTGTGTTGGCCTAATGCAACTACAACCAGATGGGTTTGAGTTATTTTGAACCCAAGGTTCAAGTTCAAACTCAAACTATGACTTTATGAAATGCATTATCATGTTTTGGTATATACAACAGGTTTAAGTTGCTTTAACATGCATGAACCCAATGCATATGGATAGATTGGATTTTTCTTTCATATATAACTTATTTCATTTGGAGTTATGGTTGAATTTCTATGCGTTTTGGAAGTTTTAGCTATTTTCTGGAATTTCCTGGATTATATTAAATCCAGAAAATGATTAACTGCGTCAGCCTAGCGTCATGCTAACCTCAGCAGGTCAACGGACCCGGTCCAAGTCAAACCTGACTAGTGGGGCCTACTGGTCAGTGACACAGTGTCAGCTACAGAGGCTGACATGTGGGACCCGGTCAAGACAGATGTGGCCAAGTCAAAGTTGACAGGCGGGGCCCACTATGATTAGTGCAAATCTAATAGAGAAATTAAACTAATTAGTTTAGGCACTGGGGCCCACATCGCAGTGGCTCTAGGGGTGGTTAGCTGGGTCATTAGCGCTAACTAAACCGGCGCCACGTCAGCAGGTGACGCCGGCAACCATGGCTACGGCGAGACCTCGCCGGAGTTGCTCGGGGCGGCGCTACAGATGGTGGTTTGCAACAGGGTTTGGCTCTATGGGGAGCTGGAGGAGTGGCGAATCCACTGGTGGTAGCGAATGGAGCTGGGGTGGCCTGTAGCGGCGGTGATGGCGAGTTGGGCAGCGGCCGGAGCTCGGGTGCTCGCGGTTTTGGCGCTACGGCCTGCGTTCGAGCAAGTAGTAGGCTGGTGAGGCTCTACGCGTCGCTGTGAGTGCAACTGGCACACGCACAGGACCAAATGGTCACGGGAACATGGCCGTCGACGAGCTCGTGCGGCGGCACGGTTCGGTCTTCAAGGGGCGAAGGCTATGGCGAGAAATCGAGGCGGGGAAGAGGGGGATTCGGTCCGTGAGCTCACTGCGGAGACGTTGGGATGGTCGGCGTGCTCGGAGGAGGCCTGGAGGCGACGGAACGGCGGTGACGATCTCGGCGGCTTGAGGAGGGGATGGAGCCAATGGTGGTGCTCCAGGGTGTCTGGCGCCATGTGGCTCGGCGTGGAGGGCGAGGATGTCGTGTTGGAGCTTGGGGAGGCGTCGGAGGGACTCGGGGATGGCTGTGGCCGTGGTGGTAGTGGACGGCGGCGATGGCGCTCGGGTGGCTGCGCGCAAGGGAGAGACAGCGGAGGGGAAAAAGCACGGGGGGAGAGGGGAGAGATGCAGGGGGTCGTGGCGTCGCCCAGAAGATCGGGAGGCCAGCAAGCAGCGGGGAGGCAGGCGGCTCGCCTGGCTGGCCAGACGCAAGCTGCTTCTCCTCCTGGCAAGAGGAAGAAGGCAGTGCTGCCCCTGGTGGGCCGGGCTGGCTTTGCCCGGTGGGCTGCTCTGGTCTTTCATTGGCTGGGCTGCAGTAAGTCCTTCTCTCTCTTTCTTTAATTCTATTTTCTATTATTCTGTAGTATTTAGGGCTTTATTAAAAATACTTAAACAGGTTCAAAAATTATGAAACTGCTCAATGCCACCGTTTGGAGTATAACCAATAGCAAACATTTTAGTTTATGATATTTGAGCATTTGAAATATTCATTAGCATTTAAATGCCCAAATGCAAATACTATATGATTTAATTCAGAGCGCAAATATGTCATGGAAAAATATGCAACACCTCTGGTTATTGTTTCTAGCATTTTCCAGAAATGATGAATATTTTTGAAAGCCATTTGGATTCACTGAGAATATTTTATTTGAACCTAGTGAATTCCTTTGATGCTAGGGTTTAGGCAACCCCCATTTCAAGTTTCTTTCAAGATTAAACATGATGCACACATGAAGCTAGCCTAATGCATTGCCAGAAGCTAGGGATGTGACAGCCTCCTCCTATCTGCACCCGAAGAACTCCTCCCATGCGCCGCTCGGTAGCAGGTTGGAGCTCCGCTTTTAGTCCCCATCGTTCTTCCTCCACGCCATTGGAGCCCACCAGGTCGTCGCCCCCTCCTTCCTGCCTCCACTTCTTCTCTCTCGCTCCCCCTGATGGTGTCGCGATGCCACCATTTCGCACGAGCCTGCCGCCCATGGAGCTCCTAGAGGTTCCCTTCTCCACCTCTACTCAAACCCGACGCCTCCCTTTGCTCTATCGCACAGGAGCCCGCGCCCACCTTCGCTCGTCTCCGCGGCTCCCTGCTGCGTCCGCCTCGCCGGAGGAGCCGGCCTCATCCCCGTTGTCCACGACTCCTGCTTCCGCATGTCCCTGCTCCTGTGCACGAGGACCAGCGCCTCGTCCCGCTACTCGCGTTGACCGCGCCTCCAGCGCCTGGGCCAGCAGCCTCAAAGCCCAGTCGCTGCCTCTGTCACCTCCACTGACGGGCCGAAGCCCATGCTTGAGGCCAAGCCCAGCGCCCCCCTTTTCCCCCTCATGTTGGGCATGCCTGTCAGATTCGGCCTGTTGCATTTTTCCTTCTCTGCGAATTTGTCTATTTATCCAGAAAACAACATATTTACATATTGCGCCCTATTGATCATGCATATCATATCTCACAAATGGTGCATCGGACTAAAACAAACTATATGTGTAAGATGCTTAGTTTTTCATATACTTACATAATATGTTGCTTTCATCCATGTTTGAATTGTTTAATTTGCTATTTGCATTAGTTTGCATAAATAACATGTTAAAATGGTTTATTTCATAACTAAATAACCATAGCTCCGAATTAAATAAACTTTATATGTAAATGGGGTAGAAAAATGCATCGATTAACATGGTGCACTTTATTTGCATGTTTAACCACACTAAAATATGGTTTAGGGCAGAACAGTACCAAATTCTAAATATGCACACGGGGATTTTCCGGAATTGTTGTTTGTTGTTTTCGGCCTCATTTAAACTTGCCTAAGTAGGTTGTTTAATTATGCTTCACCTCTTGCCATGCTTAACAACATTTAATATTGTTGGGTACGTAAACAAGAGTGAACTAAATATTTGAATCTGGTGATTCATCAATATGCTACTCGTTGCATATTGAGCTTCACTTAATTTGTAGTATTGTTTGTTGCACTTTGCCATGCCATGCATATTTAAACCGACATGCATCATACTTGATTGTGCATCATGCCATATGTATACTTGTGTGTTTACCGTGTTGTTTGCTCCTTTCTGGTTGTGCTTCTTCTTGATAGTTCATGTTTCGTTGCGGTCGTGAGGATTCATTCGACTACGCTTGGTTTGTCTACGCCCGATCATCTTCTTAATGGACTCGGTCTTCTTCCTAGCGGGATTTCAGGCAAGATTACCGTCACCTTGGATTTCACTACTATCTTTGCTATGCTAGATCTCGATGCCATCGCTATGTCGCGCTTCCTACCACTTGTCTATCAAGCCTCCCAATATGCCATGAAATAGCCTCTAACCTTTTCCATTGTCCCAGCAAACCATTGTTTGGCTATGTTATAGCTTTGCTCAGCCCCTCTTATAGTGTTGCTAGTTGCAGGTTTTTCCATGTTGGGACATAGATATCGTGGGATATCACAATATCTCTTTTTTTATTAATGCACATATATAGTTGGTAAAGGGTGGAAGGCTCGACCTTTTGCCTGGTGTTTTGTTCCACTCTTGCCGCCCTAGTTTCCGTCATACCGGTGTTATGTTCCTTGATTTTGCACCCTAACATGGTGGGGGTTTATGGGCCCCCCCTTGACAGTTTGCTTTGAATAAAACTCTTCCAGCAAGTCCCAACATTGGTTTTACCATTTGCCTAATAATAACTAAAACTTTCATAAGGACTTTCCGGACACCGAGGACTTAATTAACAACCCTGGGCTAGTGCTCCTCATGACTGTTGGTCCAAAACAGAGCCACTTGCAATGCCATGCCTTCACCCGGGGTTTTCAGTTGCCATACGTACTGCTCATCCAATCATGGTCTGAGACAAGATACGCGCAGCTACTATCAGGGTGTCAGAACACCGGGAGTCTTGCTGGAATTGTTTTACCATTGTCGAAATATCTTGTGCACCGAGATTCCGAGTTTGATCGGGTTGTCCCGCGATGGAGGATTGTCTCTGTGGATCGTGAGCTTGTCATCGGCTAAGTTGGGACACCCCTCCCGGATATAACTTTCGAGAGCCGTGCCTGCGGTTATGTGGCAGATGGGAATTTTTAATATCCGGTTGTAGAGAACTTGACACCAGATCTGAATTAAAATACACCAACCGCGTGTGTAACCGTGACTGTTATGTTTGAACGTAAGTATTTCAGGATCACTTATTGATCATTGCTAGTTTGCGACCGTTTGCGTAGCTTCTCATCTGTTTCTTGTACTCGTAAGTTAGCCACCATACAAATGCTTAGCTGCTTGCTGCAACCTCACCACTTATCCATTCCATACCCATTAAGCTTTGCTAGTCTTGATACCCATGGTAATGGGTTTGCTGAGTCCTTGTGGCTCACAGATTACTACAACAACAATTGCAGGTATAGGTAATGCCATGATCTGAAGTGAGAGTGATGCTTGATTGCTTTGGAGTTCTTCTTCTTTGATCAAGGGATAGGTTCCAGGTCGGGAACCTGGGCATTAGTTGGGTGGATGTCGTTCTATTTTTCGTTTGATTTCATCCGTAGTCGGATCCTGCTCTTCTGTATGATGATTGCTAAGTATTGATGTATTGTTGTATGAATGTTGTGACCTGTGGCGAGTGTAAGCCTTTATCTCGTACTGCCATCTATTCAGTACATGGTATGTTGTAATGATATCCACCTTGCTATGCGCTTGAAATACAGTTGTTCCCCAATCATAAATTCATCACGTGATTGTGATAGAATTGTGATACGTCTCCAATGTATCTATAATTTTTTATGTATTCATGCCATGTTTACAATATTTTTACATTATTTTGGTATGATTTGATTAGAACTAACCTGGACTGACGTTGTTTTCAGCAGAACTACCATGGTGTTGTTTGCAGAAATTAAAGTTCTCGGAATGCGCTGAAAATTAATGGAGATTTTTTTTGGAAAATATAAAAAATACTGGAACAAAAAGTTATTGGAGTGGAGTCCTGTGGGTCCCATGAGGGTGGTGGGCGCCCCCACCCCCTGGGGAGCACCCCTATGCCTCGTGGACTCTCCGTGGGTCCCCCTTACTTGTTCTCGACGCCGACCTCTCCTATAAATCCCTAAACCTCCAGAAAATAACCTAGATCGGGAGTTCCGCCACCGCAAGCCTCTGTAGCCACCAAACACCTCTCGGGAGCCTGTTCTCGCACCCTGTCGGGGGGGGGGGGGATCCGTCACTGGTGGCCATTTTCATCATCCCGGCGCTCTCCATGACTAGGAGGGAGTAGTTCACCCTCGGGGCTGAGGGTATGTACTAGTAGCTATGTGTTTGATCTCTCTGTCTCTCCTGTTCATGATTTGGCACGATCTTGATGTACCGCGAGCTTTGCTACTACTGTTGGATCTTATGATGTTTCTCCCCCCTCTACTTCTTGTAATGAATTGAGTTTTCCCTTTGAAGTTATCTTATCGTATTGAGTCTTTAAGGATTTGAGAACACTTGATGTATGTCTTGCATGTGCTTATCTATGGTGACAATGGGATATCACCTGATCTACTTGATGTATGTTTTGGTGATCAACTTGCGGGTTCAGTGACCTTGTGAACTTATGCACAGGGGTTGGCACATGTTTTCATCTTGACTCTCTGGTAGAAACTTTGGGGCACTCTTTGAAGTTCTTTGTGTTGGTTGAATAAATGAATCTGAGATTGTGTGATGCATATCGTATAATCATAGCCACGGATACTTGAGGTGACATTGGAGTATCTAGGTGACATTAGGGTTTTGGTTGATGTGTGTCTTAAGGTGTTATTTTACTACGAACTCTAGGTATGTTTGTGACACTTATAGGAATAGCCCAATGGATTGATCAGAAAGAATAACTTTGAGGTGGTTTCGTACCCTACAATAATCTATTCGTTTGTTCTCCGCTATTAGTGACTTTGGAGTGACTCTTTGTTGCATGTTGAGGGATAGTTATATGATCGAACTATGTTATTATTGTTGAGAGAACTTGCACTAGTGAAAGTATGAACCCTAGGCCTTGTTTCCTACCATTGCAATACCGTTTACGCTCACTTTTACCACTTGTTACCTTGCTGTTTTTATATTTTCAGATTACCAAAACCTATATCTACCATCCATATTGCACTCGTATCACCATCTCTTCGCCGAACTTGTGCACCTATACAATTTACCATTGTATTGGTTGCATTGGGGACACAAGAGACTCTTTGTCATTTGGTTGCAGGGTTGCTTGAGAGAGACCATCTTCATCCTACGCCTCCCATGGATTGATAAACCTTAGGTTATCCACTTGAGGGAAATTTGCTACTGTCCTACAAACCTCTGCACTTGGAGGCCCAACAACGTCTACAAGAATAAGGTTGCATAGTAGACATCAAATCGCATCTTGGGCGCTACAGCTGAGAACCCAGTCGAGACAAAGCATCAGCTGCCTCATTATGCCGCCGGTCTATGTGATCCACTTGATAGCCTTTGAAGTGACCTGCAATATTAGTCACTGCTTGACGATAAGCCGCCATAAGCGGGTCCTTAGAATCCCATGTCCCTGAAACTTGCTGTGCAACGAGATCGAGCCGCCAAGGCATCTAACCCGTCTAAAGTTCATCTCCTTGGCCATGCGGAGCCCATGTAACAAAGCTTCATGCTCGGCTGCATTGTTAGTACAGGGAAACATAAGGCTCAACACATAACAAAATTGGTCACCTCGTTGGGAAGATAAAATAACTCCAGCCCCCGAGCCTTACAATTTCCTGGATCCATGAAATTGTATCATCCAATATGTTTTATCCGGCCTTTCCTCAGGTGTTTGTATCTATGTCCAGTCATTGATAAAATCCGTCAAAGTTTGAGACTTCATGGCGGTCCTAGGCACATATTTCAAATGATGTGGCCCAAGCTTAATTCCCCACTTAGCAACCTGACCCGTGGCTTCTCTGTTTTGGATAATGTCCCCCAGAGGAGTTGAACTAACCAAAGTGATTGGATGCTCGAGGAAATAATGCTTGAACTTACGGCTAGCCATGAACACTCCGAACACCAATTTCTACCAATGTGGGTACCTCTGCTTGGACTCTATTAAGACTTCACTAACATAATAAACCGCCTCTGGATGGGATACTCTTTGCCTGCCACCTTGCACTCCACAACAACTGCAACACTTACGGCTTTATTATTAGCCGCCACGTACAGGAGCATAGGCTTATTGTCTATCAGAGCATCCAAGATGGGCGGCTCGACCAACTGCTTATTAAGTGCCTCGAAACCTTAATTAGCCACATCACTCTAGATGAAATTATCAGTCTTTTCCATCGTTTGGTATAGGGGAATCGCCTTCTCACCCAGACGGCTTATGAACTGGCTCAAAGCTGCAATATGACCCGCCAGGCGCTGAGCGTCATTGATACAGGTCGGCTTAGACAGGGAGGTGAGATCTTCGATCTTCTTCGGGTTAGCTTAGATGCCCCTCTTCGAAACCAGAAAACTTAGCAATTTTCCTACAGGTACACCAAAAACGCACTTGGTCGGGTAAAGCATCATCTTGTACACCTAGAGATTATCAAAGGTTTCCTTTAAATCATCAAGCAAAGTTTCTTTCTTCCTGGACTTAACCACAATGTCGTCAACATAAGCATGAACATTCCATCGAATCTTCCCGTGGAAGCAATTCTGAACACAGCGCTGGTAAGTCGCCTAAGCACTCTTGAGTCCAAAAGGGATAGAGACATAACAAAAAGCTCTAAAGGGTGTGATGAAGGTTGTTTTCTCCTGATCTTCAACTGCCATCTTGATATGATGATAACCAGAATAAGCATCCAGGAAACATAAGCTCTTGCAGCCCACCGTGGTGTCAATGATCTGGTCAATACGGGGGAGAGCAAACGGATCAGCTGGACAAGCCTTGTTTAGATCTATGTAATCAACACACATACGCCAAGTGCCATTCTTTTTTAGCGCAGTATAGGATTAGCCAACCAGTGAGGGTGATAAACTTCAACTAGGAATCTGGCATCCAAAAGCCGAGCCACTTCTTCTCCAATGGCCATACGCCTCTCATTGTTAAAATGATGGAGGAACTGTCGGATAGGTTTCATCTTAGGTTCCATATTTGGGGTGGTGCTCAGCGAATTCTCTCGGTACACCAGGCATGTCACAAGGTTTCCATGCAAAGCTGTACCGATTCTCAAGGATGAACTTCAATGAGCATGCTTTCCTATTTGGGATCCATCCCACTCCCAATGGTGAACTGATGAGAAGAATCACCAGGGACAAAATCAACTTGTTGTGTGTCTTTCTCTGCCTAAAATTTGAGAAGAGGGTCCTTCTCAGTGGTGGGTTTTTTCAAAGGGGTCATGTCGGTTGGGTCAACATTATCTTTGTAAACTTAAGCTCCTCAGTAGCGCAAGCCGTCTCTGCATAAGCAGCATCTCCTTCTTCACATTCCAGGGCTATCTTACGATCCCCATGAACCGTGATTGTCCCACATGGCCCTGGCATCTTAAGTTGCAAATATATGTAACAAGGGCGAGCCATGAATTTAGCATAAGCTTGCCGTCCAAACAACGCATGATATGGACTCTTAATCTTGACCACCTTGAACCACATTGTCTCTGCCCAGTAATTATACTCACCACCAAAAGCCACCTCCAGAGCAATCTTCCCTACATGTTAAGCTGATTTGCCAGGAACAACTCCGTGAAATACTGTAGAGGACGGCTTAAGATCCTTCTTTGTTAGATTCATTCGTCGAAAAGTATCATAGTACAATATATTGATGCTGCTTCCACCATCCATCAGCACCTTAGTGAATTTGTAACCGCCCACTTGAGGGGCCACTACCAGGGCCAGATGACCTGGATCATCAACACGGGGCAGGTGATCCGCTCGGCTCTAAGTTATTTTGTGCTCAGACCACCTCAAATAATGTGGCACTGCCGGCTCAACCGCATGGACCCCCCGCTTATGGACCTTCCAGTCATGCTTGCAAGTATTTGTAGTAAAAACATGGTACTGTCCACTGTTAAGCTGCTTAGGATTACTCTGGTATCCTGACTGGTTATTCTACTGCTGATTACCTTGACTAGACTGCTGATTATGACCACCATGGTTCCTTGGCTTTGATAAACAAAATTTGAGCCGCCACCACCAAAGCCGGCTCCCTGGAAGCCTCCTGAGGCTGACCTACCTAGCGGCCCATTACCATTGCCATGATGCTACTGAAACAACTGATTCCTATAGTCGTGCATAATATAACAATCCTTCCAAGCATGAGAAGAAGGCTTGTTAGGATAACTATGCTTAGGTCATAGTGCATTTAGGGCTTCCTCATAATTCTTTGGTTTTCCCCCATTATAAGGTTGCTTGCCATTGCGACGCTGATTTTTGAACCATGTGTTGGTGTTAGCCACCTGTGTTGGTGTTAGCCACAAAATCTGACCCGCCATCGGAGTGCTTACGTTTTCCACCATTACCATGGTTATTGGTATTACCATTCTACACCGAGGCATTCTATTCCTGGCCCTTACCGCCACCGTTTTCTTTGCCCTTATTGAACTTATCATCATCAGAGTTAGGATCCTTCGTATCGTCAGAGTCAGCGTATCTGGTAAGCACATCCATGAGATTACCCATATCCATACACTTGCGCTTAAGCTGCCCTAGCTGCTGCGCAAGAGGCTGAAAGTGTCAGTTCTACTCCAAGATCAACATAGCTTGAGCTGCCCCGATGCTATCTGAAGAGTGGATAATGCTCGCAACCCGGCGAGCCCAATGATGGGTCGACTCATCTTCACGCTGCACACAGTGTTGCAAATCAACAATTGTCATTGGTTGTTTGCAAGTTCCTTGAAAATTCTTGATGAAGCGCCCCTTCAACTCTACCCAAGTATTGATAGAATTGGGGGGCAAGTTCTTCAGCCATGTACGAGTCAGTCCTTCCAACATCATAGTGAAATACTTGGCACTTACCGCATCACCGACATCCAACATGTCCATGGCCAGCTCATAGCTCTCGATCCAAGTCGTAGGCTCAAGATCGTCGTGTAGTTGGGTACTTTGCGAGGACCCTTAAAGTCTTTAGGCATGCGCTCATTACGTAAAGCCAGCACTAGGCATGGCAATCCGATGGTTCTGGTGTTCGACCCAGCTCCTACTAAAGTTGAAGGGATTGCCGGGGCGGCAGATAAGCCCCCTGGTTTACTGCCTCTGCTTCGCCACGGGCCCTTGCACCATCCACAATTGCTTGTGCATCAGTACACAGATTACAGGGCGGGTTACAACGTCGTTCGCTGCTGGAAACTGCCGGCGACTCAGCATGCCGGCTGTAGCTGCGGCTAAGCAGCGGGGTTGAGTGCACATAATGCCGACTATAAGAGTAATTAGCCTACTGAGGAATCGCCATTTGTAAAAGTCCAATGGAGTTCCGGTCTTCTACTACGATCGTGACTCGCTCGTGATAGGAAGTGCGGTAAGCCGGGTTGCTGCTACCACCATGTTATTGTAGCGACCCGACCTCAGACGGTCAAGTCTCTGTGCTTAAGTGTCATCCCTATATCGGTATGCTGACACACACAGTACTCGAGGATTTATAACAGAGGTAAATCACATGTATAAAGTAACGTAAATAATATTATCTCAATCCATAAAGCGGAAGAAACAACAAGGTTGTGGATTCCCATCAACACCAACGGCAAATTTGAGTGTAGAAATTGTAACCCTAACGTATCACTTACTCATCGTAAGAAATCCTACAACATGAGACGTTGCAGCCATGTAGGTCAGTACATTGAATGTACTGGCAAATTCACACCATAGAGAAATGATGAATAAAGGCTATCACTACATGCATATTTGGCTGGTGGAGGCTCTACGGTTATGATGTTTTGAAAAAAGCCAATTTTCCCTACTACAAAGGAATGTACTTTATTTAACTACAAAGTTAGTTGAAAACATTGAGAAGGTTACTCCAACTCAATCCCAAGTTAATAATCATCAACCCAACAAATTATTTAAGTAACGTGATGAGATTAATATGATAATCCAAAAACCATATACTCAAGATGTCCATAACCGGGGACACGGCTAACCATGATTAGTTTATACACTCTGTAGAGGTTTGTGCACTTTTCCCCACAGGACTCGATCGCCTCCGTTGGATTTCTCGCACTACAAGGTGTTTGAGAAAGGGATGACCGAGACATAGTCTTTCAGAAGCATTAACTCTTTACTCTGGGTAGACAGTACCAACCTACATCCCCTACATCTGCTAGCCTACCACAGAAAGAGGTCACGCAACATACTCAACTATGCTAGAGCCCATAATAGCCTGCGGCTGCACACGGAAGTTTCTAGCATGAATAATCTTATGATCCCTTTGAGCCTGGGTGGAATTCCATAGGGTAATCACACGGGTCCTCGGGATTCCTTGGGCAAGCACTCGGTTCTCCAAGTGCCGGGCAAACCTTTGGGTACTCGAGGTGCCCTACCATTCCACCCAGATGTGTATTAAAGTAGCCACCTTAAGTTAACCATTAATAATAACTCTCACATCTGTCATGAATCACTCAAACCAAACCACGTCTACGAGCATAGCATAGCAGTATAAGCATAATGTAGAAGTAACTCCCAAGGTTTGAATGCAAGACAATAGGTTCCTACCTCATCAACTACTTCCCAATACCCACATGTTATCAAATCCTAACCATGCAATGTTTGAGGGTGAAACTAATGCATAAAAACCGGGTATGAAAGGGATATGATCAAAGTGTGAACTTGCCTATACTGTTGATGAAGAACCTTCGCTCTCAACTCCTGATGGTTCAATTCGTCACACTCCATTCAATCTATCGTAAGCAAGCAATAGTAACCACACATAAGCAATCACTCAAAAACATCGGAAAGAACAAAGGAAACAATTCGGAAAAGTTCAAAACCAAGCAAATAACTCTTGCAACAGAAAACAATTTCGAACAGTACCAAAATTAAGTGAATTTGGCCTTATCATAAGGTTTAGGTCAAGAGCTTCAATTTGCAAAATGAATCAACTAAATCGGAGTTATAAAACTCGAGTTACGATCAGACAAAGTTCAAATACTTAACTGTTTGAATTCAAATTTTAATTTTAAGTTGTTTTACTAGATAGAAGGGATCATAACGAAGAAGTGAGCGTTGGTTTCGTCGAAAACGGAGCTCTGGTTCAAAAGTTACGATCGAACGGAGGTTTGAACTAGATTTGGAGTTGAATAAATTTGATTTTCTCAATCTCCAAAATCCACTTTTTATTGAAAAGAATATGTCACAAGGAGTATTTTCACAAAAAGAATCGCTCAAATCGGAGTTACGGATAAAAAGTTGGAGGGTTTTGAAGTTCAGGGACTGTTCTAAAAATTCCAGGGGCTAATCTACACACATAATAATCACAGATAGGTCCCTGCCACGTGGCGCAAAACTATAGGCTGTAGACCGTTCGCTGCGAGGCTAATCGAGAGAACGTCCGCTACTTAGCGCATACCGATTCGAAAAAAAAACTACTAGATCTAATCTTGGCCGTCGATTCTAGATCGAACGGAGGAGGCGACGACGGCGACTTACTACGGCGGTGGCGGCGTCGGTGGCGAAGAGCAACGGCGGCAGGGTGTCGGGCTTGATCGGGGCGGCTGCTCCGGGGCTTGCCGGCGATGGCGAAGTAGCGGGGAAGGGGCGGCGCGTCGAGACGGATGCAGTGGTGGGGTCGACGGCGCTCGGGGAAGCGTGGCGGGGAAGGGGCGTGCAGGCATATAATATATCAAAATTTTCAGAAAATTATTTCCTACAAGATGAACATTTTTCTAGCATCAAATAAAATCCATAAAAAATCTAATAATTCAAACAGTGCTACTGCTACAATAAAACCCAATAAAAATCCTTTTTAAAATACCAAAATGATTTCAACTTTATTTCTCTCCATTTTTCTATTGTAGGGAATCATTTTTCCCTATTTTCCATATATTTTATTTTTTGGAGAAAAATACTTTGAATAAAACCCAAATAAATCCATTTTGAAAATAATTTCCAAAAGGACTTTAAATTGGATTCCTTTTAAACTCCCAACTCATATTTCATATGTTTTGAAGAAGTCATTTTATCTTCTCTCATGAAAATCATTGAGTTGCTTGAAGTTTCTGAAATTGAAAATAGTTCCAAATGGAATTCAAATCTTTCCAAAACCCTTTTCATTTATTTAAATGGAAGAAATCATGTCATCTTCTCTCCAGGGTATTGTATTTGAAAATAATTTGAATTCAAGGGGATCAGAAAGCAGAGATGAAAATTTGGGAAAGTCCTTCTATTCCCTCTCATTTAACTTTCAAAATTTTCAAATTTCACTCAACTTCACACTATCAATCAAAAAATCAAACAAAACTATCTATTTAATATAACATTCCATAATTTAGAATTTTGGGATGTTACAGTTATCCACTAGGTTGGAAAAGTGACCCGGCGGTGTAAGACAACGCTATGGCAGCGTCTGGACAAGATGAGGGTCTGGCACCGACTCATCCCTCCGGGCCGGCTCTGGTTGGTGAGCTGCCACCCTATTCCCAGGTACATTAGAGGTTAATTGAGGAATAACTGGTGCTCCCAAAGTACTTGGGCCTGCCCCTGGTGTGTAAAATAAGCATGTGGACTCATAACTCGTAGGTAAACGGCTTTGGTGCCTCCTCTGATACACTGCATTAGAAGCGTTCTGATCCAAGTTTAGGCGCCAAGCCTCTATCTTCAGGCACTCTGTCTCCGCATTAATCTGAGCTTGCAACATGGCTGTCTAGGTGTTCTCACCATTGATATCCTCCTGGGCCTTGTTCATCTGTTCCCGAAGCTTTTCAATCTCTGCGTTATGTTCCGCCTGGTTTTCCGAAGTAACCTATGTCCCTAGTAAGGTCGTTAGGGAAGTCACTAGCTTAGAGAGAACTTGAGCTGGTGGTTTGACCGGGCCGGACATACTAGAAGTCGATGCTCAAGGGTCAGTAGTTGTCACCGCTCCAACCGTCGTGGTGTTGACAGTCGTCGTCGTCGTCTCTGCCATGAAGATGGAGGCTCGACACGGTGGATCGTAAGGGTTCGGAAAAACGTTGCCATCAGAACAACCCCCAAGCCTGCCGTCATGAAGGTGGTAGATTAACTCTGTGTCTTTGGTCGAGGACTCACCATCTGAGTAGACGAGAGTCTCTCCTTCGGACGCGGAATTTTCTGCAAGTTCCACACCTTGCGTGACACCAACGAAAACATGCTTCCGGGCAGGTCGCGTGCACCGAGTTGGCTCGACAAGCTTGGTGCAGATGTCCGGCTCAGGTTCTGATCCGCTGATCTTGCCGATGAATACATGGATGTTGCCGAAGGGGGTCCGGTACCCGTACTCGATTGAGTCGGCCTCGGGGCCCAACTAGCATCATCGATGTAGAGCTTGTCGTGGCAACTCTTTGGCATCCTGCCGACGGCGTATCCCTCGATCCCTGGGAAATAGCCCTTCAAGAACTTGAAACCATCATGCGCTGGCCCCATGGTGGGCGCCAATTGGCGTGGTTCTGTCACGGTAGATGTCCTAGTGTGAGGACTTAGTCATGATGCCATCGCAATCGGGAGGTTAGCTTGCGGGGTTGAATGGAATCGAGAGACATGATTTTATCCAGGTTTGGCTCCTCACGATCGAGGTAATAGCCTACTTCCTTCTTGTTTGCTTATTGCTTGGGGATCAATTACAAGGGAGCGGATTCGCTTGACCTAGCTACTGATCGATTGTAACTTAGCCCTACCTGCCTCAGGGACTCGCCTTTATATAAAGGTCGAGTCCCAGGGCTTACAAGAGTCTGGGTCGTACTATGATCCGGGACCGAGTATGTTTCTAACTTGTCTTGCTTCCTAATTAAGGAAACTCTAGGCGGCTTACACTTATGGGCCTTGAGTCGCCATCTTTGAATACTCGGCCCCAAGCAAGCCTGCTTGGTGAGCTTCCCTGCTAGTCTTGTACCTCAGTGCCACAGCCCATCTTGAGTCTTGGTCAACAGCCGCCACCTGGATGACCCGGCCCAATATGGCAGGTCATAGCGCAGGGTTATATCCCCAACATTATGTGTGTGAGATACTATGTTTGTCTTATGTGATTGATCATACTATGCCTCATGTGATGCTAAATGCTTATCTCTATCATTATTTCTGTATGATCATTCACTCATGGTTTTTGGTGGTGCATGCTCATCATTTCACTCATATCATTTTATGCGCTCCACCAAGATGTATGTGACATGGAAGAGTGACCCATGATCCTAACCGATTGTGCATTCGCATTAAAATGCAAATTCTTAATAATGCACAAATTTAGGGGGGATCTTTCTTATCACATACTTCTCAAAACGATGATGTATTTCATTCATTTAATCATTTGTCGAAGTTTTGATCTATATGTTGTCATCAATTACCAAAAATGGTGAGACTGGAAGTGCAACTAGTCCTCGGGTGGATTTAGTAATTCATAACAACATATATCTCATTGAACTAATGTCCATTTAAGATAAATATTTCTGGATGATTCAATGATTGGCATGGCATGAAATAGAGATGTGGACCCCTCAAAATGCTAAGGACAAGGATTGGCAAAAGCTCAAGACTCTACTTTGTTTTAAGTGATCCAAGATCACATTGAGTCCATAGGAAAGCCCATACTATTAAAAGCGGATGAGGTGTTGCTTAATGATCTATCTCCTCAAGTGCTTAGTGATATTGCTCCAAAACCCTCAGCCACTTTATCCAAATATGTCCAAGCCCAAAATCCCAACTCGGCCCCACCGAAACTTCTCATCCGGAGCCACCGAGTTTTTTTAGACTTAGCCACTACCAAAGCCCTAACAATTCTGTTCCACCGATATGGATCTCGGTCCCACCAAGATGGCCTTGCCAGCTCTCTGTTCCTTGTTGCATGTTTCAATCCCACCGAGATGGTGCATTCAGTCCCACCGAGATGGCTTGACTGATTCTCTGTTGCCTTGTTGCTTCACTTTGGTCCCACCGAGATGATGCGATCGGCGCCACCGAAGATGAGGTTTGCCCTAAGCCCTAGCACATCAATTCCACCGAGTTGTTCCCGTTGGTCCCACTGAGATTCCTAACGTTCATATTTTTGCACAGATTGGTGCCACCGAGCTTTCTGCTCGGTGCCACCGAGATGAGTCAAAAGTGTGTAACGACTGAATTTGTGTGGAGGCTATATATACCCCTATACACCCTCTTTCTCATAGGAGAGAGCCTTCAGAACGTGCCTACACTTCCACCATTCATTTTCTAAAAGAGAACCACCTACTCACGTGTTGAGATCAAGAGATTCTAGTCCTACCATTTGAACCTTGATTCTAGCCTTCCCCAAGTTTCTTTCCACTCAAATCCTTCTTCCACCATAGCCAACTTTGTGAGAGAGAGTTGAGTGTTGGGGAGACTATCATTTGAAGCACAAGAGCAAGGAGTTCATCATCAACACACCTTCTATTACCTTTTGGGGAGTGGTGTCTCTGACATGATGTGGAGTTGAACCAAGAAGTTTGTAAGGGCAAGGAGATCGTCTACTTCATGAAGATCTACCCAAGTGAGGCAAGTTCTTCATGGGCAATGGCCGTGGTGGGATAGAGAAGGTTACTTCTTCGTGGACCCTTCGTGGGTGGAGCCCTCCGTGGACTCGCGCAGCCGGTACTCTTCGTGGGTTGAAGTCTCCATCAACGTGGACTTATGATAGCACCACCTGTTGGAACCACGCCAAAAGTCATTGTGTTCCCATTGCGTTTGCGTTCTCCAAACCCTTCCCCTTACCTTCATATGCAATGTTTTACATTTCGCTAATATACTTTTAGAATTGCATGTGTAGGTTGATTGCTTGACTTGTCATAATTGCTAAAATCTTCCCACAACTAAAATTTGGAAAAGGAAAGATTTTTATTTGGTCAAGTAGTCTAATCACCCCCTCGAGACATACTTTTGATCCCCCACTCCATATTAGCATAAAAGCGCTTGTTCTAAGAGTTTGCAAAACGGCCCTAAGATGTGTAACATGATCTTCTAGAGATTTGCTAAACACAAGTATGTCATCAAAGTAGACCATAACAAATATGCCAATGTATTTGCGAAGAACATAATGCATCATACACATGAAAGTGCTAGGTGCTTCGGATAAGCCCATAGGCATGACTAACCACTCATACGAGCCAAGCTTGGTTTTGAAAGCGGTTTTCCATTCATCACCCTCTTGAATGAGAATTTGGTAATTTCCACTTTTAAGATCAATTTTTGAGAAAATAGTGGCTCCACTAAGCTCATCTAACATATCTTCAAGGCGTGGAATGGGATGCCTATAGCGAATGGTGATAGAATTTATGGGGTAGCAATCGGAACACATGCATAAAGTACCATTCCTCTTAGGCACAAAAATAATCGGAACGACACAAGTACTTAAGCTCTCACGTACATGCCCATTGTCAATGAGGTGTTGTACTTGCCTTTGTATTTCTTTGGTTTCTTCGGGGTTGACGCGGTATGGTGCATTGTTGGGTAAAGGTGCGCCGGGGATGAGGTCGATGCGGTGTTCGATGCCACGAAGTGGAGGTAGTCCGGTTGGTAGCTCATCGGGAAACACATCTGTGAACTCCTGCAATATATTAGACAACACTAGAGGTAGATGGTGAGAGGTGTTAGTTCTTGTTGCTTCATCTTTGCATACTAGGACATGGTGAAGAACACTCGATGGGCGCTCATACACATTTCTCATATCTGTTTTGGTGGCTACACTAAGTTTTTCTTGTCGCTCATCGTGGAGGCACTCAATTTGGCTTGTGGCACTCACACTCTTTTTGGTGGCTCACTCTCTCTCACTATTCTCTCCATGATGGGTGGATGCTTGCTTGTCCGCAATCACTTGACTTGGCGACATGGGTCATAGCACATACTCGTTTCCCTTCATCTTGAAGCTATAGTGATATCTTCTGTCCATTGTGGGTGACGCCGTGGTCGAATTGCCAAGGTCGTCAAACGGACATGGGAACCATATCACACTCCAATGTGTCTTCGTATGCTCCAATATTGAAGGAGACCTGAACGGTGTGCTCCACTTGAATGGTGCCTAAGTCGCTGTAGGGATGAGCATATTTCATCTTTACCAATTGTAGCTTGGTACATAGCTCTTCACTTGAAAATTGTGGCAACTTCCTCTGTCGATGATGACCTTGATGGAATGTCCATTGATGCCCGCTTTGGAGTGGAAGATGTGGCAATGTTGGTCTTTGTCTTGTTGGTGTTGAAGTGTCAAGACCTCAGAGACAACAAGAGTGTGGCTAGCAACATTGTCACAGAAGACTTGGTCATCTTCCTCTCCGTTCAGTTTCTGGTGCATGGCCATGTGCTCAAGTGCTTCCATTTCTTCCTCTCTCATGGAGTCATAGGTGTCGGCGGCGGCGGCGATCATGGTTCGCCAAGTGGGGCACTCAAATGTCTTGTGGCCTTGGCCTTGACATGTTATGCATTTGATGGAACTTGTCTTGACAGTCTCATCAGTTGAGTAGATGATGATGGAGCTCTCGGCTTGAGGTTGCTTGTAGTAGGAGGATGACTTGAAGATGTCAAAGTTTTCTTGTAACTTGACTTGTCGTTGTTGCTTGGTGTAGATTTCGTCATGGTAGAAGGTGTCGTAGTTGTTGAAGCTTGATTGTATGAACCGTAGGTCTTGGAAGAGTACTTGGCATACTTGTAATCATCTTGCACTGGTCGCTCCGCCTTGGTAGCTTGGTGCACTAGCTCAAGGAGGTTCGAGTACGGTTGGAAATCTGCAATCTTCTTGATTGGATGGTTGAGTCCATTCAAGTATCGTGCCATAGTTTGCTCCTCATCTTCCATGACATTGGCTCAAAACATGGCAATCCCCATTTCCTTGTAATACTCTTCAACGGACTTGGTGCCTTGATTTAGGAGTTGCAATTTATTGAATAGTCACGGCTATAGTACATGGGTGCAAAGCATGCTCGCATGACATCCTTCATTTGATTCTGTGTTGTGATTGGTGGGTCACCTTTTGCCGCTCGCCACTCAATGACTTGCTCCCACCAAATGAGTACATAGTCATGGAACTCAAGAGATGCCATGGCAATCTTCTTTTCATCTTTGTAGTTGTGTAAGCGAAAGATCTTGTCAACCTTCAGTGCCCATGAAAGGTAGTCCTTGGGATCATTGATTCCGGAGAACTTAGCGACGGTGAACTTTAGCTTGTCGTAGTGTTGTCCTTCAATGTGTGCGGGTCGATTATGATTTTGCTCTCGCCTTGGTTGAGGGTCCTCAATTTCATGTTCCTCATGCTCCCTTGATTAGCTTGACGTTGAGGGTGTGGGATTATTGCACGGTTCCTCATTTCTTGGCGCTCCTCGAGTCGTGTGGCTTCTTCTTATCGCTCTTGTCAGATGGCCTCTTGTTGTTCCCGGTTGCGTGCGCGGATGGCTTGGGTTGCTTCATTTAGAGCATGTTGGGCTTCAAGGGCTTGTTCGTCACGGCGTTGTTGCTCTTGTCGAAGGGCGTCACCATATTGGTTTACATGGTGATGTTGGCGTATTAGAGCTTGCTCTTGTTGCAGTGGATCGTTTGCTTAGTGACGATGTCGTTCACGTTCCCGAAGGCGGTCTTGTAAACTGTTGCCTTGAAATGGGTTTTGTGGAGCTTGGCAATCCTCACGAGCTTGATGACGATGCGACTGAGGTCCTGATTGACTTGAATCCAAAGATATATCCGAAGAGTGTCGGCTCGAGTGTCACCTTCTGATGAGGACATCAATATCATTGTTACACCCACAGCCCCTGCTGCTATACATACTGGACCAATTACTAGAGCTCGCGCACGCCAACTAAATTACCAGGTACTTTCGTTTCTTGGTAATGATTCTAATGTTCATGAGAATATGATGCTGCCTAAATTGGATACATTTGTTTTGCTTACAAATGAAGGGCCTAGCTTGGAGAAGGATGAACATTGGAGCAAGAACAAGCATGAAGATGATGGCATGCGCAAGAGGACAAGAATGGAGTTACAAGTGATGATTTCAGGACTTTGAAGCCACCATAATGAGTGCATGAAGCCTTGGACGAAATATACAAGATGCCACTTCATAAATTTCGTCCAGAGGCTATTCTAGGTGCTGCGTCACCTTATTATTGGGCCAGGCCCATGTAATTTCGAAATACATTAGTATAGGCTATTTTTAGAGTCCGTATGTGTGGGGAAACAAGAGATAGGGTTAGTTTGGACCCCTCCACCAAGGGCCACGAAATTCACCCCTCTTCCTCCATATATACAGCCCTTAGGGCACCGTTTATACTTAGGTTTTGTTTAGATTAAAAGTTAGCCATAGCTGCAACTTGGCGTGCCGTTTGTGTTCCACGACCGGACAAAGCGTCCAGAACCCCACCTTGATCAATAAAGCTTTCCTCTTATATTCGCAATATCCAGTTGCAATCTTAGTTTCTTGCTTGTTCTTCGTTTGCTGCGGAAGCAGGCCTTCGTGGTCGAGTTGATCGTGCTCGGCGTGGTCAATAACCTCTCGGAGTTGGTTTAGCGATTGCTAAAGCGCGGCGTCCTCGCCGTTAAGTAGTCGGATCGTCAAAGTCGACTTCATCCAAAACGATAGCCACCATCTCATCGAAAGACGGGACACCCTCGCCTCTATCACCTTCTTGATGATTATGATGATGACGTTGTAGATGAGCAGTTGACCATCATGGCTCGAATATCTTCCTTGAGAGTTTCCATTGAGGTGTTGAGGTAGTCTCTTGTTCATTCTTTGGATTGTCGCATGTCGGTGGTGAGTCCATTGATATGGTTGCTCAATGCTTCATTCTCTTGGTGCAAAGCTCTATGCGCGCCGAATAGTTGATTCTGGGTGACGTAGTTATTCGGTTCCTCTTCTTGCCCAATGAAGAGTGGGTTGGTAGAAGTACTCGGCCTATCCATCATTTCAAGCAAAATATATGAGTGGAAGAAAGGAAAGAACTGGACCAAATATACCTTATACAATGTTGAAGATGGATCAAAGATCACCAATGTAGTACTACAGAAGTAACACAATTGGTACCGGATCTTGTCGATTCTCACACCAACACAAGTAAAGCTTTTGGAGTAGATTGGTGGGAATGGTGGCACAAAATTGATGCAATTGTTAGCGAGATTTAATGATGTTGAAAGAGATCCACAAATTCGCAAGTGTAAAAAGTAGACCAATCGCAATATGTGGCACACGGAAACACACGCATGGATAGATAAATGGGGTCGTGCAACCGAGGAATGAGATAAAAATGTGGAATCCATGGAAAATTCTCTTGTTGCACAACTCTAGAAAGACACTAGCATGATTGCTCAATAGGTGGATACGAGAATTGTGCACCACCTATAAGAGACAAAACGTAACAACTTCTATCCCAAGTATGCTATATATGTATGGCTCCTAGTGATTATCTCACGATGATCCAAGATGATCGAATATGTAAAAATGATATCCAATGTGGCGATGCTATGGCTATTGCTTACGGGCTCTTTGTTTCCTATTTGCTTAAAAGCGTTTTGTTCTCTTTTGATATTTTCCTTTGGCCACTTATGCGAAATTTTTGAACCAAGGTAGCAATGATGTATATGTGGGAACAATTGGTAACACAAGAGATGATGATATATGCACTCAATTGAAGGTGTGGATCGATAACAACTAAAGTGCACAATTAACGTTGCCCGGAAATACTCAAATGGCTAGTCTCGATAGGAAAGCGATGCAAAATATGGGCTCGTGGTTGAGAATGGAATGGCATGGGAAAGTATATGATGATGTCGTCGAGGTTCCATCGGTGGGTTGTCATTTTTAAGCCAGGACAGATGATGAAGTGATTGTTGTCCATGACGATTCCATGGCGAAGATGAGCGGTGGTGATGTCAGTGTCGAACCGTCCCTAAGTAGCTAAAACATGTTAGGAAACGGGCACCTCAACTCTAATTCTCAAAACAAGCGTGTCAAAATCGTCGAAGGTGGTAGCGGATAAACGATGGTGGTTGCAAAAGGCGGTGGTGGTATGCGGAAGTATTGGTGGAAACCCGCTCAAAATTGCCGAAATTGGGGGGAATGGTGGTGGTGGTGACGTTTGTTGTTGCCAGGCACCGAATGTCCGGGGGCCATGGGCCGGATGTCCAAGACCTCAAATTCGTGGATGAACTCGATGAACTGGGTGGGGAAAAGAAAATTCAGGGCAAAATTCATGGAATTTCATGGATGCAAATTGGGGGAAAGTGGAGGGAAGCTATATCCACTGGTAACGCAGCAAATCCATGGATCAAATCCGACAAAACATCATCACACCAACAAATCACAAAATAATGTTAGGGTTATTTTTGTGGGTTTTCGAAATTGGGACAAAACAAAGCAAAATTAGGTTAGAAAGTGGGGGTAGGGACTCCAATTCATGATCAACCATGGCTCATGGTACTAAGATGATGTACTGTGGAACCCTAATGGCTGATATTTCACGATTTGGAGGGGAATTCCCGAAAAACACGATGAACACAAGAGAGGAAAACACTCAAATCAATGAGGTCCAATCACACATGTGCTAAATCCACATACACAAAGGGGGGATACAAGGTCCAAAGTCAACAAGGGAGGATACATGGTAACTAGTTCATCCCAATCCATGAGGAAAAAGGTCTTGAATCCACTAGGGGGATCTTTCCTCATGACAGGTCTTGAATCCACTTGGGGGATCTTCTCCTTTAGGAGATCTTGGTATCCAAAGGAGTAGGGGATAAGTGGATGAGCAAAGCTCTATCTCTAATGAGCTATCACATTGCTAACCCTAGATGGAGAGGGAGAGGTCTATTTATTGTCTTAGTACAAGTTGGCGCGAATGGATGAGATACATGGGCCTTTGGGCCATTCACGGTGCGCAGACAGGGGCCGGATGTCCAGGCTGGGGGCGGATGTCCGATGGCTCACGTCGGGACGGATGTCCGGGCTGGCGCAGGCCAATTCTGGTTGCTCTCTGTAAAGGAGGGGCCCAATTTTCGAGGCCGAGCCTGATGTCCGAGGCTGGTCGGGCCAGATGTTTTGTGCCTATAGGTGCTTCGGCTGGGCTGTAGCTGTGGTTGACATCTCCAAGGGCCAAATGTCTGGGCTAGGGGCCGGATGTCTGTGGCCCGTAGCATTTCTCTAGTTCCTCTTGTCATGCGCCTTCTTCCATGTACTTGGGGACTTGTCCGTCGTCACGAGCATCTCCGAGAAGGTCTTTTCCGTACCTAATCACACATAACATTCCGGGTTTTGGTAGCAGTCATGTCTCACGTGGGTCATATGGAATATGACAAATGAGATATGTCACCTCGGTCTCAATAGCTCTTGTATGTGCTCATGTCATCGGTCCACTTGGCACTTGGGGAGACATAGGTGGGTCCATGGGGATGACCGTAGGATGCTCTGCATCATGCGCGTATCTCATAATCAGGCCACGATCAGAAAAGTCAGCCTACGAGTAAAACCAGACCTCTAGTTTCCTCACGGTGGCCCTACAGCCTACCTATTTTGGACCAACACTCACGAGGAGCACTGGCCCGGGTTATTGATTATGTACCCATAGGTTAATTACTCCCTATGTACTTTTAGTTGTTATTAGGCAAAGTTAAAACCAAAGTTGGCCTTGCTGGAAGAGTTTTATTCAAAGCAAACTGTCAAGGGGGCCCATAAACCCCAATCATGTTAGGAATGCTAATCAAGGAACATAACACCGGTATGACAAAAACTAAGGCGGCATGAGTGGAACAAAACACCAGGCAAAAGGCCGAGCCTTCCACACATAACCAACTATATAGATGCATTAAGTAAATAAGAGATATTGTGATATCCCATTATATCTATTTTCCAAACATGGAACCACCTACAATGCACCTGAAACTAGCAACACTATAAGAGGGACTAAGCAAGTGATAACTTAGCCACACAACGGTTTGCTAGGAAGGTGGGGGTTAGAGGCTTATCATGGTATATTGGGAGGCTTGACAAACAAGTGGTAGGTAACAAGATATAGGGAAAGCAACAAGACAACTAGCAAGCAAAGATAGTAGTGATATCCAGGGTAATGGTCATCTTACATGAAGTCTCTTTAGTGGGATAGTAACTCTGCTCCTTGTAAACATTCTCAACTAGTTCCTCAAACTCGGTAGCATCTCCTTATTCTACCCATAAGATAAACCGGAAAACAACAAACAATCCAATGAAGAAACTAGCATGGCAATTATGCAAACATGCAAGATGCATGCATGACAATTTAAGTGTTTTTGGCATGGCATAAACTCATGGAAATACTAAATGGAGCCTTGAGCCACATAGGAGTGGTTCAAGCAATTGCTTCATACTTATTTTAGGTGGAAAATACAATCTGGACAAAACATGAACATGAAGATAAATATGATATATAGAATGGCAATAATAATATTCTACACTCAATTATACCACAAATGCATATAAAGAACGTCTCGATCGGAGTTACGGTTCTACCAGAATGAAAGAAAGGTATCGGAAAGGAAATGGTGATGAATAGGAAGAAGAACAAGATATGGGCAAGATCTTGGTAATCCAAGTATGCCACTAGAAAGAATGGAAAATTTGAGACGAAATGGATATAAAAATCATGATTATTGGATGAATAGAAATCAAATGGTGAGCAAATCAAAATACAATGCAATCTGCCATAAATAGCATCTAGCCATATTGCAAGCACCAAAAAAGCATGCTACAGGAACCTAAAATGGCCATACATGTTACATGGATGTAGTATGTTGGGAATGCAAATTCATCCAAACAGTTCAAGTTTAAAAGCATCATGGTTAAATTGATATGGAATTTACAAAATGCAATGTTGTTGTTACAGATATCATGACTTGGTGAAATTTAGGTGAAGCTGGAACAGTAACATTGACATGGCATGTTTGCAAGCTTGAGAGAGTAGCATAAAAAGTTTATCCTGGCATGCCAAGAATACCAGCAACAAGTAGACATGAAAGTGCTGCAAAATGGTATACAAAGTTTATCTGTCTGATGTTTGGGTAAATTCACATAATGCAACTTACTGCTAAAATAAAATGCACCAAAACTTGCTCAAATGACAAAACTCATGGCATGAATGGATTAGTTAGATTTCATGATGTCTTGCTCACGAATTCTTATTTGGTGATAGCCCATTCGAAGATCAAGCTTAAAGAACAACTTGGCACCATTGGGTTGCTCAAATAACTCGTTGATGTTGGGAAATTCTTGATTGTCTTCTTGTTCACTGGGCGGTAATCGATGTAATGTCTTTTCGTACCATCGTTCTTCTTGACGAAGAGGACACTGCATCACCAAGGTGACGTACTTGGACTAATCAGTCCTAGACGCTCTTGCTCATCTAGCTGCTCTTTCAACTTCTTCAGATCTTCAGGCCCAAGTTTATAAGGATCCCTATGGATGGGTTCTTTATCGGCCTAGAGTTCAATCACAAACTCAACAGCTCGGTTAGGAGGCATTCCTGGCAATTCTTTTGGAAACACATCCTCATAATCATAGACCATTGGAAACTGAGATATAGCGGAAATATTGCCTTGCTCATTGAGAGAGAATAACCAAACTATGTCATCACGAGCCGCAAAAATAATCACACGGATGAGTCAATTGAATTTCCTTGGCAGCACCATTAAGAAAAGCCTTGTGCTTAGAGAGCCAGTTCATGCCAAGAATAAGATCAATATCAGAATTCCCAAGGACAATTGGAGAAGCCCGAAAAGAATAATTGCCCAACTTCATATTAACATCCGGAACCACCAAACGAGAACTCGTGTGCTTACCCAGAGAAACAACTACTACATGTTTTCCACATATGCTGAAGTGAAGTCATGCTTAGTAAAGAACGGTGTTGACATGAAACAATGTGATGCACCAGAATCAAACAAAACTTTAGCAGGAATAGAGTTAACTGAGAGAGTACCCATGATCACATCAGAAGACTCCTCTGATTGAGATGAGTTCATCAAGTTCTCTCTTGCCGACTTGGTGTTGTGCTCGACAATTGCATTGCTTGGGGCCTTCCAGGAGGAGGTGGTGGAAGGCACCTTTGTTTGGTGCACTTTGTTACATAGTGGACTTTCAGACCACACTTGTGACAAGTAACCTCTAAGAGTGGGTGAGGAGGAGGACCACCTGTCTAGGAGGTTGAGGCCTCTGCGGGTACACTAGGTTGGGTGGGTGGGGAAAACCATGACCACCAAGCATCTTCTACCGATAAGGTGGACGAAACAGAGGAGGAAAAACCTAGGACGTCTGCTGCTTAGGAACCACTTGTGAAGAGGAAGAAGACTGAGTGGCATCTCTGAATCTCTTCTTTGAAGCTTCAAACTTGATCTAAGTTGCTTCTTGCTTGAGAGCCATCTTGTAAAAATGGTCAAACTCAATCGGCTCAGAAAGGATGAGAGCGAGTTGAAGGTCCTCTCTGAGGCCACCCCTGAACTAGTAAATCTTGCTCTTCCCATCGGGAGCATCTTGCTTGGCATATCGAGCGAGATTCTAGAACTGAGAGTTATACTGGTAGATGGACATGTTGCCTTGCTTGAGATTTTCGAATTTCACATGCATGGCCTTAGAAACACTTGTTGGAATATGGCGAGCTCGGAAATCACGGCAGAAATCGGTCCAGCTGAACACTCGACCCCTTCAAGAGTCCTTGTACTGCGGCCACCAATCTACCGCTTGATTCTTGAGTTGGAAAGTAGTGAACTTGACATAGTCCTCAGGCCAGACATTGTTTCTCTCAAAGTGCTTGTTGATATCGATGAGCCGATCGTCAGCATTGTGAGGCTCGGCGCGAAAGCCGAAGGTCTTGGGATGATTGCTGAGAAACTGGTTCAGAGTTGCAAAATAGGGCTGATTGTTGAAGTTGCCTAGTCTTGATTGCCTTGGTTCACTTGATAACCTTGCATAAGCTAAATCAACATCTGAGTATTTGTGTTGATGGCCACCATCAAAGCTCGCCATGCCTCCAGAAGTGGAGGTGGGGAGGGTGGGCATTCTTCCTGCTCTTCGTCACCATGATCCGGATTAGCACAAGTTGTGAGAGCCATCCTAGAGATGATGACAACCGTTAGAACCACCATTGGATAATTGCAAAGTTGAATCAAAGGCTAGACAGGTGCAACATATAGTCTTCACAATTAGCATCCGAATGGAAAATTTTGCCTGAAGGCTTTCCGAAGGTAAAATGATACATCAATTGATTGAGAAGCCACTTGGAATCAGGTAAGAATTAGCAAACAAGGTGATGAGCTAGAAACAAACATATGATAGAGATTTCGTCCGAAATTTTCGTGGTGAGGCCCCACGGGCTCGGTCGTATAGTGACCATCACGTACAACGCAGTGTACATGACTACGAAGCATCCCAAGACATTGCGAAACTACAAGGACTCTTTAAAACACAATGAAACTCACTGTAGAAATGAATGTGACAAGTGAATCACTAGATGTCGAACCCCAATCTCATATCATGCATTTGTTGGAAAGATATCCTAGGTAACTACTTGAATTCCTACCTAGGAACTTCTGAAGTTTTATGGTCATGCAATCTGGTTCAATGGATACAAGGAGCAAAAACTTCACACAACTCTTAAAATGATACTACGCTCCAAATGTATCACATCTGTCAACACATAACTGAGAAAATTTCGCAAACTCGTCTAGTTCAGACCTTCAAAAACACAGTGATACTAATCATGGTAGATCATCTGTGCTATCTCTAACCAGTACTGGGGATAAGTCACGACACTATTTGCCACCATGATATGTATAGAAGCGTTTCAATGTCGCTGTCCTCTGGTATTCAGGAACTGAAACTATAGCGAATGTGACAACAACACCATGGATCTCAACTCCCCCGGACACCGCCCACAGATAGGAGGCACCAAGAACAGAATGCTGTCACAATGATATCGTAATGATTCCCTCAATACCCGTGTGATCCTAAAAAAATGAGTGAGAAGAGTAGTAGAATCGAAACACCTATGTCATGGGAAACCACGGCCACCTATGGGACCATCGGCCCCTTGTGGTTCGGCAGGGGGAAGAGCACATTGCACAAAGAGCAGAGGGTGCAGGGGCAGCACGACAGCGATCACACGAGCAATTTTACCCAGGTTAGGGCCACCGCGAGGCGTAAAACCCTACTCCTGCTTTGGTGGATTGATGAGAGGACTGTGGTGTAGATGTAGTGCTCTAGCCTGGTTGGGTTGACTCGCGGCGAGAGCAGCTATGTGCGTATGTGTGTACAAGGGTCCAAATCATTTCTAAGGTTTCCATGGCCCTCCTTTTATAGATCAAGGGGTCACCACAATGGCAGATCAGTAATTGTGTACTGATTAGATAGCAAACAGTGTTATCATACCTAACTCTGCAGAGAGGACAAAGCGCATTAAATGCGCCTCTTAGTTTTACACTGTAGCGCAGCCCGGCAAGCCTTGCCGGGCCGTTCGGCCACCTTCTTGCCTGTCTGCATGACACGTCTCTCGACGGGTGTCATTTGGACGTGATTTCCTTCAAAAGTGGCTGCCATGTGTCAAATGAGAGCCACTTAGTCACTTAGGGGCTCGACACCGCACCGATCGGCGACTTGCATTGCTATGAGGTTGTGACACCCGGATAATTAAGATACGGTGACCACATGCTAGTCATGCCATGTCATTATATTTCCTAAGCCTAGATTCCACGTCTCACAAATCAAACTCAAATTTAATTTCAAAATGCCAATTAAAATATTTAATTCTTCAAACTGCAAAATAAAAGTGTTCGCAATATTTCAAATAATCCACAGATATGTTTTCATGAAGAAACCCCACTTGAGAGAATACCTAAAATGCCCTAATGTCACAACCCTAGAATTTGTTCGCAATAGTTGCATCAGATTGCATCCATGCATCATGTCTAAATTCTGAAAGTTGAACTGAGGAAATTTGAAAGCCTCAAAAATTCAATTAAAAGAAGGGTAAATAACCCTGGAAAATGCATCCAATGTTTCCAGAATGCACTTCAATGATGTTCAATATTTTTTCCAAGGGTTCTGACCCAGACCAAAAATATGGAACATTTTTGAGGGATTATTTTGGCCATTTGGATTTAAATCAATAAGTATTTGAGTTGGATTTAATTCTCCTATAAAAGAATTATAAGTCCAACAATTCCGAAAATTTGTGAGTGGCTTTGAATACTTTGTAACAAGCCACATAAATCTTTTCAGAAGCTACTAAAATGATTTGATATTTAAATCAAATCAAAACAAACTTCAGGAAATAGAAAAACAAAAAGAAATAGGAAAACCAGAAAGGAGAAGGGAGAAGCTACAGGCTTTACAGCGGCCCAAACAATCGGCCCAGCCGGTGGCTCTGCCAGATCATCCCTTTCCTCCCTTGATGTGCCTTTGTGGCGTGGCGCACGCAGAGGAGGCGAGGGCCACCTCCTGCTTCGCGCTGGAGGCTTGTCCTTCTTCCTGACCCCGCTTCTGGAGATGCCCAGAGCCCCCTGGACCCCCTCGCTCTCTCCCTCTCCCTCGTTCCCCTCCTCTGTCTTGTTCTCTCACGCACACCCGAACGCGTCACCGCCGCCGCTCGCTGTTGCTGCGTCCACCGGCCACCCGTTGCCCTAAAAGCCAGCCCAGAAGCTCCGCCTCACCGCGCTTCTTCGCCTCACCGACTTAAGGAACCCCGGGAGGTCGACAGCATCGCCAGGATCGCCGTCTTCGTCGCCTACTGCCGCACCTCGCCGTTGTCGATTCACGGGCTCCAGTGCGTCCCCGAGCCAACCGACCTACCCAACTGACCCGAGGTGAGCCCCTGAGCGTTGCCCCTCTCCCCTTTTGCTCGCTTCCGTGCCGTAGCGCCGTTCCTCGCCGTGACCGAAGCCGCCGTCCGCCGTGGCCGTTGTCCCGGCAGCGACCGTGCCTCTCCGCTCGGACCCGCGCAACCCGCAGGCTCCTGGAGCAACCAGGAGGCCAACGCCACACCTAGCCGGCTTCCTTGCAAGCTGCGGCCCCGCAGCCGCACACCTCCGAGCTCCGGCCGCCGCCCGGCTCGTCGCCTCCGCCATCACAGGCCGCCCCAGCGCACCACGCGGCCACCACCGCTTGCGCCACACCGCCCGCTCTCCGTAGCCGCAAACCGCGCACGAAATGGTGCTCTATAGCGCCGTCCCGAGCAATGCCGGCGAGCCACCGCCGCGGGATTTGGTCGTCGACGGCTAACCGCCGTTCTGGATGATGTGGCACTTAATTAGGTGCTAATCAGTGCTAGCTAACCACCTCACAACCAGCGGCGGTGGGCCCAAGAATGAAGTCAAAGCACGAGTCAAGGCGGGATTAGCCCCTCCGTCACTGACCAGTGGGCCCGACCGGTCAGTTTGACCTGGGTCGCCCGTTGACCTGATGACGTCATCATGACGTCATGCTGATTAACCATTTTTTGGATTTAAAATAATTCAGGAAATTTCCAGAATATAGCGCTAACTTCTAAAAATCATAGTAATTCAACCGTAACTCCAAATCAAACAAATTATATATGAAAAATTATCAGAAAAATCCAAGGAATCCATCTGTACCATTTTCATGCATGTTTGAACAATGTTTGTCCTCTGTTTTGGACAAAACAAATAAAGGGCATTTAAATAATCATATATGGAGTTGGAATTTGAATCATGTATTCAAACCAACTTCATTTAAATCATAGCTAGGTGCATTAGCTCAAATCACAGCATATTGCCATGTCATGATCATACATCATATTGTAGCATTGCATTGATTGTGTTCTTTCTCGCCTTGCCGGTGTTTGTCCCCTCTCGATAGACGCGGTTCCGACGACGAGTTCGATGACACCGATGGAGAACTATATTATCTTCAGAAGTGCCAGGCAAGCAAAACCCCCTTGTTCATTCCGATACAATCCCACTCTCCCGCTTCTGCTCTATTTTACTACATTAGGACAACAACGATACAACTGTTACATGCTGCGGTAGTTGAACCCCTTTATCCTCTGCATGACCTGTCATTCCACAGTAAATAGATGAAACCCACTAGCATGAGTAGGAGTTGTTTGAGCCTGATGTGCCTACTCATTCATGCTTGTTTGTTATGCTGCTATTGCTTAGAGTTGAGTCGGTCGATTCATCGGGAATGAATCGAGGCGTGTGAACATGTCCTACCGTTGAGAGCTCGATGTGTGAACACGATTTGGTAAAGGTAGCGGTGAGAGGCCATGTAGGAGTACATGGTGGGTTGTCTCATTGCAGCCGTCCTCGAGGCCTGAGTTACGTGTTTGTGATCCATGAGCAGTTACTACCACACATTGGGTTCGGTAACTCGACCCTCTCGGCTTCTTAATCACCCTTGTTCTCTGTCCGGGAGTTGCAACTAGTTTACGGTGTTTGTAGGTAGTGTTAGTAGTCTACCAAGTGGCACCGATGCAGGTGGGCTTGGGACAGACTAGGCACCGTGTACGGTGTACCAGCGTAGATCCACCGTCGAGGTGGGCTTGGGAACCCTGCTCACATCGTTTGGGGCCGTGGCGACACCCCGGCGGATCTCCTTGCGGATGGAACCGAATAGGCGATAAACACAGGACGAGAGACTTGAGTGTTTAGGTAGGTCGTGGCCGACTCCCTCGCCCGGCTTCGCTTGAAGGTTGCCGAGATACATGGCGTGTCTGAGGCGATAAGTGGCGAGGCGTGTGTGAAGAAGTACACCCTGCGGGGTTATCATTATCTATTGAATAGCGGATTCCTCGGATATGGAAACTTGGACCCTTATGCAGTTCATAGACAAGTGAAAGTGGATACTCTAAAATCGCAAGATAGCGTGAGTGCTATGGATGGCGTTCTCGTAGGGAGGCGGGAGCGAATCCATAGTGGAGTATTGATATGGTGAATATGTGGACTCGTGTGCGCCACCTCAAAAGAGTTACTTGCGATCGTAGTTCGGGATAGCCACCGAGTCAAAGGCGGGCTTCTGCGGTCAAACTCCACCATCCCTTTGTTGATAATGATGCATATGTAGTCAGTTCTGATGTAAGTCTTGCTGGGTACATTTGTACTCACGTTTGCCTATTTTATGTTTTTGCAGAGAGAGACTCCAGTCTCACTAGTAGTTCCATGTGGACTTCGACGTTTAGCTTGTTACCTCAGCTACGATCTTGTGCCCTCGGCAGGATCTAGTAGATAGTCAGGCTTCTAAGCCTTTTCATTTGTAGATGTCTGTACTCAGACATGATAAGCTTCCGCTTGTGCCTGACTTGTAAGCTCTGAATGTTGGGTCGTGAGACCCCTGTTTGTAATATCTCGCTCCTCGGAGCCTAATGAATACATACTTGAGTCGTAGAGTTATGTTGTGATGCCATGTTGTATTTACACATATCGAGCATATTGTGTGTATGTTTGAAATGCTTGGTATGTGTGGGATCGACTATCTAGTTGTTTATCTTTAGTAGCCTCTCTTACGGAAATGTCTCCTAGTGTTTCATTGAGCCATGGTAGCTTGCTCTGCTCCGGAACACTTAGGCTGGCCGGCATGTGTCCTTCTTCGTTCTGTGTACATCCCTTCGGGAAATGTCACGCGATGAATACCGGAGTCTGTTAGCCGCTACAGCCCGGTTCACCGAGTCTGCTAGCCTAGTGCTACAGCCTGGATTCACTTTCGATGACCGACACGTTCGATCTTTGGGTCATGGATGCTGTCCTGTAAGTTTGTGCCACTTTGGGTTTACGACTAGCCATGTCGGCCGGGCTCCTTATCATATGGATGCTAGCGACACTATCATATAAGTGTGCCAAAAGGGCATAAGCGGTCCCGGCGAAGGTAAGGCGACACCGTGGGAATACCGTGCGTGAGGCCGCAAAGTGATATGAGGTGTTACATGCTAGATCGATGTGGCATTGAGTCGGGGTCCTGACACCTAACTAATTTTAGAATGTGTCAACAACATTTAAAGGTGGTCCAATTAAACACAAACATATTTATAAACTTTTCCAGTTGGCCTCAAACTTCTTGCAGAACCTCAGAAGTTTCCAAAGAATTTATGTACCAAGTTTTATATTAAGCAAAAATTGTTTGGACACTAAAATAATTAGAAAACAGTGGCTAAAATAGAAAACAGGAAATGAAAAAAAAAAGATCGCAAAAGTAAGTAAAAGGAAAAGCCCCTGCCCTCCCCTAGGCCTCAGCCCACCCCATCCGACAGCCCAACCTCACCCCCTCCTTCCCCACTGCTCACCCGAGCGCGGTGGCCGCCGGGCACTTGTCCGTGGCCATGGATGGCCACGTGGCGGCCATCCGTCGCTCTCCCGTCGACTACTAGGTCAACCTCGACCTAAATCCTAACCCTAGCGCCCCCAGTACCCCACTCCCTCGCTCCCCCTCACCCTTCTCCTCCCTCACCGAGCACAGCCGCTGCCGTGCACCCGTCGATCCCCTGGCCGTCTCTCTACTCACCGTGATGTCCTAAAGCTCCGCCGCCGGCCGTTGCTCCTTCCCGTGCCACTGGACGAAGCCGAGGGCTCCTGCATCGACCCGTGCCACATCGTCTTCAACCTCGAGCACTAGCGGTCGGCCAACTCCCGCGATCCGCTGCCGTTCGTCCACCCCGGCATCCACGAGCCATCCGCACGACCTCATGGTGAGCACCACAGCAAAAGCCCCATGTTTCTTGTTCAATTCCTCCCCGTAGCTTCCACCCCCACCAGTAGAGTTGACCCTGTCCATCCCATGCTCCAGCCACTGCCGTTTAGTCGCCCGCGCTTCAGACGCCATAGATGGGAGTTCGCCCCGTCCACGCTTGCGCTCGATCGTCCACACATGGCCGCACTCGCGCCGTGCCTACCGCCGCTCCCCTGTCTCGGTTGGTCGCGCTCGTCGCGTGCTCCCAGTCACGCCTGCCGGCGCATGCTGCATCATGACGCAAGCCCGGGTCATGCCCCGCGCGCAGCTGCTGCGCTACTGCCGTGCTGCTTGCCGCAACGCTGCTTGCTATAATGCTGCTGCTACTAGTGCAACGTTGCTACAGTTACTGTAGCGGCTAGCTAGCCTTTATAAATCTATAGAGACTAACCCTCTAGACAACCCCTAAACAGCAGTTAAACAACTGTTAACAAGGCTAAAGAAATTATGAGTAGAAAGTATGCTTGACAAGCTCCAAGTTACTCCATTGGACCAAATTCAAATATGGCATGGATTAATTCCTATAAAAATGATAAAACTCTATGTTTTGTTAAGAGAGAAAACTGAAAAACAGATTTACTGTCTTAACTACTTTACAGCTGTAAATGGACCTATTACAGGAGTTGTTCAGGCCATGTAATGGCATGGCCTTGTTGTACTGTTGATGTAGAGTAAAACACTTATATGTAGTGTCTTCATTAGAACTACATAACATTAGTTATAGCCTTCGGAAAACAGCTAAGTGGAGTTAAAAAAACTGAACAATCCTCGGACTTGGCCCATTTTCAGGAATTCCACAATATTGTTTAAACTTCGAAAAATCATAGAAAATAAATTGTAGCTCGGATGGAAGAACTTTATGCATTAAAGTTGCTCAGAATGACGAGAGAAATCCGAATACGCAGTCTGTTCGTTGACTACACGTCACTAGCATAGCGAACGTGCAACAATCTACCTCCGGTTCATCTGTCCGAAGACGCAAAACACCGGGATACTTTCTCGGATGTTTTCCCACTTCACGGGTATCACCTACTACTGTGTTAGGTCACTTCTAGCACCGCGTATTGCCATGTTACGCTTTGTGATGCTTTGCTTGTGCTGTTATTTATTGTGTTCCCCCTCTGTTACTTCTTTCCGGTAGACCCCGAGACAGCCGGAGGTCCCAGTTCGAGTACGGAGTTGACGACTGAGGGAGTCCTGGACTAGGGGGTGTCCGGACAGCCGGACTATCATCGTCGGCCGGACTCCAAGACTATGAAGATACAAGATTGAAGACTTTGTCCTGTGTCCGGATGGGACTTTCCTTGGCGTGGAAGGCAAGCTTGGCAATACGGATATGTAGATCTCCTACTATTGTAACCGACTCTGTGTAACCCTAGCCCTCTCCGGTGTCTATATAAACCGAAGGGTTTTAGTCCGTAGGACACACAACCATTACAACAATCATACCATAGGCTAGCTTCTAGGGTTTAGCCTCCTTGATCTCGTGGTAGATCCACTCTTGTACTACCCATATCATCAATATCAATCAAGCAGGAGTAGGGTTTTACCTCCATCGGGAGGGCCGAAACTCGGTAAAACTGTCGTGTCCCTTGTCTCTGTTACCATCCGCCTAGACGCACGATTCGGGACCCCCTACCGAGATCCGCGGTTTTGACACCGACATTGGTGCTTTCATTGAGAGTTCCTCGTGTCGCCACCGATAGGCTTGATGGCTTCTTCAATCAACAACAACGCCGCCCAAGGTGAGACTTTTCTCCCGGACAGATCTTCGTATTCGGCGGCTTTGCATTGTGGGCCAATTAAGCAGCCATCTGGAGCAGATCAAAAGTTGCGCCCCTGGCCATCAGGTCAGGTTTGGAAGCCTAAACCTTCACGGCCGGCGTCGCGGAGACTTGATCTTCGACGGATTCGAGCCACACCGAAGCGGTGCGCTGTCGCGATGGGCATGATTTAGCTCTGCCGCCGGACGGTGCCACGAGGCGCGACACGAGCCCGCCTCGACCCATAGTTCGAGCAGACCGCGCAGTCGAGGGCAGGTGGCTGGACACCGCCTCGAGCTGCAACTTCTACGGCGATGGGCGAATCGACCTTGTCCCTTATGAAGCTCGTGACTCCGAGGCACGGACTCCTTGCGGACCCGAACCTCTCGTGCCCCTGCCAATCGAATCCGATTGGGCGCCGATCATGGAGTTCACCGCTGCAGACATCTTTCAGCACTCACCCTTTGGCGACATACTAAATTCGCTAAAGCATCTCTCGTTATCGAGAACCTGGCGGATTGCGGTCGGGATGGTTGGGATGCGGACGACGAAGAAATTCAAAACCCACCCACCACCCACCGTGACACCGCATCGACGATCTAACCGACATGCTAGACTACGACTCCAAGACATCGGCGGTATGGGCGGCGATGCGGAGGCGATCAAGAACCAGCGCCTACGAGGCAATGGAAGACCACCTCGTCATCGACATATACATGGTGGACACCCCAAAGGATGGGGACGCAAAGAAGCGCGGAGGCAGATTCTTCCAAGAAACAGCCCAAGCGCCGACGCGTCGGCGCCGCTCTAAATCCCGCCACAAGAAGAATGGAGATTCCGCACCGGAGATAATAACACCCAGAGAGTGTCAAGACAACCCCTCCAAAGAAGATTCAGCCACGGGGAGGACGGGAAGCCAGCCCGAGAGAGAGCGGATGACGAGGAGGATGAAAACTACATGCCTCCCTCCGAGACGAGGCAAGCCTCAACGACAGCGAATTAAATGCGTGCGGAGGATCCCGTCGAAAAAGAGCGTTTTAAACACGGGCTTATAGCCACGGCAAATAGCCTAAAGAAAAGCGAGCAGCGACTTCAAGCTGATCAAGACCTGTTGGCCGACAGATGGACCGAGGTCCTCACGGCCAAGAGTATGAACTCGAACGCCCTCCAAAAGTTACCTAAAAGCGCAAGTTGCTCCCCGACTAGAGGAGGAAGCATACAAACCTTCATCACCAGCGACTGTCTGGCAGATCGACCACCCGTGGCGCGGCGAGAGAGGCATCTAGGCCCTCCATCAGGACCGTACCCCGGCATCGCTCGAAAAGTACGAAGCCACGAGGGAATGCGCCGGACTTGCGCGATATATTGGAGGACAAGGCAAGACAATCCGGATCTATCTATGCATCACGTGGGCGTCGCCGACCCACAATGACTACCGTCGCGCCGGATACAGCAACTCCGGCCGGGCCGAACACAGCAGACAACGCTCTCTTGAGCTACGTCGTGATATTGCTCAATATAGAGGCGCCACACACCCACTATGCTTCACTGACGAAGTAATGGATCATCAAATCCCTGAAGGGTTTAAACCCGTGAACATTGAATCCTACGATGGCACAACAGACCCCGCGGTTTGGATCGAAGATTACCTCCTTCATATCCATATGCCCCGCGGCGACGATCTCCACGCCATTAAGTATCTCCCACTCAAGCTTAAAGGACCAGCTCGGCATTGGCTTAATAGCTTGCCCGCAGAGTCAATTGGGTGTTGGGAGGACCTGGAAGCCGCATTCCTTAACAACTTCCAGGGCACATATGTGCGCCCACCAGACGCCGATGACCTAAGCCACATAATTCAGCAGCCAGACGAATCGGCCAGACAGTTCTGGACACGGTTCCTAACAAAGAAAAATCAAATCGTCGACTGTCCGGATGTAGAAGCCCTCGCAGCCTTCAAACATAACATCCGCGACGAGTGGCTGGCCCGGCACCTAGACCAGGAAAAGCCGAAATCCATGGCAACCCTCACATCACTCATGACCCGCTTTTGTGCGGGTGAGGATAGCTGGCTAGCTCGCAGCAACAACCTCAGTAAAAATGCTGGCAGTCCGGATACTAAGGACCACAATGGCAGGTCGCGCCGAAACAAAAACAAACGCCGCGTTAACGGCGATAACAATGAGGATACAGCAGTCAACGCCGGATTCAGAGGCTCTAAACCCGGTTAGCGAAAGAAGCCATTCAAAAGAACTACTCCGGGTCCGTCCAATTTGGACCGAATACTGATCGCTCTTGCGGATACATGGCACTTCAAAAGCCAGCTAATCACACCAACAGAGATTGTTGGGTATTCAAGCAAAGCGAGCAAGTTAATTGCGAATACAATGACAAGGGCTGCACAATGACGACGAGGAAGAGACTCGGCCGCCGAGCGAAGAGAGGATGAAGGGTTTCCCCCACAAGTGCGGACGGTAAACATGATATACGCAACCCATATACCCAAGAGGGAGCGGAAGCGTGCACTTAGGGACGTATATGCGATGGAGCCAGTTGCCCCGAAGTTCAATCCATGGTCCTCTTGCCCGATCACTTTCGATCGAAGAGACCACCCGACCAGTATCCGCCATGGCGGATTCGCCGCATTGGTATTAGACCCAATCGTCGACGGGTTTCACCTCACTAGAGTCCTGATGGACGGCGGCAGCAGCCTGAACCTGCTTTATCAGGATACAGAGGCGCAAGATGGGCATAGACCCTCAAGGATTAAACCTACAAAGACGACCTTCAAAGGCGTCATACCAGGTGTTGAGGCCAATTATGCAGCTCACCACACCGAAGTGGTCTTGGATCCCGGATAATTTCCGAAGCGAGGAGTTAATCTTCGACATAGTCCCGATCCGCAGTGGCTATCACGCCCTGCTCGGACGAACCGCGTTTGCAAAGTTCAACGCGGTGCCGCATTATGCATACCTTAAGCTCAAGATGCCAGGCCCTCGCGAAGTCATCACGGTCAACGGAAACACTGAACGCTCCCTCCGAACGGAGGAACACACAGCGGCTCTCGCGGCAGAAGTACAGAGCAGCCTTTTAAGGCAATTTTCGAGTCCGGCCGTTAAATGATTGGACACGGCCAAACGCACCCGGAGTAACATCAATCAAGGTCACCTGGCACGTTCCGAACACGCGTAGCAATGCGGCCCCAACCCTAGCCCTCGCATGATTGCAAGACCAGCTCTTCGCGTACATCACTACGCTCTGGAGATACCACGGGCATAGGGGGAGGGGCACGACCACGACAGGCCCAGAGTGCGGCTTAACCACACCAGGGGCTCCCAAGTGTGTCACTCTTTTTTCTTCCTTTTTTTATTTTTCCACAGGACTCCGTTGACTAGAGGCCCTGTCCGGCAGTAGATCTGCCGAACTCACGATGCAACAGCCAGGGAGGGACAAAGGCTACGGCGAACACTCAGGTGGTCTCAATTATGAGCATTAAATTTGTTAAATATGCCAGTCCTCAGCCCCACCCTTGGGGGGGACATGTTTAATTAGTCCAATCCCTTGCTTACCGCACTATTTGTATCGCTCTGCACTCATAGCAGAATTCCTTGAATAAACAATGCAGCACCTTTTGCCTATAATTGCATTACCTTTTTTTACATATATGTTCATTAATGACATCTTGCACCTGTACATTTTGGTACGGCCGAATACACCAGGGGCTTATGTTCCCCGCATTATGGTGTGATAAGTCCGAACACTTTCACAAGTGCGGCACCCCGAACTTATGGCATTATATGCATCGGCTCCGAATCATGTCTTGGGTCAATAGTTGGGTTTGCCCGGCTCCCACGTTTTGGTACCTTACATTCCGTTCCATCGGCTAAGGTGGCACTGGGAGAACCACTGCGATTGCGCCCCGGTTGAGCTGGGCGAGCGCCTCAGTGGAGAAAGCTAAAACTGACTGTCATGATAAGGCGAGAGACTGGTCGCTGTTCGAGAGGTCTTTTCAAGTCCTTAAAGACTTATGCCGCTTAGAGTGAGGAACCGGCTTTGTCCGGCCCAGGCGTGGATAGCGCCCCGAACTCGGTCTTCCGAATACTAGGGGCTTCGCCGAAATTTAAAATTATAGAATTCTATGGCTAAGTGAGAGTGTTCAAGCATTATAAGTCCGGTTGCCTTGTTCGTTGTGTTGAGCGCCTCCCTAGATGGACCCAAAAATGGGAACAAGAGTGCTCAAGTTTATCCGAACACCCCAAAGCACTCGTGGCATGGGGGCTGAAGCAGACGACTTGCCATCTCTCAGATTTTATAAACGGCCGCACAGAAGGTAATATTTTAAATCAATAAGCGTTGCTTAGCGCATATGAACAAAGTTTTCAGCGCACAGGATAACACATTGCGAGTTTACTCAATAATTACATCTTTGGGGCACTCATCCACAATCTTGCGGGCACCCTTCAGGACATTCTTATAGTACATTTCGGGCGTACAATACTCCTTGCCCGCCGGCGGCGCGTCCGTGATAAGCCTCTCAGCATCCAGCCTGCCCTAGTGCACCTTTGTGCGGGCAAGGGCCCGACGGCACCTTCAATGCAAAGGCGGGCGCTTGATGACTTCCACCAGGGGCACGCATCCACCAGCCGCCGCACGAGACCGAAGTAGCCCCAGGCATGGCCTCTCCAGGCCACAGCCGGACTATGAGGCCCTTCATGGCCTGCTCGGCTACCTTGTGGAGCTCGACCAGCTGCTTCAGCTGGTCGCTAGAGGGCACCGGGTGTCCGGCCTCAGCGTACAGAGACCAGAAGACCTCCGTTGAGCTCCCCTCCTCGGCCCGGTAGAATGCGGCGGCATCGAACACGCTGCGAGGAAGATCTGCAAACGCCCCTGGAGAGCTCCGAATTCGGGTAAGTAACAGGTAATTTACATTCACATGCTTGCTTTGCATGAAAAATGCCTTACCCGCCGCTATTTTCTTCACCGCCTCAATCTCCTGGAGGGCCTTATGGGCCTCGGCCTTAGCGGCTTTGGCACTTTCAAGAGCCGAGGCAAGCTCGGACTCTCGAGTCTTCGAGTCGCGCTCCAAACTCTCATGCTTCTCCGTGAGATCCTGAAGCTCTTGCCGCACCTCCGCCACCCGCGCCTCCTGCTTCTCTCGCTCCGCCCGTTCCGCGCCCGCATTGCATTCGGCCGCAGACATGGCCTCCTTCACGGTTGCCACCTCGTTCGTGGCCCCTACAGTACCCACATTATCCTTGTTATTTCTGTCGCAACCAAAATCCTTTTCTGTAAGGTACAAACTTCAAAGTGGTGTTACTCACCTTCTTTGTCCTCGAGCTGCTTCTTGGCAAGGCCGAGCTCTTGCTTGGACCGCTCGAGGTCCTGCTTCAAAGCACGCAGACCTCCATGATCGGTCTGGAGAGGTCAACAAAAGCAGCCTGCAAACCCATATTGACATAATTTTTTAGCACTCCTGCGTATATCTTTTTTAGATCCTTAGTCCAGTTTTTCTTTCCGAACACTAAACCGAGCATCAGGGGCTACTGTCTATGTGGTATTACATTACATATTTTAAACTTCTTACCTCAAAGCCTTGTTAGAAGGCTCTGCGAGCTTCGGTCGGCCCGCTCTTGGCAAGTGAACCTTCAATCACCGCACTCATGATAGTGCGGTGTTCTTCCTCGATGGAAGCGCCGTTAAGCGCCTCCAACAAGTTGTCCGGCGCCTCCGGTTGGACGGAGGCTGCCGGCGTCACGGTCTTGCCCTTCTTACTAAGGGGCCGCCTGCCAGACTCCGGAACCACTGCGGGTTCCGGCATGGAGTCCGGCGCAAAGTCCGGGAGGCTGCCTTGCGGCACCTCCGGAGCCTCCTCCTGATGGGTTCCCTCCTGGGATCCCACCTCGGCATCCTCATCGTCGCGAGGGGTGGAGGCAGTCGGAATGGAATCCACGTCTGACGGAGCCAAGGACCCGCTCGATGAAGCGGGAAGATCATCATCGGCTGGACTACAGGTAGTATGCGGCATTAGAAGGACACTATGTGACGCAAAAGGGAAATTATAAACCATTCAGGAATCTGGATACTTACGATCTTGCCGGAGGCCTGGCCCTTGAGGGCCACTCTTCGTCGCCAACGTTGGCGTTGGCGGAGCTGTCCGGGGGAAGGGTCCTTCCCCTCTTGGACCCTTCGGCCTCCCCCGTTGGGGAAGCCTTCCTCTTCCTCTCTCCCTCCTCCGGGAGAGAGTCCTCTTTCTCCTCCTCGTCTTCCGAAGAGGAGTCCGCCTCGGAGCCATCGGACGATGAGTCCGATATCACCTGGCGCCAGGAACTTCTTCGAGTTCCCATGGCCTTCTTCTTGGCCTTCTTCTCCGGCACCACATAGCGTGCCGGGACTAGCAGCCCCGTTAAACGGGCGTCTGCTGGGTCTTCGGGAAGGGGAGCCGGACAGTCTACCTGTCCGGACGTCCTCTGCCAGTCCTGTCAAAGGCATTGGGAGTTTTAGATCCCACATAGCATTAAACTATGAAAATAACTGTCCCATAGAGGATAACAAAGCTTACCTCGCCGGCCGGGCGCTTGGCGCTGAATCCGCGATCTTCAGTCGCGGACGCGGGGCTTCTTCGCCCTTGAATAGCACCTCCTGCAGCTTCAGACGTCGTGTGAAGAGCCCGCCAGGTCCGTCTTGTGCGGATCGAACTCCCACAAAGTGAAGGCCCACTGTTGGCGGGGAGAATCCGTGCGACGAGCATGACTGGATCACATTGACAAGCCTAAGCTTCTTGTTCACCAAGGTCCGGAGACAGATCGTAGTCTGTCGGCTCCTCGAATCGCCCCATAGCAAGCCCTTCTCTTTCCGGAGGTGAGCTGCATGGGGATACCAGATCTGAACTCAGGGGTCGCTGCCCATTTAGGGTCACGCGGCTCGGTGATGTAGAACCACCCCGATTGCCATCCCTTGATGGACTCCACGAAGGCCCCTTCGAGCCAGGTGACGTTGGGCATTTTGCCCACCATGGCGCCTCCGCACTCCGCTTGAGTACCCTTCACCACCTTCGGGTTGACATTGAAGGTCTTGAGCCACAAGCCGAAGTGAGGCCGGATGCAGAGGAAGGACTTGCACACGACGATAAACGCCGAGATGTTGAGGATGAAGTTCGGCGCCAGATCGTGGAAATCCAGGCCATAGTAGTACATGAGCCCCCGGACGAAGGGATGAAGTGGGAAGCCTAGTTTGCGGAGGAAGTGGGGAAGGAATACGACCCTCTCATGGGGCCTGGGGGTGGGGATGAGCTGCCCCTCGTCGGGCAGCCGGCGCTGTGATGTCGCTGAAAGGTATCCGCGCCGCGCAACTTTCGATGTGCTCCTCCGTGAACGGAGGAGGCCAACCACTTGCCTCCCGCTCGGCACATGGCTGGAGAAGGTCGAGACGAGATGTGCGACTTGGGCGCCTGGAGCTCAGTCTTGTGGGGATGGATAAGCAAAGGAGGAAGAAGGCGAGGTAAAAGGTGGATCCTTATCCCCTTATATATAGGCGGACGAAGACTATGCGTCCCCACCGGCCTGGTAAAATTCTCTTATCTCCCAAGCGCCACCATCAATGGCGCGGTTGGGCTACCCATGTCCGTATTGATGGGAATCCCGGAATAAGGGGAACACGATCTCTGCTTCGACAAGACGTGCCAAGGAAACCGCTTCGCTAAACACGCTGAGGTGGTATAATAAAAAACGATTCAAGTAAAGGCTTGGTGGTGGTATGACGTCATGCCACAAAATACGTCAGCAGATTGAACTTGTGTACATATTATTCTCTCTACGGTGGAACGTGGAATTTATTTTGCAGATCCGGACACTATCCTGGTGTTCACAATCTTCTATGAATTATTCGGAGGAGGAACCCGCCTTGCAATGCCGAACAATATGCGCGCCGGACTCATCGTCATTGAAGCCTGGTTCAGGGGCTACTGAGGGAGTCCTGGACTAGGGGGTGTCCGGACAGCCGAACTATCATCGTTGGCCGGACTCCAAGACTATGAAGATACAAGATTGAAGACTTCGTCCCGTGTCCTGATGGGACTTTCCTTGGCTTGGAAGGCAAGCTTGGCGATACGGATATGTAGATCTCCTACCGTTGTAACCGACTCTGTGTAACCCTAGCCCTCTCCGGTGTCTATATAAACCGGAGGGTTTTAGTCCGTAGGACACACAACCATTAGAACAATCATACCATAGGCTAGCTTCTAGGGTTTAGCCTCCTTGATCTCGTGGTAGATCCACTCTTGTACTACCCATATCATCAATATCAATCAAGCAGGAGTAGGGTTTTACCTCCATCGAGAGGGCCCGAACCTGGGTAAAAACATCGTGTCCCTTGTCTCCTGTTACCATCCGCCTAGACGCACAGTTCAGGACCCCCTACTCGAGATCCGCCAGTTTTGACACCGACAACAACCCCTCCTCCTTTCCAGAGCAACCAGGAAGGCCACCCCCACTTGATCACTAGATATCGCCTATTCCTTCTCTCTACTGCTTGCATTAGAGTAGTGTAGCATGTTACTGTTTCGGTTAATCCTATTCTGTTGCATAGCCTGTCATTGTTGCTACAGTTGTTGATACCTTACCTGCAATCCTAAATGCTTAGTATAGGATGCTAGTTTATCATTTGTGGCCCTACATTCTTGTCTGTCTACCAAGCTATACTATCAGGCCGTGATCACTTGAGAGGTGATCACGGGTATATGCTATACATACATACTATTCAGATGGTGACTAAAGTCAGGTCAGCTCGTAGAGTACCCGCAAGTGTTTCGGAGATGGGGGCTAAAGAGGCAGGTGGTTCCATCCAGGTAGTGATGGGCCTGGGTTCCCGACAGCCCCCTGATGGTTACTTTGTGGCGGAGCGACAGGGCAGGTTGCGACCACCTAGGAGAGAGGTGGGCCTGGCCCTGGTCGGCGTCCCCGGTTACTTCAAAATAACACGCTTAACGAGATCTTGGTATTTCATCTGAGTCTTGCCACTAGCCTATACGCCCTAACCAACTATGCGGGAACAATTATGGGCACTCGACGTCGGGGTATCAGCCGAAGTATTCTTGACGTCAGCAACTGAGCGGCGCGCGCCGGATTGGACTGGAACGCCTGCTCTTGTATAAGGGAGGCTAGGTCTGTTTACCGTCCGCGTACGCAACATGCACGTGTGCAATGGGCGATGGGCCCACACCCCTGCGCGCATAGGATTTAGACCAGAGTGCTGACCTTTCTGTTGTGCCTAGGTGGGGCTGCAACGTGTTGATCTTCCGAGGCCGGGCTTGACCCAGGAAAGTGTGTCCAGCCAGAGGGATCGAGCATGTTGGGAAATGTGGTGCACCCCTGCATGGAAGTTTATCTATTTGAATAGCCGTGTCCCTCGGTAAAAGGACGGCCCGAAGTTGTACGTAGACCTTATGACAACTAGAACAGGATACTTAATAAAACACACCTAGACAAGTTCCAGAGACAACCCGGTGATTGCTTTCCCACAGGGCGACGACGGGAGGATCGCCGGGTAGGATTATGCTATGCAATGATACTTGGTGAACTTAACATTTACTCTCTTCTATATGCTGCAAGACGGAGGCTGCCAGAAGCGTAGTCTTCGATAGGACTAGTGATGCAGAGCATCCCTCGACCATCCCCATGGACGTCACACCGCAAGCACGGAGAGGACCTACGACAAGAGCTCGCGCACGCACCGTCGAAACCGAGGTGAACTCTTTCCTCTTCGGGTCTCTTTCGGTGTCACACAAGAGTCGGATTCTATCTCATATGGAAACTCTATGCACTCGTAGGTACCAAGAAGAAGACCGTGAAGAGGCGAGGACGAAGATACAAGCACATTAAGAGAAGAAGAGTGAGAGAAGAGCGCAAAGCTACGGAGGCCTCGGACCCCTCCGGGTGCCCGGCCACCAGCCGCCGGTTGGCCAAGGCCTAGGCTTCCCCGGGTGCCCGCTCAGGAGGGCCCGGATGCCCGGCCCTGTCCACCAGGGTGCTGTGTAGCCCACCCCGGGTGCCCGGGTCGCCACCCCCGGGTGCCCGGCCTCCTCCAGCGCCGGCCCAGCCCGCCCTCGGTGCCCGGCTCTCTGAGCCGGGTGTGGCCCCGCCCGCGCCCGCTCTAGCTCCTGACGGGTGCCCGGCCTTGAGCCCAGGTGCCCGGCCGAGGCCGCCCAGCCGCCTACACCGACCCCGGGTGCCCGGGCTTAGGACCCCGGGAACCCAATCCCCCCTTTGTCGGGTCCCTGTCCGGTCCGGGTGCCCGGACCCCTCCGAGACCTGCGTGCCTTTTGGGCTTTTTGCCCTTCTATCCTTGCTCCTCTCTTATTTCGTCCCTAAACTATATAAGGGCTCCACCTAGCTCATTTAGAGGATAGCTAAGAATAGATACAAATCATAGAGCTTAGCTCATGTACATCCCCTTGTGGGATTCCTCTTGATAGAGAAGACTCCATTGGAGTACAAGACCTCCATTGGAGAAGATCCCTAGGGATTCAAGCCCCCTTCAGGGAAGGATCTACCTAGATCATCAAGCCCTCATCTCCTTCATAGTATTTGGGATGGACTCTACCATGTATCTTGTTTCCCTTTGATTGTTCATGTACCTTGTGGATCTTATGTGTTTGTTGGTCTAGTGGATGTGTGGTTGGACTTGTTCTTGAGTGTTCCTCTTGTTTTCTCTCTTGTGTTCATCTTGTTCTTGGGGATTCCCCCTCCAATTCGTGAAAGATATTCACTTAGGGTTCCACCCTACAACATCTTGGTATCATGAGCCAAGGTTTCTGAGGTAGGGTAGAACCCTAGGAAGGACCTTTTCACACTTGGAGGGGGAAAAAGGAGAGAAATCACAAGAACAACAAGAACACAAAGATGAACACAAAGAGACAATCACTCCAACAATTCCCGATTACACATCCACTAGAGTAACAACACAAGATCCACAAGTCTCAAACACAATCAAAGGAAAGATACAATGGCAAAGTTCATCCCAAATTCAAAGGAAGAGGGGTCTTGGTGGTAGTCTTCTCCCAATGGAGGTCTTGAAATCCTCAAGAATTCTTCCCTATGGGGTCTTGATCCTCAAAGAGGGAAGGTAATGGAGCAAAGCTCACCAAGATCTCATCTAATACTTTGCTAACCCTAAACATGGCCCTAGGTATGGAATATATAGGCTTGGGGTCGAAGCAGGAGAAGTGGAGCCGAAGAGGTCATCTCAGCCGTCCATCCTGGGAGGCCCGTGCACACGGGGTAAGTTGGGCCCGTGCTTGACGGGGTCCTGTGGCACGTGACACGCCCGCGGCGCACGGGTGCTCAGCCGGGTTCTGTGTAGCCCGTGGGCATGGGGTCTCGGGGGCCCGTGCGCACGGGGTCACCTGGGACTTCTGCTTTTTCTTTGCTGCACTCCGCCTTGATCCTTATGGCCTTGGGGGTTCTCCTTCTCCTTGTGGATGCTCCTGAGCTTCTTGGTGGTGTTCCACTTCATACCTAAGGAGGCATAGCATATTTTGGTGAGGTAGTAGACATGTTCCATTTGTGTCCATATGTAATTCTAGTAGGAAGGTGTTCACCTCGGTTTCCAAAGCACGTGCTCTAGCTCTTGTCATGGGTCCTTGTGGGGTTGGATGTGTTGATGTAGAGCCATGGGGATGATGGAAGGATGCTCCGCATCATCTCCCCTCCCTTCGAAAGGATCCGACCTCGGATCAAGATCTTCATCACCATGGAAAGGCGAGAGGTCTTTGACGTTGAAGATGTCGCTCACGTTGTACTTGTCTCGTGGGAGTTCAATCTTGTAGGCGTTGTCGTTGTAGCGTGCTAGCACCTTGAATGGTCCATCGGCTCGAGGTAGTAGTTTGGACTTGCGTTCGTTGGGGAAGCGTTCCTTGCGAAGGTGTAGCCACACGAGATCACCTATGTTGAAGATCATGGGTTGTTTGTTGACACTGAGCTTGGTCGCTAGTCGATGTACTTGGCGCTCGATGATGTTTCTTGTATCTTCATGCATCTTCTTGATGTAGCTTGCTCGTGCACTCACATCCATGTTGGTGCGCTCTTGTAGAGGTAGAGGTAGAATGTCCAATGGGGACAATGGGTTGAAGCCATAGACGACCTCGAAGGGGGACTTGCCGGTAGTCGAATGTCTTGCGCGGTTGTAGGCGTACTCGGTGATGGGTAGACATGCCTCCCACTCCTTGATGTTCTTCTTGATCAACACGCGAAGGAGAGTGGATAGTATCCGGTTCGTCACCTCCGTTTGGCCGTCGGTTTGAGGATGGTATGCGGATGAGAACAAGAGCTTGATTCCGAGCTGGGCGCATAGAGTCTTCCAAAAGTAACTCAAGAACTTGACGTCGCGGTCGGAGACGATTGTCTTTGTTACTCCATGGAGGTGCAAGATTTCCCTACAAAAGAGATTTGCAATATGTGAAGCATTGTCTATCTTGTTGCAAGGAATGAAATGTGCCATCTTAGAAAATCATTCCACGACAACAGACACGGAATCCTTTCCATTTTTAGTTCTAGGCAAACCAAGTATAAAATCCATACTAATGTCTTCCCAAGGTTGATAAGGAATAGGAAGAGGCATGTAAAGACCATGAGATTGAGCTTTTGACTTAGCTTTGCGACATGTAGAGCATCGGGTGGTGAAGCGTGAGACGTCGCGGAACATCTTGGGCCAAAAGTAGTTCCTGGAGAGCGTGGCGAAAGTCTTGTCGCGTCCAAAGTGTCTGATAGAGGCGAGGGTGTCCCGTCTTTTGATGAGATGGTGGCTATCGTTTTGGATGAAGTCGACTTTGATGATCCGACTACGAACGTGCGAGGACGTCGCGCCTTAGCAATCGCTAAACCAACTCTGAGAGGTTATTGATCACGCCGAGCACGATCAACTCGACCACGAAGGTCTCATTTCGCAGCAAACGAAGAACAAGCAAGAAACTAAGATTGCAATCTGGATATTGCGAATATAAGAGGAAAGCTTTATTGATCAAGGTGGGGTTACGTGGACGCCTTTGTCGGGTCGTGGAACACAAATGAAGCACGTGGGTTGCAGCTATGGCAAACTTTTAATCTAAACAAAACCCAAAGTCTAAACGGTGCCCTAAGGGCTGTATATATGGAGGAAGAGGGGTGAATTTCGTGGCCCTTGGTGGAGGGGTCCAAACTAACCCATCTCTTGTTTCCCACACATACGGACTCTAAAAATAGCCTATACTAATGTATTTCGAAATTACATGGGCCTGGCCCAATAATAAGGTGACGCGAAGACGTAGAATAGCCTCGGACGAAATTTATGAAGTGGCATCTTGTATATTTCGTCCAAGGCTTCATGCACTCATTATGGTGGCTTCAAAGTCCTGAAATCATCACTTGTAACTCCATTCTTGTCCCCCTTGCGCATGCCATCATCTCCATGCTTGTTCTTGCTCCAATGTTCATCCTTCTCCAAGCTAGGCCCTTCATTTGTAAGCAAAACAAATGTATCCAATTTAGGCAGCATCATATTCTCATGAACATTAGAATCATTACCAAGAAACGAAAGTACCTGGTAATTTAGTTGGCGTCTTGTGAGCTCTAGTAATTGGTCCAAGATGTATAGCAACAGGGCTGTGGGTGTAACAATGGTATTGATGTCCTCATCATCCCCCTTCTTGAAATGAAGTCGTCCTCGACGGAAGTTCATCTTCCTCACCCAAATATGGCTTCAAATCTGCAATGTTAAAAGTAGGACTAACCCCAAAATCTGCAGCAGCTCAAGTTTATATGCATTATCATTTACTTTCTCCAACACCTTAAAGGGACCAGCAGCACGTGGCATTAGCTTTGATTTATGCAAATCAGAAATCTATCCTTACGCAAATGTAACCAAACAAGATCTCCTGTGCAAACACAACATGTTTTCTACCCTTATCTCTAGCAAGTTTATATTTAGCATTCATATGCTCAATGTTTTCCTTAGTTAACTCATGCATTTTTAAAATCAATTCAGCACATTCTTTAGCATCAAAATTAACCTCCTCCGAGGTAGGAAACCATACACAACTTCAAAAGGGCACATCTTAGTAGTAGAATGCAATGAACGATTATAAGCAAATTCAATATGAGGCAAGCATTCCTCCCACATTTTCTTATTACTCTTTAGAACAGCCCTAAGCATAGTAGACAATGTTCTATTGACTACTTCAGTTTGTCCATCAGTTTGGGAGTGACAAGTAGTACTAAAAAGCAGTTTAGTCCCCAACTTAGCCCATAAACATCTCCAAAAGTGGCTAAGAAATTTAGTATCACGATCTGACACAATAGTATTTGGCACACCATGCAAGCTAATAATTTCACGAAAGAACAAATCAGCAACATTGACAAAGATCATCGCTTTTATGACATGGTATAAAGTGTGCCATTTTTGAGAATCTATCCACGACAACAAATATGCTATCCTCCCTTCTTTGTTCTAGGTAAACCTAAAACAAAGTCCATAGATATATCCTCCCAAGGAACACTAGGTACAGTGCAAAGGCATATATAAACCATGAGGATTGAGTCGTGACTTAGCTTTTTGACATGTAGTGCATCGAGCAATAAAACGCTCAATATCCCGCCTCATCTTTGGCCAAAAGAAATGTGTAGCAAGTACGCCCTCCGCCTTCTTCACGCCAAAGTGTCCCATTAGTCCTCCTCCATGCGCCTCCTGCAACAACAAAAGACTAACGGAGCTAGCTGGAATGCATAGCTTGTTAGCACGAACACAAATCCATCATTAACGACAAACTTGTTCCATGTTCTTCCTTCTTTACAATTCTGCAATACATCTTTAAAATCAGCATCATGCACATATTGATCTTTGAAGGTCTCCAAACCAAATATTTTGAAGTCAAGTTGTGAAAGCATAGTATAGCGACGAGACAATGCATCAGCAATAACATTTTCTTTACCCTTCTTGTGTTTAATGACATAAGGGAAGTCTCAATGAATTCAACCCATTTAGCATGTCTACGATTCAGTTTAGCTTGACTTTTAATATGTTTCAAAGATTCATGATCAGAATGTATAACAAATTCTTTGGGCCATAAATAATGTTGCCATGTTTCTAAAGTCCGAACAAGAGCATATAATTCTTTATCATAAGTAGAGTAATTCAGACTAGGCCCACTCAATTTTTCAGAAAAGTATGCAACAGGTTTGCCATCTTGTAATAACACACCTCCTAATCCAATTCCACTAGCATCACATTGAAGCTCAAAAGTCTTATTAAAGTCAGGAAGTTGGAGTAAAGGAGCATGTGTCAACTTAGATTTCAATACCGTGAAGGCTTCTTCCTGTGCGGTACCCCAAACAAAAGGCACATCCTTCTTTGTAAGCTCGTTGAGAGGTGCAGCAATGGTGCTGAAATCTCTCACAAAACGCCTATAGAAACCAGCGAGGCCAAGGAAACTCCTCACTTGTGTGACCGTTTTGGGCTGCGGCCAACTCTCAATAGCTTCAATCTTGGCTTTATCAACTTCAATTCCTGTGGAGTAACAACATAGCCAAGAAAAGATACTCGATCGGTGCAAAAGGTGCACTTCCCAAGGTTACCAAACAAACGTGCATCACGAGAGCATTAAAAACAGCACATAAATGTTCCAAATGTTCTTCCAAAGATTTGCTATAAATCAGTATATCATCAAAATAGACTACCACAAATCGTCCAATGAAAGCACGTAAAACTTCGCTCATTAATCTCATGAAAGTACTAGGTGCATTAGTTAACCCAAAAGGCATGACTAACCACTCATATAATCCAAACTTAGTTTTAAATGCTGTTTTCCATTCATCTCCCAATTTCATACGAATTTGATGGTATCCACTACGCAAATCAACTTTGGAGAATATTGTAGAGCCACTCAATTCATCAAGCATATCATCTAGCCTAGGAATAGGGTGACGATAACGAATAGTAATATTATTAATGCCTCTACAATCAACACACATACGTGACGTACCATCCTTTTTCGCACTAGAATAATAGGAACAGCACAAGGACTAAGGGATTCGCGATATAACCTTTGTCGAGCAGCTCCTGACTTGACGATAATCTCCTTCGTCTCCTCCGGATTGGTACGGTATGGTGCACGGTTAGGTAATGATGCACCGGGAATTAAGTCAATTTGATGCTCAATCCCTCGAATAGGTGGTAATCCCGGTGGCATGTGGAAAGACGTCAGCGAACTCCTGCAAAATGTTAGTGATAGCAGGGGCAAAGAGGAAGGCACGTCCTCGAATGAAAATAATGCCTCTTTGCACACAAAAGCATAGCAAATAGATTTGCTAAAATCTAGCTCAACAATATCAGATTTGGTGGCAAGTAAACATGCACTTTTCAATTTAATTTCAGAAGCAACAGTAGATGGTTTATTATTAGGCTTCATGTGTTGCTCAAATTCTTTTGCAACAATCTGATTTTCACTCTTATTTTTCTCCTGTTTTGCTTTATTAGCTCTATTAATATCATCTTTCAAAATGGACTCAGGAGTCATAGGAAGCAAAGTAATATTTTTATCCTAATGAACAAGAGTATCTTGATTGTTTCTACCATGGTGTACATGAATTTTTATCAAATTGCCATGGTCTACCAAGTAACAAGGAACATGCTTGCATAGGTACCACATCACAATCAACATAATCAGCATATGTAGAGATACTAAAATGCACACGAACAGTATGTGTTACCTTAACCTTGCTGCTGTTGTTGAACCATTGGATGTAGTAAGGATGTGGATGTGGTCTTGTGGTGAGAGATAGCTTCTCCACCATCTCCATGCTAGCCAAGTTGTTGCAGCTCCCTCCATCTATGATGACGCGAATAGAATGTTCCTTCACAACTCCCCTTTGTATGGAACAAATTATGCCTCTGATTTTGCTCAGCTTGTGTAACCTGGACACTCAAAACACGTTGAGCAACTAAACATTCATACTGTCAAGATCTTCAAAGAGCCATGTATTGTGTCTCATGATCGAATCATCTCCACCGTGTTCCTCATGTGTAATAAGAGCCAAAGTCTCCTCATCATAGTCACTAGCGGACTCATACCCACCATCCTCAAGAGCAATCATCACACGCTGAGATTTGCATTCTCTCATAAAATGTCCTCTTCCCTTACAACGACGACAAATAATATCACTTGTGTGCCCTGTTGACGCCATGGAAGAAGAAGAGCTCTGTGCAGAGCCAGCAGTGTGCTCTTGGCAGATAGTGGTGGTTGTGCACGCTTTCTTGTATCACGGTTGGAGGTGGCACCAAGGAGGTGATGGTGCAAAGGAAGTAGATGATGCACGTGGTGTCCATGATGAAAGTCGACTGCGAGAAAAGTTAGTGCGGCGCCAATGCTCGCCGATCCTGCACTTCACGCTCAGCTTTACAAGCAAGATGGAATAAACGAGTGATATTATTATAATCCTTATAGTCTAGAATGGTCTGAATATCTCTATTTAATCCACCCGTAAAACGTGCAAGCATAGCTTCATTCTCCTCAACAATACCACATCTAATCAAGCCGCTTTGTAATTCCCGATAATATTCTTCTACTGAATTTTTACCTTGTCTTAAGCGCTGCAATTTTTGAAGTAATTCACGCTGATAATATGGTGGAACCCAACGAGTACGCATAGCAGTTTTCAAAGCAGCCCAAGTAGCTGGAACAGGATATAATCTACAATGTTCGACCACCAAACACATGCAAAGCTAGTGAAAGCACAAACAGAAGCAGAACACGTCTCTCCTCGGGATATTGTAAACATGTAAATCGTTGTTCAGTTTCTAACTCCCAAGTAAGATATATATCAGAACATATCTACCCTCAAATGGTGGAATATTCAATTTTAGTTTAGGGAGATGGTCATGATCTCGCACTGAGGGGAGCCCTAACATTGCCATTATTTGCATGTGGACGACACGGTGGTTGTGGTGCTGGTGGTTGCACGTAGTTCGATGTTGATCAACCTCATCCTCGTAATCTCCCACATAATCATCCTCCTCGGTACCAGCAGCAGCAGCAGTAGAGGAGCCAAAGAAGCACCAACAGCAGAGCGGCGGCACCAGAATTTTGTCACGGCTCAATAGGAACACGCTGAGCTTGTCCATACCGATTCGGAAGGGGCGTAGTTGTTGTCGTGCAGAGGTGCGATAGGTGCAGCCGGCGGTGGTTGTGGAAAACGCGAGCAATTCATCAAACTTGCTATCAAGCTTTGTTTCAAACATCTTCTCAATGCCATCTATCTTCTAAATGGCCTCGTCAAATCTGTTTAGCACATCTTGCACCTGTCCAATCATCATTTCTTTGAAACTTATCATGTAGCTGTTTGTTCGTCAGGTTCTCCCAATCAGTCTCATCGGCTTGTGATCCTACCATGGTTAGCAGCAAATAGAAACACACAAGAATATGATCCTACAGACTACTAAGAAGTGGTGGTGGTGTATCACAAACCCGTCAAGCAAATCTCAAATTCTTACTAGTTCTTACCCAGCAGCAGGTGGTGATCGGCAACCGTTGTAGTCAAAACTCTCAAAGCTTGGATATAGCGATTACCAGGGAGAATCAAACGCACGACGTAGATGTATGTGGAGCTGGGAAGGCTTATAATATGGTAGCAAAAAAAGGTCAGCAATAATCAATTCAGAGATGCAAAGTTGAATAAACGCTCAACGACGGTACTGTGCTGGTCCTAGGCTAGACCGTGCTAGAGACGCGAGCCTAGAACACTAACAAAATCACGGCGCTGCACGTAAACAAGGAAAAAGCACACTCTGAATTTTTTTTCGCTCTTTTTTTTTTTTTTTTTTTTTGCGCTGCTTTTTTTTTGCGAAAAATCACTATAATGGCGAGTGTCTCAAAACTCTTCCCAGGTCAAACCGACAGATGGGCTCAAAATTTATTTGACCACTTTTTTTTCGATTGCGGGACCCAAAAACTGAAACGGGTCAAAAACTTTCTATAACGGCGATGGCTCAATACGCTTAGAAGCACCTAAAATAGGATAGCCGAAAAATTTTTGTCCCGTGACGTTTTGGAAAATTTTGGGCCTAAACGGAGGGTGGTTTCGGACTCTTTTTTGGAAACCAACCTCTTCTACGGACGGCAAAAGATTGCTGGAATCAAACCTACTCGAGATAAGGAAACACGAATCGAAACCTAGATGGATCCGAAAACAAACCTAATATGCAAGGAACTCGGATTGGTGGTGGATATATGGTGTTAGATGGCAGCGGTGGTGATATATGGAAGGTGGTGGTATATGGATACGGATTCAAGCGGTGGCGGATAAGCGGTGGTGGTATATGGATACGGATTCAAGCGGTGGCGGATAAGCGGTGGTGGTAGATGGCGAGGCGATGATAATGGTGCGGCGGCGTGACAACTTATCACCGAACTCGAAACTCTAAAAGACTAGACTCTAAGACCAGCAACTAGACACGACGATGCAACCGCAAATTAAACAATACAAATACAGAAAAGATTATGCAAAGGCTCAGACTGGTTCGGATAGGATGAACTAACCCTAATTTTTTTGTGGCTTTTTCGTGGACTATAGGTATGAAGAACAGACTCGATCTAAACTACGAAAAACTATAAAATCTCACCGAGCAACCTGAAAACTGATACCACTTGATAGAGGCGAGGGTGTCCCATCTTTCGATGAGATGGTGGCTATCGTTTTGGATGAAGTCGACTTTGACGATCCGACTACGAACGTGCGAGGACGTCGCGCCTTAGCAATCGCTAAACCAACTCCGAGAGGTTATTGACCACGCCGAGCACGATCAACGACCACGAAGGTCATTTCCTTCGCAGCAAACGAAGAACAAGCAAGAAACTAAGATTGCAATCTGGATATTGCGAATATAAGATTAAAGCTTTATTGATCAAGGTGGGGTTCTGTGACGCCTTTGTCGGGTCGTGGAACACAAACGAAGTACGCGAAGTTGCAGCTATGGCGAACTTTTAATCTAAACAAAACCCAAAGTCTAAATGGTGCCCTAAGGGCTGTATATATGGAGGAAGAGGGGGTGAATTTCGTGGCCCTTGGTGGAGGGGCCCGAAACTAACCCTATCTCTTGTTTCCCCACACATACGAACTCTAAAAATAGCCTATTCTAATGTATTTCGAAATTACATGGGCCTGGCCCAATAATAAGGTGACGCAGCACCTAGAATAGCCTCTGGACGAAATTTATGAAGTGGCATCTTGTATATTTCGTCCAAGGCTTCATGCACTCATTATGGTGGCTTCAAAGTCCTGAAATCATCACTTGTAACTCCATTCTTGTCCCCCTTGCGCATGCCATCATCTCCATGCTTGTTCTTGCTCCAATGTTCATCCTTCTCCAAGCTAGGCCCTTCATTTGTAAGCAAAACAAATGTATCCAATTTAGGCAGCATCATATTCTCATGAACATTAGAATCATTACCAAGAAACGAAAGTACCTGGTAATTTAGTTGGCGTGCGCGAGCTCTAGTAATTGGTCCAGTATGTATAGCAGCAGGGGCTGTGGGTGTAACAATGGTATTGATGTCCTCATCAGTGTCCCATGAGTCCGCCTCCATGAGCCTCTTGCAAAAGGAGCAAACGAAGAGAAGACTCGGGAATGCGTAGTTTGTTAGCTCTCATAAGATAACCATCCTTGATGTAGTATTGTTCCCAAGATGTATGCGTCAAACATTTAGCAGAATGAGGTGCAAAAGATGGATCACTAGCATACAAGTCTTTTATGTGCTCAAAGCCAATAACATTCAACTCAAGTTTAGTGACAAGCGTGCATATGCGTGAAAGTGCATGGGCAACTACATTTTCCTTACCCTTAATGTACTTGATCACATATGGAAAAGATTCAATAAATTCATTCCATTTGGCATGACGCTTGTTCAACTTAGTTTGACCTTTTAAGTACTTAAGCGTTTCATGATCGGTATGTATGACAAACTCATGAGGTCTAAGATAATGTTCCCAAACATGTAGGACACGCACTAAAGCATACAATTCTTTGTCATAGATGGGATAGTTAAGTTGAGCACCGGAGAGCTTTTCACTAAAATATGCAATTGCTCGTTTTTCTTGCATCAAAACTCCGCCAATTCCGGTACCACTTGCATCACAATGAACCTCAAAAGTTTTGTCAAAGTTGGGCAAAGCAAGAATCGGAGCATGAGTAAGCAAAGACTTAGCTCATCAAAAGCGGTTGATTGCAAAGATCCCCAAACAAAAGGAGCATTTTTCTTACTCAAAGCATGCAAAGGAGCGGCTATTGTGCTAAAATCTTTCAGAAAACGGCGATAGAAACCTGCAAGACCAAGAAAACTTCGCACTTGTTGCAAATTGGTGGGTTGGGGCCAAGTTTTAATTGCTTCAATTTTAGTTTCATCAACATGGACACCCTTGGAAGAGACAACGAAACCCAAGAAAACCACTTTGTCAACACCAAATGTGCACTTTTTCATGTTGGCATAAAGACTTTCCTTGCGAAGTGTTTGCAAAACAAGCCTAACATGATCAAGATGCTCTTTCATGGTTTTGCTAAACACAAGAATATCATCGAAGTAAACCACAACAAAGACTCAAATGTAAGGTCGAAGTACATGATGCATGAGACGCATAAAAGTACCGGGAGCCTCCGATAAACCCATAGGCATGACTAACCACTCGTATAAGCCAAATTTGATAATAGCCACTTTTAAGATCAATTTTTGAGAAAAAGTTGGCTCCACTAAGTTCATCAAGCATATCATCTAAGCGAGGAATGGGATGCCTATAGCGAACGGTGATAGCATTTATAGGTCTACAATCAGAACACAAGCGGAAACTTCCATCGGGCTTAGGCACAAGTATGACGGGAACGGCACAAGGCTTAAGCTTTCACGTACATGACCGTTGTCGATTAGTTGTTGTACTTGTCGTTGAATCTCCTTGGTTTCTTCGGGATTGACACGGTATGGAGCTTTGTTTGGAAGTGGCGCTCCGGGGATGAGGTCAATTCGATGTTCAATGCCTGGTAGAGGAGGTAGACCCGGAGGTAGCTCATTGGGGAAAACATCTTGAAATTCATGCAAAAGAGATTGAAACACCAAAGGTAGCTCGTGAGTGGTGTTAGCTTTCGGTTCGCCATCCTTGCACACAAGGACAAAGTGCATCACACTCGATGGGTTCTCACACACTTCTCTCATCTCACTTTTTGTGGCGAATAGTATTAGGTTTTTCTCTCTAGGTGAATAGGCGCTCAAGTGTGGCTTGTTGCTCTCACTCATGTTTTGGTGGCTCACTTTCTCAGTCTTCTCTCTATGGTGGGTGGCTTGCTTTTCGGCTATCACTTGACTAGGAGACATGGGTCATAGCACATATTCCTTTCCTTTCATCTTGAGGCAATAGTGATTGGTACGCCCATTGTGGACGACGCCACGGTCGAATTGCCATGGTCGACCAAGAAGGAGGTGGCAAACGGTCATTGGGACCACATCACACTTCAAAGTGTCTTCATATGCACCAATTTTGAAGGATACTTGGACCGTATCCTCAACTCGTATAGTGCCGGAGTCACTTAGCCATTGAACCTTGTAGGGGTGCGGGTGCTTCCTCTTGATCAATTGAAGCTTGGAGCATAGTTCTTCACTTGCCAAGTTGTGGCAACTACCTCCATCGATGATGACGTTGATGGACCTTCCATTGATGCCGGCCTTGGTGTGGAAGATATGGCATCGTTGGTCTTCTTCTTATTGATGTTGAAGTGTCAAGACCTTGGAGACAACGAGAGCGGGGCTCGTATCTTCATCACAAAAGACTTGATCATCTTCATCCTCGTTCACGCGCCGGTGCATGGCCACTTGCTCAATAGCTTCCATCTCATCTTCACTCATTGAGTCGTAGGTGCCATCGTCGTTGAGGATCATAGTGCGCTCGTTTGTGCATTGGAAGGACTTATGGCCTCGGCCGCCACATGTGAAGCACTTGATTAAACTTGTCTTGACGGTCTCATCGGTCGGAGTAGAGGAAGAAGCACGCGGCTTGTAGTTGCTTGTAGTAGGAGGAAGACGACTTGAAATTGACGAAGGTTTATTGTATGTTGTGTTGTCGTTGTTGCTTGGAGAAGGCTTTGTTGAAGTAGATGTTGGAGGAGTTGTTGAAGCTTGATTGTTGGAGAAGCCGTATGTCTTGGATGAGTACTTGGCGTACTTGAAGTCATCTTGCACTTGACGTTCCGCCTTGGTCGCTTGATGCACTAGCTCGATGAGATTGGAGTAGGGTTGGAAGTCGGCGATCTTCTTGATGGGATGATTGAGTCCATGCAAGAATCGTGCAATTGTTTGCCTCCTTGACATTGGCTCGAATCATGGCTATCTCCATTTCCTTGTAGTATTCTTCAACACTCTTTGTCCCTTGCTTGAGGAGTTGTAGCTTCTTAGAGATCACGGTTGTAGTAGGTGGGCACAAATCGTGCTCGCATGACATCCTTCATTTGAGCCGAAGTGGTGATTGGAGGGTCACATCTTGCTTCTCGGCGCTCAAGGATTTGTTCCCACCATATTAGCACATAGTCTTGGAACTCAAGTGATGCCATTGCGATCTTCTTCTCTTCCTCATAGTTGTGCAAACGAAAGATTTTGTCAACCTTCAATGCCCATGAGAGGTATTCTTCCGGATCATTGCTTCCATTGAACTTGGGCATTGTGAATTTGAGTTTTCCCTAGCGTTGCTCTTCATCTTGGTAGCGATTGTGATATCGCTCTTGCATTGGAAAGTCCTTGAATGCTTGTTCCTCATGATGTTGCTCTTGGTGTGGAGGAGGGTCTTGAACCACTTTTTCCACTTGGTGTCGCTCTTGTTGCACTTGAGGTTGAGGTGGGGCTTGCCGAGCTTGTGGAGGAGCTTGAGAAACTTGACGGTGTACATGTGATTGATAGTTCCTCTCTTGTATTTCTTCTCGAAGGGCTTCCTTTTGATTGCGCCGTTCGCGATTGCGGCTGGCGATGGCTCGACTTGATTCTTGAAGGGCACGTTCCGCCTCAAGAGCTTGTGCTTCTCGTTGTTGTTGTTGAAGATGTTGGGCCTTGGCGTATTGTTCCTCTTGGTGTAGACGCGCTCGTTCCTCTTCTTATTGATGGCGAAAACTTTGTCGTTCTTGAGATTGAGCAAAAGTGACTTGGTTTGCTTGAGGACGAGGAACTTGCTCATCGACTCGCTCTTGTGAATGCTAGCATGTAGCGGGTCACGAGATGCATGACGGTCTTGATGCGCGGTTCGTCGAAGAATGGTCGATGACGGTGTACTTGAGCTGGAGAAGGTGTCGTCGGAGTGTCGACTTGATTGGCTCCGTCTTGAGTAGGAAGAAGTTGAAGGATGCCGGTTGACCAACAAAGCTTGGATCTCGTCCATTCTTGCATCGTTCTCTTCCTTGTGCGCGTCGAGCTTGTTGTCGAAGTAGTCGCATGTACATTGCTCGGAGAGTCGCAAGTCGGTGGCGAGGTTGTTGATGCGGCCGTTCATTGCTTGTTGCTCTTGATGTAGAGCTCATTGTGCACCAAAGAGGTGGCTCTTGGTGACGAAGGATGACATGTCGTCGTCTTGCTCGATGAAGAGTGGGTTGGTAGAAGAACTTGGCCTATCCATCATAAGAAAGTGGTGGTGAGTAGGAAAATGAGAGAACAAAACCAAAGTTACCTTTTCCGAAGATTGTGGATGTAACAAGTACGATCCCACGTGATGTTACAATAGGGGAATTGGTACCGGGAATTGTTTCTCACACCTACAAGTAAATGGTCTATGGAGGAGCTTGGTTAGGAAAGGCACAAATAATTCAAGCAAATGTTAGTCAAGATGTTGATAAAGTTGAGAAAATTCACAAATGGCAAATAAGACAAATAGATCAACCTCCCAATATAACACGTGGAACACACACACGGAAGATAAATGGGATCTGCACAACCAAGGAATGATCTCGAAGATATCGAAACACGGGAAAAGCTATTGTCGTACGGATACTCGAGAGACGCTAGCTCGATTGCACTAATGGGCTAGATACGCTAGTGCACCAACCTAATAGAGAATCTACTCGTCTCACTATCCCAAGTATGCTTATGTATGTGGTGACCAAGATGATGCACGAATGCAAAGGCTCGATGCTATTGCTTATAAGCTCTTTGCTTTTCTTGTCTTTTGCTTAAAAGCTTTTTTTTCAACTATGCCACGATGCTTGATATGCGAGCCACACAACGAGGTAACAAGTAGTAGATGCACGGGATGGACGAAACACTAAATGGTGCACTAAGACGTGGCCCGGCAATACTCAACAAGCTAGTCTCGATGGGTAAGCTACGCAAAATGGCTCAAAGCTATCAAGTTAATGGCAAGGGGTACAAGTTGTCGTCGAAGTTACCATCCTTGCTTACGGTCGAAGATGATCTTGTCGAAGCCGAAGTGTTGTCCCAGTCGATGATTGGTGGCGATGAAGATACCAACTTGCGCCTAAGTAGCCTAAACACCTTAGGACACAATAGAAATCGCAACCGAGCACTCAACAAACACGTGAAATGGTGTGGAAGAACTCGAGAGGTGGTGGTGAAACAAAATCAGAAAAACAGAAAAATGGCCGAAAGTTCCTGGATGGTCCGTGCGCACGGGGTAAGTGAGGCCCGTGTGCACGGGGTCCCGATGGCCCGTGTGCACGGGGTCTCCCGAGAGCGGATGAACTTCTGTGATTTCGTGGTGATTGCAAGTTTTTGGATAAATTCCAATGGGGGATGGGTGGGGATGATGGTGGAGGTGTAGATCCACTTGCCAAACACCAAATTCGTGGATCAAATCCACCAAATCTCACAAGATCAACAAATTGCAAGAAAAATTTTGGGGGCTATTTTTGGTGGGGATTTTCAGATTAGGACGAAAAACAACAAAATCAAGCTAGAAAGTGGAAGGTAGGGACTCCAAGGTGTGAATCAACGTGGCTCATGATACCATATGATGTAGGGTAGAACCCTAGGAAGGACCTTTTCACACTTGGAGGGGGAAAAGGAGAGAAATCACAAGAACAACAAGAACACAAAGATGAACACAAAGAGACAATCACTCCAACAATTCCCGATTACACATCCACTAGAGTAACAACACAAGATCCACAAGTCTCAAACACAATCAAAGGAAAGATACAATGGCAAAGTTCATCCCAAATCCAAAGGAAGGGGGGTCTTGGTGGTAGTCTTCTCCCAATGGAGGTCTTGAAATCCTCAAGGATTCTTCCCTATGGGCTCTTGATCCTCAAAGAGGGAAGGTAATAGAGCAAAGCTCACCAAGATCTCATCTAATACTTTGCTAACCCTAAACATGGCCCTAGGTACGGAATATATAGGCTTGGGGTTGAAGGAGGAGAAGTGGAGCCGAAGAGGTCATCTCAGCCGTCCATCCTGGGAGGCCCGTGCGCACGGGGTAAGTTGGGCCCATGCGCAGAGGGGTCCCGTGGGCACGGTACACGCCAGGCGCACGGGTGCTCCAATACTGGTTCTGTGTAGCCCGTGGGCACGGGATCTCGGGGGCCCGTGCGCACGGGGTCACCTGGGACTTGATGTTTTGCTGCTGCACTCCATCTTGATCCTTATGGCCTTGGGGGGGGGGGTTCTCCTTATCCTTGTGGATGCTCCTGAGCTTCTTGGTGGTGTTCCACTTCATACCTAAGGAGGCATAGCATATTTTGGTGAGGTAGTAGACATGTTCCATTTGTGTCCATATGTAATTCTAGTAGGAAGGAGTTCACCTCGGTTTCCAAAGCACGTGCCCTAGCTCTTGTCATGGGTCCTTGTGGGGTTGGATGTGTTCATGTAGAGTCCATGGGGATGATGGAAGGATGCTCCGCATCAGTTTCTCACGAAATTGGAGCCCCCCTCTTTGTTTTCTAGCCTAACTTTGTGTGTTCTTCCCCAGTTTCAAAAATTCCCCACAATAAATAGCCCCAAATTTTTTTGTGATTTGTTGGTTTGCTGAGATTTTATTGGATTTGATCCATGGATTTGCTTGGTTTCAAGTGGATCTAGCCTCCCCCCATCCATCTCCACCTTTCCCACCACGAAATCCACCAATTTCTTGCATCTTCCCACAAATTTCCGCCCAAATCCGTCACCCCCAGGCATCCGGACCCCCACGATCCTGCTGACCCCCGGGTGCCAGACTCCAAGCCCCGGGCACCTGCACCCCCGGGCTTTTTTCCCCTGACCACCCCGGGTGCCCGCACCCCCAAACCCCGGGCACCCGCACCCCCCGAATCAGCCCACTTCCACTCACCGTTTCGGCCCTAACTTTCATCTCCGGAGTCCGATTTTGACGTTCTTTAGCTCATTGAGTAGCTATTGACATACCCCATCCATCTAGGTAGGTTCCAACAACATTTGACTCCATAAACAATTTGGCATTTTGGCATCTTTGCATAGGCCATCCACCATATCATCCGCATACCACCATCGCTTTCTGCAACCTAACCCATTTTCGATCCATATAGCATTTGTGGTTGCTTGAGTGGTGACTTGAGTCTCCTAAGGTGTTTCGGCTACTTAGGGACGGTTTCTTCATCATCAACAACCACCAGCACTTCCGCATTGCTAACTCCGGAACCACCAACGCATTCCGCTACCACCATTTGACATTTTCCTTGAGATTTTGAGTTCGCGGTTTTTTACCGTTTCCTAAGGTGTTTAGGCTACTTAGGGACGGGTCTACATCATCTTGATATCTACATCAAGAACACCCCCACTCATCATCGCCACGAGGTCGTCATCGACATCGACCACTTCGCCATTTTGACAACCTAACCGTAAGCAAGAGCGGTAACCTCTATATCATCTTGGTATCGTGGTATCCCTTCATTGTACATTCTTGCCATTATATTGTTAACCCCTTAGCCCATTTTACGTCACTTGCCTATCGAGACTAGCCATTTGAGTATTGCAGGCAACGTTACTTGTGCACATTAGTGATCCGTACCTTCCATTGCATACATACCATATCATATTGGTATCATCGTGGTATCATCATTGTTGGGGAACGTAGTAATTTCAAAAAATTTCCTACGCACACGCAAGATCATGGTGATGCATAGCAACGAGAGGGGAGAGTGTTGTCTATGTACCCTCGTAGACCGAAGCGGAAGCGTTGACGCAACGTAGAAGAAGTAGTCGTCGTCCTCCGGTCCGACCGATCCAAGCACCGTTACTCGGCACCTCCGAGTTCTTGACACGCGACAGCTCGATGACGCACCCTTGATCTCCAATCCAAGAGAGGCTCGAGGGGAGTTCCGTCAAGACGACGGCGTGGTGACGATCTTGATGTTCTCCTATCGCAGGCTTCGCCTAAGCACCGCTACAATATGATCGAGGTGTAATATCGTGAGGGGGCACCGACACGGCTATGGAACGATCAATGATCAACTTGTGTGTTCTAGGGTGCCCCCTACCCCGTATATAAAGGAGGGAGGGGAGGTGGCCGACCCAAGGGGGGCGCCATAGGGGGGGAAACCTACTCCAAGTAGGTTTCCCTCTTTTCTTATATTATTTGGAGGGAAGGAAGGAGTACTAGTATTAGGAAGTAGTACTAGTAGTAGGAAGGAAGAGAGTGGGAAGGAGAAAGGAAAGGGGGGGGTGGCCCCCCTTCCCAATTCGGATTGGGCTTGGGGGGGCGCGCCTCCCTTGCTCCTTCTCTCTTCCTCCTACATGGGCCCAATAAGGCCCATATACCTCCCGAGGGGTTCGGTAACCTCCGGAGCTCCAAACTTCTCGGAACCTTTCCGTGTCCAAATATATCCATCCAATATATCAATCTTTATGTCTCGACCATTTCGATACTCCTCGTCATATTCGTGATCATATCCGGACTCAACAACCTTGGTACATCAAAATACATAAACTCATAATATAAGCATCATCGAAACCTTAAGCGTGCGGACCCTACGGTTCGAGAACAATGTAGACATGACCGAGACATGTCTCCGGTCAATAACCAATAGCGGGACCGGATGCCCATATTGGTTCCTACATATTCTACGAAGATCTTTATCGGTCAAACCGCACAACAACATACGTTGTTCCTTTGTCATCGGTATGTTACATGCCCGAGATTCGATCGTCGGTATCCAATACCTAGTTCAATCTTGTTACCGCAAGTCTCTTTACTCGTCCGTAATACATCATCTCACAACTAACTCATTAGTTGAAATGCTTGCAAGGCTTAAGTGATGTGTATTATCGAGAGGGCCCGAGATACCTCTCCGACATTTCGAGTGACAAATTCTAATCTCAAATATGCCAACTCAACAAGTACCTTCGGAGACACCTGAGAGCACCTTTATAATCACCCGATTCGTTGTGACGTTTGGTAGCACACAAAGTGTTCCTCCGTAAACAGGAGTTGCATAATCTCATAGTCATAGGAACATGTATAAGTCATGAAGGAAGCAATAGCAACGTACTAAACGATCGTGTACTAAGCTAACGGAATGGGTCATGTCAATCAGATCATTCAACTAATGATGTGACCTTGTTAATCAAATAACAACTCCTTGTTCATGGTTAGGAAACATAACCATCTTTGATTAACAAGCTAGTCAATTAGAGGCATACTAGTGACACTCTGTTTGTCTATATATTCACACATGTATTATGTTTCCGGTTAATACAATTCTAGCATGAATAATAAACATTTATCATGATATGAGGAAATAAATAATAACTTTATTATTGCCTCTAGGGCATATTTCCTTCAGCCTCCCACTTGCACTAGAGTCAATAATCTAGATTACACAAGAATGATTCTAACACCCATGGAGTCTTGGTGTTGATCATGTTTTGCTCGTGGAAGAGGCTTAGTCAACGGTTCGCAACATTCAGATCCGTATGTATCTTGCAAATCTCTATGTCTCCCACCGACTAGATCCGGATGGAATTGAAGCGTCTCTTGATGTGCTTGGTTCTCTTGTGAAATCTGGATTCCTTCGCTAAGGCAATCGCTCGAGTATTGTCACAAAAGATTTTCATTGGACCCGATGCACTAGGTATGACACCTAGATCGGATATGAACTCCTTCATCCAGACTCCTTCATTGGCTGCTTCCGAAGCAGCTATGTATTCCACTTCACATGTAGATCCCGCCACGATGCTTTGCTTTGAATCGCACCTACCGGCAGCTCCACCGTTTAATGTAAACACGTATCCGGTTTGCGATTTAGAATCGTCCGGATCAGTGTCAAAGCTTGCATCAACGTAACCATTTACGATGAGCTCTTTGTCACCTCCATATACGAGAAACATATCCTTAGTCCTTTTCAGGTATTTCAGGATGTTCTTGACCGCTGTCCAGTGATCCACTCCTGGATTACTTTGGTACCTCCCTGCTAGACTTATAGCAAGGCACACATCAGTCTGGTACACAAGCATTGCATACATGATAGAGCCTATGGCTGAAGCATAGGAACACTTTTCATTTCTCTCTATCTTCTGCAGTGGTCGGGCTTTGAGTCTTACTCAACTTCACACCTTGCAATACAGGCAAGAACCCTTTCTTTGCTTGATCCATTTTGAAGTTCTTCAAAACTTTGTCAAGGTATGTGCTTTGTGAAAGTCCAATGAAGCGTTTTGATCTATCTCTATAGATCTTAATGCCCAATATGTAAGCAGCTTCACCAAGGTCTTTCATTGAAAAACTTTTATTCAAGTATCCCTTTATGCTATCCAGAATTCTATATCATTTCCAATCAATAATATGTCATCCACATATAATATTAGAAATGCTCTGAGCTCCCACTCACTTTCTTGTAAATCTGAGCTTCTCCAAAAGTCTCATATAAAACCAAATGCTTTGATCACACTATCAAAACGTTTATTCCAACTCCGAGAGGCTTGCACCAGTCCATAAATGGAACGTTGGAGCTTGCACACTTTGTTAGCTCCTTTGGATCGATAAAACCTTACGGTTGCATCATATACAACTCTTCTTCCGTAAATCCATTCAGAATGCCGTTTTACATCCATTTGCCAAATTTCATAATCATAAAATGCGCAATTGCTAACATGATTCGGACAGACTTAAGCATCGCTATGGGTGAGAAGGTCTCATCGTAGTCAACCCCTTGAACTTGTCGAAAACCTTTTGCAACAAGTCGAGCTTTGTAGACAGTAACATTACCGTCAGCGTCAGTCTTCTTCTTGAAGATCCATTTATTCTCAATTGCTTGCCGACCATCGGGCTAGTCAACCAAAGTCCATACATTGTTCTCATACATGGATCCCATCTCATATTTCATGGCTTCAAGCCATTTTGCGGAATCTGGGCTCACCATTGCTTCTTCATAGTTCGTAGGTTCATCATGATCTAGTAGCATGACTTCCAGAATAGGATTACCGTACCACTCTGGTGCGGATCTTACTCTGTTCGACCTACGTGGTTATGTATTAACTTGATCTGAAGTTCTATGATCATTATCATCAACTTCCTCACTAGTTGGTTTTGCCGTCACAGAAACCGGTTGCTGTGATGTATTATTTTCCAACAAGGGAGTAGGTACAGTTACCTCATCAAGTTCTACTTTCCTCCCACTCACTTCTTTCGAGAGAAACTCCTTCTCTAGAAAGGATCCATACTTAGCAACGAATGTCTTGCCTTCGGATCTGTGATAGAAGGTGTACCCAACTGTCTCCTTTGGGTATCCTATGAAGACACATTTCTCCGATTTGGGTTCGAGCTTATCAGGTTGAAGCTTTTTCACATAAGCATCGCAACCCCAAACTTTAAGAAACGACAACTTTGGTTTCTTGCCAAACCATAGTTCATAAGGCGTCGTCTCAACGGATTTTGATGGTGCCCTATTTAACGTGAATGCGGCCGTCTCTAAAGCATAACCCCAAAACGATAGCGGTAAATCGGCAAGAGACATCATAGATCGCACCATATCAAGTAAAGTACGATTACGACGTTCGGACACACCATTTCGTTGTGGTGTTCCAGGTGGCGTGAGTTGCGAAACTATTCCGCATTGTTTCAAATGTAAACCAAACTCGTAACTCAAATATTCTCCTCCACGATCGATCGTAGAAACTTTATTTTCTTGTTACGATGATTTTCTACTTCACTCTGAAATTCTTTGAACTTTTCAAATGTTTAGGACTTGTGTTTCATTAAGTAGATATACCCATATCTGCTCAAATCATCTGTGAAGGTGAGAAAATAACGATATCCGCCACGAGCCTCAACATTCATCGGACCACATACATCTGTATGTATGATTTCCAACAAATCTGTTGCTCTCTCCATAGTACCGGAGAACGGCGTTTTAGTCATCTTGCCCATGAGGCACGGTTCGCAAGTACCAAGTGATTCATAATCAAGTGATTCCAGAAGTCCATCAGTATGGAGTTTCTTCATGCATTTTACACCGATATGACCCAAACGGCAGTGCCACAAATAAGTTGCACTATCATTATCAACTCTGCATCTTTTGGTTTCAACACTATGAAATGTGTATCACTACTATCGAGATTCATCAAAAATAGACCACTCTTCAAGGGTGCATGACCATAAAAGATATTACTCATATAAATAGAACAACCATTATTCTCTGATTTAAATGAATAATCGTCTCGCATCAAACAAGATCCAGATATAATGTTCATGCTCAACGTTGGCACCAAATAACAATTATTTAGGTCTAATACTAATCCCGAAGGTAGATGTAGAGGTAGCGTGCCGACCGCGATCACATCGACTTTGGAACCGCTTTCCCACGCGCATCGTCACCTCGTCCTTTGCGGTGTTAAGCAATCCGTAGTCCCTGTTTGAGTTGCAAATATTAGCAATGTAACCAGTATCAAATACCAGTGCTCTGCGAGCTCTAGTAAGGTACACATCAATAACATGTATATCACATATACCTTTGTTCACCTTGCCATCCTTCTTATCCGCCAAATACTTGGGGCAGTTTCGCTTCAAAGGACTACCGCTTGCGGTGGAAGCACTCGGTTTCGAGCTTAGGTCCGACTTGGGTTTCTTCTCTTGAGCAGCAACTTGTTTGTTGTTCTTCTTGAAGTTCCCTTCTTCTTCCCTTTGCCCTTTTCTTGAAACTAGTGGTCTTGTTAACCATCAACACTTGATGCTCTTTCTTGATTTCTACCTCCGCAGCCTTTAGCATTGCGAAGAGCTTGGGAATCATCTTATCCATCCCTTGCATATTATAGTTCATCACGAAGCTCTTGTAGCTTGGTGGAAGTGATTGAGAATTCATCAATGACGCTATCATCCGGAAGAGTAACTCCCGGTTGAATCAAGCGATTACAATACCCGGACATCTTGAGTATGTGCTCACCGATGTAACTATTCTCCTCCATCTTGCAGCTATAGAACTTATTGGAGACTTCATATCTCTCAATCCGGGCATTCTTCGGAATATCAACTTCAACCCTGGAACATCTCATATGCTCCATGACGTTCAAAACGTCGTTGAAGTCCCGGTTCTAAGCCGTAAAGCATGGCACATTGAACTATCGAGTAGTCATCACTTTGCTCGCCAGACGTTCTTAACGCCGTCGGTTACATCGGAAGCAGTTCGCACCAAGCGGTGCTTCCAGGCGTAATTTTTCGTGCAGCAATGAGGATAATCCTCGTTACGGACCCGATCCGTGTAGTTGCTACCATCATCTTTCAACTTAGCTTTCTCAAGGAACGCATTAAAATTCAACGGAACAACAAAGACGGGCCATCTATCTACAAACAACATAGACAAGCAAGATACTATCGGTACTAAGTTCATGATAAATTTTAGTTCAATTAATCATATTACTTAAGAACTCCCACTTAGAGACATCTCTCTAGTCATCTAAGTGATCACGTGATCGAAATCAACTAAACCATAACCGATCATCACGTGAAATGGAGTAGTTTTCAATGGTGAACATCTTATGTTGATCATATCTACTATATGATTCACGCCGACCTTTCGGTCTCCGTGTTCCGAGGCCATATCTCGCATATGCTAGGCTCATCAAGTTTAACTCGAGTATTCTGCGTGTGCAAAACTAGCTTGCACCCGTTGTAGATGGACGAGAGCTTATCACACCCGATCATCACGTGGTGTCCGGGCACGACGAACTTTGGCAACGGTGCATACTCAGGGAGAACACTACTTGATAATTTTTAGTGAGAGATCATCTTAAAATGCTACCGTCAATCAAAGCAAGATAAGATGCATAAAGGATAAACATCACATGCAATAAATATAAGTGATATGATATGGCCATCATCTTCTTGTGCTTGTGATCTCCATCTCAAGCACCATCATGATCACCATCGCCACCGGTGCGACACCTTGATCTCCATCGTAGCATCATTGTCGCTTCGCCATCTATTGCTTCTACGACTATCGCTACCGCTTAGTGATAAAGTAAAGCAATTACTGTATGCTTGCATTTCATACAATAAAGCGACAACCATATGGCTCTCGCCATTGATGATAACCGGTTACAAAACATGATCATCTCATACAATAAAATATAGCATCATGTCTTGGCCATATCACATCACAACATGCCCTGCAAAAACAAGTTAGATGTCCTCTACTTTGTTGTTGCAAGTTTTACGTGGCTGCTACGGGCTTAAGCAAGAACCAATCTCACCTACGCATCAAAACCACAACGATAGTTTGTCAAGTTGATGCTGTTTTAACCTTCGCAAGGACCGAGCGTAGCCACACTCGGTTCAACTAAAGTTGGAGAAACTGACACCCGCTGGTCACCTGTGTGCAAAGCACGGCGGTAAAACCAGTCTCGCGTAAGCGTACGCGTAATGTCGGTCCGGGCCGCTTCATCCAACAATATCGCCGAACCAAAGTATGACATCTTTGGTAAGCGGTATGACTTATATCGCCCACAACTCACTTGTGTTCTACTCGTGCATATAACATCAAACCATAAAACCTAGGCTCGATGCCATTGTTGGGGAACGTAGTAATTTCAAAAAATTCCTACGCACACGCAAGATCATGGTGATGCATAGCAACGAGAGGGAGAGTGTTGTCTACGTACCCTCGTGAGACCGAAGCGGAAGCGTTGACGCAACGTAGAGGAAGTAGTCGTCGTCCTCCCGGTCCGACCGATCCAAGCACCGTTACTCGGCACCTCCGAGTTCTTGACACGCGACAGCTCGATGACGCACCTCGATCTCCAATCCAGAGAGGCCCGAGGGGAGTTCCGTCAAGACGACGGCGTGGTGATGATCTTGATGTTCTCTGTTGCAGGGCTTCGCCTAAGCACCGCTACAATATGATCGAGGTGTAATATCGTGGAGGGGGCACCGACACGGCTAAGGAACGATCAATGATCAACTTGTGTGTTCTAGGGTGCCCCCTACCCCGTATATAAAGGAGGGAGGGAGGAGGTGGCGCCCAAGGGGGCGCCGTGGGGGGAAACCTACTCCAAGTAGGTTTCCTCTTTCCTTATATTATTTGGAGGGAAGGAAGGAGTACTAGTATTAGGAAGTAGTACTAGTAGTAGGAAGGAAGAGAGGGGAAGGAGAAGGGAAGGGGGCGGCCCCCTCCCCCAGTCGGATTGGGCTTGGGGGCGCCCCCTCCCTTGCTCCTTCTCTCTTCCTCCTACATGGGCCCAATAAGGCCATATACCTCCCGGGGTTCGGTAACCTCCGGAGCTCCAAACTTCTCGGAACCTTTCCGGTGTCCAAATATATCCGTCCAATATATCAATCTTTATGTCTCGACCATTTCGAGACTCCTTGTCATATTCGTGATCATATCCGGACTCGAACAACCTTGGTACATCAAAATACATAAACTCATAATATAACTCATCATCGAAACCTTAAGCGTGCGGACCCTACGGTTCGAGAACAATGTAGACATGACCGAGACATGTCTCGGTCAATAACCAATAGCGGGACCTGGATGCCCATATTGGTTCCTACATATTCTACGAAGATCTTTATCGGTCAAACCGCACAACAACATACGTTGTTCCTTTGTCATCGGTATGTTACTTGCCGAGATTCGATCGTCGGTATCCAATACCTAGTTCAATCTTGTTACCGGCAAGTCTCTTTACTCGTTCCGTAATACATCATCTCACAACTAACTCATTAGTTGAAATGCTTGCAAGGCTTAAGTGATGTGTATTACCGAGAGGGCCCAGAGATACCTCTCCGACATTCGGAGTGACAAATCCTAATCTCGAAATACGCCAACTCAACAAGTACCTTCGAAGACACCTGTAGAGCACCTTTATAATCACCCAGTTACGTTGTGATGTTTGGTAGCACACAAAGTGTTCCTCCGGTATACGGGAGTTGCATAATCTCATAGTCATAGGAACATGTATAAGTCATGAAGGAAGCAATAGCAACATACTAAACGATCGTGTGCTAAGCTAACGGAATGGGTCATGTCAATCAGATCATTCAACTAATGATGTGACCTTGTTAATCAAATAACAACTCCTTGTTCATGGTTAGGAAACATAACCATCTTTGATTAACAAGCTAGTCAAGTAGAGGCATACTAGTGACACTCTGTTTGTCTATATATTCACACATGTATTATGTTTCCGATTAATACAGTTCTAGCATGAATAATAAACATTTATCATGATATGAGGAAATAAATAATAACTTTATTATTGCCTCTAGGGCATATTTCCTTCAATCATATCATCCCTTGTGTCACAAGATCGTTCCCGCATATACACAATTGCTATCTTGGTTTGTGCATTTCGCATAAGTGGCCATATAAAAAAAGAGAATAAGCTTTTAAGCAAAAGGAAAAGAGAGCAAAGAGCTCGTGAGCAAGAGCCATAGCATCATACCACATTGCACATAAGATTGTCATATCTGATCATCTTGGATCACCTTGAGAAGAACATCGGGAATATACTTGGGATAGAAAGCTCATACATTTTGCATCTTATAGGATGTGCACAAGTGTCGTATCTGCCTATTGAGCAATCATGCTAGCGTCTCTCTTGAGTTGTGCAACACGAGCGTTTTTCGTGGATTCCACATTTTGTGCTCATTCCTTGGTTGCACGACCCCATTTATCTATCCATGTGTGTGTTTCCGTGTGCCACATATTGCTATTAGTCTACTTGTTTCACTTGCGATTTCGTGAACCTTTTCCAACATTATTGACTCTTGCTAACATTTTGCATCAAATTTTTGTGCCACTATCCTCAACGAGCTCCACTATAAGCTTTACTTGATAGGTGTGAGTGAACAAGTCCGGTACCAATTCCACTATTCTTTCATCTCACATTGAGTGAAACAGGATACATCCTCAACTTTGGGAAAAGGTAACTTGGTATTGTTTATCTCATTTCCTACTCACCTCTACTCGAGTCTTGTGATGGATAGGCAAGGCATTTCATCTCCGGTCATCCACGACAACGACATCGTGAACAACTACATCACCAAAACGTCCATCTTCGGACTACAAATGCAAGGCATTGAGCGACTTGCCATCGACATTCGCCAAAACGAAGAAAGGATAAGGGACTACCTCGACACCAAGTTGGCCGAACAGAGGGATCAAGTACGAGACATGATGGCCAACTACAAGTCTTCTTCCCCTTCATCATCTTCAAGGCGGCGATGCTCAAGTGGCCACTCTTCGGAAAATCATCGAGCTCAAGCACTACAACACCATCAAGATGAAGATGCTCGCGATGCGTACACCTACAAGTCCCAAAAAGCTCTACATCAATCTATGGCCAAACTTCATGAGCACAAGAGAAGACCGCGAGACAAGCACCACCAAGACGGAGCTACGACTACTACGACCACTTCGGCATCTTCGCCAAGTGTCATCAAGGCATCTTCGCCTTTGGACGTATGGCATCTTCGCCTACCTCCGACGAGTACGCCGACTTCGGCCTTCCTCCACGGCGATGGTGACGAGATGATCGAGCATGGGATTTTCCCTTCGGTCATGGAGGAAGCAATGATGTGCCATCTTCGGCCATCATCCACGGTGACGACGACTAAATGGTTGAGCATGGGATTTTCCCTTCGACCACGGCGATGTATGATGACTTGAGTGACTTGTGCCACCATATGGAGAGTGAGAGTGACTTCACCACTAACCCCATATATGATGAGTTGCCACAATTTCCATGTGAGGAGAGCCACCACCACCACAACTTGAGTGATTTGAGTGACTCCACCATATGTGACATTGAGTGCACCTACCTTGAGGGAGTGAGTGAGCCACCACCACATAGAGAGAGTGAGGAAGTTGATAGGGCACATGAGGCCATTTGCATTGCTAACAACTTGACCTCTACCTCTATTGTGTCTTCTCATTTGGTGCTAGGTCCCATATATGATGATGCACCGATCCGCGACGACTTCGTCCTTCCTATGGACAAGACGATGGCCATGGTGGAATATTGTGCACCCCCCACATGGTTCCATCAAGATGAAGATGATGACCACCATTTGGTCTTTGCCACCTCACCTACACCACTTGAGTGGAATGAACAAGGTAACATAGGTGAAGGTGATGCTCTTGTCCCACTAGTGGACATTCTTGACATTGATTGCTTGCATAATGTTGATCCACCTATTTCCATGAATAAACATGCTAGTGATGTGCCATATACTTGCATTCTCAATTTGTGTCTCCATTGTGTCATACATAACAACTATTCTTTCATGATGGATGACATGTTCTTATACCATGCATCAAATTTCTTTGAGCGATGCTTATCTTGTACTAACTCATATGTGCACATACACATCATGATGGATGATGTGTACATTTACCACGAACACAATTTCTTTGGTTTGTGTCTCTTTTGTGTAGGTACCCATGAATACTTGTCAACCTTGCAATCCCATGAGTTGACAAAACGAGCTCTGGAGAGCAACGATGACTTGGGATTCCATGGAGTGTCTTTCCCACCGCTCTCTTCGTGCAAGGACTTCGCGCATTTCTTCTACATGGCTCTCACTTGGTTATGGGTTATTTACCACTTCTCACTTTATGCCCATCTTACGATGTTCACTTTGCATGATATGCTCATTCCTATGCCTTTGCCATGCATTTGTGACCCATGCTTTGCATTACACGTGATGCTTGATTCTACTCCTATGTGTATTTGCAAGCTTGGGGGAGATATTGCTTGTTATTGCCATGTTCCAGTTATGCCACATTCCTATGATGATATCTTGCTTTGCAATCATGCTTGTGATATGCCATGTGCATTGCCTATGCCTACTCTTTGCTCGCATGACATGATTGCCATGATTTCCTCTAGTGTGTTGCATCTGCGCTCCACTAGTTTGCATGACTTGGTTTCTATGAATTCTCATGTTGCATCCAATTCTTGGATTACTTGCTCCTATCACATGTTTGGTTGCAACAATGTCATTCGTTCACATATGCCATGTCCCATTGATTGCAACATGCTTGCCTTGATTGCCTCACACATGATGAACAATTGCTCTTTCTATTGTGTTGAGTGCCACTCGTTTTTCACTACACCATATGCACATTATGCTTGGATTGTCTTGCACTCGCATGTGTTTAGTCATATCATCTTCTTGGGTGTTGTGAATGACTCTTATGCCTACCATAGACCGTTCATTGAGAGTCTTATGCATGCTTGCTATGATATTGTGGTAGATGCTTGTTCACTTGTCACACATATTAGCACATTTACCTCACCCTTGCATGATTATTTCCATGATGATTCTCCATGTGCTCAATTTATATGCTTACATGCCATGCCACAATCCCTTGTCACACCATATGCTATACTTGATGACGACACTTGTTTGGTTACTCACCTCTTGAATGCTTGGTTTCTCTCTAATGCTAACCGCATTTGTTTTTCCAAGTGTTTGTTCTACTCGTTCCTTTTGAAGGAATCACAAGACGGTGCGACATTGGAGAGTGACCATTTCGAGCTTCCACATAACAAGTGCTTGGTGGTCGTCCACTTCTACATGGCCACGCCGTCTCCTTCCCATGGTGATGAAGATCACGATCCGTGGACGGATCTCTCCCAAGGGGGGGGGAGATGATGCGGAGCATCCCTCGACCATCCCCATGGACGTCACACCGCAAGCACGGAGAGGACCTACGACAAGAGCTCGCGCACGCACCGTCGAAACCGAGGTGAACTCTTTCCTCTTCGGGTCTCTTTCGGTGTCACACGAGAGTCGGATTCTACCTTATATGGAAACTCTATGCACTCGTAGGTACCAAGAAGAAGACCGTGAAGAGGCGAGGACGGAGACACAACCACATGAAGAGAAGAAGAGCGAGAGAAGAGCGCGAAGCTACAGAGGCCTCGGACCCCGCCGGGTGCCTAGCCACCAGCCGCCGGTTGGCCAAGGCCCAGGCCACCCCGGGTGCCCGGCCAGAGGGCAGGTGCCCGCCCCGACAACCAGGAGGCCAGGCAGCCCACCCGGGTGCCCGGTCGCCACCCCGGTGCCGGCCTCCTCCCAGACTGCCCAGCCCGCCCGGGTGCCTGCCCTTGGCTCGGGTGCCGGCCCGCCAGTGCCCGCTCCAGCCTTGATCGGGTGCCCGGGCCTTGGACCCCCGGTTGCCCGGCCGAGGCCGCCTAGCCGCCTACACCGACCCCGGGTGCCCGGGCTTAGGACCCCTGGTGCTCGGTCCCCCCTTCGTCGGGTCCCTGTCCGGTCCGGGTGCCCGGCCCCCTTTGCACTGGGTGCCCGGACCCCTCCGAGGCCTGCGTGCCTTTTGGGATTTTTGCCCTTGTATCCCTCCTCCTCTCTTATTTTGTCCCTAAACTATATAAGAGCACCACCTAGCTCATTTAGAGGATAGCTAAGAATAGACACAAATCATAGAGCTTAGCTCATGTACCTCCCCTTGTGGGATTCCTCTTGAGAGAGAAGACTCCATTGGAGTACAAGACCTCCATTGGAGAAGATCCCAAGGGATTCAAGCCCCCTTGAGGGAAGGATCTACCTAGATCATCAAGCCCTCATCTCCTTCATAGGATTTGGGATGAACTCTACCATGTATCTTGTTTACCTTTGATTGTTCATGTACCTTATGGATCTTGTGTGTTTGTTGGTCTAGTGGATGTGTGATTGGACTTGTTCTTGAGTGTTCCTCTTGTTTTCTCTCTTGTGTTGATCTTGTTCTTGTGGATTCCCCCTCCAATTCGTGAAAGATCTTCACTTAGGGTTCCACCCGACAACAACTGGCTATCCCCCTCTTATTCTGGCATTCTGCAATTCAGTCCATTGATATTGCCTCTTTACACAGATACGCATGCATATGTAGTGTAGATCCTTTCTTGCGAGTACTTTGGATGAGTACTCATGGTTGCTTTGCTCCCTCTTTCCCCCCTTTTCCCTCTTCTTCTCGGATGCCGCAACCAGATGTTGGAGCCCAGGAGCCAGACGTCACCATCGATGATGACTCCTACTACACTGGAGGTGCCTACTACCACGTGCAGGCTGCCGCCGATGAGTAGTTTAGGTAGATCCCAGGCAGGGGGCCTGCGCCTCTTTCGATCTATATCCTAGTTTGTGCTAGCCATCTTATGGCAACTTGTTTAACTTATGTCTGTACTCAGATATTGTTGCTTCCGCTGACTCGTTTATGTTCGAGCACTTGTATTCGAGCCCTCGAGGGCCCTGGCTTGTAATATGATGCTTGTATGACTTACTTTACTTTTGGATCTTGATCTTACACATTTGCATGCATGATTAGTGTACGATTGAATCGGGGGCGTCATAAGTTCGTATCAGAGTCCATACTCTTTGGCCGAAGTCGAGTCTATTCACTATAAAACTTTTACTAAACATGGTAGTGTGTATTACGGGCCCACGTCGCCATTTGGTTGGTATTAGGATCTTTTACTCCTCGACCTTTACTCTAGGAATCTGATCTCTCTTCTATTCGGGTCAAAAGATTTTACTAACTCTAACACTAGGATGTCGTGATCACATCCACCCGGAGAGCCCCTTATCACATATGATCACTTGCTGCACCAGAAGATTCCGAAGATACTCTACCATGTTCTATTGAGACTTTGTGCCATCTCTATTGCAATTTCCTTCCATCGATAAACCCATATGTATAACCATGTGCACTTGCCTTTCATACAATCATTCCCCACTGATCTTGTATTTACAAGATACCCCGAAATTCTCTCTATTGTTCCGAAAATACTTAATGCCTACCACCATGCAGTTCTTGCCACATGAATACCCCCTACGGATATTTCCTCGCACTTACCGAGTATCTGTTCTTCCCTCATTGTTCATATGATTCACAAGATACATTGAAGTACTATCTGATCTTTCGGTAATCCTCTACCAGCTATTGCTCTGCAAATACTTGTCTGCTTGCATTATGGTTGCGTTCCATATGGCGAGCAATATTCATTATTATTCTTCGTCATTATAATTTTGAGCTCCTTGATTCAAAATGTTGTGATTGATCGCAATCCTCAGTCAAATCCTCGAATTTATCCTTCCGGCTCAGACATCATTTTGACGAGGAGCTGGTTCTCGACCAATCAAATTGCCATCAATTGTACCACTAAGCCTACTCAACTTACCCATCCTTAATCAGAGTGTTTGCTTATGATCCCTTGATTTGGAAATCATAATTCCTTTGCATTGGAGTTATGAATTAGTCAGTTGTTTCGTAATCCAATGCCTTTGCATTTTTCTTATTCTTCCGACTGAGTACCAATACTCATTCCAGATCCTTTGTGGACTGTCAGATCCTTTGTTGAATTATCATCTAACATTGTCCTTCATATACAAAAACCTCGAGAAGTTCTTTTCTCTGATACATAATACCATTGGTAAATCCTATTCTCTGATTTGGCCAACCATGCTCTGCTTTCGAGCTGGTGATATTTACTATTGAAGCTTGTGGTATAAGTTTCCACGATGCCCCGATGGGTTGAACCTATGCCTTCCTTAATATGTGTGAACTCGAAAGTTTTCACGAGTCATACTCTTCTGGTATTTTGCCAGGTAATATTTCAACACTACAACTTCATCGAACGCGAGAAGTGAATGAAAGGTTATGCATTGAAGAAGTGGGAGTCGACCTTGAACTTTGTGCATGATGTAGATCTTATCATGGAAACTTCTCTTAAATTAAGTATTCCCTTGGTATAAGTCCATCTTATATCTGGGGTCTGGTCTTTTGCAATCATGGTTCTGACCATATTGTTCTTCTTTGATCCCATTTCTCGGACAAGTTGAAGTACTTGTCTTCTACAGATCAGTACACCTATCCAACCTCTATTCTGCTCTACCTTTGAGTATACCCTATGGTATCTCGAGATTATCACGAAACTGCATAACTTATGAGTTCTCCATCTAGTACTACATTCTCACCGATTCCGAATTTTTTCACGGGCTCTGAGTTATTAACACTCAAGAACACCGATAACTGAACCGAGTTTGTATCGCGATTAAACAACTCTTAGTAATCTTCTTTACCTATGAGTTTGTAGTCAATCTCGTCATTCCTAGCCTTATCGGCTATATCATTATTGTGCTAAAGTTTAACTATGCTACCTGGTCCTTCTTCCCCCAGCACAATTTTCGACGATGAGATGACCTTACGTCGATCTTCCTCATCGTATCATTTCGCCTTGAACAGCAAGCTTGATTTCGAGTTTGTGTCGTACCCTTGGTTCCAATAACCTTTCGCTTCATCATTCCTTTGACTGGATGCCGTCGCCGATCGTTTACATCTTTATGAAATCTCGCGACAAATGTGTCATGATCATCATCAACATTCTGAGCTCTTCTAGGATACCAATCGAATTCATGATGAGAAATACCATCCTTACCCCTCGATGATTTGTGTTATCATCGACAACATTCTTCTCTCCCCCCCAACACAAAACTTGTTCATATAAATTTTGGAAATACATCCTTTTTGACATGTTGATGGATTGCTCCTGAACACATCGGCCACCTCGTCATCTTTTCCCTAATAACATTGCGTGAGATGTTCTAGAAATTCCCGATGGATCATTTGTGCCTCCAAAGACTGACCTTTACCCGATGACCATGTCAATGCTATCCCGAAGCACGACTGTGGTACTCCGTTCATCAACAAGAACATTGGAAGCGCAATGCCAAATTTCCTTATCAATTATCCAAACACCGTTGTATGGGTAACGTCATGAAATTCCTCTGCACTTATATAAACGGTTTTCTACTTTCTATCCTATCATGGATATCATGTTGTGTGTGTCCTTGGGGAGGATATACCCCTGGAATATGTGTTTGAACACATTTTCTTTCCCCTTGTTATGTTTAATCCGATAATCACATTTCCCTTTCCATTGTTTTGTTTAACCCTTCTTGTGATCTATATGACATAATCGATGATAATTCCCTGCTTAGGTAAGCACCTCGTTGTACCACTCTGTCAGTAAGACCCTGTTACTTTTGCTGATGACATTCCGGTGACCACCGATGGACGAGAACTTTGCCTATTGGTCCGCCTCGTTCAATGAGCAGGAAAATGGTTCTCTTCATCCTTCGCCCTTGGTACTAATGTTATTGCCAACATAATTGATAGCCTATCCTCTGACATGCCTTGCTTACATGATCATGCAAGACGTCACCGCCCTTCCTACTTTTAACCCACTTGGTGGGCCCATAACCCACAGGTTCCACAGGATCGAAATCTGACTCTCCTGTACACCCCCCCTGTTCCCATAGTTATTCCTTGCGCTTGACTTCGTATGAAATTCACGGGCCACCTGCCTAGTGATCTATTCTGGTATCAGACGCAATACTTATTGCCATTACTTTGAACCCCTTTCACACTTCGTTTTAGGCAACGAACGATTACCTACCCGCTCGAAAACTTCTCATGGTACCTTCTTACCTTGCTCTCGATCGTTTCTTAAGTTTCAGTTCGAGACTTACTTTCCGCCACCTTTACATATGTTAGCTACCAGATAGTTAACCTTACAGAGGCCCGTTCAAATACCCCCCCCTTTTATTCTTTTGTAAGTATGATGGTTTTCCCGAATAAAGGATGACGACGTCATCATGATGACCTGAAGCAGAGAAATGAAGACATCGACGTAATGGATCGACCTCTTCGAGAAGAGCAACCAAGACCGAGAACACTCGCTAGAATTTCGTGTCCAGAACCTTGCCCCTTTACTGCGCTTCTTAAATCTCAGGACGAAATTTCTTGTAGTGGAGGAGAATTGTGATGCCCGGATAATTAAGATACGGTGTCCATATGCTAGTCATGCCATGTCATTATATTTCCTAAGCCTAGTTTCCACGTGTCACAAATCAAACTCAAATTTAATTTCAAAATACCAATTAAAATATTTAATTCTTCAAACTGCAAAACAAAAGTGTTCACAATATTTCAAATAATCAACTGATATGTTTTCATGACGAAACCCCACTTGAGAGAATATCTAAAATGCCCTAACTAATTTTAAAATGTGTCAAGAACATTTAAGGTGGTCCAGTTAAACGCAAACATATTTATAAACTTTTCCAGTTGGCCTCAAACTTCTTGAAGAACCTCAAAATTTTCCAAAGAATTTACGTACCAAGTTTTATATTTAGCAAAAATCGTTTGGACACTAAAATATTTAGAAACCAGTGGCTAAATGGAAAACAGGAAATGTAAAAAAGAAAAAGATTGCAAAAGTCGGTAAAAGGAAAAGCCCCTGGCCTCCCCTGGGCGTCAGTCCACCCCAGCCGACAGCCCAAGCTCACCCCCTCCTTCCCCACTTCTCACCCGAGCGCGGTGGCCGCCGGGCACTCGTCCGTGGCCACGGATGGCCAAGCGGTGGCCATCCTTCGCTCCCCCGTCGACTACTAGGTCGACCTCCACCTAAATCCAAACCCTAGCGCCCCCAGTACCCCACTCCCTCGCTCCCCTTCACCCTTCTCCTCCCTCACCGAGCACAGCCGCTGCCGCGTGCCCGTTGATCCCCCGGCCGTCTGTCTCCTTGCCATGATGTCCTAAAGCTCTGCCGCCGGCTATTGCTCCTTCCCGTGCCACTGGACGAAGCCGAGGGCTGCTGCATCGACCTGTGCCACGTCGTATTCAACCTCGAGCACTAGCGGCCGGCGAACTCCTGCGATCCACTGCCGTTCGTCCACCCCGGCGTCAACGAGCCATCTGCACGACCTCACGGTGAGCACCACAGCAAAAGCCCCATGTTTCTCATTCAATTCCTCCCCGTAGCTTCCACCTCCACCTGTAGTGTTGACCCTGTCCATCCCATGCCCCGGCCGCTGCCGTTTAGTCACCCCGCACTTCAGCTGCCATAGATGGGAGTTCGCCCCGTCCACGCTTGGGCTCGATCGTCCACACATGGCCGCGCTCGCGCACTCGCTCGCGCCGTGCCTACCACCACTCCCCTGTCTCGGTTGGCCGCGCTCCTCGCGAGCTCCCAGTCGCGCCTGCCGGCATGTGCTGCATCGTCACGCAAGCCGGGTCAGGCCTCCCAGCAAGCAGCTCTTTGCGCTACTACCGTCTTGCTTGCCGCGCTGCCGCTGTTTGTAATGTCTGTTGCTACTAGTGCAACGCTGCTACTGATAATATTCGATTCTTTGTAGCGGGTAGCTAGCTTTTATAAATCTGCAACTACTAACCCTCTAGACAACCCCTAAACAGCGGTTAAACAACTGTTAACAAGGCTAAAGAAAATATGAGTAGAAAGTATGCTTGAAAAGCTGCAAGTTACTCCATTGGACCAAATTCAAATATGGCATGGATTAATTCCTATAAAAATGACAAAACTCTATGTTCTGTTAAGAGAGAAAACTGGAAAACAAATTTACTGTCTTAACTACTTCAGAGCTATAAATGGACCTGTTACGGGAGCTGTTCAGGCCATCTAATGGCATGGCCTTGTAGTAGTGTTGATGTAGAGTAAAACACTTATATGTAGTGTCTTCATTAGAACTACATAACATTAGTTATAGCCGTCGAAAAATAGCCAAGTGGAGTTAAAAAAACTGAACAATCCTCACATTTGGCCAATTTTCAGGAATTCCATAATATTGTTTAAACTTTGAAAAATCATAGAAAATAAACCGTAGCTCGGACGGAAGAACTTTATACATGAAAGTTGCTCAGAACGACGAGACGAATCTGAATAGCAGTCCGTTCGTTCATTACATGTTCCTAGCATAGCGAACATGCAATAATCCACCTCCGGTTCATCTGTCCGAAGACGCGAAACACCGGGGATACTTTCCCGGATGTTTCCCCATTTCACGGGTATCACCTACTACTGTGTTAGGTCACTTCTAGCACCATGTATTGCCATGTTATGCTTTGTGATGCTTTGACCGCTTTGTTATTTATTGTGTTCCCCCTCCGTAACTTCTTTCTGGTAGACCCCGAGACAGCCGGCAGTCCCAGTTCGACTACGGAGTTGACGACCCCTCCTTCTTGCCAGAGCAACCAGGCAAGCCCCGCCCCCACTTGATCACCAGATATCACGTATTCCTTCTCTCTACTGCTTGCAATTAGAGTAGTGTAGCATGTTACTATTTCGGTTAATCCTATTTTGTTGCATAGCCTGCCATTGTTGCTACAGTTGTTGATACCTTACCTGCAATCCTAAATGCTTAGTATAGGATGCTAGTTTATCATCTATGGCCCTACATTCTTGTCCGTCTGCCATGCTATACTATCAGACCGTGATCACTCGGGAGGTGATCACGGGTATATGCTATACATACATACTATTCAGATGGTGACTAAAGTCGAGTCGGCTCGTAGAGTACCCGCAAGTGTTTCAGAGATGGGGGCTGAAGGGGCAGGTGGTTCCATCCAGGTAGTGATGAGACTGGGTTCCCAACATCCCCCTGATGGTTACTTTGTGGCGAAGCGACAGGGCAGGTGCGACCACCTAGGAGACAAGTGGGCCTTGCCCTGGTCGGCGTCCGCGGTTACTTCGAAATAACACGCTTAACGAGATCATGGTATTTGATCTGAGTCTAGCCACTGGCCTATGTGCACTAACCAACTATGCGGGAACAGTTATGGGCACTCGACGTCGTGGTATCAGCCAAAGCCTTCTTGACGTCAGCGACTGAGCGGCGCGCGGCGGATTGGACTAGAACGCTTGCTCTTGTCTAAGGGAAGCTAGGTCTGCTTACCAGCCATGTACGCAACGTGCAGGTGTGCAATGGGCGATGGGCCCAGAATCCTGCACGCATAGGATTTAGACTAGCGTGCTGACCTCTCTGTTGTGCCTAGGTGGGGCTGCAACATGTTGATCTTCCGAGGTCAGGCTTGACCCAGGAAAGTTTGTCCGGCCAGAGGGATCGAGCGTGTTGGGAAATGTGGTGCACCCCTGCGGGGAAGTTTATCAATTCAAATAGCTGTGTTCCTTGGTAAAAGGACGACCCGGAGTTGTACCTCGACCTTATGACAACTAGAACCAGATACTTAATAAAACACACCTAGACAAGTTCCAGAGATAACCCGATGATCGCTTTCCCATAGGGCGACGAGGGGACACCACTAGGGAAAACCTTATAGACAGAACTTTAGCAGTAGCTTGGGTCAAAAAAGCACGCGGTGCTAAGTAGCAGTAGCGCGCCTGTGCAAACCACACTGCAGATAAAGTTCTAGCAGTAGCGCGCCTTGTTCTAAACACGTTACTACTAAAATTCCCACGGCTTAGCCGATAGGGTACACATAGTAGTAGCTATCTATATTGAACCGCGGTACCGCTACTTTCTTTGTAGCAGCGCGTTTTATTCTAAACTCGCTACTGATAGAGGATATAAAATTAAATGGAAAGCAAATAGAAAGGTAATTCAAAATGAAAGAAATAGAATAAGGTGAAAGGAAAAAATAAAATGTGAAGAAAAATAAATGAAAAAGGGGGGAAAAGAGAAAGGAGTAGCAGTAGCGTGTATCCTAGAACGTGTTGTAGCTAACATAGCAGTAGCGCGCTTTCTGGGACGCGCTACTGCTACTTCTAACTTAACCACGGGGTTCGTTCTTCCCCACGGCCACTTCCCCCAAATCCAACTCTCTACTCTCGCCGCTGCCGTCGCCTGTTGGCCGTCGTGCGCTCTCCACACACCCTCTACGCCTCCCCCGACCCCAGATTCAACGCCGCCCCCGCCCACGACCTCAACGTCGCCCCGGATGCCACCCCCGACCCCGACCTCGACGCCGCCATCCGCCGCGCGCCCGAGCCCTGACCCTGACCTCGATGCCGCCTGCCCCTCCCTCGTCGTAGGCACCCGAGGTGAGCACGCCTGCTCCTCCCTCTCCCCTACCTCTGCCTAGGGTTTCTTTATATTTTAGTTGCATCAAATTAGTTAGGGTTCATGTAAGGGTGGAAACGAATCGGATGCGGATGCGGCTCAAATGAGTTAGGGTTCATGTAAGGGTGGGAACGAATCAAATTTCTAAGATGAATCATAAAATGAGTAAAATTTGACCACTTATTTCACTTTATAGTTGGATAATTGGAATATCCGCTACCACTTTCCACCCCTAGGTTCATCAAATTAGATGGTAATTAGGGCAGTAGTTCCTAGGTACTAATTAGTTAGTAAGAACTAGGTACTAATTAGGTACTAGTTTATTTTTATTTATAGTAAGTTTATTTTTAGTAAGAACTAATTGAATTAATAGAAATAGTTAGTAAGAACTTGTTGCTATTTTTTTAGTTAAAGCAATTTTTCCCGCATCGACGTGGACGATGCCTATCTCGCATCCTCGTCGTCGAGTCGGCGGAGGACGACACGTGCTTGACCAGACGGGCCATGTCCGGGACAGGGCTTTGCCGGGGTGGTACTGGGAGGCGCTACCTACCGGGGGGCGCAGGTTGGTGAGGAGCTAGCCTGTCGTTGACCCGAACCTTCTTTGGTGGCGGTCGCGTGGGCCAGTGATGGTCCAGAGGCTCGAGGACCCAGCGGAGGTGGTGCGTCACCGTGTCAGTGAGGACGACGCGCACGTCCGTTGCTACTTGTTTGCGTTGGAGCACAGGTTCTCCTATACCTGGCAGGTTCTCCAGGGATCTCACTGGAGCTATGATCCCGTGATGGTTCCTTCTCTGTGGGTGAACACCAGGATAGTGTCTGGCTCTGTAAAATAAATTCCACATACCACCGTAGAGAGAATAACATTTACACAAGTTCAATTTGCTGACGTATTTTCTGGCGTGACGTCACACCACAACCAAGCCTTTACTCAAATCGTTTTTATTATACCACCTCAGCGCGTTTAGCGAAGCAGTTTCCTTGGCACGTCCTGTCGAAGCTGAGATCGTGTTCCCCATATTCCGGAATTCCCATCAATACGGACGTGGGTAACCCAACCGCGCCCGTTGCCACGCCCCCTCCATCGAAGGTGAGTTCCAAACGGTCACGGGGACGGCTCTTGGTATTCTCCCTCTTTATAATGAGACCAAGGCCCGTTTCTTTTCTTCAATCCTCAATCGAATCCGCCCCTCGCCCCGAGTTCCAACACCCAGGGCTCCAGATCCGGGCACTTCGAGCCTTCGACAATGTCCGGCTCCGACCTACAGGGCCGGTGGATGCCCTCCTCCATCACGGAAGAGGACGTGCTAAAGCTGAGAGGCGCCAGGTACTTAACCTACGAGATTTCGCATAGGTTGCCTGCCCAAGGGCAAGTCATTCCGACTTCCGAGCCTGGCGAGAGTGTCGTATCCGTGCCTCACCTCCGTCGGGGTTTAGGCTTCCCGATGGATCCCTTCGTGAGGGGGCTCATGTTTTACTATGGGCTGGAATTCCACGACTTGGCTCCGGAGTCCATCCTCCACATCTCATCATTTATTGTCGTCTGCGAAGCCTTCCTCCGCACTACCCCTCACTTCGGTTTGTGGCTCAAAACCTTCAACATGGAGCCGAAGATGATTGAGGCGTCGAGCAGAAGTCTTGGCGGGCGGTTATAAGCAAGAGGACCGATGCTCCATGGCCCGAGGGCTCTTTTCAGAGGAGCTCGGCCAGGCAACAGGTGGTTCTATATCACCGCTCCCAGGGGCAGCAGGCAGAGGCCGCCGCCCGCCTTTCGCTCGGGCCCTCCACAACGGCTGACGTCATGGGTCAACCAAGGGCTTGACTGGGGGCCGTCCAAGGACGTACCCCTATTGCAGGGCCGGATTCGAGACCTCCAAGAGAGGGAGATCAATCTGGTCGTAGTGACGCAGGTTATGCTGATTCGATGTCTTCTGCCCTGCAAACGTCGCCCCCTCCGCCTGTGGGAATTCAATCCGGAGGGACCACGAGCTTTCCAACACTTCATGGGTACTACACCCATGGAGATGTACAAACTGTTCTTCGGATCACAAGAGATGTGTCCGGGCTTGACCGAGGACGCCGGCTTAAGCTGCAATCGCCCGGATACTCAAGTAAGTAGCCCTGTGTCCGGACATATCATCCATTTATTTATCATGCATTTGCCTTTTAACCAGCTATCCCTTGACAGGAGTGGATAGCGCAAGCAAAACTTATACGGAGTCCGCCCCCCCTCCCTGAGACCACGCCGGATCCCATGTTAATCAAAATGTTGGAGGTAGCGCCTTTGGAGGAGGGCGAAGGGGGGAACAGGGAAACTACCACCTCTGCTAAGGAGGCTCTCAGCAAGGGGGGAATCAAGAATCCCTCCCTCCAGGGAGAAGAGGACCGCTTCCGAAGACCCGGAGGTCAAGGCCTTAAAGCGGGGAAAGAAATCTGCACCGGAAGGTCCTGTGCCGGGAGGAGTCCCGGCCGCACAGTCTCCCCAAAGGAATCAGCCCTCTAGCGAGCCGTAAGTAGAAAAAGGGGGAGTTTTGTAATAAGGGGTATCCCTATTTTATTTCTAAGGATAACCGAAGTTTTTACCTTGTAGTTCGGATCTCAGCCCTTCTCAGCAGAGCTCGTCCTCGGGGGACCTTCGTCCGGAGATGATGGAGAGCGAAACGCCTCCATCTGCCGCCCCGTCAGGCGGGGCGGACGACCCTGAGGTGTCGTCACGGAGGGTCTCCCCGAGTCCGGCGGGGCCGGGGAGTTTGGCACCCACTGGAGTACGACCGGCGGAGCTGCAGGATCTGCTCGAGAGGGCGTCTATCTCAGAAGATCACCGCACATTAATGAGTACGGTGATTGAAAGGATCTTATCCGACGAGAGCGGGTTGCATGAGGCCGTCGGAAGTTTACTCACGGGGTTTGAGGTACGCAAAAAATGACATACCTTTTGACAGTTTTGCACATAGAGTGCGCCCTGTATAGATAGTAGCCCCTGAGACTCGGTATGTTGTCGAAAGCGACAGTGTGCCGAGGATCATAATCTCAGTTATAAAATGTCGCCTTTCCTATGCAGGTGGCGGAACGTTCGGTGGTCAGCCGGACTGATAGAGTTGCCGAGCTGAAGCGACAACTCGACGTTGCGGATCTGAGACATCGCTATTTGGTCAATAAGCGACTTGACGAGTCACAAGGTAGGTGGTTTCTCCGCGGTCACTGGTAAGGAGCTGATGCCCTCCTTACAACATGTATGCTTGATGCAGATGGTGCCGCTGTTGTGGAAGACCTTCGGCGAGCTTGCTCGAGCCAAGGAGCAAGCCGAAAAAGTGATGCGGCTGCCTCAAGGCAGCGGAGGAGCTAAAAGCTGAAAAAGGCTGCTCACCGCCGGTTAGGAGGAGATGGCCGGAATGGCCATGAAACTAAAAGATGCTACCGACCGCTATGAGGTTCTTGAAAGATAACGCCAAGCGGAGCAAGAGGACCTGAAGAAGGCCACCGCCGAAGCCAAGGATGCCCGTTCTGCAATGCGGGCTACAAAGGAGGAACTGCATCAGGCCGGAGACATTGCGGCTGGAAAGCCTTTTCTGCTGCGTAGGAAGTTCACGGATCCGAAGTATGCTCAGTTGGGCCAGTTGTGGGGTGAGGAGGACCCTTATATGAATTTGGCGGCGAGTGCGGCGGACGCAGTCGTGCACTTCCGAAGCCGGAAGGATCACGAAATGGAAGAGCTTTTTTGGTCTCAATTCCATTGTCCGGAGCGTCCACTTAGTCCAACGTCTTGGTCCTGTGAAGGAGGTGGTAGCGTAGCAAACGAGGCAACCGGACTATAATGCTTTATCACTTTCACTTAGCCATAGGAGTTCGAAGGTGGAGCTACGATATAGCCCCTAGGGGCACCGCGCTCTCCGAATTCGGGGCGCGTATGTGCCTGACCGGGAAACGGTCCTTCATCAAAGCGGAGGAATTCTAGACATTCCGGTAGTCGATTGAGTGGTTGACCAGTCTCTCGCTATATCATGTGATCACTTTTCGCTTTCTCTCGAGGTGCTCTTTGGCGAACCGGGCACAATCGCAGTAGTTCTCCTGGTGCCGCGTTAGAAGGCAGCAAAACACAGGAGCCGGGCAAACCCAACATTTGACCAAAGACATGATTCGGAGCTGATGCATATAAGGCCTAACTCGAGACGTCGAACACTCCCTAAGGTATTCGGTCTTTATAAAAAACGGGCCGAACGATGCCCTAAGCCCCTAGTGTCCAGGTACGCGTGAAATCTTCTGACGCGGCCGGTGCCAAAACGTCAGCCTCCTCCTTGGTTATGATAAGAAACCGGGGGATGTATAGCAACAAGAGACAGTAAAAAAGGTTTACGCAGGTCTTAATCAAAAGAATCCTTGTAACGGGTCCTGCTGCACGCGTCTGCGCTGTGTCTCCGTTGTCTTTGTATCTGGGACGGTGTAGCACGTTGTTCATCTATAAAAGAGAAGAACTTAGTTTGGAAAAATATCGTGCAAAAAATGTATTTAAAACAGAGTATGATTTGGAAGATGAATAAAGTTGAGCTTTATTGGCTCTCATTGTTCAGACGTGCAGCCCCTTGTAAAGAGGTATGTGGCTGGGAAGCCCCTTGTTTATCTATACCGGACTCGCCTAACCGTGTCCGAGGTCTTAATGACCTGTTTCTAGGGGCTTTGATCAGCAGGGCCGGATTAGTGTGTGGATGTCAAGGCAGTCTCACGTTTTCCGTGGCCGAGGAACACTCGGAGTTACCCTTTAATGAGATTATGCCGCGTGGACCGGGCATTTTAAGTGTAAGAGACGCGTAATGCGGTATTGCGTTAAAGCGGGCGAAAGCTTCGCGTCCCAGTAGTGCTTGATGGCTACTTTTGAATGGGGCGATATAGAAGATTAGCTTTTCGCGACGGAAGTTGTCGGATGACCCGAACACAACCTCTAGTAGTACCGAGCCTGTACAATTGGCATAAAGGCCTGTCGTCACTCCTTTGAAGGAAGTGCTGCTATGGCGAATTTTTGTAGGGTCTATCCCCATTCTGCGGATGGTGTCCTGGTATAGCAGGTTTATATCACTACCGCCATCCATTAGGACTTGTGTGAATTGTAGTCCGTCGATTATGGGATCCAATACCAAAGCAGTCCCTCCTGCATTTGAATATCGAGTAATCGATGGTCGAAAGTAATTGGTTTTGACATCCAATTTGGGACTCACTGGTCGATCGTGCGGCGGCGTGCTTCAGCAGTGCCGACTATTTTTTCTTGTTATCACATGAAGTGAGTTCCTTGTTTTGACTTCTAGTGGGAAAGTCTTACATTTTCCGGCGTCTTTGCTTGTGGGGTTCGTCATCGTCTTCGCTTGGTGTGTTGAGCCCTTGTGTTGGGCGTTAAGTCGGCGGACTGCTTGAAGACCCAACAATCTCTGTGGGTATGGTTTGCAGGCTTCCCGGGGGTACTGTGGATTTGACATATCCTATCCAAGATTTTGTTTAGGTTGGATAGCTCGTCACTGTTGTCCTTAAGAGGCAGTGTTTTGTTATTCGGTCGAGACCTTTTGAACCCGGCGTTGACCGTCGTGCTATTTGGGCCATTTTCCTTATTCCGGCGCTGATCTTTTCTGCGTCGTGATTTCCCATTTCCATCCCTAACCTCGGATGTACTCGAGTCGTTGGTGCTGCATCTTGCCAGCCAGCTATCTTCCTCCGCGTAGAAGCGGGTCATGAGGCTTGTTAGCGCGGCCATTGTTCTTGGTTTTTCCTGGCCGAGGTGTCTGGCGAGCCATTCATCTTGGACGTTATGTTTAAAGGCTGCTAAGGCTTCGGCGTCCGGACAGTCGACTATTTGGTTCTTTTTGGTGAGGAACCTGTTCCAGAATTTGCGTGCTGACTCTCCGGGCTGTTGAGTTATGTGCTTAAATCGTCTGCATCCGGAGGGCGGACATAAGTTCCCTGGAAATTTGCTCGAAACGCATCCTCGAGCTCTTCCCAACTTCCGATGGTATTTTCTGGGAGGCTTTTGAGCCAATGCCGAGCTGGCCCTTTGAGCTTGAGCGGTAGGTATTTTATGGCGTGGAGATCGTCTCCTCTAGCCATATGTATGTGTAGGATATAATCCTCAATTCAGACTCCGGGGTCTGTTGTTCCGTCATATGCCTCTATGTTTACGGGTTTGAATCCCGCTGGAAATTCATGATCCAATACCTTATCGGTGAAACATAGTGGGTGTGCGGCGCCCCTGATTTAGGTGTGCCGTTATCTTCGAACACTCGGCGTGTTGTGTTGCGTCCTGGAGCCTTCTTTTTTGGCCCATAGATGGACCTGACCGGGCCATCCTTTCTGCGAGGATCCTTATGTGGGTCATGTGCCGGCTTGTGTGCGGCGCCGCTTGCCGCTCTTAGCCTGTCATCTGGTCGTCTATCCGGCCAGGCGGCCTCTTTGTTTTTTGACTGTGGGGGCTCTACAGCCTCCCCATCAAATTCGGGCAACAGCTTGCGCTTCGGGTAGCTCTTTGCTTGGTGACTATCGCCGTATTTATTTGCGGTCTTGAGTACTTTGCTCCATCTCATTCTGAGTACGTCTTCCGCTGTTTTGAGCTTCCGCTCGCTTCTTCAAACTTCTTGCAAGTGGCGGCGAGCCTTTTGTGAAGGTTCTTATGCTCTGGTGATGTGTCCGCGTGAGATCGTCGATTTGTTGTTTTCGCCGGGATGGGTTGCTCGTCAATTCATCCTATTCGGATGGTTGCTTGGTGGCATGTTCGTCGTCCACTGGTTCGCCCTGCTCTACGGCTGGGTCAGTATGGGTGTTGTTGTTATCGAGGCGGGACTTCGGGCGGCTCTTGCGTCGCCGTTTGGTTGTTTTTCGGGGGAATTATCCTTTGCCGCGTCCCGTTGTTCCTCGTTATCGTTTCCTTTTGGTGTATCCACCATGTATACGTCGTGAGTTGAGGTGGCTTTCCAGTGCCCAGTAGGCGCTGGTTCTTGGTCGTCTCCGGCATCGTCGTCCATATTGTCGATGTCTTCGGAGTCGAAGTCTAGCCTGTCGGTTAGATCGTCGACAGTGGCTATTAAGTGGGTGGTGGGTGGGCTTTGAATTTCTTCGTCGTCCGCATCCCAACCGTCCTGACCGTAGTCCGGCCAGGGCTCTCCTGATAACGAGAGATATTTTAGCGAATTCAGGATGTCGCCGAAAGGTGAGTGTTGAAAGATGTCCGCAGCGGTGAACTCCATGATCGGCGCCCAATCGGATTCGATTGGTAGGGGCGCGAGGGGGTCGGAGTCCGGCGAGGAGTCCGGCACCTCGGAGTCACGAGCTTGACAAGGGACAAGGTTAGTATTCGGCTCCATCGCCGTAGAGGTAGCAGCCCCCGAGGCGGTGTCTAGCCACCCATCCTCGATCTGCGCAGTTGGCTCCGAATTGAGGGTCGGAGCGGACTCGCAGCGGCCTCCGAGGCCTCGTCCGCAGCAGAGCTAAATCATGCCCATCGTGGCAAGTCTGGCGTGCTCGGTGTGGCTCGAATCCATCGAAGATCAAGTCTCCGCGGATGTCGGCCGTGAAGTTCAGACTTCAAATCGACTGACGGCGGGGCGTAACTTCGATCTGCTCGGATGGCCAAGCAAATTGGCCCTTGATGCAAAGCTGCCGAATCTGAAGATCTGTCCGGGAGAAAAGTCTCACCCTGGACTGTGTCGTTGTTGTTGATGATCGAAGGAGCCATCGAGCCTATCGGTGACGACACAGAGGAACTCTCAATGAAAGCACCAATGTCGGTGCCAAAACCGGCGGATCTCGGGTAGGGGGTCCCGAACTGTGCGTCTAGGCGGATGGTAATAGGAGGCGAGGGACACGATGTTTTACCTGGTTGGGCCCTCTCGATGGAGGTAAAACCCTACTCCTGCTTGATTGATATTGATGATATGGGTAGTACAAGAGTGGATCTACAACGAGATCAAGGAGGCTAAACCCTAGAAGCTAGCCTATGGTATGATTTTTCTTCTGTCCTATGGACTAAAACCCTTCGGTTTATATAGACACCGGAGAGGGCTAGGGTTACACAGAGTCGGTTACAATGGTAGGAGATCTACATATCCGTATCGCTAAGCTTGCCTTCCACGCCAAGGAAAGTCCCATCCGGACACGGGACGAAGTCTTCAATCTTGTATCTTCTTAGTCTTGGAGTCCGGCCGATGATGATAGTTCGGCTATCCGGACACCCCCTAGTCCGGGACTCCCTCAGTCATGCCAGATTTTTCCGTGAATTTTGGCATGACTTGTGCAAGAATATGTAGGAAATATCGAGTGCCCGGATTTGTGTGTTGAGTATCCTGGTAGTTGTCTTCGATCAATTTTCAATTGATGTTTTAACTATGAACATAGGAAATCTCTAACGACGAAAAGGATTTCGGTATTTGCAAATACTACGAAGACGAGCGCGGCCTGTGCGACGGAATCTTCGAAGATGATGATAGGCACTTCAGCATCAAGCTGGACGAGAACTTTGAAGTAGATATAGTAAGTCACAATGACAAGTCTTTTTTCGTAATTAAGCATGACATTTGCTTCATTTGCTCCAACTTATAATTTTTTTTACTATTCTACTAGCGTATCCCCTGCCATGCAAGAGTTTTTGTATTGGATAAGATAGGTTTTAGTCGTACTATGGAGGTAAAGAAAGTTTACTTGAAGACCGAGCATGGTTATATTTTCAACGTAAAATTATACAATTCAAACGACTACACCTATTTTGGATGCAAAACATGGCGAGCACTATGCAAGACTTATGCATTTGAGCCTGATATGGTTATCACCTTTGATATTCGTCCGAAAGATGATATTGAAGGTAATACCGACATCCGGTCGATGTGTGACGCCTCGATTATACCATTATGTAAGTTTCTCAACCATATTTATGTCTTGGATATTGTTTATTCAAAAATAGTTGACAACTAATTTGTATTGTCAGCTTATTTCGGTGCAAGCAAACATGTCCACCACTTGGTAGACAGGACCGTATACTGTGCCAGGGCTGAACTCAACTGCAAGGAGCTCAGTCATTATGTTTCATGGCTTGTGAATCTTGATACTGTCAAGACAAATTTTCTTCCTGCATTAAGAAATGTTAGTACTAAAAACGTGCGACCAATAGTGTTCGTAATGAACTACGGTCACATCTATTTAGGAAGGATGGTAAGATTTTTACTATTTGTCCTTAGTGCATCTTTTCCATACATTATTTTTGAAGCTAAACTTCATTGCTAAGTATGTTACCATACGATGTTCTTCAACAGGGACTCCCGATGAATGTTGTGCCTTATGGTATCGAGACAAAAGGTACCATGAGTATTATTAGCTTACGGCCAAGATATCCTATAGTATACTTTAGTGCATTCAATATTAGCGGTGGATTCTTAATAGTGCAAGACTGGACCAAATATGTGATGGGGGAGCGCAGAGAAGTACTAGGGGGTAGCAAACAGATGCGCTACCCACGATTAGGAGACAGGTTCATCTGCATGCTCCAACTTGATCAAGGAGGAGAGCTATACATGTTTTATGTTATTTTACCTAAGAGAGAGCAGCAGGAGTGATTAGCTAGCTAGAAATGAGTTTGAAGATGATGATGTGCTACACTATTACTATGATGATAAAATAGCTAGTGTTGGTGGTAATGACTATGATGATTACTATTAGCTAGTGTTAGTGGTGATTAAATAAATTGGTGGTAACGACTATGATGATGATTAAATAGCTTGTGCTGGCCGATTATATTCAAGTGGAGGCAACATGTGTTGCACATCGAAAGTACTACTAGTCCAAACTAGATCAAGTTTGAATTAGTAGTATACTTTTGACATGCACCACATATTGCCTCCACTTGAACCTAATCCACCTTCATTTAACACACTGTTATGGACATAATGATGTAAACCTCGTAACTGGTATTGTACCAATATTTGTATGATGGCGCATAAATACACTAAAAATAAAAAATAAAAAAAGAATACTAGTAGCGATGGAGAGAAAACACGTTGCCACTAGTTACATTAGCAGTAGCGTGGGAATGAACAAACGCTGCAGCTATTTGTCCTAGCGATGGCAGCGTGCTTGAACGCAGCGTTCTTCGCTAAGCAATAGCTATAGCGCCTTATTAGTAGCGCGCACCCCCGCGCTACTAGTGAGCACAAAACCAGCGCTACTGCTAGGGTTTTCCCTAGTAGTGGGAGGATCGCCAGGTAGGATTATGCTATGCGATGATACTTGGTGAACTTACCATCTACTCTCTTCTATATGCTTCAAGATGGAGGCTGCCAGAAGAGTAGTCTTCGATAGGACTAGCTATCCCCCTGTTATTCTAGCATTCTGCAGTTCAGTCCACCGATATTGCCCCTTTACACAGATACCCATGCATATGTAGTGTAGATCCTTGCTTGCGAGTACTTTGGATGAGTACTCACGGTTCCTTTGCTCCCTCTTTTCCCCCATTTTCCTCTTCTTCTCGGATGCTGCAACCCGACGTTGGAGCCCAGGAGCCAGATGCCACCGTCGATGATGACTCCTACTACAATGCAGGTGCCTACTACCACGTGCAGGCCGCCGATGACGAGGAGTAGTTTAGGAGGATCCCAGGCAGGAGGTCTGCGCCTCTTTTGATCTGTATCTCAGTTTGTGCTAGCCATCTTATGGCAACTTGTTTAACTCATGTCTGTACTCAGATATTGTTGCTTCCGCTGACTCGTTTATGTTCGAGCACTTGTATGCGAGCCCTCGAGGCCCCTGGCTTGTAATATGATGCGTGTATGACTTATTTTACTTTTAGAGTTCTGTTGTGATATCTTCCCGTGAGTCCCTGATCTTGATCGTACACATTTGCATGCATGATTAGTGTACGACTGAATCGGGGGCGTCACAGAGGTGGAGCGATGGAACTTTGGAGGGGTAGTCCACCCTCAGCATCCCCAGTAAGCTTGCCGGGGCAGTCTTAAGACTTGTCTTCGGGGAAACCTCAACCCCGCCAGGCTCGCCTGCCTGACAAGGGAGGTTTTTTTCTTAGTGGTATCTTGCTCCTTCAGTTTGACTTGGTCTTCTTGATCCGCTCTTAGATTTCTCAAACAGCTATCTCTTCTGCTTGGTCTCGTCTTGGATGTTGTAACCTTGCTCTTGTGCCTGTGTATAGTCAAGGCAACACACCCGGGGTTTGTTGCACCGACAGGAGCTCCCGAGCCTTGCCTGAACGCGCTGCTGAGCGTCGTCGGGGTAGGCCCTTCCAAGTACACAGGCGAGGAGCCTGCGATAATTTATCCTTCGAGGTCTTCTTTGCTTCTTCATTAATCTGAGCTTGGATCAGTTTTCGGTCTTCCCGTGCGTCGTGTAACGCTAATTATAATGGGGCCATCTCTGTAATGGCCCGTGAATGACTTTAACGCACGGGGGAGTAACTGCCAATTCACTCTTCCCACCACGTTCTTATCCTCTACCGCGTATGCTGCATGCATTTAGTGGGGTAGGTAGCGGAGGCGCGTGGTGCGGGAGAGTGTCAAGGCAAGGGCCCGGCCTTCTCGCATCAATGGAGAAGGACGGCGGTCACCCATCAGGGGATCAGCTTCCAGCCTCGTTTTCCCTATAAAAGAGGGGGCAGGAAGGGGCGGAAAGGCTCATCCACGCACCTCTCCTCTTCCACCCCCTGCCTTCTTCTTGCTATGTTGAGAGGGAGGGACTGGGGCCAAACCCTGGGCTCTAGCTTGGGGTCGATGGCGCTGAATGGTTGTGTCGATGCTTGGGAAGTGAGTCTAGTCTGGGGCCCGAGGAGATGTGGCGGTCGGGCTGCTCGCAATGGGGTAGGTGCCAAGCTCTTCAAAAATGGTGGAATGCTTGCCTCCGTCGCTCGGGGCGGCCGTCTAGTGGGGAGCGGTGCACTTTGCGTGTCTCGGACGCTGTTGCCACCCGCTGTTTCTCTGGGGGAGGTGACAGTTCAAGGAGTCGGCGTCCTCCTGGAGCGGTGGCGAGGAAGAAAGAACGAGGGAAGACGGAGAAGGAGAGTGGAAGGTCGTCACATCGGAGTATGATGGCACCAATGCATGTGTCTCATACAGCCGGCCCGCTGCCTCGTCTTTCCGCTCTTCCCCTCCCTCCGTGGCACCATCATCACCGGCGTCTTCAGGACGGTTGCCGGGGAGGGGGTTGCTCTCTTGGTGCCTTCACCTACTCCAGCAGTCTTCTAGCTGAGCTCCAGTGGTTCTCCCACCGGCGCTCGTGATGGGGCTTCTTGCTAGTCCTGGAGGTGGTGACCAGGGCACCGCCGAGCTGCTCCCTCCGCCCCTCTCCTCCGCAGCCTCGCCACTCCTGATCTTGTAAGGCTACACCTAGTAGGTCCTGACGGGATCGGGTCGGGCGTCTTCTCAGGCACTCCTTCTGCCCCCTTCACTTCCCACCTGAGTACATGGGAGAAGAGGGACCAGAAAGGGGTATTACGGGGCACTTATCTTTTTCAGTCTAAAATATGTAGGCATTAGCCGAACTTTTTAGTCTAAATTATGTAATCTTTACCCATGTTTGTGCTCTGTAAGAATTGTACTTGCTTATTAGCATATTAATGAAAAAGACAAGCTTTGTCGGGTACTTGTGCATGTATTATATCCATGCAGAGGTGAAATGCCTCTATACATTCAAGTAAACAAGTTATCCCCAGCATGCCATCCTGTCGGTACCCTCAGTTTGTTGCTGCGGGGCTAGCCTACGGGGAAAAATCGTAAAGAGGGACCAGCCCCCCGCCAAACCTTTTCTATCAGAGGCCACTATGACCATCTTGATCGAAGCAACGTTTGAGTCAAAGGACGGGAGCACCTATGCTTCGAAGGCAACAAGGTTTTCATATGCACAAGTTTGTCTTCACAGAGCATGTATGGATAAGAGATAATACTTATCTATTTGGCTTGCCGAGGATCGTCACGTAGGCTTTGTCTTCTCTTCTTTTCTTTGGAACCAAGTCCACAGCAAGAATTCCTGCAGCTTAGTGCAGATGAAAACAAAGCTACATGCGATCTTATCTACATGATCATGTTATGCTCATGATATGCTTATACATGCATGCAATTTGTCGGGGACCCCAGTGCTTCGTTTATTTCTCTGTTGCTTAGGGTCTGCGCCTGGCTTTGTACAAGGGGTTACATGCAACATCGGCAAGGCCTGTACAAAAGGGTGGTTGTCGGGCAGGGCCCGGCAGCCGCGCCTTACGGGTAGAACTTATGGAGATACTCAATGTTCCATGAGTTTTGCAACTGAATGCCATATCCGGTCTCCAGATGGACTGCGCGAGGTCTGGTGACTCGTACTACCCGGTAAGGGTCTTCCCACTTTGGTGTCAACTTGTTTGTACCCTTGGCGGACTGAACGTGCCTAAGGACAAGGTCGCCTTCCTCAAAGCTCCGGGCATGAACCCTGCAGAGCTGTGATAGCGACGTAGGGCTTGCTGGTAGCGTGTAGCACGCGTAGCAGCCCGGAGACAGTTCTCCTCAAGTAGCACAGCATCGTCACGCCGGTGTTGTTGTTCCGCTACTTCATATAGGCAAGCACTCGAGGTGATCTGTATACGAGTTCTATGGGGATAACTGCTTCTGCCCCATAGACTAGGGAGGAGTCTGCCTGGTAGCTCGATTTGGTGTCGTACGGAGGGACCAAAGAACCACCGGCAGCTCGTCGATCCATCGCCTGCCGCAGTTCTGAAGCTTATCAAATCTTCTTGTCTTGAGGCCTCGCAGCACTTCACCATTCGCCCTCTCAGCTTGTCCGTTGCTTCTAGGATGGGTAACAGAGGCAAAGGAGATCTTGCATCCGAGGGCATGAACGTATTGCATGAAGGTGCAGCTTGTGAATTGGGTGCCATTGTCGGTGATGCTTCAGGCAGGTACCCCGAAGTGGCATACCAATCCTTTTAAGAACTTGATAGCTGACTATGCGGTCACCTTTCTCACGGGTCTACCTTTGGCCACTTTGTGAACTTGTTGATAGTGACAAAGAAGAACTCAAAGCCCCCGGTGGCACGGGGAAGGGGCCCAAGACGCCGAGCACCAGACCGGGAAGGGCCATGATAAAGGGATCGTCTAGAGAGCTTGGGCAGGCTGGTGGATATTCTCAGAGTGGAACTGGCAGGCTTCACACTTAGTGACAAGCTCAATTGCGTCTTGGAGGGCCGTGGGCCAGTAAAAACCTTGCCGGAAGGCTTTTCCAACCAGGGCCCTCAATCCAATGTGTGATTCGCACATACCCTTGTGTATTTCTACCAACAATTCCTTTCCTTCTTCCCGGCAAATACACTTCAATTTCATACTGTTGGGCCTTCTTCTGTATAGTGGGTCATCAACGAACTAATACATACTGGCCCTCCGGGATACTCTCTCAGCTTCTTCTGGCTCTTCGGGAAGTTCTCCTGTTTGGAGGAAATTGACTATGTGTCGTGCCCAAGCCGGGGCCAGGGGCTTGGCAACGAGGACCAGCAGCACCTCCTCATTTGTGGGAGCGCACTCCTCGACCGTAGGGACCATTGGTTCTAGTGGGAGGGTGCGGCTCTACGATCGAAGGGGAGTTGTTCCCACCAAGCTCTCTGTCGGGGGATTCGGGAAGCTCTGTCGGGAAAGGCTTTTTGAAGTCCATTTTCCTCCTCTTTCGGACCATTGTTGCCAAGGACACGGAGGGCTGAGTCAGATGGAGAACAAAAGTCCCTAGTCCCATAGGGAGTTCTTGCGCAGCGCACTTTGACAGATGATCAGCAATGTTGTTTTCCGCACGGGGACCTTGCTCTATTTGCAATCTGTCAAAGCGCTCCTCCAACTTTCTCTTCCTCAACGTATGCCTCCATCAATGGGCTTTAGTAATCCTTATTTACTTGTCTCACCACAAGTTGTGAATCTGCGTGAATGATTAGCTTCTTGATTCTCAGTTCTGTTGCAATCCTGATCCCGGCAAGGATCCCTTCATACTCTGCAGTATTGTTGGTAGCCTTCTCCCGGGGGGAAATGCATTTGTATGACATACTTATGGTGCTCCCCAGTGGGAGCAACGATAAGCATGCCGGCCAATACACCTTGTAGGGAGAAGGCACCATCGAAATACATAATCCATTCTTGGGCCGCTTCCTTGCCGGGGATGACTGTCTCCAACGCTTCCCCATTAGGGGTTGGTGTCCATTCTGCGATAAACTCTGCAAGTGCTCTACTCTGAATAGTTGATATGCTCTCAAACTTCGAACCAAAGCTGGATAACTCCAAGGCCCATTCCACTATCCTTCCAGTAGCCTCGGAGTTTCTGAGTATGCATTGCAAAAGGGAGGCGGGTGACAACCGTGATCTCGTGGGCTTGGAAGTAGTGGCGCAGTTTCCTTGAGGCCATGACGAGGCCAAAAATCAATTTTTGCACACCAGAGTACCTCGATCTAGCCCCCTGCAGCAGGGAGCTGACGAAGTACACTTGGCGCTACACCACCTTCTTCCTTGTCATGACCTTGCGACTGTCTTTGCTGACTCGCCCTCCCTTGTCTTGAACTGCATCTGACCTTGCTGGGACGGGTTCGCTTTCCTCCCCAGAGGGGACAAAGTTTGTGGTTGCGGTCTCTGCGCTGGCTATCATGGAGAAGACTGCACCGTGGGGGTGCCCCCTTCGGTACGGCCAACGGCTCGGGCCGTCGTTGCCGCCTATGGAGGCCGTGGCGGGCCTACTCGCTGTGATCCTCCCGCCTCAGTGAAACCAATCAAACTCTGAATGTTAGCTCTCCATTCGTCCATTTGATCAACTGCTGGCAAGAATCTCAACAAGAGTTGGGCTAGCACCATAGCCTCCAAAGCAGTGCTCGGCTGGGACGACAACGCAGATTATGACGTTGCTCGGCTTCAGATGGTGCCAGTAGTGATGGCACCATGCTCTCGCCGACATGAGCCGGTCGCCAATGCGGTGTGGCGACAAGGAGGATGCGTGTGGGGATTGGCGACCCCATCCGATGCATTATCTTGGCCAACTTGCTCTAGGGGTGGCGCATTCCCAATGCCCGCACCTGCAGCGGGGGCAGCCAGAGCGTCGCGAATCGCCCAAGAGCGAGCGCCATCGCTGCGGCTGCGCAACTCAGCGGAGCAGAAAGGCGGAGATCGAATGATTTCTCCACCCGTACCTTGTGGAGCGTGGCCGCCAGGGTGTTGTTGATGATGTCCTCCTCTGATGCATCCCGCTCCTGTTTCGGCCGCAGGAGGAATGGCGGCTGCGCCGCTGCTATGTCTCGAGCTTGCGTTGGTTTTCCCCGAAGAGGAGAGGATGATGCAGCACAGTAGCGTAAGTATTTCCCTCAGTTTTTAAGAACCAAGGTATCAATCCAGTAGGAGGTCACACGCAAGTCCCTCGTACCTGCACAAAACGATAGCTACTCGCAACCAACGCGATTAGGGGTTGTCAATCCCTTCATGGTCACTTACGAGAGTGAGATCTGATAGAGATAATATTTTTGGTATTTTTGGTATAAAGATGCAAAGTAAAAAGTAAAAGCAAAGCAAGTAAATAAAGTGATGGAGATTGATATGATGAGAATAGACCCGGGGGCCATAGGTTTCACTAGTGGCTTCTCTCAAGAGCATAAATATTCTACGGTGGGTGAACAAATTACTGTTGAGCAATTGATAGAATTGAGCATAGTTATGAGGTTATCTAGGTATGATCATGTATATAGGCATCACGTCCGTGACAAGTAGATCGAAACGATTCTGCATCTACTACTATTACTCCACTCATCGACCTCTATCCAGCATGCATCTAGAGTATTAAGTTAAAAACAAAGTAACGCCTTAAGCAAGATGACATGATGTAGAGGAATAAATTCATGCAATATGATAAATACCCTATCTTCTTATCCTCGATGGCAACAATACAATACGTGCCTTGCAACCCTTTACATCCTTTGGGTAAGGACACGCAAGATTGAACCCAAAGCCATGCACTTCTCCCATTGCAAGAACTACCAATCTAGTTGGCCAAACCAAACGGAAAATTCGAAGAGACTTGCAAAGATAACTCAATCATACATAAAAGAATTCAGAGAAGATTCAAATATTATTCATAGATAAGCTGGATCATAAACCCACAATTCATCCGTCTCAACAAACACACCGCAAAAAGAAGATTACATCGAATAGATCTCCACGAGAGAGGGGGAGAACATTGTATTGAGATCCAAAAGAGAGAAGAAGCCATCTAGCTACTAGCTATGGACCCGAAGGTCAAGTAAACTACTCACACTTCATCGGAGGGGCTATGGTGATGATGTAGAAGCCCTCCATGGTGGATGCCCTCTCCGTGAAGCTCTAACGGCTCCAAGATGGGATCTCGTGGATCTGAAGGTTGCGGCGGTGGAATTAGGTTTTGGCTCCTGTTCGATCGTTCGGGATACGAGGTATATATAGGGGAAGGAATGCGTCGGTGGAGCCCGAGGGGCCCACGAGGTAGGGCGCGCCCTCCACCTCGTGACCTCCTCGGAGACTTCTTGAGTAGGGTCCAAGTCTCCTGGACCACGTTCGGTTGGAAAATCACGATCCCGAAGGTTTCATCCCGTTTGGACTCCGTTTGATATTCTGTTTCTTCGAAATACTGAAAAAGGCAAAAAAAAAGCAACTCTGGGCTGGGCCTCCTGTTAATAGGTTAGTCACAGAAGTAATATAAAAGTGAAAAATAAAGCCCAATATAGTCCAAAACAGTAGATAAAGTAGCATGGAGCAATCAAAAATTATAGATACGTTGGAGACGTATCAGGCATGCCAAGCTTAATTCCTACTCATCCTCGAGTAGGTAAATGATAAAAAGAGAATTGTTGATGCGGAGTGATACTTTGGCATAATTTCAATGTAAATCTTCTTAATCATGGTATGAATATTCAGATCCGAAAGATTCAAGACAAAAGTTCATATTGACATAAAAATAATAATACTTCAAGCATACTAACAAAGCAATTATGTCTTCTCAAAATAACATGGCCAAAGAAAGTTATCCCTACAAAATCATTTAGTCTGGCTATGCTCCATCTTCCCCACACAAAGTATTTAAATCATGCACAACCCCGATGACAAGCCAAGCAATTGTTTCATACTTTAACATTTTCAAAACTTTTTCAATCTTCACGCAATACATGAGCGTGAGCCATGGATATAGCACTAAATGTGGAATAGAACGGTGGTTGTGGAGAAGACAAAAAGAGGGAAGATAGTCTCACATCAACTAGGAGTATCAACGGGCTATGGAGATGCCCATCAATAGATATCAATGTGAGTGAGTAGGGATTGCCATGCAACGGATGCACTAGAGCTATAAGTATATGAAAGCTCAACAAAAGAAACTAAGTGGGTGTGCATCCAACTCGCTTGCTCACGAAGACCTAGGGCATTTTGAGGAAGCCCATCATTGGAATATACAAGCCAAGTTCTATAATGAAAATTTTCCACTAGTATATGAAAGTGACGAAATGAGAGACTCTCTATCATGAAGATCATGGTGCTACTTTGAAGCACAAGTGTGGTAAAAGGATAGTAGCATTGTCCCTTCTCTCTTTTTTCTCTCATTTTTTTATTTGGGCCTTTTCTCTTTTTTTATGGCCTCTTTATTTTCGTCCGGAGTCTCATCCCGACTTGTGGGGGAATCATAGACTCCATCATCCTTTCCTCACTTGGGACAATGCTCTAATAATGATGATCATCACACTTTTATTTTCCTTACAACTCAACAATTACAATGATGGAGCGTGTCATAATAAACGGAACGGCGGAAAGTTGCATGGCAATATATCTCGGAATGGCTATGGAAATGCCATGAAAGGTAGGTATGGTGGCTGTTTTGGGGAAGGTTTATGGTGGGTGTATGATACCGGCGAAAGGTGCGCGGTATTAGAGAGGCTAGCAATGGTGGAAGGATGGGAAAAAGTGCGTATAATCCGTGGACTCAACATTAGTCATAAAGAACTCATATACTTGTTGCAAAAATCTAGAAGTTATCAAAGCAAAGTATTACGTGCATGCTCCTAGGGGGATAGATTGGTAGGAAAAGACCATCGCTCGTCCCCAACCGCCACTCATAAGGAAGACAATCAATAAATAAATCATGCTCCGAGTTCATCACATAACGATTCACCATACGTGCATGCTAGGGGAATCACAAACTTCAACACAAGTATTCTTTAAATTCACAACTACTCAACTAGCATGACTCTAATATTATCACCTTCATATCTCAAAACAATTATCAAGCATCAAACTTATCTTAGTATTCAACGCACTCAAAAGAAAGTTTCACATATCTTGAATACCAAGTATATTATCATTAAGCAAATTACCATGCTATTAACAACTCTCAAAATAATCTAAGTGAAGCATGAGAGATCAAGTTTCTTTAAAACAAATCCACCACCGTGCTCTAAAAGATCTAAGTGAAGCACTAGAGCAAAAATTATCACGCTCAAAAGATATAAGTGAAGCACTATGAGCAAACTATCAAGCTCAAAAGATATAAGTGAAGCACATAGAGTATTCTAACAAATTTCAATTCATGTATGGCTCTCTCAAAAGGTGTGTACATCAAGGATGATTGTGGTAAACTAACAACAAAGACGCAAATAATACAAGACGCTCCAAGCAAAACACATATCATGTTGGTGAATAAAAATATAGCTCCAAGTAAATTACCGATGGAAGTGGAAGAAAGAGGGGATGCCTTCCGGGGCATCCCCAAGCTTTGACTTTTTGGTGTCCTTGGATTATCTTGGGGGTTCCATGGGCATCCCCAAGCTTAGGCTCTTGCCACTCCTTGTTCCATAATCCATCAAAAGAATTCAACCAAAACTTGAAAACTTCACAACACAAAACTCAACAGAAATCTCGTGAGCTCCGTTAGAGAAAGAAAACAAAAGACTACTTCAAGGTACTGTAATGAACTCATTATTTATTTATATTGGTGTTAAACCTACTATATTCCAACTTCTCTATGGTTTATAAACTATTTTACTAGCCATAGATTCATCAAAATAAGCAAACAACACACGCAAAACAGAATCTGTCAAAAACAGAATAGTCTGTAGTAATCTGTAACTAACGCAAACTTCTGGAACTCTAAAAATTCTACCAAAATAGGAAGTCCTGGAAAATTTGTTTATTGATCATCATCAAAAAGAATCAACGCAAAATCACGTTCCTGTGATTTATCATAACTAAATTCGTGCGTGCAAAGTTTCTGTTTTTCAGCAGAATCAAATCAACTATCATCGTAGGTTATCCTATAGGTCCTACTTGGCACAAACACTAACTAAAACATAAAACCACATCCAAACATAAGGTAGATGGATTGTTTATTCCTAAACAGAAGCAAAAACAAAAAACACAAAATAAATTGGGTTGCCTCTCAACAAGCGCTATCGTTTAACGCCCCTAGCTAGGCATAAAAGCAAGGATAGATCTAGGTATTGCCATCTTTGGTAGGCAATCCATAAGTGGCTCTCATGATAGATTCATATGGTAATTTTATTTTATTTCTAGGGAAGTGTTCCATACCCTTCTTTATGGGAAATTGGAATCTAGTATTCCCTTACTTCATATCAATAATTGCACCAATCGTTCTAAGGAAAGGTCTACCAAAAATAATAGGACATGAAGGATTGCAATCTATATCAAGAACTATAAAATCTACGGGCACATAATTCCTATTTGCAACAATAAGAACATCATTAATTCTTCCCATAGGCTTTTTAATAGTGGAATCCGCAAGATGCAAGTTTAGAGAGCAATCATCAAAATCACGGAAATCTAGCAAATCACATAAAGTTTTCAGAATAGTGGAGACACTAGCACCCAAATCACGCAAAGCATGAAACTCAAAATCTTTAATTTTAATTTTAATAGTAGGTTCCCACTCATCATAGAGTTTTCTAGGGATAGAAACTTTCAACTCAAGTTTTTCTTCATAAGATTGCATCAAGGCATCAACAATGTGTTCGGTAAAGGCTTTATTTTGACTATAAGCATGAGGAGAATCTAGCACGGATTGCAACAAGGAAATAAAACCAATCAAAGAGCAATTTTCATAATTAAATTCCTTGAGATCCAAAATAGTGGGTTTAGCAACATCATGGTTTTTATTTATTTCAATCCCACTTTCATCAATTTCATCATCGAGATCTAGAAACTCCGAATTCTTAAAACGCCTTCTAGGTAAAGGAAGATAATCTTTAGATTCATCAAGATTCATATTGCAAAACAAAGATTTAATAGGGGACACATCGATAACTTTCAGATCTTCATCTTGATTTTCATACGAATTAGAAGAACACGCTTTAATAAAGGCATCTTTGGAAGCACGCATCCTAGCGGTTCTTTCTTTGCACTCATCAATGGAAATTCTCATGGCTTTGAGAGACTCATTGACTTCATGCTTAGGAGGAATAGATCTAAGCTTTAAAGAATCAATCTCGAGAGAAATTCTATCAACGTCCCTAGCCAAATCATCAACTTTAAGCAATTTCTCTTCAAGCAAAGCATTGAAATTCTTTTGTGAATTCATAAACTCTTTAACACTACTCTCAAATTCAGAAGGCATCTTATTAAAATTTCCATAAGAGTTGTTGTAGGAATTTCCATAATTATTAGAAGAATTACTAGGATAAGGCCTAGGATTAAAATTCCCTCTATACACGTTGTTACCAAAACTATTCCTACCAATAAAATTCACATCCATAGATTCATTATTATTCTCAAGCAAAGTAGATAAAGGCATATTACTGGGATCAGAAGAAACACTCTTAGCAAGTAAATTCCTAAGTTCATCCATCTTTTCACTCAAAACATTGATTTCTTCTATAGCATGCACCTTTTTATTAGTAGATCTTTCAGTATGCCATTGAGAATAATTAACCATAATATTATCTAGAGTTTAGTAGCATCTCCTAAAGTGATTTCCATAAAAGTGCCTCCATGGCGAATCTAAAAGATTTCTAGAAGCAAAATTCAATCCAGCATAAAAAAATTGTATAATCATCCACAAGTTCAAACCATGAGTAGGACAATTACGTAGCATTAATTTCATTCTCTCCCAAGCTTGTGCAACATGTTCATGGTCAAGTTGCTTGAAATTCATAATATCGTTCCTAAGAGAGATAATCTTAGCGGGAGGAAAATACTTAGAGATAAAAGCATATTTGCACTTGTTCCAAGAATCAATACTATTTTTAGGCAAAGATGAAAACCACGCTTTAGCACGATCTCTAAGCGAAAAAGGAAATAGCTTCAATTTAACGACATCATTATCGACATCTTTTTTCTTTTGCATATCACATAAATCAACGAAGCTATTCAGATGAGTAGCGGCATCTTCACTAGGAAGGCCGGCGAATTAATCTTTCATAACAAGATTCAACAAAGCAGTATTGATTTCACAAGATTCAGTATTGGCAAGAGGAGCAATCGGAGTGCTAAGGAAATCATTATTATTGGTATTGGTGAAGTCACACAATTTGGTAGCATCTTGAGCCATCACGACAAACAAGCAAACTAACACATGAGCAAACAAACGGACGAAGAAAAAGGCAACGGAAAGAGAGGTGGAGATTGGAAAGAGAGGGTGAATAAAACGGCAAGGGTGAAGTGGGGGAGAGGAAAACGAGAGGCAAATGGCAAATAATGTAATGCAAGAGATAGGGATTGTGATGGGTACTTGGTATGTTGACTTTTGCGTAAGCCTCCCCGGCAACGGCGCTAGAAATCCTTCTTGCTACGTCTCGAGCTTGCATTGGTTTTCCCCGAAGAGGAGAGGATGATGCAGCACAGTAGCATAAGTATTTCCCTCAGTTTTTGAGAACCAAGGTATCAATCCAAGAGGAGGTCACGCAAGTCCCTCGTGCACTGCACAAAATGATAGCTACTCGCAACCAACGCGATTAGGGGTTGTCAATCCCTTCACGGTCACTTACGAGTGAGATCGATAGATATAATATTTTTGGTATTTTTGGTATAAAGATGCAAAGTAAAAAGTAAAAGCAAAGCAAGTAAATAAAGTGATGGAGATTGATATGATGAGAATAGACCCGGGGGCCATAGGTTTCACTAGTGGCTTCTCTCAAGAGCATAAATATTCTACGATTGGGTGAACAAATTACTGTTGAGCAATTGATAGAATTGAGCATAGTTATGAGGTTATCTAGGTATGATCATGTATATAGGCATCACGTCCGTGACAAGTAGATCGAAACGATTCTGCATCTACTACTATTACTCCACTCATCGACCTCTATCCAGCATGCATCTAGAGTATTAAGTTAAAAACAGAGTAACGCCTTAAGCAAGATGACATGATGTAGAGGAATAAATTCATGCAATATGATAAATACCCCATCTTGTTATCCTCGATGGCAACAATACAATACGTGCCTTGCAACCCTTTCTATCACTGGGTAAGGACACCGCAAGATTGAACCCAAAGCCATGCACTTCTCCCATTTCAAGAACTACCAATCTAGTTGGCCAAACCAAACGGATAATTCGAAGAGACTTGCAAAGATAACTCAATCATACATAAAAGAATTCAGAGAAGATTCAAATATTATTCATAGATAAGTTGGATCATAAACCCACAATTCATCTGTCTCAACAAACACACTGCAAAAACAAGATTACATCGAATAGATCTCCACGAGAGAGGGGAGAACATTGTATTGAGATCCAAAAGAGAGAAGAACCCATCTAGCTATCGGCTATGGACCCAAGGTCTCAAGTAAACTACTCACACTTCATCGGAGGGGCTATGGTGATGATGTAGAAGCCCTCCGTGGTGGATGCCCTCTCCGGCGGAGCTCCGTAACAGGCTCCAAGATCGGATCTCGTGGATCTGTAAGGTTGCAGCGGTGGAATTAAGTTTTGGCTCTGCTCGATCGTTCGGGATACGAGGTATATATAGGAGGAAGGAGTACGTCGGTGGAGCCCAGGGGCCCATGAGGGGGCGCGCCAGGGGCGCTCCACCTCGTGACCTCCTCGGAGAATTCTTGGAGTAGGGTCCAAGTTTCCTGGATCACGTTCGGTTGGAAAATCACGATCCCGAAGGTTTCATTCCGTTTGGACTCCGTTTGATATTCTGTTTCTTCGAAATACTGAAAAAGGCAAAAAACAACAATTCTGGGTTGGGCCTACGGTTAATAGGTTAGTCCCAAAAGTAATATAAAAGTGAAAAATAAAGCCTAATATAGTCCAAAACAGCAGATAAAGTAGCATGGAGCAATCAAAAATTATAGATACGTTGGAGATGTATCAGCCGCCAGCGTCGGCCACGTCCTCCGTGGCGTCTATGTTCCCGTGCACCCCCGTCGCCCCCCTGGCGCCGGCGTCCGCATGCGAAGGGGCCTTTGAGGTGGATGGGTAAGTTGTGGCGCTGGGCTTTTTCTTGGGCGCCATGGATGATAGAGCCATTGATGAAGAAAACGATGTTGAAGATGACGCGTTGTCTACACTCTCGGGTTCGCGCAAGCGCTTCCCCCTACCTGGCGCGTCAAAGTTGTCATGGGAAACCACGACCACCTATGGGACCATCGGCCCCTTATGGTTCTGCAGGGGGGAGAGCACATTGCACAAAGAGCGGAGGGTGCAGGAGCAACACGACAGCGATCACACGAGCAATTTTACCCAGGTTCGGGCCGCTGCCAGGCGCAAAACCCTACTCCTGCTTTGGTGGATAGATGATAGGACCGTGGAGGAGATGTAGTGCTCTAGCCTGGCATGGTTGCCTCGAGGCGAGAGCAACTACGCGCGCGTGTGTGTACAAGGGTCTGACTCCTTTCTAAGGTTGCCATGGCCCTGCTTTTATAGATCAAGGGGTCACCACAATGGCAAATCAGTCATTGCCTATTGATTAGATAGCAAATAGTGCTATCATACCTAACTCTACAGACAAGACAGAGCACATTAAATGCGCCACTTAGTGTCACATCATAGCGCAGCCTAGACGACCCTGTCGGGCCATTCGGCCACCTTTTCGCCTGTCTGCATGACACGTCTCTAGACGGGTGTCATTTGGAGGTGATTTCCTTCGGAAGTGGCTGCTATGTGTCAAATGAGAGCTACTTAGTCACTTGGGGGCTCGACACCGCACTGATCGATGACTTGCTTGTTGTGATGTGGAGCGGTGGAACTTTGGCAGGGTAGTCCACCCTCAGCATCCCCGGTAAGCTTGTCGGGGCAGTCTTGAGACTTGTCTTCGGGGTAACCTCGACTCCGCCGGGCTCGCCTGCCCGGCAAGGGAGGTTTTTCCTTAGTGGTATCTTGCTCCTTTAGTTTGACTTGGTCTTCTTGATCCGCTCTTAGATTTGTCAAAGAGCTATCTCTTTTGCTTGGTCTCATCTTGGATGTTGTAACCTCGCACTTGTGCCTGTGTACAGTCAGGGCAACACACCTGGGGTTTGTTGCACCGACAACCTACGTCACAATTCCTGACCAGAGTGATGATGGGGATAAGGAGAAAGAAGAATTCCTACTCTTTAATCTATAACTAGACTCAAAATATTTTTTTAGACTCGACATGGTCAAGTTATAATCAAGCAAGGGGATCCTATAGTCGGTATGGCTCTGATTACCAACTTGTGATGCCCAAGCTACAATTATATCCTGATCACGTGATGAATTCATGATTGGGGCAGAATCGCATTTCAACCGCATAGAAAGGTGGATCTCATTACAGCATACGATGTAATAAATAGATGAGAATACTAGATAAAGGCTTACACTCGCCACAAGCTACAGTACAAATATCTCAACATTCATACAAGCATCATAGACAAGAGAATATCTGACTACAGATGAAATCAAATGAAAAGAACAACATCCACATCGCCGACTAAGGCACCACTACTGATCGTCTGAGAGTGTCACATACATCCACTACTGCGGGATGCTGCTAACGCGACACTACGATTAGAGACCCTTCGACGAAACTGTGTGCGATGCAATAATCGCAAACATTGATGTAAAAAATCGTCAAAAAAGGTGCAAAATGTTTGAGATGATGGATGTATCAAACACGGTTCAAATTTTAGTTGCGTGTGCGATGCAGGGCATACGGTTCAGTTCAATGAACTGTTTGCGATGAGGCAGAAGAACGGTAATGGGCAGCCAGATGAAGGTGTGTGCGGTATACGGAATACAGTTCACTCGGATGAACTGTTTGTGATTAGGAAGAACAAAAGAAACGGTCAGCCAGATCAAGGTGTGTGCCATAGAGGGCAAATAGTTCACTTGGATGAACTCTTTGCATTGAGCCAAGATAACAGAAACTGTTCAATATAACAAGATGTGTGTGATATGCGGCAAACTGGTCTATAATCAGAAATGTGTGCAAAGACCGATAATAACACAGACGATTGCTGCTAATAAGACGTATGTGTTGTGCGTTGGGATTGCATACATAACAACACGCACACATACACACATACACACACATATATATAGAGAGAGAGAGTAGGACTATTCTGATCCCAGGATCATAATACTTATTCAGATCAAAACTGCCCTATAAGGGCGTGACGAGGTGTTCCCGAACTCTGAAAAAAAACTGTCCCACCCACTCTTCCCCAATCCTCCTCCATCTTCCCCTGACCACGCTGTCGTCCCACCCTGCGGCGCGGCGCCGCCCCAGCCCACGCTGCACTGTCTCCCGGTGCGCTGCGAAGGTATTCCCTGCAGTTCAAGGGAATACCCAAACACGAGTCTTCTTCCCCAATTCCGACCTGCGGCTGCCTGCCCGACATGTACGCGCCACCGCTCGCGGATCCCAGCGCGCAGCCATCCTGCTCCCTATGCAACGCTGCACCCGACCACCTACGTGCCGCCGCCCAGCTCCCTGCCTGTTGTCGCGCCGACAACCTACGGGTCGCCGCTCTCAGACCCCTGCGTGACGCCGCACCCGACCACCTACGCGCCACCGCTGCTCGGTTCCCGCACGTGCCGCCTCCAGGTTCAACGGCACGCGTATGGCTACGGCCAATGCTCTTCCCCAAGCTCTTTGCTTCATTCGTCAACGAAAGCTAGCCACGACGAGCGACCTTCCGTGCCAACTGTCTCCAATCTTCAGTGCCAACTCTTTCCTAACTGCGCCTCGTCCCAAACTCCGGTGGTGGACCTCCCCTCTGTGACGTGCGCCAGCACCTCGTGACCAGCTTGCGCCGCCTCTAGACGGCCTGTTGCCATCGCACATCTCCGGCCATCGTCTTTCCCCTTTGTTGTGCAGGCAACTTTCCTCACGAAAGGCGACCACCCTGCCGCGTGCATGACCAAAGGTGACCTTCTCCACTCTAGCGTAGTGACCTTCTTCCTCCTGCAGCTAATGCGAGTAGCGGATTGTTTGAAGCTGCTCGAGCCATGCTCTTTCCATTTTTGTGGATGTGTCTGCAGTCTGCTCTTAGTTGTAGAAGAAAGAAAAGAAGAACTTGGGAAGAGAGGCCATGTGCGGTGGTCAAAGTATAAGATAAGAACGAAACCTTTTCTAGACAGAGATAAGACCAAACGTGTGGTTGGAAAAAATCACTACTTTTAGGACATGTGCGTTTGCGTGTACGCTTGCTGGACGTGAGTTGGCTAAGCATCAGGCTTGCTCTCAACACCTTTTATCTCCCTCTTTCTAGTTTTCTTTCTAGTAACTTGTTTTTTTAGGAATCATGAAACTTGTTAAGTACTCCCTTTGTTTCAAAATAAATGACTCAACTTTATACTAAATTTAATAAAAGTTGGGTCATCTATTTTGGAACAGAGGGAGTAGTATGTTGTGCGGCGGCTTCACAGAATGCCCCCAAAAGTTAATTGTGACTACTCTGGGCTTCTTTGTGTGTGTGCTCTGCTCCTCATGTACTTGCATGCCGTCCACCTGAATGAAAAATTGTTCCTACTCTCACTAATACCTTATATTTTCTGAATTTCAACCTAGAGAAAACGCCATGGCACGAGAAGTTCATATTCTGACGGGTACAAGTTCACATATGTCAGTGACCATGAGGGAAGAAAGAAAAAACATGATTTAAAATTTGTCAAAAATATGTACCATTTTTGTGTGTGAATGTGTACATTCAAAACAATACCTGCGTGAATATTTGCTGCTAGTCATTTGTCTGTTGTTGCACATTTCTTCAACTACCTTTTTTGGTTTTGAGAAATCTTGTGAAAAAAATATTCCATCTGATTTTTTTTTTGAAAAGTTGGTACACATCCTGCACATGGAAAAACATGAAACGTGCTCCTCTCTCCTCCTAAAAAAGGATTTTCGCCATTTCAAAAAAAATACTAAAAGTTCAAATTTAAATAACGGATTGGTTCAATATTTATTACAAAACTAGGGTTTTTTCGTTACTAAAAGAAATAAACCAACAAGTCCAAATTACAAGAGTAGAGAGGTTAGATATTTATAAAAAAAATCAGATTTACCTTGTTACTAAAGAACAAAAAAGAAGAAGTTCAAATTAAAATAAATTTGTAGTTCGATGTATTTGGAAATCTAAACTTCTTTCCATTTATAGGAAAAAAATAAAAGTATGAAGTTCATTTTTTTTAATGTTTAATGCTTATTTAAAAACATATTTTTGTAAAAAAAGACTAAGAAGTTCAAATGAAAATAATAGAGAAGTACGAAGTATATTAAAAACCCGGATTTTTCTCATTACTAAACAATAAAACTAGAAGATCTCTAGTTTACAATAAAGGAACAACTAAAATGTTTAAAAAGATTTTTCCCTTTTTTTAAACTAGAAGTTAAAACTAAAACAACGAAGTGGTCCTGTATTTATTTAGAAATCTAGGATTTTACTATTTTTGAAAAAAAACTCAGATATATACGTTGTTATTAAAGAATCAACCATGAAGTTCAAAATTACAGAAATAGTGAAACTCGAAGTTTATTAAAAAAAATGAATAAATCTTTAATCAAAAATAAAAATATGAAGTTCAAATTAATATAACAGAGAAGTTCAAAGTATATTAAACCCTAGGATTTACAAGTTCAAAAAATACCAACATAATTTTTGGCGTTTTTAAAAAACCAAGAAGTTCAAATTAAAATACCAGAGCAGCTCGATGTATACAAAAAAGTCAGATTCTTCTCGTTTCTATTAAAAAAGTATTTAATTCATTCAAAAAAATTTGTTTGATTTTTTCTTAGAAAAATTAATTTTTTTCTCATATAAAAATAGAACTAAGAAGTTCAAATTGAAATAACAGAGAAGTACGAAGTTTATAAAAACCTCAGATTCACATGTTAAAAAAATCGATACCATTTTTGGCATTTCAAAAGCTACTCATAAATGGTGATGAATTTGAAAATTTTCTCTAGATGAAAAATTGCTTCAAAAAACATAACCTTTCCAAAGGTATATCATACACGTTATTCACATAATATGATTTTTGTATATCGCTAAAAACAAGTTTTAGCGTGTTCAAAAAGATGCTCGTAATCCATCATGATTTTGTAAAAGTATGCTTTTCAATAGTTTTCTATTGGTATCATTTTCTCGGATTCGATGAGTACTTTAGGAGTTAGGGTGGAAAAGAAATAGATATCAGTTCAAATTGAAAACAATCAGAAGTCCACGTACTGCATGGTGTGTGTTTTCATATGAGAAAAAGGAATAAAAATGCAGGTGCTCAGCAAGGGAAAGTTCAAACCTTCTTTTGAGAGAGGTTCATCGTGTATTTACAAGTTCAAAAACACACACAAATAGTTGTTTTTGGTGTTTTAAAAAATATCTCTCAATCCATTACAAATTTGAAACAAAAATTCTCTACATGAAAAAAGTTCCTCATATTCAACAAATTTTCAAGGGCATATAGCATTCTTATTCCAAAATAAAACAGTTAAATAAAAGTTGCGTGTTTTCAACAGCTTTCGATCGATGTATTATTTTCTCAATTCCGGGAAGTGGTTTGGGAGTTATGGTCAAAAAGCAGCACGTGAAAAACAGAGTGAAGTTCAAACTTTGTTTTTATGATGAAAGTAGAACGCATGATCTCAGAAGTTCAAATTGATAACTGCCAGAAGTTCACGTACTACACAGTGTGCATTTCATATTAAACAGGAATAAAAAAGCAAATATTAAAAGTTTTGTTGTTATAAGTTCAAGTCCTCGATCGGAGAATGTTAAAAAATTATTGTGAGAGAGGTTTGTACAAAAGTAATATCATTTGTATAACATTGACGAATAGATGAGAAAATTCCAAACAAAAACACGTCACAGAAGTTCAACGTGAAAACAGTAGGAAGTTCAACTACTACTTGAATGAATTTCAGATGAAAAACTTTTAAAACCGTCGCGAGTATGAAAAAATGATCAACACGGGAAAGTTGCGTGTTTAGAGCAGCTTTTGATCTTGATATCACTTGCTCAATTCCAGTGAGTGGATGGAGAGCTACGAGCAGTGGATGGAGATCTACCAGCAAAAAAATACGTGAAAAACAGAGTGAAGTTCAGGTAGACATGTCGAGAAGTTCAAGTTCTTCACGCAGTGCATTTTCAAAGAATTCGTTTCGCGATAAACGCAGAACGCGTGATCTCGCTATTTTTGAAATTACTTAAACATGGCTAGGAATCAGAGAAAACCATCAACATAAAAAAGTTTTGCATTTTCCGTAGCTTTTCAGCGGTATATTATTTGCCCCATTCCGATAAAGTTTATAGAAATTATTGCAAAAATAAGTTTTGAGCCATTTTCAAAATTGACTCAAAACAGTAAGCAAATGAGAGAAACAATATATACAAATTTTTTTTGCATTTCCTCAAGCTTTCCAATGCCATATCATTTGTTGCATTCGAACGTACGGTTAAAAAATTAGCTTGAAAATACAAATTCGGTGGAACTTATACCGTTTTCTAAATTACTTTTAAACCGTTCAAAATTAGAAAAAACTTTCAACATGAGAAAGTAGTGCATTTTCACAAGCTTTCCAACAATTGGATTAGCCGTTTAGAAATTATCTTGAAAATATGAACTCGGTTGTCCGGTTTGCGAAATTTTACGATTTTCCAAATTACTTTTTATCCATAGGGAATTAGAGAAAACTTTCAACATGACGAAGGAGCGGTTTTGCAGTAGCTTTCCAACGCCATATTATTTACCTCATTCCGATAAACAATTTAGAAATGCGATCGAAAATACGATTCACGTTTTTTGTATGAAGAAAAAACAGTTTTCAAAACTGCTCTTAAACCGCTTACATTTTGCCAAAAGTTTAACTTGGGTCATGATACTGGTGTCCATAGCTTTCTAACGGTATATCGCAAGCCCCATTTTGACACCTTTTAGCTGAAGTTCAACCTAGTACTCGGGGAAGGTCAGGCGCGTTACTCGGAAAGTTCATGTTGTGATCAGAATATTATTCTGATCCCTTGATCAGAATAGTATATATATATATATTTTATATATATATTATATATATATATATATATATATATATATATATATACCGAACTTCTGAACTGCTGCCGGCCCGACAGGATCCACTGGATCCCGAGGCCCCCCGACAGGATCCACCTAATCCCGATCTCGAGCCGCCCTAGCCCCCCTCCTCCCCTCGATCCCCCGACCTCCCCCCGTGGTCGCCACCGATCTTCGCCGGATCCGCCGCCTCCCCACCCCGTCTCCACCTCCTGGACGACCGGATCCGCCGCATCCCCTCCGTCTCCAGTGCCTGGTCGACCGGATCCGCAGCCACCCCTCCGTCCCACCTCTTGGCCGATCACCGGCGCGGGCGAGCGAGCGACGGCGGACGCCGGCTTGAGGGAGCCTGCGTCGCCTGGACGCGACGAAGCCGCCATGGACTTCTGGAAGCCGCATCCTCCTTCCATCTTCACAGCCCGACGCATTGGCAGAGTAGATGACGGCCCCGACGGAAGCGACGGCGAACGGCGCGGCCAACGGGTCAACTCCGCTGCGAAGGCGGCATCGGCGACGCCTTCAAATCCAGGAGCTGTACATGAACTTCCTCCCACTTGTCGCCTTCTTCTTCAATCGTCCCTTGCCTGACCTTCTTGCTTAGTGCATATGAACTTCGCACCCTATGCAAGACATGGATTGCCATGCAGTTCCTCTCCTAGCTCTCCGACAAATTGCTCACAAGGTGGCCTATCAGTTGCTGGAAAAAGGTTGACCGAACTTCTAGGCAGGGTATGGTTGAACTTCTTCCCTCTGCTTGTTATTTTCTTACTGCCATGTGAAGCTCAGGTGGTGTGTAGCATCAGTCCAGGCTACAAAGGCTTTTTCAAAATCTGCCTGCCCACATCCATGTGAAGTTCAGGTAGTCTGTGAGCATTAGTCCAGGCTGCCAAATAGTAGTAAATCTGCCTGCTCACATGCATCTGAAGTTCAGGTAGTCTGTGAGCATCAGTCCAGGCTACAAAGGCTTTTTCAAAATCTGCCTGCTCACATCCATGTGAAGTTCAGGTGGTGTGTAGCATCACTCCAGGCTACAAAAAAAGTAGTAAATCTGCCTGAACTTCACATGTGAAAAAGCCATGTGAAGTTCAGGCTGTGAATAATGCTAAGTTCAGTTAGAAAGGTATAGGCAGATGTAACTTTCGTGCTAATAAACATTTTTTTGCTTTTATGACAGGAAGACGAGAGACGCATGAAAAATCTCAGAAGTTCCCAGCAGCAATTACCCAACCCCGTACACGTTGCACCACCGCCTCAATGGGTCACCCCTAAAACGCACCAACAGCATTGCCAGCCTGCTCCAGACCAAAAATGGATGACACACGAAGCACATGGAGACTTCCAAGATGCTGGGTCACAGCCCTATCCGCACAACTTTGCGGCTCCACCTAATTGGGTGACGCCGGAAATCCCACGCGGATTCTTTGTATCGACGAGCAGAGTCCCAAGCACGCCGATGGAGGAGGGGGTTAGCTCAAGTCCTGCATGTAAATCTGGAGGTTATCATGGTGTGCCTCGTCAACGCCAAACGGAAACAACTAAACAAGATCCCAGGACAAATCAAACAGGAACACACGCATGGAGGAGAGTGCTCTGCACACTACCACCGTTGGATCCTGCTGCTGCTGCTACAAGTCAGAATTGTACGGGACATAAGGTAGATGGATTGCTTCACAAAACAAAAGTGCAAACCAATACCAGGATCGCAGAACCTCCACAACCACCTCAAGCAAAAAGGACGCAAACAAGAGAGAGGCCATCTTCAGCCCTTCTTCCTCCTCGTGATCCACTCCTGCATCCTGCTATGATAACTCCACCGTGCCCCATCACAGAGGGCCAGCAGCAGACTCCAGTGGAGTTGCGATCATACACGCACGTAAGTGAAACAAAAAATATTTATATACGCATCTTGTATTATCTGCAAATTTTCTGCTCCCTCTAGGATAACAAGTTCATAAACTGCATTTTAACGTGGCGTTTGGATTATTTTTTCTTTTTCTGCAGATGCCGGATCTACCGGATTATCTAATACCAAGACTAAAGATGTGATTCAAAGATATAGAGAAAGCAATGGAATTTTATAACAGATGCGCCAGACACGCTGGTTTTGGAATCAGGAAGACGGGAGGGAATGACAATCACAAGTATTTTGTTTGCGCCTTCCAAGGGATACACACATCTTCTATTTTAGAGGCTGACAGGCAGCAAAACAAAACATCGCAGAGGACAGGCTACAATGCAAGAATGAGGGTGAAGGTGCAGGAGGATAACACATGCATGGCAGTGGACATTGAGAACAATCATAATCACAAACTCATTCAAATTGGTGACATGCTGGTTTTCTTGCACTCACACAAGATTTATGACCCCACTATTTTGGAGTACGTAAAACTCCTGCAGTACCATGATGTCAAGCACACAACAATCATGTCTATGCTATCTGAAAATGAAGATGGAAGCTACTTCCTAAGCATGACCGGACGAGACTTACTAAACCAATGAGTATTCAAACATCCACATACTACAATGCACATAGCATCCTAAGTCACAACCCTTTGCTAGCAAAAATAACAAAATGAATGTTTGCATCTAATTTATAGGAAAGCCATGAATGCAAGGAAAGATGATTTGGATGATGTGATGAAACTTGTTTCATTCTTCAAGGACATGAAGGAAATCAATGATGAGTTTTTCTATGACATACAAGTAGACAAGGACAAGTCAATCAAAAACATTTTCTAGTCCAATGCAAGTTGTCGAGGAGCGTATCAAGACTTTGGCAATTGCGTAACCTTTGACACAGCTTACAAAACCAACATATTTCATATGCCTCTGGGAGTGTTTGTTGCAACAAACCATCACTTGCAGTCAACAATATTTGTTGTTGCCCTTATCAGAGATGAAGATGCAAAGTCATTCAAGTGGTTGTTTGATACATTTGTACGGTGCATGAACAACAAGCACCCAACTTGCATTCTAATAGGTGAGTTCAAATAAAAAACTGTACAAGTTTCATCATCTTTTCAGTCTATGGGTCTGTATTGGGTATATTTGATTTTATCTGAAAATAATATACAGAAAGCAGTTCAACCACTGTTAGCACAGAAGTACAACTAGCAGCAGATGAAAGCAAAATTATCTGTCACATGTTTAGAAAATAATATACAGCAAGCAATTCAACCACTATTAGCACAGAAGTCCAACTAGCAGTAGATGAAAGCAAAATTATCTGTCACATGTTTAGAAAATAATATACAGCAAGCGGTTCAACCACTATTAGCACAGAAGTCCAACTAGCAGCAGATGAAAGCAAAATTATCTGTCACATGTTTAGAAAAAAAGTACAAAATTATCTGTCACATGTTTAGAAAAAAAACTAGTCATGAATGTGAAGTTCAAGTACAGGAGTCATAGAAGTTCAAGGACAAAAAGATGTAAAGGAAAATACATGTAACATGTTCAGAAAAATAGTTATTTATGTGAAGTTCAATCACTGGTACCACAGAAGTTCAAGAACACTGCTGTAAAAAAATTGAGTGTGACACTACTAGGTAGTCCTATTGCTACCTGTTAAGTTCAAGCACTGGTACCACAGAAGTTCAAGAACACTGCTGTAAGAAAAAATACATGTGCCATTTTCAGATAATCATATTGCTTCATGTGAAGTTCAAGTACTTGTACAACATAAGTTCACCATCACAACAAAAAAGGAGCAAGTTACATTTTTTAATTCATGCAGACCAGTGCCCGTCGATGGCGAAAGCTATACCACAATCATTCGCAAACACCGTCCACAAGCTATGCCGTTGGCACATCCTGAAGAAGTACAAGGAATACCTCGCGTTCTTTGCATAAAAAGTACAAAACATTCAAAGAGGAGTTCACACTATATTAAAACCGCCATCGATGCCAACATAGTTTGAAATCGCTCTGGCTGAACTCCCGCATGTGTACAACACCGAGAACGACCAGATGATGATGCAGCTCGAATGATAGGAAAATGTGGATTTCAAAGATATTACAAGAACATTTTACGTGCTGTAATGACTTCCACACAACGAAGCGAGAGCATGAACCACGTGCTCAAGAGAGGGTTTGTCGGGGGCAGAACCTACACAAGTTTGCTAGGCGGGTAAATGATTGCATACAAACTCGATCTGTATGAGAACGAGCAAACAATGACCAAAGATGGTATGAACACACACAAAAAAAGAACCCCATCATATTGTGTTTTCCTTCAAACATGTGCACTTTGAATTTAAAAATGAAACCCATGACTCGCTTCTACTAATATCTTATTTTTGACATGTGCGCACTAACTCGTGACAAAAACAACATACGACTACGAGGAAGACATGTCTATCAAGTACACGAGAGACGTGTACACCGAGATGAGAACTAGGATGAGAAAAGCCATGCTGTTTCGCGCAAAGCCTACAGCAGAGCCCACTAAGTACCTTGTGTACTACCACAACAAGGCTGGCCATGATGATGAAGAAAGATTTTCCTGGTCAAAGCATGAATTCTAGGTTGTAGCTGACCCTGATAATGAAATATACGAGTGTGAATGCAAGCTATGGACACACACAGGTGAGCGGAAAAACAAACTCACTAAATAGCTAAACTAGTAGTATCATATCAAAATATGTGAAACTCATTGTTGGCTCACAAACTATGTATTCTGCATTCATCACAAAAATGCAGGCCTCTTCTGCCTTCACATCATGAACATACTAGATCACCTGAAGCCTGACAAATTTCCAAACAAGTATATCCTCAAACGGTACACAAAGACTGCAAAATCATAGCCAACCTTTGATACAAGGGACTACAACACAACCGCATCGGATGGCAGCTGAAGACTATCGAAGCAAGACATCTTGCTGCAACTAAATTTGATGGTTAACAAGAAAGCGATGAGATGTGACCAACAATATGACAGAGCCTACTATGTTCTCAAGAGGCTCGTGGAAGAGCTTGATGCAATACATTCAGCAAATCAAGCGGATGGTGACGAAAGGATGGCTCAAGAGGATGCTGAAATTGAAGATGACTTCATTATTATGAAGCTGAAATGCTAAACGTCGCTGCTCATGCCAACCAATGCAAGCAGGATGTTGACCAATCAATGGAGCAGCGCCAGCAAGAGATGATGAAACTGCCACTGTACTTTGAAACAAAGGGTAGGAAGAAAATTTTTGCAGCAAAGAAAAGTGGCAAGGGAGCTCAAATAAAGGCACCACCTGCAGGAAGAGTCGTCGTGCTCGATCAGAACGGAGTGCCACTTGGACACAGGAAATGTACTGTGTGCAACCAGGTTGTGGGACACAACAAGCTCATCTGTCCAACACTCTTGGAAAGAAATGATGCAGAGGAGGTCAAGCAACCCAAAGTTCAGAAACAGCAGCCCAAAGTTATAGAACAAAAGAAGGGACCACACCCGCAGAAAGCAAGCAGCAGGCTTTGTAGCATATGCAAGCAGTATGAACCACATAATGCAAGAACATGCCCGCAGCATGCAGATGCTGCAAAGACAAGCAAAAAAGCAATAGAAGAAACAGAAAGCAAAACCTAGAGCAGCAACAAGAAAGTGGTGGAAGATGAAGAGGAAGAAGAAGATGAAGACGCAATCGAAGAAGAGGAAGACGAAGAGGAAGAGGAAGAGGACGATGAAGAGGAAGAGGAAGAGGAAGAGGATGATGAAGAGGAAGAGGACGATGAAGAGGAAGATAGAGAAGAAGATGAAGAGGAAGAGGTACATGTCAAGCAAAAACCACCACAACCAAAGCCTAGGAGGAGCGCAAGGCTGATGAACAGTTAGACTAGGTCAATTAAACGAAGCGAACTTATGTCATGCCAATGTGCAGAATATTATTCCACTTTTGAAACAGTAGTTTAGGAGAAAGCTTACTTGAACTTTTACTGCTGAAGTTTCAAAATAAATTATACAGTAGAAGTTCAAGTAAGCTTTCTGCAGAAGTACTAGTATAAGAGGAGGTGCTGGTGATGTATTGCATGAGAGAGCCAGCAGTAATAAAATGAAAAAATATGCACTGTGAAGTTCAAGAAATATTACAGCAGAAGTCCTGATATATTATGGTAGGAAGTCCTGTGCTGGTGATGCATTACATGCAGAGTGCAAGCAAGATTAAAAATGAAAAATATACAATATGAAGTTCAAGCAACATTACAGTGGAAGTTCTGGTATACTATGGCAGGAGGAGGTGCTGGTGTTGTATTCCATAAAAGAGCAACCAGCAAATAATTATACAGTCTGAAGTTCAGGTTACCTTGTAGAAGAAGTTCTGGTATATAAAATCATATAAAATCGATGTAGGAAAAAATATACTTAAAAAATTAAAGTTTTGCCGTATGAACTAAGGTTAGCAAGCCTAAGACAACGTGCTCAGATATGAAGTTCTGTTTGGATACATGCAAAAGTTCATGTACAATGCCGACAAAAGACAAAAAGAAAAGTTAAGGAGTGTATGAGAATATTTTTACATAAAGTTATAGTTGAAATCCGTTCGCAGTTGAAAAATCACAAAAAAAAAACAAATATAGATTCTATGCAAAAGGCTACGTATTGGTTGGGTTGAAAAATAACAATACATTACACAACACAGAAAATCCTATCCATCTGAAACCAGCAGCCCAGCCAGATCTCAAGCAGAAGTTCAAGTCAAAGATCATTTGTTGGGCCCAAAATTAAACAACACAGAAAATAAAAAGAACGAGCAGTTCAGCCATAGCTCAGGGAGAAGTTCAGGTACATTTGTTGCTAAAAAACATACTACACATGGATACTGAAAACGATGCATTATATTGAAATTCACAAGCCAAATCATTATTCACACCAAATACATTTGTCCTCAAATATCATAAGTAATAGTGCTGCAGCTATAGATACACAAATCACTAAACAAATCTTAAAACCAAATCTTTACAGAATCGTTCCAATCACTATCAAACATAAATCTTTACTAGATCAAATCTGCACTATAAACTAATGCTTCGACTTCACGGGCCAAAGGACTGAATCACTTTAGGAAGCTCTGCACGCACGACTTCATTCTTCTCGCTAAAGATTAGAGTGTGCATGAACTCGGCCTTCCAGTCATTTCCAGCAGCCTACCAACAGGAAATGAAATGATAGTTTAGTAAAGGATAACTAAGACCACAGCAGGAGCGTCTCAGCAAAAACAAACAACAAAAATGAAATGATGATCAGACAAGAACAAGGACAAAACATACCTCCAAATCACCAATATCATCAACAAGCTCATCGCCATCATATATAGAGCAGAACTTCATGGCAAAGAAACCACAATCATTATTCACTTGCTTTGGAACATCGATTAAAGTCGGCCTCTTTGCAATAGTCACCCAGATAGGCTGCTTGCTTGCTTTGTACGCAGCCTTGATGTACACCTCCTCGAGCAACCCAACAAATCTCTTGATCTGCAGGAAACGCCAAAATAAGATGAAGTCAAAAACATTTTAACCAAAATAGTTAGGTTTCATGTACATAAAAGGGACACTTGCAGACGATCCAGCTAAACACATAGGAGAAGTTCAACTATCAAATGATAGTCGGCCAAGCAAAGATACTAAAAACAGAGATGTAAAACATATTTTCTCAACACAAGCCATAGATATGAAAGGAGGTTCAGGCTAAGAAACACTCACGATATTTTGGCAGTCTCCATGGAAACTTGTTCGCGACGTTCCCTTATTGCTGTAAGGTAGTGAATCAAGGATGTCAATACTCCCACGATATCTATTCAGCACATACACACTGTAGTGCGCCATTGTGTCAAATGGCTTGAATAGTACCAAAAAAACCTGCCAAGAATGAAAGAAACGGTGAACACAAACTATAAAGCATAGATATTGAATAACTGGGATGAACACAAACTTATTTACAAACTCAGCAAAAGGATGTACATAAAATTTTAAAAAGCAAGAGTTATGAAAACCTAACCAGCTTTGCATTAGGCGGCCACAGCCTCCGCCACCCGCATGCGGTACCGCCAGCGCTCGAGGCGGCCCTCGCGATCGGAGCGGTACGAGTCGAGCAGTGCCTCCTGCTCCGCCCGCTCCGTGGCGATCTGCTCCTCCGCCTGCAGGTGCTCCTGGAGGAGATGGTGGTTGTAGGCAGCGTCGGCCTGCGCCTCCCATAACTGCTCCTCACGCTTCTGCCTCACTGTGTCCATATATTGGGCACAGGCCTTGCCGATGGTCATGGTGCAATGCACCGGCGAGGATGGCGTGGAGGAGGGGGTTGGCGCTGGATCGTCGACTACCATGTTCTCCATTGGGACGTCGTCGTCCTCTGGCTGCCCGCCGGCCAGCCAATCGGCAGCAATGGCTGCCATCTCCTTGTGGTCTGTCGTCCGCCCGTCCCGAAGAACGCTAGAGCGCGAGGAAGCCATGGTGGGCAGTAGTGGTGTAGACAGGAGAAAGGGAACGGATGCGGATGACTGCGGCTATGGCCGGCGCAGCAGTTTATATAGCAATGGCGGGCGGCGGAGGGACGGATGTGTGGCGCCGGAGTAGCCGCCTTGGCAACCGCGTATCATTAATGTGGGTGGCAGATGGACGGACGGACGGCACTTGTGTCGTTTGAAGGCAGAGCAATCGCCTGCACCGGGAAGCAAGGCGGGCACCGCTGACTGTTTCAGGCGGAAAGCGCGCACGGGCGAGGAGATGACTTTACTTGGAGAGGATGACAATGGGGACCCACCAGGGCCATAGCCTCACGTATGCAAGTGCCTCCTTATTATATAAAACTATAAAAAAATTGCTTCCTCCTGGTTTCCTGACATCACGGTCCCACACCATTGTCAACCTATGTAGTCAATAAACGAGAGAATTGCACAAGAAGCGGCCGACAGCTGGGACCAAGCAGCTCGAGTGGTATTTGTGTTTTTGAGGTGTGAGCAGTGCAGAGTTTTTCGATGTTTAGCCCAGATATTAATTTTTCTCCTCCGAACAACAACGAAAACATCATTGCAGGTATTTACTGGGCGGGTTGTGGCCCGTCTAGCCGAGGCCACATATCCATCCCAGATATTAATTTTTTTCAAGCTGAAAATGGCTAGCCCAGCTATACTTTTTTTAGGAATACCCAGGCAAGGTCAAGTTGTTATTCTCCACCTGCTGGGCTGCAAATCTTTCTTAGGAGGGATGCATTAGGCTTAACAAGAAAATGGGCTTTAAGAAATAATAAATGGGATGTAATTATAAAAACTGGGCATTAACTATAAAGAAATGCACCAAACACGTAATTACTTTATAAAATATAATTTTTGGATATTGAAAATTTTAATTTCATTAATTGTTGCGAGCGCAATGTTTCGTTGGATTTTTACATAATATAAATTTATATTGAAATTGTATTTAATCTGACTAGAAATTTCGGGATAAAAATATTTTCGATCCCATCAAAATGTGGGAAATTTTATTGAATTCTGTTTTGAACGGTTGGTTGAAATGGGTTGTACTTTTAACAAACTGTAAATGGGTTGTAGTAAATTCCATTAGAATTCAAAAATGGGCTGCACATTCTTACAAATCTCAAATGGGCTATAAGTTCTCTGCCACACACTTGTGGCCTTACTAAGTTGACACGTCCCCTCAAAAAAAAGAGTTGACGGGTATGCAAGGCTTTGTCAACTTATAGTCAACACACAGTTCTGGCAGCAGTGGCCATTGGATGTCCATCCAATGGATGCCGTGCTTCTTCTTCAATCTCGGATATTCTAGCTTCACCCGCCCAAAAAATGATTCCTCCCCCTGACATTTGGGGCGCACTGCTTCGAAGTCGACCAGGCCTACTAAGTTGACGCGTACCAAGGGCTTTGTCAACTTAGTCAATATAAACGATTCTAGCTGCAGTGACCATACGATGTCCATCCAACGACTGTCGTGCTTCTTCAACCTCTGGTCTTCTTGCTCCAGCCACCCAAAGCAAAGGCCGATCGTGCGCCCGCCTCCCGCCTCCCGTGACTGGGCCAGGCCCATGAGGCCTCACCGCTCACATTACTCCCGCCACTGCCGTGCCATCCCTCCACTCACCCACACCCCCGTTATTCTCGAGGCGACGGCACCGACACCATAGTCGAACCGGTGAACCTCAGACTCCTCTCCGTGGGCATCCACTGCGCCTTCCCGCCCGCCATCCCTTCCTAGGCCTTGCCATCGTCCACCGCTGTGGTGAGCTCGGCGCAGCATGGTCAACGTGGTCAACGAACGACTTCCATCGGACGTGGACTGTACGTGGAGAGGCTGACAGCTGGGTCCATGGCAGCAGCAAGGAAGTGCCTCCTTATTACGTGGAAAATAATGATTCCTTCACCTGACAGCTGGGACCCACCGGACAGGCCACTGTATTTCGTGAAAAAAAACGTTTCCCCCCTGACTGCTAGGACCCACTAGCTACATCTTCGGACGCAAGGAAGTGTGTCCGGGCCAAAAATAACGATTCGCCCCCCTGACTGATGGGACCCACCAGCTACATCTTCGCACGCAAGGAAGTGCCTGACAGTCGGGACCCACCTGGTCGAAGCGTACGTAGCGTTGTCATTCTGGTCGTGAACGTGTACGCACATACTGGTCGATGTAGAGGCGCGCACGTGATGTAGTAGATGCGCGCACGTGTCATAGTAGAGGCGCGCACATAGCATGTACACGTACGTACAGCGGCCAGGGTGCAAGAATGTAAATATGGCCATGTACATACATACGGGCGGGGTCTCGAACGCCTACTCGCGCATACATACGGCCAGGGCTCGTGTACATGGCTGGGTCGGAACGGAAAAACAGCATCGTCGTCGTGTTCATGGGGAGCCAACCGGCTGGGTCAGAACGGAATGCGTCGTCGTGTTCATCGGGAGGGCTTGGATGGAATAGGCGATGGAAACGAGGCCTGGCGTACCGCAGAACGGAGGAAACGGCCTTGTGTTCGATCGGCCACGTTCGAAACGGGATCCTGTTCATCGGGGGGTCTGGCGTACCGCAAAACGGAGGAAACGGACTTGTGTTGGACCTCCTACAGTCGAAACGGGGTCCTATTGATCGGGAGGGGTGTGGCGTACCGCAAAATGGAGGAAACGGACTTGTGTTGGAGCGCTATGGTCGAAATGAGGGTCATGTTCATCGGGAGGGGTGTGGCATACCGCAAAACGGGACTCCACAGGATACTGTTCATCTCCACCGTCGACCTCCTCCAGCCTCCACGGGCTACTGTTCATCCACCGTCGACCTCCTCCACCTCCACATGCGATCGCTCATCCATGGGCCTCGCTCATCCAGCCTCCACCGCGTGCTACTCCACCGCCATCTGCTCAACCACCCCTCTCCACGGCCCTGCTCAACCACCCCCACGGCCACCGCTCATCCACCCTCCACCATCTACTATTCATCCAGCCCTCCACAGGGTCGTCTTGTTCATCCAGCCCTCACGGGGTCCTGTTCATCCAGCCCCAACCGGCTCGATCAATCGGGGTCCTGTTCATCCAGAGGCAACAACACGGGGTCCTGTTCATCCAACCTCACCACTCACTGTTCATCCACCCCCCCCCCATCCCGGCAACGCTCACTGTTCATCCAGAGGCAGCATCGATCGGCTTCAGTTAGCAGCAATAGCAAAGGAATCGCTCGATCGGGTTCGATTAATCGACCATCGATCGATCGCCGGGTTCATGAACGCAGAGGCTGCAGCAGTAATCGCCGGGTTCAATTAGAGCCCAACGCCGCCGTGTTCGCCATAACCCAACGCCCGCACACACGCGCGCAGACGCAGTACGAGAAAAACGCGATCGCCGCCCCGACCACCCACCATAACCGGGAACTCCCTGATATCTTCCTCGCCCTCGCTTCTACCACGGTTTTTTCCGTCAGGGACGGCCCAAAGAATGTCATGCAACTACGTCTCCAGCCCGCCCAGGACAAAATGCCCATTATTAGTCATGCTTTTTTGTCATAGAAGTAGGAGCCCACCACATCTATGATTATACTGGGTTTTGTCACAATTATCGTCATAGAAGTGTCATAAGTATGACAGGAAAAAAAATCGTTCCGCCCAAAATGTCACGGATGTGTCTTTTTTTGTAGTGTATACATGATCATTGCCTTGGATATTGTCATGATTATTTGCTTTTCTATTAATTGCCCAACAGTAATTTGTTTACCCACCGTATGCTATGTTCAAGAGAGAAGCCTCTAGTGAAAACTATGGCCCCGGGTGATGCGGAGCATCCCTCGACTACTCGCACCGACACTCCATCACTAACGCAAGCTCCAAGTGGACCAATGACACAAGCACGTGCACGCGCCATCAAGAACGAGGTTGATTCTCTCCTCTTCGAGTTTTGCTCGGTTTCACATGAGAGTTGGATTCTACCATCATCGGAAACATTGTGCATGCTTAGGTACCAAGAAGACAATGGTGACAAGGAGAGGACAGAGACTCAAGTGACCTCGAGGCAAGGGAAGGAAGAGAAGGAAGAAGAGTACGAGAAGGAGAAGACCGAGGAGAAGAAGAGGCTGCAGCCCCTGGACCCCCCGAGTGCCCGGCCACAGCCTGGGAGGCGCCCCAGCCGGCCCCGGGTGCCCGGCCCCAAGGTCCCGGGTGCCCGGCCTACCACATGGGCCTCGCCACCACCCCGGTGCCCGCCAATCTGGCCCCGGTGTCCGCCCGCCTGGTCGTGGTCCAAACCACACCCGGTGCCCAGCCATCACCCCTGGTGCCCGGCCGGCCCTGGGCTGCCTTCGCCATCGCCCGGTGTTCGGCTTTTGACCCCGGTGCCCGGCTGCTTGCCGGCGGCTTCGACCGGTCCGGGTGCCGGCCGGTTTAACCCCGGGTGCCCGGACCCTACCTCCGTGGACGCATTTTTTGGGGCTTTTTGGTCCTTTGTATCCCCTCTCCCTAATGTTTCGTCCCTAGACTATATAAGTGGATCTCCTAGGTCATTTGTGGGTCAGCAAAGATTAGACTACACATTTTGAGCCTTTGCTCATTGTATCCCCTCCTCCTAGGAGATCAAGCCCCCACCTTGGGAAGAATCCATAGGATTATCAAGGCCTCCTCTAGGAGAAGATCATCAAGACCTCACACAGTGGGAAGAATTTTACCAAGTGCTACTCTCCTTGTATTGATCTTGTAATCATGTGGATCTTATGTGTGCCACTCTAGTAGATGTGATACTTGGTTTGTTTGAGAGATTTTGTTCTTGTTGTTCTTGGTGTTCTTGAGTTTTTCCACCTTTTCCCCCTCCAAGAGTGAAAAGATCCTTCCTAGGGTTTGACCCTACAACATCTTGGTATCATGAGCAAGGTTTATTCACATCTTGGAGTCCCATCCCCCCATTTGCTAGCTTGATTTTGTTGTTTTTCGTCCAAATCCGAAAATCCCCACAAAAATAGCCCCAAAAAAATTTTCTTGCAATTTGTTGGATCTTGTGAGATTTGGTTGTTTTGGTCCATGGATTTGATGTTTGGCAAGTGGATCTAGCCCCTCCCAACAATCCCCACCCTTCCCACCAAGAAATCCACCGAATTTGGCCTTTCCCCCAAAATTTCTGCCCAAATCGGCCACCACCGGTGCTGCAGACTCGAACCACCGCACTCAAGACAAGACCCAGCTACCCCCGGGCACCTGCACCTCACACCCTCGGGTGCCCGCACCCCCGAAATCAGCCCACTACCAACACCATTTTGGCCATAACTTCCACCTCCCAAGCCCATTTTTTGTGTTCTTTAGCTCGTTTAGAAGCCCTTGACATCCCCCATCCACTCATCCCACTACCACCACCATTAACCCCCATCCAAAAAATCATCACAAAAACACCCACCTTCCGCATTTGACTGATTTTGTGTTGCCATTTGCGTTTCCTAAGGTGTTTCGCTACTTAGAGCTGCAGACATCTTCGTCGCCATCTTCGACTCGGAGTCATCTTCATCACTAACCATAAGAAAGGACGGTAACCTCGATGACACTTACTCCTTACCTTGCTTTTGCATTGATAGCCCGAGCCACTTTGCGTCGCTTACCCATTGAGACTAGCAAGTTGAGAATTGCCGCCACGCTTATTGTGCAATCAGAGTGATCGTGTTATCATCTTAGTGCCATAAGTCTCTCCCGTGCATGGCATACATACTTGTCTCATATCTTACTCGGCTCGAGCATCAAGCATAGAAAAAAAAAGCTTTTAAGCAAAAGAGGAGCAACAAAGAGCTTGTAAGCAATAGAGTACGCCATTTGCATACCTCTATCATCTTGGTCATTGCCAGTGTCAAAACTGGCGGATCTCGGGTAGGGGGTCCCGAACTGTGCGTCTAGGCGGATGGTAACAGGAGACAAGGGACACGATGTTTTTACCCAGGTTTGGGCCCTCTCGATGGAGGTAAAACCCTACTCCTGCTTGATTGATATTGATGATATGGGTAGTACAAGAGTGGATCTACCACGAGATCAAGGAGGCTAAACCCTAAAAGCTAGCCTATGGTATGATTGTTCTTCTGTCCTATGGACTAAAACCCTTCGGTTTATATAGACATCGGAGAGGGCTAGGGTTAGACAGAGTCGGTTAAAATGGTAGGAGGTCTACATATCCGTATCGCCAAGCTTGCCTTCCACGCCAAGGAAAGTCCCATCCGGACACGGGACGAAGTCTTCAATCTTGTATCTTCTTAGTCTTGGAGTCCGCCGATGATGATAGTTCGCTATCCAGACATTCCCCTAGTCCGGACTCCTCAAGAGTCTCTGAACCAAAGCTTCAATGACGACGAGTCCAGCAGATATTGTCTTCGCAATGCAAGGCGGGTTCTCCTCCTAATAATTCATAGAAGATTGTGAACACCAGATAGTGTCCGCTCAGAAAATAAATTCCACATACCACCGTAGAGAATAACATTTACACAAGTTCAATCTGCCGACGATTTTGTGGCGTGACGTCACACCACAACCAAGCCTTTACTCGAATCATTTTATTATACCACATCAGCGATTTAGCGAAGCGGTTTTGGCACGCCCCGTCAAGCGTAGATCGTGTTCCCTTATTCCGGATTCCCATCAATACGGACGGTGGGTAATCGCGCGCTGCCACACCCTCCATCGAAGGTGAGTTCCAAACGGTCACGGGACGGCTCTTGGTATTCTCCTCTTTATAATGAGACCAAGGCCCATTTCTTTTCTTCAATCCTCAATCGAATCCGCACTCGCCCGAGTTCCAACACCTGTGGCTCCAGATTCGCACTTTGACCTTCGACATTGTTCGGCCCGACCCTGTGGCGGTGGATGTCCTCCTCCGTCACGGAAGAGGACGTATAAAGCCGAGAGGCGCCATGTACTTAACCCACGAGATTTCGTGATAGGTTGCCTCGCCCAAGGGCAAGTCATTCCCACTCCCGAGCCTGGCGAGAGTGTCGATTCGTGCCTCACCTCCGTCGGGTTTAGGCTTCCGATGGATCCCTTCGTGAGGGGGCTCATGTTTTACTATGGGCTGGAATTCCACGACCGCCCGAGTCCATCCTCCACATCTCATCATTTATTGTCGTCATGAAGCCTTCCTCCGCACTACCCTCACTTCGGTTTGTGGCTCAAACCTTCAACGTGGAGCCAAGATGATTGAGGGGCGCCAGCAGAGTGCAGTGGGCAAGAGAAGCAAGAGGGCCGATGCTCCATGGCCCGAGGGCTCTTTTTCAGAGGAGCTCGGCTTGTGGTAACAAGAGTGGTTCTATATCACCGCTCCTGTGGGCAGCAGCAGTGAGGCCGCCACCCGCCTTTCGCCGGGCCTCCACAACGGCCGACGCCATGGGTCAACCAAGGGCTTGACTGGGGCCGCCCAAGGACGCACCCTATTGTAGGGCCGGATTCGAGACCTCCAAGAGAGGGAGATCAATCTGGTCATAGTGACGCAGTTATGCCGATTCGGCGCCTTCGCCGCAAGAACGCCGCCTCCGCTTGTGGGAATTCAATCCGAGGGACCACGAGCTCTCCAACACTTCATGGGTACGACACCGTGGAGATGTACAAACTGTTCTTCGGATCACAAGAGATGTGTCCGTGCTTGACCGAGGACGCGGCTTAAGCCGCAATCGCCGGATACTCAAGTAAGTAGCTCTCGTGTGGGACATATCGCCCATTTATTTATCATGCATTTGTTTTTAACCAGCTATCCTTGACAGGAGTGGATAGCACAAGCAAACCGACACGGTGTCCGCCCTCCCCGAGACCACGCCGATCCCGTGTTAATCAAAATGTTGGAGGTAGCGCCTGGAGGAGGGCGAAGGGGGAACAGGAAACTACCACCTCGCTAAGGAGGTTTCAAAGAAGGGGGATTCAAGAATCCTCCTCCGTGGGGGAGAAGAGGACCGCTCAAGACCCGAGGCCAAGGCCTTAAAGCGGGAAAGAAATCTGCACCGAAGGTCCTGTGCCGGAGGAGTCCTACCGCACAATCTCCCCAAAGGAATCAGCCCTCCAATGAGCCGTAAGTAGAAAACGGGGAGTTTTGTAATAAGGGCATCCCTATTTTATTTCTAAGGATAACTGAAGTTTTACCTTGTAGTTCAGATCTCGGCCTTTTCTCAGAGTCTCGTCCTCGGGGACCTTTCGTCGGAGACGATGGAGAGCGAACGCTTCCATCTCGCCGCCTGCTGGGCGGGGCGACGACCTCGAGGTGTCGCCACGGGGTCTCTGAGTCCGGCGGGGCCGGGAGTTCGCACCCATCGGAGTACGGTCGGCGGAGTCAGCAGGATCTCGCCGAGAGGGCGTTTATTCGAAGATCACCGCACATTAATGAGTACGTGATTGAAAGGATCTTATCCGCCGAGAGCGGGTTGCATGAGGCCGCGGAAGTTTATCGATGGGGTTTGAGGTACGCAAAAATGACATACCTTTTGACAGCTTTTGCACATAGAGTGCGCTCAGATAGATAGTAGCCCCGAGACTCGTATGTTGTCGAAAGCGACAGCCGCGTCGAGGATCATAATCTCGCTTATAAATGTCGCCTTTCCTATGCGGTGGCGGAACGCTCGTGGCCACCGGACCGATAGAGTTGTTGAGCTGAAGTGGCAACTCGACGTTATGGATGCGACATCGTCTTTGGTCAATAAATGACTTGACGAGTCACAAGGTAGGTGGTTTCTCCGCGTCACCGGTAAGGGAGATGATGCCCACCTTACAACATGTATGCTTGATGCGATGGTGCCACCGCTGTGGAAGACTCGGCAGAGCTTGCTCGAGCCAAGGAGCAAGCCGAAAAGGTGATGCGGCTGCCTCAAGGCAGCGGAGGACCTAAAAGCCGAGAAAGCCGCCACCGCCGGCAGGAGGAGATGGCCGAATGGCCGTGAAACTAAAGATGCTACCGACCGCTATGAGGTTCTTGAAAGAGAACGCCAAGCGAGCAAGAGGACTCAAGAAGGCCACCGCCGGCCAAGGATGCCCGCTCGCAATGCGGGCGATAAAGGAGGAATCTGCACAGTCGAGATGTTCCGCCGAAAGTCTTTTCATCGCGAGGGAAGTTCACGGATCCGAAGAATGCTCAGCTGGGGGTTGTGGGGTGCGGAGGACCTTATCTGAATTTGGCGGCGAAAAGCGGTGGACGCAGCGTGCACTTCCGCCGGCGATCACGAAATGGAAGAGCTTTTTTGGTCTCAATTCAATAGTCCGGAGCGTCCACTTCCGTTGACTGATCGGTTGGCTGAGTGGGCTGAGCTGAATAGGCTGTCCGGACTTGCCATGAAGGACGTCGTGGCTCATCTATGGCCGGAAAGGCCCAAGCCAAAGAGTTATTTTGGTTTAGTGCAGCAATTCCTTGATGCGGTGCCGCATATCAAGGCGATGAAGCGGTCGGCATGCATAGAGGGTGCACGGATGGCTCTCGCCCGTGTCAAAACATACTGGGCAGAGATGGATGCCACCGACGTTGCATCCCGGGATTCGGATAGAAGCCGATTACCCGCCGAGCACTATTTTGAGGAAGTTCATGGGCGCTTATTCAAGAGAGTCGCAGTTGCTTGAAAAATGTTATGTTCAAATGACATGTATGATTTGTAAAACCATATTTATAATATAAGGGCTTTTTATACTTGTGCGCTCAAGTATTGAAATTCCTCCAGGCGGCCGTTAATGTATATGTATATATAACCCGAAGATGGCGTCTTTGGTTTCATTTCACGCACATGGTGCGGGGTGTTTGCAAAAAGCGCATTTTCACACTTAATCCAACGTCTTGGTCCTGTGAAGGAGGTGGTAGCGTAGCAAACGAGGCAACCGGACTATAATACTTTATCACTTTCACTTAGCCATAGGAGTTCGAAGGTGGAGCTATGATATAGCCCCTAGGGGCACCGCGCTCCAATTGGCGCCAGATGTGCTCGATCGAAACGGTCCTTTGTCAAAGCGGAGGAATTCTAGACATTCCGGTAGTCGATCGAGTGGTTGACCAGTCTCTCGCTATATCATGATAGTCAGTTTTCAGCTTTCTCTGCTGAGGTGCTCGCCTGGCTGAACCGGGGCACAATCGCAGTAGTTCTCCTGGTGCCGCGTTAGCCGATAATACGAAACATAAGGCAGCAAAACACAGGAGCCGGGCAAACCCAACATTTGACCAAAGACATGATTCGGAGCTGATGCATATAAGGCCTAAGTCGAGACGTTGAACACTCCCTAAGGTATTCGGTCTGTATGAAAAATGGGCCGAACGATGCCCTAAGCCCCTAGTGTCCAGGTACGCGCGAAATCTTCTGACGCGGCCGATGCCAAAATGTCAGCCTCCTCCTTGGTTATGATAAGAAACCGGGGGATGTATAGCAACAAGAGACAGTAAAAAAAGGTTTACGCAGGGTCTTAATCTGAAAAAAAATCCTTGTAACGGGTCCCTGCTGCATGTCTCGCTACCGTGTCTCCGCCAGGTCAGATCCTCGACGGTGTAGCACGTTGTTCATCTGTAAAAGAGAAGAACTTAGTTTGAAAAAAAAGATCGTGTGAAAATGCATGTAAAAAAGAGTATGATTTTTAAAAAATGAATAAAATTGAGCTTTATTGGCTCTCATTCTTCGTTCATGCAGCCCCTTGTAAAGGGGTATGTGGCTGGGAAGCACCTTGTTTGTTTATGCCGGACTCGCCTAACCGTGTACGGGGTTTAAATGACCTTTTTTAGGGGCTTCGATCAGCCAGGCCGGATTAGTTTGTGGCTGTCAAGGCAGTCTCACGTTTTTCCGTGGTCGAGGAACACTCTAAGTTACCCTTTAATGAGATGATGCCGTGTGGACCGGGCATTTTAAGTGTAAGAGACGCGTAGTGCGGTATTGCGTTAAAGCGGGCGAAAGCTTTGCATCCCAATAGTGCTTGATGGCTACTTTTAAATGAGGCGATATGGAAGATTAGCTTTTCGCGACGGAAGTTGTCAGATGAACCGAACACAACTTCTAGTAGTAAGGAGCCCGCATTATTGGCATAAGGGCTCAAGCGCCGCCCTTTAAAGGAAGTGCCGCTATGGCGAATTTTGGTAGGGTCTATCACCATTTTGTGGATGGTGTCCTGGTATAGCAGGTTTATATCACTGTCGCCGTCCATTAGGACTTGTGTAAATTGTAGTCCGTCGATTATAGGATCCAATATCAAAGCAGTCCATCCTGCGTTTCAAATACTTCTGGAGTAATCCAGATGGTCGAAAGTAATTGGTTTTGACATCCAATCTCGGGATTCCGCTGGGGTGGACCGTGTGGCACGTGCTTTGGTAGATGCCGCCCTATTTTTCCTTGTTATCACTTGAAGTGAATTCACTGTTTTGACTTCTTGTGGGAAGTTCTTTTGTTTTCCTGCTCGCTTAGGGGTTCGCCATCGCCCTCGCTGGTGTGTCGAGCCCCTTGTGTTCGGGCGTTAAGTCGGCCGGACTGCTTGAAGACCCAACAATCTCGTGGGTATGGTTTGCGTGCTTCCTGGGTACCGTGAATTTGACATATCCTATCCAAGATTTTGTTTTGGTTGGATAGCTCGTCACCGTTGTCCTTAAGAGGCAGTGTTTTGTTGTTCGGAGAGTTTTGAACCCAAGGCCGACCGCCGTTGTTCTTGGGCCATTTTCCTTAGTCCGGCGCTGGTCTTTTTTCAAGGCCGTGGCTTCCCATTTCCATCCCCGACCTCGGATGTACTTGGGTCAGCTGGTGCTGCATCTTGCCAGCCAGCTATCTTCTCCCGTGCGTAAGCGGGTCATGAGGCTCGTTAGTGCGGCCATTGTCCTTGGCTTTTCCTGGCCGAGGTGTCTGGCGAGACATTCGCCTCTTGACGTTATGTTTAAATGCTGCTAAGGCCTCGCCGTCCGGACACCAACTATTTGGTTCTTTTTGGTGAGGAACCTGCTCTGAATTTGCGGTCGACTCTCCGGGCTGTTGAGTTATGTGACTTAAATCGTCTTCATCTGGAGGGCGGACATAAGTTCCCTGAAAGTTTGCTTGAAACGCATCCTCGAGCTCTTCCCAACTTCCGATGGTATTTTCTAGGAGGCTTTGAGCCAATGCCGGGCTGGCCCTTTGAGCTTGAGGGGTAGGTATTTTATGGCGTGGAGATTGTCTCCTCTAGCCATATGTATGTGTAGGATATAATCCTCAATCCGCACTCGGGTCTGTTGTTCCGCCATATGCCTCTATGTTTACGGGTTTGAACTCACCGAAATCATGATCCAGTACCTCATCGGTGAAACATAGTGGGTGTGCGGCGCCCCTGTATTTAGGTGTGCCGTTATCTTCGAATGCTCGGCGTGTTGTGTTGCTTCCCTGGAGCCTTCTTTTTTGGCCCATAGATGGACCTGACCGGGCCATCCTTTCTGCGAGGATCCTTATGTGGATCGTGTGCCGGCTTGTGTGCGGCGCCACTTGCCGCTCTTAGCCCATCATCCGTCGCCTATCCGCCAGCGGCCACTTTGTTTTTTGACTGTGGGGGCTCTACGGCCTCCTCACAAATTCGGCAACAACTTGCGCTTCGGTAGCTCTTTGCTTGGTGACTATCGCCGATTTATCTCATGGGTCTTGAGTACTTTACCAGTCCTCGATGGGTTCGGAGGCATTAGGCTGATCACGCCCAGCGGCGATTTAGAGGTAAGGGCCCGTTTGGCTACAACCACTTGTGAGCTCTTGGAAGGATTACGTTGATACAAGGATTAGACTTTTCCGATCGGAAGTCTAATAGCAGAGTCTATGACAACGCTATTTCCCGAGAGTTCCAATCGTCAGTACATGCGCACGTTTTACATATGTCCTGGAAGAACAACTTCGTTAAGTCTGATGAGTATGGTCTCAATGTAGAGCGGTAAGGCTATCCTTGTTTGCCATAGGTAATGTGGAGTCCCGATTCCTGTGTTTGAGTCGGTTTACATGGTTGCTAATGCCTCACATTGCTGCGTTCACTATATTTCGCAGAGACTACGCTTCAGAGGTCGCTGATCAATACTGTTGAAATATCGTGACCAGACCTTACGAATTCCTGGAACTCTTACTGCATACTAAATCCGAGGCATGTTAGTTCAGTCATTGTCTGCATGATATACCTTCTATTGCAAGTGCAAAGTTATCACATGGTGAGTGTCCAATATCAAATTGTAATAATGCTAATCATAGGATACTCAGAAGATGCCACACATTGCAATGGTAGATTTCAGTGTCATTGATGCGTATGATGTTAAAAGATTTAGTGATCGTGTAGCTATAGCCTAAGATTAATCGTTAATTATGATATCCTTAACTAATGCATTCATTTATGGACAAGGGTAGCTTGATGATATCTCATTTTCAGGATGATAAATGTACATGCTGTGAATGGCGTGTTATAATGTAATGATGGTATGTTGGTAGATAACTTTCATGGTTTAATGCCTGAGTCTTATTGTAAATAGGCGGTCACGTTAGATTTGTTATATTAGAGATCACTTAAGCAGTTTGATGACATTTGGATTTGAATGCTTTGGCTCGACCAGTTTTGTCCTTGAAGTGACTTAGAGGTCGTTTTGCTTGATCAAGACTTAAAGGTATGAACACTAACAATTAAGTTTAAGTGGCATAGCAGACCAAAATCAAGGTTATTGGTCTGGTACATGCATTTGTTGCAATGGTTCACCTTGAGTGCTTGGATAGTTACAAGGTTGCCTTGTAATGGAAACCTAGTATTGAATAAAGCCCTACTCAACTTGATTTTAGTAACTTTACCTTAAGTGACTAGTGGAGTTAGTATTACAAGATGGTAACCTTCAATTACATATTTCAAATCTTTCCACTAGTGTTCCCACGTACAGAATTTGCACTTCTTCACTAGCTCAAATGCCCTATCCTATGGGATCGCCAAACTGGTCAGTTGCTTTCTCATATACACATGGTTTGTCCATGGACGTCATACCTTCTAAATATGTTGCCTATTAAATGCTCATTCTTATATCAACTTCATTTAATCAAGACATTGTCATATCATGTAGGTGTAATAATACATAGTTGCACAGTTAGGGAGATAAGTTCTAATATTTACATGATACTTTGCATATCTTGGAATCTAATTCTTCAAGGATTACGAAAATACATTTTGGCATGTAACTTTAATAAAATGGGTAGTGGAACTGCATTAAATGAAACTAAAAATAGAGAGCTGACTTGAACATTATTATTATGATTATTCCTTGTTAAACTTGAAATAACGTTTGTTTGTGACTTGATCATTGCATCATCTTAAATATTTTCGAAAACTAACTAGACATGCTAAGGTTATTCATTGATTTCCTTATGTATACAAGGAAGAAGTGATTTTTGCTCATTGCATTGCTATTCACCTATTGTTCTGATAGCTCATGAAGATCTTGTGCATGCTGATTAGGACTGCCGTGTAAGGTCAGATTTAGTAAGATTTGGAGTATTGCAAGTATTAGGTTACGGCCTAGTCGGATCGTCGTGATTTAGTTACAGCGTTGACAGGTTACGGAACAAGCCAAGTCTACAGTTCCCTCGGATCCCTTATCAGTTTATGATTAAAGAACTGGTACTCATAACTGCAACGATGTTGTTTAAGTTACGTTGCTCTTTATCTTGACAATTTAGCTGGCACACTCATCGCTTAGCCCTAGTGTGAAGCTCCTGTGGTTCAGTTGCCAGGTTACTGTTTGCCCATCGTTCTTAGGCTCCTTGCTACAGTAGTTGGCTGTATATAGCTACATTAGCCGAACTTGCTTTTCGCGATCTTAACGGTTACATTGGCATTATGATCTTCATTAATTATGCTTATCGATTGACTTTCATGTCATTTAAGTTGTTGATCTTATTCCAAAATATCCATCGGCAGATGATCATATCGCATAAGTCAAAATAAGTCAGGCACTTAAGTTATATAGATTATTCTATGGCTCTTTCGAGTATTATTGAATGTCCACCATTTTCTTATGACGTCTACTTCATTTTCGACCTCATCTTTAATTGTACATTGTATCTTAATGACGTGGACATCCTGCTTCTTCTATATTGTGTCACTTGCGAGTGCGGCCTCCTGACTCGCTTGCGGGCCATTCGCAGGCTGCACCAGTTAGATTTCTCTGCAGCATCGCTCTCTCACATTGCTCCATTTACGCCTTAGCCTGGGTTAATTCAGCCATTCTTAGATGTCCTTTCATAGTTTATCCTTAGATCAGACTTATCAACCAAATGCCACGACTTTGTATCTTTTCAGTAACTTATCTGCAAAACTTCATGAATTGTGCTCACTAGTCTTTGTTGATGCACATTATAAGATTGCTCCTTGCATGTCTGATTGGGTTTACTCAATTAAGTCCTACTATACGTATCTTGCTTAGCTCAGTTACAATTGGCCACTTCAACTTGTAGTCTCTAGATCTTGGCTGTTCCTTACGTCATGCTTACTCATAACCCATGTGCTGATCACTTCAGTCCACATTAGCTCAGGCTAACTATCCATGTATTTAATGGGTTCTACATTTTTGCGATTACTGCTGTAATTCTAGCTTTCTAGTAATGGCTCACCTCTTATTATTCCCTGTCAATATTCTGGCTTGCTTTAACTCATCTCAAGACTTGTCATCGAGTATGCGTCTCCATCTGAGCCAGGTAATTATTCTCAAAGAACCCTTGCTATTTCTTCCCAAAGAATTGATTTACGATCACTAGGCACGCCTCAATTACTTGTTTCAACATCTAAGATCGACCTCATCATCTAGTCTTAATACCTCCAAGTAATAGTCACTAGTTTCTAACGGCCACATTAGTGAAAAGCGTTGAGATGTACTACCATCGACTGCCCAGCTCACATATGCTGACCGAACTGGTCTGACTGCGAGCCTTCATGAGCTAAGAATACCGTTGCTACGTGATCTGACTCCTAAAAGCTTCTGCCAGCATCTGGTCAATTCAGAGAATCTGTCGTAATGCATAGATTAAAAACCTTTCAAAATAGTTTTAATGGAACTCAACTTCCAGTAAATGCTCAACTTGTCATTACTGGGTTTCATAATGCCAAATTTATGTCAGGGTTCGCTGACTTACCTGTCTAAGTATTAATTAGGGAGCACGTCACGCGTAGTTTGATAAAATCTCTTCAATGACACCGGTATCCGGCAGTGATCTCAGTTCGCAGTACTCACGCGTAACTCATAAGTCTATGATGAACCATCGTCAGATAACAGTGTCACGCATAGTGACTCAAGTTCGCATACACGATCAGAAAACTGTGACCTTTACGAAGCCCATCGTCAAGTAAGCATTGTCACTGGGATACTTAAGATTGAAGCATCCACCTGTTAAAGAAGGAAATCACGTCCACGCAGTAACACTTCAGATAAGATGGCATTAGAAAGTTAATAATGTCTTTTGCGAATTTAGGCATACATTGGACGGTCAACGTGTCAAATCTTCATGGACAGTACTATAACAGTTATTTAATGTTAACAGTTGTAGTCTATGCTATCAGACTACGTTAGAAATACTAAAATTAACAGTATCAAGACATTAACGACCATTGATACATTAGACTCATAATAATGTAGATTAGCGTTATGGAAGACATTGGAGACATCCAGTAAGAGTATGTCCAACTAGACATACCTAGTAAGAGCTGAAACAGTCAAAAACCACTCCACATCAGCATACCTAACGGATTATGGTGTTCAACAGCATACTAAGCCTTAATTAGGATCCAGGATCTAATCACCATAGATCTAAAGAGCAACACATTGGTTCAAATAAGGAAATTAGGAACTGATTAAGCATAACCATAAGATAAAAAGTAACCAGTTGAGACTTAAGGATCTTGGTAGGATTAGACCAAAATCTGAATTAATACAAGATTACAAATCTGCAAGAAACTCTCTGCCTATGGTAAATACTATTCAACCTGACTAACAACTTATCACTTAGCCTAGAAAATGAATTAGCCCTAAAATTTAGAATATACTATGAAACTTGCAGAAATTACATAAAATCAGAAGTAGATCTCAATATACAGAAGTAATTAGAAGCAATAACATGAAGAAAGAAGACAATAACAGGAACGAAGCCCTGGACTCCCGGGTGCCCGGGTGCCAAGGCCCGGTGCCCGACCCTGAGAGGCGCCCACTGCCCCGGTGCCCGGCCCCAGGCCCCGGGTGCCCGGCCTACCACTGGCTCGCCACCACCCGGTCTGTGCCTGCCAGGCTGCGTCCACCCACACCCGGTGCCGGGCCATCACCCCCGGGTGCCCGATAGGCCCCGCCTTGCCTTCTGCCACCGCCCCAAGTGCCGTGATTTGGACCCTGGGTGCCCGGCCTGCTGCCAGCCGGCTCCCCTGACCGGTCCGGGTGCCCGGCCGGTTTAACCCCGGGTGCCCGGACCCTACCTCCGTGGACGCATTTTTGGGGGCTTTTTGGTCCTTTGTATCCCCTCTCCCTAATGTTTCATCCCTAGACTATATAAGTGGATCTCCTAGGTCATTTGTGGGTCAGCAAAGATTAGACTACACATTTTGAGCCTTTGCTCATTGTATCCCCTCCTCCTAGGAGCTCAAGCCCCCACCTTGGGAAGAATCCATAGGATTATCAAGGCCTCCTCTTGGAGAAGATCATCAAGACCTCACATAGTGGGAAGAATTTTACCAAGTGCTACTCTCCTTGTATTTATCTTGTAATCATGTGGATCTTATGTGTGCCACTCTAGTAGATGTGATACTTGGTTTGTTTGAGAGATTTTGTTCTTGTTGTTCTTGGTGTTCTTGAGTTTTTCCTCCTTTTCCCCCTCCAAGAGTGAAAAGATCCTTCCTAGGGTTTGACCCTACAACACCGGGTCTATTTTCATCATATATTAAAATCCAAAAATACCTTGCTGCAATTTTATTTACTTTATTCTATTTTGTATTTTTGTTCGTCTATCTATAAATACGAGATTTGATCCTTGCAATTAACCGCCAAGGGATTGACAACCCCTTGTTTGCGTTGGGTGCAAGTTATTTTGTGTGTAGGTACTGCTAACGAGGTGTTGCTTGGTTCTCCTACTGGATTGACAACCTTGGTTCTTAACTGAGGGAAATACTTATCTCTACTGTAATGCATCATCTTATCCTCTTCGGGGAAATCCCAACACAGCTCACAAGTAGCAATACTCTCATGGTTTAAGGAGCAAAATCACATGTTAACACTCTGTGTTATTACAATTGATTACAAACAATACTAACTCAATTCATAACATACAAGTTTGGGTCGATTCAATATGACTATTCTCCACATCATAATCTCAATGTTGTTTTAGGACTATCGTTACTCTAATGATATCCTAAGATCTGGAAACCGTGATCACCAACAACACTTGAGCTAGTCCTAGAGGCAAGACTAGAAACCTTTTGTCTAACTGTTTATCATTCCACACGTGCATATGAGTTTTTCACTGAATCGTGTATTCCAGGATCGTAGTAGTTATACCATACAATATAAACTCTATAATTACGAATATAGAAATATAATAATACAAATATTATTGCCTCTAGGGGATATTTTCAACAGATGTTTACTTGCCACCAAATCTGATATTGATGATTTAGATTTTAGCAAATCTGTTTGCTATGCTTTTGTGTGCAAAGAGGCATTATTTTCATTCAAGGACATTGTCGGTGTCAAAACCGGCGGATCTCTGGTAGGGGTGATCAAACTGTACGTCTAAGGCTAATGGTCACAGGAGGTGGGGGACACAATGTTTACCCAGGTTCGGGCCCTCTCTATGGAGGTAATACCCTACTTCCTGCTTGATTGATCTTGATAAATATGAGTATTACAAGAGTTGATCTACCACGAGATCGTAATGGCTAAACCCTAGAAGTCTAGCCTATGAGATTATGATTGTTGTCCTACGGACTAAACCCTTCGGTTTATATAGAAACCGGAGGGGGCTAGGGTTACACAAAGTCGGTTACAGAGAAAGGAATCTACATATCCGAATCGCCAAGCTTGCCTTCCACGCAAAGGAGAGTCCCATCCAGACACGGGACGAAGTCTTCTATCTTATGTCTTCATAGTCCAACAGTCCGGCCACCGTACATAGTCCGGCTGTCCAAGGACCCCCTAATCCAGGACTCCCTCAGTAGCCCCCGGACCAGGCTTCAATGACGATGAGTATGGCGCGCAGATTGTCTTCGGCATTGCTAGGCGGGTTCCCTCTCCGAATACTTTAAAGTACCTGACTTAAATAGCAGTGTCCGGCCTTTCATTTAATGATGCGCTCATCGGCTTCTGCACCTTCATGATTTCAGCTTCCACGTGTCGAGCGAATACGAGAGGTTGGGGCATTTTTGCATTTACCACCCTGACCGTATAAGAAAATTGTCTATTAAAGAGATGGGGATCTTCAGATCTAATCCACACCATCTCCCCCAAGCGAGGAATTCGCAGAGCTTGCTCGCCGAAACCACCCCAACATGGCTAGCGCTCCCAGCTCTTCCTCACGCCCTCACGGCCCCAAGCAGGGTGATTGGGAAAAAGTGTTCCGAATCCCACGGCCAACTGGTGAACCTACAGACCCAGGGATTTCTTCCCGCTGCAGATCTGGTCCCCGTTCGAGCC